>OU015444.1:12212842-14612842 GCA_907164795.1 Hemaris fuciformis | reverse complement strand
TATTAACTTAGCTTTTACTACTACGTCGAATGAACGCCTGGGAAAAGAAATGACAGACATACTTTCGTTTATTTAAACTTAATGTTTTATGTTTCGATGCGCACAACTTTCTGCCACAAATGACGTGATTAGCGTTTGTATGGTAATGCCAGATTGCGTTTAAGATAAGCGTTTAGCGCCAACAAACTTTTACCATTGTTCTAGAATCTAGACATATTGTTACGAGGTAATATGAGTTTTTGGTAAGAAACTATGACTGAAGGGAGACGGACCTATCACGAACATTTATCTTCCCTGGTTTGAAATAAAATACTCAAATTATTTTAAGGGATAATCTTATCCGAACTAGAATATCAATGGACTAATTAGGAAAATATACATAAAGCTACAAAAACTAAAACAGATAACAATATTGGCATATTAACACACATTATATATTCATAAACATAGATCTGTAGATACAAACTGCTTACCTACTTCTGGTAACTATCCTTAAAACAAAACACATTAGGCGTATAAATGAATAAAGTGCATAGTTTTAAGACAAAAAATGTTGCATAACTGATACCACCGAATAAACAAACATATGAGTATTGAAACCTGCAACTATTATTCTTGATGACGTATATTTCAAACAAACACAAAAACAAAGTACACAAATACAAACTCAAAATCTAAAAAACTATGCGTTGAATGTAACAATTCGACAAATTACAAGTTTCACCATTGTTGCGAAATTAACGGATCGAGACGGAGCGGCGATCGAGCGAGATGCTGTGAAGGTGAGTTTGGGTATTTTTACATATTCTGAAGAATGTACTGGAATTCTTGGTAGTATCCAAAGATGGGCAGCGTTATATGTTTTTATCTGATGGCAAAACGACAATCATTGTGTATGTACCTAATTCAACAAATGACACGTGAGGAACAAAAGTAGGTATATATGCTAACCGAGTTTGAATGTCTTTATCGGGTTGTCGGAGATAACATAGTCGTCATATAAATATTACTGTTAACATTCGCACCGCAGTCGCAGCTGTTTAAAATTGAATAGTCTTAGAAAACTGCAAGACAACATTGCGTCGCGTTGACGTCATGGTTGCGCGTCTCGCTTTCCGAAGACTAGTCCGGCTTATGTCATTGACTTACGAAATATGTAACACCGCAAAGTAAGCGATTTTTGACGTTACTACTTAAAATTTATTGCTCTTAAATTACTTTAAATCATAGGATTTTGGCTGTCTTGATTAATATTGGTTTATTATATGATTAGAAATCTGACTGATTATGAATTGTTTTTGATAATTACCCAAGTGATAACATTTTTTTACTAAGGAAATTTGTCCGTGCCTCCTAGAAGTATTAATTAAGATACAGCTACAATTTATTAATAGAAGATGCAAATGGTTCTTAACACTAACATGAAAAATGTTTCATGAACCACATAAAATGTTATACTCATTTTTTTCACTCTTTTACTCCCAGATAAGATATTGCAAAAAAAATGTGTTAATATTACACATGTTTATCTTATCTTGCTTTTATAGTCGGCGATATCATTCAAGGAAACATTTCAATGGCTTCCATGTCCGTCACTGTTCGTTACTGTAGTGCATAATATGTGAATTACACAAATTTCAACTTTAACATTTCCTATTCAATATTTTTGTCGGCTTTGGCGACATGTTACCTTCTTGTTCTGGCATGGTGTATTATTTTATTTTATCTTCGTTAGAGTATTTGGTTAAATATTTTGTTGCCATGTGGTTTTGGAAGGTGTATTTAGGACCTGTTCGAAGTTCGCCTTCGGCCTTTTTCGTTCCATTTTCACTAGTTTAGATAATAATGCTATCTGCTGTCTGCTGATAGGCTGGGCTCTATTTACTCATTCATTCATTGTATTAACTCACAGTTAAGAAGACTACTTGATTTCTTTTGCTTCATAAATACACATAACAAAGAGGTTCCGACATTTTGATGTTTAAATATAATTTTGACTTGACTTGGTATCTAAATAAAATCATACTGAATAAACTACTTGTGAGATATGAAAAAAAAAAACACGTGGTGTTTATTTCTATTATAAGCATTACATAGTGTTTCTCCGTATAAATGACTTGCCTCGCTCCAATGCATCACATCTTTAAAAATAACGACCGGTTGCCTACCTGAGAATTTAACGGTCACTGTGGATTTCTTTTACGTTCCCCATTGAACCACCGCGGGGAATGCGGTCACGCGGACGGTCCAAAAAAGTTGTTTCGACGTCTCGCCACAGGATATGAGATCCAACGGCCTTGTTGCGAAAATTCAACGAAGTTCAATAGGGAGGCGATGGGAAAACGAAATTTCAAAGGCTTGGTGATTTTGTTGCAAAGGAAAATTTTCGATGCTGAGGAAATTAACACGGAACTGAAGCAGACTTGGAACTGATATAAATTTGAATTCTGAAGGCCTAGTTATTAGTTCAGATATTTCCTTATCTATTTTTAAGCAAAATAATTTAAGAATTGTACTAGCAGCGAGAAACACTTTTTATTTACTTCCTGTAAATCTTCACCTGATGTTAGCGATTTCCCATCCTTACAGTACCGAAACGAGAGAAAGCCATATCTAATTCCTTGAAATAATAATTACGGCTTTCTCAGTTGCTATCATACCCAAATCATTAAACGATGTTAGATTGTAGAACGGTGAGAACACGTAGGCCAGCAAATTGTTCTACTTAATGCTTAGGCTAAGCGAACATTTTAGTTCGTGCCGAAGTAGGTGTGACCACGGGTAGCTTGAATGTTTTTGGGTTGTTGTATTTACTAGTACTAAATGATTTTCGATAAGATGTTATATCTACCGATGATACGGAATATGATATGATTCATTATCGTGTATTATAAACTATTTAGTATGTGATTATTGTCTATGTTGATCGCAGGATATCGCTGGATAAAGGGCAATTCTAACAGTAATACTAGAGATCTTTGAAAGAGAGAAGATGTGTAACAATTTGAAGGAACGAGAAACACTTTAGGTGAGAAACTTTTGCCAAGCAAGTGTCACAGTTGTGGCGTGAACAAAGCGGATTACGTTCGTTTAAGATAATGTCCTATTGCGCAAGTTTAAATTAGATTTCTTATGTGTTCGTAATTGATTTTCGAGTTTGGCTGCGAACAATGCCGGCTTTCGAAACTTCTTGCGAGTGCCGTTCGAGACCGGTCCAGTGGCGCGATTCGGTGTGACCACGCTCTTTTGGGAATACACGTTTTGTTCCATCGAACTGGGAAGTTTTTGCTCGCCCTCGAACTTAGCTCGGTAATTTTCTCTCCGTATACCGATCGTTTCGTGGAAACAACGTCGCCTCGGTAATTAGGGATTGGCTATTTTTTATGCAAAGTAGGCGACTTAATCCATGTATCGTAAATTGAAAAAACATTTAAGGTCACTGTTGTTTTATTGTATATCGAATTATATATTTATTAAAAGTTTTTTTTTTCAAAAATATTCTACAACCTTGATATGAAAAATGGTGTCATTTATGTAATTATGGTATTAACATACATTATGATGTAACACGGATATCATGAATAATATTTCATATATTATAGAAATAAAATGTATCAATTTTATGTAAAATACAGAGAAATGTTTCAAATAATGTAAATCTTTTAAACCTAAATTTAAAAAAAAATCTAACGCCAAAAATACCTACTTCAAAACGTATTTTAATTATTCTAGACATTTTTAATTTATCACGTTCATGTAGAAGCTTTTGAATTTGCAACTTGTCTGAATGTTCGGTGGAGGTTAAAGATTCAGCGTTTTAATTAAAGTGTAAGGCTTGTGTTTTTTTCTTTAATTAATGAAATGTAGGATACAGCGGGCGGAGTAGTAAAAGAGCGGAAACGTCCACATCTGGTCACACTGCGCAGGCTGTATTGACCTTATGCGACTGCGTAGTTTATGCGCGGCCGGCGGAGGACGGTCGATGACCGCGAGACCCGCCCCTCTCCCCGTTACCCACCTCCATTCCCCCGCAACCGCCTGCCACCGCTCACTAGGAATGCCTACCCCCCACCGTCGGGCGACACGTCACGTTGCATTCGCAAACTTGCATGACGACTATAGATTTTTTCGACAACAGTCAACGGCGATTTGCCGCCGGTGAAAGCGCGTGAAAGGCGCGGATTATTTTTCACCAAATCTGTTCCGTTGACACATCCAGTTTCGATGATTGATTGCGTTGTACAATTGGAGCAGATTGTGTTGCGACTGTCATTGTTTTCTTTTTCATGTTTCTCATGTACAGCTCATGTATTAATTATTACATTTAAGAAGATTTTTGAATTTGACCCTACGTAAAATATTTGCATAGCATAAATTAGCTTTTATTTTTAATTCCAAAGCGTAATGTTATGTCATTTTAATGTCATTGGTACATTGACATATTATAATGACCATATTGTTAATTAACTCTAAACATTGTACAACTGCAGAAACTAAACCTGTGGCCTTCAACGACTTCGTCAGCGGAGGCCATCATGCACAATGCCTTACGCCTTAACCTAAATGTTGTTTAATTGGCATTGTCTTTTAAGTCTCCATCGAAAGTGGTTTCAGTTTAGTAAATCGTCCTCTATTTGCTTGATTTAACATGAGGGCCAACTTCAGATGGCGTTATTTTATACAATACTAATGATATAACAATTTATGGTCTATCGTTTTTAAACGTAGGAAGACATTTTGAGCGTTTAAGGTCTACGCGTTGCCGGCTGTCCCGAGCATTCAACAGAATTTGCCAGATTTTACATAGTGAAGGAAGTTTACTTCGTTCTTACATCGGCTATGATTGCCAAGGACACCGCACAGCGAGAGGAACTGTAAAATATACCTAACAATGCATTTTAGACGCTAGCGGGATTCAACAAGTGACTGGATGTCTCAGAGCGGTTTTTTTTCTAGCAAAACTGGACACGTGAAAAAATATATTTCTTAAATTTTAAAAGGCAAAATTATGTCTTGACGTCAAAATGTATTTTTTTTTTATAGTAATATGTTAAATTTAAAAATAGATTGTTGAAAAAAATAATGTTTGTAAAGAATTTCTCTTTATTTAACTTTTTATCATAAATAATGATTTTCCTTTCTATTACATTTATTTGATGCTAAATCATAAGACTGGCCGAAACATAGGCATGAGGCATGTAGCAGCTTATGTAATTGTAATTAGTGGAAAAAAAAAAATGCAAAAAAATATTAAATTAAATTTAAAGGTATCCACTAACACATTGAGTGAGTAGCCTAGAAAAAAGCAATTATTTCAGTGCAATTTCACAAACACACTGTCTCTGATTTACTTAAAAAACCGATTAAAGTAGTCAAACCACTGGCTTTGCAGAAGGTCAAGTTACAACAACACCAAGTAATGAATCGACCAATAAAAATCGTAGCGGCCTTTGGCAATTAGTATGAAAGAATGTGTGATCTTTAACACAAAACTGCTAATTTAAATTTCAAAGCGGGCTATTGACCTGATTATTTTATGCGGTTGTGACTGACCGGCGGCGTTTCCGCTCGTGATTTTTTAATACTAAACTCAGCTTCTAGGATGAATGTGGACTTTTTTAAATTTCTGTTATGATCATCATCAGCCCATATACGTCCCACTGCTGGGCACAGGCCTCCTCTACAACTGAAAGGGAATTTCTGTCATAACCCCGAATAACTGCTGCTGGAACATTCTAAGATTAGACAGGTTAGAGTCAAATAGAGTATTGCGAAAGAATTTTGTAGATGACATTTACGGCTAGCTTTTTTTACTAAATATTCTTTAACCGTTATCGTAACCTTATAGTACATACATTTCTTCGAAAGTTAGACGTGTACTCCTATATTCATCCTTGATGACCATCTTAAATTAAACAGAATGACGAAGATAATTTTTTTTCAGTGAACTAAACTCTTCTCTGGACTATATGTTATCTAAACAGAAAATCTAGGAAAAGCTTATGATACTTAAATACTGATAATGTAATATAACAATGAGCTTTATTCAATTAATGCAGTGTTCTCCTAGGAACTTCTATATGTCCTATAAAAGTATCAATCTATAGTCAAGAACAGTAGGAGAAATGCATGTTCAACAATCATTTAGTTAAGCCACTTATGAATTCTAGTATTATACGAATCTTAAACTAAGTAGGTACCTTACTGTGGCAATTAGTAACTGAGAACCTTAGTCTATTGTACAATTGACACAGTCCATTAATTGTGTAAATGATTATATTACTACAGTACATTAGAATGAAGCTGATATAACGTTTTTTATTTAAATAAATAAATATATATACACCCAACAGTCACATACATAGTTCTGACCCCACACTAATTTTCTAACACTAAAATTCTTCATCTTGATATCAACTTGTCCTTTTTCTTGATTTTCTTCCAATGGGTCCAACTTTTCATCCAAATTTACACATAAGTACCTTAAATCAATATTCACATTCTAACATCTACTATGATCATAGTAAGCCTGCATCTGTCAGTAATGTGTTCTTTAAGAAAAATCTTTGCTAAGTCATATTCAACAATAGTAGACAATCTTGGTACAGAAAATGAGCAATTCCAAGGCAGTGTTTCATAAACTTTTAATAAAATAACAAAAAGTCATTCAATTTGAATTAAATACAAGGATTCCTTCAAGAAGCTTTGAGGATGCACTACTGTATTTAACATAACCACAGCTTCAACACAAATGGGTGTGCTCAGTTTCTATTGGCTAATATATTCATTACTCTAATACTTAACTGTAATGTCCAATATCATTCTCAAACTTGCCAATTAACTAAGTTGTTTATTTATTTGTTTTTAATTAATGTAATAACACATTAATTATGACAGATAACATAATTATGAATTAATTAACAGCTACAAATGAAACTAATTTTAAATTTTATTTGTGAATTATTCACAATATGCTTACATTATTGTTGAATGCCATATGTTAGAACTGTGCTCCATAAAACCCTGATACAAGATTATCTAAAAAAAACATAGCATATAATAGATCCCACTGCTGGGCAAAGACCTCCCTTTTCATAAAAAAAGCATCATATAAAACATAGACAAAAAATATAACAAAAATATTTATTACCACTCTGTAGTCAAGTTCCATCCTAACTTTGTAAATACAATATTAAATAAAATATGGAAAGGTTGTATGGAAGTATTGTCATTTTTAAAGCTAGAAACTTGAAACTTATTTTTTAGGCTGTTGATTAGATATAAATAAATATAACATTCAAAGTATGTAAAAAAAATACCAAGGGTGTAAAATAAAAATAGAGGATGGAAGTTTGTATGGAAATTCGTCATTTTTGTAGCTAGAATGATGAAACTTTTTTATATGGCTTTTATTACATCATATATATGATATATATATACACAATATAAGAATTATATTAAAAGTTTTTTTTTTAATTCCCTTAATATGTTATAAATGAGAAAATAACTATATGACTGTTACGCTTTCACGCCTTAATCATTTGACTGATGTGAACGATTTTTGGTATGGACATAAATGGGACTCTGTGGAATAAAATAGACTACAACTTATTTTCTTTCTGAACTCAACCCTGTAGTCTACGCGGACGGAGTCGCGGGCAAAAGCTAGTAATAAATAAATACACCCAACAGTCACATACATAGTTCTGACCCCACACTAAGATACAAGTCTTGTGTCGTGGGTATCAGAAACTACGAGAGACTTTTAGGTCTCACAAACACCCAGACCCGAAACAAATACCTACTTGTGTACCTACACAAACATTTGTCTCGGTGCGGGATCGAACCCGCGGCCTCTTGTTTCGCAAGCCGGTATCTAGCCAACTGCGCCACGGGGCTGTCAATCACGTCAATTTATCACGTCTGTTTATCATAGCCCCTTTGTTTGGTTACTCCGTGTTTGTAACACGCACATTTCCAATTTATCTGTTGTCGCAGCAACATTAATTAACGTCAACACAAAACGAGACGAATAATTATGACCCCACTACGTAACTTAGGCCATGACTTTGAAACTACGAGAGATTATCATCACTATCATTATGATTATATTTCATCCTACTATTAGGTATAAAGCCTTTGCAGTTCAGAAAACGACAGCATGCTGGCCTAAAGCAGGCCTACAAAATTCCTTAATGATCTCTCGAACATGCAGGTTTTTATGACATTTTTTTCATTGATAACGTGCGAGATAAATCTAGTATAAATACCTACATATACATACATAAATATTTTCCTGTGTAATAAAATAAAGATATTATCAAATACTTCAAACCCGTTCACTGAACATAAAAAATATCAAAACAAAAAAAAAATCGATTGCCTATGTTCTAGAGCGATGGTCGACGTTCGAAATTCCATCGTGAAGCGGGGCTATTCAAATTCCGTCCGCACCGTCGAAGATAAATTAACATTGAAAGAAGCCAAGTATTCAAGCTGTGTCCACCCACATGTCATTAGAGATGTCGTTGAACAAGTTGAACAGCGTGTCTAAACCAGAAACCTCGAGGCCATAAATTATAAAAATACTATATATAAATAGCACAGAAATAATCACTCATTTTATGTATTATTTAATTAAACCACTAACTATTCATTTAGTAGAGGAAATGCTTATAAAACATGTTGGAATACCTACTAATCTAAAAGTCATAGCATAATGTTAGCGAGCTCACTCTATATACCGTAAAACGGGGTAAATTGGTCCAATTTTGACTTTCAATTGGAATTTTAACCTTCTTCTGTAACTCATAGGGTATTTATAAGGTTACTTAAGATTGTATGGTTATCTGTTTTAAAAGTTTAATAGCTTTTGATTCCCAAATATTGTCATAATTTTGAGAAAATTAACAAAAACTCTATTAAATTCCAATTTACCCCCGACGGGGTTAATAGGTTCGAAAGAGGGGTAAATCGGAATTTTTACAAGGGTTGTCACCTACCTACTTAGCTAGTTTGAAAAAAAAACCTTGTAGCGTGTATAAATATAGCAACGGTCGGACTACCTGCATGCGGAACCAGAAACCCGGGTTCGATTCCTGGCGAGACCGATATTTTCCAATGGTGAATTTTAATGCGTTACGAGTCTGGGTGTTTTTTATGATAAGTAATGATTAGACGTCGCCCGCGTGATGGAAAGCACCACGCTTGCCAATTCCAAATACAGTGACATCCCAATATTTGAAATTCAAATCCCGGTGTGTTACAGCTCTGTGATTATCATCGCGAGGTATGGTTATTAGACAATGTTATAGCCTAGTGGGGTAACTATGGGTGCGTAAGCTTTATGTCATTATTAGCAATTTTGTTTCTTTCAACAAAAAATAAATAAATAACCTTAATTCAGAATCGGTATCAAGTCGATTTCTGTATTTAGTTTTTATCATGACCAGGTGTGAAAACCCACTCTCACATAAGTATGTTGTAGCCACTATGTGTGCTGCACGTGCCTGCTAGGCATCAAGTCAACATTACGTAAATCTTGTCGCGAACCCCCTGCCGTTGAATGGCGAACCCCTAGGGGTTCGCGTACCCCACTTTGAGAAACCCTGGTATAATTCAAGAGGAATCTCAATTCTGAAATACACAAAAACATTTTAGCGCATAGGTATAGCTCGGCTAACTAAGGTAATCTGATACGATCATAGAGGTAAAGCAACTTTCGATACAGAAAGTCTTTGGATTGGTGACCCCCATGCAAAAAAAAATAGGTTACATTTGTACCTGGGCGGTACTTTGGGTCGGATGATACGTAAAATTGTTTTTGGATACGGTACAACCCTATTTAATGATTCCATTTTACCCCCCAAGTGAACCAAATAACCCCAGCGTTGTTCCAATTTTACCTGTTCACGTGCCTTTTTCCCCCTTTTGCGTTCCAATTATCCCCAAAATAACCTAAAAACGACATGCAACTGAAACTAAGGTTCTTAAAAGAAAGTTTATAGTTATTTACTTACATTCACGTTTCTGCCAAACACAGTACACTATTATGCCTAGGATTTATGTATTTTTACACTCTTTTTTTAATTAAAATTTAACTAAATCTCGAAATTAAAAATAGCTAAAACCACGTGTCTGCGACAACCTCATTTCACAGTGTTTTTTTCATAATAAATCCTGAGTGCCTGTCTTAAAAACTCATTGTGGCTAGTAGAACAAAAGATAAACTCGTTAAAAACCCAAGAACTGTTGACCTTATTTAAATAGAATAAAAGTTATTTAACGTGTTACAAAATCAGAATTTTATTCCAATTTACCCCGCCATTCCTATTTACCCCGTTTTACGGTAGGCTATTACAACTTATTTCTGGGCATAATATCATAGATGTCCGCGTAAATTTCTTTGGATAGTTGTGTTCACGGAAATGAGTGCTTTCAAACAAAAAGTGTCAGTTTACTTATGTATCATTTGGGCGTGTGATTGCAACAAGTTATAATCGGAGTTGATAAATTCCTTCTGTCGTACGCATCCTTTGTCGGGAGTCAAATTGGGACCTTCCTGTGTTGTACGGCAACGGTCTAATGCGAGGTTATCAAGATACTTGTACGCTTTATAAATAGCGTCTGTGTATTATCACATTTTATGAAGGTCTTCGTCTCAGCACCGAGATAATGGGCAGTGTTATTGGGTTAACTATTAAGAAATTATTAGCACCAAGTCTAAGAAAAGCACAGTGTCGGGTTTATCCTCCTGAGTACTTATGTGCTTAATTTAGAACATCTGTAAGAAACACCATCCAGAAATGATACCACAAACTTGTAATTACTTCCTTTACTTTTGATACACAATCACTCGATTATTATACTGTGTAAACGTCATAAACTTTTCAACACAATCATCAGTTTGGAATCTTACAAACGTTCGGTACCGAATATCCTCCAATCTGTCAGTGTCGCCCATATTTATAGCCTCCTTCCACCAATTCCCCACTCTAAAACCCCATTTTTGTTATAATTATTTACCCACATTTTATTAATATTTACACAAAATAGTAAACTCTACAAATATAACCTTACACATCTAACAAAAAAATAATCTGTGACAGATAATAAGAGATCAATCCAATCAATCCATTTTTTTTCTCCATGAAACAAAACATACCTATATAAGGGTTTAAAAAAAAATACTCCTCAATTGTGTATGATATCTAGAAGTACTTTTCAAAAGAAAATCCAGAAAAATTGTACTCTGGAACTCAGGAGGTTATTATTGAAATAATATACATATTTTCTTAATCATAAATAGGTTTACACAACAACACATGTCTTTTCAATAATCTCACTAATCCCGTATTAGTGACATTAAAACCTGTGATTATTTAAACATAAAATGCAACTGTATTTCGTTTATAACACAAATATAAACCATAGACTCAGTTAAAACATGTTCCTAGCAGTTACACATACAGTATGAGGAAAATTATAGAGCTGTTGCAACTTGCACTGTACCTAAGGAAAATCTATTTATGTACAGAATTCACCGTCTGATAACTATTCCTGTTTGTTGTTGTGATATAAATTTTGTATTTTAGGCCATATGACAAACATTATGTTTTCCTCAACATAACATCCAGTTATTAAATACGCACATATTTCTAAACAGAATAAGGATATTTGCGTTGTGTCATACCAGACCTGTATATGTCGCAGGGATATGATAAAAACGGGGATTTGGTCAATTCCCTAAGGGTTTTGATCAAATCACGGAGGAAATTGAAATAACAATCCCCGTCTTTATCATATCTCTGCGACATATATAAAGGATCACTGGTATCATAGTCTAAACCAGGACCTAAAAATCTAAAGATTTTGTATCTACATTGTAGATGCATACGTGACATGACATATACATATACATGACAGCCCCGTGGCGCAGTTGGCTAGACACCAGCTTGCGAAACGAGAGGCCGCGGGTTCGATCCCCGCATCGAGGCAAATGTTTGTGTGATCCACAAATATTTGTTTCGGGTCTGGGTGTTTGTGAGACCGAAAAGTCTCTCGTAGTTTCTGATACCCACGACACAGGACTTGTATCCTAGTGTGGGGTCAGAACTATGTATGTGACTGTTGGGTGTATTTATTTATTTATACGTTCATATCTATCTTTGATAAAAAAGGATTGAGATATTTTGTTGTTGCTATCGTTATTATGGGCAACAAGTGTAAAACAACTTGATCACCTGTAAATGGTAAATTTAATGTAACAAAACAATGCAATAACATTAATAACCATTCAACTATAATAATAGCTATTACAAAAGAGTGAAACAAAATTCTTCAACAAAGATATTTGATCAAACATTTGAAAGTAACGCCAATGGTTTTGCCGAGACGGGTTGCCGTCGGACGGGCATTGTGGTTCGCTTGTAGACCAGTTTTGTGTCTTAAGGACGGTCAATGAACGTTCTAGGCTGTCGTGCAGTGACTAGGCGGACCAGACGCGGCGTAAACCTAAACTTCGCTATGCATTGCGCCACATATCTAAGTTTGTATCTAACCTTATCCAAGATAAATATAGAGGTAAGGTAATAAGTGGCCCAGTTAGCTGTAGCCGGTTTCATTTACCTGTGTGTATTCAGGATATTGCCGTGGAAATAAATATGCAAAAGATTGTGTCAGATCCGGTTCGGATGATGTATGAAAACAGCGCGCTATGACTTGCATTGTGCTCACACAAGTTAAACAACTGGTTTCTGCTGTGATTCACTGTTTCGAGTTAAGTTTTGTTCTAAGTAACTTCGTCACCAGTCCTGGAAAATAAAATACGCATTAGTTACTTAGTTGTTAGGAAAACGTATTTTATTTTTTGTCCGTTTTTTTTTAACTTCAATGTGTTTTTAATCACCATAATTAATGCCTGTTTTAGTTTTCGATCACGGTGTAAAAGTAAGACAGGCAATAGCCACGGTGACTACAAACACCGTGACATTAAAAAAATCAACCACAAGTATTAAATGTATGTAGTTGTTAGGAAAACGTAAAAAAATATTTTTTGTCGGGATTTTTTTAATTAAAATTTAATGATTTTTTTATGTTTTTCTAATCACCGTGGCTATTGCCTGCCTTAGTTTTAGATCACGGTCTTTATACACCTTGTATATTTTTTTTTGAAATAATATGTACCTACATAGTATCATTGGCCAACCAAGATGCCTGGATTCGTTTCCGGGATCAAGTAAAGCGTCATTGGTTTTTCTATTAAGATATTCTACGTAGCCGCGCGGAGTCTTGAAATGTGCCCGAAATTCGACAATAAATTCGCCCTCTTTACGTGAGACTTGAAACATCTGGTGGCGTATCGGAATAGATCTCTGGCTATCTCTTCAGGGACTCAGGCGTGAGAGTGTGTTTATCGTACTTGAGAAGCATTCTATGTGACTTGGCACAGAATCTATTAGTGTCGCCTAACTAAGCAAAAAATTGCCGAAACGGGGTTACGGCGCCATGTGGCCGCAGTTTCCAATTACAAACAGTCTGCGTTTCGTGTTAATATTTAAGTTTACCATTTAAATATGTAAATATTTTGTATGTGTTTTTAATTATAATTATATGAGTCATGCTGAATTTAAATTATTCTGACCTTATCTACTTACTAGTATATTATAATTGGGGTGATATATTAAGGGTCGGCTGTGACTCATAATAAGGGCCCTTACATAAACATAAAATAATAAGCTGTTTTACTAACAATCATGATACAGAAAAGCCTACATTGTTGCAAAATCAAAATCTTATTAGGTTGACAACAAATAACCCAATCCAATTCTGAGACGAGTTGTTGAAGACAAATCCGGTATCGTCACTCACAGAACAACCTCTGCTATGGCCTGTGGTAGAAACAAGAACCGGGGCTTTAGTCCTTCTGTTGTGGGGATCTTTGCGACCCGTAAATACGTTGTCGATCATTGGGTTTGTCCTCGCGAGTGGACTGATGGAAGCGAATGTCTGAAATAAAAGACTGCGGTTTCGATTCCTTGATCGAACGATCGATCATCTCAGTCTTGGTGGATAAGACTGAAAATTCTAGAATTTTGTGAGACCAAAAACGCCATATTTCTATCTTCGTGTTGTGTTATAACTCTATATTATATGTACATATGTGACAGTTGACTATATGTATGTATTAAAACATAAACAACTGACTTTTACCTACTAACATAAAAAGAAACATATACTACCATACCAATGTATATGTGGGTGTTATAAAAGATTTCTGAAATAGCAGTGAACAATGATTTGTAATTACAATGCGTGTGTGTATTGTTGATTATCTCATCCGGCGTGGACAAATATCGTCCAATAACTTCCTACGATACAGTTCATAATGAGCGGTAAATTAATTGGGTTTTTGTTTGCCGGTAATATAAAATAAAAAATAAAATACACCCAACAGTCACATACATAGTTCTGACCCCACATTCAGATACAAGTCTTGTGTCGTGGGTATCAGAAAATACGAGAGACTTTTTCGGTCTCACAAACACCCAGACCCGAAACAACTACTTGTGGATCACACAAACATTTGTCTCGGTGCGGGGATCGAACCCGCGGCCTCTCGTTTCGCAAGCTAGTATCTAGCCTACTGCACCACGGGGCTGTCGTAATGTACTTTTAATTTTATTTATATTCAGGAAAACTTGTAGCACAAATCGGAATGTTACTGTGATAAATTAAATAACCATTTGAAATTTATTAAAATAATAATATTATACGATAAGTGAAATACGAACAACAACGTAAAATAATTGGTAATTATGCCCGTTTAATATTCTTTTATTTGTGTTAAATAATACTTTCCTTACATATTGTGAAATACAATCGTAAGTAATAATTAACATGTTTGGAGGCCATCACGACTTAAACTTTAATAAATCACAATTACATCTTATACTCGTATGTATCATATAGAGGTCAGATTAGAATTTTTGTATGGTAACAAATAAACTTAAAAAACTACTAAACTAATTTGGATGATATTTGCCAAATATTATTTCGTTAGGATGATGAGACCTTTGAAAGAACAGTCTAGTTTTATACAAAACTAACTGACCCGGAGAATTTCGTTCCGCCGATTCTTTAATATATGTATGTTTTTTAAGTTACTCCTTATTACATCAGCTATCTGCCAGTGAAAGTCCCGTGAAAATTGGTCCACCCGTTGCAGAGATTAGCCGGATCAAACAGACAGACAGGCAAAAATTGTAAAAGACGTTATTTTGGTATATGTACCGTGTATACATCCATATGCATTTATTAAAAACGCGGTTATTTCAATATTAGAAACAGACACTCCAATTTTATTTATTTGTATGTAGGTATTGCGTCCGGGCGAAGCGAGACTCAGCCGCTATTAAAAAATAAAGTCAATTCATTAAACAAGCGAAGCATTGAAGAAGCGTCGTCTGCTCCATACTTTTTTCGGATGCGCGTAACTTTTTGTTCGTCATGAATCACACGCATCCTGAACGTTTGAATTGTCCCATTGATTGGCTTTTGTGAGTGGCCGAGTAATAACATTTTATGATTCACTTTCCGGGTACTGGAAGGCGCCGACGCCGGCCGCTCAGCGATAGTCACAGTTCCCGCTAAGTGTGGTTAATAAAATAAAAATTTATACGTTATTTCGAATGTCAACGCTGGTGATTTATTGGTGAGAACAATTTCATATGCAATAAACGTGGCTAGGTATATGAAATTTGAAGTAAAAGTATTTTAAAATTTTGCGGTGCTATGTATTCAAATATGTTCTACGCATATTAGGTAAATTATTTCTAAAATTTATTTATTATGCTTATTATACAATTATGTATAAATAAGGACTTAATGTCAGCATTGTAGTAGGTACAGTCCATCTAAGGGTGATGCAGACATAAAAAGTAGGTACATAAATCACGTTATCGCGCAAACAATATTTGTATACCATTGACAAAATACATATTTATACAGATGAATAAATAGATATTCACATTTATAAGTACCTACATTGTAAAAGCTAATTATATTTAATTCGTTATGATTATTGCACAGTCCGCCAACCCGCACTAGGCCAGCGTGGTGGACTAAGGCCTAAACCCTCTCAATTGTAGAGGAGGCCCGTGACCAGCTTGGGACGTATATGGGCTGATAATGATGATAATTGAATAGTCTGTCCTAGTTTTAATAATGTATCATATACTTTTTATGAAAATAACAGTCAACAGTTCCTAACTGTATTCAGTAAAAGGTACTCAAACTACGCATCAAGTATCTAAAAAAATAGGCGAAGTCACTATACACACTAATTCAACTAAGACCGGGACCAATGAAGCGTTAAATCCAACATTTGGCGATTTAATGCAATCTGTATTATAATCGACACGGTATTTTACTGTAAAAGGTTTCGCAGATGACAATTCTAAAAACTTTTTTTTGTTTGAACTTAGATACTTTTGCTGTATGTACATATTATTGTATGTTAAATTAAATCCATAGCTTTTAAGCTTCCTAGTAAAATCGATCGAGACAAAAACGGTTTTTGAATTTAAACGTGTGTAAATTGGATGTCCGAAATATTACTATTGTCTTCCTCAATGATTATAGAAAACATTGTGAGTTGGGCATCTCATTCTTCAAGGGAATGTCGTTTATAAGCTAAATTACACGTAGTAATCTATGCCAGCGTAGTGGATTATGGCTAACTCCTTTCAATGGTACTTATGCTGTGTAGTAGGTAGTATTGGTTAAATTACTTATTTGAATTCAATCTATTTGTCTGTTTCGGTGATAATTTATCTTCATATGATGCTTTCTCGTAAAGCTAACTATAAATAAGTTATTTTAAGCATTGTGTTTTTATTGTTTTAATTTTAAAAGGCAAATGTGTCTATAAAAATGTGTACTTTGATTGTAAAATCATTGCGTAATACAGATATCGCCAAACATGCTTTATTTAATAGTAGTGGTTGCTGCCATCTACAATCATCGCATTACTGTCATCATCATCGACTTGAAGAACCTGAACCATCTGCGTGTCACTTTACACATTGTCTATTTTATTCATATTAAACACATTGGTATTTCCTCATTGCGTTTTATTTCGCGTGACCACAAGATTAGCTTTGCTTTGCAACCCTGGAACTAAATTTGCAAATTTAAATACCTGCATAATATTTATTATGTAAAAGATTTAGCAATAGTTACGTCAGCGTTTTTGGTATCTGGAAGCGCGTTTATGTTGTCTTAGATTTTTTATATTATACTTAGAGAATACACTTGATACTGGATCTCATTTCAAGGTTTGTCGCATTTATAGTAACCAATTTGAATACGAAATAATTATGTAGCTTTAAATAAAACCGACATGTTTTAAAACATAGTAATATAGCAATTTATAGTTTTTTGCAACCTCACTATAAGCCGAGTAATAAGTAGCCAGAGACAATAGAAGTTATTTCATTTGACGTAATCATTCGTTTCTTCTACTCACGCTCAAGAACTAAATTATAGAGACGAGAGAAAACGCGAATATAGAAACTATCACTCCACACGGCTACCACTGCACCTATACACCAGGATCAACAGCTGCACGCACTGAAATGACAACGAACATTCAAATTCTGTGAGTCTATGAAAGCCCACCTAGCCAATAACCCGCATCAAAATTAATCAGAAAGAAAATAGACATGTGCTTAGTTTTCCTCACAGCTTCATGGTGCGGCATAGTCTAATATTTAGAAGCTACTCGATTACTCGTTCCACGTGACTCAGTAAACGCCGGATAGTGTGTACAGTTCAACTAGTTAAGCCATTACTAAACTGTATAAGCAGTTTTAGAAAGGCAAGCCAGTGTTACAGTTGTTTTTGTCGTGACTGACAGAAGCACAGGAAAAAAAAAAACATTTTAAAAACATTGATCTCGTTTTGTGTACGTGTTCTAGGTTTTGCGGTAATTGGTGTGTTTACGGCATTTACAGGGATAAACAAAACATAAGTCACACTTAAATTGCTACCTTAAATGCAAAATAACACATTAAAGTTGACCAACTTTAATGTCATAGTATCTCAATCTCGATAAATAGCTACAGTATTGGCAGAAAAATTTAGTTCAACTAGATGAATTGGTTTTAAGTTTTACAGAACTTTTCGTTTGCCTATATTAACACAGTTAATCTAAAGTATTATACAATTGGGACGGTATTTATAATATTTAAATAAATCTACCATATTTATTAGGATTTCTGTCGGTTTTCTAGACATACGTTACATAACATAGCAAGACAACACACTACATAGTCATGTCATACTTATAAGGCGTTTGTTAGATAGGTAATATTTTAGGTAGATATAAGGCCATCATTGTATGAGGAAATGACACAGTTGATGATATCACAGTTGATTACGAAGATTCCAAACACCTGAGTATCGAAGCTTATTCAAATGAAAGAGATGGAGAGATAAAAGGATTAGGAAGTGCATACTACCCTACTTTTAGTTGACACATAACCTTACCCCGCAGTTTACTTTCAGTTTTATTAACGAGGGCGTGAATAAATAAAAACAATGTAAGTTAATGACGCCAACTCAAGAGCCTCACAAAGGCTCTGCAGTATAAACAACCAAACCAAACATTTGCCTTCAATTAATTAGTTGAAGTGACCTAAAACCGAACGCGCATTGTCCTCCACCTGAGCTAAGTAGGTCATGTTAACGACAAAAGCTAGGAGGTTAGTCATCTACATAAGTAATAGAATGGACTTAGCCACAATAAATAGGTCATTTTGACCAATCTAACAATATCGGAGGTGTTACTTGTAGTATTATAAAATAATGTCCACTGACGAATGTCGATGTTTTCTTGGCGATCGACAGGATTGCACCGTTACGCCATTTCTATGCTTCGGATAAAGGACGAATTTCAAGTCTTTATAGTCACCAGTGTGTCTACTTCTATAAAATCCTAATATATTCAATTTCGAATCAGTAGCAGACCGGAGTCGTGAAATGCGTTCGTAAAATGAAAACAGCAATTGGCTTGCCCATTATTGCACATTTGCGAAACGCTGTGAAGAAATACACCTTCTGACTTCTGCGATGTGTGTGAACGTATGTAAAATAAATTTAAGGATATTAAATTTCCTCTGTTGTGAAATTTTATTTGTGTGTGTTGTGTGAATACATATTTTTAATATTAAATTCTGAACTTACGTTAAACTTGTGAGTTTAACCGATGACTCAAATACAAGGAATGATTATTATTCACAACAAATGCGTGTTTCGGACGCGCGCCTTATCGGAACGACGCAATTCCTGTCTCCACTTACTCATGTAATTCTTTGAGTATTATCCATTCGTATGAAACGCTTTACATATAATCATATTGTGACACTGTTTTTTTATAACCTTAGCTACCTTACCTATTTTTTATACCAGCATGGCTTGACAACACTGCACTTGATCATGTGATAGTATTTGCGGAGGGTAGTCTAGTTGTATCGTGTGGCTAGAGATAGTCGTCTTTGAATGGTTGTAATGCATCTGATCGTTTTTACGCTTATTAGGCGAAGTCCAGTCGCTTATACAAATAAAAATTTCCTCTGCGAGCCGTCTACTGCGGAACTTAAGCCTCTCCAAGCCATCGCTAATCTCGATGGTGGTAGTCATTGGGTCATACCTTCGCTTACCATCAGGTGTCATCTGTCACTTTTCCATGACGTCATAAAAAATATACAACATATAAAAGTCTTCATCTTGGAAATAAATTTAATTATCTAAATAGCTAAGCATATCGTATTGTATGCACTCTTTATATACACAAGTTTAATGTTTGCAATGTGCTAGTAAAAAATAAATAATGCAAGCTTTCGAAGCGAGCCTTTATCTTGCAGTCATCGAGCGCTCCTTTTATCTGACCTTCGTAATTCAATCTCGTTGCAAGGCGGATCTTGTTTAAAAATATCATATTGATTTCAAATTCAACTCTGTCACTTTCGCCGTTGGTTTCACTTGCATAAGTTGAAACATCGGTTTTATATACATGAAACCAAAATCTGTCGTATATTCTTATGCATTAAATATGGCCTCGAGGTTTAAGCACGTGGTCGAGAATCTCGACGGTCGCGGGTTCAAACCCCAGGCACACACCTCTGACTTTTCGAAGTTATGTGTGTATTCACATTGAATTATCACGTACTTTAACGGTGATGGAAAACATCGTGATAAAACCTGCACACCTGTTCTTAGGAATTTCTTGGGTGTGTAGTCCGCCAACCCGCACTAGGCCAGCGTGGTGGACTAAGGGCTAAACCCTCTCAGTTGTAGAGGAGGTGCGTGCCCAGCAGTGGGACGTATATGGGCTGATGATGATAATAAATGTATATGATAACGTGCGTTGTTTTTTAAATTAAGACTTTTTTTCTTAGGTGTTAATATTTATTTAATGTCTCTGTATCTGCTGGATACGGGCTTCCTTTACAACTGGGCCTTAGTTCACCACGACTCAAAGTGCATTTATTTTATTTATTTATTCAATAACATGCATCAGGTTAATTTTAGAAATACCTAAGAAATTCCTTGTGGAGGTGTGGTGTGTTCAATAATATAATGAGCACCGAGAGACTTCTGTTTACTCAAAATTCAACAAAAGCTAGATTTGTCATGAATAACATTACGTCTCAAAATGTACAGTACTAAAAAAACAACTGCCTCGTGGTCTCGCGGTACAAGTATGTGCCGTGCGATCTAGAGGTCCTGGGTTCGATTCCCGGGTCGGGCAAAGTGTTATTGGGTTTTTCCATTAGGAAATTCTCGGTAACAGCACGGAGTCTGGAAATGTGCCCGAAAAACGGCAATAGGCTCGCCCCCTATTACGTGGGACTGATACATGCTTGGCGAAGTGTGGGTGCATAAATGCACCTCTGCCTACCCCTTCGGGGAATACAGGCGTGAGTTTATGTATGTATGTATGTACAAAAACAACTTACCTCTAATGCACAGACGCGACCTCCGCACTATTAATATAGTAAATGCAGATAAACGTCGGCCTTGCCAGCAATGAGAGTGCATTACAAAGCAAGTGCGAGATGTCTTTGCAAAACGTTCTGTGCCAACCTTGGGCGCAACGTGCGGTTTCGTTGCACCATCTTGTTTCGGTTTGATGGTACTTGTCTTGTCTCTGCAGTATTAACATCATACTGTGTAAGTCTCGCTGATGGTTCATTAGGATTTCTGAATTTGACGTACCTTTTTCACAATTTGTGGATGAATTATTTCGTTCATAAACTCATGACTTCGAAAATTCAAAAGAATAGGAATCAGACAAGTGACTGTAGAGATAATGTCTTATCAAAACCGGCGTATGATCGTCTCTGCGTTCATATAATATTATTAAGAAGAAATGTATTGTATCATATACCTGGCGAAATGTGGGTGCAGTAATGCACTTCTACCTACCCCTTTGGGGAATACAGGCGTGAGGTTATATATGTACTCGTATGTATCTATGTATCATAGATTTACCAGGACTTCTCGGTTCTGAGACGATACGAATAGTAAACAAAAATTTTATATTGCAATCGGGTTTGGCAGCAAATCTGAGGCTGGCGATCGAAAAAACACAGACTAAGTATTATTACAATGATTTTTCGTCATATTCCGTAAAATCGCAACTAGCAATCATTAGCCTAACATGCTATTAGTTGTCAATTCTCGTAATGAAATACTAGTCCAATTAGTAGCATATCTATGTGTTCGTATGTATAGGGATTATGTTTCACAGTCTATTAATGCGCAATCCGCATTAGCTGATAGACGGATTTATACTAAAAGCCATTATCGGAAATGGCACACTCCTACACATTTTACTCATTGATTGAGATTCTACATAGAAACATTATTGATTTTGTATATAATTCGGTTCTAATGATGATGCAAGTAAAGAGAACGGTAGCCCATACGAAACTGAAGAAACATTTTAAAGACAGAGGTCATATACACCAGCATGAACCATATCCTGTACTTTTGTAGTTACTGTAATGATTTGTAGTTCATTTGTAATATGTGTGCTCTCAATAAAAAAAATAGGTTATGTGAAGTGTACTCTCTCTATCACGAGGTTGGCTGGTTCAATTATGAAGCACACAAACATATGTTGTCTTGGTGCAGGGATTGGTATTTTACAGCCGGTTTTACATCCGCTCTCGTGACCATACAAACATTTATTCTAAGGGTAAACTCGCGGTATTTGGTTTCAAGCCGTGTCGAGGACCACTGACCTACTGACCAATGTGCTTACAACGTAATTAAGCCTAAACATTCTCATATCCTATTAACATTGCAAATAGCTACGACTGGTGAAAGAACTACCGAAATAAGGCTATCCAGTTCGTGATGGAATTTCAGTTATCTAAGTTCCTAGTAGATTGAATATCAACTTCCCACTCGGGCAAGATTTCCGAATTGCTACATACGTAAATACCTCAAACAGAAATATCTGTTGGAATATTGTTGATCCTACTGTCAGGTCAGTTATCACGACACAAATACCTTAATCAGATGTTCTCACAGTTTTATTTTTCACGATGGCAATCTTTTTCATCACTTATACATTATCATGTATAAATCTTATCAGATTCAGCCTCTCAAGATATGGTCTGTTAGCCTACATTTAACACGGCATAATCTTAAAATGTTTTTCTATATCACAGAAATGCAATGCAATGTTTCTTTTTAAAAAACACATAAAACAACTAAATGTCATTAACAGCAGACATATGCTCAGATTAGTGTGCCGCAAAGTATATGAGCCGAGATCTCGCAATGAAACCGCAACGTGAGTGTGTGCGTGTGCACGTCCAACACGCCGACGAATGAGAAGGCCGTGTTGTATGTGTGCGTGTATCACGTACGTACTCATGTCCATTGTTTGCAGTCCGCGCGGTGGCGATGTGGCATGTCGAATGTTATTATTTTTTTAAGTGCAACGACTAAATGGATTTAAATTTAGAACCGTTTGTGACACGTGCTTGCGTAGCGAGCGGCCAGTTGTCTTTGGTGTTTGAATTTTAAACTTAAAAGAATTCTAAATAATATAAATTTTGTCTGGATAAATTTAACGGATTTTTTAGTCAACAAAAAGCCTTTCGGCAAGATGACGCACATAGATTTAGTGAGTAACATTGATCAAATATGAGTCAGACCGGACTGGAGTAGGTTAAAATATTTTTTACAAAATAAATATAAAGCGTCACTTGATTGTATTCCGCCTACGACACATGCGACCACTGCACTTTGTTTGATATTCCAAATGATTACAGATAATGGATTTTACGAACATTTACGTTCAGTCGTGTTGATCTAATCTAACCTAAGACCTGTCAAACACCATGTACATGGGTTAATATAAATAGACGCAGAATGTACTTGTAATCAATTTACGCTCGATTAAGTGGACGACGGAAACAAAACGCTACAATATAATGTTTTGTTTAAATTACTAAGAAGAAGTGCGTCGATACTCTGCGCTCGATTAGTTTGTAAACAGTGAGTCATTTAACAACAGACTTCGTACTCTTGCGTGCGGACCGTTTTATCCATGATAGATTTTTGTCTGCCTCGTGGTCTCGCGGGTTCGATTCCTGGGTCGGGCGAAGTGTTATTGGGTTTTTCCATTAGGAAATTCTCAGTAACAGCCTTCGATCAAAGTAACAGCACGGAGTCTGGAAATGTGCCCGAAAAACGGCAATAGGCTCGCCCCCTATTACGTGGGACTGATACATACTTGGCGTAATGTGGGTATAGAAATGCACCTCTGCGCCTACCCCTTCGGGGAATACAGGCGTGAGTTTATGTATGTATGTATGTAGATTTTTGACCACAAAATTTCCGTTTATCTGTTAGATATAAATACTATACCAGCGGTTGAGATTTGTCATTTCCAGACTCCCATCTATGCCCATACCAATAGTCGTCCATTTCGGTCTAATGGTGAAGTAACCTAAGTGACAATCCAGGATGTCGGCTACCTTTATACCCAATTTTCATTTAAATTGGTCCAGTCCCTTGAGCATTAAGAAGATGAATATGAAACAAACATACACAAACGCTCTCTTATACACGCATATACTTTCGCCTTTATAATATAATTACTAGGAAAAAAATGCCTCGTGATCTCGCGGTAACAGTATGTGCCGCGCGATCTAGAGGTCCTGTGTTCCATTCCCGGGTCGGGCAAAGTGTTATAGGGGTTTTCCAATAGGAAATTCTTGGTAACAGCACGGAGTCTGGAAATGAGCCGAAAAACGGCAATAGGCTCGCCCCCTATTACGTGGGACTGATACATACTTGGCGAAATATGGGTGCAGAAATGCACTTCTGCTTACCCCTTCGAGGAATACAGGCGTGAGTTTATGTATGTATGAAAAAAATATTTGTATGTCTAATATTGGGCCCTTGAAGAACGTTTGAGAAAATTGTTATTGGTGTGTCTTTACCTACATACAGATCCATTCCCAACGGTCATGACTACAGCACGATTTGAGCCACTTAATAAATTAAATATGGCCTCTTAATGTATTTTATAAATGTTAGCTTCCGTTGCATTGTACTCGTTCTGGAATCTAAAAAGGTTCGTTTCGCGTGCCGCTGCTAAATAGCTTCCAGTTCATAAATAATATACTCTTGTCCACATTGTTATTGCTTTGTAAACGTATACTCGTATGTATGGGACACGTGCTTTCTTTGAAGTAGCATTTATATCAACCATTATATTTTGTATTTGATTTTTCGTCTTGCCTTTCTTCATTCAGTTCTTTTCATAGATGCCTTTAGGGCCTATTGGATAGCTATCGTGTAACAATGACTTCTTCTATACAATGATGTTTGATAGCATTATTTTAGGAACAAATATAGTCTTGTTCTACATCCACTTGTATCCGTATTAATACATCTTTGATATTGATCACAATTATAATCTGCCCAAATTTTTTAATAATAAGTATTACAAACACTTATCGTTACAATTTGTAACGTTATTAACACTTTGTGGACTTATAACTTTCCATTGGGTCAAATGATTAAAAATTCATAATGAATTATCACGTACTTTAACGGTGAAGGAAAACATCGTGATGAAACCTGCACACCTAAGAGTTCTTAGGAATTTCATAGGTGTGTAGTCCGCCAACCCGCACTAGGCCAGCGTGGTGGACTAAGGCCTAAACCCTCTCAGTTGCAGAGGAGGCCCGTGCTCAGCAGTGGGACGTATATGGGCTCATGATGATGATGATGATGATGAAATGATTAAAATTCCAACTTTACGAGAATCAATGAATTCCACTAACAAGACCCATTTCTCATCACGAGCATGTTGTTCATTGTTATAATTAGTGACTACTTGTTTATTGTTCGAAATGCTCTATCTGTTACATGTCTCATAACCCCTATAGCAAACATAGAAATGCACCCATCGATGGCGCCACTGTCCATACAAAATATACCCGAAACACATGTGATTCGTTGTTTCTGAACTGCATTTCATAAATTTGTGAACACGCACTCGGTGATAACTGCTCTATAAATAACTCGGGACCCACGTTTTTTTTCGATGTTTTGTTTGGTTTGAACAGTTTTTAAAACGATGCTATCGGCTGTGAATGGAGATCGGTTGAGTGATGGAAAAAGTGTGGTGGTCATGTGGTACTTTTTTTTGTAATACTTTTAGTAGTGAACAAAACTTTGTCAGCCTGTGGTATTTATATGTGGACGTGTAAGACAGTCAACAGAAGCAATATAGTAAATAATACCCGGAACAGATACGCAAATGAGTCACGTCGTTGCATCAGTCTGTAAATGTCTGGTTGTAGACAGGTCGGCATACTAGTGTCGTCTGGTAAGAGTTATCGTTGTTGTTTCTCGCTAGTAGATACTTTGGTTTAGTCTGCAATAATAGAGGTGATCCTCAGTCAGTTGCTTTAGAATTCAAATGAATTTCCGTCGCGTGAAGTTTTGATTACATTCCTCTTCGTAATAGGTTTATAATTCTTATAAAATTTGTAATTTATGAGAATGATAGAAAACATTTATGGATATGATACAAATAAGGTGTTTCACACATTTACTTTATTCATGTGACATGCAGAGAAAATCACATCTATTATATTACAAATGAATTACTATGTACGATGCTTTAATAAATGATTTCGTAAATTAGGAATCGTGATTACATTGTAATCGTAATCTGATAACATTTTCCCCAAGACTGCCATCGACTTTTGTTATATGACCAAATGGATAGAGTAAAGGAACGATAAGCTTGTGCAAGTGCGCTTGACTTGCTCGAGCGTCAATTTGCACCATTGTGTTTTATATGAAGCTTGAATGAATCTAGTACTCGTGAGCAAATTGTGCTATTTTTCCTTTTTTTAAACTAGAACAAAAACTGCTACGGCCAGTTCGTCGACATTGTTTGAATACCTCGTAGCTGTGTTAATACAGGCTTGATGGTTTGTTTTTGTTGAAAAAAAAAATTTAATAGTCTGCGCGTGGAACGTGTATTTAGTTAGGAAACCGTCACGCGCCAGTAAGTCTCGTTCGGCAAGATTTAATGTTATGTCTATTATAATACCCTAAAATCCATAATTAGAAATAGTCCACCACCTTGAAAATATTAATTCGAATCAAAAAAGTGCCCATTTTAGATATTGCACATGCCTACGGTGCTCCTGTTTGGGCGGAAAGACTGAGGGTGCGTCGCTGTAGGGCGAAACTACACGGAGTACAACGAAAGATTGCCATAAGGATCGCACGTGGATACCGTACGATATCTTTTGAGGCGGCGACCATCCTAGCGCGATTTCCTCCGTTAGATATACTGGCTAACAGAGACGCAACGGTATACGAAAGAATTCGTACTATCCGTCAAGCGAATGGGGGTCGACCGACAAAGGCGTTAGAGATGGTAATCAGACGGCAGGAACAACTCAACGCCTTCGAGACGTGGCGTTTGCGGATTAGTGAAGAGCCTTACGTTCACAAACGTGTCATCGAAGCAATCCTGCCGGTCTTTGAAGCCTGGATGCAACGTAACCATGGAAGACTCACTTACCGACTCACTCAGATACTTACCGGACATGGATGCTTCGGTGATTATCTGAATAAGATCGGTCGTGAAGCAACGGCGAATTGCCTTCATTGCGACAGCGGTGAAGAAGATTCTGCCACGCACACACTCATGCAATGTTCTGCATGGGATTTAGAGCGTCAAATCCTTGTGGATCAGATCGGACCTAATATTTCCCTACCAGCAGTCGTGACGGCGATGCTGGCGGGAGACTCAAAGTGGAACGCCGTAGTTGCTTTCTGTGAAACCGTAATGGTTAAGAAAGAGACTGCGGAGCGTCACAGAAAGGGCTTCTCTACCCAGAGAAGAAGACGCGGAAGTGGCAACACTTACCGCAATCCATAAAACAGCAATTTATAATCTGCCTGAGAACAAACCTGCTTAGGCCGATGTGTGCTTCATAAGCAAAGCACTGGAGGCAATTCGGCGCGTTCATTCTGAGTTCCCGAAGACCCTCCAAAGTGTAGAGGGAGACTACCATGGGGTTTTTAGCCGGTAAGAGTCCGGCATACCCCGTTTGCCTTCTGGAGACGGGGATCCAAGAGGACTTTCCCCATGAAAAAAAGAAAAAAAGAAAAAAAAGATATTGCACATGCAATGTGAGAAGTTCCGAAGTTCGGGATAAACCCCAGTACCTAAATATCGATAAACGCAACACTCCATGACGTAGAAAGATGAGATTAACGCGGAAAGATTAAAAAAAAATCGTTGAAAGCTCTCAAAGGATAGAATGGAGACGAAATCGTTTGTTAAGAGTACTGGAGCCACTTTTAATCATCGTGAATTGCAGTTCGCATGGACAGATCGATCGAGGTGGTGTCATTGACTTTTTTTTCTCATTTCCCTCATTCTGAAAGGTTGACAAAGAATCTACGATATCCAAATGTTTTAATAACTCAAGGATCCTACTATATCATAGCCGTGTATTCTGACACAATTTTCACTCAAATAACTCACCATCTAATCCTGATTAAACATATGCAGGCCATACAAATATTAGATGGTGCGAGGAACCAAACCGCAACCTTTGTATCCTCTAACGTTGGTTGTCTAGCCTCAAGATTAATTTTATTATATACTAGATGTTGGAAGCAACTCCGTATGGGATACTTTAGAATTCAAGAAATAGTTTTCCCCATTTTATTCAAACCAGAATTTCGTCAGATTGGCGCGTTCAAAGAAACAAACTCTTAGCTTTATAATATTAGTCATCATCATCTACAGGCCATATACGCCCCGCTGCTGGGCACAGGCGTCCTCTACAACTGAGAGGGTTTTAGGTCTTTTTTTTTATTCAATAAAAAAGGGGGACTTTTATATGGCACCATACATGTCAGTCCCATCGTACCTTATACTATAAACTATGACTAAACTATTTTGACTAAACTATCGTATACAAATTTAAATAACAAAAGGCGTTGTCAGACAATGGCTCGAATAAGATGTGGTGAAAACATATAACATTCAATTTGTCGAGTTGTAAATTTGCCATTAAATCCTTCCTAGCGTCTTTGAACCGATCACATTCCATCAACAAATGCATGACATCTTCAGGCTCACCACATACTTCACAATTGGGAGAACTGCTCTTTCTTATTAAGTAATAAAATTTGTTGAGATGTCCTGATCTTAATCTTAGTGCGACAGTTACTAGTTTCCTGGTTTTAGGACTTAGTACATATAGTTATAATGTTAGTATACATACATAAATTCACGCCTGTATTCCCCGAAGGGGTAGGCAGAGGTGCATTTCTGCACCCACATTTCGCCCGGTATGTATCAGTCCCACGTAATAGGGGGCGAGCCTATTCCCGCTTTTCGGGCACACTTCCAGACTCCGTGCTGTTACTGAGAATTTCCTAATGGAAAAACCCAATAACACTTTACCCGACCCGGGAATCGAACCCAGGACCTCTAGATCGCACGGCACATACTTGTACCGCGAGACCACGAGGCAGTCATGTTAGTATACCATTATATTAAAGGTGTTTGAAAACTTTACATTAATTGTTGAGCGGGCTAACAATAAAACGTCCGAAACACTTCAATTTGTTGTATGATTGATGCGTCTTCCGCAACTGTTACTCAAGTGTGTAAACGCACATATTATTAATGTCAAAAAAGAATTCAACGACGAGGCAATACATTGTGAGGCAAGTTTTAAAATCCTTTTTTTCACGTCTGTTAAGAGATCCATTCACCGGGCAGGGTTCGGCTCGCGTGTGAGACACCAAACCGGTTGCTTTCGGAATCCGACGGTGGTTTTTTTGTACTTTTTTGTTCATTACCACTCGTTGCGTCTCGGATCCTTGGTGACGGACGGAGTTGCTTTCACGTTGTGGTTAAACTATCTAAATGAACTTATAATTGTTGAGACTCTTGATAATGTTCATCATGGTGTTCAAGACTGTATTGACGAAAGGATAGTCAGGGATGTATCTTTGCTTCGACGATCTGTCTACTATTTTTTTATATGTTCTACATGATAGGTTTTATGGGCAAGCTTTATGCCAATATAAATATCATTTTTTTTCTTGACCTATTATTATGCTAGACATAATTATTACATTTTAATAAAATATAAGAATAACCAATTTTAATTTTATACTTTCTTAAAATTATACCAAAATGTTATTTGCATGTAAATTAATTATTGTCAACAAAAGTACATTTTGACTAGTGTTTAATCATGTTAAGAACATCAAGGAGCACTTTTCTTATGTAATTGAAGTAATGATTAAGTTATATACTCGATTAATCGCCACATGGATACAATAATTTACTAGGGTTTCGTAAATTGAAACAGAAAGTGAAGGTACAGGACTTGATGGTAAATTTTATTCGATTGCGACTGAGAATAGGTACACCATAACTGATAATAATATTTTTGTAATTAGATTTCGTATGGCAGCGTATTTTGTTGTTAAAATTCATCGGAGTATTAATAAAACCTCATAATGCTTCCGTGATCTATCATTGACGAAAATAATGTTATATAAAAATGCCTATAAAATGAATAAAACTTTTAATAAATTTTATTTCAAACCAATTATTTTGTGTCAAACTTATTTCCGTGAAAGTATATTACTGTGTTATGAAAAAGAGGTTTATTTAATAAAAATATTTAACCAGGTCAACTAGTTCTTATAATTTTTTTTGGAGTTTCTATTTGCGGTTTGGCCTTCTTCCTCGGACCTGATGCCCCCTTCACTCGTTTTCTCAATATTAGTTGTTTATTTGATAGTAAAATGTTTTCAGCAATTTATCATTCAACATCAGATGTTTAGTACCTATTTATTCACTCAAGCAAAAACTAAATGTAGTATCTTTTCTCCAAATAATTTTATTGTTAAAAGCGTTGAATTACATTGAATACAAAAAAATTGAATAATGGGTTGATGTTTGTTTATGTCTATTTTGCCCTGAATAATATTTAGTTTTTGCATGGTAACAAAGCAAGTGACCTGAAAACACGCGACCTATGCTGTTCACATCAATTACAAGATTGCTGGTCCAATGTCAGCCGATGGAGTTTTTAATAATATGTTTATGAATGGGTCAACTTGACCGTAGTCGGCTACTGCATTAACTATCAATAAAATAATTTTACAAAATATAATAAGGTTGCCAGAGGTATAGCAACCTCTTTTCTTTTTTCCTCTTGCTCTGTGTTTAGTAGACGCACCTACAATATTGATGCTTCACTTCAGTTCACCATAGTTAAATTATAATGTAATAATAAAAGATTTTTCTTTTCTGTATTGACTTGTCATAAGTGCTATTTGATTGCCTACGTGACCAAATAAAGCAATTTCATTTCATTTCATTTCAGTAATTATTCCTATACGAAATAATAATAAAGTAAACACTGGCATAAAAAATAAAATAAAAATTAAAGCATATAAAACTTTGTTTTTGTGTTGGTTGTATTGCCAGATCGAAGATACGTACAGTCGAGCATGAAGCTCGTGATTAAGGCGCGTTGACATTACGGACGGGTGTGGCTGTGAAGAAATGAAGCCTCCGTGTTCACCACAGTAGGCGATATGCCACCGGGCCAGTGTTACGAAAGGATACACCCAGCTCGCAAATGTCACTTACTCAGAGCACGGTGAATGTTTAATGAATTTAGATCGTCTAGAAATGCAACTAGATGCTATTATAAAGGTACGGTTGTTCATAGTTCTTTTTTGTTAACGACCAATATATGATAAATGATGAGTTTGACATACACATATGAGGCTGCGGATAAAAAAAATGCTGTTGGGATAAATATGTACGTTCATATAATCTTTGTATTTTAATTAATATTAATGTATATCCAATACCATAAACTTGCTTCAGTTTTCATCGAAATAATTCATGTACACATAGGTACTTGGCTTTGGTTTTGACTTGGCTCCTTTTTTATGTCGATGAGTCATTATGACATCAGAGAAACGATACCACGTATTGAAGTTCACTGAAAATAATGTTTAAATTAATTATTATTATAATAAAAATTACGTAAAAACTTTCGATTTATTGAGAATTGAAATTTACTGTTACAATATTCGTCAGTGTTTCGTACATCAACTCGTCGACGCCTCTGTATATAAATATTATTGTTTTATTTGTAGATCGTCCGTGGTTTTAATTTAATGAGTTTGTATACGATGATATCATCATGGTAATTTATTGATGACGTTTGTATATCCATTGGTATTAAACTTAATTAATTTTGCTACCTTTTAAGGACTTAATACAGAGCTGTTAAAACGAGAGACTACGGTGGACTGAGTACACATATATGATCTGTCTCGCCCCTTCTTTCATCAAAGGTAAATTACGTTTGTAAATAAGGCCCGATAATGTCTAAACTCGAGTAATCACGAAGCGACAATTTCCAGCACAAAGTCGAATGTATAGAATGTAACCACTCACTCCAAACACGGTCTCGTCTCTGTTATGTTTCACCCAATATCCATCTTCTAAAAACCCATTTCAACGTTTGTTTATTTGTAAAGAATACGTCTTTGTAGCCGCGGCAGAAAGGCCCGGATGTGGATGCACTCGAGGCCCGCGTGTTATTGATAAACAAATGTTTGTACGCCCTTCATGTCGTCGTAAAACACCAGCGGATCCAGCAACATTCATATTAATAAAGGAGGATGGTTGATTCTGAGAAAAAATCGTCGGAGTAAGAACGGAGTTGGCCAGAAACTGTACCTCATTGGGGCCCAAATCGCTGTCGAATAGTAAGATGCGGTTGCAATTTTACCTCAATAGTCAACAGAATAATGATTTTTGATGTACGAGGGCAGTCCGATAAGTACTTAGCCTCACCGCCCGATGGCACCACTATCGTAAGATAAATTTACCATCATGTAGCACATCTTCGTAGACGGCTATTGTCAAAATTTCAGCCGAATTGGATTTGTAGTTTTGTTTTGACCGCGTGTGTAAGCGGACGTGTCCGCGGATTTTCGAAAAATGGAAAAAGAGCAATATCGGCCGGTGATTTGATTCTTGTTTTTGGAAGGGAAATCGCGCAGCGATATCAAAAAGCGCTTGGATGCTGTTTACGGTGACTCTTCTCCTTCAATGGCGACCGTCAAAAATTGGTTTAACGAGTTTCAACGTGGTCGCACGTCAGTTTTTGATGAGCCACGCCCAGGTGCCCCAAAAACGGCTACCACGGAGGATAACGTGAGAAAAGTCCCGATCTTGTATTGGCAGACCGCCGATTGAAGGTGCGCGAGATAGCTGAGACAGTAGGCATCTTAAAAGACCGCGTGGGTCATATCCTGCATGAAATATTGGGCATGAGAAAGCTGTCGGCTCGATGGCTGCCGCGTTTGCTCACTTCGGACGACAAGCGCATCAGTGACACAACTTCAGAGCAGTGTTTGACACTGTTTAGGTGCAATCCGAAGGGGTTTCTGCGTCGTTTCGTGACCGTCGACGAAACATGGATTCACTGGTACACACCAGAGACCAATAAACAGTCGAAACAGTGGACTTTACCCGGCGAATGTGCTCCGAAGAAGGCGAACACTGTCCCATCGGCCGAAAAGGTGATGGCCACCGTTTTCTAGGTTTCACAAGGTGTGATTTACATCGACTACCTGGAGAAGGGCAAAACGGTCACAGGGCTCTACTATGCCGAACTATTGGGCCGATTCAACGCTGAATTGTAGAAAAAACGGCTCCATTTGGCGAAGAAAAAAGTGCTCTTCCACCATGACAACGCACCGGCTCACACCTCCGCCGTCGCAACGGCCAAATTGGTCACATTAGGCTACGAACAGCTGCTCCATCTACCGTATTCTCCAGATTAGGCCCCGTGTGACTTCTTTTTGTTTCCAAACTTGAAAAAGTCCGTCGCCGGACAGAAATTTGAGTCGAATGAGGAGGTTATCGCCGCCACGGAGGCCTACTTTGTAGACCTCCAGAAAACGTTCTTTTCAGACAGCTTAAAGAAGTTGGAGCATCGCTGGGTCAAGTGAATCGAGTTGAAAGAAGACTGTGATGAGAAATAAATCGCCACTTTTCCAAAATTTTCGTTTTTCTTTTGTAGGCTAAGTACTTATCGGACTGCCCTCGTACATAATATAACGATATCATATTCACAAAAATGTGCACAAGTATTAGAATTAAATTTAAGAATCAGATATATTAGACGCTTAAAAATTCCTTTAATTTTCTTTACCATCATTATGAAATAGTTGCCTGTCTACCATTTCATATATTGTGTATTTATATTTTATAAGTGCAATAATATTTATAAACAAATTATACAATAATAATGTGATGGCTTCGAGGTTTAGGTGCGCGGTCGAGAATTTCGGCGGTCGCGGGTTCAAACCCCAGGCACACACCTCTGACTTTTCGAAGTTATGTGTGTATTCACAATGAATTATCACTTGCTTTAACGGTGAAGGAAAACATCGTGATAAAACCTGCACCCCTTAAAGTTCTTAGGAATTTCTTAGGTGTGTAGTCCGCCAACCCGCACTAGGCCAGCGTGGTGGACTAAGGCCTAAACCCTCTCAGTTGTAGAGGAGGCCCGTGCCCAGCAGTGGGACGTATATGGGCTGAATGATGATGATATACAATAATTAAATAAATCTGTCCGGTCAAATCTACAAATAAATAAATTCTAACTTACACAACTGATTTGTAAAGAACATCGTTGACTTTACTGTGTGTACACGCCGACCTACCACCACACGGCGATAAGTCTCTGACCCAACCCATGGCGTCTTGTGCGTTATCTCCCCAGTTATCTCCAAGTACCAAGGTTAATTAGTCCGGTGCGGATGGCTCGGCGCGCTGTCGTCGTTTTACTGCGGAAGTCTGCTCTGAAGCTGCCTCTATGAACGGTTGAACGTGTTTTTAATTGGCCCCAAATATGTGGAACATTGTGCGTGTGCGTTATTGGTACTTTAAATAGATGATTTTGGGTATGGGGTTAGTCAGTTTTTGGTTGGGGAAATGTTTGAATGACGGTAGGGTAAATATTTAAATAGGACGCATATCCAAAAATATATCTTGAAAAGAGCGTATAGAAAAGTTACACATCGTTACATATCGTACGAATATTAAAAGTATTTTCCAGTTATAGTATTTGTGCATATGAAATTTGTGTTTGTCTATCATCGCACTTTTAAGAGAGTTTTCGTGCCAATGATTGATGCGTTCAAAGCAGATGAAGCTTTCGACATGGTGTTCGGCGCAATCCTCATCACACCATTGCCTTTTATATGCACCTAACTGTGGAACTCCTAATTTCTGTTTGAGATTTCGTATGGAGTCCAAAATACAAAATGGTTTAATTAAAAACTGATACAAAAACAAAAATTGAGTATTATAAAACCAAATGTTACACCAAGTTACCTAATGTATTAAAACAGATAAAATATATGTGGCAAGCGTACAAATACGTTAAACTGCTTTTGCGTGATTAAGTAATTTACATTTCCAATATTATATTTATTACTAGTAGGCTGAATACACACAAACTTTAGGTTCGGTAAGTACTGCCGACAATCCTCCATATTTTCCAAACCACAGGTTGCTAATTCTTCAATAAAATTGCGAATAATTTAACCATTAATCACAAGCACAATGACATCAAGGCTCACGACTCTTAAATGATCCAAGCCTAGACAATGTAAGTCCCGCATCGTCCGCGCCGCCGGATCGGCTTTGATCAAGCCCTTCCGCACGACCAGTTAGTATTCAACTTTCATACGTTTAATATGCGTTCCTCAGAACATGACAATATCGCATTAACAGGATGTGTGTCTGCCGCCACTTACAGGATACGATGAAGCGTTTTGTAATACGATTAAATACGTCGATTCCTTGGACAATTAAATGTTGATTTATGTTTTACTTTATGAGGGTTGTTAGTTAAATTAAATCAGGATTAAGGTTTAGGATTGATGTAGGCTTAATGTTACAACACAAAAAGTAGTTACTCGAATGGTATTTCGTACTTACTACAGTAAAATTTATCGATGCGTGTTGTAAGGTGTTGGTTTCGATCTTGTATCACAAATACCGTTTGTTTGTATGTAAAAGGACCAAAACGGAGGCATTGTGTAGGTGCGAGGATACCGGTCACAGAACAGACTATAATCTCGATGTTCAAAATATTCTTGGCGTGTAACTAGAAATATATGCTCGTAGGTATCTCAGTAGCACAGAAATTGACAAGATTTATAATGCCTAGAATTAAAAAAAAAACGAAGCAACTTATAACAGAGCTAAAAACTTGTTAAAAATAATTTTGTCACAAATTTCTAGTTAAGAATGCCGTCATCCCGTATTCCAACGGGTTCCAATACGAAACCAGTCGAACTCCCACGCGTGGCACGGATATGCGGGCCGGGATCTGTGCGGGAATAAAAAACTACGTCGCCTTTTGAGACCCTTAGCCGTGGAATGTATTGATATTTGATTATATGTCTTCACCGCTTGTGAAGTCGAGTCTCTCACGTTTGAGGAGTTTAGGGTATGCGAACAGAATTCATGTATTATTGTGTTTATAAGATTTTTGTTATTGGTTCGAAAATCAATTTCGATGTAAATAATTAGGGATTATGCGGTGTTGAGTTCGTACTTTAATTAAATATAGCGTATGTTTACATATTCACAGCAATGTGAAACCTCTTGAAATAGACAATAAAAACCTAAATCCTATAAAACGAAAAGCAGTGGGTTCGGTCCTTATAACTAGGCAAAAATTATGATGCGCATGTCCAATTTTTTTTTCTAATTAAGTGTCAGTATTTTAAGACTTGTCGCCTATTTTATTTATATTGGATGTTATGTGTCTACATTATCTAATAGCTTTTTAATTTATCTCCGTAAAGAAGATTTAAAATTTATGTCACTATGTCACAAGAATTTAATATTAAAGATATCGCGTACTATTTGTGTAACATTGTCACTATCAACATCCGACCCCGTCTGCGATAACGTATCATTGGCCAAACTTCTCGTGACATCAGTGTCGTTTGACATACATTTTTGTCTTACATATCATTTGGGGCAAAAGGTTTGATCAAATGTTTGGGTTTGTGGACTCAATTCCAATTCATTCATAATCGAGATGCTATGATAAATATATTTTAATTTTCTTCTTTCTTGATCGGTTATGGAGCTTTATTCGATGTTCAACATACATAGCTCTAAAATATATATACTAGGACGGTATAAGGTCATCGTTTCTTGGGCCTATTTCGGACCCTTCTCAATTAAGTCGAGGTAATTAAAATTAAATATAGAATACGTACATGATAAATATGTATTTATTAAGCAAATCTTTTTTCTCTTTTTTTTGTCGTTTAGAGGCTTACAATCAATTGATTATGCTAGCCCCATAGTATAAAGCAAATCAATTCAATATATTTACTGTTTTATATTTTATATCGAAATTGTAAATATAAAACATGGAAAAATATGCTAAGAGTCCCCTAAACCACAACTTGATATACACATATACCCTATATCGAATTTCGAAAATGAACAACACTGGAGAACCCGGTTGAATATAAAAATGTCACTAAAATTTTATTATCAGCTAATCTATTACCATTTATTTTAAACGGGTTTCACCTTTAAACTTAATTGCGTTATAACATCCGTAAATGGTGCCCGCATGCCATATGGGTGAGGACGAGTCGCGACGGTCGGCGGCCATCTCATCCCTCCCACACTCGACCCTGTCACTCGCCGCCTCGGGTCCCCTCACGAAATCGAAGGGCAAACAATAACGGAGGTGCATCCTCAAACTAGATGCTTGTTTATTTTCATTAATTAACAGGCCTAACAAACAAACTGGAATGTCTGGCTATTGCCAACAGTTTGGAAGTTTTAGTAGACGCCTGGGTCAACTTAGGGTTCTTCAAGAAGAGAGCCTATATTTTCCTCAAAGGCCGGCAACACGTCAATGATTCCTCTGGTATTATTATGGGTGTTTATGGGCGGTGTTGACCACTTAACATCAGGTGGCTCACTTGCTCGTTTGCCTCCTTTTTCCATAAAAAAAGAAGTAGTCATATTGCTGATGATGGCGATGACAGCAAACGTTGTGATAAGAACTTGCATTTTAGTGTAGAATTAGCTTAGAAAGTATGTGACTATTAGTATTTATCATAAAAAGATGATAAGAATGAATAAGAGAGCACGTGTAGAAGGGGAACCATCAACCCAATTTACCGAACGAAACCCACATCATAATTACTACCCCCTCGGTTACACTGGCCTATTATAATTCAAGCTGATAACAGCTCAGCTCTACCATATTTAAGTGTACAGTATTGTGAGCCATCTAACTTCAACTGAGTCATGGTGTGCATCAGTGACTAATTATAAAAAAGACTCATCACAGAGATGACTTTATCTTGGGGTTCTCGGAGTGAGTTTAGACTAAAATCATGATATCAGGCTGCCGCATTACGGCGAATTGAGTGAATCGACGTTGTTAAAAATATACATACATATGTATGTACATATGTAATTGATTATAGGGAAAATTAACACTTTGATCTATAGGTACTTTGTTTTTGGTATAGACGTAATAAATGCAGCTATTGATAAGACAACTGTTTATACAGTTCATCTGCAACTACTTAAACATAAATCAAGAATTCAAGTATTTTATCCATTATTTCGATTTTTTTTGTTCAGCAATAAAATGAATGATGCATGATGAAATTAAAATGTCACTTTATAATGTTTATTTGAACAATAAAGTGTACGTGCCGGAAACTGTGTACATGCTATGTAGATTTTATATTGCAACAAGTATTGTGATAGTGTTTCATTGTAATATAAATTGTATTGTTTGTTATTTAAATTTATAATTATTAATAATGTCGGATAGTCCCTTACTAGTATATATATGCCAGCGACCACAGTATGTAAATTTCAATCTTGCCAATCGCTATAATAACTTACGCAAGAATGTCACGGGGTAATGTCCGGGGCATTATTGCTACGACCGGTGAGAGGTAGTCGTTTGAAGACTGAAATCGTATTTGACCTTAACTGTTCTTCTTCATCAGCCCATATACGACCTAAAGCTGGGCACGGGCCTCCTCTACAACAGAGAGGGGTAAGGGTCATTGCTCTTACTGTCATGTATTTTGCCGTGTTAGCGGGCCAGAAAAAACAAGAGAAATACTGATTTAGCAATAATTCCATGAGATTACAACGTTTCACCAAAATAAACTTGATCACAGTCTGTTAGAATGCATGTTCACTCTCTCCTGCAATATTGTTGTTCAAACGAAGCGTGAAGAAGCAATTAAGCAGGCCGCCATAAGGAATCCGAGTGGCGATCATATTTCTCGTTGGGCGACATTTTCCGTGGAATACATTTGAATACATTTGAAGCAGTGATGGCCTCGAGGTTTGGGCACGCGGTCGAGAATTTCGGCGGTCGCAGGTTCAAACCCCAGGCACACACCTCTGACTTTTCGAAGTTATGTGTGTATTCACAATGAATTATCACTTGCTTTAACGGTGAAGGAAAACATCGTGATAAAACCGGCACACCTAAAAGTTCTTAGGAATTTCTTAGGTGTGTAGTCCGCTAACCCGCACTAGGCCAGCGTGGTGGACTATGGCCTAAACCCTCACAGTTGTAGAGGAGGCCCGTGCCCAGCAGTGGGACGTATATGGGCTGATGATGATGATGACATTTGAATACAAGTCTTGGTGCAGTCAACTGATGATGAGTGTGTGCAAGATTTTCTGTACCAATAAATCGTAAAACTTTATTAGCGTTTTGATTAAATATGATATATTTATTAGGGTGGAGTGAAAAAAAAAAATAATCTTATCCTGGGGGTCGAATTTGTAGCTTATAAAAACAAAAACTTTTTAACAACATTTTACCCAACATCTTGAGGACCTTGACCTTTGGTGGCCCACTCACTTTTAAAATTAATTACGAGAAAAAATGTTTGGTTACAAAATGTTCTTTCTTTACGTTTTAGTCATGAATTGTTTCACGTGACAATTCTCTAGAAACATAAAGTCCGATATAAAATTCAAGATGCAGTGGGTATAAATCGTATTTTTAATTCACCAGTTCGGATGAAAGTTCCACCCACACGCTGCGATGTGACGTTAGGAATGCGTCAAAACATTCTTGTATGCAAATGCGAACATTGACACTTGTATAAAATTCTATAAATAAAACTTCGAAAACTAATTTTACTACTAAAGTTGTATTAAAATAGAACATATTTTTTTGTCATCTTACTAATACTAATAAAACAACAATGTACTCGTTATACTTCGCCGGGCATAGAAAAATATCTAAAGTAGCTAAAATCTAAAAGTATATAAATCTATTGGTCTATCCGGGTATTGAACCTGCAACCATTCTTGCCTTGAAAGCTCACTGATACCAATACTACGGTGAACAAAAAAAATAATATCGAACTTGTATCATTAAATCATCATCATCAACCCATGTAAGTGCCACTACCTTAGTGCCTTAGTCCACCACGCTGGCCTAGTGCGGGTTGGCGGACTACACACCTAAGAAATTCCTAAGAACTTTTAGCTGTTCAGGTTTCTTTACTATGTTTTCCTTCATCGTTAAAATACGTGATAATTTGTTCTGATTATACACATTTCTTCGAAAAGTCAGAGGTCTGTGTGTACGTATAATGAAATACTTATTTTAAATACTCTTTATTTCAATAGTACAAATTGAAATGTCTGACCATTTTATGTACGATTTTGTATCCCCACCAGTCCGTTGTACAATTCCATGCTTATTAATAAGCGTCAAAGCCATTGGAAACTTGTCTCGACATGATTGACTGGATTCCCGGAATGTATGAGTCAGTGGCGGTACTTCCATAGAAGCCCAAAAGCCCAGTTTGCCCATTAAAATCCCGAATAATCATTTTTAAGCTTGAAATCTTAATTTAACAAAAGCAATTTGTTGAATATAGACCCCATAGTAAGAAAATATAAACTAGACATTACACAATTAACGTTTAACGTTTTTGGTCTTCTATGGAAGTCCCGCCACTGGTATGAGTGTATACACAAAAAACACATTAGGAATATCGTTTGGAATTTGCTTTATAAATGAAGCTGTTTTTTAGGAACTTAAGTACATATTAGTGAAAACATTTTTTCGGCATTATTCTACGACGGTGTGGTTATAAAAAAGGGTTTTGTACTTGGTATTACATTTATTGTAATATTGTCCAAATACCCTACTATAATAATCGACCTTTGTTTTTTTTAGGCTATAGTGTCTGAGATTCTTCTGGCTATGCTCAAATATCTAGGGTTATGGGAAGAAGAGGAATACGAAGCTAGCATACTGACCTACAGCACACAGCTTAGCTTCTCTTATATAATACGTTATCTATGATTATTATAATAGGAAAGAGGGAATACTAGGGAATGATTATTATAATAGGAAAGAGGGAATACTAAACTATATTATAGCGAGTGATCGGTATTGTGATTTCTTTTTTATGTAAAAATACTTATGATTATCCTAACATACTCCAAATTGGTCATTTGTGAGTGTGAATGGTTGGGTGCCAGCATAATTGTTGCGACTATTGACTATCAATCAGTTTGAGTATAAAAAAGAGAAGTTAAAAATATCCTAACAACATTCTAAGTCATTTATAATGTCACCATTTAGAATATTTTTTATGTTTTTTTATACATATGTGTGCGTAGTAATTAAAAGCATACGGTCTATTTATTTCTTATGGTTAGTTCCTACCTCTTAAATATTGACAAATATTTAGAGTGATATCATATGAACCCTAAAAGGTAAGTTAATAAACAAACCTATAAAGGCTAAGTTCAAATTCGTGTTTTAATTTCTTAAGTTAGTTAGTAACTTTTAAAAAAGCAGGAAGAAATTTCTTAATGTCTAAAAAAGTTGAGTCGCATACGAACGGGAGTTTTCGTATTTAAAACAAAAGATTACTGTAAAACATTAGGATTTCAATATATTTTATTTAATAAATTCTCATATATCTATTAATTAATACATTACCTCAAACTTACTCTACATGCAATAAACGTGGGGTCCCGTTTGTGAATTAAACCAGGGCGAAGTTGTAAGGACCCGTTCTTGTTAATGATTATTGCAAATTGGAAGTTCAGGAGTTGAACACCCTTTGTAGTTGGTTTGTGCAATTAAGATAACATCTATGTGTCTTTAAAGATTGCATCTGTGTTTGGAAGGAGTAAGGAGATAATCGTCTTTAGCGAGGGTACTGATAAAATCGGACTCTCGCTTTTTGATACAGCGTGTGAAAGGATTTTGCTTCTTTGTGTTTTAATGGTAATTTAAAGAACACACATTTTAGGTGTTTTTTTATTTTTTATTATTGTTCGTAATGGAAGTCAAGATGTTTTTAATAAGCTTGATTTAATCAAAATCATGTAGCGGATAAGCTATAGGAATATCGATTGAATTAATTTAGTATAGCAACTTAAATGTGACAAATAAAGTATCGTCTAAGCTGCGGAGTAGGCCAATAGATTTAAATGCTGTCTAAAAAAGCTGTCGGGTGCGGGACAGATGTGATAGGATCAGGATAGGTTGAGCTTTTTGGGGAGACCTGCATTCAGTAGTTGTTGGTGGCAGTATAGTACCTAGTCAGAAATCAACTCGGGTAAACGGACAATTGTTCCGCGCGTCGAGTTGGAAGGCCAGAGACCCCGATATACCCCTTCCGCCCTCCCCCGTAAAGATATTATGATAATGAACTTATGCTTTTACCGTAGAGTTAGATGGTACACCCGAGTTCCATTCATTCATTTCATTTGGCATCAAAAGTTAGCCGCCCGTAATAATTCCCAAATACCTATCTGTCTAATAACCACTATATATAGACCTTTACCAGCAACAATCGTCCCATACGGGTGCGGACCTGTTAATTTGGTTTATTTACGAGGTGCGGTCATACAGTGGGCGTATAGCGAGGTGTCAGTAACCTTTTAATCTAGCCCATTCATTGTGAATAAAATAATGTGTGAAATCCCGATGTCTTTTTTTACCTCCGACGCTATGAGAGGCGGAGCTAACAGGTGTTGGTTCATTTGAAATCAGCCATACAAAAATAGTTCGCAATTTATTTATAGAGTTGTATGTAATCTCTTTGTTGGCTGTGTTCGATTTTCATTGAGAATTTTCTGAATTAATTATTTCTAAAGGCGTTTATGCGTAAGAATGTATGTTTTGATATTATCAATCATTGATAATCACCAGTAGCCTTATATGTCCCACTGCTGGCCACGGGCCTCCTCTATAACTGAGACGGTTTAGGCCTTAGCCCGCCACGCTGGCCTAATGCGGGTTGGCGGACTACACACCTGAGAAATTCCTTAGAACTTTTAGTTGTGCAGATATCCTCACGATGTTTTCCTTCACCGTTCAATTACGTGATAATTTATAGTGAATACACACATACATATGTAACTACGAAAAGCCAGAAGTGTGTACCTTGGGTTTGAACTCACGGCCGCCGAAATTCTGCAGCAGGCGCCTAATCCTCGAGGCCATCACTTCTATAGTTATTATATCGTCTAATAAATGTAGAAATATTGCACTAAAATGTATTTGAGTATGAATTATTTATTGTGGTTCTATTGTATTTAAATCATGTCTGGTTGCGGTTAAATGTGAATGAACTTTATACATATGTTTGATTCATATTAATTTATTCTAATGACCTGTCTATACTTGTTTATATTAATCCTACTACATCGGTATAGGTATTTAGCTTCTTGTCCAGATAGAACAGCTGTATACTCTTCTGACATCTACACCTACTAACAATGCTAGAGTTTCTTGCCCGTTCTTCTCAAGTGATGATAACCTTCCGAACAGAGTGGTAAACTGAACTTTGAAAATTACTGAATCTAGTTGATGTATTTGACATTTTCTAGATACCATAAATATTATTAAATTTCATTTCATAACAAAAATTAGCAATGCATCTTTATGAATCTTGATAAGAAAGAAAAGGCAGGGAATAAGGACATGTATCGAAAGGCAAAAAAGGAATGTTTCTCAATCACAACCTTTGACACACTTATGTAGCTTGTAAGATTTTAGATTAAGTTTGTCCTAATTATGTTTTCGTGGTGTACAATAAAGGATAATAAATATCTTAATAACTTCACGATTCTCTTTAATCAATGTATTCAAATTACATAAATTTCTTCTAAAATAGCCACCTTACTGGAATTCTGTCTTTAGTAGCATCAGTATAAACTAATAAAGATAGATAGTAATTAGAGCTTTAATAAACCCCGCCCACGCGCGTTCTCACGTGACACGCTGTCAGTGGCACCGCAGCTTATTAACATAGATAAAAGCCTGTACATACGGTCGGTAGGTTATCGCCGCACAGATACCGCCGTCCGGTGGCGGGTACCACGAACGATGACCTTTATTATCTTCAGAGCACTTTGATTTACTTATTATTGTGCTTTTATTGCGAATGTTGATATTTTTGTTTACTTTTTTATACAGACAGAACTTCTTAGGTGTTTGCTAACCCGCAGTAGGTTAGTGCGATGTATCATCATCATCACACCTTTCCCACTGCTAGGCACGGGCCTCCTCTACAACTGAGAGGGTTTAGGCCTTAGTCCGCCACGCTGGTCTAGTGCGGGTTGGTAGAGGACACACCTAAGAAATTCCTAATAACTTTTTAGGAGTGCAGGTTTTCTCACGATGTTTTCCTTTACCGTTAAAGTACGTGATAATTCATTGAGAATACACACATAACTTCGAAAAGTCAAAAACCCTTTCAGTTGTAAAGGATGCATGTGTGGTTTAGTCCAAATAGAGTACAGATATGCGAGGAACTATTACCGTCGCCTTCCTCTTTGAAACTGAATTCAATAAGTAAATAAACCCAACCGTCACATACATAGTTCTGACCCTAAGATACAAGTCTTGTGACGTAGATATCAGAAACCGTGACTTTTTGGTCTCTCAAACCCCAAGACCCGAACAATTACCTACCTATACTACAGAAAAGCCCAGGATTGTTCCAGAAAACTAATGTGAGTCACTATGACATTTCTTGTAACTAGTCTACCGACACTAGTCATTTGAACCGACAAGAAGTATACAGATAACCAATCGTCTACTCATTCTTATCAGTTCTACGTAGAACTATCTGTTCCGTAGTTCCGTACTCAAATACAGAATGATGTAACGCCGACTGTTGCCCGCTGAGTCAGCCGTCCGCTCGCGTGTTGTTCGAAATGATAAAAATAACTCCACAACATCAACAGTTTTATAATGCCCACACTGAATGACCAGTTTTATTTAGCGTTTGATGACTGTTCGGTCGGGATGCATTTTTAGGGAAATTGGTCGATGAAATATGAAATTGTTAGGAATGGACATCATGGCAAATATTCTATTGTCATCATCAGCCCATATACGTCGCACTGCTATATACGGGCCTCCAACTGAGAGGGGTTAGGCCTTAGTCCACCATGCTGGCCTAATGCGGGTTGGTGGAAAACACATCTAAGAAATTCCTAAGAATTTTTAGGTATGCAGGTTTCCTCACGATATTTGCTTTCATCGTTAAAGTACGTGATATTTCATTGTAAATATGGTTTATACCCGCGATACCGCGCCTAAATCTCGAAGACATCGCTACATACTTATTTAAATATAATACGCCACAATTTATAGGTTAGAATTTAAGTGATTGAATCGTTATCTGCGTTGCTATCTTCTTTGCAAGGGTCAATTTCTGCACTTGTGTTTCGCCAGATGTGTTTTAAGTCCCACGAAATAACCGCAGTCATGTGTTAATACGAATCACTGATCAGCTGGCACTCGTTCTGGTCGTTAGTCGGAGTTATACAGCAAATATTGATTTTAATATAGACTGCATTAAATTGTACAAGGCAATAAGGCTGTGATTTATTTATGTACTTATTAATAGGATCAAAGTTTACAGACTGCGTCTAATTGAAATAATTCAATATTTATTATAATTAAATGACATAAATATAGAAAACCGCAATATTATGTCTGTACTGTTTAACAATAATGCAATTTATAATAATTAATATGGCATTCAAATAATTATGCACATCATATCTGTATCTCCGAAGCTGTAGACAGAGGTACCTATTATATTTCACATATCAGCGATTCCAGGAATAATTTAAATTATAATTTATTGAAATAAAACATTGGTGAAGGAAAACATCGTGATGAAACCTGCACACCTAAAAGTTCTTAGAAATTTCTTAGGTGTGTAGTCCTCCAACCCGCACTAGGCCAGCGTGGTGGACTAAGGACTAAACCCTCTCAGTTGTAGAAGAGTCCCGAGCTCAGCAGTGGGACGTATATGGGCTGATGATGATGAATTGAAATAATAACATTTTTGTTTAAACATTTAAGAAAACTACAACTGTATAAAGAAAGTGCTTGTAAGATAATAATAATTTCGTCCAGAGTACCTATCTATTTATAAATAATATACCAGTAATACATTTCTCATTCAATCTACGAGTAAATAGTACACCGTTAAATATAAAATACAGTAAAAGAGGCGCGCTATTGAAATGTACATTTTTTTACATTTAAAAAAGACCTTCACTTTTTCAATTCAACGTCGACGCTGAATGACACCATTAATCCAACATTGGAGAGACGCATCCAATTTTATTCTGAAAACTGTGTAAAGCACCGAAATTGATTGGAATCCGCCCGCTCCAGTTCGTCTATTATGACAGTTTTACATCGAAAATTTCATTCGCACTGTCGACCCACATTCGCGTCGCGTCGCCGATTCGCTATAAATTAGCTTTATGCTGTTTGCTACTTATTTATTGGCTTTTAACACGCTCGTTCATTTTGTGCACTGATGTTTTTATGGGGAGTAAATGATGATGTGTATTTCGATAAAATTACATCTGCAATGCCATTGCCGTGTCTCCGTTCTGAGGGCATTGACTCTTATTCGTGTTTTATCGTCATGCATTGTGTAATTTTGTTGCAGATTGTGCAATATTTGTTTATTTAACTGTAATCGTATGTTGATATGTCATGTATCATTTGCGCTCGAGTGTGCCAATTTTTAAACATTAATTGGAATCTTTCTATGATTCAAAAAGTTTTACAAGTGGTTTATCAATGACTGTATTGTTTTTGTTAAGATTCACTCGGTTGCGATATGAATTGTACATGAACAGGAATACGAATCTCTATGGTGAAATCATTTTAATTAGGTATATTTAAAACTATATAAAAATCCTTTGCCCGGTGGAGCAGGGATGTATCAATTAGATACAACTAAAAATATACGATGCATTTTTCTGTTTAAAGATTTAAAAGTCTTCTTATGTGATAATTCCTATTATTAGGTAACACTTTGTATGGAATATTAGAAATTGTATTTATAGCAGATATCTGTGGTGTAATTAATTAGATAATTTATTATGAAAAAATATTTTTGTGCATACTTGACACGTTGGAGCCACTGGCGGTTCTTCCATAGAAGCCCAAAAGTCCATTTTGCCTTACAAAATTTTAAATAATAATCTTTAGGCATTGTTAAATCTTTATTTAACAAAAGCAATTTGACATATAAATGAAGATATTCTGACCCCACAATAAAGAATTACACACTAGACATTACAAAATTAACGTGTACGCCTTTGGGCTTCTATGAAAGGCACCGCCACTGGTTGGAGCACTTCTTTTAATATGACAATACCTGTATTAGAAGGCTCCGCTCTTCAGGTTCATTCGTAAAGATCTGTTTAGAAATTGTATGAGTGTGTGTGTGTGAGGTTATGTATGCACACAAAAACGTAGGTATGTGTGCTTATTATGAGTAACATTCTAAATAGCTTACATTCTTGATTACACTTCACTATATATTTCTATAAGTCGTGATGGCCTTGAGGTTTAGGTACGCGGTCGAGAATTTCGACGGTCGCGGGTTCAAACCCCAGGCACACACCTCTGACTTTTCCAAGTTATGTGTGTATTCACAATGAATTATCACGTACTTTAACGGTGAAGGAAAACATCGTGAGGAAACCTGCACACCTAAAAAGTTCTTAGGAATTTCTTAGGTGTAGTCCGCCAACCCGCACTAGGCCAGCGTGGTGGACTAAGGCCTAAACCCTCTCAATGGTAGAGGAGGCCCGTGCCTAGCAGTGGGACGTATATGGGCTGATGATGATGATGATGATGATATATTTCTATATTACTGTCCTGTTATTTCCTTTATTATCCTCCACAAGAAACATTAACGATAAACTAACGAATACACATGTAGGTACCTACATATACTCGACTCGCGCCAACAAAAAAAAAACAGTACATATATTGGAAGTTCATCCACTCAATCAAATTGAAACAACCGAATGGATTTCAAATAAATTGATGGATCGATTGGTATACATTCAATACTGTTGACACGCTGTAGTACGTACACTCAACGTTCTCTTTATTCTATTTCTAGGGTTCTCTATCGAAAGAGTGCCATCGGGACTTATTAATGACTTCGCCCTTAATCTGTTCTTTTCATGGTGACGTCAATTGAATTCTGAAAGATTTACAATAACTGTATTGCTACTCTGTCGTGATGGCCTCGAGAATTACGCGCGCGGTCAAGACAAAATTTAACCGTTGCGTGTTCAAATTCCAGACACACGTCTGATTTTTCAAAGTTATGTGTATTCAAAATGAATTATAACAAGTTTTTTTCTCCTTTTTTTATTCTGGCACGGCATAGTGTCTCCACTGTACCTGATGGTAAGCACAGTGGAGTCCAAAAAAATAATACCGACCAGCGAGAAACGATATAGTCACCCGCTGGTCGACACAATCATGCCGGCCCGCACAAATGCTTCTTCACGCTTCGCTTAAAGGATCCAGGATCATAGGAAGGAGGGAACACGTGAGCCGGCAAATCATTCCACAGCTTGATGGTGCGGCAAAAGTAAGAGTTAGCGAACTTTTTATTTCGAGCCGTGGTTGTTTTGACCATAAAGCTGTGGCTTCGCATGCCTGCACGCGTGGTTCTTTCGCTTTAAGGGTGAGCGAAAATATCACGAAGAAAATAATACAACAACTTACCTTGCCTAATTATAAAAACAGTAATTTTATACCGTGGCAGGGATCATTTATTTATCGGCTATAAATACTCGCACTTAACCGATATTTTTAATACTGCCAACGGAAAAACCGGGTGATATTTCGAAAACGGAACAATTCCGATCGTTGCCGCCAAATGTTCACAAATTACATGTTGAAATCGGAAAGCCCCCATTATCCTTTTATCGTTGGACATCAAACGGTGTTTAACTACTAGTTGCAGTTCGGAACAACGATTTCGTCAACCGAGCGCCGGCGCGATGTACTTTTGATACTACTAATTGTCATTAGCGGTTGCCGTCGTCCGTACGACTATCGAGGCGTTTGTTTGATTGTTATCGTCCATAGTTTTTAGTTTTATCTACATATGATGTATAAAATACGAGGATTAGACGCGTCGACATTAGCCTAACTAATCCAAGGTTTCTAAATTTTCTAAGTTATTTAGGTATTACTAATGAAAACATTTTAAGAAACCTGTCTATTTAAGAATTATTTTTTGTATTTATTTAGATGTTAAGTCTTCTAACTCAGGGGCTTGCGATGTGAACTAAGGACTGTCTAAGGAAACACCACTTAGCTCAATAATTTTTGAGTAAAAATGCTTTAGCCTACTGCGCTTGAACCAACTCACACTAGGTTGGTTGATTTATGGCCGAATACTGAAACGCTACTAAATCTGAGGGTGACTTATATTTAAGTGGCTGTTCTAATTCAAGCGGTATACTGAAACATCATTTATCGGTTTTAAGACTGTGATTAACTAATGCCTACTTAAATTTCCATAAATGGCAACATTACCCCAAAAAGCTCTTTTACATGACATTTTTTACGTATATAGGTACCGCTTATATTATAACAGCCACTTAAATATAAGTCGCCCTTTTTTTTTTTTTTTTTCCGCGGGGAAAATCCATTTACGGACCATCCCACCCCCGGAGGGGCGAGGGTGTGTCGGACTCACCGGCGCCTTCCGACCCAGCATAGATATTACCGCCCGTGTTTGCGGGCGGCCGCTGGGCCGGGTCCCTACCAAAATAATTGCGCCGTAATACCGACTAAAAACCCCGCGACGGCCACCATCGGCGCATTCAGCGAGACGGCCCCGGAATACCCTGAAGCCAGAGCTATGGATTGACCCGGGACCGCCTCTGCGCGGTGCTAAAAGGCACACCAAGATGATAGTAACTCCTCGGGGGAAATATAAGTCGCCCTGAGATTAAGTAGCGTTTCAGTATTCGGCCACTAGCCTATAAAGAATTCCTTGTGGAGAAATCCCTTATGTATAAGGGATTTTTCAAGGTATTTTGCTTCAAGTGTTTGATAATTCAAATAGACTGTTGATCGTAAAACACGACGTACTTCCCTCAAACGGTAAATCTTGTATAGGGACATAACAGCCTCGCGGAGAATAAAAACGGCAAAGGTATTTGCAATGTACAGTTTGTTCTCGGACACAAAAACGCTCGAGCACTTGACTGTGCCGGAAAGGGGAAGCAACATTACTCGGGATGCTGATTGCGTGAGTGACTGGCTGTTGCTGTTTTAATGGCAACAATCTTTAAGTAAAGTACATACATACATACATAAACTCACGCCTGTGTTCCCCGAAGGGGTAGGCAGAGGTGCATTTCTGCACCCACATTTCGCCAAGTATGTATCAGTCCCACGTAATAGGGGGCGAGCCTATTGCCGTTATTCGGGCACATTTCTAGACTCCGTGCTGTTACCGAGAATTTCCTAATGGAAAAACCCAATAACACTTTGCCCGACCCGGGAATCGAACCCGGGACCTCTAGATCGCACGGCACATACTTGTACCGCGAGACCACGAGGCAGTCTTTAAGTAAAGTACACCGTTTTTATACTGGCCTAGCGAAACGACAGCACCGTGTATGTAGTGCGTTCCAGAGTATGATTTTTTTATACGATCAAACATAATTGATATGTACATTTTTCGTCCCTACTGTTGATACTGGTTGTAAGCAACATCATAGTTATCTTCAGATTTTTTTCTCATTTGAACGTACTAGTACCTATATCATCATCAGCCCATATACGTCCCACTGCTGGGCACGGGCCTCCTCTACAACTGAGAGGGTTTTTAGGCTTTAGTCCACCACGCTGGCCTAGTGCGGGTTGGCGGACTACACACCTAAGAAATTCCTAAGAACATTTAGGTGTGCAGGTTTTATCACGATGTTTTCCTTCACCGTTAAAGTACGTGATAATTCAATGTGAATACACACATAACTTGAAAATGTCAGAGGTGTGTGCCTGGGGTTTGAACCCGCGACCGTCGAGATTTTCGACCGCGTGCCCAAACCTCGAGGCCATCACGACATACCGCGAACTAGTACCTATAACAAAATGTATATTGATTTTTTATGGAGTAACCACCGCTGATACTCTACTTACATATACTTATACTACCTATACTTGGCATTGTGCCTCCGTGGTCATCACCAGGTACCTACTAGTGTTACTTTAAGGCGCTTAAATAAAAAAGGAAAAATACAGTGTAATATTATTCTACGTAATGCTTTTGCACCTTGCAACGGTTTTTATTGTATATCCTTACTGAGTTATTTGTTGTTTCGTTTCCACTGACATAGGGAATTTATCTAGACAAAACAAGGTTTCGTGTAACGCAAATATGGTCACGCAGTACCTACGACTGTCATGTAGAAGATAAGGAATGCCTTCAATCACCCATTTAATCAATGGATTATAATGACTGCCTCGTGGTCTCGCGGTACATGTATGTGCCGAGCGATCTAGAGGTCCTGGGTTCGATTCCCGGGTCGAGCAGTGTTATTGGGTTTTTCCATTAGGAAATTCTCAGTAGCAGCACGGAGTCTGGAATTGTGCCCGAAAAACGGCAATAGGCTCGCCCCCTATTACGTGGGACTGATACATACCTGGCGAAATGTGGGTGCAGAAATGCACCTCTGCCTACCCCTTCGGGGAATACAGGCGTGAGTTTATGTATGTATGTATGTGTGAGAATTTCACAAAATATTGGTTTTACAATGTAGCGTATTTGCTGCTATCCTGTCCGATTGTTTTAGATATCTGCAGTCCAAGATCGTAAACGGACTTTCAATAAAATCGAGCTAGCCATAAACGAGGGACAGTGGAAAGCGATCTTTACTTTGTCTAATAAAATCCATCTGATAGGAGCGTACGTTTTATGTTTTTGTTTACAATGTTTTTTTGTAAACAAATACATACATACATAAATACATAAAACGTACATAAATTGAGTGGTGTGTGGATTTACAAAACTTTAATTAAAAATGATTTTAGTTTTCAATTTAATGTAACGAAAATTAAAATCAACAGTTTAAAAGAAATATTACAACTATTTTATAAATAAAGTAATAAAACCGTGGATACAGATATGCATCTATACCTTTCGATGTCTAACCTTCCAATTCAGAGCGCATCTCTCATTATTCACATGGGACGACGTGGCTATAAGCCTATAACATCAATCGAGATTCTTCTTCATGCGATGCTTAAAACGAGGTAGGATCTCTATTCGCGATACAGTTATTGCGTTCACACTCCAGTCCTAATTATACGCAGATATTATCTATAAAGTATATACTAGATACCTACAAAGCAAGTCTGAATTCCTCACGTGTCGCGAGCGCAACTGGTAGCTAAACGCAGGGCGACCGGTCCGGCACCTGCGGCCTGCATTTGCGAACGCTGCTGGCTGATACGGATGGCTTGTCCAGCAAGGAATTACTGCGGGCTACATCTATGCGCGGAATGCCAAACGCTCGCGGAGATAATTAATGGCTAAATGTGTTTCGCTGCTTTGGTGAGCTTGGCGCGATTGAGAGGTTCGATTCTCGGGTCGGGTAATGTGTTGGTGGGTTTTTACTAGAAAATTTACAGAAGGTGTGCCCAAATAATAGCATTAAGTTTGTCTACTATCACGGGGAACATAAAACAGCTGGGAAAACGTAGGTCTCGGCCTACCCTTTTGCATTTACCATTAGGGGTCAATGTTGTATATTAAGAAAAAAGTCGGCGGAAAGTTTGGTTGCAATAATACCAACGTCGTACCCACGTTCCTACGTTTTACAAAACAATATATATATCTACCACAGAATAAATGCAGCTATAGTTAATTGGACTAGTGTTGAAATTCCTCAATTTATGGTCTTAGAACGATTAAAATAATATCAGCTAAACGCACCATACATAACATAACCAACTCGAATACCATATCCCATTTGCAAACCCACAAATATTTAGCATTCAGTGGAGGATAAGGATGTGAGCGTTGCGCAACGGTTGCGCATGCGCCTTGGGTCCGGCCACTCGCACCGTGCGCGTCCTTACCACGCTCCGATTGTTGCGACCTCTATGTTAGACCGCAATTGCTGTGTTTAAATTTCGAAATTAGTTTTTGGATGTAAACAACTCTTTGGGTAAGGTTTACTGAGAATTTCCTAATGGAAAAACGCAATAACACTTTGCCCGACCCGGGAATCGAACCCAGGACCTCTGGATCGCACGGCACATACTTGTACCGCGAGACCACGAGGCAGGTAAAATGTATCTTTATATGTGAAATATGTGCCCACGTGTACCGTAGTTTCGATAAATCTGGATCAATTAAGCTTAGTGCACCGGATCTTCGAGGCCATTACACACACTAACACATTTTTTAGTAAATTAATATATCCAGTCACTTCTAAATCTCAAAAAGTTTAAGCAGTAGTGTATCGCCGATTATAGTTGTAGCCTGTAGGTTCTTAATTGAAAACTCCAAAAATACTTTGCACAACCCAAGAATCGCATTCGGAGCCTCTAAGTCGCGCACGGCTTGTACCATGGGATTTATGAGGCGATTATTATTAATGATAATTTTTAACCATAATGCTCAAAACATTTAAATTTTATACTGTTTACAGTTTATTCCGTCAACACCGACAAATTCTCCAAATGTCACGCGCAATCGACATTTAGTTCCGGGTGTCCAATTATTCTAATCTGATTCGATCGAGATGGCCCGACGAATTGTTAGTGTTGCCACGGATAAAAACGTAAATTAACCGCTAACAACCCACTAATTGGTCCCTATTTTTATCTCTCGCCCAAACTGCCATCCGATGTTTTGGTATCGTTGAGATTTTGTAACGGTGCTTGCGAGATTGATGGTACTGCGTTCGGTGAAGTCTTTAGTTAAATACTTTAAACGTAAATATTCAATCTTGACTCTTGGAAATTCTTTAGCCATACTGTGCTATTTCTGAGGTTTATAGTTTTAGTCTTTTTTGGCTTAAGACATACATAATTGAGCTGTTTTCTCACTACCCTATTTGGTTACTAATGTACCTATCTTATATCGAAATTATAAGACTGCTCATAGATTTAAGATAATTGTTGAATATTTTTTCTATTTGTTTTAATATAATGTGCACTAAACTGTATGAATAAAGTAATTGTGCTATGTATTCAAAATCTTAATCTAAAGTGAGTTGGCCCTGAGTCATGTGTGGTGATGTGTAGCTTTTTACTACACATATTTTGTAAAGTTTGAGAATTGGGTTAGATTTAGGGTCTGCTATATGGCCAGCCTATAAACTAACTAAGTCATGGTATTTTTGTCCTGGATGATAACGCGCATTCTATCTGGTGGTACAAGACACACCACTGGCTAGCTATAAAAAAGGTGCAAAGTCTGTGTTAATTTATTGAAAAGTCATTCTAATAACCCACCACCCCTTGCTGGAAGTCCATTATCGTCTAGAGTACCTACTTTAAATTCTAATGCCTATTATGGAACCATCATCCCAGTTCAATTGAATTATCTAGAATTACAATTATTCATATATGTAGACTAGATTAGTGTCAGATTAATATATTAGCTTCCTTTGTACACAAGAAATGTATACACAAAAACAGGTCACCGCATTCTAAAGCAACTTCATTGGTAGAAACCTCATTTTAATAATGTAAGCAGCAAGTTTATTAAAAAATATATATTACATGAATTAAGACGGCACCTGCACTTACCATCAGGTGCCAGAGCAGTCTCTTTACCGTTCCCTATAAGGAAGTAAATTTGTAGGCCAGAGCAATATTTTTTGCGCATTTGTGAACCCCAAGATGATAACCGTTCATTTTTCAAATTCTATACAGTCCATATAAACTGACCGAGGGCCTTCTCTTCTATGGAGTAATACCTATATTTGAAATAAGGGTTGAAAACACATTATTTCTATACAATGTTGTTCCGCCTAATCCTAACTTGCTGAATATTTTGTAAGTATTTATAGGTTATCATTGTTGTAATACTACTTAACCGCCATCTTGATAGCAATTTTAATTAAGTTATGTAAATTTAACCATTCACCAATTAAGCCTATTGCATCAGATATAAAATAATGGTTATTAAACATTTATCAGAAACAAAAGGTTCCATATTGGTTCAGCACTTTCATGAAACTATCCAATTTAGCAAATGGCGCGCTTTTAACAAAATGGCGTCGAACAAGATGGCGTCGGCGTCATCAATACAAAATTGTTGAGTAATTGGCGTTGTCCGCGTTTAGTGCACGGGTGAATTGCGATCGTTTCGCGATCATATTTAATTAATAACACAATATACGCATTGACGTGACCGCCAGCGACTTTCGTGTCAAGGTGCGGTTAGGAAATAATTTGTCGATATAACTTAATATCGATGCTTGCATGTCTGTTTGTTCGAGTAACTTAATGCACTTGTAATTGGTTTGAAAAACTTTTTTTTCTTTTTCAGTTTAAGCCCCTTTATCAATAGCTAGTTTGCAGAGAGATTAAAATTAAACTTAGCGACAAGTCTTAAGACAAAAGAGGAATACTATATGTAAGAGAATAACATCAGAATCATTTGTCGTAACATTCTAGAGTTCTTTGTTCTTCCAATATATAATTATCAGTTGCGGTACTTTTTTTTTTTTCTTTTTTTTTATGGGAAAGGAGGCAAACGAGCGGTGAGCCACCTGATGTTAAGTGGTCAACACCGCCCATGGACACCCACAATACCAGAGGAATCATTGGTGCGTTGCCGGCCTTTGAGGAAAATATAGGCTCTTTTCTTGAAGGTCCCTAAGTCATATCCATTCGGAAATACCGCCGAGGGAAGCTGATTCCACAAAGATGTTGTGCGAGGAAGGAAACACCGTTTAAACCGCACTGTTGAGGAACGCCATTCATCCAGATGGTAGGGATGGAACTTCCTAGAATCCCGAAAGCGTTACACGTTGACTGTGTAATGTCTAGTTCATAATTGTTTATTGTGGGGTCAGAATATTCTCATTTATATGTCAAATTGTTTTTATTCAATAAACATTTAGGGATAAAAGGTTATTATTATTCGGAATTTTGTAAGGTAGGCTGGGCTTATGCCTGATCTAAATATTTCGAGGTTCACCAGCATTCTCATAAGTTTCTCAAGAGCTCTTACCGTCAGGTGGGAGTACACTTAGTAATAATAATAAAAAAGTTATGATTATTATAAGGAAAATGACAACTGAGAACGCTTTTCATTAAATATTTTATTGGAATCCATACGGGTTCTATGGAAAATGGAAAGTTCTACTTAATGTTATTGAATTATTTAAATGGAGCACACGTACTATACCCACACGGAGCACGTCACCTGAGTCAATATGAAACCGCATTAATGTATTAGGTAATTGATTGTTTGTGTTTGCTGTTCCAATAATGTTTAATTCAATTACAATGGCTATTTATCTCATTATTAAGCTATTTATTCTTCATACACAGCAGTGGCGGTACTTCCATAGAAGTCCAAAAGCGTTACACGTAAATCGTGTTATGTCTAGTTTATAATTGTTTGTGGGGTCAGGATATGCTAATAATTGTTAAATAAAATTTTAATTCTTGAAGATTATTATTCGGAGTTTTGTAAGTCAAGCTGGGCTTTTGGGCTTCCATGGAAGTATCGCCACTGATACACAGGTGAATAGATGAACAAGTATTTTTACTACTACTATAATGCTGGTTCGGCCTGTCCTAGACCACAAGTTCACCACAAGGTTCAGTATAACGGAGTCAAAGTACACTCTACTTTGACGAAGATTGATTATAGAGTAGGAAAAGGGTTTTGTTGTGTCTTACTTGAGTTGTCAAAATTATTACGGTTTGAGACTAACTATGGGCGAGTCATGGATGCCACTTCTCATCACCATCATCAGCCGATATACATATGTCCCACTGCTGGCATGAGCCTCATCTACAACTGAGAGAGATTGTAGGTACGGGTTGGTGGACTGCACACCTAAGAAATTCCTAGGAGCTTTTTAGGTTTGCAGGTTAAAGTGAGTGATAATTCATTGTGAATGAATTATAAAATTCAGTGACAAAACGTTGCATTATTATTTACTGGCAAACTCTTACGCCAGTATCCTCAACTACGTTTCGTCACTTCCTTTTATACATCATTCTACATAGAGGGTGAGCCCAGCCTTTATTGAGCGAGTTAATACACCGTGCTACCCAGAGGTTCATTTTCAGGCGTTTCTTCTTCGTCAACACTACAGATGAGTTATTGAGAAAATAAATCTAATAATTATAATTTCCGACGATACCTTAAGCAGTGATAAGCAGTGATGGCCTCGAGGTTTAGGCGCGCGGTCGAGAATTTCGGCGGTAGCAGGTTCAAACCCCAGGCACACACCTCTGACTTTTTGAACTTATGTGTGTATTCACAAATAATTATAACTTGCTTTAACGGTGAAGGAAAACATCGTGATGAAACCTGCACACCTAAAAGTTCGTAGGAATTTCTTAGGTGTGTAGTCCGCCAACCCGCACTAGGCCAGCGTGGTGGACTAAGGCCTAAACCCTCTCAGTTGTAGAGGAGGCCCGTGCCCAGCAGTGGGACGTATACGGGCTGATGATGATGATGATGACGATACCTTAGATTGTCCTAGACAAGAAAGCTATCAATGACCATTGTTGAATAAAATACAAATTGTTCATATCCTTCATAACCACAAAGTTCCTCATTTACAGGAGCTGTCAATGCTCGGTTTAGGTGATAATACGGGTGCATTGTCCTACTGCTGGCGATACCAACTCCGGACTATTTTTATGCCCACCGCAGACAGCCTGTTCGTGCCGATAAAAATTACGATATACCTATTATTTATTAACACGATGGTTAGTGCATGTGCGTTGAGAACAAAGACATATGATTAAAGCACTTCATATTAATTAGGATTGTAGATGGGAAAAATACTCTTAGTGACCAACTCGTTGGTTCCTCGGTACGAAAGTATTACAATTGAGAGTTTCCGAAAGACGGTTCTTTCATAAGATAATTCTCGACAGTAGCATGGAGTCTGGTTACGTTCCCTAGAAACGGCAATTGGCCCATCCATTTATAGGTGGGATTTAAACAGCAAAATAAACTTTTGCATGTTCCCTCAGAGATTTTTTTTTATATTTATGCATATGCATGTATTGACGCCTATAGGTATCAGTGGCGGTACTTCCAAAGAAGCCCAAAAGCCTAGATTGCCCAATAACAATCCGAATAATAATTTAAGCTTTAAACAAATAAATAAATACACCCAACAGTCACATACATAGTTCTGATCCCACACTAAGATACAAGTCTTGTGTCGTGGGTATCAGAAACTACGAGAGACTTTTCGGTCTCACATACACCCAGACCCGAAACAAATATTTGTGGATCACACAAACATTTGTCTCGGTGCGGGAATCGAACCCGCGGCCTCTCGTTTCGCAAGCTGGTGTCTAGCCAACTGCGCCACGGGGCTTAAATCTTTATTTAAAGAATTCAATTTGGCATATAAATGAGAAAATCCTGACCCCAAATTAAACAATTATAAATTAGACATTACACAATTAATGTGAACCACTTTTGGGCTTCTATGGAAATACCGTTATTATTAGGTATGTAGTATGTACGAATAATATACTTTGTAATTAGTCTCGCCCATATGAATTTTAATACTTCATGTGGAATGTATTCTACAAAAGTGTTGTGTTTCACCATTTGAACAATATGTCACAATATCCTGATGAGTCATTATTCAATGCGACCTATACTAAACTAGGTTAGCAATATCCTTAACATGTGTTTACTTCAGTGGACCTTCTATGTTCAATAAACACAAAAGGTCGTCGACCTCTCACTTGTGTTTGAGCATTGTCTAGTTGGCGTGTTGTACGGATGATCGGCAATTAGAATATAACTGGAAAGTAATGGACACGTACGAAGCTTGACAACAGTTGCGCAACACGAGGATTCTTGTTTTGTCACGGGAATTGTGTTCGCGGAATCTGTTTTCGAGAAAAAGTATTGCTCCTCAAATTATATTTGTAAAAAATAAAGTGTGTGGGTATCACTTCGCATCACCATCATCATCAGCCCATATACGTCCCACTGCTGGGCACGGGCCTCCTCTACAGCTGAGAGGGTTTAGGCCTTAGTCCACCACGCTGGCCTAGTGCGGGTTGGCGGACTACACACCTAAGAAATTCCTAAGAACTTTTAGGTGTGCAGGTTTTATCACGATGTTTTCCTTCACCGTTAAAGTGCGTGATAATTCATTGTGAATACACACATAACTTCGAAAAGTCAGAGGTGTGTGCCTGGGGTTTCAACCCGCGACCGTCGAGAGTCTCGACCGCGTGCCTAAACCTCGAGGCCATCACGACTTACTCACTTCGCTTAGATGAAATTTATTAAAAAAAAACCCATTCTTATCTACATAGAAATATAGATTAGCTTTAATATACTGTCCAAATAACAGGAAATGTAAGCATAACTGTATATCGAGGTCGACTTTGAGGTTTCGACTGCTTTATTGTAGGACACGCGTATAGGGGGCGAGCCTATGGTTGTGTTTTATATTGCAGTATTCATTGCAAATTTCCGAGCTCAGTGCTGCTATCGAGAAACTGCTAATAGATATGAAACAACGTGAAATCGAGCCTGAGAAATTTCGGCCACTCGCCGCTTCCCACAGGGCCAAAAAGGCGTTCTAATTAATTCATTACGTTTACATAATCTTTCTTGCAAGTAGTGATGGTCTCGGACGTTTAGGCGCGCGGTCGAGTATTTACAGCGATCGCAGGTTCAAACCCCAGGCACTACCTCTGACATTTGGAACTTATTGTGTGTATTTACAAGTAATCATCACTTAATTTAACGGCGGCGGCGGTAAACATCGTGAGGAAACATGCACACCAAAATTTCTTAGGTGTGTAGTCCGCATTAGGCGAGCGTAATGGACTAAGACCTAAGCCCTCTCAGTTGTAGAGAAGGCTCGTGCCCGGCAGTGGGACGTATGTGGGCTGATGATGATGATTATAATGACATAATCATGCTAGCTAGGTCTCTTTTGCATTTGCAAATAATGTACGTTGACTTTTAGAGATGTTATAAATAATATACGTACTATATTCATTGAACACTAGAGTGTAATCATTATGAAAATACACCTATTGTGATCTCTAGACATAATCGGACATTATTTATTTAACGGGTGCTATCATCACGCAATCGAGAATCCATTCACGCATTCTCAAGTAGCTGTGCGCCGTCGTGACGTAGGGAATTATGTCACGTTGTTGGTGTCGCGAAGGCCGCGCGTTCATTGTCTCTGCTGACGACCTGTTGGGTGCGCGATGTACTCGTACATGAACCCACAGATAAACGAGCATTAAGTACTTTTTGGCCCATTGGTGACTCATTTTGGCAAGGTCGAGGCGTTTGTTGAGCTACGCCGAAGAACATGGTTAATGGAATTTAGTAATTTTAAATTTAAATTGTTTTGGATATAACATCATGTCGTGTTGCTGAAGGAGTTTATTGCCGTTTCTTCTCCACAGCGATCAGGTTTCGAAGCGGCAATAGTTTAAAATAGTTTAAAAAAAGTGTAAAATGACGATTCAAAAGATCTTATAAAAGTCTGTTTTAATAAAGATAATTTGACTTTGACATTGGTTGGATTAAGGTAATTACTTATATTCTGCTAATGTAAATGTGAAGGATTGTTGTCTTTAAATTGAAGAACTTCGATTGATACATATGTAAGTTACTTGCCCTAATTTAACGGTTTAAATGTGAAAACTGAACAGACGACTCAATAGTTCATTTCGTATAAATGATATTATTGCGCTGTAATAAATATACAAACGGAAAATTCATATCTCAATTGGTCCCCCAATTAATTGGACATCGAATAATCCACGCAATTCTCTTTGTGAGCGTAAAAATTAAAACCGCACATGAGATAAAATGCGGAACTATCCGAGGCATTTCTATTAATGGAAACGATTAGATTATTGCGGACATAACGTAGATTCCATTGGACAATAAAACGCAGCGCCGTGCGGTGGCACATCACGAAATATTAGCTCATACCGCCCGGCGCAGCGACGGCCTCACAGTTTATTGCACCAGGGAAATACCTGGTTTTCACACTATTGATTTATACCACGGCACAGCCATGATATGCCAACGCTCCGTGCCTCGCGGCCGGCTGCGGTTTTAAAAGCCCTCTTTGTGATGGATTTTTCATCTGCGTTTGTGACCATTTAAATGGCCGTGTTTTGTATTGAAACGCTTTTTGGCAATTCTGTAAAAGGGTGTTGTTTACACCGGCCAGTAACTATCGGTTACATGACGATAGTTTTGAGCATTTTTTTCTTTGTGGAAATTGGCAAAGGAAATAAAAACTGTAGTCATTTTTTTAACGGTATTTGTGAATCAGAAATGTCTTTTTCGAATATATTCATTTTTGTCACTGAAGCCTTTGTGTAATACGGCTAAAAAGACTCTAATACCGGTATCTGTTATTTTTTTTATAGAATCTGTTATTTTAGCTTTTGGTACAGTAATAGTCACTGGCTGTACGGATTTTGAGCCTTGGACTTTAACAGCAAGACATGGTTTAGATACGGTGAATGTCCTTGCTCTAATAATAGAATATATTTAAGTAGATGTACATTTTTAGCATGAATATTGCTAAGTTACCGAAATTCCATCTATCGTAAGTACGGTTTATATGTGACATTAAAAAACCACAAAAGTAATTATGATCATCCATACCAGTTGACACAATAATGCCGTTTATTTCAAGCATACTACTTACATCTCATGTGCCGCGACAAATATTTCCAAGGTGATATTTCTCAAAAGAGAACGAATACCTAAATATTCCTTTTGTGCGTGCGTCGTACCGAGATCTTCAAGTTTGTCTTAAAGGACACCAATTACTATTAATGAATCCGTTAATAAAACTTGCCGTTGCATTCCCGGCGCACTTCTGTCGGGCCCAAGTAAACAAGGGCCTGGCCGGGTCTATTGTACCGCTCTCCCGCCATTCAACGGGTTGCCGGGATGGCGGGAACAGGATACTCTTTGTGCCCCGACATTAATTAAACCCTCTCGCTGCTTGTGACTGATAACTTGCCAGTCGGCCATAGACGTAAGGTTTTTTTATTCTGTTGGATGTTTTTTTATGTACCAGTGATGGTGAGCCAACTTGTGCACAATAAGGAGGTTTGTAGCTAAAGGATACTGGGTTAGGAATCGTTGTTTTTTTTTCAATGCAGATGTTTGCGTAACGTCCAAACACATTTGTTTGTGAAAAGTTCAGTTACATTGAAAGTGTTTTTTTTTTTTTACATTAGGGTTCTATAATGTGTCACTTGATATCTTGTTTTAAAGTTAAATCATAAGAACTGCTATATATACTCACGTACCCATAACTAATTACAGTAAGTAATTCAATTGTAGATATTTCAGTATTTTACTAATTTTTCTACAATTACATGCGTATGAAATATATTCGTGAATTTACAATAAGTCTAGGCATTACAAATCGAACCACTAAATTCCAAACACCACAAGCCAAGCCAGCGTCAAACGTTAAATTTACCGCCAAACGAGTTCCCAATGCAAATGGCCTTGTAGACAATATTTGTTCAAGAAAAAACCTATAGAAATAGTCCGAACATGGAATATAATATTTTTTACCGGCAGCGCAGTGTTTATTTTTGTTAGAACGTAAAAAATCTTGCAGTAACGCGACTTTACGCGGGCGCCATGCACTCACACACGCAACGGAGCGCTCTGATTGGTTGTTGCGTCTGCATGTGTTTGTTTGTGTGTTCGTGTGCGTGCGTGCGTGTGTGTGCAAGGTATCTGGGCGCGACCTTGCCAATCCAACGTGACTAACGCGGTCGTCACACCGCGGCTCTCTCGATATGTGATGGATTGTATGCGTGTCTGTCTCTTATTTTTATACGCATTATCATCTGCAAGGAGTTCGCTATTGAATTAATAGTTTTTTTTGTATCATGTGTATTTATATTAACGGAGGATTTTATGGTTATGTATTTTTATTGCGTCCACGCATTTGATCCAATTTTAATATACGTATCATCATCATTCATCATTCACAGGCTTTTACATCCCACTACTTTTACCATGCCAGTTTCCTCTATACTGTGCCAGTCACATCTAAGATCTGCCAGCCATGTGAACCAGATCGTCCATCCATCTTGCTGTTGTTCGGTAAATACCGCGCTTGTTCTATTATTACATACATACATAAACTCACGCCTGTATTCCCCGAAGGGGTAGACAGAGATGCATTTCTGCACCCACATTTCGCCAGGTATGTATCAGTCCCACGTAATAGGGGGCGAGCCTATTGCCGTTTTTCGGGCACATTTCCAGACTCCGTGCTGTTACCGAGAATTTCCTAATGGAAAACCCCAATAACACTTTGCCCGACCCGGGAATCGAACCCAGGACCTCTAGATCGCACGGCACATACTTGTACTGCGAGACCACGAGGCAGTCAGTCAGTCAGTGTTCTATTATTAATGTGACTGTTGGTTGTATATGTGTATGTACTTATTTATTATTATATATCTTTATTCGCGAACCAAACCAACAGCTTCTCATTTCACTATCGGCCTTTACTTGCGCCTCCTATTTCTCCTGTATTTACAGCTATTCACCAGTATAATATCAAAATAACGACTCCTACTATCCCAAATCCAATTCCCCACTTTCAATATTATATGGAATCACGCGACCGCAGTGGCGTGCGGAACAGAGTGCTGTTGAAAAGATTATTTGCACTAGTTCCGGCTCGCGGGTTCGTTCAACAACCGCCAACACCTCGCAAATGCAAATAAACACAGGGTTTAACGCTCCGAGCAGGGCCGCGGTGGAATATAAATCTACACGCCGTAAGAATCTATGATGTATAGTTAGTATATTCGTAATGTTTTTGTAGAGGTGTTGTTACTACGATGCCATTGTCAGACGCACTTACTATGGCGTTCTACAAAACAGCTTTAACTTGGATTAAGACCCTGTTATGTGATTCTCTAATATAAAATAGCTAATGTGTATTTGCATGCTGCGTTGGTTCCGCGTTACAAGTGTGTGCCGTATGGTCTAGAGGTCCTGGGCCGGCAAAGTGATTAATTGGATGGTGTGTGTAAATTAACATCTTGTATATTGCTTAATATTCTTTGAGTCGAGGAGTTATCATCATCAGCCCATATATGTATGTATCAGTGGCGGTACTTCCATAAAAGCCTAGTTAATAATTGTTTATTTTGGGGTCAGGATAGTCTCATTTATATGTCAAATAGCTTTTGTTTAATAAAGATTTAAAGCTTTAAGGTTATTAATTGTCTTTTGGGCTTCTATGGAAGTACCGCCACTGATATGAACCACTGCCCGACACGAACCCCCTCTACAACTCAGAGGATTTAGGCCTTAGTCCACCACGCTGGCCTAGTGCGGGTTGACGGACTACTAGCTTAGGAGTATCGTGTTGCTTTTTTGTTTTATCATGATATAAGAAATCCAGTTCCTCCAACTTGTACCTAGCTCATTAGACCTCAGCGTGATGATACACCATTAAACCGCGATCCGCGCCCCGGCATTGACACGGCCCGTTCAATAAATCAACACAATAACAGTCTGATAAATTGTATGATGCTTAAAGAATTAGAAATGAGTCTATAAATTGGCCCCGAAGGCTCTTCCCTCGCACATATCTGGGTTATTTATGAGCGAGATAATGTTATAGCTAGATGGTTGGTTAACGTCTCCATATATTATGAATACATGGTGATTCGAATGCGGCCATATTTATGTACTTAAAACCACAGAAATAATTACATAGTTACGTAGCCCAATTTAAGCGAAGTTTGTATTTTGGGCACCACTTATAAGGTTATTTGTCAATATGTCTATAATTTAATATATTAAATCATAATGAAATCAGATTGATTTATTGCATAAAAATAATATCTGTGTGTTTCAGTTGCTCGATGCAATACATTATTTAAAATGACAATTTAATAAATTCACTTTCTGCACTAATGACTACTTTATATGACTATGTTTTTATATATTTGAATAATATTATGTACCATCAAGTTTTAGTAAATAAATAATTGTTTGTGACGGTTTTGCTCGCGTTGATACAGATTTCGTCCATCAAAACCAGCGATTTAGGTGTGTCAAGACAAACTAATTTTCTTAATAGTTTTCATCATCAGCCCAGACTGAAATCCTCTGAGTTGTAGAGGAGGCCCGTGCCCAGCACTGGGACGTATATTGGCTGATGGTGATGATACGTGCCTGCGGTTTGAACCCGCGACCGCCTAGCTTAGACTCGCGCGCGCTGCGAAACCATCACTACTTATTCTTAGTATTCTCATTAGTATTAAGATTCAAATATTCAATAAAAGATGTTATGAATGATCAGAAAACGATACTAATCTAAATCAAACGAGTACAGATTATTCTATACCAAGTCGACCGCGTACAAAGATATGGAATTAATAAGCCAGCTAAGTATTATCTGATTCAGGTATCGATGGTCGAAGCGCCCGAGGCTTTTTGTACATACATACATTATGTGCGTTAAGTAGGAGTTTGGTTAAGATGGAGATGGTGCCTTTTAATTGCTACGTTTCATGGCTCGTCTTATATGGACGTTTTTATGGCTTTTACAGTATGAGATAGTTTATAATGAGATTTAGTTAGGTGTTTTTTTGGTCGAAGCTTGTGATGAAATACTAAGATTTTTTTCATACTCGTGTACGCAAAAGTTTTCGAGGAATTTCTTGGTGGACTAAAGCCTTACTCTAAAACACCTAAAAGAACATAGATGGGCTGATATAGATAGATTCTATTTATACCTTCACGACGTCATCAGCGGAAGCACGACATAGATCTCTCTCAAAGCTTGTTAGAGCCCTTAGTCAAATCCTAACTAAATAGTAAATAGCCTTTGGCTTCAGCAGTCATCAATGCCGTAAGCCAGCAGCCATGCTGCCTCGTGGTCTCGCGGCACAAGTATGTACCATGATCTAACGGTCCTGTATTCGATTCCCAGGTCGGGCAAAGTGTTATTGGGTTTTTCCATTAGGGAATTCTCAGTACCAGCACGGAGTCTGGAAATGTGCCCGAAAAACAGCAATAGGCTCGCTCCCTATTCCGTGGGATTGATAAAAACCCGGCTAAATGAGCATGCACCTCTGCCTACCCCTTCGGGGAATACACGCGTGAGGTTATATGTATGTATGTAGAATCAGTAACAGAAATATATCTCAAAAGGCTTCATGTATCTAGAAATAAATAGAAAAGTGTGTGATTCGTATGATATAGAACCCGTAGAGAAGATGCCCAATCATAAAACACTTTGGTGCTGCGCCCGACGCTCATGTTTGATGTATGTGGCCCGCCATGAATATTTAACGCAGCGCCAAGTGGACTCGCGTCTCAGCGTATTCAACAATGTTGCTCAAAATATAAGCAAGAAGTTGGGAAACAATCTCGGAGTAAGCTGTAGGAAAATTCCTTTACGTAAGAAAAGAATACGTGTAGGTATAGAGGATTTACTTTTTATTATGGCTGAGGAAATGTATCTGATTGGTGCATTCCGTCGAAGTAGTGGCCATTGGATACTATTATACTATTATGAATGATCAGTCGAAACATTTATGAAGGACTTGCAATAGCGCATGAATATAGACATATCCTGAAATTTTGTTTAATAGTTCGGATAATTACAAATATCTAAGTATATGCTAGGACTAGAGTTGCTACTAAAAATGTTAAAAAATTAAATTAAATTTTACTTGACCTGGAAAGCCCTGCTACTGAAGCTGCGAGACCAATAAATAATAATAAATAAATACACCCAACAGTCACACAATACATATTTAAATAGGTACGACCTATATTTTATAGTGTACATATTTTTGGTTCCTTACTTTTATTATAATTAGTATAGATTAAAATAACGTAGCCGGTATACGCTTATCAAATATACCATTCCGGACGCCTTTTGATAACTAGAATAATTTCGGAGAAAACTTTGATAGCAGAATAAAATAAAAATGTTTATTTCAATAACGCACATAAAAAATAGATTAATCCTTATCAGACCTCCGTTAATATGTGCGTTAAATTTTAATTTACTACGTTGATGAATAAATTGCTTTACCAAAACATGATGCGGCAGACTCTAAAGAAACTAACAGACCGAAGATTAAGAATTAAAAGGCTTGCATGGTCCAGTACTTAAACTATATAATATAAAAAATATAAATACACCCAACAGTCACATAGTTCTGACCCCACACTAAGATACAAGTCTTGTGTCGTGGGTATCAGAAACTACAAAAGACTTTTCGGTCTCACAAACACCCAGACCCGAAACAAATACTTGTGGATCACACAAACATTTGTCTCGGTGCGGGGATCGAACCCGCGGCCTCTCGTTTCGCAAGCTGGTATCTAGCCAACTGCGCCACGGGGCTGTTAAAAGTTCTGTTATAGGTCTTACATTGAACTTGCCTCTCTATTACTACATTGTTTGTACCTAATTTCATCAATATATTTTTCATGAGTTTATTCTTCGTTCTATTAACAAACTACAACACATTTATCTAAGGTCTTTGGATGTATCAACACAAATGTAAGTAGTTTATTATAAGACTGCCTCGTGGTCTCGCGGTACAAGTATGTGCCGTGCGATCTAGAGGTCCTGGGTTCGATTCCCGGGTCGGCCAAAGTGTTATTGGGTTTTTCCATTAGGAAATTCTCGGTAACAGCACAGAGTCTGGAAATGTGCCCGAAAAACGGCAATAGGTTCGCCCCCTATTACGTGGGACTGATACATACTTGGCGAAATGTGGGTGCAGAAATGCACCTCTGCCTACCTCATCGGGGAATACAGGCGTGAGTTTATGTATGTTTATTATAAGATATCACTACGTTCTCAAAGCGATACCACGAATATACAAAATGATTAGCCGCACCAATTGAGGATTATTCGCATACAATTCATCCGCCCAACCCATTTGATTAAGTCGTGATTGCGTGTAAATGTGCACAATTAGCCGTAAATTTAGCTACACGTAAATTCATACGATCTAGCCGGTGATATTTGTCGATTATTAATGAATGCCCCGAGAAAGGAGCACTGGTCCACTGTCGTAACATGTACTATAAAATATATCCTTACTGAATCGCTTGATATTTGAATCGATTTCCCAACAATTCGATAAGTTTAATGATAAAATTATGCCAGATTATTAATATTTCGATATGCCGTAAATGTTAATTATTATGAGAAGATAGGAATTATGATAATAATAAGTATAAAACCCTAATGAGTGTACAATAGTGACCTGTTAACAGGTGGGTACAATAGTTTTGGTAATTAAAAAATAAGTTAATACAATATGCTACTACAAAATAAAATAAAAAAACATGATGTAGGTTATAAAATTATGTCTGGAAGCTGAAGCTGAAGGAAACGGCTATAGAAGGAGGGACACAAAAAAACTGATTTTTATTATTCTTTTGAAACTATCAATAGTTCTAGAGATCACTTTCCTACCCAATTTAACTTGTTTCTACATAGACCTATACCTTTTAATATATCAGCCAAGAAATTAACATAACATTTCTGCTTAATTAATGTCTCGGGTTAGGGCTGTTATGTTCCTGTCTATATTATATGATGTAGAGTTGTTACAATAATTACATTGCATTTTTACCTCAGACCTTCGTAATCAGCATCTCTTATCAAGTAGTTAGGTACGAAAATGTCTGTAGCTTCTTCAAATGCAGCACACGAAACACATAACGCTATTACAGCGTGCTCCTATTCTGCGATCAAACGCCGAGCTGCCCGTTCAAACGTGAATGTCTTATCAACTGCGTCCAGTACCCTCTAGGGGGCGCTGCTGTATAACAAACCAAATCCATCTCCGTACTATTGATTTAGGTGTTGACAAGTCAAATCAGTGCGCATGCTGTTGATTCTAGCTTTCAGTTTGTGAATTGAACGTTTGTGCTCAGGATCGCAGCTATATTGATGAGATCTTTGGGATTTATTTGTAGAAGAGAAATCGAGAGAACGCCAAATCCAGCTCAGACTATGGTTATGTTACCAAGTTTATTGTTACAATATAGTACAGTTGTGTTGTGACAAGCAGTGATGGCCTCGAGGTTTAGGCGCGCGGTCGAGAATTTCGGCGGTCGCAGGTTCAAACCCCAGGCACACACCTCTGACTTTTCGAAGTTATGTGTGTATTCACAATGAATTATCACTTGCTTTAACGGTGAAGGAAAACATCGTGATAAAACCTGCACACCTAAAAATTTCTTAGAAATTTCTTAGGTGTGTAGTCCGCCAACCCGCACTAGGCCAGCGTGGTGGACTAAGGCCTAAATCCTCTCAGTTGTAGAGGAGGCCCGTGCCCAGCAGTGGGACGTATTTGGGCTGATGATGATAGTACAGTTGCCGTTTTGTCTAATACAAATATATTACCATTAGAATGTTGGGCCTCTAAGCACTCTCACTCACTAAGCAATAATCAAAACGATATTGGTCTTTAAAATATTCTGTTGTAGTTTTACACCCAAAGTAGTTAAAGGGAATATAAAGGGAAGTATAAGTTAAGTGTTCCCATCCAATTGCATTTAGCAAGTAATGAAAGTCAAAGTCGATTGCTATGCGACTCTCCCCTAACGCCACATAAAGGCCTGAGAACTGAACCGCCTTGACCGGCGTGCCGAGAGGGCAATTTATTATTAGAATGGATGTTCTGAATATCGCAGGAGTGGGCATCACGATACCATAAATACAAACAGAATAGATCGCATTCAGACCCACATAAACTGTTGTCTATCAATTAGCTTTCAGCAGTGGGTATCACACCTATTTTGGTGCTATTGTTTAGTTTCTCAATAGGAATTAGTGTTAGATCTTACGATATTAATAGTATAAAATCTCTAATTTATAAATCGTCTCATCAGCCCACATATGTACGTTTCACTGCTTCACATGGGCCTCCTCCACAACTCTGAGGATTTAGGCCTTAGTCCAAAACGCTGGCTTAGTGCGTGTTGGCGGTCTGTACACATAAGAAATTCCAAAGGACTTTTAGGGGTGCAGGTTTTCTCAGGATGTTTTCCTTTACCATAAAAAAGACCTCCAAAAGGATTGAATTAGCACATAAGACACTTTTCACCCCAGAAAGAAAGGTTATTGTTGTTATATAAAAAAGAACTACAGAATACCTATTATTTCCTTCAAAATGATAATTTTGACCGCTTTCATCATATAACTTACTGTGAGCCCTCGTATACCAATACTGGGTCACCAAAGACATGTTATAGCCATCTGGTTCAAATAGATAATCGACTGTCGAGATTAGTAAAGTGCCTCGACAATCCATAAAATTATGCTGTTATGACCCTTAGCATAATTACTATTCTGTGTATGGTTGTTACTATCTGGACGGATCCAAATATCTAACAAGTAAAATGATGGATTGTGTACTTAAACCTGGGCTGACATTTTGAAGAGCACTTTGTTACTTTTAATAATCAAAGCTAACAAAAATTACCCACTGAACTTAAATATTCATGCGATAATCAAAGTAGGGACTTACAAAAGCGATTTTAGCACTTACTTAAAGCCGTTACATAATGAATAATGAACATATGTGAACATTTCTGTAAACAGTACTTAGCTAAACACAACAAATTAAACAATAGAGTCATCAGCGGGACCTAAGTTTAGCAACTCCGAAATAACTTGATAATGCCAAGTTTACACACTCGAGTAGTTCAACACGGCGCACTCCCGGCAAGGAATTATCTAAGCACACGTCAACCCTCCAACGGGAATCGACCGGGATGGAGTGCCGGGGTACATCATACCCTATTGTTAAACTCTCAGCACCATCGGCGACTGTTTTGTAAATATCTCGTTTGTACCACGAGTGGTACGGGGTTGCGTGTGAAAGTATTGTGCGAGAGTGTAATCTCATTGAAATCGCGATGTAGGGTTGTCGATGGGATGGCTTCGGATTTGTTGGATTAATCTGTTCAATATCGATTTTGAACGTTGAGTTTTATTCTTTGTGCGTTGAGGGATTGTATTCGGTTTTAGAATGATTATAATAGGTGAAAAATATTTCATGCTACGAGTATATAAATCTGCACCGTTTCTCGTCCACGGTAAGTCAGAAAATGAATGTATACATATACGAGTAAGTTCGTACAGTTTATAATATTTTTGTTGTTTTTTCCGAAATGAAGTATATATTCTGATTTTTTCTAATTATTTTTTTTGTAATATCACCCTAACTCGGACACAAAACAGAATCCATACGATTAGTTAAAAGCTGTGATAATTCATTGATAATTGAGATTCTTTGCATTCAATATTGTTCATAAAGATAAATTATACCGTCATTCAGTTTGAATAACGATTTTGTACAAATTTAGTCCATATAATATTAATTTGTACCCTGATATTAATAAATCATTGCATAATTCCACAAAATTGCACTCATTTTACCAGCGATTTAACGTCGGTCTGAAAGGATGTACAAAAAACCGCTTCTCATGCGTTACGAAATCGTCATTCACACAGAAAACACCCCATTAAGTATTTTTTTCCATCCAAATCTAATTCTGAGAGGGGACTGCACACATGGGCTTTTGGGATTTCGATATAGCCAACTAAAAAATGACCCTAAGACTTGAAGTGAGAGTTCAAAATTCTTCAGCAGCTATATCATCTGTTCTCAGACGAAGCAGCTGCGTGCGGATGCATCATGGGCTGGCCACCCTCCCTTTTGCAATGCACCATAATAATAATAAATTCTCAAAGACAAGGTAATATTGCACTCGGTATCACGCAAGGGTTGCTGCAATTATCAAGAGATTTCTTTGCCTTTGTTACGTGTACCATCCCTGCGATATTTGTTTTACATTTTTGATTGCACAATTTGAAATACTTCTCTCGCGAAGAATTGTTTGTGCGAAACTTATTCTTGTACAGATACACGTGGGGATTATTTTTTATTTGGTGGTAGGGTTGCTACATTGTTATTTTAACATGATTTTGACGTAGAGAATCACAATATATCAGGCCCATTCGTTAGTCAGTATTTTTGCTGGCTTTAATTTAGGCGGAGTTATTTGTATCAAAAATATTTTCTACTTCGTTTCATTCCACGCTCTATATCTTTATTTTGCAATGTTATTTATAAATATTTGAGCATGAGAATGTTATGTATTCAATAAAACGCGGCACCACGCGAATTTTATTGCATCTATTTCGCTTTTTTATAGTAAATTTTTTTCCAAATAACTGGGCTATTTTTAATAATGTAGACCCGTATCTTCGTGTTACGTTTATAGAAGAACCTAACAGGTTCTCCTTAGGTTATCTTTATAAGAGAGTAAGTAAGCTGGGATTACAGAGCTTAACGAGTCATAAATTATATTCATAATACGGCAAGACTTAGTCAGCAACACCATGAATCTGCGTAACTAATGACACAACGCAAGAGCAAAAAACGAAAGCATAAACAATACACCTCATTCCGCTATGTCAGAGACTAAATAATTACTCGAATCAGATATAATCATACCTGTTCAATTAAAAAGTATATATATCTACCGTGCAATGTGTTATTTCACACACAAGAGGGTTAAAAATAAGTGTAAGGCATTATTCCCTAGCACCACAAACCATTGATGAAAACCAAAACCGGCCATCATGACCAAATATTTAAACCGCCCGTTCATGATACGAGTATCATAATTTCCATATAAAAACACCCGTAAGCCGTCTGCATGGTCGTGAAGCGCTCAAATGACAATCGTCAGCCGAAGCAGAGCACAACTCCGTTATATATTTGCGCAACCGGCCCGTACAATACCATGAGACCGTCTCACAAAAGAGTGTTTACTTAAACCCCTTTCACACGTCTATTGTTACGTGACCAGTTTACAAAGAGCCCTGAAAGTGCTTACAACAAACCCTGAACAACCCCCATGGCGTAAAGACTAAGAGGGGGCGAAAAGATCGTGTTATTGTGGACGGGCGGGACACTGAATGGCCGTAATGCTGAATCGAGTAGTCTTTGCGGGGAGTGCAGGAATTTTAAACAAGAAGTGTTGACGGTATATTTTAATGGAGCGAGATTTACAGCGGAGTTGTTTGTTGAATGTGATGTATGCGGCTCTGCGTGCATTGTTGGTGCGAACAACACGAGTTCTGTGTTGTTTGATATGTTTATTATAATCAGAACTGGCTTAATATATTGTGTGAAGCACGTTTCATATTACACGACGTAGTTGAGGCTACTGACAAGGTTTCTTTTCACTTTAGTTGATCCGGTGTAGTTGTTTGCACGTCTGTCATTCCTTGTGAAGTGGGCTTTAAGGTATAAACAACTCAGTAACTTTGAAATTTTTGAAAGGCAATAATAGTGATGTAATATGACATACTGCCTATTATGGTTTGCTCTTCAAAATAAAACTAGCTCCATACAATAAAAATATTATTTTAAGTAAATGAAGCTGCAAAGACTAATACTTAATTTTGTACCATATTAAAATTAAGGCGGTCGTTGTTACATTTACTATGCAATTTATGATTGGCAATATTATTTTTTTTGTTGGCAGACTTTAATGAAAGTGAAAGCCATTATTGAATCAGTATGCCATTAAATTATTTAACATTGTTAATGAAACAGCGTGTCGTAAACAGTAGCAGAGTACACTTACAAGTTGATCACCAAACTTAATAGATAACTACTTCAAAAGACTTGCTGTTCACTAACAGATGTTACACACTCTCGTCCAGTATAACTTGGCCTCCGCGACGTCATTCATTTTCCTCTCTAATCGATGCTTTTAAAAGCTTACAGGAGGCGGGGTGGATCTTTTGAAAATGGTCTCTTGTTTCCAGGGGTGATTCAAGGGGTTCCATTGTCCCACGTGTTTCGGACCCCACGCGTCGACATCGCGAGTGATTTAGTGGGTAAAAAAAGGTATCGGGAGATAGTAAGCTTTTACGGTGTTGTGTCCGTTTTTGTTGGGACGTTGGCGGTTTCGGGCTCGTGGGGTGGCGTCGACGGATGTCGCGTTATGATTTTTAATAGTTTTATTTGGTATTTATTGGTCTATAGTATCTTCGATATAAATCTGTAGATTTTTTGGTTATGTTTCTTGATTCAGTTAGTAGTCTTATTTTAAAATCAACTCCTCTGGAATAGTTAAAGACTTAACGTAAAAGCAGTCTGGAAAATATGCGATCTATGTCGTTTTATTTATTTAATTTGTTTCAGTTAAAATAAAATTTCTATTTAATTTATAGGAGCACAAATATCTTTTGTTTCATGAATCGGGTGCTCAGTATGACCCAAAAGTTTTGCAAGTTCGGGTCTTTGTCGTACCATGATGTTTTGCTTAAATGCTCTCTTTTTTCTATGATTCCTGTTTTTTTATGGTAGCTTTAACATCGCACCAGCTGGCATAACTGCATCGAACGTGGAGAATTCGTTGTAACAAAAAAAGGACAAATAATAACATTTCAAATGAAGTTACAACCGTTTATTTAGAAGCACTAGGTTTTACAAGAGTACCTCAAAGCCTCAAAATTGCAGATCCGGCTAAGAGTAAAAACTTAAATATTTCGCCTTCGCGTAAATACTTCATAAAGATATATCTTCAGATTATAATCAGATTTATAAATCTGTCATATCCGCTGATATTAAGTAAGGCGCGTGCAGACGTGCAGGAAGTAACTCATGGCACATAGTTAGGCAAAATGTACACTGTCGACGGATGCTGTATTGTACATGCGCAGTATATAAGGACGTGTCACGGTGCAAGTGGAAATACAAAGCTTGCCGTAGATTCGAATGGCTAGTACTTACACAGTTGTGTAACAATAATAACTGCAGCATCATGAACTGAAGTTAATTATAGGCTAAGTTTTGTTTTACGTGAATATTCATTGTACAGCATAATTTTATTGCGCTAAATATTAGTATGTTTACAAAAGTAAGTTAAGTTAGCATAAATGAGGAATATTTTAATAGTTTTTGTGTCCAACATGCCATCTTCTATACTCGTTAAGCTTTTATAACTTATAGAGGTGACGAATCAGCATTAAAGTCTCTGCATAATACACTGGAATTGCCACTATCTCTTAAATACTTTGGAGAACCTGAAACTTGATTATTGTTAAATTATAATAAATATCATGATATTTATCATCAAAAGCAACCTTTTATTGAAAATCTATATGATTCATAACATGTTGAATCGTGTAAACAAGCTGTCACAGAAAAGACTCAATGTTTTTACACCTGCGAAACAAGGCGTGTTATTTAAAAAAAAAGGTGTATAGTCCGCCAACCCGCACTAGACCAGCGTGGTGGACCAAGGCCTAAACCCTATCAGTTGTAAAGGAGGCCCGTGCGCAGCAATAGGTCGTATATGGGCTGATAATGATGATCCAATGCGGTGTAAGCAGCGCCCATTCAGCCAGTGCCTCAACAGTTGTCTTTCAGTTTAAGCCGGCAGCTAAAACTTGGCGCCGACTTGGGCCGCTTGTTTCACTATTTGACTTCCCCGCCGCTCCTGTCTGTATAATTAGAGGGATTAAGCCCTCACCGGAGTGCATTGTGGGATTGTCCGCTCACTTTGTGCACGTGTTTGGACGGAATGCGATTACATGCGCCGTGATTGCTCTGTGCTTTTGGATTGGCTAATTATTGTTTTATGAGGTGGGAAAATGTTTAGAGGCGAGTTTGGTGTAATGATATATTAGCTTCGTCTGTGGTAGGATTCGTAACACCCGCATTACCCCGTTATTTTATCTTTTATGTGAGGGTTAAACCTTATAGTTCAATATTGCATCTCCTTGTGCTTTGCTGTGGAAGAAAATGGACAACTCTTTGTTTCCAATTCCTCTTCTATTTTTCTTCCTCAACTGATGCTGGTACTGAGAATATCCTAATGTAAAAACGCAATAACACTTTCCCCGAACCAGGAAGATCACGGGACTTCTAGATCGCACGGCACATTCTTGTGTCGCGAGACCACGCTTTATGATACAGTCGCTAATGAATATAATCATGCAAAAGTAGTTTAACATTTGTTGTGGAACAAATGTTCATTCATTCATTCAATCAAAGAAATGTTCGTTTGCCTCATTTTATCTGTTTTAATACATTAAATAATTTGAATCCCGTTCAGTAATTTGGTGTAACGATTGTTATCGTTTTTTTATTCTTTTTTTTGTTACGTGTATCTTAAACCATTTTAAAGCTTAGACTCCATACGAAATTTTAAACTTGTAATTATTTTTTCAACCTACAATACAACTAGATTCTGAATAGACCATTTACTTAATTCCTTCCCATTGCACCGGTAGCCCTCTGTATCTGCCAGCATTTATATTTTAACACCACATCGAGGGTGACAATCAACGGAGTATTCTTTCACACCCTCCTGCACCGAGGTATCGATTTTTTTTCTAAGCTCTAGCGTCACATCACGCCCTGGTAAGTACTAACTCGGTTCACAGTCGAATATTTTTTTTCTTGTCATTTCTTCATAGATGATGAGGCATATGAGTAAACAGGTCACTTAATCGCAACTCGTTATACGAGGGCAGTCCGATAAGTACTTAGCCTCACCGCCCGATGGCACCACTATCGTAAGATAAATTTACCATCATGTAGCACATCTTCGTAGACGGCTATTGTCAAAATTTCAGCCGAATTGGATTTGTAGTTTTGTTTTGACCGCGTGTGTAAGCGGACGTGTCCGCGGATTTTCGAAAAATGGAAAAAGAGCAATATCGGCCGGTGATTTGATTCTTGTTTTTGGAAGGGAAATCGCGCAGCGATATCAAAAAGCGCTTGGATGCTGTTTACGGTGACTCTTCTCCTTCAATGGCGACCGTCAAAAATTGGTTTAACGAGTTTCAACGTGGTCGCACGTCAGTTTTTGATGAGCCACGCCCAGGTGCCCCAAAAACGGCTACCACGGAGGATAACGTGAGAAAAGTCCCGATCTTGTATTGGCAGACCGCCGATTGAAGGTGCGCGAGATAGCTGAGACAGTAGGCATCTTAAAAGACCGCGTGGGTCATATCCTGCATGAAATATTGGGCATGAGAAAGCTGTCGGCTCGATGGCTGCCGCGTTTGCTCACTTCGGACGACAAGCGCATCAGTGACACAACTTCAGAGCAGTGTTTGACACTGTTTAGGTGCAATCCGAAGGGGTTTCTGCGTCGTTTCGTGACCGTCGACGAAACATGGATTCACTGGTACACACCAGAGACCAATAAACAGTCGAAACAGTGGACTTTACCCGGCGAATGTGCTCCGAAGAAGGCGAACACTGTCCCATCGGCCGAAAAGGTGATGGCCACCGTTTTCTAGGTTTCACAAGGTGTGATTTACATCGACTACCTGGAGAAGGGCAAAACGGTCACAGGGCTCTACTATGCCGAACTATTGGGCCGATTCAACGCTGAATTGTAGAAAAAACGGCTCCATTTGGCGAAGAAAAAAGTGCTCTTCCACCATGACAACGCACCGGCTCACACCTCCGCCGTCGCAACGGCCAAATTGGTCACATTAGGCTACGAACAGCTGCTCCATCTACCGTATTCTCCAGATTAGGCCCCGTGTGACTTCTTTTTGTTTCCAAACTTGAAAAAGTCCGTCGCCGGACAGAAATTTGAGTCGAATGAGGAGGTTATCGCCGCCACGGAGGCCTACTTTGTAGACCTCCAGAAAACGTTCTTTTCAGACAGCTTAAAGAAGTTGGAGCATCGCTGGGTCAAGTGAATCGAGTTGAAAGAAGACTGTGATGAGAAATAAATCGCCACTTTTCCAAAATTTTCGTTTTTCTTTTGTAGGCTAAGTACTTATCGGACTGCCCTCGTATGTTGCTGTGATTCTAGTAAGTTATAGATGCATTGATAAGAGAATTAAGTATCTAAATAGAGTAAAATATTGTTCAATTTTATTTGTAAGCTCCAACCTCAAAAGACAAAGTCCTCAGGAAATAGATGAGAATATTGTCGAAAGAAATGGTTGCACAGAAACAGATTAATGCATATTATAATACTAAGTTCTTAACGGCAATAGGCTCGCCCCCTATTGGTGCAGCAATGCAACTTTGCCTATTCCTTAGGGGAATACGTGAGTTTATGCATGTTAGTTATTGATCGACATTGAAGTAGCAACAGTAATATGTACAGACCTGAGCTTATATATGTATGTATGTGGTTTGTAAATCCTATAGTTACGTATACACTACAAAATTAAGATGTAAACAAATGGTTCGTTCGTGCATGTGGGCTGCACGTACATGGGGTCGCCCTGTGACCGGGGGGCGCAATGTGCACTACAAATAGTGGCGATTAAGGCCCCCACGAGCGGCGCCTTTACCGCGCTTCAATACTGTAATCGGGGTTCGGTTCTCACGGTAACACGCGATTGTCGGTTGCGGTCACACTGCTAGCGAGAATACGGTGAATAGGAATGTTTTTTTTAAATTAAGTGTTGCTTTTTACCGTCTTTTTTTCAGTCCGTATTCAACCACTTTCGGGCATATGCCAGCTACGTTTATTTTTTTAATGGCAATCGCGTCCAAAATAACGTTGTGCCGCTACATGTAATTTGCAGCGTCGATATATTAATGATAATAATTGTTGAAAAGCACTTTGCAGGTGGCAAAGCAAATTGTTACTCTTATAGTATACGCAAGATTACCCCCTTTTTTGCCCATATAAGTTCTACAGCTGGTACCAACATCGTTTAAAACTGAAAGAAGTTACGCCTAAGTCCATTTATTTATTTATTATTTATTGTACACCATATAATAAAAACAACATAAATATAAGTAACTCTAAATAAGGTAGTGTCACAAATGGCGGCCTTATCGCTGTCTGTCACTTGTACAGAGAGAAAAACTGAATTGGTTTAGTCGGCAATTGGGCTACCGCAATTATCTAACTTTGACGCCATTCATTTTATTAATTAAATATCCAACTATTAGAGTTAAAGACTTCATCCTTGTTACAATATCTTTTGATAGCGTAGTTCAATAAATGTTAATTTATTATGTAGCGAAGGCACCCGCTGGCATTACAGACACACCCTTACCTGGCGGTCATGTTGCATTAATAGAAGGGTAGGTTTTTAATATTTAATTTTAGAGAAAAAAAGGGCTTTCGGCATCTCCATAGTTTTGTTTGACGTGTTATTAAGAACTTAAGGTAAGGCATTTTTATGACGGCTGAGAATTGATGTTTTTTTTTTGTTGAAATCTTTTAACGGTATTAAGTTGTCTTTTAAATTGTTGTTAATAAAGTGGCAGCATTAGCGCATAAAACAATTATTATTATTTATTTATATAACAATACTCTGAAAGTATTTAGGGAAGGCCTATGTCCAGCAGTGAAGGTGTTTCGGTTAATAACAATTTGTATTACAAATAAATTTAAACTAATCATGGTTCTCATGAGGTGGTTTGCTTCTTAATACTTAGATCCAGATATAAAAAAGAATGAAAAGCCACGAAATGCAATGAAATACAATAGACTTTGTTCTAATCTGTCTTAAGGTCACATCTACCAGTAATAAACCATGGCCAAGGAAGAATTTAAATGTATTAATAATGCGAGGCAAAAGCAATTAAATGATAACAAAAAATATTTATAGTAAGACCAATTTTCATGGTATTTAAAATGTACCAACGATTATGATCTATGAAAAAATAACTTATCTACATATAAAATAAATAAATAAATACACCCAACAGTCACATACATAGTACTGATCCCACACTAAGATACAAGTCTTGTGTCGTGGGTATCAGAAACTACGAGAGACTTTTCGGTCTCACATACACCCAGACCCGAAACAAATATTTGTGGATCACACAAACATTTGTCTCGGTGCGGGGATCGAACCTTTGCTGGTGGTAGGATATTCGTATCCGCCCGGATGGCGACCACCGTACACAGGGCGTAAAACCCGCCATAGTGGCACATGCAAGTGTGCCGCGTTCCGGGATCAGCCAGTGTATATCCGGTTTTCGGGGGGGCTTCAATCATGGTGAAAGGATGACCGTGCCGGCAATTTTATTGGCCGGTTTGTCGCGGTCGGTCCTTTGATCGCCATGATTGATAGTCCCCCAAACTTCTTCACAATAAGGTGAAGAGGTATTCGGCCGGCATGATTGTGTCGACCAACGGGAGACCATCATCTCTCGCTGGTCGGCACTTTTTCTGGACTCCATTGCGCTTACCATCAGGTGCAATGGGGTCACTTTGCCGTGCCAGAATAAAAAAAAAAAAAAAAAAAAAAAAAAAAAAAAAAAAAAAAAAAGAACCCGCGGCCTCTCGTTTCGCAAGCTGGTGTCTAGCCAACTGCGCCACGGGGCTGTCACATATATGTATGTATATCGATATTCCTTTTATAAACGTGTTACAATTGTATGATATGCTTTGTTTAGAACATTCTAGTTTAACAGAAAGTGTTTTGGTTGAATAATCATATCAGATTTGAACGAAAGAAAATTAGACACCGTTGATATGTAAGCCTAGTACCCATAAGGTAAGCTAGAAGTATAGACACTTGATCAAAGAAGGTAATGATTGTTGTGATTCAAATACGATGAACAAACAATAATAACCCAAGGCTTTCCTCATTCGTTTTGATGTTCATATTGATCAAAATGTGGGTGCAGAAATGTACGTCCTTCGGTAACACACAGGCGTAAGGCAATGTTTGTAACTATTTAATATTGAACAAGATAATAAAATAAATACACCCAACAGTCATATACCTACATAGTTCTAATCCCACACTAAGATACAAGTCTTGTATTGTGGGTATCAGAAACTACGAGAGACTTTTCGGTCTCACATACAGCCAGACCCGAAACAAATATTTGTGGATCACACAAACATTTGTCTCGGTGCGGGGATCGAACCCGCGGCCTCTCGTTTCGCAAGCTGGTGTCTAGCCAACTGCGCCACGGGGCTGTCAGTATCTTTATTATTATGTATCCATCAGGTACAGTGGAGTCACTTTGCCGTGCCAGAATAAAAAAAAAATGTAATTATCCTTCCCACGACTTAAAATGTTCCAATAAATAGATGGTCAAAAAATTTAAAGCGCTTTCAAACCTTAAGTCATCGTCTTTAGTAAAGTTGAGTGGATGTGACGATGCTTGACATTGCTCGATATGCGACCTCAACTCGATCATAAAACCAACGACCTCAACAGTCCTTCACTTTAAGCATTTAAAAATAAAGATTGTATTATTGATTAGGGATTTATAATAAAAATAATAATCCTTAAAGTATACTTATACCGCATAGGTTAACGTTTACTTTATTGGCACTTGATGTTTTTTTTTTTTTTTTTTTTTTTTAAACTGGCACGGCAAAGTGACTCCACTGTACCTGATGGTAAGCACAGTGGAGTCCAAAAAATTAATACCGACCAGCGAGAAACGAAGGTCACCCGCTGGTCGACACAATCATGCCGGCCTGCACAAATGCTTCTTCACGCTTCGCTTAAAGGATCCATGTATGATGTGGAAATAAGTGACAACAAGACAAGTTAGGTACCTCTTAAAGTCAATGGAATTTTGCCAATATAATTGAAGTTGTGTTACAAGTTGATCCCAGATTGCGATACATTTGTGTGTCACTATGGCATATTTTATGTTTTATTTTGGAAACAAACATCAATTACAGTTACACAATGCGACATAGTTTTAACATATTATATTTTCGACAGCCCTGTGACACAGTTGGCTAGACACCAGCTTGCAAAACGAGAGGCCATGGGTTCGATCCCACCGAGCAAATATTTGTTTCGGGTCTGGGTGTTTGTGGGACCGAAAAGTCTCTCGTAGTTTCTGATACCCGCTACACAAGACTCATATCCTACTGTGAGGTCAAAACTATGTATGTGACTGTTGGGTGTATTTATTAATTTAAGCTCTAACACGAACTCAACAGTAACGTTAAAAAGCTGAGGTGTGTTGAACCGAATGAGCGACTATACCTATTAAACTATAGCTCGATTTCATACACACACATTCCCCTCGATGCCAGATCGACTAATGTTATAAAACATTAATAGCCATGTTTTTTACCCTTCGTCGACCATTGTTTCATACAAAAGGGATAATGCCCCCTTTGTCACATAATGTATTTATACGTTTCAATAGTTGTAACCGTGATTGCTTTCATCGCTTTGAAGAGGGGGTCGGGGAAATGAGAATTAATACGCTAGCATATGTGTTAATTGCTCGACTTGGTTGTTAGATGTAATTTATACTGGTGATGTGAAAGATTGAAATTATGTTAATCAATTTCAATTTCGAGTGGAGGCCGCTTACCGGCAAGGGCAGCGTTGGACGTCCACCCACAAGGTGAACCGACGATTTGGTAAAAATCGCGGGAAGCCGCTGGATGCAGGCCACTTCCGACAGAACACTCTGTAGGTCTTTGGGGGAGGCCTATGTCCAGCAGTGGACGTCTTTAGGCTGATTTTGATGAATTTCAAAAAAGGTGAAATTGACGTGAAATTTGTCACTTGAGAGTATATCTCCTAAATTACAGGATAGTTTGTCTTCAAGTATGTTATAGGTCCGGGGTTGATTTTCGGTCAAAGTGTTATTGGGCGGCTCCGTTACGAAATTCTCAGTAGGAGAACAGAGTATGAAAATATCCTTTGTAAACGGCATAATGATCGCTCCCTTACATGTTGTGTCCCTAAACATAAGTGACAGTGTTGGGCATCAATCAATTAAATTAAATTTAATTAATAATTAAAAAGTAATTGTGATTAAATAAATTGCAATTATTGAATTAATCACAATTAAATTATTTAGATTAACGCACATCAATTGTAACTCGCAATTAAAATAATTTAAAACATTTTAGTTTTTGGGGAATCGAACGATGGTATGAATACGTCCTAAAAGTTTTGCGTTAGTTGTTTCTTACACCCTTTATAAGTAGGTAGGTACTTACACAAAACTTGAAAAAAAATTATATTTTCCTTTACGCGTGTATGCTTTCTTTCACAACACAAAAGTTTTGCAAGTCGTGGTGTGTGTTTTTTAATTCTTATTAAAAAAATATGTTAATTTTTTTCCTAGAATAACTAAGAATATTGATCAATTGTTATCTAACCACGATTAACAATTAATTAGATTTTATTGTTACTACTCCAATTAATAACTAATTAATTGTATTTTTCCACAGTTACAATTGATAAATTGTTAATTGTTATTTCACAATTAATCAACTGTTAATCATTAATTGTTTATACAATTAAAATTTGTCCAACACTGATTAGTGCCAAACTGATAACAAGCAAAATATATTTTAGCCTATTCATTCATCGCTATAGATGTGCTTTATTTTATCGTATTTTACAATATTCTTCCGTATTTTTTATAAAGTTATTAATCTATGTAGGTCATCCTTCTTCGTGTTTAATGACGTCATACACGTAATTTAAATAATTTATTATTCTTATCCGTTCATTCATATGAACGAGGACACAGGAAAGCCAATACCTACGTGACATACAAAAAAAAATGACTGATTACACCTTATTATTAGTATCGCTGTGGCGTCACGAAGCGATTAATCAGCCGGCACATCTTTACAGTGCAACCATAGCATCTGTGAACATAGTGTGCATTCTATATGGAAGTCGGAATATGGTATGGAAGTTCTGCAGTATTTGAAGCAAAATATCAATGAATTTAGGTTTTCAAACGTCTAAAAAGAAAGCAAAAGGTTATGACTGACGCTATACTGCACTAAAGTATTAACGTAGTAATAAAAAGGAAAAAAAATCTTTTTCATCGAAATATGTTTGATAAAACCGCATCAGAACTATGTATGTATGTGACTGTTGGGTGTATTTATTTATTAATTATAATTTATCTGTGTAATTTTTTTCTAATTGGAGAAATCTTTATTGTAACGTGATTATTAAGTAAAACTTATGTGACTCGATAATTCATTGCCAATTATCACATTTTTGATCGTAAAAAAATACCGTGCGAGATTCAATATCGACCTGTTGTTCCTATTTCGCTGCTCAATGCGTCTTTGAGACAGTCATAAATATATAATGAATGCTTCTATTATAAAAATTAGCCCTTCGCTAACCTCAACACTCCTATTTTAAATAGACGAAATTGTTGTGGCACACTACAAATATTATTTCACCAAATACAACACTATTTGTAACTGTCGAGCGTTCCACAAGTTATGTGATAAATCAATTGCAGAATAACTTCGTGCTGTTTCACGTTTTGAAAGTGAAATATTGTGTAGTATTTTGGGAAAGCGTGTGACGCAAAATCTGCTGTTGTGGGTTTAACTCACAGTATTCATAATGAATTATTAGAAATATTAGGTATTACGGAAATATCGTGAAAAATTCCACACTGGACTGGCGTGGTAGATTAAAGTCTAACCTCTATCATTGGATGAGTAGGTCCGTTACCGGTAGCAACTATTCGTATTGCGTTGCTGCAGATGGACATATTTTAATATTCTAGCACAATAATCTAACAGTGTCAAATTTATATAAATTTAATGTCAAGTCATGTAGTCTTTTGTAATATTGATGTCATAACATTATTTTGACACAAATACGTATGCAGTCGCACTGTACTGTTAAATTTAATGATCGCGTATTAAAACCTCTTTCGACAGCGTTTAGTTACGTATTTTTTATCTGTGGTAACGGTAAAAAAATCTATCTGCATCCCTTTCGCCCGTCACGACCGCGGCCGCGCCGTTGGTCACTCCATCCGATGGTCTTTACTTGAACAGATATGTCGCGGGCGCAGTCTGCCGACCGGCCCGTGAAATACTATAGCCCTCCCTTTCCTTTTGTGTGAGATGATGCCACAGTGCTTGCGGAAAGGTAACGCAATGTAATTAGTATAATATTATATTTTTAATCTCTTAAAGGTTAGCCCAGGATGTAGGGCCGAAACAGTAAGATTTTGGAAAGAGTGTAGATGACTGAAAATATAGCCAAACAAAGAAATAATTATTAAATTTTTTGGCTATATTTTTATCTTTTTGAAGAGTTTTGTTTGTTGGTTGGGCTGTGGCTACAGGTACATACACTGAACTGGGTTAAAAAGCATAAATGCACAGTTTTTTTTTCACAATTCAAATCGGTCCTGTATTTTGACAATCGTGTATAATTTTTCTCATACTCTAAAAGTGCTCACACTGACAACATAAGCAACGCATTTTTCTGTTAAAAACTTTGCATATAGGTACTGGCAAATAAAACAAAAAAGTACCGCTATTATTTTTTCAGTTTATCCTCAAATGAACCGTAACTTAACTCAACCTTGAGACAAGCCTCATAAAGATATCAAGTAGCGCAGATTATCAGATAATGAGATTATCGCCGCTTCGTCAGATTTCATAAAATGTTGCTCGCTAATGCAAGAATTATTAGCTCTTAATGTTGTTTTATTTATTTTCCAGCAAAGCCTTGTCTCAAGAATAGTTTATTTATTTTCATTAGTCTGACCTTTTTGTTACTGTTACAAAGTCACTTTGAAATAAAAGGTTTCAAATAATATAATTATGAACAAGTGAAAATTAACTTGAAGAATGGGTAAAGTTAGCAGCTGTATTTTTAGCAACACAATAAAAATTGCAGCCACAACATGTGATTTTAGCTATGGATATTTCATTATTTAAAAATAATGAAATTTATCTGGAAATATTGTATAAAAAAAATCACTTTTTTTGTCACAGATTTTTTTCAACCGGCTTTTAAGAAATTATACTTGAGCAACCCAATCAGAATTCCATAACTTATAAAACGTCCTTGTATAATTGTTGTGATCTTTTTCATTTTATTAATTGCCTTTTTTTTTACTGTTTATAATGCTAGTTCCGTAAAAATATTTTTTTGGTTCCATGCGACCATCATCATCATCATCATCAGGCCATTTACGTCCCACTGCTGGGCACGGGCCTCCTCTACAACTGACCAGCGACCACTTACAACAAAACCTGAATTACTTATCTAGTCTTTCACTGTTGCGCGCTCACCACAGCTTTCCACGCTCATGCGCATAGCTACAAAGTTACAGCGATTTGTAACTCTATTTCTTACGTTATAGAATCTATTATCCCTCGCACGTACGACCAAGAGATTCTAACATTTATTTACGTCTGCGGCGATCGTATTTCCTATACATTGACGGTACTATACACCCTGATATTTCACCGTTTAGGATTTGTGTTCTGTTGAAAGGAGATGGATGATATCGCATGGCGAGACGTGGTGTGGTATTTTGAACTTTATTTCACTCGATATAGGTTCGGTTTATTGTTGTCGTGTATGTGTTAGTAATGGGAACGCCTGAGGGCGACTGTGTACGTATGGAGTTGTGAAACGCAGCAAGGATTCGAGTCTTGTACCGTTCCTTTATGATTTAGGCGAATGGATTTAGTGGCATTCGTTGCATATTGTGTTTTTATGCTTGCGGCGAACTCAGTATTGAGAACTCAGTCGGTAAACCGCCATTTTATTAAGGACCTTTGCTACTTTACGTATCGTTTCCGTTCAAACGGACTGGCTTTTTTATTTCTTCCTAGTTTGAAGTTTTCAAATATACCGCTTTCAAATAACAGTTTGAAAACTATTAGGTACTAGTTTTTCCGGGCTGTTTTTTCATAAATCATTAGAGTACTTTTGTGCCATGAGAATCCGCAATAGGCCCGCCCCCTATTACTATTTGCCCAAACCTTTGCCCACATTCACAATTCACCAATCTTAACGTATATTAAAAGGGAAACTATTATCCCCAACATCAATCCGGCCAGCAGAGCGTTGACAAATCACGTGGCACCCGACACTGGCCGATGTTTGCGAAGGAACTCATTTGCGCCATGTCGGTCATACGTTACGCTGACACATTGGCCCGGCTCGACAAATATACCGACGTGACCTTTTGTCGGAGCTGGGACCTCGGCGCTGCGCTCTCGGCGTCAGGTTATTGTGTTGACTGAAGCGTTTGTGACCGGACTTGGACGGTTTTGACACGCAATGACTATTGGAGGGATCTTCAATAGAGTTACTATTGAACAAGGGGCTATACATACGATATGTATAAAATATGTATATGTATAAAATTCTATGTAAATACATCGACTGCCTCGTGCTCTCACGGCACGAGTACGTGCCATGTGATCTACAGGTCCTGGGTTCGATCTCGGTCGGCCAAAGTGTTATTGGTTTTCTCTATAAGGAAATTCTCAGTAGCAGCACAAAGTCTGAAAATTTGCACGAAAAACGATAATTGGCTCGCCTTCTATTGCATGGAACTGACGCACCTCTGCCTACCTTTTCGGGAAATACAGGCGTGACGTTATGTATGTGTATTTATGTGTGTAGATTTTTATATAAAAGAAAATTCTATGGAAAGAAGAGTGAAAATGAAAGTCGAAGTCAGCGAGTGAATCGAGCGAAATGTTCATATTATATTATTGTATTCGCAATCACGTGGGCAACTATAACACACTAGGTCAATAGAGACACAATTAAAAACTCACGCAAGCTCTTTGGTGTTGTGTGTCTTTATTATGAATCTAACGGTGAAGGAAACATCTTGAAAGCTTAGCTTAGTTTCGAACCTTATTACTTGAAATTCTACTATACATACATACCAAATATAATCAGATATGTATAAAAATTTAGTCATGATGGCCTCGAAGTTTAGACATGCGATCGAGAATATCGACGGTCGCGGGTTCAAACCCCAGGCACACACTTCTGACTTTTCGAAGTTATGTGTGTTTCTTAGATGTGTAGTCCGCCAACCCGCACTAGGCCAGCGTGGTGGACTAAGGTCTAAACCCTCTCAGTTGTACAGGGGGCCCGTGCCCAGCAGTGGGACGTATATGGGCTGATGATGATGATGATGATGATAAAACATTTTGTACAAAATCATTGTTGATAATGGTTCAATGTGTCGCTATCACGAATTATTAAGTTCGAGATGTATTTCTAATAAATAAAACAATCGACCTTTTAAAAACACTTAAAAATGTCTTTCGTATGTACAAAGGCAAAAAGATTTAACGAAAATGCTGAAGAATTATTAGAAGGCTATATGTAAAGAATTTAATCTTTTGTCGTCACGCGAGTTCACTGCCAAGGTCTGTAGGTCGCAGGGCTTCGTTCACCACGTTACCTAGATTTAGGTTATTACCACAACGTTTCTACCTAATCCAAGGTTTTGTAATGCGGCAGTCATGTTTTATGAGAGTATTTCGTGAACGTTTATGTATGTTCCAAGGATTAGTCAAGTAAAATATAAAATGTGATTGAAATTCACGTGATTACCAACACTAGTCATAATATTAGTATTTTTTTTAAATTGCATACGTTTGTATGTTCAAACAAGCAATTCTGTCTATTTGCAACAAATGTACAATGGGATAAAGGAGAACGCCCATAAGCAGTACCTATCGCATGATTTTAAGTTGTGCCACAAGTTAGTAATATCAACAATTCTTGTCTTTAATTTTAATGATTTTATATCGTATTAGTTAACCCTACATTTGCCGGATTAAAAAATACAATGATAAATAGTATTTCTATTTATTTACCTACTACCTACAGTTTCTGTTTGTCGTTTTATTACGCTGAGTTGTCATGATAAAAAAATATATCAAATCGACCTTTAATTTATATGATCATTTAGTATTAAGCAAATTACAATTATTATATTGTTTTAAGCTGTAACTAGATCTTGCTAGTGAGTTCGCTAGCGTGAAAAGTTAATAATAAGACTTATTCAAATAAAAGTAACTTACTCTTTAGCAATGCTCGGTGGTGGTTGCTATAAGTTTCTGTTTCTACTACCACACGCAAACATTTTTAAAGCACTTCACAGATTTATGCTTTGCGCACATTGCTTTTATCAAAGTGCTTATTTGCAACAATCACATCAATTAATAGCTCTGTATTTATTTTCATTAAAAGATTATAGCAAGTATTCTAGTAATCTAATAGTGTATATTTTTCTCTGCTGTATATTTTTAATCATACGTTGCATATCCTGACAGTATAATGATAACACGAAAATATTTTCTGTAAAAATAATGGTCATGAGAAATATCGATTATAAGAATAATAAATCGACTTATGCACTTGGCAACATTGAAATTGGTTGGCGGGCGGGATAATGTCATTATATGTTTATGCAAGAACGGCCGTTGCGTATATGTTTTTCGCAAAAGTAAACATTCCAAGTGTGGTTATTAATTATATAATATTAATAAGTAGTGATTTTGAGAAAGAGACTCCATATAGGTAACTTACTTTATAATCGAGATAGAGACTCCTTGTACAATTTATTGTGAAAAGTGAATTTATTGTGAAAAGTGGTTGTGAGACAGAGACTCCTTATATCACTGTTCTCGTATTATGGTAATATCAGTTCGCCGGTGTATTAATTGTACCCTTCGGCTACGTTATGGACCTTTGCAGGCATTGAGAGAAATCAATGAAATCATGTACAATACTCTATGTGGATTTCACCCTCGCCGGTAAGTGAATTCAAAACTGTATTCTTATTAAATATTAAGTAATCTAAAAATGTATTACTATTAGTGTTTAAACTGTTGGAACTCTGTCTTCTCTCTGGAGGTGGTGACTACAACACAGTCATTGTCAATGTAGTTAACAGCTACATTGTATGTTATATGTAAACACAGATATTCTGTTTATGCTCCAATGAAGATTTTCAGGTTTTTATTTTCAATACTTTATTGTTAGGCCAGGTTTTAACTATTGTTACTGTGATGTTTATAACTATTCTAATTGCCTGCTTTAATGTGCTATTTAAGACACAGGGATATATAATCCCAAATACTTAAACTGGTACCTATTACTAGCTTTAACTTGGGAACTAAACCTGGAATTTCAGACATAACAAGCAATACACAATCAACTGCTTCACAGAGGTAGTATAATACTAGCCTTTGAATTTAAATTCAAAGTCTTATTGTAAACATATATTTTCACAGATTTCACGGGATGGCATTCTCTGCATGGAGTGTTATGCTGTTCTTCAAGTTGGCTCACTTCAAGCTCCTATATTAAGACATTGAAATGTATGTTTTATATGTGGAATATCTGTACTATGCATACAATCATAAAGAGTACCTCCCAATTGTCAAGAAAGGAACATTATTCTTAATTGGATATCTCTTCTTCATGTTAAATGAGAATCCCTGTTTTAACTTTTATGAAATATTTCACATTACTAACAATTATATCAATTTTCCAGATCTCACATCTAAAATGTGTGTGCAAAGCTTGTTGGATGGCAGCTAGGAGAACACTACAGCGACAATTACAGTATGATGCTAATCATTTAGATCATGCTTTAGATGCTCCAAAAATATAAGATGTGCCAGTTTTACATGTGTCAATACAGCAAATACACTAAGGGCTATCTCTGGTTAGCTGCTTAGTGGGCAAACACACAGTCGGCTGTTGTGCCCACATAATGACTATTGCTTGGTACTTGAGTTGGGGATGGCATAATAATATTACTACACCAGCACCATTCCTAGACAATATTTTTGAAGAAGAGTACATGGAATAATAATGATATTAAAACTTTACTTTGACTGCCTACTTATGTGGTTTTATTATACTTTGACCCTTTAGTTACCATGGTACCCCACAAATTATGCAAGTACTATTTAGTTTTATTGATAGGGTATGTTAATTACAACACTATGCACAAGTTTTCATTGTGGCACAAAAATATTTGTACTGATACTAAGTTGTATAGTCAGTTGGGCATTGCCCTTTGGATGCTTTAATTCATCATACCCCAATTAGACTAAAATAGATGGCAATTTTGTAATACAATTATTGTGTAGAACCCGCAGGGCATTTCTATAGATAGTAACCAGTTGAGCAAGGCCAGCAAAGTATTAGGTATACCCTTATATGGTGTATAAATTGGTAGGTCTGTTTTTATAATAAAAAATAGATTCACCCAACAGTCACATGCAAAGTTCTATTCCCACACTAGGATACAAATCCTGTGTGTATCAGAAACTACGGGACTTTTCGGTCTCACAAACACCCAGACTCGAAACAAATATTTGTGGTTCACACAAACGATTGTCTCGGAGCGGGTATCGAACCCGCGGCCTCTCGTTTCGCAAGCTGGTATCTAGCCAACGGCGCCACGGGGCTGTCAAATGTTTTATCATTACGGAATACTATTCTGCAATTCAGACGTCTATATATTTGGGTATAAATATGCCCCGTGGGTATTTACATACCCCGCGTAGTGTAGAATTGTTCCATTACGGTGACAGAGTGTGAGACCCACTTCTGTGCACTGAGCGCTGGTTAGGTGGCCGGCGCCAGTCTACGCGGCGCCGACGTGCGGATGTCAACAGGGCCGCATCTTTATGCTATCTGTGGGATATATCTAGGTGTTTGAAAGAGTGAAAGTATGTGCAAATCTTTTTTTAATTACTTTTTAAGGACTTGTGCCTACGGAAAGATTAACGTAGTGTAGGACGCCCTCTGGCAGCGGTTTTATGTGGAGGGCCGAAGATCGAGCCCAGTGTTGTGCCATAGGAAATACCTTTTTTTGTTCTCAAGGGGAAAGCTGATTATGGCTTTACTTCCCGCCAGCCAGTAGGGGGGCAGGAAGCGTATGTCGGGGTTACCGGCCTTCCAGTTTGGCGCGCGGTGACGTCACGTCCGCGCAGATGTCAATGTCGAGCTGGGTCCCTAACAAAATTCCTATGGTGACATACCGACTAAAACCCCCCGATGGCCATCTCCGTGCCATATGGGGCGACCACGGTGCGTGAGCGAGAAGCGCCCACCGTTATTCAGCAGCCGCCTGGTGCGCCTCCGAGACGAAATCGTCTCGGCCGTCTCGGAGTTTTAGGGGGCGTTGTGTGTGGGTGGGTGCCCAGCCATAGAAGAGGCCTATATCAGGCAGTAGACGTGATAAAGGCTGTTGATGAAGATGATGGTGATGATGATTTGTACCTCAAAAAAAGAACAAACATGATTATAGGATCACTCGTGTGATTGTTTGTCAGTCATAGCCAATTTCTTCCAAATCAACTTGATCGTTGGAATGAATTGAATCTTCTTTATTAATTTTTGTATTATAAACATAAATTGAGATACCACGTTCTATTGCAACGGTTTTTAAATTATTTTATGTAATGACTGCCTCGTGGTCTCGCGGTACAAGTAGGTGCCGTGCGATTTAGAGGTCCTGGGTTCGATTCCCGGGTCGGGCAGTGTTATTGGGTTTTTTCATTAGGAAATTCTCGGTAACAGCACGGAGTCTGGAATGGATGTGCCCGAAAAACGGCAATAGGCTCGCCCCCTATTACGTGGGACTGATACATACTTGGCGAAATGTGGGTGCAGAAATGCACCTCTGCCTACCCCTTCGGGGAATACAGGCGTGAGTTTATGTATGTATGTTTATGTAATACGTGAAAACGTAGTGGGTAGTGTATATGTTTAATTTTTGTTAAGTGGGCTTCTTGTTCAATATCTGTATACTACTGTTTGTTTTCCATTGTACAATAAACAAAAAAAAATGAATGAAATATGATAATATACGAGTACACTGGTTTGGTAAAGTGAAACCAAAAGACCTGATGATAAGTACGGTGCTGTAACTACGATCTTTCGAAACACGATAAACTCATACCGGTCTGTTGAGTTGCTTCTTCACTCTTGAAAGGTACAGGATAAATCTAGATGTCAGAATGAACTATTTCACAAGTTCATGGTACGGCAAAGACATGAATATCTTGGAGTTTTTTGGATACCATCTATTAATTTTTATCCGTCTTATAATATCATTTTGGAGGTTTTGACAAACAATTGGTTTATTGTCTCTGTTTTTTAATTTGAACACGATTTCGTGTGTGGGAGGTAGCCTCGAAGATCAGGTGCAGACCTGCAGCAAAGTGAGATGTAAAACACCTGTATGCCTTAAAGCTTTTTAAGAATATTCATGTTACTTGAAGTACAAAAGTGCGCGCTAACCCAGTTTGCTATGTTAAAAACGATCTATTCTCTTCGGATAATTTCTCAAAATAAATGACTGTCTAAAATAAGACGATTAATTAATTATATTAATAATACTACTACGAAACGTTCATTTGAACGTTATAACATACCTATACGTCGAATATTAAAAACAATTAAACACCAAGACGTTATAACGTTGTTATAAAGTTATTTGTAATAAATTTTAATAAAATAAAACTTCTCATTTAATATAGCCCCTCAAAAACATCGAGTAATCCAACGTGGGCCGACACCCCTCTGTTACCACAAAATCCGGCTCTGTAACCGAAATGAATACAAACTGCAAAATGCATCGTAAAAATAGCATAATGTGACGTAGTATTATTATTTATATCTGTTTTAGATACAATAAAGTGATACAGATAGATTTACGAAGCGCCGCGTAAAAGGAAACGGCTGAATACATTGTACGGCAGTTTTTATTGTTTCATACGGTCGGTAAATGTACGCGGACGGAAATGTTGAGAAATATTTGTGTTGTTGTGGACTTGTTAGTGTTCTTGGTAGTAGACTACAAATCATAATATACTCTTAAATACACCCAACAGTCACATACATAGTTCTAACGGCTAACCTCAAACTAAGATGCAAGTATTGTGTCGTGGGTAACAGAAACTACAACTTTTCGGTTTTAGAAACACACAAATATTACACACGCGAAACAAATATTCGTGGATCACACATACATCTGTCTCGGTGCGCGGATCGAAGTCGTGGTCTCCCGTTTTGCAAACTGGTGTCTAACCAACTGCGCCACGGGGATGTCGAAGACTAATGCAGTAATGATCTTGTGTGCGACGAGTGGACGAGGGGAAGAGTCCAGAGTAAATAGTATAACCAGGTTTGTTATAGATAGTTCTGACTCTATACTAAGCTGCGACGCTGATTTCGTGGTTACTAAAAACTATGAGAGACTTATCCGTCTCACAAACACTTGTAACTCACAAAACATTTGCCTCGTTTCACATAGGTTGTCGAAATCTTTGACAGCCCCTTGGCGCAGATGGCTAGACACCAGCTTGCGAAACGAGAGGCCGCGGGTTCGATCCCTGCACCGAGACAAATGTTTGTGTGATCCACTAATATTTGATTCGGTTCTGGGTATTTGTGAGACCGAAAAGTCTTTCGTAGTTTCTGATACCCACGACACAAGACTCGTATCTTAATGTGGGGCCAGAACTATGTATGTGACTGTTGGGTGTTTTTATTATTATTATTATTTATTATCTATGCTTCTTTCCTGTCTCACTATTAAAATATATCAATAAGCCCTCACTATCCAATCTATGATTTATATAAAAAGTTGAGTATCGAGCGGCGCGAGGGTCCGCGCTCCGCTCGCAATTACGGCTCGCTTCGTACGAGAAATAAATCTGAACAAGTGTTGTCGCCCATTGGTCGCCTGCAACATGTCGCCGTGTCGCCACGTCGCTTGCACACCACGCGACACTGTCGCTACCCGCGCACACGGACTTATATACCAAGCTTACGTAACGAAGTTCCAGTGAATAGAAATGTATTGGTCTTTACCCGTGTGGTGACAGTTTTATTCCCTTTTCTAGATCAATGCCTATGTTACTCGATCTTAGAAAATTGGCTTAGTAAATTACGTTGGTTGAAAGCTGGTTATGAGATGTAATAAAACGATACCTGCTTTCTCAATTATAAAGGGGTTTTATAGATCAATCAATGGCAATAAGTGAAGAAATACACTGAACAGTAACACAGATACTTCTGATCCCTCATTAAATTCCGACTGTTTCGATCTGAAACTTCAGAGTTCGATTCCCGGACCCGGACAAGTGTTCTTGAGGAACGTTAGGATTTATTAGTAACAGAATGGCTTTTGGATATGTGCTAAGTAAAATATAATGGGCATCAAGAATAATAGTAAAATACAGCTGTAATATACCTCGGCTTACTGCTCAGGTATAAAGGTAGTACATGTATTTTTATTAACAAGACTATATAGAATGAACATAAAACGCTCGCTGAACTACGAAAATATCCTGCGGTATCGAACGGTCTTTGTGAAGCCTCTTCGGATATAGAGGATGTCTCCGACACGTGGCGTCGTGTTCCCGATTGTCCCGGAGCGTCCCGGAGCGTCCCGGTGCGTCCGCCGTGTCCCTACTCCCGGCCAAATATTGGTGTTGCAACACCGTTGTCACTTTATATTTGACGGTGTTTCCGCGGTGCTGGCAACAGGTTATTGATTGATGTTCATTTTGTGGTTGTTCAAATAGTTTTACAAATAAATTTATAAAGTGTTAAATATACTATTTATGGCCTCGAGGTTTAGGCACGCGGTCGAGAATCTCGACGGTATCGGTTTCAAATCCCAGGCACACACCTCTGACTTTTCGAAGTTATGTGTGTATTCACAAATAATTATCACGTATTTTAACGGTGACGGCAAACATCGTGATGAAACCTGCAAACCTAAAAGTTCTTAGGATTTTCTTAGGTGTAGTCCGCCAACCCGCACTAGTCCAGCGTGGTGGACTAAGGCCTAAACCATCTCAGTTGTAGAGGAGGCCCGTGCCCAGCAGTGGGATGTATATGGGCTGATGATGATACTATTTATTAAGTATATTTTTATCTTCTCTTGGCCTTCGTTGATTTGTTGGAGGTTAAGCTGAAAAGCAAGGAGGCACAAAAATATTACATACATATGTACATATTTACGTGAATATTAAGTATGTACTCCTATTGAAATGCTTTCTAAATTATTATTTTTATAAAAATTTGGGCACCTTTTCAAAAAATAACACGTGTAGCTAGAAATAATTTGCGACTGTTGTAGGTTTATACGAGTACATATTATATGGGTCCCGCTCAGCCCGAACGCAATTTTACAAAGAATAGCTTATGTTATTTCCATGACCTTGTGTCAATTCATAGCAAAAATCATTACAATCGGTTAAGTAGTTTTTGAGATTATTCGTTACTTATAGACAAAAATACAAATCTTTCCTCTTTATAATATAAGTATAGAATACAGACTAGTATAGATTTCTTAATATACCAGCGAACCTCCCCAGTCTATACTACCATACCTATGTGCAAATAAAGACTTGATGGACGGAACAGATGCCGTAATGAAGTGAGTTTCTGCACCGATAAAATATAACGTCTCTCTTATTTCAAACGGCCAAGTCTAATGTAATTATTAGAAAACGCATAAACGCTTACCCCAGTCCTGCAGACTACTAATGACAGATCCGTCTGATTACCATAAACACGTATATGAGTCCATTCCAATTAGTGACGCGAACAAACGTTCGGTGTTACACGGACCGACTTACGACTATCCGACTAGTTTACGAGCCCTAGTCGGACTATTTTACGACGCCAATAAAAAGCTAATCGCATAACGACCGCCGCAGATGTGCGCGATAACTTTACGCCACTGTGAAGGAGATTTTATATGGACACAAACTCATATAGGGATTGTAATTGGTTGAATCTCATGCTTTTCTTTTGATGCCCAAAGTATCCCCGCGAAGGTTTTATTGCGTGATGTTTCTGATGATGATGTAATAGATGATTGGTAATTGGGTGAAATATTCAAACATGATTCTTTTATGGATCGATTATTATTTTTGTGTTATCCTCTCATACACATATCATAACGGGCTTATTTTAGATTAAATACATTAAAAGGGTAGGCGTAAGTGTATACATCCACATTTTGCTCGCTGTCTCAAAACCCACGTAGTATGGAACGAGGCTTATGTCTTACTTCGTAAAAATGAACCAAATTTTCTGGTATTTTTTTTACTGTTAAATTGGTTATGTAACCGACGCAGTTATTAATAATATTATTTATTCTTTTAAAGGTCCTTTCCCACATACTTTATTACTTATAAATATCCCTTTAAACTACTACAAACTCCTTGATGGATACAGATAGAAGTGAGTGTATGTATATGAGTTGTTCCATAGATAAAAAAAAAGATCTACACACAAAAACTACATCGCATTCAAACAGCACCGTAAATTGTGAACGAAAATATAAAAATGTATGGTCTAAAAAGCGTGCGGAGAATCAATTCAGCCGGGCTATAGCGAATGTAGGTTGTGCAACGTAGATAAACGCGGCTCCACGGCCGAGCATCACAACTCGCATAAACTCACAACTGTGGTGCTTCCGTTCCGTCTGTATCCTATGTCGATCTCGCTGAATACGTGGGCGGGCCGCGAAGTTTACCTGCAAGGATTTGTCCCACTTGTAATGGACTGGGAGATTGTTAGAAAGGGGATAGGTGTGTCTGAAATGATGCGCTTAGCTAAGGTTTTTAACTGAAGTACTCGGGCTTTGACAAATATAGGTATGGCTATATTAGATACAAAAGGAGGATTAGCGAAACTTTAAGACTACAAAATGAATATTTTTTCTCGTTTTGCCAGTAGCGTTATAATAATATATAGCCGTCCTAGGTAAATAAAGAAATAAATATAAAGAAATAATACACCCAACAGTCACATACATAGTCCTGACCCCACACTAAGATACAAGTCTTGTGTCGTGGGTATCAGAAACTACGAGAGACTTTTCGGTCTCCGAACACCCAGACCCGAAACAAATACTTGTGGATCACACAAACATTTGTCTAGATGCGGGGATCGAACCTGCAGCCTCTCGTTTCACAAGTTAGTATCTAGCCAACTGCGCCACGGGGCTGTCATGAACTATTCAACACGAAAATAATTTTGAAATTCTAACCAGTAGTTCCTGAGATTAGTGCGTTCAAACAAACAAACTCTTTAGCTTTGCATATTAGAATAGATTTTAATAGGAATTTTTCATTAAAAGACTGCTCGTTGGTTTCATAAAATAAAGGTTTAATTTTTCTTGTATCAAGATTTTTCATTTAGAAATTCTCATCAGTAGAGTCTTAATTTGTACGGACTCGGCCCTCTTACATGGCGATAATACGAGTATATAATAACCCTTTGGGGATATCAGCGTGAGCTTATTTACTATGTAGTTAATATCGTGTGGATCATTGTTGAAATAAGACTTCCTTAGGGAATTCTAGTTAGGATATTTGGTTGGACATAATTGTGTAAATTGATGTAGTAACTGCTAATATTTGCAAAATAGTGTTCGTAACTCCTGTTTATTTATTTTTTATTTATGATTTGTTATATTTGTTTCAGGTAAGTGCTGTTTGATTATTGCAAAATGCAATGCGTAATTTTTCGGTTCACGGTATTGGGTAAGTTCATCCTTTTCTGAGAAAAATATAAAACAATATTTATTATAAAATTAAAACGAAAACTACACTGCATTTGTTGAATAAATACAATATACTATGGCAAATAACTCCTAAGGGCGTAGACTGTCCGTAGTGAGGATGCAGCCGGGACCACAACTTATTGATTTATTCTGTAACAAAAAATCTTGGAGATATTTCGTGATCTTAATCACACAATGCTACTTAAAGTAACCACACTGCTTCTTCTCGTCTTTTTTTTCATTTCCTCATTATGTTTCTGTCAGGCTGTATGGATGTAGAATAGAACAATGAGACATGCGTCTTCATTATCGGTAATACTAGATGTCTGGATGTATTACTTTTACGATGAAGAAAAACATCATGAGGAAACCTGCACTCCAATTTTTTGTAGAAATTTCTTACGTTTGTAGTCCACCGACCCGCACCAGGCGAGCGTGGAGTGGTAGAGGAGGCTCGTGCCCAGCAAGGGGATGGGATGGGGATGAGGGAATGATGAAGATGACTAAATCTGATCACTTTACTGGATCGTTCGTTTAGGTCTAGAGCGTAACAAGCAATTTTAATATTTCACTACGCAATACGCATAGGTTACCCGTTTTAGGTAATAATACCAGAAGAAACGTTGAACATTTGTCCGTAACCATTGTATTCAAATCGCTCCCCGCTGAGTCGATGTAGCCGCTTATCTAATGGCTATACGAGGCACCAACATTGGAAATGGTGTAGGAACGCATCCGCACCGATCGCGTTCAATCTCCGCCCAGAGTTACAATGTAAGGCCAATTTTACATTCACTCTGATTTATACTGGCGTTTGTACTGCATGTAGCTTTGTAGCGCTCTCGAGAGCACTTCGCGTATCGAGATGTTGTGTGCTGGGATTATTCAGTTTTTATTCCTGTTCGATTAATTCTTGATTGTGGTAAAAAAAAAAACGATGTGGTGAAAACATTGTGATAGATCCTACAAAATTGTTTAAAAGAAATTGTTTAAAAGAATTTGTTTGTTCGTGGTCTCGCGGTACAAGTATGTGCCGAGCGATCTAGAGGTCCTGGGTTCGATTACCGGGTCGGGCAAAGTGTTATTGGGTTTTTCCATTAGGAAATTCTCAGTAGCAGCACGGAGTCTGGAAATGTGCCCGAAAAACGGCAATAGGCTCGCCCCCTATTACGTGGGACTGATACATACCTGGCGAAATGTGGATGCAGAAATGCACCTCTGCCTACCCCTTCGGGGAATACAGGCGTGAGTTTATGTATGTATGTATGTTTAAAAGAATTATAAGAATTTGATAGAATTACTTTTGTCAATGGTAGGCTAATAATAGGCTTCCTAAAGCCCGTGCCTATTTGTGGCACGTAAACGGTCTGATAAAGCCTATGTACGATGATATGTAGTGACCTAGATTGAATGAATGATCAGAACTAAGCTAGGACAAAGTAAAATTCGTCTATCAATACATTAATGAAACTGAGACATTATGTGACAACGTAGTTTTCCTTAAAGTTTTTACAAACTTTTTTGTTTATTTGCTAACGATTTAGATTTTACAATGTTACTTTGGCTACAGTATAACTTCTATTACAGTCCACTAGTTCACCTGGACTATGTGCTTAAGGACAGCTCGCCGGTTTAACACGTGCCTAAACTGATGTGGAATAAAAAAAATTGTGTCCTTAATCGTTCTTTAAGCGAGAATTCCTAAGAGCTTAATTCTGTGGTAACTCAGTAATATTGTTTCATATTGCGTCAATGTAACACATTCAATAGATTGAATTGAAAATGCCAAGATTACAATCGAGTGTTATATACCCATGAACTATGGTAATTGTGCAGACAAGTTAATATCAGCTATTTATCATAATGATACCAAGGCGGTTTCCATCACGCCGGGAATTAATTAATTTTTGCTAGACTCCGTCGTGCAGTTCAGAAGTTGACTAAAATATAGTAGGTACGGTTCTCGCACTGTAATTTTTTTTATAATTCTTTAATCATTGTCTGGGTTTGTATGTGGGAAAAAACTCTTATAGTTTTCTAGACTTGTTTTTTAATATGGCATTGAAACTATCTGTTAATGTTTCGAATTTATCGTTTCTCGTTAGTTTAGATTGTATAGTATTTAATTCAAACATTGATCTATTGAATTTGATCTGATTAAGACAATTCCGAGAAGGCTTAAAATCTTAATCCATGAACTATTCGACACTAAAATGCTTGAAATTCAACATCATCATCAGTCATGACAAACACTGGGTAAATTGCCAGCGACATCCAAAGACCTCATATCAAACAGCATCAATGAAACGATTCAATCTAAAGTATACCGAACAATCGCCAATTAATCACGCAAAACTAATAACAGCCTCGCACGAGAATGGCGGACCTCTCATTAGGTCCCGCTATACGTCACAATACGCGCGGCTGGTAATAAAGCGCTCGGAGTCGGATGGAGGGCAAACGAGCCGCGTCCGAAAAGGCTCAAGAATTTTTCACCCCGTGGGAAATAACGGCGATTCTTTTTGTTGCGCCAGTATCGGAGATTGTATCGGTTGTCGGGTACTTGGGCGATGTGCGGCGCAAGTTGCGAGCGAGTGTGGCTTTTTACTCCTTTAGATTACTCGTCAGTCCACATATGAGTACGTCCCACTGCTGGGCACGGGCCTCCTCTAAAACGGAGAGGGTTTGAGCTTTAGCCCACCACGCTGGCCTAATGCGGGTTGGTGGACTACACACCTAAGAAATTCCTATGTACTTTCGTGTTTCAAAACCGGATTATTTATTTAGTGTGCGGGTGAATATTACTTATGAGAATACATATCTTAAAAGAATGAAATAAACTTTGTAAAGGAAACAAACATTCCTTAACCAACATGGGATTGATATCAGGAATGAGAAAAATCAAACATGTGGAACTTAGAAGAAACCAGTCAGCGTAAAAATGCATCTTTGTATGAATGTGATCTAAATTTCAGTCAATTCCTATCAGACACAGTGTTTAACCCAAATTCTTCTATCGGATCTCTGCCGTGCCTCGGACCACGCGCCATGTTATTGTGTCGTATTGTTATTATGACGGTGGAGGCGGAGAGGCGAAATTATGCAATTTGCGGTCGATACCGTCGAACTCGCGTCGTTCCGAACTCCGCGGAGACGACAAATGAGCTGAATAGTAAACGGTACAGACGGCGTGCACTTACTCGACAAGTGTCATGTGATAGAGGCCAATGTTCTAGATGAAGATGAGGTAAAATATCGGGAAAGACAGAAGGAGAATTGATTGGAAACATATCGTTATTATTTGTGAGGGAGACCGTGTGTTCTATTTACATTGAGACTGCGTATGACAATATTAACGTCCCTTATTATCATCATCAGCCCAAATACGTCCCACTGCTGGGCACGGGCCTCCTCTACAACTGAGAGGGTTTAGGCCTTAGTCTTAGTTAGTAAGTAGTTAGGATACCTGGCTCTCACCCAGGAGGCTCGGGTTCGATTCCCTGTATCGAAACCCTTATTATGTGGTACTTAAATTGTGTGTTATAGTAGTGATGGCCTCAAACCCGAACCTCTGACTTTTCGAATGTGTGTATTTACAATGAATTATCACGTACTTTAACGGTGAAGGAAAACATCGTGAGGAAACCTGCTCAGCTTAAATTTCTTAGGTTCCGGTCCGCCAACCCGCACTAGGCCAGCGTGGTGGTCTAAGGCCTAAACCCTCTCAGTTGTACAGGAAGCCCGTGCCTGGCAGTGGGACGTATATGGGCTAATAACGAAATACATACAGGGTGTGTTCAGACCGTGATCGGAAACTAAGGCAGGTAGTAGCTAACGTCATTACAAATAATACAATACAATAGTTTAAAAAAACCCGCTTTTATAGAAAATTCAATAAATAAATAGAAAATAAATTTTAATTTAAAATATTGTCAAAAAATGTATTTTATTGTACAATAAACGTGGGGTGCTTTTTAAGATACTATCAAAATGATAATCCTTCTATTCATATCTGTCATCATGCACCCCACGCTTTTTGTACAATAAAATACATTTTTTGACAATATTTTAAATTAAAATTTATTTTCTATTTATTTATTGGATTTTCTATAAAAGCGGGTTTTTTTAAACTATTGTATTGTATTATTTATTTTTAATTTTTTAGTTCAACTTTTTTTGAAAGCGTATTTTTTAGTTTTTTTAAACTATTATTTATTTTTCATTTTTTAGTGATTATTTAGCAATAGCTTTATGATATTTACATCTCTATTAGCTATTGCATAAAGCTCGCGTGCTTGATGTAAGCGAAGAGTTCTTTCTTCTTCAGGTTGTGAAGCTCGGTATTCGGCATTATGCTGACGCATTTGATGTAAGCGAGCTGGTCTTTTTTCTCCAGATTGTGAGGCTCTATAATTTTTCATATACTCTCTCCTGTTCTTCTTGAAGAGTCATGTTCTATTTCTTCACTAGAGAACTTTAAATATTTGTCTCTTAACTTCCGTCTCTTGTTGTCCAATCTCCTTCTTCTCTGTGTTTTCGTTTCATTTACCATTGTTGTTTCTATATAAATAGGAGCAACGCCCGAACATGAATGCTTAGAGGTAATAGAATACAATAGCTTAAGCGGGAACGTATTGTTCACTGCCGTTAAGAACTCAAGTTGAATCTATGGACCTGAAAGAGTGCACGCTACTGCCCACAATTGTACATGAATCATTGCGCAAATATGTAATTCTTCGAGCGCATGACATGGAGTGACCGTTGACAATACGTGCTGTCACTTGCGAGTAGTCCTATGCTTATCTCAAATAATAGAACTTTTTAAAGTGAAACTTCTTTATCGACGTATGGAAGAAATTGGTCTTGACGCAGTCACTAGGGGTGTGCAAATATCGTTCAAATCGAATCTAATCGAATATTACTATTTGATTCTAAATTCGAATCGAATTTACGAATTATTCGAAAAATTCTTTTCTTTTTATAATTATATAATATTCTCAATAAATCGTAATTTAAAAAAAAATAATCGAGGCTTTAAGTGATTCGTGTAACTACTCTATTGTATAAAAAAATATCTGATACTCAAAATATCACTAATATTTTTTTGTTGTAAGACTTTATGTTAATATGGCACATGCAAGTGTGCCGCGTTCCGGGATCAGCCAGTGTATATCCGGTTTTCGGGGGGGCTTCAATCATGGTGAAAGGATGACCGTGCCGGCAATTTTTTTGGCCGGTTTGTCGCGGTCGGTCCTTTGATCGCCATGATTGATAGTCCCCCAAACTTCTTCACAATAAGGTGAAGAGGTATTCGGCCGGCATGATTGTGTCGACCAACGGGAGACCATCATCTCTCGCTGGTCGGCACTTTTTCTGGACTCCATTGCGCTTACCATCAGGTGCAATGGGGTCACTTTGCCGTGCCAGAATAAAAAAAAAAAACTTTTTCTCTACTTATGTTAATATCTGAAAAATTGACAAATAGTTCGAAAATTCCAAAATTATTTGTCAATTCGCGAATTATTTGTAAATTTTCTAATTATTCGAAAAATGACGAGTAATTCGAAAATTTTCGAATAATTCGAAAATCGAATATTAACATTCGATTCGGAACGAATTATTCGTAAGTTCGATTTATTCGCACACCCCTAGTAGTCGCTCTTTGACGCCAGTGTTCCCAACTTGGGGGTTTTCCCCCTAAATTTGGGGGGGAAAAATGTGGACTGGGATTTTTTAGGGGCTTTATATTTTTAGGGGTAGTTTTAGGGATTAATCCATCCCCTAAATGCTAAGTTTCTTTAATGTCAATATGTATGAATTGAAATAGTCAGAACCAGAATAAAATGAAATAATATTGGACGTATGAAATAATTTATAAAGACTATTAAACAATATTGCAGAATATTATTGTTTTTTTTTTTACAAAATGTTATTTAGATAATTATCAGAAAAAATGCAAACAGTCGAAAAATTCGTATCATACGAGTGAGATTCGAACCTACGACCTCGGCTTTACGCGCCACGCTCACATCCAATTTTTTCTAATTCGTAATGCTAATAGCTAATAAATTAGAATTGGAATGCCTAACATGAATGTGTAGTTTTTTTTTAGGGGTTTTTCAAATAATTGTGGCGATTTTAGGGGTTTTTGACTTTACATTTAGGGATAAATTTTTTGGGAGTTGGTAACCCTGCTTGACGCAGTCACTCCGGGTCGCAGGTAAACAAAAAATCGCTAATCCTGGTTATCCTAGTAAAGATAACGGGTCAAACTATTTGAAATATTGAATTGTTATCGGTCCTTAGTAAGGATGCCAAATTTCGAGTTAATCCGATGTCTTGAAGGGGGTCAAAATCATGTTCAAAGATTCCGTTACATACTAACATACAAACATACTAACATACGTATGAAGCTAATATAAAGCGTATAAAAAAAACCTTTTCCTAACAATTACATACATTTTGTACCTTTGGTTGTTAGGTAAACTTCAATATTTTTTTGTCGGGATTTTCTTTAACGCCAGGGGGTTTGTAATGACCTTACCTGCCTTAATTTCTAATCACGGTCCTAATATACACTGTATATCTGGCTATACGTGTATCTAGCAATTTTCTGTCTAGCCCTAACGGGTTATGTAGAAAGAGCCAATATTTTAGGAATAAAAGTAAGTGATTTGCACCCAGTTGTTTACACAACATCGAGTTTTTATGATTTGCGGAAATTGTAAATTTTTGTTATGACAAAACATTCCCACGAAGTGAGACAATGTGTTAATTATTAATTTTAATAACGCTTTTTTATAATAACACTTTCTTCGCCGCTAAAATACATACATTATTGTCGAAAGTGAAATGAAATAAACATTGTAATTCTCCCACGGCAATTCTGTTTACTTTGTATCACTCATTGCATAAATAAATATAATTAGTGAGTTATTCCGACGGTCGCCTTTCGCGATCGTGTGATTTTTTTTACGATAACAAAAAAGTGTGTTAATTATTTTGCAATAATTGCTTTATTATTAAGTTGTTGACACGTTTATTTATTTATTTTTATTTAATATAGTTTTTTTGTACACTAATCAAGTACATATAACATAAATGCTACACAACTTTGAGAGGAAATAAAAATATATAGCTACAACAAGCGGTTTTATCGCTAGCTGCGATTTCTTCCAGACAACCCACAGTACTGGCATGAAAATTTGTTGTATTGAGGTTCTATTGCTAGGAAGAGATTTTGTTTACATGAAACTGTTGAATCTGAAAGGGTGTTGGGGTTTTCCGTGGGCAAACTGATATCACCTTGGAAACTGGAAATGTTTCCGACAAAATCTGATGATGTCTATTGTGTGGGACATAATTGTCGAATTAGTCCACAATTCATTGTAAATACACACATAACATCGAAAAGTCAGAGGTGTGTGCCTGGGGTTTGAGATTCTCGACCGCGTGCCTAAACCTCGAGGCCATCACTACATTACACATACATTAGTATAGATATTAAGGATTATATTCATCGGGGATGTGTTAATGTATAATCGAAAAGATTAACATGTTTGCGTGGAAGTTCAAGATTATAATGAAATAATTACCATGTAACTAATTTATTTAAGTTCATTTAAATTTTCAAGGATCTTTCAACATTGTGTGTTTAGCCTTTTATTTGGGTCAACAAGAAATAAAAGGTTTTAATGTGTTACATTCATTAAAATAATTTTAAGTCACGTGGCATATTTATTTGGGAACCTTTTTCTCATCGGTTGTTATATTAAGCCAAGGTCAATCTTAAGTATTTTTTTATTCAAAGTCAATATATAACCAATTTTACGTATATGTACAATCTTTTTATGTGAGGGTGAAACATCATATTCAATATTTTGTCTCCCGCTTTGCTGTGGAGGGAAGTGGACGATTCTTTGTTTTTACCGCCTCCTTTATACATTTTTTTCTGATTAACTTCGTTGCAGAATTATGACAAATTAGGTCCCCTTAGATTCGCTGAGCTTCAGTCCTCGGCGTCAATACTGTGCGTGCCGCTGTTGATCCTGGAGCACAGGAGTTACGGTGGCGAGGGTGTGGTAGGATAGGGCAAAAAAAATATATGTATTTTCTTTTCTATTTCTACTACAACTCATGGTAAGTAATAAATATGACTTTAAAATATTTACGTATTGACTGCCTCGTGGTCTCGCGGTACAAGTATGTGCCGTGCGATCTAGAGGTCCTGGGTTCGATTCCCGGGTCGGGCAAAGTGTTATTGGGTTTTTCCATTAGGAAATTCTCAGTAACAGCACGGAGTCTGGAAATTTGCACGAAAAACGGCAATAGGCTCGCCCCCTATGACGTGGGATATGTAACGTATGTATGTGACGTAGGTATGTATCAACATACCTGGCGAAATGTGGGTGCAGTAATGCACCTCTGCCTACCCCTTCGGGGAATACAGGCGTGAGTTTATGTATGTATGTATATTTACGTCACATTTCGCTCATATTACCACCGCTATCTCTTTACAAGAAAAAAATATTGACGAGATTTAACAAGCATTTTAATCTCAAAGTTTAGATCAGGAGTTGATCTAACGCCAGTTAAGAGGAGCAACAACAGCTAATGTTCGGAACTTGGATGTTGTGCTAAATAAATTAACGGCACAAATGGAGCAGCCAGCCCGCGGGAACTATTCCAGTTTCTGAAACATACTCCGCGTATTAAACTCAGATATGGATTGCGCCGTTCCAACTAATTGTACGTCGGATAATGTCTGCGAAATTCATAGTCATGGCATTTTTGTTTATTACCAGTTTCATTTTGCTTTTTACTCGGTGCGGGGATTAAATTATTATAGATTTTGTTAAACAATAATAAATATCATCATCAGCCCAAATACGTCCCACTGCTGGGCACGGGCCTCCTCTACAACTAAGAGGGTTTAGGCCTTAGTCCACCACGCTGGCCTAGTGCGGGTTGGCGGACTACACACTAAGAAATTCCTAAGAACTTTTTTTAGGTGTGCAGGTTTTATCACGATGTTTTCCTTCACCGTTAAAGCAAGTGATAATTCACTGTGAATATACACATAACTTCGAAAAGTCACGAGGTGTGTGCCTGGGGTTTGAACCTGCGACCGCCGAAATTCTCGACCGCGCGCCTAAACCTCGAGGCCATCACTAATCAATATAAAAGCATATAACTGTCACCATGATTTCAGTTGTAAAAATTACGTATAAATATAAATATTTATCGAAACGGAATCAGAGGCTTAGCGACGAATGCGTAACAAAAAAACTTGCTTACGTCTATATATTATGTACGAGTACCTAGAAAGAAAGAAAGAAAAAAAGTTTTATTGTTGGCTATACGAAAAACAGATACAAAGAACAAACAACCAAACAATTAGTAGATACAATTTACATAGCCAACAATGATCCCTTCATTTAGCTGTATGCTGCAATTCCGCTTACACGGTATTGCAGCGCTAGTTTTCAATAAAGGGTACTGATTTTAAACAATATTGGCTTGAACTATGAGCTGTTCGCCTCTGGCCTCTACTGTCGAGAGAGCATACTAATCTACCACTTTGGACTAGTCCTAGTTTGATATCTTCACATACACTTTTATGGTCTTCAAATATTGAAGTGTAATCAACGAGAAATATTCATCTCCTGAATTTCTAAGACAACCAAGGATTATCTATTTTATAAAATCAAGCGGTAACTAATGAGGCGCCAAAGCAATCAATACGCGCATAAAAATACGAAAGAAATCATGCAAAATTAATTACCACCCCATAAGGAACATAAATTGTGAAACGACAATTTACTAAATGCAGTTATTTCTCACAGTCTTCGCGGCTTGTCAGAATCTCCTGTTTTTTGCCTTCGACACAAAGGGCCCCTTTTGTAGCGCAGTCGGCCCTTTGGTCAACTATTCCTTTGCCGCACAATAGTTTTTTTTACCCTTCAAAGCATGTCCCAACTTGTCGTCGATCAAGTTTCGACTTGATTTTTGTAACTGATAGGTCGGTCGGGTTCGGCGCCCTCGCGGTGTCTTTGTGTCCTTAAGTAATTAGATACATTATTGTGGATAGTATGAAGTGGGAATCTTTTGTGTCTTTGTAATTTTTTGCATCTGAGTATTAAAGTCATCATCATCAGCCCAAATACGTCCCACTGCTGGGCACGGGCCTCCTCTACAACTGAGAGGGTTTAGGCCTTAGTCCACCACGCTGGCCTAGTGCGGGTTGGCGGACTACACACCTAAAAAATTCCTAAGAACTTTTTAGGTGTGCAGGTTTTATCACGATGTTTTCCTTCACCGTTAAAGCATTAAAGTAGCCGAGTGAAATTGCCAGTGGTGTAAATTGTTTTATTGTGTGAGAAATTATCTTATTTTTACAAGTGATATTTTTGTTCTTCATTTATAGATAAGATGTTTAGCCGAAGCGTGAAAAGACAATTGTTACTCAAGATTATCCCGATTACGACATGCTAAATAGATGTAGGTGACTCTGCAAATTTTAAGCAGAAGTAGGTAGTAATTATTATCAGTGGTATATAATGAAATTATTTAATACGTTTCGGTTAATTAATATCTCCACTTATATATTATCTTATTTGTATTTTGTCTCTTGACAATGAAATTACGCTTTTAAACCAACAGGCACGAGTTTTAGTTATTCAAAATTTGTTTTGAATTTTTCATCCTTTAAAAAAATCGTGGACTTGCATATCCTAATATATAGCTGTTATCAATTACAAGATAGTCAGCACGGCAGTAACGAAATGCAAGCTGGCATTATTGTATCCATTGCTGAGACATAATCGGCTTTAACCCATAGACTCTCTTCCTGCTAACAAAGTATGACCTTGAGGTTTAGGTGCGCGGTTAAGAATCTCGGCGGTCACAGATTCAAACCGCAGGCACACACCTCTGACATTTCGAAGTAATGTGTGTATTCGCGATGAGTTATCACGTACTTTAACGGTGAAGGAAAACATCGTGAGGAAACCTGCACACCTAAAAGTTCTTAGGAAATTCTTAGGTGTGTAGTCCGTCAATACATTTTCCTTGTTGAGGAGGCCCGCCCTCAGCAGTGGAACGTATATGGGCTGATGATGATGTTGATCATCGTCAACCAAACACGGTGCATTACCGGACCTACCTTCTTCCTACAAATTCAGAGTGAATAATTAAAATAACCGACTTTTAGCACCGTCAGTCCGCACAAACGAAGGGAAAAAAATAAAATTCAACACCACACCCCGAACGCGAACAGTTGCGTAACATTTTTCTAATTCAAAACTCCGTGGTCAACGAACGTTTATCGCGGCATAAATATACTGCGCGGGGCTCATTACCATTGGCGGGTTGTGGAGGCACATCTACATACAAAGTATGTATTCCGCGAGCGTAGCTTAGTGCTCGTGGTCGGTCGCATATCTCCACGCTTACTGATTGTAGATAGAGGCTTTGCTTGGCCACCCTTTTTTACTTTCGTTTGTTTTTATAATTGCTCGTAATGCTATTTAACGTGTTGTAAATATGAGGTAGAACTGGTATTATTAAATTAAATAATTTGGTTTGAAAACTGAAGGTTTTTTCCATACAAGTATTGTTGGTGCTGAGTTGGAAAGATTTACCTACAGGCTGAGTATATAATAAAAGCATCGTTTATTTATCAGGTCGCTTCCAACGTGCCTTTCTGGATGTTTTTGAGTGGACTTGGTGTGAAATCAAGTTTAGAATGATTAAGGAGGTAAATTGTGTGGAGATGAATTTAAAAATGACCATAAAATAAGTGTGAATGATTTGCTACGAACTCCCGATTTCTAAAACATTTTTGTCCTTAAAATTTTGGTGATATTTTATCGATGCTCAAACTTAGTCGCGCACGCTGTTATAGCTATGAGGATTATATTTTGTCCAAATATATTCCTATAACATTACAAAGGCAAGAACTTTCCGACTAAGAATTCGAACTACATGCTATCAACGCTGCAAGTTGTCTATTCCCGAACGTGCTATATGTGACGACACTACAGACTCCGAGTCACGCGCGAACCACCTCCAACTTTCGGTTGCGGACTGCACTCGTTGTGCTGAACGGGAATTTGCGATGCACGAGCGGCCGCGAGACTTACAGGCCAGTTGTTTAAGTTATGCGGAGACGATAACACTTATTCGGAGTTGTGGAGTCGGTTTAACACGTATCATTTCATGTACATAAGTTTCTGTACTGAGATAGATACCGCGCCGGCAACTGTTGGTTTTAGTAAGTAAAAACGATACTGTCTAAAAAACAAATGACTACCTAACATCACTCTTTTGGGCTTCTATAGAAGTACCGCTACTGTTTATAATTAAGTAATAATTACGTGACGCAGCGTTTCTCTCTCAATGAAGAGTTGGTAATTTAGATAACCGTTCTCCCGCCAAAGTATTGCATTACCACTAATGCTATTAATACATCCTCTTGTGTCAGTGGTTATGTGAGCTTATCGTAGGCAGTTAAAGCAATTTTGTAACTTCCGGACCATATTGTCACGAAGTAATATTTGTGAGATCTACAATTACATACATACATAAACTCATGCCTGTCTCCCGCTAAGGTAGGCAAAGACTATAGAGCGCCAAATGCTACGGTCCTAACATACTTCTTTCGCTTTCTCAACTGACATTATCCTCTTCACGTGTGCACGTCGGTTTCGAGGACTCTTTTATGTTACATTTTTTTAAATCACCTATTAGGAAGTCGTGATGGCCTCGAGGTTTGGGCACGCGGTCGAGAATCTCGACGGTCGCGGGTTCAAACCCCAGGCACACACCTCTGACTTTTCGAAGTTATGTGTGTATTCACAATGAATTATCACGTACTTTAACGGTGAAGGAAAACATCGTGATGAAACCTGCACACCTAAAAGTTCTTAGAAATTTGTTAGGTGTGTAGTCTGCCAACCCGCACTAGGCCAGCGTGGTGGACTAAGGCTTTAACCCTCTCAATGGTAGAGGAGACCCGTGCCCAGCAGTGGGACGTATATGGGCTGATGATGATGATGATGATTAGGTGTTTATAGGTGCGCTTAGGACCTTCTCGCCCGACTTCACTTCGGCACAGTAAATCTCTTTCGTTATTAATTAGTATGATTGTGCAATTTAAAAATCTCTTAATTAATTTCAGCTGCACACAACTAAAGATTTGTATCGTAGAAGAGGTAATATTTCCTTCTCCGCGCCCCTACTGAGAATAGAAGATCCCAACAACACTACTCGACTAGAAAATCGTACCAACGAACCCCAATTCAACAATTATTTCCCATAAGCTTGCACAAACGTCGACGCCATTGAGCAATCAATTTATTTATAGCTAAGGACGTTACGATCGCCGTGGCGCCAAAATATTTCGACAACACGTTACTAGGTAGGAAGTGAAGGCAATTGTTACGCGGAAGCAGTTTTAATATAATAACTCTTTGTTTTCACGCCAGGGGTTCATTGCACCTGCGTTGATTATCCGGCGTCCCTTTAAGGTTTGATGTCTCAGTCCCGTTCGTCGCGGGTGGTGTGTGGAATGTTGGAATCAGAATTTTGGACTGTCGTTAATAAGAATCAGTGGTGTGTAGTTTTAGGTGTGTTGCGTGAATTTTCTAAGTATGTTTTAAAGATAAACAGTTAAGTGCTTGATGTTGAACACCGGGTTATGCATCAGTGGAAAATGTATGTTTGTTAAGACAACGCCGAACGCGGAACAAATTGAGGATCATGCAAACACTTCCCTCGATATCTCTGTGTGAAAATAAAACTTTCTTGTTTTATAGACATCTTCTTACTATAACATACATACATAAACTCACGCCTGTATTCCCCGAAGGGGTAGGCAGAGGTGCAATTTTTGCACCCACATTTCGCCAGGTATGTATGTATCAGTCCCACGTAATAGGGGGCGAGCCTATTGCCGATTTTCGGGCACATTTCCAGACTCCGTGCTGTTACTGAGAATTTCCTAATGGAAAAACCCAATAACACTGCCCGACCCGGGAATCGAACCCAAGACCTCTAGATCGCACGGCACATACTTGTACCGCGGGACCACGAGGCAGTCTTACTATAATGACTGTATAATTATTTGTGCTAAGGATTCTGTAGTTAAAGGGATTGATGTCGCGTTTAAATTTGCTTGTTTTAGTCAAATTTAAGCATCACTCTACTACCGATGAAGCTGAAAATTTCGGAGTCCTAGTATAATAATTATATATGTGTATGTATATAGTATGTTTTTATATATGTATATATGTATATGCAATTTATATATTATTTATATGTATTTTTCCACAACAACTGCCACAACTACAACTTTTCATTCCGGTACCATGGGTTGTCTGGAAGAAATCGCAGCTAGCGATAAGACCGCCTGTTGTAGCTATATATATTATTAGTTCTTCTCATAGTTGCTTGTTATTTATGTTACATTAAGTTAAGTTAGTTATTTATGATATATTAAGTCAAGTATATTATAGTGTACAAAAAAGTATAATAAATAAAATAAATAAAATAATTGTGCGTGGGTGTTGTATGTGTGTGTGTGTTTGTGTGTTGTGAGTGTGTTATAATGTATACGCTCCTGAAGGATGCCTGACGTACGTGTCGCTGGGCTGTGCGCGGCCCGTGAATAACAATCGCTTGGTGTGCGTCAGTTAGGCGGCGTTTCATTGCTATCTAATGTTGCAGAATTGGAAGTATTGTTACTTGAGAATTAATTATTGCTGGTACGTCCCGGCTGTGGCAGGAGAAAAAAGATAATATTTTTCAAAATAGGTACATAAGTGTTGCTTTGTTATTTGTTATAAATTTTTTAGTCAGTTAAACAGGTCTTGGGATTTAGACTCCACAGACATATTTCTGGTTTTTATTGTGCAAAAAGTTACTTAACTTATCATCAAGTCCGTGATATATGATATGCTTCAGATAGACAGTTGAAATATAAATGAAAATATACAAGGCCACCGCCAATTGTCATTTAATTGTTTTTTTCACCTTGGGAATTAGTCAGCTTGATCATCATCAGCCCATATACGTCCCACTGCTGGGCACGGGCCTCCTCTACCATTGAGAGGGTTTAGGCCTTAGTCCACCACGCTGGCCTAGTGCGGGTTGGCGGACTACACACCTAAGAAATTCCTAAGAAGTTTTAGGTGTGCAGGTTTCATCACGATGTTTTGCCTTCACCGTTAAAGTGCGTGATTATTTATTGTGAATACACACATAACTTCGAAAAGTCAGAGGTGTGTGCCTGGGGTTTGAACCCGCGACCGTCGAGATTCTCGACCGCGTGCCTAAACCTCGAGGCCATCACGACTCAGCTTGATGGTTAACCCTTATTAAAAATGAGGCAACCTCTTGCAAAATTAAAAACTGCCAACATTCATGGCATACGATTGAACGGTAACATTCCCATCATAAAATGGTTACCATAACCTAATTTCAAAATTAAGGTCACAAATTACCATTTACGTATATACGATTATCCATCTTACAAGCTCATTAAAGCGCCAAATAGCAGTGGAGCTCCGCGCCGGCACGACGCGTGCCTCCCAGCGCCCGTACTCGATATTTCACGCACGATAGCGTACTTATTCAAAGGATCAGAGGTGTTGGTGCTGATTTATTCACGGGACCACTTGCTTTAGATTATTTCCTGACTGACTGCTCACGGCTCTTACGGCCTTATAGACAGTGTATAGCCCTGAAAATCTTGCGTGCGGTGTAGGAAAGATTCCATTTTTAGTGACAACTGCGAGAAATTGTTTGCTAAATTACAGATTCAAGGCAATATGTTATAAATGTCATGAATTTCTACATATTATACCGTTTTTATCTACATAGTAAAATCCTATTACGTCCCATTATAATGTGTTTTGGGTATACTTTACTTCCACAATAAGTTATGCAATTTCCATGTAATATGAGCGCTGCGACATATTAAGCGATACATATTTTATGTTTCCATAAAAGAAAGCCTCCTGAAATCCTACAATAATAATATTTTCTCTTACCTCAAAGAGCATATACAACAACTATCCCAAATAAACAGTAGCTACAATTCAGCCCATAAACACATTTCCCAAGCACTTTCCTTACATATTCACTATACATTCTCGCCACACGAAACTCGTTGGGCAGCGACGCAACATTTACTCCTTAATGTGGTCGAGATGTGTCGATAAGCCCGTAATATCCCCCCACCCACGGCACTGCAGCATAATGGAGTGAAATGTACTTCTGTGTCGAATATTAGATTAAACCGAGGACGGAATGCGCTAATGGCCGCACTTATGTGCGCGCCATTGTGAAGAGATGTGGGTTGGCTACGTGTGGGGATGTTATGACTATTTTTCGTCGATATACACCGGTTTATTGTTATCTGTACTGTTCTTCTGAAGATGTTTGCTGTGATAGCTTTGTCAAGTGCAGAAAACTTTGACAGTAAGGTCGGAAATAGATTCTCTAAATGCCGCAAAAGACTGTCTAGTCTGACTCAAACCGTTTTTTTCTTGTTTTATGAAGAGAGTTACTTTGGCGGAGTTCCAGAAGAGATGTGTCAGGTTGTTACAATTTTTAGGTCGATGTGCGAGACCGCCTGTCTAACGACTGTGGCTGTTGTTTCCTTAGGCATAATCCTCTGAGTCAAGTGCATAAGGGATATGTATGTATGTATGTACTAAAAGCGCCCTGAATTGATCCTCAGTTCTGATTGAAAGACTTCGTGCTGTCGTGGTACCTCGACACGCTCTCCGAACTTTTCAAATTTCTCTCTTTCTTTGTAAATTTCGCCAAGGACATTGATACCAGTAAAACAATTCAGTTTAGTGCCAACTTTCGACAGCCCCGTGGCGCAGTTGGCTAGATACCAGCTTGTGAAACGAGAGGCCGCGGGTTCGATCCCCGCAACGAGAAAAATGTTTGTGTAATCCACAAATATTTGTTTCGGGTCCGTGTGTTTGTGAGACCGAAAAGTCTCTCGTAGTTTCTGATACCCACGACATAGGACTTGTATCCTAGTGTGGGGTCAGAACTATGTATGTGACTGTTGGGTGTATTTATTTATTTATTATTTACTTTAAGAGCTATCACAATAGGGCTAAAGGTTACGTAGTGGGCGATAGATAGGAAGAAAGGCATACAAATAACGTATTTTTGCGTAGGACTGAGGAAATTGGGCGTGCATTAATATTCTTTATAGGGCCCAGAATACACAACACAGGCAATCCATTTAAAGCAAGACGTAAAGGCAAACATTCATGTAGCGAGTGTTTGTGCGTCCTACACGGTTCCCTGCCGCCCACGGCCCACAAAGTCTACCTGCTCCACCGACTTTCTCGGAAAGCTGGTATAATATTAAGTATCAGTTTTTTGCAGAGTTGACCTAAATTATTTTTGCTGCTAACGGGACATAAACGGCTTTATTTTGGTGTGATAAATAAATACACCCAACAGTCACATACATAGTTCTGATCCCACACTAAGATACAAGTCTTGTGTCGTGGGTATCAGAAACTACGAGAGACTTTTCGGTCTCACATACACCCAGACCCGAAACAAATATTTGTGGATCACACAAACATTTGTCTGGGTGCGGGGATCGAAACCGCGGCCTCTCGTTTCGCAAGCTGGTGTCTAGCCAACTGCGCCACGGGGCTGTCTATTCAAATTGATTATTAAAAACTGACGGATAGTGCAATAGGTCTATACTTACCTTCTTTAAGTTTTCTTGTTTACTGTGGAAAAAAACTAGGAAGTTTAAGACAAAAACACTTCACGTTTGCTGTGTGTGGTTTTACTACTTTTACAAACCATATGTTTCCATATGGTTTTCAATATCATTAAGACACTCATTCCGATGGTGCTTTATTTAGGTATTTCATGTAAACATTCATATTTAATTGCAAATATTTTTTTACTAGGTCAATCTGGCCATTATCCATGAAAGTATAAGTGGGCGTCTGCCGTCTATATACATATTTATTACGATTTATTTTGTTTACTTAGGTACTGATTTAATTAATTGTCATTATAATTTAAATAAGTTGCCAACCCGCACCAGCGTGGTGGATTAAGGCCTTAACCCTCTCAGTTGTAGAGGAGGCCCGTACCCAGCAGTGGGACGTATTTGGACTGATGATGATGATGATGATTTAAATGTAGTGTTTAATTCCTGTGAAATTTATGTTCACAGATTTGATTAACTTCCGGTAAATTATTTATAAATACCGCAGTGTTTGTTAAGAAGGATCAGTTGTGAATCGCAACCGAATAAACATCAATCTACCCACAATATGAATTTTGTTGCCGACGATACTATGTGAATATGAATCACATGCATATGATATTTAATACCTATAACCGACAACTCTCTCTATGATCTGCCTCGTGGTCTCGCGGTACAAGTATGTGCCGTGCGATCTTGAGGTCCTGGGTTCGATTCCCGGGTTGGGCAAAGTGATATTGGGTTTTCCATTAGGAAATTCTCAGTAACAGCACGGAGTCTGGGAATGTGCCCGAAAAACGGCAATAGGGTTGCCGCTTATTACGTGGGACTGATACATACCTGGCGAAATGTGGGTGCAGAAATGCACCTCTGCCTACCCCTTCGGGGAATACAGGCGTGAGTTTATGTATGTATGTCTCTCTATGATTGAACGTACAAAAACAATGGTATGGGAAACGGACAGACAAATGATCAAAACGACAATATAATACCCTGTTCAATAGCCGGCATTGTCTCCCTCAGGGCGCGTGATTACGAAACAGCGCAAACTAAGCCTATTGTGCGGTGACAAATCATTTCTCTAATGCGTGCCAGAGGTCACTTCGTATTGATTACCCATAAACCGAGTTACGGCGCATTGATAGAGAGAGTACCATAAATAAAAGACCTCGCCTTGACACGGTTCGAGCTAATTAACTTGTTTTTAATGGTAGGAAGTTTGTTTCGTGTGGTAGGAACCTTGAGGGCGTGCGTAGCGTGAATTTGATGCAGTAAAAAATTGGGTACTATGTAAAAGAAGATATAAGGATGAGATTGGAATAATACAATTATAACACGCAGCCGAAAACTTAAGGTCGTGGATAGTCCTCACTATGACATGTGGTGAGATGAAGTGTACCGATTATGTGGAGTGAAAAAGGAAAATATATGTATATTTTAAAATGAAGAGGTATGTTGATATGGTCCTGGTTTAAGTTTAGGATGAGGTGTAGTACAAAAAGGGTTTTTATATTCTAAATTCAAAGGTCTGATCTCAAAGATCTCCTTTATTAAATAGAAGATTCTATAAGTTGGTTATAGGCTCTTATTACGTGGGACCAAGAACATAATTGGCAAAAAGTGGGTGCAGAAATGCAGTTCTGCCTATCTCTTCAAAGATAGGGAGATAAATTGAGTGTGAGTTTGATTCCATTAGAGGTCATTAAGCTATCGACCTGTTGTATTTCGAAAGGCGGTTAAACATGATTAATGCGCGCACTAATGATTTCCTCTTCACCCATTTTCCTGATGAACGACGTCCAATTTATTCATATTGGAGCGGCAAACAGTGTAATAAACCTGACCAGATATTATTCCAAAATGGCGGGCGCAATTACGAAAAACCCATTAGAATTTAGCGCACTGCTTGTGCACAGTTTGTGGACTAAACGAGTTCATTTGCCACTGTGTTCGGCCATTGGAGACGCGAGGTTAACGTTTTTAATAATAATAATGATAAAACGGACAAATAAAGCAAAAGATCGAGACACGTGGAGAAGAATGGAGGAGGCCTTTACTCGGGGAGAGGTCCTTAATAAAAATCTTATTGATTAAAAAATGTAAAAAATAATATAAAAATGAATTCATAGCTTAAATTTAAAATATATAACAGTTCATGATTAAATACTACTTAAATATTGTATAAGAAAAATTTTGTTTGTTGCTTAAATAAATTGTAGAATGTAACTATTATTAAGGAATAAATAAAGGTTTAAATATAAAATACTAGCTTTTGCCCGCGACTCCGTCCGCGTAGACTACAGGGTTGGGTTCAGAAAGAAAATAAGTCGTAGTCTATTTTACTCCACAGAGTCCCATTTATGTCCATACCAAAAAGAATTCAAATCGGTTCCGTATGTAATTTTTTGTTACCGTTCCTATTTATTTTTTAATAAAAGGTATCCTATACCTAATACCCTGTGAGTTTTAGAGGAGGCCCGTGCCCAGCAGTGGGACGAATTTGGGCTGATAATGATGATACCTCTAAAAATATGTGTACAAAGTTTCATGACGATCGGTTGAGTAGTTTTGGCGTGAAAACGTAACAAACATCCCTACATTCACATAATACCAGGTAAAACCAAGGAGTTTAAAAATAAATTTCTGAACGCACGCATAAATATTTGACAACTAACAAATATGTCACTCCCTTTTCATTACTGATTATTCTACATTTTAAAATGTAAAATGCGCAATTGTTCGAATATTGTGGATTTATGTTGTCGATTCAAAACCTTTATTTAAATACGTTCATTAATATGAGAGGACCATTAACCGTATTGGCGGGATAAACATAAAATGTTTGACGTACGTGACGCGTACGCCAAAATAGCCCGCAGATAGCAGATTTTTCCCGACTTACTTGACAATTATCGTTATATTTTGGACAATTCACACACTATCTTTAAAAAGTATAGCCTATGTGTTATTCTGGTGTATAAGCTATATTATTGTAAACTTTGATACAATCCATTCGGTAGTATTTGCGTGAAAGAGCAACAAATATCCAGACATCCAGGCATCCAGACATCCAGACATCCATACATTATTACAAACTTTCGCGTTTATAATATTAGTAAGATAATGATAAAATAGCAGACTTGTAAAGGGCGTCAAATTATGCAAACCTTTTATCTTGGTGTCATCATCATCATTATTATCAGCCCAAATACGTCCCACTGCTGGGCACGGGCCTCCTCTACAACTGAGAGAGTTTAGGCCTTAGTCCACCACGCTTGCCTAGTGCAGGTTGGCGGACTACACATCTAAGAAATTCCTAAGAACTTTTAGGTGTGCAGGTTTTATCACGATGTTTTCCTTCACCGTTAAAGCAAGTGATAATTCATTGTGAATACACACATAACTTCGAAAAGTCAGAGGTGTGTGCCTGGGGTTTGAACCTGCGACCGCCGAAATTCTCAACCCCGCGCCTAAACCTCGAGGCCATCACTGCTTTGTATCTTGGTGTGTAAGACCTTAATGTTACATTATCGTTTCGGTTTCAATGATAGCTTTTTTAAAAGACTGCATTGATGTAATGAAAATGAAATGTAAGCATCATCAGCATCAGCATCAGCCCATATACGTCTCACTGCTGGGTAAGAACCTCCTCTACTACTGAGAGGTTTTAGGCCTTAGTCCACCACGCTAACCTAGTTCGGGTTGGCGGACTACACATCTATAAAGTTCCTAAGAAATTCCTCGCGATGTTTTCGTGAATTATTATAGTCTTAATTTATATACCTAATGTTTTATACCTATCTCTCGGCTCCCGTCACCGCTCCGCGTGTACAAAGGCCCGACACGAACTAGGCCATCCGTTAATTGGCGTTTTGGTACTGCAGACAGCATCAAAACGATTCGCGTACACGGCGACTCAATTAAAAACGTAGGCACCGGCTTGCCTCGCCGCGTCACCATCGGAACCGTCGATAATTAATGAGCAACCGCCTAATTGGGGCTCGGCAGTGTTCCATTATATTTTATTATAATAATCTGCACTGAAAATACCATACATACATACATAAACTCACGGCTGTATTCCCCGAAGGGATAGCCTCCTGAGTACTTATGTCCTTAATTTAGAACATCTAACAAAAAAATAATCTGTGACAGATAATAAGAGATCAATCCAATCAATCCATTTTTTTTCTCCATGAAACAAAACATACCTATATAAGGGTTTAAAAAAAAAAACTCCTCAATTGTGTATCATATCTAGAAGTACTTAGCAAAAGAAAATCCAGAAAAATTGTACTCTGGAACTCAGGAGGATAGGCAGAGGTGCATTTCTGCACCCACATTTCGCCAGGTATGTATCAGTCCCACGTAATAGGGGGCGAGCCTATTGTCGTTTTTCGGGCACATTTCCAGACTCCGTGCTGTTACTGAGAATTTCCTAATGGAAAAACCCAATAACACTTTGCCCGACCCGGGAATCGAACCCAGGACCTCTAGATCCCACGGCACATAGGTACCTACTTGTACCCCGAGACCACGAGGCAGTGGAACTCGACTGAAAATACCGAACGGCACATATAAAAGATAAAATTGCATAGCAGATCTTATATAGTAGCGGTTGGACCACGCGTCACCAGTTTGCAGTTTTGTATGTCGGTTGTGGATGGGCGCCAGCGACGGATACAGGTCATAGTGCCCCCGCCCCTCTCGGGGTCCCTTTCAGTGAGGACGCGATGCCCCTGCAGCGCACCCAGCGACCCCTGGAAAGGAAATTCTCTGTATCATCACGAAGTCTCTAAATGTGTCCGAAAAACGGCAATAGGCTGCCCCTTATTGTTGTTTTTTTTCCCTGGCGGAAAGCTGGTGCAGAAATACTTATTCCTTCCGGGAATACAAGCGGTCGGAATACAAGGTCATGTATGTATGTATATACCACGAAAAACACTAATAAATTTTATTTGCCATTGGCTTTAAATATTTGACTAAATAAAGCTTGCTTAGTAAAATTTATCATTCCGACTCACTTATTCGAAATGGAACATAAATCTACCTGTAAAGTTAGATCCCGAGTCAGCGTTTCGTTGCGCTGAACTAGCTTTATCTGGAACTAGCGAGTTAGAACCGGATTTGTCCGGATACTTTTTGGATTTCAGATAAAATAAATCAACTGGTATTTAGTTTCCTAACGTGCCCTTGAACCGGGCTTTTTTACGTTAATTTGTTTTATATTGTATTTTTTTATTCAGCGCCTAAAATCACGTATCCTCGTTACTGCTAATAAGGCCCGGTTCGATCTTTATCATCGAAACGATTTAATGTTTTATGGAATGTGTTATTATTTAATCGTATTTTTTGTAAATTGTTTAGAAACTTATTAATCTTTTCTTGATTATTTTAATTATCGGTTTCATTGATGGAAGGATTTTCATATCGACCATAGTGTAGGGCCCACCATACCATTTAATAATTATAACCGAATTACACAATATACAGGGTTATTTTGCACGGAGCAAATATTGTTACTAAATTTGTAAGATAAGCAATGATTAATAACGAAAAACATTCAACTTACCATCGCAGATAAATCGTAGATTCTTTAGAAAGTTTTGTGTGTATTCACAATAAATTATCACTTACTGTAACGGTGAGGGAAAACATCGTGAGGGAACCTGCTTGCCTAAAAATATATTAGGTGTATAGCCCGCCAACCCGCACGCCTTGTGGAGGTGGCCCCGTGCCTAGCAGTGGGACGTAAATGGGCCGATGATGATTGTAGATTTATTCCTTTAAATTCATCAAGCCATTGCATATCGATCGTATCGATTATTGTAATTGGTGTAACCGCACTTATTAAATAAATAAATAAATATAAGGCAATGGCTACTTTCCAGCATGAAATAAAAAGTCTTATATAAAAGTCTTTAGCTATAATCTTCATGAAGACGAGTCGGTCTCGTAATCTGAGGTCAGACAAGCACAAGCCAATGTAGTGTTTGTATACTTGTCTCGGGAGCACGGGTAGTGGGGGACTCAGTCTTGTCATCTTGTGCGAGCCGGTGGCGAGAGCGAACGTGTTACCATGACTGCTGGTGACGTAACGAGCCAATACTTTACCCTCGTGAAGGCACGAGTACTACAAATGGCGACGAGGTAAAAGGTTAGTGCAATATAATGATAAAAAAGCGATAAATTTATATTGTGCTTCATGAATATCATCGACGCACTAAGTATTAAAAAATAAAAAATAAGAGGGTATACATAACATTAACATAAAAACATTTCACTTATGATAAAATACATGAAGTAGTTTAATAATGCCTTGGTCATTTTATATAGGTGACTAAAACGCAAATTGTACGATGAAATACAACACTCGATTCCTAAGCTAATTAATTCCTAGCTAAGATTAAGGAATATATTCTAAGGGACTTTGTATAACCGAATTATGTTTGAATTAACATAAAACAGGTCCTGTAATGCTGATTAGTATCTTAAGTGCAGTCACGTCAAGGATACGTTGTGATAAATTAAAAGTAAAACATTAGCAACTGCCTCGTGGTCTCGCGGTACAAGTATGTGCTGTGCGATCTAGAGGTCCTGGGTTCGATTCCCGGGTCGGGCAAAGTGTTATTGGGTTTTTCCATAAGGAAATTCTCGGTAACAGCACGGAGTCTGGAAATGTGCCCGAGAAACGGCAATAGGCTCGCCCCCTATTACGTGGGACTGATACTTACTTGGCGAAATGTGGGTGCAGAAATGCACCCCTGCCTACCCCTTCGGGGAATACAGGCGTGAGTTTATGTATGTATGTATGTATGTATGTAGCAATGCTCAATTTTCTGTCGAACAAGACAGATGTGTTAAAGCACAGATGTTCGTACCATAACTTGTTGCTTGCTTATCTATTAGAAATGTGGTTTCTATTGTTTTCACCGGTCGGCAACACCGCCTGTGCGCCTGCCTACCCACAGATTTAAAATATCTCCTGGTTATAACGCTTGCGTTATGTAATTAAAGATCAGAATGGCTTACTCTCCCTGAATAAAATAATTTAATAATTTGTTGCATATTTTTACCCAATAAAAATATAAACATCTGTCTCCCATTTTATGAGACTTGTTTATTTATGAATGTTTTATATTCAATTAGTATGAAACTAGTATTGTGTGTGAATAATGAATAATAAAAAAAATAATAAAAAAAAATGAAAAAGGAAATAAAGCAAATATTGAGCACTTGTGGAAAGATAGACAAAATAATAAACTCTTAAACTGATTTGTTATAATTAAAAAGTAAATTATGATTTTAAATAAATATATTAAGGGAGGGATGTAGTGTTTGTATACTTGTCTCGGGAGCACGGCTAGTGGGGGCCTCAGTCTTGTGCGAGCCGGTGGCGAGAGCGGACGTGTTACCCTGACTGCTGGTGACGTAACGAGCCAATATTTTACCCTCGTGAAGGCACGAGTACTACAGCCAACATTCAAATTTATATATAGCGCTTCTCGTGAAATCTGACCCGAATACGAAGCGGACCGATCGATTCTCCCATTCGGGATCGGAGTTGTTTAATATTCATATCTAATAAACTTTGTACGTTATTTGTCATAAACTGCTCCATGGGAAAGAAACTTGTGCCGGTTGAAAATAGAAGAATTTTTAATATTCGTATTATTTGGAACAGGCCGAAATATGTAATTGTGTCCATTTGTTAGAGATAATCTTATCATTCGCTTACTTTTGTTTGATTGTACAATTTTTATGTACATACATACATACATAATTTTACGTCTGCATTTCTAGAAGGGGTAGGTAGAGGTGCATTTCTGCGCCCACATTTCGCCAGGTACGTATGAGTCCCACGTAATAGGGGGCGAGGCTATTATCGTTATTCGGTTCCATTTGTAGACTCCGCGCTGCTACTGAGAATTTCCTAGTGGAAAAACCCAATAACACTTTGTCATGGTAATCGCACCCGAGACCTCTAGATCGCATGGCACATACTTATATCTCGAAACCACGAGGTAGTCAATGTCAATTTGTATGTCTCTACTATTACTGACGGTAGGTTGTTGTCCCCTCGTCATACATAAATTTGAATCATATATATTTTATTGTTCTCTGTTATATAGAATTATTTTTGTACACTTATAACTACCTTGCACTTCTGTTCCTACATGTCCATCCCTGGTTGCCTGGAAGAGATCGCCTTGTGCGATAAGGCCGCCATTTGTACTTATCTAATTTACTGTATTTCATATTAAGTATGTTTCTCTTATTTTTGTTGGGAACAAAAAAGTTTTAAATAATAATAGGTACGGGTTTCCGGCATTTTTCGGTTATTTAATTTTCTTTCTACTTTTAGTACAATATGTTCTAGAAATATGCTGCCTAAAAGCTATTAAGCTAACTCCTACTACGGGGAACTTTAGTATGGTTGGCGAAAGAATGGTGCCTGCCCTTTTGAAGACTCATACTTGTATGTATTTACTATGTAGACGTGTATGTATGTATGCACGTATGTATTTTCTTTCACATTCAGAGCCGGTACACAATGTTGCAAGAATCACCTATAGCGACGACGGTTACCTCAATAGTGCATCCAAATATCAACGAGGAATTAAAGTAATTTCTCCGAATCAATTTAATTTTATTATTGTACGGAATTGATCACTTCGCAAATAATTAATTTTATTACGAATTCATTAGTCATTAAGATACGATTTTAATTCGAAAATGGACAGTAATTATTGTGTGAAATTTTCACTGGTTTCGTCCCTTTGTATCGATGACAACGACCAAATATAATTAACAACACAAATATTTTGCCGCCTTTATATGGCATTACACGGAATATATTCAATTAATTCCTGTTTATGTCGAAATATAATTAGGTACTTGCTCACGCTTGTATCCATATACGGGTAGGTAGAGCCAGTGGCGGTACTTCCATAGAAGCCCAAACGCGCAGCTTGCCTTGAAAATTTCCGTATCTTCAAGCTTTAAATCTTTATTTAACAAAATCAATTTGACATATAAATGAGATTATCCTAACCCCACGATAAACAGTTATAAACTAGACATTACGCGATTGACGTGTAACGCTTTTGGGCTTCTCTGGAAGTACCGCCGCTGGGTAGAGCACTCCTGTGCTCACATTTCGCTTATTCGTGCTACTACTTAGAATTTCTGCATAGGAAAGCACAATAATACTTTAATTGACCCAGGCATCGAATATACTATAACTAAACGGCACACTTGTACTGAGAGACCACTAGGCAGTCGAATTATAATTGAGTTTTTAAGTTAATAACTATTAAATATTTGTTAGTAGCGGTCTAACAGATAAGTGTGACAGCAATACCCTCGCCACAGCTAGTCACCAGGTTATATATAAAGTCATAACAATTTTCAGGCTAATTTTTTTCCTAATCAAACAGCCTCCGGAGGCACCCGCTGACGTCACGCGCAAGCTTCATTCCAGGTTGGGAGTAAATTATTCATAACACTCGGCCACAATTAGTATGCTGGCGGCGTGTGCCGCTCTAATAGAGTTCTTTGTTGATTTATACCTCACTTCCCCGCTTAATGATGTTTTTTGATACTCCAAATACTTTTTAGATGTTTTGTTGTGATTTATTCATGTTTAGTTTCAAGTTAATGTAGATTATTTGCGGAATTTCTGAAATTTTTTGAAAGAAGAAAAAAGGTGTAAAGTACTAAACTATATCCATAAGGTGTTCGTCAAAAGCGTGAAAACCGAGTTGTCAAAGATCAAGATTGGTTTGGATCATCTTCACTTTCGTTCTCGTGCTGGTCATTTCATGGTTCCTTTTTACGCTACAAGCGGTCTACGCCTTCCTTTCAGCATATGTATACAAAGGGGCAGTTTGCTTGTTACACTTTCGCACCTAAAAAGCAGAACTTTTGATGAACTTTAGAACCAAGATACATTTAATTCTGGTTACATTTAAAGGCTTCTCTTTATACTGAATTTTCCCGAATTTCTCCGAAGGGTTAGACAAAAGTGTATTTTTGCACCCACATTTCGCCAGCAATCCATCAGTCAACTACTGAGGATTTCCTAAAGGAAAAAACCCAATTACACCTTGCCTGACCTAGAAATCGGAACCAGGACTTCTACATCGACAGCTTATTATTATTGTTTGACAAAATAAATATTAACTCGACCGAAGCCACAGATAACATCTAGTCTAGATTAACTCTGGTAAATACCTCCAGTCAATATGATCAGAGGCTGCGGTCCACAACAATTGTCAGTAATTAGAGCGACGCCAACTATGTTGTGTTAATGATGGTGCGCGCGTCTTGCGGTCGCTCACGATTGAAATTCGCAGCGGCACGCCCCCGCCGACGCGCCATTTGCATATCTAGCTTCAAATTAATCTATATACATTGCTATGTAGAATTCCTAGAGAAACAGTACATAGGTAAGAGTAGCGGAGTATATTGAGAATGTATCTGCCGTGGTATCAATGGGAAACTTTCCTTTCCGTTGAAGTAGAAACGTTGGATAACTTTCCGAAGTTTTGTCGCATTTTCGTCACGCTTTTTCGCATAATCGGCCAGCTTGTTGTTATACGAGATGCAACTATTTCAACGACCATACTAAGTGATAATTTATTGCGCGATTCATAAAACTGTGTGATGTAATGTCTCCCATTTACGAGTACGTACATTACACACTCACACACACACATTTAACCACCACATGCTTCAGTATCGAATCAACAAAAATCCAACATTCCTGTGTTCATTTTCCATTCTCGTTAGCCCCAAACAATTTTTATGATTACTTATTACCATTTCAAAGAGCTGCCTGTAAATGGCTGGTCGTTTTAGAGCGGAGAGTACACAGTGTGGCGGTGAAGGCGCGGTTTTGTGGCGCGAGCGGTTAACAGATATATATTATTTAGTATTTCATTGCATTAGGAACGGTTGGAAGAGCTACGACTGAGTGTGGTACTTCTTCACAGACAAGCAGACAGTTTCAGAGTAATCTAAAACACACAATTATTTAAATTACAAAAGGTATAGGTATGTATATACATAACTGTAATATTTTTTTATAAGTTTTTGAGCTGTACAGAATTAATTCGAATTCGCATGTTCGAGAAACTTACCACAAGCCTCCGTGATGTTCTAAATAAAAAAAAACGCCCAATAGTCACATATATAGTTTTGACCCCACACTAAGATACAAGATATTGTGCCATGGGTATCAGAAAATACGAGAGACTTTTCGGTCTCGCAAACACCCAGACCCGAAACAAATAATTGTGGATCACACAAACATTTGTCTCGATGCGGGAAGCAAACCAGCGGATTCTCGTTTCGCAAGCTGGTATTTAGCCAACTGCGCTACGGGGCGTTCATGAGTCTAGATCCTAAACTCATGGGCCTGACTAGTTTCAACCGCAGTCGATTTGTGACCAGCATTAGATCATTAGTCGTGATGGCCTCGAGGTTTGGGCACGCGGTCGAGAATCTCGCCGGTCGCGGGTTCAAACCCCAGGCACACACCTCTGACTTTTCGAAGTTATGTGTGTATTCACAATGAATCATCGTGATGAAACCTGCACACCTAAAAGTTCTTAGAAATTTCTTAGGTGTCTAGTCTGCCAACCCGCACTAGGCCAGCGTGGTGGACTAAGGCCTAAACCCTCTCAATGGTAGAGGAGGCCCGTGCCCAGCAGTGGGACGTATATGGGCTGATGATTAGATCATATATGGACTGATATAGAAACATTAACCCAACCATCCCAACGCGAACTTTACCTACTTATCATTGATTGAAAAGCTCGTGTCTGGTTCGACACGTAGCCGCCACGCCAGTTCATGTAACGTCAACATTAAGCAAGGCGCACACGCCGGGTCAATCGCGGTCGGCCCGATGAAGTTCGCCCCGGCCCAACCCGCGGCCGAAACTCTACATAATATAGTTTAAGTGCTGGATTAGTTATGTTTTAGATATGGCTTCGGTTCCCAAGTTGTTCGCTACTGTAAGTGGATTTGAGAGGTCGTAATTAATTTATGACTTTGCTGTGTTCGGTACACCGTGTGGATTGGAGTAGTGTTTTTAAAGGCGATTTCTCGCTGTTGAAAGTGGTCTTCGCCATGCGTTAAATAAACACAATTAACAGTCATAGCTTTGATATCCAGTTTACATACATACATAAACTCACGCCTGTATTCCCTTAAGGGGTAGGCAGAGGTGCATTTCTGCACCCACATTTCGCCAAGTATGTATCAGTCCCACGTAATAGGTGGCGAGCCTATTGCCGTTTTTCGGGCACATTTCCAGACTCCGTGCTGTTACCGAGAATTTCCTAATGGAAAAACCCAATAACACTTTGCCCGACCCGGGAATCGAACCCAGGACCTCTAGATCGCACGGCACATAGTTGTACCGCGAGACCACGAGGCAGTCCATATCCAGTTTACTATAGTAGAAATTATAGAAAAAAAAGTTGTGATGACCTTGATGTTGTGAGGCGCGCGTTCGAAAATTATCTACGATCGTGTGTTTTTTTTAAAGTTATGTGTATATTCTTAATGAATTATCACGTATTTTAACGGCGTAGAAAAACATCGTGAGAAAAATTACATAACTAAAATCCTTAGGAGATTTTCAGGTGTGTAGGTTTCCAACTAGCACCAGGTTAGCATGGTGGATGTGGATTTGTGGATCCTACAACGGTTTGTCGCAAACTCTTTTTTCGCAGACTGTTTTCTAACCAACTGCGCCATGTAGGCTGTTAATATATAAGGAACTTCTCGTAGAAAGCAATCATTTGTCTAGATGGTTACCATAATGATGACATTTTTCTAGTACTAGTCAGTGAGAATAGAATCAACTGCCAAAAAAAACGATTCACATCATTTCTTACCCGTCGAAATAATTATACGGATAACCGGGCATTTGCACATTTACATAGTTCATTGTACATTATAAATCTATTTACTAAAAATCATAGGCGCTTTACGTAGTCGCTTTTCAAGCGTAGGCCGAATATATACATTTATGAAACGATATAGACAATTGAGACAATATCGTTTTCAAACCGCCTACGCAACAAAAATAAATTACCCAAATTAAACCCGCCCTCGTGTCTAGAATAATAACGTATTGTATCTAAATGTCAAAGTATCATATACCTACAAAATTATTCTCACGTCTTAGTTAAGATGTAATCAACGGGGCTCCCAATTTAACGGGTAATTAATTTCAGTCTATTGGCGGATTAATGTACACATTAGCTTGGGGCCCAGCTCCGCCTGTGCTCAATTTTGAATTTTTAATTAAAACTGCACTTTCCGGGATAAAATCTACCCCCACACGGCCCTAAATAACATTTTTTTTCCGAATGGAATGAGGATCCTATTAGAGTTGTAAATATCTTTTTTTATCAATTTATTCTTTATTTTAGAACATACTTTTTAATACTACAGGTCCTCAAAACATCACCCAGCATAGTTTTTCCAACATCGTAATAAAATTGAAACGGCTCCACGTATAAAGTTCAGCTGTAAAGCGTTCACAGAAGACGTCTCAAGCCATTCCCTGCTGCCGTGCCGTCGTAAAGAGACGGTATTTTTAATCTAAATGTACATTACGCACCGTGCACGAATAAAACCGAAAGGCAATCCTTTTTCGCTCAAAGGGTAAAGCAAACAGCGACACTGAGAATGCATTTGCGCGCGGCCGAGCACGTCGGCGCAAATACAGGGCAAACAGCAGTATAGGACCAAAGTGCTGGTGAAGCCACACATTGTGCATTTTGATGGAAACGACCCGGTAATGAAGATTTTTGGCAATAAATATATATTTTTTGAGAACTATAATCTTATGACATTAGAAATAGATATTCCTCAGATATGCAATTTTTCGTGTAGTTTCTGGAGTAAACCATTTTTTTAAAGACACAAATGTTTGGCATTAAGGAGATACTTGGTCTATCATTAAGAGCCAAGTCATTTTGTAGAGTGTTAGATAGAGACTATGTGCTTGGTTGTTTTAATATTTAAATATACCTCACTGTTTGATAAAACTGTGCCCGCAATGAGTTATAGAGAGTAATATCGGATGCCAAAACACTTACGTGGGTTTCGATGATGAGATTTAAAGATTTTGTGTGGTGGTAACTGTTTATAGTCCTGTGGCGTATATCCTATGCTGGCATAAGTGACATGGCCATACCAGTCAGCACTAAACACGACGCGACGGCGGGCGGGCGCGCAATCGAATTTACCGTTCACCGCCGCAAAGCCGAAAACTCGATAACTTGGGCTATTCTGTTCGGGTTGTCGCGCGCGTGTGCGCCCGCCCTTACCCGACGCGTCCGTACGCTCGGCTTTTTCTATTCACTAGTTTTATTATGCCGCTGTAAATGTTTTAAGACGTGGAAATATTGAATTATTCCATTCAATACACTTTATAGACGTACGTTCGGAATATTTTTGTTTACTCGTACATTTTGTAAGGATGCGGTGGAATAATCTGTGGACGCCTGATAGTAAGCGCTGCGTGGAATAAATATAGTAACGATTGGTGGAAAATTGTTGTATATCACCAGTTGGCACGAGTATGCCGGTCAGGTCTTTCTCAGATATGGATATACTGGTTATTGAACATGTACCATGTGTGTAAGACGTTATCACTTGTTTGTCTGTTAGAACACTTAGAACAGACACGTCTATTAAAGCCAATCCGATCGATTTAATTAAAATATGGTGCACATATGCATAACTATGAGCCAAATACGTATGTTTAACGTTATTTTTAAATATATTTTTTAACTGGCACGATATAGACCACTACTGTGATCACTATAGTCTTAGCAAAAGCTATTCCAATTCAAAGTCGTGGTGGCCTCGAGGTTTAGACACGTGGTCGAGAATCTCGGCGGTCGCGGCTTCAAACCCCAGACACACACCTCTGACTTTTCGAAGTTATGTGTGTTTTCACAATTAATTATCACGTACTTTAACGGTGAAGGAAAACATACATACATAAACTCACGCCTGTATACCCCGAAGAGGTAGGCAGAGGTGCATTTCTGCACCCACATTTCGCCGAGTATGTATCAGTCTCACGTAATAGGGGGCGAGCATATTGCCGTTTTTCGGAAGGAAAACATCGTGAGGAAACCTACACACCTAAAAGTTCTCAGGTATTTCTTAGGGACAACCTACATGCGGACACACAGTCTACACAGGACTACACAGTTCGCCAACCCGCACTAGGCCGGCGTGGTGGACTAAGGCCTAAACCCTCTCAGTTGTAGAGGAGGCCTGTGCCCAGCAGTGGGACATATAGGGGCTGATGATGATGGTAATTTCATTTCAACCCTAGTTCCATGCGACTACGACGTAGTTGTATCACTTATAGGCTGAGTTTATATTCAGGGTAACAGTTAACTCAAAAACAAACAATGCACAAACACGCTACACCAATTAATCAGCTCGCTCAAACGAACCGTTCTATAAATATTGTTCCTACAATTCTTCACAACGAGCATAACTTCGCACTTATACGGAGTTCACACGTCACTCTAAGTACCAATGACAGTTACTTGAAGCTGCTACGGCGGCATTTTGTGTGTCTAATTAATTCTCATTGTCTCGTGATGACCGCTGTGGTTTCGGAGAATTGTGGTCCTTAAGATAAGGCAATAGATACAAGAATGGAGTGAGGTATTGGGAGTAATGGAACACTCACGTTTACCCGCGACTGTGTCACAATTCGTTTTGTATGATGATCGTGGGTGATAGCTCACTTGACCAGTATACGTACAAATTGTAAAATTTGTTTTGATTTTTCAATTATTCATGAGATTTTCTTAAGAGTCTATATTTTCAAAGCCCTGTCAAGTCTAGCCGCCTAACTACCCTTAATGATTTATCGTATTTTTTCCTGTGCGTGGTACTGTCGATCGCGGAGAACAGAAATTGCAATGGTATGTGTGTGCTGTGATAGCCTCTTAAATTCTCGTATCATCCTCAAAGATATAGCTCATAATCTACAAACGTAGTCTCAGTTAGGAGTATTAACTTTATCCACGCGATAAAACCTTCAGAATTTTCATTCCATGTCAAACTTTCGGCACTACTTGACATATCATGATGGCACAAAGTGAGAATTACGAGCAAGGAAGTACAAAACTCGGCATAATTTGCATTAAGTTATGGAACCCTTGTCCGACTTCCAACCGTAGCCGACAAGAACCGTTTAACCCATTCAACTGACGACTGTCTAACTTTTCGCAAGCGGTTTGAATGAGGTCAGTCGAAATAGCACGAATTTAATAAAACAATCAATTTTGGTATGAATTTGTCAGCTGTCAATTTCTTGTACGGACCAGGGGTCGAGACAAAAGATAAGCACAATTTTCTTTGGGCTTAGTGTCTTGTACTAGATTTATTAACGAATCGTATGAAACAGAATAAGGTGATTTGCAAAATGGTCTAAAGGGAGTTCCAAAGACGTTTGTTTCTGCAATCTGATATATATTTTTTATAGGTTTCAGATAGCCTTACGGTGTAATCTTACGGTTAAAAGCCGATGTAATAATAAAAATAAGATATGTATACGTAGCAGTAACTTTAGAAGCGGAGGCTGTAGTATTCAAATTTACATGACAAAAACAATCCCGTCAACTTTGATACAGAACACGACACAAAGCAAGAACATTCGATATCGAAAAATAAAGAACATAAACTCGTACAAACGATGGAATTCCACAGAAGTATGCACCGGGCGTAAGTTATGGGGCGCGATGCTGTCATTCTACTGACAAATTTATATGGGTCACAAGCCGGAGACGGTAAATAAAGGCGGGTCACGCTGGGTTGAAAAAGTTCCACCTCTTGTGTGTTAATGCGGTGTTTTTCGTTTGAAGGTCAGAGGCTTGTACACAGAACCCCCGCAGGTTTCCGTAGTTAAGTGAAATTACTTTCGGGCTTGTTTTCGACGAGAGCGTTGGCGTGACACGATAAAGACATGAGGACTAATTGGCCTGTTCCCGAGGATGACGCGAATGAGGTGGTGTTAGTAATTCTATCTAGACATTTGTGCGTGACAACATAGTTAAGGGCGGGGCTGTCATAACATCTCAAAAGTCTAGACTTGGTATTCCATGGGCGTTAGATTTTTTGAAGTTGACATGTTTTGAAGAGCTGTTTAGAATACTAAACGAAAGCATCGCGAGATACTCAGTTCATAAATCTGTTGTTTAACACAGCCAGAAAAACCTTTGCATAAATACATTTTTAACTTTGGCATTGACTTAAAGCGTAAAACATCATGCACCTTTGTCATCCAATCATGATATATATATGTACATGTGTACATATACATATGTGCATGTTTCCAATATCGAACTAGTATTTGGGATATTGGAAACCAAATGAAATTAAACGGCATTTGAGAATATTTATTCTATTTAAAGCTAGATTCCCACAAATTAGTCGTACATCGCGCTCAATTGTTGGAATTGCTGCATGGCGTCACACATGGCGTAACTGTGTCATTTCCGGATCATTGTTTGTTGGACTGTAATTAGGTACTTGATTATGGGCAGTTTGTTGCATGTTCTAGTTATTTTGTCAACTATCTCTGTTTCCATATCGGATATTGTATATTCCGCTGTTGCACTAAAATTGGTAGTGCAACGCTGGATTCTACTTTAACAGTATTAGAGAACTGCCGTGACGGAAGCAATACCACGGTCCAATGAATACCCGATGCATAACAACAGCTTTATTGTCGTCTTTGTTCAGCTCGTAAAACTGGCGAAAATTTTAGTAAGGCATGGAATATTGCTTTCCATCAGATTAGCCACTGGTGACTTTTACGTGCTTTGTTACTGTCCATTATGAAACTTAATGGACGTTACGAAAGATAAATTTTTGACGGCAGTTTTCTTTGAGATGTTGCACCGGTCAAACCATATATTTTATGGCCTACTTGAAAGTTCGGAAAATTTGCTAACTGAACTTTTTTTTATCGTTAAAACAAGTGTTAATTAAGTAAGATGCTCCAAATATATGGATTCTCTAGTTCCTACGTCTATAAGTTAGTCATTCTTTTTACAATATTTTTTCGTTTTGACATAACAGTGTGATTGATCCTTTTTAAATACAGTAATTAAAAGTTCATACTGTTTAAATTTTTGTTATGTTTTGTTTATTCCATCAATGACGTAACACATATTACATACCGAAAGTGTGACGTTTGGAGAGGGACAGGGGCTTAATCAGTGCGGCGGCGCAGTCAACGTGCGCTGCCCACAAGGGGGGCTAATCTGATTAGAGCATACGGGCAGCGGTCATGACCTGCAACAACCGGCGTGTTGACTGCACCGACACTGGCGTATTGGAACGTTTGAGGATTATTCCGATGTTCTGTAGCTGTGTGTTGCGAGGAGAGGTGAATAGTTAGGTGTAGGTCCTAGACTCTAAGAAAAAATAGAAAGGCCTTACTCATAGATTAATGACTGTGAAACTATACCTTCTAGCTTTGGTAGCGGCTTTTGTAGCGTTAATAGATTTTTGGATCAATGTTAATAATACCCGACCTAACGTTTTTAGACATCTCCAGGTATATTTTAAAAAAAATTGACTCGTTGCGACTTCGTCATAAAGACCATCATTCTCATTAATCGCGGAATGTCTATGACTGAGATATTGTCCTTCTAGAAGGATTTGTTAAAAGTGTCTACAAGTTATTACGTAATGGATATGCTTTTTGAGCAAAAAGTAAAAAATTAGATAGAAAATATTTTCGAACTAAAGTCTTAGCGATGAGCTCATCTTACTGAGTATAGCAATACTCTGATATCTTAGGAATTTACTCCGATTCAACGAAGCAAAATCTGTATCTGTTGGATCCACTTTTGTATGATACTCACTGGAATCGTTTTCCTATACTTCCATTACTCCGCGTGATTTTGAATAGTCGATCTAACCTGGAAAACAATTCCTTGATTTCCCTGAATTCACTTCAAAGGAGTATTGATAATGGAATTTATAGAAATAAATTCGAACTAGAGATGCTTGCGTAAAATTTTCGTAGAGTTATTGGGTGATAGAAGTCATGGATCGTAGTCAGTGGAATGTATTTGGAGACGTGTAAGGGCTGTCCCTGAACGCGACATTGTTGCCTGGCTCTTTACATCAGTTTTAAGAGTAAATTACGTTGAACTTTTGTGAAAAGCATGCCATTACGTACACTGATCACTGGTCAGTTTACCAAGTTCTCAATTTCCTTACAAATAGGTCATTCTCCTGCGTGCATTGGACAATTAGCCAATTGGCGGGACAGGATACGTTTATTGCCGATACGTGGCTCGGCTCGGAGACCACCCACGTGCACCGTTTATAAGGATGTGAACACGCTGATGACCCTGATGTAGTGTAGGAAGCTGTTTACTTGCGCTCGGTGTTTATTCGCTGAAGTGGACCGTCGCGCCGTATGAGTTAATGCTTTATAACGAGCCTGTTTCTGTTTCTAATTTGTATTAATATAAGCAATTCAGCAGTTGACGTCTTGTAGAAGATAATCACAATGATCATAAGCAATTGAGTTTGATTGACAGACCAGGTATAACTAGGTCTCCTGGTTTTGAATTATCGCATTTGTTTCTTGCCAATCCAAAATGTATGTGGGCCGCACTAAGCTTATCATCAGGTTCCAGTTGGTCGCGAGTTCAAACCCTAGGCACACCCCTCTGACTTTTCGAAATTATTTGTGTGTTCACAGTGAATTATGACGCACTTTAATGGTGAAGGAAAACATAGTGAAGGAACCTGCACAACTAATAGTTCTTAGAAATTTATTAGGTGTCTAGTCTGCCTACCCGCACTAGACCATCGTCGTGGACTAAGGCCTTAAAACCCTCTCAGTTGTAGAGGAGGCCAGTGCCCAGCAGTGGGACGTATGTATACACAATGGGCTGAAAATGCTGTCTCGATTTGCAAAAACACTACTACTTTTGTTGACAAATTGTAATCTAAGCACATGACCAAAACGCGACCTACCAGCGTTAGTAATTAAGGCCGATTTTACGCTGTATGTACAGTACTCGTCAATGAAGTACGATATAAATTTTATAGACCTTCGGTATTCTCAACAAAACAAATAAAATATATTTTCCATATTTCTTTAAGTTAGTGGTACTACGGTCGAGCCGATTTATCTGTAACACGGTTCTACCCCATGTTATTCGCTGGCACAGGTATCTCGTTTTGATAGACTTGTTTGTATCTGTACTATGCTGGTGCGAGCTTTCGGCCTTAAGGGTATGAAAAGAAGATATTGCATATTGAAGAACCCTTGGGTATCTAATTTTTCTTACGATGTTTTCTTTCGACGTTTTAAAGCTAAGGGTAATTCGTTATGAATACACATAGGGCCTTGATACGTCTAAGTATTTCGATAATTATTTTGAACCCGCGACAATCCTGATGTTAGCGCGACGATCTAAGAACGTCATCACACACTTTACTTTATTGGATTGTTGATTGCTGACAAATGAAAAGCAAATGTGTTTTTGAAGACATAATGTCTGTTGTTATAAAAATACTATAGTAAAATATGCCATCATAATTATTGTAGTGACGTTTCGGTTTCTGGTGTTGGTTTGAGGTCAATAGTACATTGTTGATTGTTGATTCAATCAATTGCGATCAGTTCTTACTCCAATTATTACAAGTGCTTCAAGTATTTACGAGTGGCATTGATCCTGCGGTTGGTTAGAGCGTGTGATTGAGAAGTCCACGTTTCGATTCCCGGGTCTGTTGAACATTATTAGTTTTGTCAGTAGAAGGCGTAGGTTCGCCCTAAATCACGTGGGACTTACGGGTAGCGAAACGAAAGTACAACTCTGGCTTCCGCTTCGGAGATACCGGCGTTTTATATCATCATTATCATCAGCCAATATATTTTTTTATGGAAAAAGGAGGCAAACGAGCAAGTGAGCCACCTGATGTTAAGTGGTCAACTCCGCCCATGAACACCCGCAATACCAGAGGAATCATCGGTGTGTTGCCATATACGTCCCACTGCTGAGCATGGGCATTCTCTACAACTGAGAGGGGTTAGGCCTTAGTCTACCACGCTGGCCTAATGCGAGTTGACGGACTACACACCTAAGAAATTCCTAAGAATTTTTATTCATATTTCATTATAAATGCACACATGAAAAAAGTTTAAGATGTGTTCCTGGGGTTTGAAGCCGCAACCGCGCGCCTAAACGTCGAGGCCATCACGACTATATGTAAATATTATGTGAAAAATTCAGTTTAAATGTTTTTTTATTAATAAAGTATTTGAAATTTTCCTTTCCAACCAAAAATGGAGTGTAATAAAGGGCAGTGCTTAGCATAAAAGCTTAGCTATATATTTGGTGAGCAGTACGTGTAAAATTCCCACCGTCGGCACTGGTTCTCTGCGCGAGTGGCTCGGGTGACACATTTTATTTAATAACTCAACACTCTGCTGCGTTATTACGTTCAGAGTAACGTGCGTTTTTGAGTTACAAGAAATGTAATAAAATTGTTATTATATGAACTTGACGTTGAAAGGGAAGCTTCGTGAGGAAACTTGCATCCCAACTTAGTGAGTTTCTCAAGAGGATTTTCTTGTACCATACTTTTGTGGACTAAAATCGTAAAGCTGTGGGGGACATATTAAAATGTGAACATTGGCTTAATGTTTGTATAATCATAAGCCTTTTTTGTTTTAAACACAACACTAGACAAATAGATGGTTAGTAGCTTTTAATGGAATAGAGTTATTCATTCTATGTGTCTCTAAAACACGCTTTTAGCATTGGGCAGAGGTTTTTCGACACCCACAAATCGTCAGCTATTAACTTCTACGTAAAATAAGGCGAGCCTATAGCTGCTATCCCTGATGTTGCTAAGAATTTCATATCGGGAAAATCAATAACAGTTTATTCTACATTTATTCATATATTCTTACGAGCAATACGAAATTGCATACAATGACTCCGTTCGTAATAAAAGCTGCTATGAAAATTCTTTCCACAATATTTATATAGCCGATATTGAAAATAGTAAAACGTATAAAGGAAGAATCTCGTAAAAGAGATAGCTTCAACACATCAAAGCGAACGGGAACCGAGGTAATGAACGAAGAATTTGGTGACCTTAAAATGTCAGTGTAGCTAAGTCTAGCGCGGGTATTTGGGAGTGAGACCGGGGGTGAGGGCGAGGACACGCGGCGGGGCGGGAGGGGGGTTACGCGCGGGGGAGTGGGGGGGGTGAAGGGCGCGCGGGAGCCGAGAGGGGCGGATATACTGATTTAGTTTGCACACGCCGAGACATTATCGATTCGGTCCGCGCGTCGGATGAGGCACCTCACTGTTTTTGTCAGATGGCTGGCTGTTGGCGTTTTTGGTTTGCGTACGTGTGGTAATGGGTTCGGATTAGCGCTGTTGTTAATGTTCGTGTCTTACGGTTTCCGATTAAAATGTCGTAGACACGATACATAGTTTGGTTTGGGATTAAAATGTTTTAGGTTGTCGTGTTGGTGTTGAAGTCAGTCACGGAATTTAATATTGGCGAAATGTAGTGTAGTACGTACAACGCCCTCCTTTTCGAAAACATTGGAAAGGTGTTTTTTGAAATACATCTGGGAAATATAAATATGTAACTACAATATGCGAGTATGTTTTTCATTTTATTGACGAAAGAATGTCGACGGGGTGTTTAAATGTTATAAAAATGTCTAATTACACGAAAACTCTAAAAATACAACTAAAACCTCAAACAAAAACAATTTCGCCAAGCCACAATTTATCCTGTACCGAGAACCGTGCTCACGACCGCCGGTTCACCGCGTGCCATTGAAATCGCCGCACGAACGCTGCTTTATAAAAGCCAACATCAAAGTCGCTCCCCCTCTACAACACGCCATCCACCGCCCCATCGCCCAATTCCTAATGGCCAAGTTCTAGGTACCGACATAAAGCTTCAAGTTTTAATGAGACGGCTACTAGGGCTGTTTGATTAAAAATCAATCCGCCAAGTCTATTATTAGCGGCCATTTTTCATCCCCATTCAGCCCCCACGTAAATACAGGATATAGCGTATCATTATAAGTCGATTAACATCGGTTTGTTTTGTCCCGTTCGTTATTAGATTCAACCTCACTCTTAGTTTTGATTGATTGATTGGTATTTTTGAAGTTGCTAAGTGATAGTAAAAATGAATTTGGTTTAAGTTATCTTTGTTAAAACTGAAATGGCCGGTCTATATGTACCAGCTTTTTATATTATAAAGATGGCTAAGGTCTTAGAACGCCATGCTTATCAAGTATGTAAACTTCACATACAAAAATAATTCTTGATCGGAAAATCTCAGGCAGGTTTCCTCACGATCATTTTTACTGTTAAAGTAAAATATTATTAGTAATATTTACGTAACTTTGCAGTCAGAGGTGTTTGACTCGGGTTTAACTCTGTGACTGTCGAGACAATGTATAGAAAAACGTGTTTAAATAAAGCAGATTTTTAAAATTTCTAGCTGGTAGCCACATAAAAACACCCAACATTGGATCCAACAATTTGGTCGTCAAGCACTGTTGTCGCGCTCGGTTTTAATAAAAGTATACGGCTAAGACACTAGTCTCCCGGGACAGTCGCGAGCAAATGTTTGCAGTCTTACACACAGCGTTACAAAACTGTAAAAGTCTAGACTTGTGCGGCGCTGTGTAATCCCTTGGTCAGCTTGATGTATCGCGCACTGTATGGGACGTATCGTTTTATTTTCCTTCTCCGTCTAGTGATTTTTTCTAGACTTTAAACCGGTCGTTTAATTTATGTCGCGAGTTTTTGATGTATATTAAGATAAAATGGAGCCATTAGAACACGATGAGGCAAATACTAAGATTCGATCTTATCAAAAAAAATGATAATAAATAAAAATAAATAAATAAGTAAATAAATAAAATAGTCTACAACTGTTGATAAAGAGAGTTCAACTCTGACAAAAACTGGGCTGAAAACTGATGACAAATGAAAGAAAGAACGATGACAGCGCCATTTATCGGAATTCTCGTGTAATAAATAACGTTATGTTTCAAAAATATGAGACGGCAAATTATTTCATAGCTGGCACAGTGGTAAGATAAATCTTCTTAACATGATGTTGAACTGGAAATTTTCATATTTTCTCGCTTCTTTGCTGGACATCTGCAACAAAACATCATTCTATTAGTTCAATACGTGATGTAGTAGTCGTGATGGCCTCGAGGTTTAAGAGCGCGGTTCGAACCCCAGGCACACACCTCTGACTTTTCCAAGTTATGTGTGTATTCGTAAGAAATTTTCACATACTTTAACGGTAAAGGAAAACATCGTGAGGAAACCTGCACACCTAAAAATGTTCTCAGGAATTTCTTACCTGTGTAGTCCGCCAACCCACACTAGGCCAGCGTGGTGGACTAAGGCCTAAACCCTCTCAGTTGTAGAGGAGGCTCGTGCCCAACAGTAGGACGTATATAGGCTCATGATGATGAATAGTTCAATACAACTTCCATGGACAATAGAAATGCTTCCTAGTCGTGTCCTCTTCAAACCCCTTATTGCGCTTCCAGCTAATTTACACACATGAAACGCTCCGACAATCGCGAGCTGCTTTGAATTTTCCTCCAGAGCTTCATGTAAACTTAGCTAATTTTCTTTATGCCCTAATATTGCCTCTCTCGTGGCGAATAGTGTGGTGTTAACCGAAAACGGCGACCACTAGTCCCAGATGTGCGTTTTAGCTTTGGATTTTTGCGGAACAATTTTCGCGTGACCCTATGTTGGGTAAGTTTGTGTTCTTAATTATACGTAGTGTTGCTTTGAAGGTTTGTTGCTAGGTGTCTAGGGAAACTAGGCCACCGTAAATTCATGAATATATAGGGGAAATTAAAGGGTAAAATTGTTTCGAATTACTAACATATTTTTTTACTTTTGTATATCTTACGATATTATATGGAGAGAAATTAGAGAATCTGCCTTTGGAATTCAGTAACCCAATGATTCCATCTTATAGACGATGTATCATCGAAGGAACATGACTTAGCATTTTACTCACTTATTTTTGCTTTGATATTATTTTTTTATCAGACTGTGTGCTGTTATCTACAATTTCTTCATGAGAAACGCAGTAACACTTTTCTCAATCCAGTACTTTTCAATCACACGGCGCATACTAACACCGCGGGTCCTACGGTTCAATGTAATTTTAAATTAATAATTTCTCCACAATTTAATTCCCTAATTAATGCAAATTTACCTCTAGTGCAGCTCGAAGCATATAATTAATTGTAAATACATTAGTGTACGTTTATTTGCATACTCCCATCCGTCGCGAAGTCCTATCACTGTGACGCACACTGATATAGATACACAGACAAACATGTATGGGATCCACGACACCTGCTAACTATTATTATATGAGGACTTCAACCGTTAATGCTGAAGGTTCGTCTAATGAGCTGCGCGCAGTGCGGTTGACATCATCAAGTCGTGCTTACGTCACGCCGCGGTGGACTGTTTGCATGTATAATGTAATGTATTCATAACGTATACGATATTTTATATTTTTTTATAGGATTTGAGGCACTGTAGTCGAGTAAAAATTAATGGCAAGAGACATCTGTTTTATGTTTTCGTCAGTTTAGCGAAAGGCGGAAAGTGGAAAGGTAATATGCGGATCAAAATTCGGAAAACTTAGTGTCCAAGTGCATGTCTTCTAAGCAACTTATACTTAGATTCATTATGTACTAACCTTGCTGTAGAAATGCATTTTAGCTTTCCCAATTCGGGGAGGCGTGAATGTGTGTATGAATAGCTCTTCGCGACGAAATTTTTTATAGGTGTTTGGTTTTGATTCTAAATTTTAACGTAAGCTTTCTGCTTTCCTTCGTATATATAAATAAATAAATAAATAAATACACCCAACAGTCACATACATAGTTCTGACCCCACACTAAGATACACGTCTTGTGTCGTGGGTATCAGAAACTACGAGAGACTTTTCGGTCTCACAAACACCCAGACCCGAAACAAATACTTGTGGATCACACAAACATTTGTCTCGGTGCGGGGATCGAACCCGCGGCCTCTCGTTTCGCAAGCTCGTATCTAGCCAACGGGGCTGTTAATTTATTGTTAATGTATAATTGCTATCATTAGCCGCATGACTTCATGACACGACTTGGCATGGTGCCCGCATCATTCATTCATAACCACACATACGCAATAATTAACATCCTGAGGCGTCTAAAATATAGTCAAACTCGCAACCAGTCTTTTATTTGTCCAACGTAATTTGAGCTCAGCCATCTGTCACTTCCATGTGTTTATCAAGGCGAATTAATTACATACATAACCTCACGCCTGTATTCCCCCATAAGGGAAGGCCGACGTGCATTTCTGCACCGTCATTTCGCTAGGTATGTATCAGTCCCACGTAATAGGGGGCGAGCCACCAGCTTGCGAAACGAGAGGCCGCGGGTTCGATCCCCGCACCGAGACAAATGTTTGTGTGATCCACAGATATTTGTTTCGGGTCTAGGTGTATGTGAGACCGAAAAGTCTCTCGTAGTTTCTGATTCCCACGACACAAGACTTGTATCTTAGCGTGGGATCAGAACTATGTATGTGACTGTTGGGTGTATTTATTTATTTATTTATTATTTCGCCAGGTATGTATCAGTCCCACGTAATAGGGGGCGAGCCTATTGCCGTTTTTCGGGCACAATTCCAGACTCCGTGCTGCTACTAAAAATTACCTAATGGAAAAACTCAATAACACATTGCCTGACCCGGGAATCGAACCCGGGACCTCCAGATCGCACGGCGTATACTTGTGCCGCGAGATCACGAGAATTAAATGTATTTAAGCAGTGAATTATCCGGTGAGAGCAACAGCTCAGTTGACACGAGACGCTTGCGTCACGGCGGGGCGCGAGCCGCGCTCGTCCGCATGAATAACTCTACGCGTCGCATCGACTTGCTAATGTCTCATTCACTCTCGATATGACTCACCTGCTGTGAAGTACAAGTCAGAGACACTAGCGGAGGCGTTAGCGGGAGCGTGTTTATAGAACGAATTATAGTAACAGACTAGCTGACCCGGCGAACTTCGTTCCGCCTAACGAATAAGCGAGACTGTGATCATAGCTCTACGTCTATTATAGTCTAAGTTTAGCGTCGAAATAAATAATAACTTGGGGCTTTAATTGCTTTTAAGAGTCTTTATGATCATTTTTAATACAATTAATTGCGTGATGTAGTATGTAGTATATACATGTATACATATGTAGGTTTTCCGAGAAATACTTAGAGTGTACTGAAACTGACTACTGTATAAAACATATGACGTAATTCTATAATTTATAAATACGTTTGCAATTTATTTCTAAAAAAAACCCTGTCTAATATGATTAGCATTTAGAAATATAAGTCATAAACACTCTCTAAAACTACATAATATGTTTAATTGTTTTAATGTCATGTTTTTTCATCTACTAACTTTACGTTCAACTAATGTTTATCTTGCAATCTCAGCATAGTATGTCATTAACTTAAAAATATTCTAGAATTATACTTACCTATACAGTTTTATTGTTGGTTTAGTTTCGATCGCTGTCGCTGTTCCCTTATACCGGTCCGGCAGGTTGTGCCACACAACGTTCTCGCCGATGCGTCTGTACCTATAGATTAAAATTTTCGCTCACATTGTTACATTTGAACCATTTACATGACAATCGGATGAATATTCATGTCATACGAGTAATTGTATTCAAATTGATTGATTTAAAATTGTTCCATTAATTACTTGTGTGTAAGTTAGTTAGTAGACTGTTGGGGAAGGCGAATGACCGATAAATAGATACGTATATACCGTTTCTATGGTAGTGGATAAATTGCATAATTTAAACAAATACTAACAAACATTATTTAAATACACCCTGAAAAATACGTGAGTGAAAAAAAATAGTGAGTCGATTACTGTGATAGAATTTTAGGCCTTAACCGTGCTGGAAACAGATGTTCAAAATAAAACGATATTTACCAGTGCAGACGAAAGAACCTGAACCTTCATGATCCGCAATTCGGCCACGAAAATATTTACTGGTTAAATATTTTACTTTGGTTGGGTCGATGCATTCATGCTTCAGGTCTCACAAACACCCAGACCCGAAACAAATATTTGTGGATCACACAGTCATTTGTCTCGGTGCGGGGATCGAACCCGCGGCCTCTCGTTTATGATATCATGATATGGTTTAACACAGTATGGAGAAACAAAATAAAAATTAGTTACATTTCAACTTTTTTCATACAGTTCAAAACACACATAATCTACATTCCTTCCGAGTATTCAAATGTTTGTCGCATAATCTATTGGCAAGGTTTTATTGTGTTCGGAAGTAACTGGCAGCAATGCTTAACTCGTGTTCGTTTTGCATGAAGATAAAATCCTTACGCTGATTCATAAGACACGCGAAACGGCGATTTAATATCACCTTGCGGTTGCACTGCAAGGTCGGGCACACCGAGCACACGCGCCGGAAAGTCGCACCACGGTTTTAAGACCAACTTAGATATTTTTATTTTATTTTTAATCAAATTCAGGTTTATAAAAATCTTGATAGGCATGCGTAGTATCTTTGAGATAATTATTTTGAACTATATGAAAACGTAGTGATTGTCTCGAAATTTAGTCACGCGGTCGCGACTTCAAATCCCAGGCACACACCTCTAACTTCTCGAAATAATTAGTGTATTTACAATGAATAATTATGTACTTTAACGGTGAAGGAAAACATCGTGAGAAAACCTGCACGCCTGAAAGCTCTAAGGAGTTTCATAAGCGCGTAGTCCGCCAAACTCGCACTAAGCCAGCGTGGTGGACTAAGGCCTAAAACCTTTCAGTTGTAGAGGAGGCCCGTGCCAAGCAGTCGGACGTATATATGGGTTGATGATGATGAAATTATTTATTATTTTTAACCGACTTCAAAAAAAGGAGGAGTTTATTATTATTGTAATCAATGCAGTGATAGTATGAGTGTACTCATACATAGTAAGTGATTCCAAATCGAGTCTGTCTGGCATTGCGACGTTGACTGCCAATATGTGAGTCAACGGTAAAATACAATTAATGCGTGCCAAAACCATATCGAATACGGTTAAGTGATTATTTTCCTGTTTACATTTATTAAAGGGCTTGCCACAAACCCGGTCGAATCTTCGTTCATATCGCGATCGCAATTTCCCAAAATAAAATTTCTTGTCTTTTTAAATATATGTCGTGTTTGATTCCTCGGACGATTAAATAAATAAATAAATACACCCAACAGTCACATACATAGTTCTGACCCCACACTAGGATACAAGTCCTGTGTCGTGAGTATCAGAAACTACGAGAGACTTTTCGGACTCACAGACACCCAGACCCGAAACAAATATTAGTGGATCACACAAACATTTTTCTCGGTGCGGGGATCGAACCCACGGCCTCTCGTTTCGCAAGCTGGTGTCTAGCCAACTGCGCCACGGGGCTGTCGAAATTGAAAAGAAAATTATCATCAGCATCTATCAATGGAATCTGGAGTCTAAAAAACAGAATAACGTTTCCATTTATTACTTTGGGCTTTAAACGTGTATAGTGCCTCTTAATCATAGGTGTATGTATGTATTCGAAACGACCTACATATATGAAATTTTCAAATATCGCCGACACCAACTTCTCCAAGAGTCCGAAGGCGTCGTGCGCTCACTGTGCCAGCATTGATAATACAATTTCATGTACGTTTTCCATAAACACATGTGTCTAACACACGAGTGTTAGCGTCGCTCGGTATGCAGGTCGACCTTCCGCGCACATACGACCTTGTGGATGCATCGTACGCGGCAAATTGTGCCGGCAGCCGCCGCGATGAATTATTTACGAGACTGTTGCAGTATTACAATATTCTGTTACTGCTCGCTGCCGGTTGTTTCTGCCTAACTTTGTGTTGCTTGGATATTAATATCGTGCTTTGGTGATCTGTTAAATGGACCGTGTTTGTACCAGCCTATGTTATGCTGTTTGGTAGGCACTCTACATTAGCTTAAGTTATATCCATCATATGGCCACTAGGCTAACAAGTACATTAGAAATTTATAGTGGAATTTAAGTCCCATTATAACCTATTTTGGTCCTTTGCAGCTCGTGGTATAAAAACCCGGGCAAAGTTATAGTTTTCCCATTGTTAAGCCGCGTGATAATTCTATTCACTTATATTACTCCATAACAGCCATTTACCGTTTGACCTAGCATGAAAAATCTGACCCATCACGAGGCAATTTTCTTATATACGACCAAGAATCGCCATAAACATCAAATGCAGGATTGACCCGATGGAGAACCCCGCGGAGGCAGTAACAGTGTCTCAGCGGGGCGGCCTCGACGTTGCGAAGACGGTAAAGGCGTTTGAATCATCGTCCGCGTGCACAGATTGATTTGTAAACGACTGTGGACGGTTTGAGGAAAATCGTATTTTATTAGGCGTGGGCTGGTCCAATATTGGTCAACGTGATAGGAAAAAACATTTTACTTAAAGGTTTTGATAAGCTTTTTCTAAATTGATGGAAAAAACTCATCGTGTATAAGGTGTGAAATTCGCTATAGTAACCCAGGCAAGTAGCAAAGAGATGGCGTAAATGTATTGTAATTATATGTATAAGTTGTAATTGATACTCGTTGTTCGACATTATAATTTTACTTATCATTAGATGCTATTTCGAATAATATCCAACGCATATAACTATTCATTTTTAATTAAATTTTAAGTTTGGCAAAAGAGTGACTGCAGTGGATTTGATTGTTAGTGTAGCAGGGTCGAGAAAAGATCATATTTAACCTTCTTCATGTTACACTTGTATACTATATTATCACGAAAAGCTTTATCAGAAACGTTTAAACATCATCATCAGCCCAAATACGTCCCACTGCTGGGCACGGGCCTCCTCTTCAACTGAGAGGGTTTAGGCCTTAGTCCACCACGCTGGCCTAGTGCGGGTTGGCGGACTACACACCTAACAAATTCCTAAGAACTTTTAGGTATATATCCGGTTTTCGGGGGGGCTTCAATCATGGTGAAAGGATGACCGTGCCGGCAATTTTTTTGGCCGGTTTGTCGCGGTCGGTCCTTTGATCGCCATGATTGATAGTCCCCCAAACTTCTTCACAATAAGGTGAAGAGGTATTCGGCCGGCATGATTGTGTCGACCAACGGGAGACCATCATCTCTCGCTGGTGGGCACTTTTTCTGGACTCCATTGCGCTTACCATCAGGTGCAATGGGGTCACTTTGCCGTGCCAGAATAAAAAAAAAAAAAAAAAAAAAAAAAAAAAAGGTGTGCAGGTTTTATCACGATGTTTTCCTTCACCATTAAAGCAAGTGATAAGTCATTGTTTGTTTAAACATTTTGATAAATTAAATAACAACCAACTAGAAATACACACCGCGCAATTAACAATTCATGACGCATTCAAGATGTTTCGGTTAATTCGATAGCGAAATTAAGATATGCTAATTGAAGGAGGGCCCTTCGCTCCGGCTTTCTTAAATCAAGCATTACTTACCTTCAATTATTCAAGGAAATGCTCGTCGGGCCGACTTAATTACCGGTGTCGTACTACATTAATATTTAAACCTGCCTTTAGCTCTTCTTAAAGGGTTAATGCTGATATACCTTTGATATTTATCCGTTGCCTTGATACCCGTAAATAGTACTTGAAAGTCGATAGCGGGTAATTTTTGGCTTAAAAAAAGCCGGGTTATTTGCCGGGTTATTTAATGGAGAGATTAAATAATATAAAGTGGAATACTTGCGTTTGAACTATAGTATTTTTTCTGTTTATAACGCACAACACAACTGACGATTTTTTTAAATTAAAAACATGTTTGTTTTTATTAAAAAATCCTAAGTTTTCGTGTGCTACATTGCGAATTAAAATATTAATATCAAGTAGTTCCAATTAATTTTTTTCTACGGGTACATTTGCCCTGTTTCAAATGCATGGTCTAATATTATCAGCTACCTAAAATCCATTTTGGTTGTCCCACACCATTCAATAGGTATAATTGTGAACGGTGAAGTCGGTCGAGGACGGCCCAGGTGCACCTATAAAGAGCAGATAGGTAATTTATTGAAAAAGGGCAATATAAAGAGTCCTCGAAACCGACGTGCATGCATGAAGAGGATAATGTCAGTGGAGGAAGCGAAAGTGGTGTGTTTGGACCGTGGCATTTGGCGCTCTATAGTCTCTGCCTACCCTAACGGGAGACAGGCGTGAGTTTATGTATGTATGTATGTCTTTTCGAATCCCATATGATTTACGAATATTGAAACCTTGGGATTCCGTGAAAAGATGTCTTCTATTTTGACTTTAAACACAATGTTTAGATGAATAATTACCTATAAAAAATTAGGTCTATGGAGTCTGCTAACCCTCAATATAACCGCTTAAAAGATAATATCTTAATATTTATGGAATAAGGACCAAGAAAATTTAATATCAGAAACACACGTAACAAAGTGAAAGACCGAGTAAATCACATTGAAATATCAATCACAGCGCGAAATTAGCATGAGAAAAGAAACTTTTGCATTACATTTTTCGTCTCAAATAAATGGCTCGGTATTAAGATTCAAATTACTGAATATCCACTCGGGCCACCCCCGTTCCACCCCTAAATAAATAACCCTCGGTTCTATCAATTTCATGAGAGTAGATGGCTGAGTAAAAATTATTAACATTTTCATGAATTCGTAACATTGTTTGCGCGGCTGGGTGTCGCGGCGCGCGTTCCTATGCTCACCTATATTTTGTTTGCTTGAATAATGTATGTGCGGTACCTTACACTTGTAAGGGCTTTCTATTTATGGATATTTTGTTGGAACTTAGACGTTCTAGAAGGACAGATTTTGCGTTTATTTTTGTTGGGTGTTAAGACCTTTTGATGTTGTGGCGGTATTGGTCGGTCAGATATTTTTATTTTTTCAGAGAGTCTCTCGTTTCTGATACGACACAATACTGTATTGGGTGTATTGATTTACTAAGTACTGAACATCCATACTGTCTTAGTAAGTTTCAATTCTACCATAGCAGCGTCAACAACTTGTCCGGCTATCTTGCTTTCATTCACTAATTAAACTGTAAAAGGCATTTCAATTAATTTATCTCTCTTCCTAAAAAGTTCTCGTCTCGCCGAGTAAGTTGAGCAAATTGCTCGCACTCTCGCTACGTTATCCACGTTGATACATTTTAATTTTTCCAGTCCCTGTGGACACTAATCTCCGTCGACTATTAAAAGCCCCTTTGAGCGTGCGACGTAGTCTGCTGACGGTAATCCAGAGGCCATGTCTGGTGGCAACTCAAATGCGAACCTTTAGTCGGCGCTCAAAGAAAACTCTTCATTAGATGCCTTTATTAACTTGTGATATTCGCTGCTCCCGCAGTCGTGGCGATAGAACTGTGAAATAGCTGGGGATGCGCGATGTGGTATTTGATTCGGTGTTGAGGTAAGAAGTATTATGACTATTGATGTTTATAACAATTATTTGTGTATATGTATCATTTTCGTATATCCGAAGGAAAGGGCAGAGGTACCTAACATATTAGCACCTACGTTTTACCAATAACATATTTGGATTTTTCGAGCACTTTTCCAGACTCCGTGTTAAATCAGATTGGATTGCATAGCGCACAAATGTGCTGCAGGGCTTACTCGGGACACCTTCATTTTTATTATTCACAAAAGACACGTAAACCCATTGACTTGACTTAACTCAACACCATTTGAAGTCTTTAGCTAAAATAATCACCCACATACCGCATCCAGCCACGTTACAAAGCATCTTAGTTTTGAGACAACCCTCGGGCGTTGCGAGTAATTATCAAAGACGTAGTAGGGTGCACCTCTCGTTTTATTGCTGACGTCAGTCGCTGCACTGGACGCCCAAAGAGGGGTTTCTATACCGCAAGTCTTAACGACTCACGTGATGCTGTTGCGTGCTTGTTAATGTTACTTCTTCGCGCACATCAAGTTTTTAAATGGCTTTCGGCATGGGTGAGTTTTATACGCTGTGGCATGGGGTGGTCAGATTTTTTGGGTGGATATTTTCAATGTGTCCCTCTCAGGGGAAACGAACGTGAATGCTTTTGTGAAAAAATGAAAATTAAATATTCACACTTTCTGTCTCGGAGATTTACTTTAAAAGTGCCGGCAATTCACATGTAATTCTTAGTTTATTTTGACCGTAGATCATTTATAAAGCCCTTTGATACTTTGACAGCCTCGTGGCGTAGTTGCTTGCAGGGTCTGGATGTTTGTGAGACCGAAAAGTCTTTCGTAGTTTCTGATTCCCACAACACAAGATTTGTATCTTACTGTGGGGTCAGAACTATGTATGTGACAGTTGGGTGTATTTATTTATTGAAAAAACGGTTTTTATTTGAAAATATATTTATTTGAGGTTTTATAACTTCATTATTTATTTATTAATGTCGGTAAGAGAGCATAGTGCTAAAAATCTCATCTCGGCCAGGGCATTAAGCCGTCGGCTGCGGTTAGTGTCAAGTGGCAGAAGTCATTAGGCCACGTCACAATCCCCATGGGCGACGTAAATTTTGGCGCCAAATTGACCGTTAGTAACTAACATCGTCTGGTAATTCCTTCGCGTGCAGTCTTGAGGAACCTTGTGGTGTTATACTATCATTACATACCAATGTTATTTATTTATTTATGCTTTCTTGTATGTACTCACAAAATAAATAAAGGGAGAAACTAATCTAAATATAAAATACAAAAGGCGATCTTATCGCTTTAGACAATTTCTTACAGACAACGGATGGATATATAATAGAAGAGTAAAAATAAAGAGGATACCATAAATTGCATAGAAAATAAGTAAAAAAAAAACTTTTAAAAAGGTTCTACTTAGGACTAAATCTTCAAAAATACAATATTTGTTTTTCGATATACTGTACTTTCAGGTTTAGCAAAATTCAGCTCATTGGTGCCGTGACATAAATTTTAATGCGAAATTGAAAAATCTCTATTTCTACTAAATTAGGAAATTATCAGTGGCACGGTGGCTGAGTTTCTTGAAAACAGCAATAATCTATTACATGCGACTATAGCATAGCAAGCTACGTGTAGAGGTACAATTCTTACTGTCCGTATGGAATACAGGCTTCAGAATATTCGTGTATATTATTTCCTTTCAGTTTTGTAAGGCCGTGACTTCAAACACTTCCATATCTAATACTTTATAGCAATTTTTCAATTCTTTACATGTGTGGATGATAGAAATAAAAAGACTTTTCTTTGTGTTGAGACTAATGGCGTGCACGTACAAATCGCAAATCGAACTAAACGGTCAAAATGGCCGTATGCGCCAGCGTTTGTGTTTTTTTAATTGTCTTTTTACATAGGGTAACTTATACTTAACTTATTTAATTTAAACTTATTTAATTTAACACTAATTATATCTAGCTTACTTATATATAAATACAAATAAAAAATACAAATGTAAAATACAAACATAAAATACAAATAATGAGTAGTGCGTCGCCTACAACATGGAAACAGCTGATTGTAAATTCACCGCGGACGTCCCTAGAGCGACTAGTAAACAATAAAACAATGAACATCACGTGAAATATGTACATTTCCATTTGTAAGAGATTTCATACGGCGCACACGGTCTGTTCGACCACAGCGAAGACGGCTTGCGGCACGTACGGTAAACAGGAGGGGCGGCGCCCTAAACGTCTTCGAGCACGTAAACATTTTGTACTAGAGATGGTCAGAGCGGCGAGAGATGGCGGAGGATCCCGCGCTTAGCAGAACTATACCGCAGCAATATGTCATAGTAGGTAATAAATTGTAGATATGGTAGATAGGATAGCCAAGAAGGAGTACAGTTCAAAATTGCTGTTTATAGGTCATCTGCAACTGCCCAGATATCGAACACCGTTCTTAGGGTAAGAACCACTAGTGTTCTGAAATAAAACTTTGGACATGTATATACATTATACATATGTATGTAGGTATAGAGTATATTTTGTCATCTAGTTGTAATTAAATTGCCTGAGATGTTTTTTACTAGCACTACAAATTCAGTGGTATTATCATCATCATCAGCCCAAATACGTCCCACGGCTGGGCACGGGCCTCCTCTACAACTGAGAGGGTTCAGGCTATAGTCCATGAATTTTTATTATGTTTCAAAGATTTTTTGTTATATTTCTTTATCTAATATGCATAAAAAATATATTCAAGTTTGTTCTACTTATTAATACCCTTCAACGTTCGTAAAATGCAAATTCACCGTCTCATACATTACGTAGGCTGTCCCGTCTTATCCATTCCCCCCAATAGGTTTCACATGGGAACGCGACGTAAATAAAACGTTGGGGGGAATGTTCGACAAGATCGCTCGTAAAACGGGGAAAAAACACGACGCGCCCGTGACGGATGGAAATCATAAACATTATGGACCCGACAGAATCAATTTTGTTGTTGCGAAGGTTTTTTTTCTCCCGTTTTCTTCTTATTTTGTAAGGAATTTCAATGCGGCGGGAATGGCTATTGCTAAGACGATTGGTTTTATCGAACAGTCTGGAGTTTGAACTGAAACGCTTGTGGGGCTAGTCCAATGTGGTTTCTTTAATTGATGGGTGTTATTTTAGACTCTGAAGTCGACTAACGGATTTTCCGCTCTGTTCGTAAGAAGATTATTCAAAAGTAAACTTCGTAAGGTCACTAATATTTTATGTTATATTTGAATTGTCCATCTTATGATGTATGCCAGCGTGGTGGACTTAGGTATAAATAGCCTTTTTAAGCGTATAAAAGTTTATATTAAGGCATGTTCATATATTCCTAAGCTAAGGCCTAAATCCTCTCAGTTCTAGTGGAGGCCCGTGTCCAGTGGGACGTATATGGGCTGATGATGATGACATATATCCTCATAAGTCAACACTAGTATTGACTACAACAAAACAACGTAGGAGAAGAACAAAAATTCACCATGGGCTATTTATCCACAGTAATGGAGACTGGAGACGAGCCGGCAGCGTGCAACGGCCGCCGAACCCTGGTCCTCGCCAACCATCAGAGCACCGCGGACGTGCCGATGCTCATGTCCGCGTGGAACCCCCGGCCCGGCGTGCTGCCCCACCTAATGTGGATCATGGACAGAGTGTTCAAGTTCACCAACTTCGGCATCGTCAGCGTGCTACACGAGGACTTCTTCATACAAGCGGTGAGTGACTTTATCTATTGGATCACAAGGAATTTAATGATTGGGCGTTGCTTTGACTCTTTGAATTTTTCGATATTTTTAATGTATTCCCTTTTTTTTTTTTTTTTTTACGAGAGGAAAGCGCTTTAAGCTCCCCTGTTCGGTACCTCGGGGGAGGCCGAAAAGGGGTATGTCGGGGTCTCTGGCCTTCCAAATCGGCGCGCAGAACAATAGTTGTCCGCCATTCCCTGACAGGTTTAACTGTTAATAGCAATTATTTAGAAAAAAAAACTAACAAACAATATGCACTAAGCCAGCGTGTTGGACTAAGGACTACCTAAATCCTCTCAGTTGTAGAGGCGTCCTGTGATTTACCATCCTACCTACCTACTATCAGTTTATAAAGTGAGCATTTCATCGTCAGAATATAAAAAAGTATATGTGAGTCAGAGGTCTGGCCTATATTCGCGCTACGCCAAACACCAATATAGGTTTAATCACAGCTCGGCGTTAGATTTCATGACCTGTCGTAAATCAGCCTCAGAGCACTTTTCTAGTCACAGGGGAATATTGGCAATTAGGTATTCTAGGATTTTTTTTATTGCTTTTGATGCTATATTATCTTACTGTTATATCTTGTCATCACCATCATTATATTTTATTTATTATCATTATCAGCTCATATACGTACGTCCCAATGCTGAACACGGGCCTCCTCTACAACTGAGAAGGTTTAGGCCTTAGTCCACGACGCTGACCTAATGAGGGTTGGCGGACTCCACACCTAAGAAATTCCTAAGAACTTTTATAGGTCATCACTCCTTTTTGTCGACAGTTGATATTTCGTTTGGACGGTGCTCACCGTCAAGGGCGTTATAGTCACTTTGACGTGCCTGTAGTAAATATTATAGTAATTAAATTGAAGATTAAAACAGAAACTTCAATTGTATTTTCGTGTAATAAAAGCAGCCATGCACAAAAATTCCTTTAAAGTAATGTAGTTTATTACATAATGAATCGGTAACAGCACATTATACTTTAATGGCAAATGTAAATTCATCTTAATGGCATAAGTCGTTAAATACATCGAGTGTGAAAATTAAAATCAAAATAATTTTGAGTAAATTTTAAACTACAGGCTGATTTTTTTTTATTTTTTTATTTTGCAACATGAGTGTGCGTCGTAGAATTGAGTAGTCGCGCGATTATTTCCAGGGCACGGGCTAATGTTTAGGTTTTTCAGTTAGGAAATTTTCAGTAACAACACGAAATCTGATAATGTTTCAGGTAACTAGTAATAAACTTATGTATTTTTATACTCACTCTACTCAAGTTTTGTCAGAATGTACCTCCACCTACCCTTTTGAAGATACAGGCGTGAATATGTCTCATTTATTGCACGTTACACTGTTGCCTAGTACAATAGTCTATAATTAGTCCCAAAGTATGTGGACCTTGGAGAATCTGGTGCAGTTAAATGCGGCATGTTACTCATTCACATACGTTTACTTGTGTTTCAGATAATTTGCCCACAAATGTCCGTTTCAGTGGCGTGATTCACTGGGGCCGAGTTTACTTGTTCGTTTGTTTTTATTCGCCACGTAACGAGTACGACACGACATTTCCTATATGGTGATAACTCATTACTATACAATTAGTTGTTGTTACGATATTCGTATCTTATCACTGTCATTTTATTTGCCGCGTACAGTTTTAAACAACAAATAAAGTATATTTATTTTTACAATTTTGAACTAGTATTTGCAGAAAAGCAATAAATCTCAAACTGTATTTATTACATGGAAAGCGACCATCCAGACACTAGACGAAATCCCATGAGCATAAGCTAATCCCAAAATATGATCGCTGTTCAGCAAGATAGGCCACAAATAATATCAACCTAGAAATTCTAATACCAAGTCATGCGCAATTCACAAGAAAGGAATAAGTAAGTAAGCGAGTTTTATGTAGAATTTATTTAATCTGTGGATCGCCTCTTTCCCCAGCTCGTGTGTAAGTTTTCTTCCACATTACAAGTTTATATAATGAAATACAACGTTGTACCGAGTGAAGTTTTATCAGCTGGCGAGCTTGTAACTACATGTTAACGCGTGCGTAGTTTGTTGGCAACTTCACTTCTTCATATTGTGTTTTATACTGAGCGCGGATATTGGACGTTGTGGAAATTGTGTCCGTTGTTCGGCTTGGGGAATAATGCCGCTTCTTTACGAGTGAACTAAACTGTATTTTAGCGTAAAATAGTATGCTGTTGATAGTCATTTCGCTTGTGAACTTATGATATAAAAAGACTATAATTGACTCCAAGACAATTACACTTCTGTAACACAGTTCATTAAAATCTGTGCGACGATTTAAGCGTATCAAACTCACTGTTGATTTTATAATTATTAGGATACATTTAGTTAACAATATTATACACTAGTTCCTCTTCCGAGCACTTCTGCTTCCTCTACAATTTTTACCAATATGTAATTATTTTCAGCTGAAAAATAAAGTTGAAATTTCGTTCCGATTCATCGTCCGGTGTTGATGTCGTGAGTTGTAAATACAGAAATACGCGCTCATCACTCATTGTCTTGGGAGTGTCTTTGTTGTCTCGTTTGCGCATCTGTCTGATAGCGCGTTTTAATGCTTGTTATGTGCAACTAGGGCGACCATGTGTACAGATAATTAGCCTTAAGGAGCGAATAAATAGCGACAGTCATGCACCAGTAAACTCTGAGTTAAATACAAATGGGTCGGCTAGACTAGCGTATTTTGTAGCATAGATTCTTCATTCGAGCAAACTAACGCCTTGTATAGTGGCATATTGTTATTGAAAAAAAGTATTTTTTGTATGGTCACATAGCTCCGGTTGAGCTGTACAGCGCAGTGTAGGCTGGGTGCACTACATTGACTAATCTTCGACTGCGACTTACCTCAGTTCATTATGAGTTCTAGTAAGAGAAAATTAGGTCAGAACTCGTACTTTTAAAACCTGGTGGGAAAAGAGATTTGACGAGGTACATTACTTATGTATGTATGTGAACGAAACAAGACAATTTAGAAATTGGCTCAATTTTTTTGTAAAAGACAGTTGTATGACTTATTTATTATTTAGAATATCATTTTTGTCTATTGCTATGCTTTTATGAAATGTATTTATTACAAAAAATATGCAAATAAGTTTCATACAACATATGTATGAAAAGATAATTCATACTTAAAATTTTAGTATGGTTATCAATACAATATTTAATATGTATTTATGTTATATTGTTAAACAAAAGCTGTTTTATAATATAACTAAAATGAAATGTTACATGTATCAAAATATGTTATAATATTCCGTTTGGAATACCAAATTAACATTCTGGTCATGTCCGTAATGCCCCAGTCGTGTGGTCAACCCATGGATAAGTGATATTAATTCCTTTACTTCATAAATTAAGTTACTTTTGTTTTTAATAAAATGATTCATTAAGATTGCTTGGATATTGTTGGACGCAATAAATAAGACAAAGTTTACTTTAAGTATATTTTGTAAATGTTTGATATACTTATTAAAAAATATCCTTCGATAGTTATCTTGAGCCGAAGCGCCTATACTGCAAGATAGATGTAAGACTGTTTCGAAGACTTCAAGAGTTCTTATTTTTTGAATAATATTACGAGTATTCGGATTCCCAAATATCCAAATATACTTTTATAGATTACATTTGAAATAAATTAAGAAGATTCAATAAAAATCTGTTTTCTCACTCCAATACGCTTGAAGAATGTACTTTAAAAAATCCATTAAATATTAATTTATTATTATCGCACGGCAAAGAATCCCCCAGCACTCATTTTGAGCAGAAAAAAACCTTCAAGTAGGCTTATTTTCCGAGATCAAATGAATTAAGCGTAGAGATATCAAAAAGAATTGGGACCCTCGATGCCGCCCCCGATGTTTATATGCACATACATTTGCATTGTTCTGTGCAATATTACACTTAATGCTCAATAATTCATGGAAGTTTTAAAATCTCTTCGTTTTGTTTTGTCCCCCTCTGTAATCCTCTTAGAGTTATGTGCTACGGCCGAAGCGGCGGCGTTAGCATATATTTTTGTTGTGATGTAGACACGGCTCGTGTAAATGTTTATAGCACCTGCAGAATTGTGAATTTAATGTCTGAGCTTGAAATATATGTTTTATGTGTTGTAAAAGTGTTAATATTGGTAAAATTTGTGCATATTTCTTTGATTCTTTGGTGTTTGAAGTAAATATCGTAGCAAGGAGTGCGTAATGGCTTAATTAGTGGCGTCATTACAAAAATAATATCATCTCAATAGAAGGATGTAATATATATCACACATCGATAATTATCTTTCGATTGTCGTATTGTTAGTTAAGTCTAACGCTAAGGGTAGTGTACCCTATGTAGATCAAACTACCTGCCCTGTTTAAAAGATATTTCTGAAAATATTCTAGAATATGGAAAGCCCATTACACCGTACTGAGACAGTGTGACTGCCTAAAGTATTATAAGTAATCCACGCTTAGTTTTTTTAATAAATAAATACATCCAACTGTCACATACATACATAGTCCTGACCTCACACTAAGATACAAGTATTGTGTCATGGGTATCAGAAACTACGTGAGACTTTTCGTTCTCACAAACACCCAGACTCGAAACAAATATTTGTGGATCACATAAACATGTCTCGGTGCGGGGATCGAACCCGCATCCTCTCGTTCCGCAAGCTGGTGTCTAGCCAACTGTGCCACGGGGCTGTCATTATATTAGTTTTAGCTGATATTGTCTGCGATCATCATATATAGATTAGATGTATGTATAACTTAGTACATAGCCCACGGACAATTTATCTATACAGCACCACACCCACCTTGCATATTGTCAATAAAAAACTCGTAAGCGACCGTAATGCGTTTTTAATCATCACAAAATTTCAGGTGTTACAAACCATTAACCACAAATGTAAGCATAGAAAATCAATGCGCCATTAAAAGCGTTGCGACGGCGCGCCACTGCCCCTTGCGGCGGATATGACACGTACATCGGACAATGTTGGTTGAAACCGCCCTGGACGGTTTTATGGTAGCGCAACAGAGTTTACATTTAATTGTAGCGGCTGTAGTGGACGTCTGCAGCTCGAGTGCGGATCGTGGGTTCTGCGATGAGAGTAAAGCGGTTTACTTGGAAATGTTTTGGGTTAGCGTGGTCTGTGCGATCTGAAGTATATAAGTAAACGTCAATTGATGACATATTTTATAAAAATTGTGTACTTTATTGGTATAGTTTTGTCTATAGCGTGTCAAACATACCTTTGGTTACTAGACAGGGATTATACTGGGGTAGAGTGTTGTATGTCTTTAATCACAATCTTCTTCTTCCTCGCTCCTCACTGCTGAGCATCACGACCACGCAGGATCGGTTTCTACTGGGTGCGGTCATCGGCGGAGTGAACCGCACGGTGCATGCTGTCTCCCACTGCCTTCCTCAAAGCGTTAGACCATGTTTTAGGCGCCCTTCCACGAGCACGTCTGCCGTCCACTTTACCCAAGATGATGGTGTTTTGGAGATCGCATAATGTGACCAAAGAAACAAAGGGCTCGTTTACACACAATACACAACACTTATTAACCTTAATTTATTCATTTAAGCGTTGAAGTACATAAAGTCAAAGTCAAAGTAAAAAAAGCATAAAAATACTTGAGCATAGGAGTATAATTATATATATAATAATGTATAATAATTATATGTATAATAATAACTTGTTTCAGATAAGTTAATGCTGAATTTAGATGTTATTATTAGGTGCATTCTGATCACTTACCTATGTCAGCTTAAAACAGCTCGCTATGTCCATTGCCTCATACCGTCCGAGAAAGATTAAAAACAATGTAGTGTGTATGGCCGTAGGAGGCGAGTTTACGACCCCTGCCCCTTTTATAGACACGACTAATAAACTTGAATAGTTATACGGCTGGAGCGGGGTGCGCGTGTATAGTTTATTTAATGAGCTACCGGCATTAGAGCCACGGAACTGAGCTCCGAAGCAATTCTGCTGTATTTGATGGCGCCTTAAAAATTCTCTCCGTGGATTTGTGAATACCTAAATTGACATTTTATATTAACTGCCTACGTGCGGTCATAAACTGACAGGTTGAGTGTTCGCATTATGTTTTGACACTAATGTTAATTTATTCATTTATAAGCTCTTTATATATACTGAGGAAATAAAGTTTGTGTTTCATTTGTACTTATTTCATAATAAGCTTGGCTCAACACTAGGATTTCTCCCTTTTCGCGTTCATTTAAAATGATGAAAATAAGGCTCAAATCAAATAATTGCAATTATCCAAAAAAAAAAAAAAATGTAATAGATTATAAAATTTAGTACGTATTAAAGAAATAGTCGATATCAAAGCAAGTCTCTGCATATATATTCTCATAAGATAGGCATTATGGGTCGATATGTAATTAGCACCAAGTTCGTTTGCGACAATATGAGTTTGGAATTTAGCTTTTTAGCACGTTTTTTATTTGTACAGCATCTTCCTGTTACATAATTAACGTTGAGGTAAAGTAGTCCGTGATTTTGAAATGCTTTCTATAATTAACACTTTGAATTGACGTTCTGTTGTTCCTTGTAGAAAGTGTTTTTGTAGCCATCAATTTTTTTTTTACTATAATAATATTTTCTATCAGAACTTGCTTATTATTTTTTCTGTTTTAACTTAGTTTTGATAGTTGGGTTAACTAACGACTATTACAGTTTAGAATCAGATTCCAGCGAATTCTGGTGGTATCTCCAAGTTTTCTGCCTTTCTTGTCATTATGCTATATCGGGCTTTACTTTTCCAATTCTTGGACCAGTACTAGCTAAAATGTTAAGGACACATTCCACCGAGCTGGCCTACTGTGGATTAAAAGTCTACATGATAAATTATTATTTACAATATTATCGTATAAATCACTCATAGTTATATCGGATCATAGCGGGCAAATTTATTGCATTTCTAAAATTTACTTTGCTCGACTGGAAATCTCAAAATAATTATGATACACGGAACTGCAAAAAGTCTGAGATATGTACTCCGTCTACATCATACTATTCTACAAACAACTTTCCTGATCTTGTTTCAATAAAAAATCCTAATCTAAAAAAACATTAAAATAAATCAGCATGTAACGAAATTCCGGTAATTGTGAGATTGTTCTCGAAGATGGCCACTTTTCGCCCGGTCGGGGGTGGACATTAAACATGCCATTAACGGTACTATTACAAAGGAAGTCTTTATCGGGCCAGCCCGGTGTTATTGCTCCCGACAATCGGCTCAAATTCTCAAATTCTATTACAGGAGGAATTTACGATGCCACAGAGTACGCTAACTTAGTAGTGTTACTGACACTTATATTATGATTTTTTCCAATTTAATGTTGTTTTCACAATGGCTATATTAGTGTATAGTTTAGTATAGATTATAAAATTGTTAAAATATATCCATAAACACAAAAAAAAATGATTGATTCGCCTCAAGATACTATCCTTTTTTTGTACATCATACCAAATATTTGTTTGATAAATATTTGAAACTAGGATCGAACTCATCACCTTCGAACATAGTCTTGCCTTTAGCCAACAGGTTGTCTACGTATTCATTGCTTAGTGCAGACCACGCAGACATATCTTTTTATTACTCTTCAGTGCTCGCAGTTTTATTTATTTACATTTACCGCAATAAACTACGGCCAGACACGCTAGCATGACAAAATAACCGTTCTCATGTAAATTGCTAGTAGAGTTTCATAGAAAAGTAAGTAGCGAGCGAAGTTAATCTCTTTCCAATTGACGTAGTGACGCCCTTATGCTGACTTGCTTCTTCATTCTACGAAAAGAGACTAAAGCTTTTAAAAATAAGGAACGAGGGTTTCAGAAGTACCTACGCCTTAAAATTATTTGAGTCGATGATCTTCGCCTAGCCACGGGGTTAGAATAGATAAATGTAGTCGAGGATTGTGGTCAGAGGAAAGACTTCTGTCCATCAGGAACCGCTAGTGGTTAATGATAATTTCAAGATGACAATGACCACAAATCCTATGGTTCTGTAAGCGAGCATGCATTTATAATTGATTTTAGAGTATGGTATCAGCCTAAATCATATGCGTGATTCCTAAGCATAATTCAAAATATAAATATATATACATACGCACTCAAACCAATGATAATTCCGGTAAGCTTTAAGCAGTGGCGGTACTTCCATAGAAGCCCAAAAGCCCAGTTTGCCTTTTAAAATTCCAAATAATAATTTTTAGATTTGAAATCTTTATACTTTAGACCCCATAATAAGCAAATATAAACTAGAGATTACACAATTAACGTTTAACGCTTTTGGGCCTCTATGGAAGTCCCGCCACTAGCTTTAAGTTCAAAACTAAAACTTATGTAAATTGTTGAAGCTAGTAGAACAGCCACGCCTTTTACATAGAAGCAATTTGCAATACACAACACAATCGAATTGTCTTGCACTATTGTTTGCGAGTCCACTGTGTGCTAATTCGAAATGGTTAGCTAGTATGAAAGCATAAATATCCTGGTGTTTATTTACGCCGGCGTCATGGTAATTGAGTTTCTCGCAGCATCCGACTGCCTCCCGTGTCTGCCGGTAGGCGAAATTTAAAATTAACAATTCTTAGCGAATCCGATTTCGTTGGTATCGAAATTACTTCCGCTCGTGGCGCTGGAAGTGATGATTTTTCATACATATTTATATGCATAAATAGTCACGACTATGTCTTTAGTGGGTAAATGATTCAGAGGTGTACTGCTTCATGGTCTCGCGGCACAAGTCGGCCAATAATTTTTTAAAGTTTAAGTTTTTCAATAGCAGTAGGGAGTCTAGAAAATTTTGCCAAAAAATGGCCATTTTATATGAGCCTTTTAACACAGTTTGCGAAACATGGTTGTCGAAATATAATTCAGGGTTTTGCCTCTATCCTACCACACACGCGCCACTGTAACTCCTGTGCTCCAGGATCAACAAAGACGCGCACAGTATTGACGCACTGAAGCTCAGCGAATCTAAGGGAACCTAATTTGTCATGATCCAGCAATGAAGTTAATTAGAAAAAATAAAAAGCAGTGATGGCCTCGAGGGTTAGGCGCGCGGTCGAGAATTTCGGCGGTCGCAGGTTCAAACCCCGGGCACACACCTCTGACTTTTCGAAGTTATGCGTGTATTGACAATGTATTATCACTTGCTTTAACGGTGAAGGAAAACATCGTGATAAAACCTGCACCCCTAAAAGTTCTTAGGAATTTCTTAGGTGTGTAGTCCGCCAACCCGCACTAGGCCAGCGTGGTGGACTAAGGCCTAAACCCTCTCAGTTGTAGAGGAGGCCCGTGCCCAGCAGTGGGACGTATATGAGTTGATGATGTATGTATGTATAAAGCAGGAGTTGAAAAACAAAGATTTGTCCACTTCCCTCCACAGCAAAATGGGAGACAAAATATTGAGCTATGAAGTTTCACCCTCACAATAAAACATTCATCAGGGTTATAGTCGTGAATGTATGTGTCTTCCTTCTCCTCTCAAAGCATGGCAGTTCTAGTCAAAACCAAATCTGGGTGTATTTAAAATATCGGAGCGTTATCGCGGGCGAGCAGGTATGAAGGCTGAAAGGGGGATATGGGGGTGGCGATGGAGGGGCGTAAATTCCGCCGCCACCTGATTTCCGTGTAATTAAAGATGGGATTTCCAACTTAAGAAGAAGGGTGGGCAGTATAATTTCTTGAAATTAATTCGACTCCGCGGGCGTCGGCTACTTGCCACTTAAAACTGGGGCTCTCAAATAGTTCCATGAAGTAGGCCATTCGGTTTTAAATTAATTTCGAATGTTACTCAAGTGTTTCGTGCCGGTCGGGTGTTTTTAATGGTGTATTTTGTGAAACGGGAAAGGAATGGAGCTACAGTAAAATTATTTTATATTCCTGCATGGAAATTTGAATGTATTAGCTATGAAAACTGAATTATTTACTATCTAAATTAGTTTCAGTTTTATTTTAATCACTAAAAATAATTGAAGATATAGGTAATGTGGCGACAAAGCACGCTTTTGTGCAAAATTTCAATGAAATAAATTATTGTGTTAATAAAATAATAACGTATGTAGTTTTCTTTTATATCAAAGTTTTTGTATAATCTGTGAATTATATAGAGATGGTGGGCTGCCACTCACCAATTCATAAATTTAGAAACCCAACAAAACTGTCCGACACAGGAATCGAATTCGAGGCTTCTCGATCACACTCCACATGTGCAAGGAGGCATATAATAATATAATACTCATTTACTTGAATATGCAATAGTAGAAGTATCAACAAAAATAATAAACGTAAAATTATTTTAAAACTTTAAAGCTACTTAAACAACCTATAAATGGCCGCTACACTGAATATCTTATCTAGACCTCAGGGGCAATATCTCACGAGTCCACGTCCGACAGATGATTAACCTCCTGGCCCCGAGCCAGCGGTACAAGGTTCGATCCCCGGGCCAGGTTATCCACTCCCCATTGTCTCCCGATTGTGATGTTTGATTTATGCAAGCATTACGTTTGACACGGCGCGCGGATTATGCGCTCCGATGGTGGAATTAATTGTTGGATCCAATTGAATTAGCCTTGTTGTTGTTAACTGAGTATGTTGTTAGGCAGGCTGATGTGATGCGTTGTTGTGTCTGGTGTATGTATCGGATAGGTATAAAGTGATATGAAATGGACGTTAATTAATTCTGTGAGCTCAATAGCAGTGCAATGTATGTCAATACAAATAACATTATATGATTGTGTTCTTACAATATAATGTGCCAGTGATACAGTAGATATTAAATTAACAACTCCGTGGCGCAGTTAGCTATACCGGTTAGCGAAACGATAGGCCGCGGGTTCGATCCCGCACGGAAACAAATGTTTGTGTGATCTTCTTCCTTCTTCCTAGTCGTTTCTTCATTACTGAGGGTCGTGACCACCATGTGTGTGGCTCTCCTGTACACTTCGCACCATCTTCCTCCAGACATTCCTATTCTGTGCCATTCGTAGGCAAGCCTGGGCACTGGCTCCTGTATACGCCTTTACTATGTCTATCCACCGGGGCGGCGCTCTTCCTCTACCTCTCTTCCCCTCCACGTGGCCAACCATTATAAGTTTTTCCGGCTTGTCCTCCTGCCTAGCCACATGGCCAAAGAAACGAAATACGCTTGAGTAATAATGGTGGAGAGACGTGTCTTAATCTTTAGCTGGTTCAGGATTGATTCGTTTGTGCGGCGAGCTGTCCACTTGATACCCAGCATATAGTTAACTAGCTTTTGCTCGCGACTCCGTCCGCGTAGACTTCAGGGTTGGTTTCAGAAAGAAAACAGTAGTCTATTTTACTCCCCAGAGTCCCATTTATGCCCATACCAAAAAATCATTCAAATCGGTCAAATAGACGTGAAACGTGTGCCGCCGCGCACCGGCCGGCCGGCGCTTTGTAGGTACATCATTGCGCGCTTGATAATTTTTTCGCTGCGGTGTTATTTTAAAACTGCGATATCTTCTAAGATACTTATTGAAATCAAATGATGTAAAGGCCAAATTTCTTTTAAATTAAATACTTGTGATGAATAAATGATTTATTTGGATAAGGATTAATATCATCTTTATGAAAACACCTTCACAAATAATGCTTTCATCATCAGCCCATATACGTCCCACTGCTGGGCACGGGCCTCCCCTACCATTGAGAGAGTATAGGCCTTAGTCCACCACGCTGGCCTAGTGCGGGTTGGCGGACTACACACCTAAGAAATTCCTAAGAAGTTTTAGGTGTGCAGGTTTCATCACGATGTTTTCCTTCACCGTTAAAGTACGTGACTATTCACTGTGAATACACACATAACTTCGAAAAGTCAGAGGTGTGTGCCTTGGGGTTTGAACCCGCGACCGTAGAGATTCTCGACCGCGTGCCTAAACCTCGAGGCCATCACGACTTACTTAATGCTTTATTTTAGAACAAATTTGGTTAGCATAAAAAAGGTTATAGTGAGCCAACCTTAAAAGATAGACATATGCTGTCGCGGACTTTTTTTTAGAACTTTTAAAGGGGAACAATTCTGTCATACATTATTTTAGCGAAACTTTAACCGTTTCCGCAGCTCACGCAGCGAAAGTTCTCAAAAGGAAAAAAATACCCCCGATTTTGAAACATTATTTATTGGTGCTCCACTCCTATTGGTCGTAGCGTGATGTTATATAGCCTATAGCCTTTCTCTATAAATGGGCTTTCTAACGCTGAAAGAATTAATAAAATCGGACCAGTAGTTCCTGAGATTAGCGCGTTCAACCAAACAAACAAACTCTTCAGCTTTATATATTAGTATAGATATAATAGTATACAATAAAGTATGAACAATATAAAACTAAACCCGAATAAATGCGAGTGAATATCGGCCCGGTTATTTAAAACTGTTTATGCCGCATTGGCTTGATTCCAACCCTGCCCCGGTGCGGAGTTCGAAACCTTGTCAACTAGATTCTAGCGTTTCAACAGTTTCTATTGACTACCGAATGAGAATATTTAGGAAGGCGGAAAACTATTTTTTACAAGAAACTTTCGAGAATTGGAATGTAGACTTGCTTACTTTCGAGAATTGAATTTGGAGTGGTTGGAATACATTTCCGGAAAATTTCGATTAACTGCATTGAATAGAATAGAGTAAACTTAATTGTACACACACAGGAAGATAAAGCAAAACACATATACAAAAACAGAATGCACGTACAAATGGCGGTGTTATCGCTTTAAGCGATCTCTTCCAGACAACCATGAGGTAAATATAGCAGAATAATTTTTGTGCATATACATACTTACAATACATAAATACAATACAATAAATATAAATAAGTTCTAATAATTATATACATACAAGTATTTGAAAATTTTAAAAATAGTTAAAATACAAGAAATAATAATAAACAATAAGCAGCAATGTACTATGTAAAAGATAAATAATGTTGCCTTAAAAGGTTTTTAAAAATATGAAAGGAATCAGCACGCTTTATATAAATAGGCAATGCATTCCAGAGTCTTACAGCCTGTACAGAAAAAGAATTATCATACAATTTGTTATTGGATTGAAATTTGATGATGAGTTTTATAATCTATGTGGTTATTGTGTTTATATAATTTATTTGATTATTAAAAATACATGATGAAAAAAAAACCGTATAAGTGTGTGCCATCGAATTGTCTTGTGATAGATTCTCTCGTCTGCTAAAGTGTCATTAAGTTTTTCCATGACTAAATTTCAGTAGCATCACGGTTTCTCAAAATGTCATTCTTATAGGGTTATTCATTAAAGATAGTGCTCAAAACATAGTTGGCGACACGATGGTGTAGAAGTATGTATATTGCAAGCACTTCTTCAAAGATATTGGCGTGCGTGAGGAGGCATGCGTACACATCTTAACTAAATTGAACTTAGAAGGTCAAAGGTTTTTTCTTAAAACTTAGGTAACAAAACTTTAAGGACATTTAAAGTAGATTTATGAATGTTCTAACCGTTCCGAATGGGGTGATCTTAGGCTAATTTTATTTATTGAACCGCATTCCATATCGTTGTACCTACACGAACATACTAATGCCTATTCGTATCTAGATCCCACAACTACAATAATAAACAGCATCGCGCGCAAGTTAACATAAAAACCAGACTGCGAACTTATTGTAGGTCACGATGAAACTTTCAGTAGTTCTCCCGGTGTCGCTGAAAATTTCACGAGTCTCGTGCGGTGGCTGGCGGCGGGCCAGCCTGAGTCCCATCGCCTTACTTTATTATGGGTTATTAAATGAAAAGCATTGTTTTTGCCCGGCGAAACATTAATGTTTGCGGCTTAAGGCTTTTTTATGTCTTTTTTAACTGTGAAAATATGCTTGGAAAGGTGACTTTTATTTGTGCGGTTGATATACTATAAAATAATACTAAATTTTATTTTTATGTTGCTTATAACTCTTAATTTTAAACTAGGATTAACTACTAAAACTACTAGGATTGACTAGTAAAAAATGTCAGGCTTGTTGCTCAAGATCATACAAGAAAACTATAGGATGAACATTCAGAAGTAATTGTAGAGAGTAATTTGTATAAGATAAAACACGAGGAAATTCTTAAAGAAAGAAATTTTAGGATTTGGGAGGATAGCGTGTACAAGGTAGACAATGATATGATACAAGATAGAGATTAACACAAAGGTATTTCATCGTTAAAAAAACAACTGGCACTCTAAATAGCTTCGAACTATGCTAAATGTGAGAGAAATAGTACCATACACTACTTATTTTTAATGTTAAGTACATATATTTTTTTACATTTACAGTCATCAAGTAAAGACTGCATGCAATTGATCCCAAGTGTAATATCTGCTAGATGAAAACTACTTCTTTTGGCAAAATTACCGAGTCATACAGAATGCATAGCACCAAAATGATGTCATAACCGGTATGGAATCTAGAACACTGCATTAGGCGCATTTTAATCACTTTTGGTTGAAAAATCCCCTAATTGGCACTGAGCCCAAAAATCCATCCGTTCAACTACTTAGACTGTAGGAGCACACTATAATCTAGGCAGCTCATCGCACACAATAGGGCTTATATAAGCTGGGTCGATACAGGTAGGCGTTACATAAAATGACCCAGCACTTAGCGCCCAAACTAGCCTTTATGCCAAAAACCTATATCTTACTCGCACCGCGTCGTATGTTAAGGGAGTAACAGATGTGTCCGTTGAATAATATATGTCGATAAAACGTGTGCTTTGAAAATAGAAACGAACTTTCTCAACGTACAGCGTGCCTTGTGAATTTATTAGTGTGTGAGCAATTCTAGGAGTCTTTCGACTTTTGTTCTTTTTTTTATATACCTTGCAGAAAGTCGAGTGGTTGCGACTCCCATGGGAATCCTCCTACTGTATAATAATAATATAGCCCACTACTTATGAAACTGATGTCTAACATTGTCACGTGACCACATAAATGTTTAAACATTATACCTTACCATAATTTGCTTTGCATATACAGAAAAAATACGGGATTGATTTCAAAGATTGAATATGGATACACTATCCATATCATTGAATAATTTGGAAAACCAACTAATGGAGTGAAATTTAGCTAGTAATATTTGTTTAGAAAAGAATAGTGCACAATCATAAAAGTGTTTGAGTAGAGAACGCGTCTAAGACAATGTAATTCAGGCACTACGATAATTATTTGTTATTGATTTAAATTCTGACCTATAAATTTATTTTCCTTGACCCAAAATTACACATTAATATTCAAAGCACATCCGCACCGTTAGTTTACTCAACCCTGCATATGTCAAAGGAAATGTGAATGTCACCGGCGCCATTGTGCGTGTGACATTTTGTCTAACGTGTTCCGTAATAGCGTGTCACAAGCTTTGTACCTTCCCTTGGTCGGTTTCGCCCTTAAATGACATTCTACAGTGATTCAATCCCCGGTGCATACTTGATGGCACCATCTAATGCGGTTACATTTTAATGGGTTTTCCATTCGTACGGGGGATTTTAATCAGCTGGCATTTTAATTGGCGGATTTTAGGGTTGGTAATTTTGCTCGTGGGGATTTTCAGGTTGTAATCTGCCTCCTCTGTTCTATTGCGGGACGGACGAAATTTTATTAGGTTTTGTGGCAACAAACAAAACATGAGCGGCGTACAATGCATGTTTGCCTATCCAATTGGTATAATCATGTCATGTTAATGCAAAAAAATGTACTACATATTTCTTTTTGAAGTTTCAAGAATAATCATGATGATGATTAGCATTTTATATAAACAAGAATGGGTCAAGTATACAAGTATACAAATAAATAATAATAAATCTTATACTTGACCCCATCATCATCATCATAAACTCACGCCTGTATTCCCCGAAGGGGTAGGCAGAGGAGCATTTCTGCACCCACATTTCGCCAGGTATGTATCAGTCCCACGTAATAGGGGGCGAGCCTATTGCCGTTTTTCGGGCACATTTCCCGACTCCGTGCTGCTACTGAGAATTTCCTAATTGAAAAACCCAATAACACTTTGCCCGACCCGGGAATCGAACCCAAGACCTCTAGATCGCACGGCACATACTTGTACCGCGAGACCACGAGGCAGTCAGTTCCAATGTCGATGCAACATTACTGGTAGTTCCGTGGCGTGGTATAAATGCGTAATGAGGTTAGTCGAGCGCGCCGTTTGGCAAGTGGGTCGCGGGCCCCGGCGCCCCCACGTGTTGCGCTCGTCGTGCTGTGACCATTGTTTTGGCGGCATTGCGTATATTCCATTGTTGAGTCGTTGCGAGTTGTTGACGGTGACCATAGGCGCCATTGTTGCTATGTACATAATGGAGTTGCTATGGCAAAGGTGTATTAGGCCATCGAAATTTTTGTTATGCATGTTGTGATTTGTGTCTTTAGGGAGGGATTTTAAGTTTTATGTTTTATTTTTTTAAGTTCAGAGTTAATAGTATTTTAAGAAATTAAAAGAAAAATTAAAAATGGTTTTATCTGATCTCGAAGTCTCGCGGCAAAAGGTGGTCGTGTGATTAAGAGGTCCTAGGATCAGGAAAAGTCTCATCAGATTTTATCTCAAAGAAGTTCAGTAGCAGATAGATGCCTGCAAATGTGCCCAAAAAAACAAACAACCCCGCCTCCTAATTACGTGGGATTGAAAACATAGTTGGGCATGAGTGGGTGCAACAATGCAGCTCTGTCTCCTCCTTCTTGAATGCGTCCGTAAATGTGTGTGTATGTACAAATTATGCATATTTTTTTGTATATACAATGCAACCTCAGTGATTGCCGGGAAATAAGTTTCGTCATTATTTTTATTGTATCGGGTTTATTGCGTCAAATACTACTTCGAATGCAGTTGTTACTTCACAATTTATTATGACATTTCGTGACTATAATAAAAGTTGAAGAAAATATGTCGATACTCGTATGGCAACAGCATACTAATAGCTTCCATTATATCGTCACTATTACAAGAATACTTTACATGACATAAACTCACTTGTTGTGACATGATTTGCTTTGGCTTAGATAAAAATTCAATCAAAAAAAGATTTAAAAAAATATGCTATCCCGAGTTCGATTCCCTGAGTTTAGAAATTTGCCCTAAAAACGGCAAAAGGCTAGCCCCCGTTTACGTGAGACTGATTGACCAGGCGGAATGTGGGTGTAGAAATGCACCTTTGCCTATCATCATCATCATCCCATATAGGTACGTCCCACAGCTGGGCTTGGGCCTCCTCTACTACTGAGAGGGCTTAGGCCTTAGTCCACCACGCTGGCCTAGTGCGGCTTGGCGGACTACACAAATAAAAAAATCCTAAGAACTTATAGGTGTGCAGGTTTCATCACGATGTTTTCCGTCACCGTTAAAGTACGTGATAATAAGGCTATGTTTGTTTGAATGTATGTATGTTATAGCGAGAGTGTTTTAAGTTTCACGCTACCATATTCGTCATTAACTTTTTTTGCGAGTCTCACAGTAACTCACGCTGCCCAATTATCCAACAAGGTAGTAAAGAAAAAAAAAAGGCATTTGTGAACCTATCAAGCATTCACTTGCTTGATCTATCATTGCGATATATCAGACAGAGGTTACTATCGTATACTTCCATCGGTTGTGAGTGAGAATATCCCCTAGCAAACACGCCTCAGGGAGTCCTCAGCGTGGCCGCGCAGGTCGCCGGGGCAGGTCGCCAGCCAGCCGCTCGTGCGGAGACAGTTAATCAGGACTGTAATGAGCCGTGTACTATCGGCCGTACATCGTTTGCTGACCATTACTGCGCGGTAACGGGAACGTTTTCATAAATTCGTTGAGAGTGTGTGGTGTAATGAGTAATAACACAAATAATATTAGGGTAGCGATGTTCTCTTAATTTGTTTTGGAATAGTTTTTTTTTTAAAGGCGGTATTTGTTCTGTTATTGCAGGTCCTGATGAGCACAAACTTAATACTAAATGAAGGCTAAATGTATTTTAATAAATGTATTTTGAAGCCTCGAGTATTTGAAATACTAATTACAAAATACTTCGGCTTCACGTATTTGAAATACAAATTACAAATTACATTTTAAGAAAGTAATTAAAATACAAATACAAAATACGTATTTGTATTTCAATTACGTATTTCAATTACAAGTAATTCAAATACAGCCCAACCCTGCTTAGCTAGTGGGATTAATTCAGCTTTGTGATGTTTTTTTATTTGTTATTCATTATTTTGTATCCACCAAAGATAAACGCTGAAAAGAAAACTTCAATCGTTTAAAAAATCAATTCAAAATAGGTTTACAAAATTGATGTAAGCATATATTGAGAATTTGGTGAATCTTCTAAACTTTCGGCAATATTTTAACCGATATTCTAAAAAATTTTCTGTTTTTTTTTTCAGAATCCACTTAAACCAGCTTTATGATAAACTATTACTGAAGCTATTCTAATAACACTAACTTAGTTCACGAAAGTGACTTAATTTGTTCAAAATAAATTAATTTTATGAAATCAAATTGCACCGTTGTATATATCATATAAGCATAATTAACAATCTTTTTATAAGGAAAAATTAGATTTTCTTTAAGATAACGAAACAGCAACTGAATTGTCCGACGTGATTATGTCGACTGATAACTTACGAGTACAACCAGCTCTTAATAGTGAACTGGACAACTTTACACTCAGTTCCCTACAGCTTGCATAAAAATCTTCTAAAGAAGTCATCGTAACTTCAAAATTTTTCGTAGCCTCACATACAGTCCTAGACGCATTTGATCATGTTTTGTCGCGCACCTAACACCAGACTGCGAATAATTTATCCGATGTGTCGCAATCTCGAATGGAATATTCAAGGGCCGCCATCTGTGAAATTAGAAAGGCCCGAGACAATGGCGCGGGGAGGTGCGGGTTACGCGGCCGGAGAGCGATGGACTCGCTGAAAAACTGGACCACATAGCGACTTCGATCTGTTTAAGGGGGAATTTGGGAGGCTTTGGATGTATGTTTGTGGGTCAGGATTTATATGAAGATTTTAATTCGAAGGTAGTGTCCTAGGTTTGTTGTTTGCTTAACTAGATTTGATAAATTTTGGTATATAAATGCTAATGGTTATGCCTAAACCTATCCACAGATTTGACTGAAGATATGAAACAAAAATGGGCGAATGAAGACATGACGGTTAATAGGGATGTTTGGAAGGATAAAACATACTGCGCCGACCACAAATGAAATTGGGAACAGGGCCCTTGCCTATTTCCTTAAATAATGATGACCTATCCACCGATTTCGACAGAAATTTATTAACACGCGTGGGCTTTAAATGTCCCTGAGTTTTACTGAATGCATTAGGAATACGTTTCTTTTCATAAGAAAATAGTCGTCATCACCGTTTACGAGAACCAAGGATGTAAAATTCGAGAAAATCATACTATCTGTCAATTGTTGAAAGTCTTTTGGGAAATTTAAATACTCGTATTTGTTTAGGGTGTGGGTATTTGTGAGACCGAAAAGTCTCTCGTAGTCTCTGATACCCACGACACAGGGCTTGTATCCTAGTGTGGGATCAGATCTATTATATGTACATATGTGATTGTTGGGTATAGTTATTATTATTATTAGTATAAAGTCTATAAGCAGTGGACGTTCTTTATTAGATTACCAAGGATTCATAAGACAGTATGAATTTTGTCATCAGAAGCAATAATCAACAAATGGATAAAATTAAATTGCAGATGAAGCACTCCCGAGCCACTCCATTTGAAAAATCAATAAGCGAAAAGTCTTCGAGCAAAGATTATTATCTGACTTCGCTCTCTAATACTTTAATAAGAAAGTTTTGCGGCCACTGAAATGTTGGCGTCAGATGAAATGTGAAAAAAGTTTCAATAAAAGCCTCGTGTTCGCATGGAGGTGCGATCGATTTCCCCACTCTGTGTAAAATATTTTTAAGACAACACGTATAAGCTGCAAAATTCTAAAGGAAGAAACGCAGAAAATTTTACATTTGAAATACCAGTCTTCATCCATCGTTAATGCGAGAAACTTGGGTCCCTCTTTGGCCATATTGTGCACCATGAAGAAATGAGAGATTTAGCGCAGTTTTTGTTAAAATGCAGAAATCTTTAATATGTTTTTTAATTAACCAATGGTTGTTGATACCGCCAACATCGAATAGAAATAATTATTTGACTCTTAAATTGTAAGTACTCAGTCGTATAAATATGCCAACAATGTTTTGTAGTTGGCAAAATAAATACAGTTCGAGTTTCTGTGTCAGTTTTGTATGATTTCAGTATTCATTTTCCTATAGTTTGTAAGTTGTGTGCATACTGGAATATAAAGTATTCTACTATACAGAAGCATCAAAGGAAAATCAGTACCGTTTAAATTAAAGAAATATATTCTACATTTGAATTTCAGACAGCGACTAGTTGATGTGATTATCCGCTAGATTGTGCTTTAATACGAGCAGCGTGTACATACCTACCGCATACCTCGCCCAACACAGCGCTCAATGCACACGCAACATCGAAATTAATTCACTAATTGCCGATATTGAACTCAGTCTCGAATTGGGGGATCAGACAAAGCCGCGCTCATCCCCCTATCGACGGTAATCCAGCCGAATCTCTAACTGATTGAGATTCCATTATTATCGAGCGGCTAATGCCCCCATCTTTACGCGTTGACTGGCTCGAAAATGCCTTTGACGATGTACCTGAGCGTGTGATTGGAGAGAGTGCGTTATTGAATGACAGTGGTGATTCGGCAAGAGTATCCACAAGTTCGCACTTCAATTTGAAAAAATAATTGAACGATTAAAGAGTATTATTGGTGTCAGGTCTATATTTCTAACACGTCTGGTTAAACACGCTCAACAGTCAATTGACCATTTTACATACATACATAAACTCACGCCTGTATTCCCCGAAGGGGTAGGCAGAGGTGCATTTCTGCACCCACATTTCGCCAAGTATGTATCAGTCCCACGTAATAGGGGGCGAGCCTATTGCCGTTTTTCGGGCACATTTCCAGACTCCGTGCTGTTACCGAGAATTTCCTAATGGAAAAACCCAATAACACTTTGCCCGACCCGGGAATCGAACCCAGGACCTCTAGATCCCACGGCACATACTTGTACCGCGAGATCACGAGGCAGTCCATTTTAATCCCATAAATCATACGATGGCAATATACCCGGGACATTCCGATTAGACATGATTAATAATGAATCATCTAGAATCTTTTTCGCGAAATAATATAAACACTATTGCAATGTCTGCATATTTTAAAATTAAAAGCAAAAAAAATGAAATTCGCCAACAAACAAGCCACAACTTTACTCGTATAACGTTCTCAAAAGAAAAATATATTTCCGAGGAGCGTCCCCGGCGTTATTTACCTTACAGAAATCTCTCTGTCCGATATCGCGTTAAAAATGAACCAAATATTTTATTTTTGTTATACTTATAAAACATCGTCTGTCTGGATGTTCGTTTGAGACTTCTGCTTTGCGATTTTAGCAAGAGTTGCCGACTTTGTGGTTTGAAATATTAAATATTTTATCTTATTTACGTTAATGAGAGCGGAAACGAGGTTTAATTAGTTACCGAACTTTTTTCAATGAAATAAAGTATGGATATAAAACCTACCCTTCTACTGATAAGGACTGGCAGAATATGTCGGTGTCTCCGGCTTTCTAGTCCTGCATGGAAATTACTGACAGTCCCTATCGAAAATTCGACGTAAGCAAACCCACTAATATCTCTTAGTGACACGCATTGGGGTGGACCATGTTATACCAGGGCTTAAGCGCCCCGGATTACTTATCAGTCGTCTGGATTTTATTAACAAACGAACTTCATTATTTTTTTCATTTAGGCCTTGTAGCATTATATAAGAAGCAACACACTAGAGCAGCATGGTAACCTAGTGACCAATGATATTCGGCTCAGTGTATCTAGATAGAAGTAAGCTTGATATTATTTTGAATGCGTTACTGTACCAAAAAAAAAATATATCGGAAATATGTTGAAAATGTTCTGTCTTGTTTCATTTCATAGTTCAAAAAACACTGTATAGTTGACGTTATACAATATAATCACTCAGCTTATCGATATAAAAAGCTTCCGGACTGTCCCTCAAACATACAATAGTTCTGCCTCGCCAGGTAGCGCAGGGCGGTTTTACTAGACACAGCACTTATCGATATCGATAAAAGAATTCTCTCAAGCGAAACGGAGCAGAACATTTGAATGGAGACACAATTCTGCGTGATGGTATCGCCGTGCGCAACTCAAAAGTGCAGGGCGCGACGGCTGAATGGGCACGGGCGCACTTTAAACAGTACGCGATCCATCAGTAAATGAAACGCCGATGTGTATCGGAGCCCGCTTTCGCATTGATCTCAGTTACGGGGAATTTTGAGTCGTCGCCTTCCTGTGCCCTAACTATGATTTTGCGATTTGATGATGTGGCGTACCTTATATTTTATTTATTTATAAAATATATTTATTTATTATAAACATTTAATATTATGTATATTTATAATAAATAAATATATTTTATAAATAAATAAAATATAAGGTACGCCACACACACGATAGCAACGGGCATAAAATTACCAATGGTCACTATGATGGCAAACACAACGGACATGCTGATAAGAACGGGCATGCCAAGATGAACGGCCACAATGACAAAATGAATGGTCATAAACCGCGGGGACAAAACGTTCAAGATACAGGTCAAAGGGAAGAGTGTGACAGTATCGGTAGACCGCCTGAAGCCGGCCTACATACTCGTCGACCCATCTCCCATTCCTACTCCTGCTCCTCCACTAACTCAATCTACTCCACTAACACCCATTATCCCAACTTCCGCCCAACCTCCCACCCCAGCACCTCCATCTCATATTCCTGCTCCCACGGGGCAAAATCCCCCAGCGCAGGACGTCAAAAGGACACGCTCGGGCCGCAGAGTTCGCTTTCCGGACTATTATCGCCCGTAGTAACGGTCTCAGGGGGGGAGTGATGTGGCGTACCTTATATTTTATTTATTTATAAAATATATTTATTTATTATAAACATTTAATATTATGTATATTTATAATACTAACAATTACACTCCACACATATTCATACTAATACACATACATCACACTTACAGAACCCAACACATTTATTATAATATTATTTATAATGTGGAGTGCATTGGAGGCGCACGATATCGCGCCGGTGCAAACCGGTTTCGCGTAGTGGCAGCGAGCGAGCGATGCGCGTCATCGCTTCAACTCACGCGCCGGCCGCGTCGGCCGCGCCGCCGACGCGGCCAGTCGGTACACCTCCCTCGCTCGCGAAGCCCGTGTCACCCGCTACCTCGTCGCCTTATCTCGTCCGCGCTTAATAGCTGCCTTTAATATTATATTCTCGTACTTTGAACCGTCTCGCTTCCTTCTGATATTTCTATTCTGTGACTTTATTGTGTGTGTGAACTGTATCTTCTTGTGCCGTGACTATTGTTATATATACTGTGACTTTTGTTATATATGTGTGCGCCATTAAACGCTTTAAATCGCTTGTGCTTTATCATTGCGCTCACGCCTGCACCTACCACCATCCGGCACATCATCCTCACGCAACATCAGGCGCTGTCGCTACGTGCCCGCAACCAGGCACACCGACGCCGCCTATACATTAGCCACTATAGCTAAACTAAGCTTAACTATAGCTAAAATAGTACATTCAGCGAAATATTTACATTTTCTATCAGGCATAATTGGGCCGATTGGTGTGCGATCATCGGAGATTTTTTTTGCCAGTAGTCATTGACCGCAGTAGAATTTGAAAAAGTTGGAAAATTAGTTAATATCGCTTATAGTAAAAGTAATGTTGGATTCTGAAGCCGTTTTGAGGCAAATAATTCTGTCGCTCAAATTTAATGTCTAATGACGTCAATGGTCATGCGTTATTATCGTTGTATGAGTATCTTCTCAAAACATGCATTTGGACTGTAGGTACAATGAAGGTGCAGTGTTATCACTATGTCGTGGTAGTAAAAAAAGTATTTTCAACTTCGTCATCACGAAAGTAACTTGAATAATGGCCTCCAAACAACGTTTAAAACTAACGCCCCCACCATATTTTAGGAGTGACAAATCACAACATGTCATCGTGAATATTTGAGCTCGACGTGAAAGCACCTTCCTACGTAATTACACGAACACAACAGCGTCAAACAAATGGTATGGGTTTCTTGTATAAAAATAGAATTGAAAATACCGACTCCCAATAACATCCCCTTCGCAACATCAATCAATTAGTGGGTCTCCTTGCCCCCGGCTTTGTCTCCGCCCGGGGTGGCTACCCTCGACGTCATAATGTTATAAATGTTCAAATTTTGTTTGTTGATCAATCGTGCTTTTCTTTTGAAGGTTACACATATGAAAATTATTGGTGTCGTGGAACAAGTTTAAGCCGTGCGATCCAGAATTTCTAGATTCGATTCTGAGTCGAGCGGTGTTATTGGATGTTTTTTTTTAAAAGAAAAACTTTAATAACAGCACGGAGAAATACATGACTGTATGTGTTTCTCTCGTTTCACATCTTCAAAATTACACAATAGAATTTAAATCAATTTTCAATATATATAGGTGATTTCTCTAGCATTGTTTGCCTGCATGTATTACAGTCTATACTTCATGAATGCATGGATGAATAATAATCAAAAAACCTTATGTTACATTCTAGTTTTCTGAAAAAAACTGACCACGCTCAACCCAAGCGATTCTTGTACCACTCTGTACTCGATACTACAGGGCATTGCACTTACCTTCGCATACAATGCTGTAAATTTTCTATGCCAAAGAAACAGTATATTGTTGCAATAAGATGTTCTACCGTAATCCTCAACCTAAGCTTTACCGTAATTCACCATCTACAAGAATTTCAAAGTATAAAGAACCTCGCCCCGCATTAAAGGCGCGGCGCGAGAGTATCCCTTTCTTTTTGTCCGGGGAATTCATTTCGTTAATATAAATTTAAGATTTTCAAGCTCATTACCTCTTATCGGCGATTTAAAGAGGTCCGAGAGGGCCGGAACGCCGCAGATTCCCTCCTCCCATTATACGTCTGTGCCGAAACTGCGATCAATGTAATTCGGCATGATTAGAAATTGGGAAATATCTACCTTTTTCCGTACAAAAACCCCGATTGGTGGATTTAAATCGGGAACGTTGGGATTTTTTTTATCCGCACTGGGATACGGCGGTCGGCGCGCCTTAATGATGTTGACTTTTGGAGAATACATTTTTTTTTCGCCCGATCGGTTTTTATTTTAAAGATATTTTTGCGCTATGAAGTTTGGGTAAAAAAATATACGAGTTTTTTGGTGTGTTATCACATCGTGGCTTCATGTTATTCCTGATGTGGATTGGACTACGCCTGGCAAGGCCAATATTGTAAATCCAAACGATTTTAGAAGGTCGTTGGTTGAAATTTGCTTATTGTGGTTTCAATAGACTTGAAACCATTGTATAGATTATATTATATTTTTTTATCGTTTTTATTAATTGGCGCGGTTGTGGTGGTGCCTGTGATATGAAAAACCGTATTTCTCACTTCAAGGCTGCAATTCAAATTCATCCACTTCCCATTTTCTACAAGAATTAGATCAAAATTTAAAAATAAGAATTCTTGTAGGCCACAATGCGAAAATTAAGACTACCAAATAATTATATTGACGAGTTAGAGTCGGAGTATTTTTTTTTAATATTTATTTTTTTCATTTTAAACGACGTGAATTAATTATTCCTTTAATTTAAATTTCATCGAATATTCTGGATTACGTACAAATTAGAATTACGACAACGTAAAATAATTTTCAGTCAACACAATAATGTGCCGGCCTCACGCCATGGCGCTCATTCCATCCGCGTCCCCGCTTACCAAACCTATTCAAAAGGAACAAACAAACGCTCAAAGTAATCCAAAAACACATTATGTCGCCGAACAGGTACACCGTCGCTTTTTCTAATTTAAATTTCGTTAACATCAAGGGGCTTGAAAAGGTAAGTAGGTAATGCCACATCGCTCTTCTATCTTGATGTATTTCCCCTTCAAATATATCCAATAGGGCAAAATCAATCGATCACTTCCTTACACTATACTCCTCCTTATCCACTTGCAATAAGTGCTATAGTCGTTTGGCAGAGGTGCAAAACGGCTTTGCCAGGGGTGCCCGAATGAAAGATTGGTCTTTGTTGCGAGGTGTATAAAAAATTTGACGTTATTACGACCCTATGTAAGTGAAATGCGCTTTGGGAGTGATTTTAACTCGTATATTTTTTGAGGTAAAACCCTTTAATATAGGATACGGTTTCGCTTGATGTGATTATATTTATGTTTGATATTTAAACCACACCGTAACATAAGGAATAATGAGGCTTTCACAAAATTGACGTCGTGTTTCCCTGATTTGCTCAGATTTAATTTTGTTCACTGCAAAAGTGTTATTGGGTCTTTCATCATCATCATCATCAACCCATATATGTCCCACTGCTGGGCACGGGCCTTCTCTACAACTGAGACGGTTTTAGGCCTTAGTCCACCACGCTGGCCTAGTGCGGGTTCGCGGATTACACACCTAAGAAATTCCTAAGAACTTTTAGGTGTGCAGATTTCATCACATCGACCCCTTCCCGCCAAATTATCGTAAGCGACACTTTTTCGAAAATGCGTTTTTTATCGAAACTACTACTTTAAGCCGTAACGGACCCACCCCTGTCGAAATTTTCCCAAAAAAGAAAATCGTTATAAAGTTATAGCAAGTACCAAAATTATCGTGAACACATATTTTCTTAAAACTTTATCGTAAGCGACACAAGCGTTTTCTTCTTACGTGCCTTGCGATAGATTTTTTGTAGCGAAAACGATCCTATTTGTTTACTGAAGATGATCAAATTCATATTTTTTAAACTATTGGAAATTAGGGTGTGATAAAAGACAAAAAAATCCTTTTGAGAAGAGAGGAAGGGTGTGAGAGAAGGAAATCCTTCTGTCAGGTACTAAAGAGAAAAAAAACTTCATTTTATGTATGACATGGTGGCGTTGCTGTATATACATTTCAACACCTCGATTTACCGATAGTGGCACCGCTGGAGAGACTCTAGCACATCCCAGGTTTCGATCGAATCAAAGGCTTTCTCATAGTCCACAAACGCTAAACAAAGCGGCAAGTTATATTTCTCGTTTTTTTGTATAACTTGCCGAAGCGTATGGATGTGGTCTATAGTGCTAAAGCCATTTCGGAAACCGGCTTGTTGGGGAGGCTGGAAGTCATCAAACTTTCGTTCGAGACGATTTGTGATGACCCTCGGAAACAACTTATAAACATGGCTCAGGAGCAAGATGGGCCTATAGTTCTTCAGCAAAGTGTTATCGCCTTTTTTGAAGAACAGTACGACCACACCCCTGCTCCACGCCTCTGCCGTTGAGCCCTGGAGGAGAACGGAATTGAAGAGCCTTTGAAGGACTTCAAGTATCGGCGTTCCGCCCGCTTTCAGAAGCTCTGAAGTGATTCCGTCCTCACCGGCGCGTTGTTGTTTTTAAGTTGCCTCAGGGCCATCTCAATCTCACACAGGCTGATGTACGGGATATCATCGCTAAAGTGTTGGATCAACTCGACTCTCGGCTCTTCAGCCGAGCTAACAGTCAGTTTGGGAACCGAGGTGTAAAGCTGTTCATAGAACCTCTCGATCTCCCTTAATACTAGAGGTATTAACACACACTAGTCGACACTATGCGGCCGTCGTCCGTCTTCAGCCTAGACAACTGTCTTTGCACAATAGATAAGTCTCTTGCAAACACTTTGGAGCCTCCGTGCCCCTCAATAGTGTCTTTGATGCTCACAGTATTGCGTGCACGGACATGGTGTCGCAAGGACTTCCAAATCCGTCTATTAAGCCGACGATATGCTTCAGCGTCATTGGAAGACTGCAGTGCCATAGATCGACGTTCGGCCATGAGGTCAAGAGTGTGGACCGAGAGTTTTTGTGGTCTATCTCTACGGCGAGATCTAAAATATCTACTTAGATCCCACCGTATGGACAGCTTCTACCAAACCGCTGTTTAGCTCGTCCACTGCAACGTTTGTTTTAAACAATCAAAGCGATTTGACAGCTCAAGTTGAAAGCTCTCGGGGTTTTGGATACAGGTGCGAGTAGGTCGAAGCAAAGACTTCATCAGGCGACGCCTTTCTAATTGGACATTGATATTCAATGAGCCTCTAACCATTCGGTGATCACTGCCGGTTTTCACCCTCAAATCAATTCAAATCACCTCACATCCAAATGTTTAATATAAATAAATATATTTTGCAATTATAATATGGCTTTTTCATTTAAAACCTATTTAAAATGTATATTTATTTATCAAATAGAGTTTCTTAAACATAGTAATGTTAACAGATATTGTTATCGTAAACGCCAAAATAACCTTGGTTTATGACAGCAAAAATAATGTAAGCGCCATAAATAGCTTAAATATTAATTATTTTTGTTTATTTTTCATTTATATATGTAAATATCTAAAAATTATTCATGTATGTGAAATTTTAATTTACTGGCACATTTTTGTTTAAAAATATTTAAAAAAAACCTTCTCCTGTAAAATTTGGTTTTTGTCGGTTACGCTAAAACGGCGGTAAGGGCTCGACATGTTTTCCTACACCGTTAAAGTACATGATAATTCATTGTAAATACACACATAACTTCGTAAAGTCAGAGGTGTGTGCCTGGGGTTTGAACCCGCGACCGTCATTTAGGGGAAATTGGGTTTTTACATTAGTGAATTTCCAGTAGCAGCACGGAGTCTGGAAAAATGAACGAAATACGGCAATAAGCTCGCTCCCTATTATGTGGGTCAGAAATAATTATGAAAATCTAATCAAATTTATTCTAATTCTCTCAATAGTAAATTATGATAAAATTATTTTTTCGGTTACACATAATATTGAATCTTTCATGTCTCTTGAGACAACAAGAATTGCTTGTTATAGTGTAGAATCGATGCATTATTCGTTTTCAGTTTTTGTGTGTCGTAATCCTTAAATTTATATTATACGTTAATTTTGATAGTCTTAAAACATATCTACATCCAAATGGGGTGAGTACTGCCTATCTATGAAAGAATCGCTGGTCCTTTGACCGGGTAAAGTGCTATAAAAAAGAAAATTATATTTTATTAGATACGCCACCCGAAAATAACAATAGCCATGAAATTAACTAGTTTCAGACAGAAAATTCCCCTAAAAATATTCCTATCTAAATTAGTTCATAAAATTTTCATATCCTGACGGCTATAAAGCTTTTATTCAGGGTCGTTAAGATATATTTGTGCATTTTATTATAGTCGCTGAGGCTGGCCATTATCAGGATATTAATTCTAGCCGCTTTCCGTCGGTCGACGAATACGTAATAAATGCCTTCTTAGGTATTTTTAATATTATCATCAATCCATATGCTTCCCACTGCTGGGCATGAGCCTTCTTTGCCATTGAGAGGGTTTAGGCCTTAGTCCACCACGCTGGCCTAGTGCGGGTTGGCGGACTACACACCTAAGAAATTCCTAAGAACTTTTAGGTGTGCAAGTTTCATCACGATGTTTTCCTTCACCGTTAAAGTAAGTGATAGTTCATTGTGAATACACACATAGCTTCTAAAAGTCAGAGGTGTGTGCCTGGGGCTTAAACCCGCGACCGCCGAGATTCTCGACCGCGCACCTAAACCTCGAGGCCATAATGTCTACAAGATAATTATTATTTATATTTAGTCACAAATAAATTGAACCATCAAGAGGAATGAAAACATCAACACTCCGTAACAAGTCTTAAGAAAAAGGGACGCAATACAGAATAATAGAAATGGCGAGAGCATTTCGCGAAATAACGAAATTGCCGGAGTATGAATGGTTAATGCCAGCCGAGACGGGGCCGAGCCAGTGTGTGGCATCCCGCGGGAGCAGCGGCATCCGAACGGCCATTACGTTATTTATGTGGTCATTAATTCTATTGTTGCGGATCGGCAAGAGGCAGACGTATGTGAGGTGTTTGCGATTGTTAATAAAAACTAATAGTCACGTAAATGCGATAATGATGTCCTACCGTTCGGGCTATTGATGTCGTGTCAAAGAATCTTTTTTTTTTCTTTATCAAGCACCCTCAAATGCGCCCAATTACCCGCATCTTTAAAGATCCATACGTGATCTCTAGAAGGAGCTGATTAGCACATTCCTGCATTGAAATATTTTCGCCTCAAGTGAAACCAGTTTTATGTGTTAGTTGAACTAACTCGACACTCCTGCTCGACAAGCCTGCAAATACTTTATTGTACCATTGACAAGTGGAACAGTTCTCCAGCCCGTATCATTTTGTGTCTATGAAGTGCAAAGTGAAAAAGAAGCCTAGAATGATTATGTAAATGTTGAATGTGTGTTCATTGGTAATGGTAGTTGTCTCTCGCTATCCGTTATTCCAGCCAACACAACTCTTATCACCAGAGAGAAAATTGCTACTACTCCAAGCCAGTCAGAAAACAGCAGAAAACATGCCAAACGAAATCCACCTAATCTGGAGCGAAAGTCTGCCAACACAGAGTTGCTTAATGCAATCCTGTGCGGAATTAACGCAAGTTGAATTTCATTAAGGGAGCATTCCGTTTGCCCCCGCGACCAGTGTAAATCGTACGCCTGGTGTAAATAATTTTTAATTAAAATCCGACCAAGACGGTTGTTCCGCTCGGCCCGCGGCGCTGTCTGCTTTGCGCTCTCCACGTTTGTTTGCTTCGTTGAATGTTGAATTTTGTTTGGATACCTCAACGGTCTTTGTTTTATAACTGGAAAATACCTTTGCCTTATCTTTCTTGAATTGCCCCTTGCATGTATTGGGCAGGTGTTGATTTCCAAGAATAAGTTGTTACCGATTCGTCAACCTATAAGTGCACGCTTAATTAGCATTCTTTCATTATGTAAACGCTGAGCCATACATACATACATAAACTCACGCCTGTATTGCCTGAAGGGGTAGGCAGAGATGCACTTCGGCACCCACATTTTGCCAGGTATGTATCAGTCCCACGTAATAGGGGGCGAGCCTATTGCCGTTTTTCGGGCAAATTTCCATACTCCGTGCTTCTACTGAGAATTTCCTAATGGAAAAACCCAATAACACTGCCCGACCCGGGAATCGAACCCAGGACCTCTAGATCGCACGGCACATACTTATACCGCGAGACCACGAGGCACACGCTGAGCCTAAATTGTTCAAAATAAATAGAAGAAGTTATTGTGGTGGGTTAAGGTAATTTCTAATCAAAAAATCCTCTGCTAAGAAAATGTGCGCATGTTAGTACATACATACATATATGGAAGTTGATCTAAAATATACATTTATATTTTAACGTTCCTTTGCAAAAAATCACTATAATAAACAACTTATTAAAATGTGAAGACAATCTTCCAAAAAGATTTTTGTTGAAACAAAGAAAAACTGTGAAAACTCTCACAGTTTCGTCGAAAATGCCCCGGTACAGGGCCCACCTCGTCTCCCATTTTCTCGCTCCGAATGATCAAAATACTAAAGAGTCTTAATATAAAATATATCTGGAATTACAGTGGGAATAATTTTAAAACAGTACTTGCACAGCAAACTCGTGAAACGCGAAACGCTACTCGAAAACCGGCAACTTTCCTTTCAAGCGAAGCCCGTAATACCGTAATACGAGAACTGTAAAAATGAAAGTGTATGATGCTATCGCAAAAAAGAAACGGCTGTTGTATGCTTTATAAATTGTTGTATTTCATTGTTCCGAGGATTCCGTACTTTTTGTCCGAAAAACTAAAATTTTTTTTGTAAGTCTATATTTGTCTTGACCAGCCCATATCGGCCTCACTGTTGGACAAGGGCCTCCTCTGCAAGTTAGTTATGGTCTGTTGGTAAGTATTAACATAATGTAGATGTAAAAGAGTAGGTACTAATTATCTCGTAGCCCGGCGCCCAGAGGCCACGCGGGGCCGCCGTCCCTACCTTGGCGGCCCCCGAGGTGAAGACGCCACACGCGTCAGGTCGGTATGCCTTTTGGCTCCGCGCAGAGGCGGTCCCGGGTCAATCCATAGCTCTGGCTTCAGGGTATTCCGGGGCCGTCTCGCTGAATGCGCTGATGGTGGCCGTCGCGGGGTTTTTAGTCGGTATTACGGCGCAATATTTCTGGTAGGGACCCGGCCCAGCGGCCGCCCGCAAACACGGGCGGTAACATCTATGCTGGGTCGGAAGGCGCTTGTGAGTCCGACACACCCTCGCCCCTCCGGGGGTGGGATGGTCCGTAAATGGATTTTCCCCGCGGAGAAAAAAAAAAAGAAAAAAAAAAAGTACTAATTATCTAATAAAATTATAGTATATAAAAAATTGGTCTAGGCATCAATTAGTTTATCCAAAAACCGAATATTATAACTAGAATTTATTAAGACCATAATCCGGAGAGGAGGCCCGTGCCCAGCAGTGGGACGTATATGGGCTGATGATGATTCAATTACCTACAAAACCCACGACCAAATTCTGTAAATCAGTCTACAGTTTGTCAAGTAATCACATTTGTATGTAACGAGGTTTGTGTTTGTTCATCGGTTCGCGGCTCGGTTTCGTATCAGCGGAACCCTAAAAAAACGGCAGGAGCAAAGACCAACATTGGTTAATATTCGCTCAGCGGATAAAGTTTTGCGTTCCTCATTCATTATTTCCGACAAAGAATGTTTAATGCAATACAAACACCTAGTCGAAGACTCGGGCTTGTTGGGGTTACCGACTCAACGGGGATAAGCCACCATCCATTTAGAGGGTACGATTGGATGTTTTTTTTTAGAAATATAACATACCTGCCTGTTTTCTCTTATATAATTTGCTTTAGGCATACACACATTCCCATTCGCACAACCAGGGTAGGTATGTAGGTAGGTGTATTTTAATTAAGTATTAGAAAATGGGAGCGAGCCTCTTGCCGTTTTGGGCACATTTCAGGATTCCGTGACCTTACTGATTTTTTTTTCCTGGAAAACTCCATAATATTTTGCCTGAATCTAGAACCGAACCCGGGGTCTCTTAATGTCACTCACGCCGCACCCAATGGCTATGTAATTACTATGATAAAAAAAATATTTTCACATATGTTTTTATAGAAAGGTTGTTTCATTTATATTATTAATAATATCAATTTCTAATCCTTTTTTCTAAACCATACTGAGTGGAAATATTAATTTTAAAAACTATTGCATACTAATTATGTATATGACATTTTCTGATTTCAGCTAACTATTTTTTATTTATTTAACTTCAATTTGTAATTCAAAGTCCCGCCAAATTTAATTAGTGACTTTTATGAGTGTGTCCAATTTAACCTGTTAAATATACATAGCATTGCAGCTCCAGTCAAATTAAAACGGTTGTATTCTGAAACTAATGTAATAAATTTAGTTTACGAGCAGTCTGCAATTTAATTTGATTTGTCTTGTTTAAATATTGTATGACAGTGGATGCGCGACAATTCATTCTTAATCCAACGGGTAGGTGGATAAAGCGAATGTTTGCGTACCGGGGTGGATTAGGTGCCACCCTCGACCGCCGCCGCCCCCGCACCGCGCGCGGTATACCCCCACCCCTCCCGCGCCCTCATGTCACGTGACGTTTGATTATGGCGTGACAAAACACGGCGAGCGCCACTTTTGTGTTTTTTCCATCGTTTTTTTCCCCTCTCGAAAAGTAAATTATTTTTCCTTCACTCGGCATTACGCGTAATTCCTCAACACGTGTATTTCCCATTGAGTATGTTTGCAAATGTTGTTTTTAATTACGGGTGTTTATTCGGGAGTGTTGTCCGCGAGAGTGATGCGTCGCGTCGCGGATTATCGTGCGATTTGCGTGTCGTTTTAATTGAGGGTTCTGTACCGCAGCGGTTGGGTTGGTTGGTCCATTGGCTTAGTTCGTAGCCTCCCGGTAAATGTGGTTAAATGACGTGTGAAATAAGAGGTGTCCTGTTGGATCTCCGTATCATTGATACTCGTAAATATTGACCCATTTCCTCTATGACGGATAGCTTTAGAATTTTAAGGTAGACAAGGACTATCCAGGAGGTATTCAGAGAATTTCGGGTGTGAAGATACATAAGACTCTGAAATTGATTTAAGGTTTCTTTTTGTCCTGGATACCTTTAGTTCCTTGAAGTTTTCCTTATGGTATAATTTGCCAATATGTGCGGAGCAAGTTGCCGGTAAAAACGAGTACAAAAATGTATAGTGTTTCTAATTTTACTATTAAAAATGCACCTTAGGAAAAATTCAATACCGAAGATCCATTTTCAGTAATATTATTCTCCTCGCAGAATGCCTCAATGTCCCTCGTAACGACGTCTTAAAAAGTGATGCGTCGGTTCATACAGTGGGCTGTAATACCGCGACATGGCCCATAAGGAGAGCGCGTGAGGTGACTCACAACTGGGCCATTAGGCCAGCCCTGTACCTGCCAGAATGGGCCTCTTTGATGAGGTCGGATTAGAATACGATGGATGTGTGTTAAGAAGGTTTTAGGGTGCTTTCCAGGCCATTTTTGTTTGACATATTTCCTCTGCTGCTTGCTAATTGACATTTTACTTAAATTTCATTACATTTACTATCAGGTGCCAGTGAGGTCACTTCAATGTTCGAGTATAAGAATATTAGATATTTAGGCCTAAACCCTCTCAGTTGTATAGAAGGCCTATGTCCAGCCGTGGGACGTGTATGGGCTGATGATGAATGAATGGAAAATAAGAATATACCATGTTTTGCCTCACGATTTATTTTGTCATCTTAAAGTTGTAGGTATAGCTGTTGAAATGAAATTACTATTTTTTCTTTGATACAATAAAATTTTATATTCAATTAAGATTCACAACTCAAATTTGAAGTGTATAATCATGGAAGCCATCAAGTAGTATATATACCTACTTTTAACTGTATCTTAACAGCGATAATACGTTTCGAACAATAGTATAGTTTAGTTTAAAATATAGTTTAAAATTGACGATTTACAAAAGCTTGTAAAAGTCTATTTGAATAAAGATAATTTTGACTTTGACCATAATTTCCATCAGATCTATTGTACTGCAGTGTTAGGCTTAAAAACACTTCCCTCATCATCCCCACAAAATATTTTCCAGCCCACTCGCGCCACAAAAGATGTTATTTCCCCGCGAAACACCAGTTTCCTACTCTTTGACGTTTTAAATTGGTCCCCTTAGTTGCGTTTTCCAATTAAATCCTTTCATAAGAAACGGTTTTGTGTTTCTGTGCGTCGCTTGGCGTTTGAATGTGCGCTGTACACGCCGCACCGGTTCTTACGGAGTTCTTTTCTTAATGTTCACGGCCGTATAAAACCTTTTTCTTATCGTGACGTGAAAAATTAGTCCTCGAGACGCAGTGGCGACTAGTTGGCGCGCTTGGATTTTCTTGTTTCTTTTATTTGTTTTGATATTGTATCGTCTTTGAGTGAAAAATTACTGTCTTTTTTATTTATACGATTATCTGATAGTTTAAAGCGTAGTCTACAGGGTGTATTCAGACCGTGATCGGAAAGTAAGGCAGATAATAGTTGCGGTGATTATAAACACCGTGATATTTAAAAAAAAAACCCGACATAAAATAAAATGCGTTTTCCCTACAACCACATCCATTTATTGGCGGGTTTTTTGTTAACGCCAATGTGTTGTAATCACCGTAGCTATTACCTGCCTTTGTTTTCGATCACGGTCTGAATACACCCTGTGTAAACGGGTAAATATCAATGCATAAAAATGATTTGTATTTTACATATTGCGAGGTGTTAGGTGTTACACGAAGCAGACCACCAGCCAGATAGTCGGATGACATAGGCCATGTAGCCGGTAAGTTGTGGATGCGAGTAGCCCAGGATCGAGAAAAATGGCGGGCATTGGGGAAGGCCTATGCCCATACGTGTGGGCTGAGAAAGATGATGACGTGTTAATGAGAATTTAAAATCTTCACATTTACAGTAAGTTTTAGAGGTTTTTTTTTAGTTATTTGTACTTGTTTAATGTGTCCGATCACGCTCAGCAAAGGATAGAACAGAGTGGAAAGCCTTAGAGGAGGCCTTTGTCGGAGGACAAGCTGGACTGAACTAACGACAGTTTGCCGATATTATCATATTATTAACTTTAAACTTTATTTTATAATTTATTATTTTAGGCACATATAGCATGAAATTTGTTAAAAATAAGACAGCAATAAAGGCTTTATTATTATTAATGTATCCAATCCTTGGTGTCTTATGATTTATTTGGATATATGGGAACTTTATTGAATATTTCATGTCTGCAGCTAGCTGATATGCAGTCTAGATATGTGTTATATTCAGTTAATTAGTGTATTATTCAGTTGTGTCAGGCACGCGGTTTGCCAGGCTAACCTCTGTATTCTGTGCTAGTCCGGAACCTCGTATGTATGCTAATTGTCTTGGAAATTTCACTACAAAGCGGATTCGGGCCTTGTTCGACGTTTCATTTGGCATGTGCATATTTAAGTCTCCTTATTTTGTCGTTTTTTGTAAGTAAGAATTTGGAAAGCTGGTAAATCATTTCTATGGTATCGACCTAAAATGAGTTGCACGCAAAAGTATAATTTTATCTCAGAAGAAAGTGAGGAAATCTGTACCGATATTGTGCTAGTGGTTTAAAGGATAACACCAATGGTAAGAAACTGTCAAATTAATAAGTCAACCAGGAAATGAAACAAAAAGCATTTAGTGAGTTAATCGTTACACTCTTGGCCAGTAAATACACTCTACTTCACGCGGTATATTTACTATCGGACGCAAATACGAGCATTGTTCGTGACTAATACAAATTGATACTCATATATTGAGGTCTGTGCTATGTGGACATAACTGCATTTTTATTATATTTTTTCAACAAACAAACGTATCCAAGAATCCACATTTCGCGATAGAAATAGTCAAGAATTATTTGAGTGTGTAGCAACGATACAGCCCGTTCGGACGTTGTGACAAATGAGAGTAATTGGTCAGCCTGTCGCCAATCCCGGACCCGATCCGGGATTCAGGAGGCCCGGGATTGCGTTCAAATTGATGTATAATGGTATCGCGGCGAGCGAGCCGCCCAACTCTAAGACTGCGCTATTAGATTTCCACGAAATCATTATTTAAGCACTGGACTTTTCGGGATACGTGGTCGTTGAATTAAATTGGATTTTTATCTCAATGGGAGTTAGGAAAAATTGTGTATTACCTACAAAAGCGGGCGGTGCGGCGAGCGGTGATTTTTGTAATTTATTTTTTTTAGGCTCTTATAAAGTGATTTTTATGGAGGACTTTATATAGACTTAACATTATAGACGACCTATATAGAGACCTAAGTTTAATGACGAAAAGAAATAGGTTGTTTTATGTTGCTTTTTCTATCAGTGGTTCGTCCTATAGATTAGATAGAAATAAAATTGCTATCTAATATATTCGAAAATAATTGTTCGGCGTGAAGTTTGAATCCAATCGCTTGGTTCACATCTTCTCGTCTTACCTAATTCCGCCGAGTATGTTTTTGATAAAAGCAGTGATGGCCTCGAGGTTTAGGCGCGCGGTCGAGAATTTCGGCGGTCGCAGGTTCAAACCCCAGGCATACACCTCTGACTTTTCGAAGTTATGTGTGTATTCACAAAGAATTATCACTTGCTTTAACGGTGAAGGAAAACATCGTGATGAAACCTGCACACCTAAAAAGTTCGTAGGAATTTCTTAGGTGTGTAGTCCGCCAACCCGCACTAGGCCAGCGTAGTGGACTAAGGCCTAAACCCTCTCAGTTGTAGAGGAGGCCCGTGCCCAGCAGTGGGACGTATATGGGCTGATAATGAATGAAAATGTTTTTGATAAAATTATTACGTAATCTCAATAATTCTCGTCCTTACGTCTTCGAAATCGTAAAAACGCTAATTGCATAATCAACAGAAGCACTCACCGCCTTCTAATCTTGAACTTCGCAAACTGGATAGTCATGCAACTTTTTTAATTTCCAGCCGAGCGGCGAATCGTCATTTCTAAAGTAATTACTCGTTTTATACTACTTGTTGCCAGCGCGGTATTAACGGAATGCCATTAACTTTTTACGAGGCACGAAATGACGGAACAGGGAGGCTGGCAATCTCGCTCGATCCAACTAAACTGGGACAAGTCTCGTTTGCAATAGAAATAATGGGTGCGTAATACGCAAATGGGACCTGCTCTGTTGGCTCGTCGCGTGTCATTATTTTACAAACGCTTGTAATTGTGTAAAGTATTGCGTGTGCCGGGGATTGGATGAATTGCAGCCAGGGGAATAATAATTCATATGGTTATGTTATTTTAATTTATGTTGGCGCTTCGTCCTTCGTCACATTATGGTGTATGCTTGATACCGTTGTCATTTCTTTCGTATTTATATTCATCATCAGCCCATATACGTCCCACTGCTGGGCACGGGCCTCCCCTACAACTGAGAGGGTTTTAGGCCTTAGTCCACCACGCTGGCCTAGTGCGGGTTGGCGGACTACACACCTAAGAAATTCCTAAGAACTTTTTTAAGTGTGCAGGTTTAATCACGATGTTTTCCTTCACCGTTAAAGCAAGTGATAATTCATTGTGAATACACACATAACTCCGAAAAGTCAGAGGTGTGTGCCTGGGGTTTGAACCCGCGACCACCGAGATTCTCGACCGCGCGCCTAAACCTCGAGGCCATCAATGCTTTTATTACTTATATTACTTTAAGCTATCTGAATCTGATATATGAGGCGACGATTGTAATTTCTGGAATCTATTTTTTTACTTTCACTAAGCAAGGTTGATTCATCTATCACGACATTGTGTCGGAGCGCTGTAAATTAATGGTTAAGCTAAATTGTTACCTATTGCGCTAGAGGGAGTAACTCTCGAAGTTGTTCAGGAGTACATTTACCTCGGAACAACTACACAAGTAGGCAGGAACAACTTCGAGAAGGAGACCCAAAGAAGAATACAGCTGGGTTGGGCAGCGTTTAAAAAACTTCGTCGAGTCTTTTCGTCACCCCTACCGCAAAGCCTAAAGACAAAAGTCTTTAACGAGTGCGTCCTTCCTGTCATGACATACGGAGCCGAGACGTGGACACTGACGGTGCGACTAATCCACCAATTTAAGGTTGCTCAGCGCGCTATGGAGAGGGCTATGTTGGGGGTTTCTCTGAAGGATAGGATCAGAAATGATGCCATCCGTCAGAGAACTAAAGTTATAGACATAGCCCAAAGGATTAGCGAGCTGAAGTGGCAGTGGGCAGGTCACATCTGTCGCAGAACCGACAACCGTTGGGGGAAACGAGTTCTGGAGTGGAGACCGCGACTCGGCAAACGTAGTGTAGGGCGCCCTCTGGCTAGGTGGGGTGACGATATTCGCAGGGTGGCTGGCAGCGGTTGGATGAGGAGGGCCGAAGATCGAGCCCATTGGCGTGCCATAGGAGAGGCCTATGTCCAGCAGTGGACGTAAGAAAGGCTGCTGATGATGATACCCCAACATATGGAGTTACTTTTAAAATAATAATAGCAATTTTTAACACTAAATTTGGAGTATTTAAAAGGCCAATGACTGGAAAACAACTTCTAATACGATTGCTTTTGTTTGGCTATTACGATAAGAAACGCCAGCAACAAATGTGTTTATATTTTAATCAATCCACTAGCCAAAACGTAATTAACACATCAATCACACGACTCCAAAATTCACTAAGTATAAATAAAACGCGTACAAAAGGTTGATTACTTCATTGAGTCCGCTTGAACGGGGCTCTTATCTGAAACCGCTTCGATAGCAGACTTCCAGCCTTCTCTGTCCGAACTAGGGGTAATTTGAATACTAAAGGTCGACCTTGGGACCGCCCGTCACTTACAAAGCCTTTATTAAACCCCTCCTTTTTGTTTCAGGTAAGTAAGCCTTCTCCAACGAGATTGCCTTCGTAAGTACCTTGTTATGTGATGATATTGTGTTTGAAATTGTCGCCTCGAGTGTCTCGTGTGGACGTCGTGAGATGAAATTATGGTTTCTGAAAGGTAATGCAAACCGCATTTGCTTTGCGTCTTCGATGGTATGGTGTTGTTTTAAACGTTATTTGGTGATATAAAATGTATACATACATATGTAAATACATAACCTCACGCTTGTATTCTCCGATAAGATTGGCAGAGGTGCATTTCTGCACCTAACTTTAGCCAGGTATGTACCAGTCCCACGAGATAGGGGCCGAGCCTATTGCCGTTTTTCGGGCACAATTCCAGAGTCCGTACTGTTACTGAGAATTTGCTAATGGCAAAACCCAACAACACTTTGCCCGACCCGGGAATAGAACCCGGGACTTCTAGATTGCACGGCACATATACCGCGAGACCACGAGGCGGTTTAGAATGTATATAAGGTTTAAACTTTCGTCTGTAATATTCGTGCCTTATCACGGTCGTCTAAATCAAATAGTGTTTATAATACAAAAAAAAAAAAACAAATAATAACAGATTAAAGTAACAAGTTATTGTTGAATCCATTTCTTAATACGTGCAGTTATTTAATAAAAATATTGTTCTTTTAGCCGTGTAACAAACAATTAAGATTAAACATTAAATTCCTTGCTTTGTACGAAATTGTGAACTGAAAAAGAAGAGGATTGTTCATATAACAGCGCCGCTGAAGAGAAAAATGATAATTGGAATGTAAATAACGTTTTTAATATTACACTTGATTCAAAGTATTCGCATTCGCAAACATCCTTTGCAAATTAAACGCGAACTCTTGCGAACGCCAATAGACGCATTCCTGAAGTTTTTTAATACGGTACTAGGGTGAAATGAAAATGTTGGAAGTTATTATAGAAGCGAGCGTTCTGCCCGCGGAGTGCTATCCTCGAGAGCTGGAGATTGTATTTGCTTGGTTGCATTACGTGTTCCTGTGTGCGGATGCGTTTAGCTAACTTCAAGACTCGGTGCAATTTTAGAAGTGGTGTTTGCGTGGGATCATAGCCGACCGCGTGTTTAATTTAGTTAGGAGATGAGATTGCATTTTTTTAAGAGTGCGTATAATTCTGTAGAGTACATACAACTATTTTAGTGAGAAAAGCGCCTTTTATTATTTTCATGGAATTCAGGGAAAGCTAATAAGTCGTAATAAAAGTCGTAATATCGGAGATTTGGGTCTTCTGCAGCCGAGCTGGTTTTCTAAACAAAATGCTTCGGCTGCTACCAACTAAAACCTTTTAATGGCTACAAGGTTTAGGTCGAAACCATATGTTCTGTGTCTGAGACTGTTACGAAGACGCACATGACCACTGATTCTGTTTCAGTAGCCTTGTGAACTTTTTACTACTTAACTCAATACTAACTTACAATAGCTACATACATTGTCAATATTGACTGCCTCGTGGCCTTGCGGTACAAGTTTGTTTTTTTTTATTCAAAAATCTAGCGCAGGCATTTGACCACGATCTCACCTGGTGTTAAGCGACGCTGCGGTCGACGATGGAGCATGCCTGCCTAGTAGCAGCCTATTCACATTAAATTTGAATATGTCCAGATTGTATTGTACCGGAAATACTTCAGCGGGCAGGGCGTTCCACTCCTTTGCAGTGCGCATTAAAAAAGAAGACCCAAATCGGTGTGTGCGGCAAGATGGCATATTAACAACAAAGGAATGGCACGACCGCCCGCTTCTTGTTTCCCGATGGCGGAAAGTGCTCGGCGGAACTAGTTCGTGCAGTTCCTTCGCACACTCCCCGAAATATATCCTATAGAAGCTTTGTGCTTGTTGTTGGACTTGGGTTCCATTCCCGGGTGGGGCTAAGTGTAATAGGGGTTTAGGAAATATTCAGTAGCAACACGGAGTATGGAAGTGAGCCCCAAAACGGCAATAGAATCGCCCCTTATTAAGTGGGACGAAAACAAAATTAGCGAAATGTGGATGCGGAATTACACCTCTGCCTACCCCTTTGGGGAATACAGGCTTGAGGTTATGTATGTATGTCACTGTCGATATTATTACCCTGGTTATAAGTTTTCGCAATAAAAACAGCAACTATTCATACTTTTTATGAAGAGGAAACCTTCATACTATTTAAGTGAACTCACTAGAAACTGTTAGAAATATAGTTCCCCCAACTTATCCGGAACAAATATTTCGCTAACTCAATAGATAATTTTGGCGAATGACACGTGACATATCGCCTCGCGACGGGATATTCGTCCCCCAACTCTATAAATGTCTACGAGATTTTATCTAAAATTTCTTGGGAGTGGAATTGTATTATCTAAATACAGTCTTAAAGATCCGGACTATATGAATACAGTGGGTTTAGAGAGGGAAATCTAAACGGCTTCAATTTTTGAGTATGTTATCATCATCTGCCCTATATATTGGCCTACTGCTTAACATGAGTCTCCACTGCAGATTTTACAGGGTTTAGGTCTTATTAAACTAATGCGCGTTGGCGGACTACACACTTAAAAGAGAACTTTTATTTGTACAGGTTTCCTCACGATGTTTTCCTTCACCGTTAAAGTAATAATTCATTGTGAATACACACATAACTTCGAAAAGTCAAAGCCTGGATTTTGAACCTGCAACCGCCGAGTTTCTCGACCGCGCGCCTTAACCTCGAGGCCAATACTACACTACATATTTGCACATAAACCGGTAATGAACTAAGAGTGATGGACAAAGGTTTTACTCTTCTCAATAGTAGATGAGGTCAAGTGCCCAGCATTTTGTGGTTGGTACTTTGATGTTGACCAACAACCCCTGTATTGGTTGTTCTTTCACAAGATAAATGGAAAAACTAGTAAAAGTGACGCGTTGCAGGCTATTTCCAACAGGTCGCTCTTTATTCCCAGTTTTGGCAAAAGCATTGGAACATACGTGTAGCGTTTTACGTATAGAAATACGTAGGTACAATTTTAACAAAAGTAAGTACATACATACATAACCTCACGCCTGTATTCCCCGAAGGGGTAGGCAGAGGTGCATTTCTGCACCCACATTTCGCCAAGTATGTATCAGTCCCACGTAATAGGGGGCGAGCCTATTGCCGTTTTTCGGGCACAATTCCAGACTCCGTGCTGCTACTGAGAATTTCCTAATGGAAAAACCCAATAACCCTTTGCCCGAACCCGGGAATCGAACCCAGGTCCTATAGATTGCACGGAACACACTTGTGCCGCGAGACCACGAGGCAGTTTAACAAAAGTCAAAGTCAAAATAATCTTTTTAATGCGGTGCGTGCGGATTACGTTCACTATTCTTCAGTTAAACATACTTTATTTCATTCTGAACCTAATTTCCACGCTTATGAAGTCGCGAAGATAAATAAATCTGAAAGATAAATTGTTAAATAAAGTTGAACGTTAATAAAACGGCAAATAATTAACATTCGATATTTATTGCCTCGTAGAGCGTAATTGATGGGCCGTATCAGCTAACCGGGACTCCGGGGGAAAAATGTCAGTTCGCGACCTTCGACTTAAATTTCCATTATTAATGACTATAATAAAACAATACACCCACATCACAAACATTGCAGATTATACGGAAGTGTCTCACCTCACCATAAATCTGGCAACCGAAGCACCTGAGCGTTCGACATCCCCGTGATTATGAATGAGGGGACCTTCCAACCTTCTCCCTTCACCCCACAGCCCACCCGAAGCTCCCCAGTCATCCAAATTGACACTCTAACACGATGTCATAAGATGTGTTTTTGAATAGTGACGAACGCTTTCCAATAACAGAATTAACGTTCGAAAAGCAGACCCTATTCCTTGTTGCATAGCATACAAATTGTTCGCGGTGGTTCGATTGCGCATCTCATTTGAAATGTTACTGTAAAGTTGATGGTTTAAGGTTGAATTTCAATTGGATGGGTGTGTTAGGGTGTTTTCGAGGGGTCGTTTACACGGCGGGGTCCCGGGACGAGCTCGTCTCCCGGGCGACCGGCGACCCCGGCCGGCTGCACTTGCACAAAGTGGGCGCCAAGTGTGCGCCGCTCCCGGCTTGCGCGTTTTTGACGATTGGCTGGTTTTAAATTTCCATTGCACTGTCGCTGAGTGACTTTAGTCTTTTAGAATGCTAAAATTAGCGTCTCTGTCGGCTTTTATATGTAAAAGGTTTTTATTTGAGCCCTTGAGACTGATTAATGGACGTATGAAAGTAGGAGCTATATTAAATTTATTGAATCAGATGTAAAACTTTTGAAATTACATTCGTTATCTTAATCATAACATATAAATTAGATATCAAAGGAACTGCAGTTGTTATATTCCAATATGTAACATTGATGAACATGTACTACAATGAAAGTAATCATATTTGAAGATACGTGTGTGGAGGAACCCATAATTATAATTAATGGGGTATAAAGACTTGATATTGCTATGTATGTAAAAGATTTTATAGTAAATTAAGTATTAGTTATTTAGTTAATTCTTCTCGAAATTAAATATCAAGATAGAAGAAAGTTGAAGAAAAAGGTATCTTATCTCTATCTCTTAGTATCTATAATAATTTCGAATTTATGTCACCCACCAATCTGTTCTAAAGTCAAAGTCATTATCTTTATTCAAATAGACTTTTACAAGTTCTTTTGAATCGTTAATATTAAGCTATTTTAAACTAAACTATTGCCGTTGTTCTAGTCTCACAATGTGTGGTAAGGATTAAGTCTTACCTTAATTAGGCAAAAATATACCATAACCCTAAATAAGATACTAAAGGAACTAATATGAAACAACCTTCCAAGTAATTGTAGAATTCTCGGATAATTATTCTAGTATCATCGTTCGTCGCTTCTCGTTTATCCCCTTTGTGGTATAAAAGTGGATCGCTTAAGTGCCTTCCAACGAAATATAGGTGAAGAGCGTTTTAAAACTATCTCGAGACCGATCTTGTCCTAGATTATATAGCAAGTCTAAGCGTTATTTTTATTAGAACACGAGTGGATGTCGTGCAAGTGAAAAATTTGGAAGATGTGGGTCTTCATCTGTATGCTTTGGAAGTACTGTGTGCTGGTATACGAGTTTTAATGATTTCTATACTACTCCATGTAGTCTACTGACATCATCATCATCATCAGCCCATATTCGTCCCACTGTTGGGCACGGGCCTCCTCTACTACTGAGAGGGTTTACGCCTCAGTCAACCACGCTGGCCTAGTGCGGGTTGGTGGACTACACACCTAAGGAATTCCTAAGAACTTTTAGGTGTGCAGGTTTCATCACGATGTTTTCCTTCACCGTTAAAGTACGTGATAATTCTTCGTGAATACACACATAACGTAGAAAAGTCAGAGGTGTGTGCATGGGGTTTGAACCCGCGACCGCCGAGATTCTCGACAGCGCGCCTGTTCTCAAGGCCATCACTACTAGTCTACTGACACTTGAAGTTTATATTTGGGCGAATTCTCCGTCTGAATCTACCGCAACGTCTTTGACCATAGCCTTAAGTCTCGATGTGGTGATACTCAGTAGACATGACAACCCCAAATCCGTTTTATTCTAGCTACCATCTATGTCAATTCTTGTAATATAGCTTAGAACAGTACGAAAATTATTAGGCGAATTACAATGAAATAAAAAAAAAAAACAATTACCTATGTCGTATTAAGATTATTTTTAATACCATATTGTCTTGTATGCTTCTAACAGGCATAACAATTTCCAATAATTAAGTGTCTAAATCGAAATTGTGAGCTCAGAAAGCGTCCATAGAATTATATTTACAACAGACGAGTGAGTCAGGCAATAGGGCGGCCGTAACGCGGACGCTTGCCGTCTGTTATCGTCGGCGCACCGTACCACGGCTTGATTTAACTAGATGGCTACCGTGAGCTGTGCCTGCGTGTTTCCCCACTATAAAACCTTAGAGCAATCCGGGATTAACAATTTGAGGCACAATGAATGATCATTCCTGCGTGGTTGGTGTCTCTGAGAGGACAATATTTTTTATTTAATTATCATACTATGTACTGGTGCACTAATTTTCAAATATGGTGTCGTTTGGCTAATATCCATGCAGGTGGCTTTTATGTAAAAAATGTGTAATTTTATGTAATAAATTAATTTAAAAAAAATATGAGCGAACTAGACACAGCTTTTCTTAAAAAAAATATATTTATCGGTTTTGATTCTTTTTCAGAATAAAAAAGTCAGTATCACGTTTTTAGTTATTTTATGTATTATATTATTAGAAGTGTTATCCTTGGTAATAAGTTTTTCATTGCGTTAGAATGTAAATGTAACGAAGAAATACTATAAGACTACATTCTATAAGATTCAAATGACAAGTCTGTATAATATAATCTATGGCAACTTCCACAAGAAGAGGGCGTCTTGAAGAAAGCGGCTCGGATATTGCCAGTAAACGTATGTCGATATGAACCCCGTTTCCTTTCACCCCGCACGTCCGCGCTCACCCCCTCAGCGTCCCGGGAACCCCGCCGGAGGGACCGGCAGGGGCAGGGTGCGGGGCGCGCGGGACGGGCAGCCGGTACTTAGAAGTTGTACAGTCAGCCCCGTCAATTATGCTTTGGAAAATACTGCAGTTTTATGTTCGCTCTTGAGTTTACCTTTTTTAATAGAAGAAAATACTCGCAGCCACTTGGAGATTGGAGTGGGTTTTTGTCTCTGTATAATTGATTGGAGTTGCGCGAGTTGTTGTACCTTTGCTAGTGATATATTTTTTTTGTAGTAGTTTGATATTATTGTATAGGCCTGTCTCGTTTAGGGGTTAGGCTGTGAAACTAATCTCCGTGTTCGATTTCGGCACTCGGGAAAATGTACACTTGTATTTTCCGATACCCTTGACACTAAACTTGTACTAATAATGTGAAATAAAATGTGTAATAAATAATATTCATAACTAAGTGTAGGTTTTTTCTAATTATATAAATATAGGTATAGTTTTTTTGTACACAAACTTAATTTCTAGTATGAGGAAAGGTGTTCTTGTGAGTACAACTTGGTATTGGCGAGAGTCTTCACAGACCGCGTGCCAAACCAAAAATATCAGACAGGATCACTGATCAACGAACTTTAAGTCTTTGTAGCTATGAATTCTGAAAGCACGCCGATCACTTACATATAACTTAAATTTTGTCACAAAATTCGCTTACTTTTTGCTACAATTTCTCAATAATACAAAGTCTAATTACCTCGGACTCAAAACCTTTTAAACGCGCATGAGTACATAGACTACATTATTAACTCAAGCCCTCCGTACAAATATTAAACTAAACAAATATTGACTGATCATTACCATTTAATATACAGTGCACAAATTATTCATCGTGCAATTCCCACAGTCTGATTGCAAAACAAGAGACAATCGCTACGTTCTGTTCGCACCAACCGGATCGTCAGGAATTCGATCTGGCCGACCTGTGAGACCTTTCTGTGTGTTCATTGAAACACACAGTTAATGTAATAGCAGAGTGCTCGTTACCCGATAGCCGAACTATCGCGTTATCGACCCCACGCGTGGGTGTAGCTGGTGGGCGCGTATCTTTAATGCAACTTATACACAGTTGATGTTCATGCAGTGATTTAACACTATATTTCGTTTCAACATACAGTAAGAATTATTGAAACCATGCTTGCGGGTTTTTGCACTAAACGGAACTACACATTTGCTTCAGTCTTATCAGTAATACCCATTTATCTATTGACTGGGCAAAGTAGCGAACCAGTGCGTTATTAAGATTCGAATTGAGCAACTGCCGAGAAATAATATTTTTTTACCAACTATACTGGCCTTTTTGGAAAAGTTTTTTTTTTTGATAATAACATTTCGATTAAGGGATAAATATGAAAATGCGGGTTACGCTCAATTAGTAATTAGTAAATATTAACAGCCTGGCTTGAACGGTCTCAGGGTGCTCGCGACTTGTACCCGCGACTAAAACTTTCCACTTCAAAATGAGATATTTTACCCTCATGGAGGATCTGCAACTCTATATGGCGTGTTTTAAAACTGAGCACATTATTAACTAGGTCAGGAGGATGTTTTAAAAAAATCAATTTCATGGCGGTTGCGAGCGTTCTCGAGCGTTACCGCGTTGCCCGCGATTTAAATGCGTTTTTTAAATTTAACTGAGATAATTTTAAATGTTTTCCCGGTCGTGTTTATTTTACTAAGTGCTGGTATGTCAGTGGTTTGGTGCACGCGCCGTGAACTAGATTTTAAAGAGCGGGAACGTGGGGCTTATGTGGTATAGAGTGCAGACAGTTGCCCTTTAAAGCATAATTTTTTTTCGGTACGAAATCCGTAATTGTGGAAGAATAAAGAAGAGTAGGTAATATAAGGTAAACTTAATCAATTTTGCGAAGCATTTGAGTTGCATAGATTTTTTTATGGGATGGTGATGTTATTGTTATATGTCCTATTATTACTAATTAAACCATCCTAAATGAAGTAATGGCCTCGAGGTTTAGGGGTTGTGAATCTCGGTAAAGAAAAAGAAATTATAAGTACAATTTTGTGACAATTTTTCAGTTACTAGATAGTCGCAATCGTTATCCTTTCTATTCATCGCTGCAGTCAAGTAAAAACAGATGTAAATGTAAAAAAAAAACAAGTTATATATAAATAATTATCTTGTTTGCCGGTTCTCAGTTGAAAATGAAATAGAAAAACCTTCCGGCTGAGTTTCTTGTTGCTTTATTCACACCAGCGAGCAATCACGAAGCACCGGTACGTTCGAAAACTTTCTCATTGTGGAGTTGTACTCGCGATTTTCGGGCTCGAAATCTACTCGTATAATAAAAGAATGGAATTTTTAGGCTTTTGTGTAGCTATGAGTATGACGATGTTAACATATTCAAAATAAAAATAATACTATGGCATTTGTTACTGTTTCATCAAGCTTCTATTAATTTATGTTATTGAATTGATTAGTGACTGCCTCGTGGTCTCGCGGTACAAGTATGTGCCGTGCGATCTAGAGGTCCTGGGTTCGATTCCCGGGTCGAGCAAAGTGTTATTGGGTTTTTCCATTAGGAAATTCTCAGTAACAGCCCGGAGTCTGGAAATGTGCCCGAAAAACGGCAATAGGCTCGCCCCCTATTACGTGGGACTGATACATACCTGGCGAAATGTGGGTGCAGAAATGCACCTCTGCCTACCCCTTCGGGGAATACAGGCGTGAGTTTATGTATGTATGTATGTGAATTGATTATTGAGTACCATATCTCACATCGTCCAGTATTGATAAAGAGGGCCTTGCTTCGATTTCCGTGTCTTGCAAAATTATGTCATGTCTTCCAATTAGGAAATTATCAGTAGCAACACGGAGTCTGGATTATGTGCTTGATTAAAGACATTGCGCTTGTCCTCTGTCGCCCAAGACATTAAATGACAATTGATGAAATATGGGCGCATAAGTACACACAGGAAAGATAAAGACCTTCCCATTCGGAGAGATAGACGTGGTGATATGTACTCGTATATGTTGTTATGTAGGGCGATTCCACTGTGATTACTAACAACCTTTTTTTATTTATTTATATACTTTATTGTACACCATGATGAATACATACAAAAAAAAAATAAGCATAAGATTAAGTGAACAATAGGCGGTCTTATCACTAACTGCGATCTCTTCCAGACAATCTATTTTACAAAAGGGGTATTTAAAAGGAATATAGGGTAATCAAATAAAATAGAATAATTAATTATAATATGAAAGAACAACAATGGTGTACCGAAGCTAAAAAAAAACACCTTATTCAGTAATTACCAATTTTTTTTGTTTATTTGTATCACTGAGTACGCAACACTGTGGCTCTTAGACAATGAGTTGCGCAACATTATCCGCTTCATTGTAGCGCCGTATAAGGTGGCGCCGCAACACTTTCTAACGCCACCATCCAGTAGTTCTACCTGCGTTTGTTTGTTATGCCGGCCCTTTGTAGCGCGCTCGTCTGACAACTGTTGCCGAGTAGCCTGTACGAGTTCAAAGCGAGCTTGGGGATTAGTCAGATGGCGTTATCATTTCTTTATCGCTTTGTTGGATTAGTTGGTGTGATTGAAAAATAACGATCAAAAATCCATTAAATTGATGATTGAAATTTCATTAATTACAAATAGGCGAGTTCTACATACAAACATGATGAAATAAGGCCGATGTATTCTCAAGAATTTGTACGTTTAAAGTTAGTAGATTTCAATCTTGGTGTATGGCGATAGTATCCGACTACTCGGATATATTTATATCTACATATAATATAAATGTCCTTTCATCAAAATTGCTCATGTTTTAACGAATTAAGCGTTTAAGTTGAATAAAATATAAATAAGAAACAAAAGTATTTTCGTTCCCGATCAATGTCATTATCAAATAAGAGACTTGCACCCTAACCGGGGCTTGATTTTAAACAAGTATTAAGGGCGCATTACGCACGCCGTCGTGCCCACACATCGGGCAATACGTCAGTCAGATTATCCAATTACGTCTAACGGACACGTGTGCCTCGCAACCCCACACCCCACCGGTGGGGCCCTACTGACGGACAGAAAAAATTGGCCACAATGCGAATTCAACGGGGATGCAAAGGAAAATTGCGTTTGCCCTCCCCAGAGACGGGTGCATGGAAAAAAAGGAGCCAACGCGGGCGCGGTCTGGGGATTTAGCGCTCGATCTGTCCGTATTTGAAATCTGTCGACAATCGCCTGTGACGCCAAATGGCCCGTCGCCATGACGCCTCGCATCACTGCGTTGTTCTCATTCAAAACGGCTTGGTTAAAGGTCAGAAAATACTTTGAACGAGATATACATATTTCATTCGACAGCCCCGTGGCGCAGTTGGCTAGATACCAGCTTGCGAAACGAGAGGCTGCGGGTTCGATCCCCGCACCGAGACAAATGTTTGTGTGATCCACAAGTATTTGTTTCGGGTCTGGGTGTTTGTGAGACCGAAAAGTCTCTCGTAGTTTCTGATACCCACGACACAAGACTAGTATCTTAGTGTGACGTCAGAACTATGTATGTGACTGTTGTATTTATTTATTATTATTTACATTAGAGTAAGGCAAAGAAAAACATGTCCTTATAAAATATGTGTTGGAAACGTTATCTTGAGTTCGGTGCTTGTAACAGTCTAATGTAGCTTCACAAATGACTTCAAGTGATCAGATGTCACTTGGATTCTATTTATTGCTTGACGGGAGCATGCCGTCTTGACCCGCTCTATAATTTCAAAGCACATTAATGCACAAAACGCCAATAGTCTTCATAAACGAATAGGTTACTTAATGAGATTAATGCCAGTGGCGGATTGAATGTTTGTACCACAGTATTTAATACTCTTTAGTCTTCGTCCCACAAAACAAACGCGTCACGTTACGTACTCGTATGTAGGTAAATATATCTGTCTGTGACTGCCTGATAGTAAATGAGAGAGTGTGTAGGGTATAGTAGTATTATTAGGTTTTGCTATAAGAAAATTATCATTAGAAACGTGCCCGCAAAACATCAGCAGTCCCATCCCATAAATTGACATGATTAATATTAAAAAATATTGTAACACATATCTTCAAGCGAAAAAAAATACATCTCGTGTTGCTGAGGAAGTTACTAGCTATTTTTTCTCCACAGCGATAACACGTTCCAAAACGGCGATAGCTTATTTAAACTGACGATTCAAAAGTACTTTGACTTTGACTGTGATCCCCTAAAGCTTGGGAATTAAGACACTGGCCAAACGTGGGTATAGAAATATGCCTAACCCTTCGAGTAATACTATACCGGCGTAGGTGCCAGTGGTGGTACTTCCATAGAAGCCCAAAAGTCCAGTTTGCCTTAAAAAGTTCCTTAAGCTTTTAATTTTTTTTTAACAAAAGCAATTTGACATGTAAATGAGAGTATACTGACTCCATAATAAACAATTATAAACTAGACATTACACAATTAACGTGTAACGCTTTTGGGCTTCTATGGAAGGACATTAGGTGCATATACCTCAACTATGTAGGTTACTACGAGTACATACAGTGCACAGTAACCCGTCACAAAAGGCCGTGTGATAATAAACTGTGACAGTGGAGGGAAAAAATACAAAATACACAGAAATCTCTTTCAAAAACGATTCGCGCCGCGTTGAAATCCCCGCAGAAAGCGAAGGCCTGCGAGGGGCTTTTGTCAACATTTTTAGCTCAGTTAAAAATGCATAAAACAGCACTCGGCTCGGCGCATTTTATGCAACACTTAGTTTTAGACCGCGCTGCATTGTGAATTTTTCTAAATTTAATTTTCCACGCCGCTGCGAAGGACTCCATTTGAGATTGCGTTCGCGGCGCGGCGAACTGTCTACTAAAGCCTTTGTTTTCATCAGTTTGTAGAGTGTAAGAGATCCTTGTCTATTGGATTCTGTACGTGATTGAGTTTGTCATGGTATCAGCATATATGGTGAGAAAAAAGAAAATAAAAAAGCTGACTCGATATAAAGATGTTAGCTCTCGAGGCTAAAAAAAACTGGATTAGATCCCATATTGACCGATTTTTTATGGCCCACAAACCTTTGTCCGAATTTAAGTTTTGTGTATATTAGATCTCCGTGATTTGTAATCATCATTACATTATTTGTAAATGCGCTCATCGATAACTAACATACAAACTCACACATATACCTACTTCTTTCCATTATTATTGAGTGGTTACATATCTTATATATAAAAATGAATCGCAAAATGTGTTGGTAAGCGCATAACTCAACAACGCCTGGACCGATTTCGCTAATTCTTTTTTTGTTGTGTTTGCTATTGTTAGGAGAAGGTTTTTATGAAAGAAAAAGTTAAGAAAATTGCGAGGAATATGGTAAAAACAACAATTTAATTTTCTCATATAAACTGTTCTACCTAATATTCTGTCAAACATTTTATGTTTATCCCGTCAATATGGTTAATGGTCCCCTCAAATTAAAGAACGTATTTAAATAAAGGTTTTGAATCGACAACATATATCCAGAATATTCGAATAATTGCGTATTTTAGATTTAAAAAATGTAGAATAATGTCAGTAATAAAAAGGGATTGACATATTTATTGGTTGTCAAATATTTATGCGTGCGTTCAGAAATGTATTTTTAAACTCCTTGGTTGTACCTGATTTACAAACGAAGGCAGGTTCGGTAGTCATCACGCTTTGAAATCTAAAACACCCACAACTATGCAATGGAATGCGCTTGGTGATAAGAAAATTGTTGAGTAATGTTATTCACGTGACGATACTGAAAAGACAACTTAGAGATGAATTGGTGCTTGAGAATTCATCAATTAGATTGATCTAAGATTTCATTGATCCTAACGGGTATGACCATTGAGTTCAAACGAATTCAGTTCCCGATTCGCCATGCCTTCGCAATGACGATTAACAAAAGATGTTTGTGATCTTTTAGACAATTAAAAAATATATTAAAAATGTATATCACAAGGTGCATCATCATCATCAGCCCATATATGTACGTCCCACTGCTTGGCATAGGCCTTCTCTGCAACTGAGAAGGTTTAGGCTTCAGTCCACCACACTGATGCTTCAATGAAGAGAATTGAAACCGACTGCATCCCATCCCATATGTACATGTTTAATTAAATCATGACTTGCGGAGACACGATTGATGCATTTAATTTTCGTACTTATTTATTTCTGTATTTTTATCTCAATAAAGTGCTGAACTTAATATTTATTTCCATACAATCAAAAATAAAATTCAGGTAATATGTTAATATGAAATTCAAATTCAATGACTGTTAGGGGATACGAAGTTTTCCGGGTCAGCTATTATAAATGTTAATGTTGTGTTTGTTACGCTTTCACGCCAAAACTACTTAACCGATTATCATGAAAATTTGTACACATAGTCTTCGAGATATAAAAAAGGACATAGGATTCTTCTTATTAAAAAAAAAATACGGAGGATAAAAGAATTGAAAAATGATTGAAAAAAGATTTGAATGACTTTTGGTATGCAGATAGGTGGGACCCACCGAAGTAACATAGGTGGGAATGGTTATCCTTACTATTATATAAATGTGAATGTAGGGATGTTTGTTACGCTTTCACGCAAAAACAAAAATTTTGGTATGACCATAAATGAGACCCTGTGAAGTAACATAGGCTATGTTTTATCCCGGGAAAATGTAATGTTCCCATTGGGATAAACATATTATTAAAATTACGAAAATAACTGTCAGAGTTTTACTTTTACGCCTCAACCATTTGAATTGATTTGACCTTTTTTAAATTCAGTAAGTGCCATTTTGGGCACTTGAGGGACGATTTATAGATTCACTTATTATCTTTCTGCGCCCAACCCTGAAGTCTACGCGGACGGAGTCGCGGGCAAAAGCTATAAAAATATAAAAATTGCGATTACAAAACAGGTGTTGTTCGTAGAAGGTTGAAAATTTGGAGTTATATGTATTTTTCAATGCTGAATCATAAAAAAAAACAAAAATGTTCACAAAATAAAAAAAAAACTTTTCGGGTTGGACGACCCTAGGGGTATAAAAAATAGATAACCTATTCTCAGACTTACTGATTATACATATAAAATTTCATCAAAATCGGTCGAGCCGTTTCGGAGGCTGTTTCGAACTGTGGCACAAGAATTTTATATATACATATATAGATGTATAATGTATATCTCACTCTATACAATTTTGACCATATTTTTTTGTTTAATTTGTATATCGATCAAAGCAATGACTGTTATACGTATCATTATAATTTTTCAGTGCTATTATCATTTATTTACATTTTAATAAAAAAAAAAACAAATTAAAATGGTCAGTATAAGATAGAGGTATAAGCAGTGATGGCCTCTAGGTTTAGGCGCGCGTCGAGAATTTCGGCGGTCGCATGTTCAAACCCCAGGCACACACCTCTGACTTTTCGAAGTTATGTGTGTATTCACAATGAATTATCACTTGCTTTAACGGTGAAGGAAAACATCGTGATAAAACCTGCACACCTAAAAGTTCTTAGGAATTTCTTAGATGTGTAGTCCGCCAACCCGCACTAGGCCAGCGTGGTGGACTAAGGCCTAAACCCTCTCAGTTGTAGAGGAGGCCCGTTCTCAGCAGTGGGATATATTTGGGCTGATGACGATGACGACGACGATAAGATAGAGGTTGATCGTAGAAGGGTGAAAATGTATGATTATAATAATTTATCAATGCTGAATCATAAAAAATAAAGAAAATAAAGTCAATAGAAAAAAAACATACCCCTAAATGTTAAACCCTTAAATGTTGACCGATTCTCAGACCTACCTACAATATACACACAATATTTCATAAAAATCAGTCGAGCCGTTTCGGAGGAGTTTGCCAAAAAACACCGCGACACGAGAATTTTATATATATGGCAAAACAACGTTTGCCGGGTCAGCTAGTATACAAATAAAATAGAAGAGGAAATATTCAAAAATCTAAAGCTCGGTCCCTCTTGGACTCGGAGGCACACGCGCGCACTCTCTAGCGATGCGTGCACAATACGAGGTAATGAACGCATTCCAAAGTCACGCGCCGGGGCCCCTGACCCCCACGGGGGGTTTTATTAGTCCGTCTGCGTTGTTTACCTGTGACGCCTTTGTGTATTGTCAATTTTGTCTTTATGAATTCCGAAATGGCAGTAAATGACGCCGATGTTAATGTTTCTATTAGTGTAACAAATGTTACTTAGTGACGTTATTAATAAGTAGCATAAGAAGAAGGAAGAAGCTCTTAATCTATACTATTATAATAAAGAGGAAAGGTTTGTATTTTTGTATTTTTGTATTTTTGTATGTTTGTTTCGAATAAACTCAAAAACTACTGAACCGATTTCGATGATTTTTGGTATGGAGATAGATGTAACCCACCGAAGTAACATAGGATACTTTATATCCCGGAAAATGTAGTATTCCCGTGGGAATGGGCTTTCACGTCTATACTATTCGCTCGATTTATATAAATTTTGCTATGGACTTAAATAGAACTCTATGAAGTAACATAGACTATATTCTATCCCGGGAATATGTAGGGTTCCCGTGGGATGAGCATATAATGTAATGCAAAAGTAACGCTGCCTGTGTTATGCTTTCTGGCCTAAACCATTTGACGATTTAGATGAGTTTTAGTATGGGGGTAGATAGGACCCACTGAAGCAACACAGGATACTTTTTATCCCGGAAAATGTAGTATTCCCGTGGGAATGGGCTTTCACGTCTATACTATTCGCCCGATTTATATAAATTTTGCTATGGACTTAAATAGAACTCTATGAAGTAACATAGACTATATTCTATCCCGGGAATATGTAGGGTTCCCGTGGGATGAGCATATAATGTAATGCAAAAGTAACGCTGCCTGTGTTATGCTTTCTGGCCTAAACCATTTGACGATTTAGATGAGTTTTAGTATGGGGGTAGATAGGACCCACTGAAGCAACACAGGATACTTTTTATCCCGGAAAATGTAGTATTCCCGTGGGAATGGGCTTTCACGTCTATACTATTCGCCCGATTTATATGACTTTTGGTATGAATATAAATGGGACACTATGAAGTAACATAACCTACGTTTTATCCCGGGAATATGTAGGGTTCCCGTGGGATGAGCATATATTGTAATTCGAAAGTAACACTGCCTGTGTTATGCTTTCACACCTAAACCATTTGACTGATTTAGATGATTTTTGGTATGGACAAAAATGAGACCTTAAAAAAGGACATAGGCTATTTTTTTTTAATTCTTATCCTTACTAATATTATAAATGCTAAAGTAACTCTGTCTGTCTGTCTGTCTCGCTTTCCTGCTAAAATTTCTGAACCGATTTAAATGAAATTTGGTACACAGATAGTTTAGACTCTGAGAAAGGACATAGGCTACTTTTTATCAAGGAAAAGGGGTTTTAAGGGGGGATGAAAATTTGTATGGAAGTATTGTCATTTTTAAAGCTAGAAGCTTGAAACTTATTTTTGTTGATTAGATATATGTAAATAAATATGACATTCAAAGTTTGTAAAAAAAATGTACCTTTAAGGGGGTAAAATAAAAATAGGGGTGAAATTTTGTGTGGAAATTCGTCATTTTTGAAGCTAGAATGATGAAACGACGTGTAGACGACTGTAACTATACGAGTATTTCTGTTACGCTTTCACGATTAAATCATTTGACCGATGTAAACGATTTTTGATATGGACATAAATGGGACTCTGTGGAGTAAAATAGACTACAACTTATTTTCATTCTGAACCCAACCCTGTAGTCTACGCGGACGGAGTCGCGGGCAAAAGCTAGTTATAATATAATTCTAGATTCAGTACTGCTAGCTATTGTTTTATATTGAAAAAACCAACTGATAGTTTTGTCAAACCCATAAATGGAACCCTAGAAATCTTGATTGCGCTACACTCATTTATGCTACGGAACAAAATAGTTTGTCCGTCTGGTTATTCTTTTGCAGATTTAAACAGTTTGCATAATTTAATTGATTGAGAAATAGCTGAACAACTTTTTTTTGCGTCTAAGGAAAGTTTGGACTCTGCCTTTTATGGTTTCTATGCTATAATTTCTATTTCTCACTAGCAGCCTTCTCAGAACCCTAATAAAGCTTTTGTTTTATTTAATTACTAGCTTTTGCTCGCGACTCCGTCCGCGTAGACTACATGGTTGGGTTCAGAAAGAAAATAATTTGTAGTCTATTTTACTCCACAGAGTCCCATTTATGTCCATACCAAAAAGCATTCAAATCGGTCAAATAGACGTGAAACGTGTGCCGCCGCGCACCGGCCGGCCGGCGCCTTGTACATCATTGCGCACTTTATAATTTTTTCGCTGCGGTGTTATTTTAAAACTGCGATATCTTCTAAGATACTCATTGAAATCAAATGATGTAAAGGGCAAATTTCTTTTAAATTAAATACTTGTGATGAATAACGTATTTATTTGGATAAGGATTAATATCGTATTTATGAAAACACCATTTACAAATAATGGTTTATTTCAGAACAAATTTGGTTACCATAAAAAAGGTTATAGTGAGCCAACCTTAAAAGATAGACATATGCTGTCGAGGACTTTTTTTTTGAACTTTTAAAGGGGAACAATTCTGTCATACATTATTTTAGCGAAACTTTAACCGTTTCCGCAGCGCACGCAGCGGAAGTTCTCAAAAGGAAAAAAATCCCCCGATTTTGAAACATAATTTATTGTTGCTCCGCTCCTATTAGTCGTAGCGTGATGTTATATAGCCTATAGCCTTCCTCGATAAATGGGCTTTCTAACACTGAAAGAATTTTTTAAATCGGACCAGTAGTTCCTGAGATTAGCGCGTTCAACCAAACAAACAAACAAACAAACTCTTCAGCTTTATATATTAGTATAGATTATTTTATTTTTTCTTTATATTTTTATGTGTACCCCTATACATACTTTGCCTTCTGACATTTCATCCAAAGGTTGTCTGGAAGAGATCGCTTTCAGCGATAAAACCGCCTATTGTTCAACTTTTGTATTGATAAGTTCTATGTAAATTACTGTATGAATGTGGGTATCTATCTAAAGCTTCAAACGTATCGAAATTAGTTCGCCAAACTAAATACTGCGTTCAGCTAAAGCGAACCGCGAACAAATACGATTTTAATATTAGTTTTAAACGGTTTCCAGAGTACGTTTGGTTCGGCAAACAGTCCGCCGGCAGACATACAGGATAAATAGGATGCTTGCTGTGACGGCAACAGACAAACATAACCGCAGACCGGCCTTTGCTGGACGTAATTAAAATAGACTAATGTACGGCTGTGTAATAGACGGGACATTGCGTGCTATGCCTGATCTTTTTTTTTAATACACCCAACAGTCACATACATACATTGTTCTGACCCCACACTAAGATCAAGTCGGGTGTCGGGGGTATAAAAAACTACGAGACACTTTTCGGTCTCACAAACACCCAGACAAGAAAAAACTATTCCTGGATCACACAAACATTCGTCTCGGTGCGGGGATCGAACCCGCAGCCTCTTGTTTCACAAGTTGGTGTTTAGTCAACTGCGCCACGGGGATGTCTGTTATGGGTCTTAATATCTGCTATTGAGAGGGCGCGTCTATTGCTTTTTACTGAACGCGTTTTCAGAAATTTTAGATGAAAAGAAACAAAAATACTGCTCGACTTTATGGTGCTTTTAATAGATGGGACCTTCAGGAAAGATATATAGAAAACTTATTTTAATAAAATTCAGTCTCGGTGAGGCACGGTTCAGCCGTTAGTAGTATCTAATAAAAAATATGTAATTATTAATTAGTGCGTCGTTTTCGACGACCTTTCGTGCGACCTTTTCTTATACTTCACTCTCAATAAAGTATATAAGGTGCATTATGGCGAAGTCACAGCATAAACAATACCACATGTAGGCAGCATACGATATCCCTTCTGAACTAGCATGATCTGTAGGCACATAGACGTGTAGTCCACGCCGCTTTTGAATACGTCTTTCATGTGACGTCGCCGTGGGCGGACCGGCGTGCGCTAACAAAATCATCATGTCATTTGCACACGGCGCAATACCGCCCATTCCGCCGCACTCGCCGCCTCTTCGCCCCCGTGGTGGCGGAATCGTGGCGAATTTTGACGTTTCATCTCTACCGCGGCATTGGTATAATTATGTTATTTGTGACCAGCGTGATTGGGCGTGGATGGGGGGGGGGGGGGGGGTGCATATGAATCGGCAAAAGCAATCACTAGATGCGTGTGCGTGCCTATGACAATAGTCATAGTCTGTTTTTGTTTATCTAGTAGCTGATGTACATACATACACACTCATGCCTTTATGTCCGAAGGGGAAGGTAGTAAAGCATTTTTAAAGTACCTACCACTTAATATTGAATGTATCTTTTGTCGTTATCTATGTATGTCCGTGCTTATTACATGACACTGAGACCGATTCCGGAAATGACAACAGATTTTCGGGCACATTTTTAAACTCCGTGCTGCTATGGAGAATTTCCTAATGGAAAAACCCTATAACACTTTGCCCGACCTACAAACTTTTGCCGCGAGACTAAGACACAGTCATTGGTAATAAAGTATAATAGTGACGCCGAGTTAGGGTCTAAAGATTTATTGCTCAATCGAACCTCAATAGACGCGACTTTAAATCTCAGACAAGCACCTATGATCCTTTTAAGCTATATGCATGTTATTAATTATCGCGCCATGTTATGTTGAAGACAAACATTGCGAGGAAACTTGCATAAAGTCAATCGTGGCATTTTTACGTTTCAAGCGCAACTTTACCCATTTAATAATGCGATACAAGCCATGCTAAGTACAGAGTCCGTAGAATAATCTAAGATGTAAATGTATAACTGTATAAACAAATAAATAAATAAATAAAAGTTGTCGACATTGAGCCAGCGTGGTGGAGTATACTTAACTTTCTTTTGCCCTTCGATTCTACTATACTACATTTCTAATTTATTATTATTCTTTGTTTCAGGTAAGTCGTCCACTCCAAATTCGTTTGAGCTATCTGTCAATCAAAATTGGAACTTGAGAAAGATCGCCCAAAATCCATCAACATTTAAGGTCAGAATGAAACGGCACTATCGGTGATTTTTAAGAGTTCATTTTTAAGAGTTTTTAAGATTTTTTCGAGTTCGACTTATTCCGGCGCGGTCAGGTAAGGGATCCATTTATAATCCAGGATTCGGATTGCAATGACACGTGGCTCAGTCCGCCACGATTCATCCGTCAAGCAACAAGTTGGGTGTTTTTACACCGTATGCCATGGTTATATAGATGGTATCTTTTGAATGGTATTGTCACGTATACAAACGGTCTGAAATATGAACAAAGAGATTAGCCGGATTTGATATCTTTGTACTTCAATATATTGAATTAGGGCTCAGCTGCAGGTTTGCAGGTATACTTTTCATAAGATACCTACTCGTATATAATATTTTATTCATATTTTTTATGTTAATGTGTATGTTAAGCAAAACAACGGAATTTATTATTTATAGCGTTGTTTTAAAGATACGGACACTGATGGATACGAAATGATTATTTTTTGATGCAATGAATACATAAAACACGTTTTTAAAAGTAACTATGACTGAAAGACAAATTGATAAATACAGATTCACTGTTTTTTTATGCGCGATGAATCATAAAAACGAGTTTTTAAAAGTAACGATGACTAAAAGACAAGAGATTATATGTTTGATACATAATTATACAACAGCTAAATGAATACAAATGGAATTCAGATAAATGTAGAGACTGGATTAACAAAGGATACAGTTTGTCCCGGTTAATGACATAGCTAAAAGGCAGTAAGTGTCATTAATTTACGTTAAACTAGCTTATTGCTCACTCACTATTAACATTTCTATTTTCAATTCTTTATGACCTCAATACTCAATATTCTTCTTCTTATGTTATGCGAATCTAAAATCAAGCAATTTATTTATTTATTCTATTAAAAATCCTCCATTCTTTTACGGAGTCTTGAAAGATGCCCTATAAACCAGTGGCGGTACTTCCATAGAAGCCCAAAAGCGTTACACGTAATTTGTGTAATGTCTAGTTTATAATTGTTTATTGTGGGGTCAGGATATTCTCATTTATATGTCATGTTTTTGATATATAAAGATTTAAAACTTAAAGATTATTATTCGGAATTTTGTAAGGTGAGATGAGCTTTTAGGCTTCTATGGGAGTACCGCAATTGCTATAAATAGCAATAAGCTCGCCCCCTATTACGTGGGCCTAACAAAAAAACCAGCTGGTAAGTAGTTGGTTTCTCACTCTTCTGTTAAAACCTTTCGGGCTCCCAGCGTCTATGTATACCAACTCAGTAGTCTACACAGACAGAGTTTCGGGCTAAATCTCATATAAAAAACACATACATACATACATACATAAACTCACGCCTGTATTCCCCGAAGGGGTAGGCAGAGGTGCATTTCTGCACCCACATTTCGCCAAGTATGTATCAGTCCCACGTAATAGGGGGCGAGCCTATTGCCGTTTCTCGGGCACATTTCCAGACTCCGTGCTGTTACCGAGAATTTCCTAATGGAAAAACCCAATAACACTTTGCCCGACCCGGGAATCGAACCCAGGACCTCTAGATCGCACGGCACATACTTGTACCGCGAGACCACGAGGCAGTCATATAAAAAACGAACAAATGAATGAACATCAGTGCCATACTACTTAAGCTTATAAGCATGCAAAACACACCCGAATACAATATGATTTATAGTTATAGTGGAGTTGTGAACTCCGACAATATTTCATATCCTTTAAAGTTTAGGGCGGGGAATAATAATGTTTAATTTATGAAGCATACTAACAGGATTGTCGTCGACTATACGAGTATGTATGTGTGAACTATCCTTTGTCAATAGCGTTAAATGGTCTCATTTATGGATATAAGCCCTTATGCGCCATTGCTGGACACTAGTTTGTGGTTGAGTAGGCATCACCTTATTTCTCAGTTACCCAAGATATTCTATTCTGTTTTGACTGTTATAAGAGTATTAATATAAACATTTATTTTTATGCGGTTTAAACTATAAAAAGGCTTATTGTCAAATAATTTTCGCTTGTTTGAACCATTAATCTACAAACGCAATATATGTGTATTTTTGAAAATGGCCATAGAAAAGACAGACAGTTAATAATAGTAGTATGTTTAATCACTTGCATATTTTTTTAAATTTAGACACAGTTTAATTTTAAGCAGAGCAAGGTATTTCATATTATATTTGAAACAAATGTTAAGTAGTTATAAAGATCAAAACATAAACATTTGCCAACGACTAAATTATTCAAATAATTCATAAAACACCCAACATTTATATTTAATACTGACATAATGTTTTATTGCAACGGGAGGGTCATAGACAGTGCATTATCCTCAAGGAGGGAATTAACACACATCATAAATAAGCAATAGTTCTAACAAAACAACACCATAACAACTCAGCAGTCCTTACAACTCCAATCACAGTTGAAACAACAAGACAATGTTATCCCCTCCAATTATTGGCCACCCCCAAATAATCTGGATGCTGGCAACCCCATCCGTAAACATTTGTCTAACGCCTCAGGGCTGTCACAGTGCGAAATTACGTCCATTTGTATGCAGATGTCAGTGGAATTAAGTCGCCGGCGCGTTTGACTCAATGCAAATAACTCTTGGAAATTAACCCATCGATAACTGACGAAATCTTGGATGCCGTCGCGTTGTTACGTTCATACGGACATCTGGAGCACAAGGCTACTAGGCATACGGGTGTATCAATGAGGGTGCAGTCGGTTAAGCCAGTAATGTATCATGTTGTGTAATTTCATTCGTAATTTTCTTGGTGAGGGTAATCCAATGGAGATAAAAGCCTACAGTCTTCGCTTTACTGTGCTCATTTAATGATTCCTAATTAAAAATTAAATGTTAATTAATCTGTTAGGGAGTCGTGATGAATCTTAGACGGTCGCGGGTTCAAACCCCAGGCACACACCTCTGACTTTTCGAAGTTATGTGTGTATTCACAATGAATTATCACGTACTTTAACGGTGAAGAAAAACATCGTGAGGAAACCTACACACCTAAAAAGTTCTTAGGACATATTGTTCTTGTGCCAATGCTCCAAAATGGCTAAAAGGTATGTAATAATATTTTCAGAATAAAGACGGAATTTTCAAGATACAATTTAATAGGTAGATTTCATTACATTTCATGACTAACACGCCGCGTCAAATCCTCATGTACCAATTTAAACTACAGCCACGATCACAATACCTTTGAACTATCAACGCAGTCCGCCACTTTCAAACATCAGAACAGTTCTCACGAAGTCTGAGATAATCGTTCGCCAGACATCGGAGCACGGACGAGTTGTAATTAAACTTGTCTAACACATCTGCTCGTACGCAGTCCGCGCGGTTAATTAAGTTGTTTATTAGAATGGCTCGTGCGGAATTTGTCGCGCCGTCGGCCGGGGCGTTCACGAGCCATTGTGAATTTTTGTCATATTCCGCATTTGGAAGGGCTGGAGGTACGGCCGAGGGTTGACGTGCTGTCGCTCAAAAATTTGCGTGATGAGAATTTTTTTTATTTAGCATTAGAGGGAAGTAAGTGTCTGTATTCAAGATAATTGATACAAAATTAGGTCACATCCTTTATATAAACAATAAGAAAATATGCAAAGTATTATTATGTAGTACCTACCTTTTTTGGGCATTTCCATTACTTTATTTTAATGTACCTTAGATACACCGATTTGACAATAGTGTTGAAAAACGCTGCACGAACCCATCGCTTTATCTGATTGCATCGAAAATCGCGGGTATCTATTCGTCTCAATGCAGGAATGAATTGTCGAATATTTCTACTTTTCCCAGTAACGAGGTCGCGGGAATGCTAACAAATATATTATATATACTTTTGCTATACATTTTGAGACAAACAAGACCATAAAGTAACGACAGTTGTTCGGTTTTATCTAAGTATTTATGGGTTTGGTGCTCTGTTGGTTTATTTTCCGATATTTATTTGTAAGTAAATTACAATTATTTGCTTTTACGGTATACTTGATGCGGTCTGTCTAAGTTATATTTTGGGTATGAGAACGAAAAATAAATTGATGATATAGACAACAATGTACATACATACATACATAAACTCACGCCTGTATTCCCCGAAGAGGTAGGCAGAGGTGCATTTCTGCACCCACATTTCGCCAAGTATGTATCAGTCCCACGTAATAGGGGGCGAGCCTATTCCCGTTTTTCGGGCACATACACAGACTCCGTGCTGTTACCGAGAATTTCCTAATGGAAAAACCCAATAACACTTCGCCCGACCCGGGAATCGAACCCAGGACCTCTAGATCGCACGGCACATACTTGTACCGCGAGACCACGAGGCAGTCATGATAGTTATTAGACAACAATGTCTAATAACGCAATGGAATGGACATAACACATCAGTTATGTTGACAGATGTTGCGTTGCGTTTCTTTGCGTTTTAATGTTTTATACTGACTGCCTCGTGGTCTCGCGGTACAAGTATGTGCCGAGCGATCTAGAGGTCCTGGGTTCGATTCCCGGGTCGGGCAAAGCGTTATTGGGTTTTTCCATTAGGAAATTCTCAGTAGCAGCACGGAGTCTGGAATTGTGCCCGAAAAACGGCAATAGGCTCGCCCCCTATTACGTGGGACTGATACATACCTGGGGAAATGTGGGTGCAGAAATTCACCTCTGCCTACCCCTTCGGGGAATACAGGCGTGAGTTTATGTATGTATGTATGTTTTATACGCTTTACATTGCTGCTCTATAAAATATGTTTCCATCGTATCCAATATTTCGACACTACTTATATTTAATCCAAATACACTGCCTTTATGTCCCACTACTGAACGGTTAATTAAGTCCAACCCTCTTAGTTGTAGAGGAGGCCAGTGCCCAGCAGTGGGACGTATTTGGGCTGATGATGAACCATCTGAGTTGTGGCGAAAGAGAATATTTATACACAGATTTATGGCGGAGACTCAGCTTGACCGTTACACTTATGCACGTAGTTCCAGATTTTAATGTTAGAGATACCAACATATCTTTCCAACCACCACTGATACTCTAGAAAAGCAGCTTAAAACCCTTCCTCTCAACAAAAAAAATACAATTTCTCTTGTCTTTATCTCTGATATAAAAATGACAAAGTTTTTTTTTTACCTATAAGTCCAAGTTATTGTCACTGCGTTTCGTGAATGTGCTATTTCAGTTCTATAAATTTTCTAACCTCATCTGCCAGCTCCAGTAGTGATCAAAACAAAATCATTACAACCAGTCACACGCAGAGTAATAACCACTTCGGAATGGGGTCCTCATCATCCTGACACACCCTCCACAACTGTCCGTCACTCTCCTGACAACGGTAGATTGAAAAATTACTTCGCGTTGGTACCTCTGATGGAAACTATGAATGTTGCCGACGGGGTTGTTGGACGTAGCCGTTTTAATGTAAATCAATTTTCAATAGTTATTGGATGTGAATGACAGTCATCGCTTTCTGTAATTACCTTCTGTGTGTTCATTAAATACCTTTTCTCGACATTATGAATGTAGGTCAAACATATTATTGTCATGGTTTTAATGATAATTTAGATCAACGAAATATTTATTAGGTAATTTTCACAATGGTAAGCATTTTAATGTAATTGTATGTTTAGCTTATTTTTAATTAATTTGCGGTGCAAAAGGACTATCTGTTTTGTATTGTCTGCATTCATTTATATACAGTCTTAAGCTCAAATTTTTCATCTCATATTCATCAAGCTAACTAATTCTGTGTCTTCATATTCCTACCACTTTGCACCATCTAGTATAGTAGACAAGAAATCACTTCCTAATGACATACATTTATACACTAATCCCCTCATTTATAAACTTTCTATATGGCTTTACTATGCAAGTTACTCCCTTTTTTGATTATAAACAAAACATAAGTATACACAAGTATAATCATATACAACTCATTAAAATAAGGCGCTAAGAACACATGTTCAATAAAACAAGATTGTCAAGTGTTATTCTTAACGCCTCCCAAGTCTTCAAAGAATACACACACACGCCTTCTTCAAAAACAGGGGTGAGAAGTCATGTCAATGTACCGAACACTCGTGCCGTCTAGTCTGTTGTTCATTTACATAAAATCATTTTGTTTATTCACATAACATCAAATCGGCTTAATGCGCCTCTAAATAATTCCGCCCGTAACAGCGAGACACTCAAAACGTATTTCCCTGAAGGAAATGAGTAATGACTGAGCGACTTTATTGCGACACGGTTCCATTTGCCTCGAGTGGACGGAAGATTTACAACTGTGTCGATTTAATTGCTTGAGGTAACAACCTGGACCAGCCAGATGGTGTTTTTGACGAATGTTGGGTCCAATGCCATGCATCCAACGGTGGAAGCTATTATTATAATTAACCAATATTTGTGCCAAAAATTTCGAAGTGATTGAACCATAGTTTACACTGTATATTTTTATTTAGATTCAGCGGTGTTTTCCTTTGGTTCTAAACTTCAACTAACATATTGGTAGACTTAACTATCATCACATAAATGTTCGAATTTACTACACAAATACTACACATATCCACTTCACTCGTAATCAAAATGAAAAAGACATTTTTTGGTGTCAATCATCAATCGATAAAAAAATTATCAATCGATGTCAAAACAAAAGTGAAACATAAGTTAGTTTCGTTACAGGAATCTAACTCATCATTTCTTGTTTTACAGCCTCTTATTATCTGCGACATCGAGGTTGTTTATAAATAAAATATTACGTAGAGACAAAGCTCATGCACAGACAATTAATAAAATGGAATATGCATTAATTTGAAAACTTCGAGTGTGCTCTTACCTCATAATCTGTTCCTTCGTCGCGTCGTCCCCTTGTAATATGTTTTCGTGAATCGAGTTTTGTTATAATAGTTTCAGTATTAAAGAGTTTGGGAGTTCGTCCTTTATTCGACGAGGAAATTTCTTCATATTCGTGCGCTTACATGATAATGGGGGAAAATGAAGTTGTGCTGTTGGAAAATATACCGGAATTTCGTCATTTAAAACATGGTTGTGTATGTAGACTGTGTAAATATCGCTGTAATATTTTTGGAAATAGAATCCGATTGCTGAGTGGTTGGTAGTTAGTACGAAGTCATACGCTTTTTATGTACATGTCTTTTCGTAAGACATATCAGATATTAAGATTATCGTATTTCATGGGTAATCGAGCATAAGAGGAATAACTATTTTTTATACTAACACAGTAACAAGAGTAAGAGACAACATAGCGCCTGATGATTAATGAAATGTGCTACAAGTAAAATGACGGTGGACATGTAAAGTTTACAAAGGTAGATTAAATGAATTAATGATTAAGATTTAATTCCTCTTGACAATTCAGGAGATGCATGCCTAGAAGTTAAATAGGCTGATACACAGATAGAAATATTTAAAGCCTATTTCGAAGCCACAAATTATTACAGGGATATTGATAAAATAAAAAATATTTACAAATATAGAAGCCTCGACGTCACGAACGCGACACACAAAAGCGACAGTACAGCGACTCGCGCACCATTCAGACACTCCTGTTAATGAGATCCACAGTGCCACAGTGAATAAGTCGCACGTAATAACGAACACGACGTATGTATAGGCGGGATTTTAATGTACCACTACACGTGGCGCGACTCAAATGGGGGGTTTATTAGTGCGTTTTATATATATATTTAAAAAAATATGTCTCTCAGTTTTGTGCGAAATGGGTTGCGGGCGCTGTTTGGAGTGATGCGACGTGTTGTTCCCGATTGTGTGTTTGTCGGACGTGTGGTGAATCAGGCGTGTGCAATTTTAATATGATTTCGTAATATATATGAGAAATTTGACGGTGATGATACTGTATACTGCAATTGCACTCAAGAAATAAAGTGCATCAAAAATGCTTTGCGTCACTTTTATATGACACACTAGTTTCACTTCGTTGAGTGCACCTATTCGATCACAGTCTAAAAAAAATATGACATCTCGTTTTGCTGAGGCAGTTTGATGCAGTTTCTTCTCCACAGCGATAACACGTTCCGAAGCGGCAATATCTTAAAATTGACGTTTCAAAGGCACTTGTAAAAATCTATTTGAATAAAGATTATTTTGACTATGACATTGCTACCTACAATATGGCTAATTACTTCTTCAATATACCTTGCCAGTAAATTGCCTTGTTGATAATTCCCAAGAACGTGTGTTTCCTTAAGATATGGCAGCTTACGTCTCCATATATTGAATATATTTTTTCTCAATTCACACAGTAATATAAAAGCGGAAAGCAAAATCGTCAGCACATTCCGAAATTGGTGGCTCCACATAATAGCCGTAATATTTCACGATTCGATTAAATCTCCCTTATAAGAACATTAAAAGACGAACGATCCTCATTTTAAAAGTATTCGCATAGATTCACAGGGTGTATCCGAATTGCTCCCAGGGGGGAAGGCGGTAATATTTAATCGTCATTAAATTTAATATACGTACAGCTTTCTCTGTCTGGCCGTATACACCCCGCTAATTGTTTGGCGGCGGTTATTGCAATAAATTTGGATTTACGCCATCCCCCTGTATAATGCCGCGCTTTGCTTTAATGTACTGTATACTTTAGTATATTGCGTTATTAATTTAATTACGTTGTTTGTCATATTATGAATGTGTAAGTTGGTGTGTAGATGTTTTTAAATATTATTATGACAGTTCGTTACTATTTTTTTTCTTTACAGGGTCACCTAGTTAGTCAATAATATTGATGAAAAAGGAGTGTTTCTTGTAATGGGTAACGCATATAGGAATATTGTATTTTAGTGAAATCTATTTGATTCAATTCCTAAATTGGGTGGTGTTATTGCTTTTTTTTCTAGTACAAAAAACTCTCGGTAGCAACAGTGGGTACATAGAAATGTGCCCAAAAACTTAAAACACCGTCTAGGTGTAGAAATCTACCTCAGAATACCTCTTTGGTGGTACAGACCTCAGTAAATAAGTATATTTATAATACTTATACGACTATGTTTTTAAGATCTCCTGTTTATTTTCTTCTGATTAATTTCGTTGCCGGGTAAAAGACAAACTAGGTCCCTCACGAGACTCGTTCAGCTTCACTGCTCGGTATCATTTCTGTGCGTGCCACTGTCGATCCTGATGTACAGGAGCTGCAATGGTGGGTGTGAGGTCGGATAGTCTCTATTCTCGTACGAAAATAATATTGCCGGTAATATTCAAGATAAGTAGGTGGCCACATAGCTAAAAAAAGTATGCAACAGCTATTGTGCGCTTTCCGATGTTAGTGTGTAAACTAGTAACTGCAATTTTTTCTTGCCAATCGATGTCTTATATAAGTGTTGGGGTACGTACCGTACCATTTCGCCGCATACAAAAAAAAATCGTCGAAATAAATTATAGAAAACACGCGAAACGAACTGACAATACCAGTTAATTAAATACCCGACACTTGGCGCAAGCCCCGAAAATTTAACATAACAAGCCCGCCAAGTGCTCAACTAAACGTCACGCCCCCTCTTCAAGCGGAGTCAATGGCGAATTAGCCTACGCACATTTTTTTTTACTTTTTTTCACGTGCAATCACAAACTTTTTAATTTGCCAAAGTGGCTGAGACGAGGGTCGGTTATCTGTGCCATTTTTGAAACGCGCGCAACTGTGCGCCCATTTGCGCACTTTGTAATTTTGTTAAACTGAGACTAATTGTAATTTGGCGCGGCAACCCTTTACGTGAATGCGTTTGTAGCGTCGATGTGCCGCCTCATGAGTGCGGGGTTGGATGTTACTTTTTTAATGCTCTACGGGTTTAAGGGTTTGGGGTTTGGGATGTGCATAATTTAAATGATAATTCCGATTGAGGTTAAATTTTAAGTGTACGTAAAATACCGATTTCACCGATTAGCACCGGCTAATCAGTTTTAAAAATCTTCATCACCATCGGCCCACTTCTGTGTACGGCCTTCCTCTACAACTGAGAGTGTTTAGGCCTTAGTCCACCACGCTGGCCTAGTGCGGGTTGGTGGACTACACACTTAAGAAATCCCTAAGAACTTTTAGGTGTGCAGTTTTCATCACGATGTTTTCCTTCGCCGTTAAAGTACGTGATAATTCTTTGTGAATACACACATAACTTCGAAAAGTCAGAGGTGTTTCCCTGAGATTTGAACCCGCGACTGTCGAGATGCTCAAACGCGTGCCTAAAGCTCGAGACCATCACGACTTAAAAATCTTCATGTACTATTTTTTGACATTTTTTAAAGGACAGAAATCCCTATTCAAACATATTTTTAGGTTCTAGGTGTTTCTTTGCGTGCTTGGATTATATTGTGTAATCCGGAATATACCGACACAATTTTATCGGTTGTGAAATCTCAATTATTTTTACGAGTCCATACTATTTTGATGGGACTAAACTTATAATAAGATCTCATTAGTACATTGATATCGACGAGAATATAAAAAAATATGATTGTTTATTAAACGTAGCCAATTTTTGATTTATCTCAATCGCAAAACCTTAAATAATTTTTGAACAATAACCACAAAACTCGCTCATTTGTCGTATCTTTAACAAAGACAACAGAAAGGCGACAATCAGTCCGGAATAATATTATTCCAAAATTCGTTTGCAACGGGTGTGACAATCAGCCGTTTGTTATCCCTTTATTCACGAAATCAGTGATATCTCGCGTGTGTCACAGTTTGACGAGTCAATTAAACCCGACCCGCATTTGTTTTTGCGTATTGTACAACAATAAGATCAAAGGGCACGATACACTGCGCGCTATGGAATGGCGATATTTTTATTTATGTTGAAAAGAAAAAAAGCAGCGGGTATGGATCTGATTAAAATAAAATGTATTATAAAAAAAAAAATTACATATGCGTATAATATTTTGACTCGTTTAACAATTTTATATTTTCTTACGATATTTTATTGCATGGTTTGAGTTCATTAGGAATGTTACTTAGAGATAGATAAAATGTGCTTGGTCTATCTATAATAGTAGGTAAAGATGAACATGTATTCATATTTGTCTACCGAGATTTTATCCATTGCTTCCAGTTCCATTGCCAGCTTTTCGTCTACGCTAGTATTTAGAAATCTCACATAACCCGTAATGTTGCCTAATGTTTGTATCAGTAGCATTAATTATAAAGTTGGCACACAACGCGCCGTGCGACACTGCCCTTATCGCCATTCCGATGTTATGATTACGGATTGTAAATTTGGCAGAGGTCGGAACAGGATTATTCAAATGATATGAAAATCCGGCGGCCGTGTCGCCGGCGACAAGGCGACATGGGTGGCGACAACCGTGGCGCCATCTTGCGGTACAATCGAAAGTCTTTTGACGGAACACTGGCATAATTTACGCTGTTGTGGAAATTGAAAGTTGTTTTCGAAGGCTCCGGCTGTTGTTCTCGAGAGTTCGTCGCATAAATTGATGACGTAAGTGATTGTCAGCTGTAATTAGCCTAAAATATAAAATTGAGGATTAGATGACGATGATGATACTTTTGTCTTCGTCAATTTATGTTATGGAGATCTAGTAAGGATAATGTTTTTTTTTACTGCCTCGTGGTCTCGCGGCACATGTATGTGCAGTGCGATCTAGAGGTTGTGGGTTCGATTCCCGGGTCGGGCAAAGTGTTATTGTTTTTTATTTGTTAGGAAATCTCAGTAGCAGCACGGAGTCTGGAAATGTGCCCGAAAAACGGCAATAGGCTCGCCCCCTACTACGTGGGACTAAAACATACCTTGCGAAATATGGGTGCAGAAATACACCTCCGCTCACCCCTTCGGGGAATACAGGCGTGAGGTAATGTATGTTTCTTTTTAATACTAAGAATATATTTTTCGGTGATACTTCTGTCTTGCCGTCCAATTCACATTCTACCCCAACGATCTCCTTCTATTCAAGACATACTTTGAAATACCTCACTTCATACTTACTTGGGAATTTGTGCACAAATGTAAGCTTTTTTACCTGTAATTTTCTTGTCCGCCATCCTACTCCTACAAGCACAAATAATATATTTTTAAATATAATACGAGTGGCTTTGTCTTGGAAAATAAAAATACGCGTTAGCATAAAAAATGTAGAGAGGAATGTGCACAACGTAATCCTCAAATAATGACACAAAGCAACCTCCGCGAGGTTCTTATGATGCTATTTAAAACAAAGAGCATGTTCACTTCTGATTGGAGCTAAGGAGACTAGTGGGGATCTTTCTGAATCTCGTTTAGGAAATACTAAAAAATTGCAGTGATGGCCTCGAGGTTTAGGCGCGTGGTCGAGAATTTCGACGGTCGCAGGTTCAAACCCCAGGCACACACCTCTGACTTTTCGAGGTTATGTGTGTATTCACAAAGAATTATCACTTGCTTTAACGGTGAAGGAAAACATCGTGATGAAACCTGCACACCTAAAGTTCGTTTCTTAGGTGTGTAGTCCGCCAACCCGCACTAGGCCAGCGTGGTGGACTAAGGCCTAAACCCTCTCAGTTGTAGAGGAGGCCCGTGCCCAGCAGTGGGACGTATATGGGCTGATGATGATGATGATGAAAAAAAATGCTGGAGTTAATGAGGAATTTAAAGTTTAAAAATAATAATGATTTCGTTAATAAGTCGTGATGGACCCAAGGTTTGAGCATGAGGTCGAGAATCTCGACGGTCGCGGGTTCAAACTCCAGGCACACACCTCTGAATTCTTCTTTTCGAAGTTTTGTGTGTAGGAAGAATTCTCACGAAGAATTATCACGTATGTACTTTAACCGTGAAGAAAAAAAAAGTGAAACCTGCACACATAAAAGTTCTTAGAAATTTCTTAGGTGTGCAGTTCGCCAACCCGCACTAGGCCAACGTGGTGAACTAAGGCCTAAACCCTCTCAGATGTAGAGGAGGCCCGTACCCAGCGTCAGGACGTGTATGGACTGATGATGATATGATTTAGGAACTGTTTATCTGTTCTGCGGTAACGATAATAGTTAAGCAACAGGATTTATTGCTCATATATATTAAATTATATTTATAGGATTGTTAATGATTTCTTTTCACTTCAATTACACTTTTTTCGACTGTGAGATGTTACGGGTCTTAATTTAGGACTTACGTTGGATGAAAGATAATGATGATGATGTATTGTTTGTTGTTACCATATAAATGTATATTTTTTTGTTATAGGGGTATTTTTTTTAACTGTGTAGGAAATATTACAGTATTAGCTAATATTCCTTGGCTGTAAGGTGCTTTTACACAATCACTTCACACGGTTTAATAACCATGTTTTCCATCATAAATTTTGCGTTTCGCTTCCGAGACTACTAATGTTAATACTACCGCATCAACTCGCGAAAAACTTAGTCAAATATATCGTAATCAGGAAATTTTGCACAAAGAACAAAAGCCATTCTATATATTATCAGTTTGTTGAACACCTTAATGTCTTAGAAGTTGCGGGGCGTTGTGCAAACGTAATTTATTACGCGAACTGCTGGTTGGTAATTATTTACACTTAATACTCTGAATAACCGCGCTATGGGCACAGGTACCGGTATGTACAGGTAAATTTATTTTATAGTCATTCAAGTTGCTTATTAATGTCCACATTTTTCATCAGGTCACAGGTTTACAAGAAGTACAAATTATTTTTTTAAGTGTGTGTAAGCCTGTTAATTTTAAATAGGCGAGCATGATGGATTAGGGCATGACCCCTCTAACTTGCAGAGGAGACCCATACGCTGCAGTGCTATGTATAATCTTTAATCATTTCCATATGTCTCTTAGCCAAACTGATCGGAATTACATCGACAATTTAGACACGAAATATTAACAAACTCGATTTCTATTTAATACATTCATCATCAGCCCATATACGTCCCACTGCTACGCACGGGTCCCCTCTACAACTGAGCGGGTTTATACACATACATTAGCTAGGATTTAGAAAAAAAGCACGTCGCTTCGTTTGTATTTCTATAAAATTTTCCAATAACCAAAACCAACTAGGCGGCAAAGTGAATTCTTTCATCGGCATGACCGCGCGGGCCACATTCGATTAGTCTCGCAAAGTCAATAGCACTGAAATTGTAATCAAAGCCGGTGGCCCCCGATAGAGGACCGAGGCCGCGGGTAAAACCATTTTTCATTAAAATCAAAGTTTGAAACACAAATTTTTCGCGGAGTTTCAATTTGTTTTCCGGTGTATAGAAACGGAATCAATTAGTGCAAAGCGCGGTCAGTGGGCGGATATTGCGTCTACCATTTGTGTACACAGTTCGTTGGATTGCAGTAACGTTGATCCGAGCATGAATTAGAAATTTATTTATCTTACTACGGTATATAGTAATTAAGCCTTTTGTCCTGATCCTTACGTAAACATGTTGGTGGCATAGCGCACAAAAATTTTAATTTAATTAAATAAATAAAGAAATTAAAATTTTAAATTAATAAAAATTAATTTGGAGTCTATTAAAGTGTGTGTCATATGCATAGTAACAAATGAGTTATTTATAAATTTTGTTTAGCAAAGTTTAACATTTGAAATTTTAATACATAAAAAGTGAATTATGGTAAAAAAAATCAGCATATTATACACTCACTTCAATATTGATAATGGACATCAAAGCAAAATAAATAATAACAGTTATTACTGCACGTACATCCACTGTGTACACAGTAGGGGGAGTGCGCGGCGAACGCGGCCGGTGCACGTTGATAACGGACGCGCTTGCATTCGTTTGTCCAACCGACGCGACGCGTCGATATATTGCCATTTTGATATTAGACCGTTTTACACCATAATACATTTATCTATCTTCACATTGGGCAGCAACGGGTGAGGGGGTAAGAGGAGGGGGCAGGGGGGGGGGGGATTGTGTCATCGCCCGGATTTCATCGCGAACTATTTAGCCGAATATCGGCGTGATGCGAATGCAGGTGCACTAAACAACGCACGGTCCAGATTATTGCTCGGTTGTGAGTTAATTGATTCGATAACGTGAATGGAAATTGATTTTTTGGATTCAATTTTCGTATCGAATGTTTGGTTCTTAATTCATGTGTGTTTTTTAAAATAATGGGGTTATAGAATAAAAAAAGACTTAATAAGCCTCATAATATTTTACAGAAGTTTATACATGTAAGCGATTATTAAACGTATCTTAAAAATAAATACATGTATTTTTATCTCGGACGCATCCAAACTAAACATAACACTATATTTGTAACATCTAATATAGTGAGGGTAATTTCGACGAATATACGACATGAACAAAGGATGAAATGAAAACAGCTCTTCGCGATGATTTCCGCATTCAGTGAAACTTGCCTCTTCATACAAATCCTTTTGAACAAATAGTTTTTAATAGTGATTATTCTTAGTTTTCGGCCTTAATATTTATACTACCTATGTAGCCTTAATTTATTGCGTCATCCAAAGATTATTGAAGCATCTAAACATGATCGTAATCCTTAGTAGACGGAAAATGAATCAATGAAAATGAAAATGAATCAAAGTAAAAGAGACATGTTTTTCATTAAGTATTTTGTTTTTATTGTCCGTCTGGCCGGCTAGACTGTTAAAATTAATATAGCTTTGAACGTTGGACGGCAACTCACATTTTTTCCAACCGTTCGAAGAGCTAAAGGGTTGAAACGCGTTGGATGTTGTCTCAATAAACGTCAGTTTTTTTAATGTCTGTCATGCCTTTGAAAGAGTTGTGCCTTATTAGAAAATACAAGGTTTATTTAGTATTCTAGTAATACGAGTGTGTAATGTGAATAGGAAAATTTGTTTATATTTATACATATTTTTTAATAAAGATATAGATACAGCTCTGGATGGTTGCAAGTTATTTTTTATCCTGGAAAAGTGGAAGGTTCCCGTAGGCTTTATTTGTAACGTTGATTGACAAGGTCTATATTTTCAGGAATTCTAATACGTTTTTTAATTCTGCAACAACTGGCACACTATCCTTCAAATTCAGAATAAGAAATATATAACTATAGCCTGAACTTATACAAAATGTATTATTATAAATTAATTAGTTTTCGCATAACCCGCCGGAAGGAAATCCATAAAGCTAAAATACAAAAGCTTTAATATTTTATTAGCTGGCCATTTCACGGGTCAGTGTCGGAACGGTGACTTATTTTCGGTCGCCCCCGGCCATAACATTTTTACTGTCTGACGTAATTGTATGGGAATCGATATTGAACCATTGGACCATAGGACCCATAATGTGACACCGTAAAAATCTTGGGTATAAATATTGATGTTTGATATCGACTTTTGAAATATCTTTAATTTTATGGTACTACTACTATACTGCCTCGTGGTCTCGCGGTATAAGTATGTGCCGTGCGATCTAGAGGTCCTGGGTTCGATTCCCGGGTCGGGCAAAGTGTTATTGGGTTTTTCCATTAGGAAATTCTCAGTAACAGCACGGAGTCTGGTAATGTGCCCGAAATACGGCAATAGGCTCGCCCCCTATACGTGGGACTGATACAGACCTGGCGAAATTTGGGAGCAGAAATGCGCCTCTGCCTACCCCTTCGGGGAATACAGGCGTGAGTTTATGTATATTTAATTTTATATTTAAATATTGTTAGGTATGTCTAATCTAGTTTTTAAAAATGCCGTTTGTCTTGAGTCAAAATAATATAATTTGTTTAAGACAACTTTCGTCTTAAGATGTAGTAATTCTGTTTATACTTTTTTAATATTCAGTTATAGTAGAACATCTTATCAACAATGTTTATTTATTCCACACCGCCACTTATACATAAACTTACCATTTGTCTGAAAAATTTGCTCATTCCCTGCTATACTTAAAAATACCGCGTCAGTCCCCACCCCGGCTTCGAACCGCATCATTCAAGTGTCATCTGATTATAATGTCAGTAATTCGGCTACGAGCCCCTTTCTCCTTCACGGTGCGTACACGCGTAATTAACCCTCAAAAATAATTTATTCGTCCGCCCCTAGAGGTATGCAAGATACAACGACTTCATAGAAAAAAAAAACCTCCACGGCGGCGTAACAAATGCGCACTCCGACATTGTTTGAAAAAAAAAATGTTTCGCGACTAATTAAAAACAAGTTGCGAGCGATGTTGAAATAAATAAGCACATACATATGGATGTAAAGGCTCATGCAGACGATCGACGTTTACCTGATCTCAATGATTTTTTGTCGTGTCGATTTTATTGGTGATTTTATTTTATTCGTGTCTCCAACAAATGTGTTGATTCATATCTCTAGATAAACTTATGAAGAATAAAAAATCTAATTGAAAGGCTGACTTAGCTGTACAACAAAGGCAAAGTCAAAATAATTTTTATTTAAATAGACTTTTACAAGTTCTTTTGAATCGTCAATATTAAATTAGTTTTTTAAACTATTATACAACAAAAGTAATGTGATGTGCAGATTTTTTTTATAACGTCTAGTAATACTTTCCGGCCATTTAAGTCTATATGTTTCTGTAAAATCTATAGGAAATAAATGTATTTACATTTTCAACAGGAATATTCTAACATGGGTTGTGTAATGGATGAAATGATGTGCACGATAACATAACACTAATACATCTAAAAACTTCTAACATAAAATTGTCGATCGATAAAAAGTCGAGCGTGCATTCGAAACTTTAAATTGTACGTATGCAGTGTGCATTATTCACTGTTGCATCCGGCTCCCGTAGCGACCGGCGTAGCGATGTGGCACGCGAGCTACGAATATCGTAGAGGTGCTAAGATTTTTTTATCTTACTGGATTTTCCCCGCTTGCGTGACTTGTTCTTAAGTGACTGTACCTTTTTACGAATCGCAAAGTATTTGTATGTTTGGATAACATTGAATAACTCACTTCTTCTCGCTGTCGAAGCTTAATCGTTCGTTTTTTTATTATTATTATTCTATTTTTGCTATAAAGTATGAATAAATTTGGACTAAGGCCTAAACCCTCTCAATGGTAGAGGAGGCCCGTGCCCAGCAGTGGGACGTATATGAGCTGATGATGATGAATAAATTTTATATTTTATTAAGAATACATATTATGTTCTCGGGCAAAGGATCAACAAATAATATTATGTCCTATTTTATAAAGCTTATACTATGAAAAAATATTGCCATATAAGATTTTATACATTAACGTTTAGTATATTTTATATTTAATTTTGTTCTTTTATCCATGTCATTCCATGGTTTAGCGAAGTATTTAATATGAGCGGAGTCTTGCTACATCGTAGATCCTTGCATCGCCGCTACGGTGCTACGCCATGTCGCTACGAGGGATTACATCCATAAGGCTTTTATAAATTTTTCCATTAGCTGTCACATTTTTCAATACTCGTATTTCCCCTTTGAAGATACTTTGAATATTAAGTAATATGAGGAAGAGGTAATGCGTAGGGACGGAACAGAATATGTTTTTTTTTTTTATTTCAACTGATTTCATCCTTTATTGTTCGTGGTATATTTCTATCTGCTGGCATAGTAATCATTGTGCATGAGTTGTAAAATTGGCAATATTTTCTCAGTAACAAACAGGCTGGCATAATTGAATATATCGACTGATGAGAGATAAACTTTTTTTTCAATTTATTTGTTTATTAGGTAATTTTATCAATAATGATATATATTTGTACATTATAAAGGTACTTACATAATGAAAATAAATTAATAATGTTATCATTAAAAAAATGTACAACAAAAAAAGACAAATATTATAAATAAACTAAGGTAATGGTCGCTAAGGAGCAGTTCTTTTGCAGCTTCGATCCTCGGACATGACAGGACGGACGGATGGACATTTATTTATATATATTTTTTAATAAGTCTTCCCTTTTTGTTTTGTTCTTTTTAAATTCAATTAGCAAATATTGTATAGCTTCGAGATAAACTTATTTGCGATACAACTTATATTTCCAGTTCGGTAACTTTGCCATTCCAGTAAAAAATCCTATTGTTTTTTTAAGAATAAAGATGTCATTCAACGTACCCATATGTTGACTTCAAAACGATTGTAACAATAAAAAACCGGTGACGTTCAAAGAGAGCCTGCCGGTACGGAACTAGAGGTCCCGCCGCGAACAAAGGCCCCCTGTCAAACGCATCGAACCTCGCGAATAATTGCCGTTAGATTAACAATACGGACACAAAGAGAAATTCACTTTGTTCCCCTGATGTGTTGTTGAGTAATTATCGAGTTGTGTTTAAACGTTGTTTGATAAATAATTTCTCGTAATAATTTTATTAAGATCTTTTGATGAACAGTAATAGCTGATGACGACCGTTTCCTGAATCGGGAAAAGTGTTATTTGGTTCACCATTCCATTTTTTTAAATAATAGCGTGAATTTTGAAAATATTCCTAGTAAACTGCAATATGTTCAAGACTTATCACGCGGAATTTAAAAAATAACCACTGCCTACTCTTTAATAAATTAAATCTTGACTTTGACTTTAACCTATCCACCTGCTGGCATTCCTACAGTTGGGAAGGTTATTCTGCCGCATTGGCTTAATTTTGAGATATTAATTAATTTAATTCTAACCCGCACGTACACAAACAAATCCCGATTGTAATTACAATATTCACCACATTCGCGCCCACCGCTGTCCCAGCGCGAACAAACCTCAGGCGCAAACATTGCACAGTGGGCGTCGTGGAAAAAAATTGCGGACAAAAAAAAAAAATTCCCCGACGTCGACACGTGCGGTTGCCGAGGTTCGCTCCTCTTTTAATTTCTCAAAATGAAAATGGAAATTTCGTCGTAGCGCTTCTTGAAACTGGTATTTTTTTTTCGAGTCCATTTCATAAAATGCTCGAAGTGGAGTTATTATTGCGCCGGTTTTAGTGCATTTAAGTTATTACGCGGAGCGGTCAAACAGACGTCTGGCGATAGTCTCATGCGAATATTAGCATTTTATCTCGGCTGTGCTCATACGAACCCTCGTTTTAATAGGGCTCTCGAATAATGTGTTATCTGGATTTTATTCACATAAAATGGTCCTTAAATTTAAAACTAGAAATTTTTATTTTCAATGGTTGTGTGGGTTCTGTCAATCTCGACAATCCTTTTTAACTTTGAGTCACTTTAGAAAAATGTAGACATTGAACTGAAATCTTTTTTCTTCTTGATGTTTTATTTTTATTTGACAGCCTTTGTGACGTAATAGGGCGTGGGTACGATCGGTGTTTTTATAAGGTATGTAAGGGTCCCAGCCATGTCATTTATTAGATGACCTGAGGACTAAATTATTTGTACCCACTTTTGTTTAAAGTTCAGCAGTTTCTCGGATTGAGTTGTAAACAAACCACATGGAAATTTTCCTATATGTATGAGTATAATTTACATACATATAGACTTTTCATGTCTGAGGCAAGCAAAGATTAATTGCAGCACCCATGTTTCGACAACTCTTAAGAAAAACGTAATACATTGACACACTTCTGCCTAGCCATTCGGAGATGCTTAAATTATTCAAATTAGCAAACTTAAATTGCGAATACATAATTAACAAGAAAGAAAAAGAAAAGAAAATCCATTGTCATAACATCAATCGCGAAAACCAGAGATAATGGAACGAGGCAATATTATCTCATTACGTCGGCGTTTCGCAATTAGCTCCCACTTCAATCAAGTTATGAATTTTTATTACAGTTCCTTTTTCATCTCGCCTAAAGTTTCTCTCGCGCGTCTATCTGCCTCGGTACTGACACCGATTTAATTAATACGACATTTAATGTAATTTATTGCGGTTGAGCCGTGGAAATTCGTGGAATTTGCAAAGGGCGCTTTTTTAAATTAACAAACCCTTTGCTCTCGGAGTGAGACGTTGAACAGTTTTTTTCGGTGATGAGCAGTGAGTTTCAGAAGGGAATGTGTGTTCCGATGCGGTGTTGTTGCCTACGGCGATTGTATGATGTGATTTTGTTCCAATTTCACAACACACTATTTGTTTTTGGATGACTCAATAAGTAGGTATTATGTATTTAATATGAAAGAATAATGAAAGTAAGAAAAATAAAGTTATTTTCAGAAAAAGTACTTTTATAAAGATTAAACCCTTAGAGTAAGAGCCCAAAAAAGGAAGAAATTCTCTTTTTTCCTCCTCCCATTTCATTCCATGATATCTCTGTGGGAGCATCGTCAGCATAGTCGATGAACTCGAATTATGCCAAAATTTAGTATATAAAGCAATAAAGGTTGTATATGCACTGAGTCATATATTAGCACGCATCAAGACCGGTCGTTTCATTTACGTCGCCCTTATCCTACTTACGCAACAACTTACACGTGTATCACAGATTCACGTACATCGGTGACTCCACGTGAACAGATACACTTACAACTGGTGACCCCGACGCAAAACCCGACGCAAAACCCGACGCAAAACCCGACGCAATACCAACGCAAAACCTGACGTTCAAAGCAAAATTCATTAAATTGTGATAACTGTACTGCACAGCCTTATCAGCCTTCCACCAGCGGATCTCCCTGATTTGGCTTTCAAGAGGCATATAGTTATTCAGAAAATGAACCCAAACGCAGGTTGTGAGTACGCTAAATCCAGTAGCCATACACAGCTCATGATGCAGCTAATGAACCAAATGAGTAAGCTCACCATGGAAGTCGCAGCACTGAAATCAAGCTCAGTCGGAAACGGACATCGTCACCATAGACGCAATCGAAGCCTAACGCGTCAAAGACCTCGATCGCGAACAAGAATAACGCCGGAAAGTCCTCAATGGTTATGTAAATATCACTTGCGCTATAAGGATCGAGCTTGGAAGTGTGAACAACCGTGCAATTGGAGTAAGCCGTCGGAAAACTAGAATCAGCGTTGACAGAGGCGGTCGTCAGCGCTATTGTCCCATCAAACCGCCTATGCGTTACCGACCGAAAAAGTGGGTTTCGCTTTTTGGTTGATACTGGCGCTAACATCTCAGCAATACCGAGAAGAGGTAACAAATTAAAAACCGACAGCACTTACAAAATATATGCCGCAAACGGCACTCCAATAAAAACATACGGCGACAAAACGCTGACGTTAAATCTGAATTTGAGACGACCGTACCGTTGGACTTTTATCGTCGCTGATATTACACAACCAATACTTGGAACCGATTTTTTGGAAAAACACAACATTTTGGTCGACATTAGAAACAAGCGTTTGATAGATGGTACGACTGGACTTCAAAGAAACGCAAAGTTGATGAAGTCAAGCACACCAACACTTCGGACCGTTGATTTAACCGAAGATTACGCAGATATTTTAGCAGAATATCCAAATATTTTAAAACCGCTCGACACTCTGTCACCACCAAAACACAACGTGGTTCACCACATTATCACTGAGGGACATCCTGTGTTCTCCAAGTCAAGACCTTTGCCGGCCGACAAATACCTAAAGGTGAAAAAAGAAATAGAGGACATGTTACAGACAGGCATATGCAGGCCTTCCAAGAGTCCCTGGGCTAGTCCACTACTGGTGACAAAGAAGAAAAACGGCGAATTACGACTATGTGGCGACTACAGAAAATTAAACGCCATCACTGTACCGGATAGATATCCGATCCCGAGGGTATTAGATTTCACATACCTGTTGCCTGGAGCTACTATATACTCAAAAATTGATCTAAAAAGAGCTTACAACCAAATACCCGTCAAAGATGTTGAAAAAACCGCAGTAATTACCCCGTTCGGTCTATTCGAATTCACTAGAATGCCGTTCGGTTTACGAAACGCGGGCCAAACCTTTGTCCGATTCCTGAACACAGTACTAGCAGGATTAGACTTCATTTTTGTATATATCGATGACATATTAGTGAGGTCATCGTCACCCGGTGAACATAGACAGCATCTACATGAAGTGTTTAAACGACTCAACGAGCACGGCATCACAATAAATCGCGCCAAATGTGTATTTGGACAACCCCAAATAGAATTCCTCGGATATTTAATTACTCCAGAGGGTATCAAACCGTTACCTGAAAAGGTTGAAGCAATCAAAAAATACCCGACTCCAACAACGGTGCAAGAGCTACGCAGATTTTTGGGCATGATCAATTTTTACCGCAATAACATACCACAGGCAGCCCGACATCAAGCTCTTTTGAACAAATATCTCATAGGCTCAAAGAAAAACGACAAAACTAAAATACAATGGACTTCCGAAGCACTAGAAGCATTCGATCAATGTAAAGAAAGTCTAAGCGACGCTGTTACATTGACGTCTCCAGATCCGCATTCTCCATTATCACTCATGACAGATGCTTCACAAACTTGTATTGGCGCCGTTTTACAACAGTACGAAAACGACACGTGGAAGCCACTTGCATTTTTTTCAAAGGCATTGAGTGAAGCACAAACTAAATACAGTACATATGATCGAGAATTGCTGGCAGTTTACATGGCTGTAACGCATTTTCAACCTTATATCGAGGGACGAGAATTGATAATATACACCGATCATAAGCCATTATGTCACGCCTTTACTACTAAACAAGACAGTTCAAGTAAAAGAATATCCCCAAGACGACTACGTCATCTAGAGTTCATAGCACAATTCACGACAGACATACGTCACCTCGCCGGTAATATGAACCCAGTGGCCGATGCACTATCACGAGTCGAACAAATAGATTGCCCCACACCTGTGGATTGGAATGACATAGCAGATTTGCAACGCAGTGACAATGAACTCCCTCAGCTGTTAAATAAAAACAACCTCAGCTGGAAAAGTATCCAGTTACCGGGAACGAGACAATTATGGTGCGAAAATTCAAGAACAAATTCACGACCGTACATACCGAAGTCGCTTCGAAAACAAATATTTGACTCTATGCACAACGTTACGCATCCTGGTGTAAGATCATCAAAGAAAATGATCTCTGAACACTACTTCTGGCCAGGCATGAATACAGACGTAGGCACATGGGCGAAAACATGCGAGTCATGCCAGACAAGTAAAACATACAGGCACAATTCAGCCCCAATTGGAAGTTTCACGCCAACAGCACGTCTAGACCACGTGCACATAGATATCGTCGGTCCATTGCCAGAATCCAATGGAAACAGATACATCGTGTCAATGATCGACAGAGCAACAAGATGGCCTGAAGCCGTACCAGTACCAGAAGTAACAGCAAAAGTTGTAGCAGAAGTTCTCCTGAATACCTGGATAGCAAGATTTGGATGCCCGACTACCATTACATCAGACCAAGGACGACAGTTTGAGTCAGACTTATTTATCGCCTTAACTAAAGCACTCGGTATCAAGAAAACCAGAACTACCAGCTATCACCCACAATCAAATGGATTAGTTGAACGCTGGCATAGATCAATGAAAACCGCACTAATTGCGCGTGGTAACACAACTAACTGGTCAAATGAGTTACCCCTAGTCCTATTAGGGTTGCGAGGCGCCTTACGACTGAAAGAAAATATCAGCCCAGCACAAATGTTATACGGAGCAAATATACGTCTACCTGGTATGTTTATCGAGCCGAAAAAGCAAAATACATCACCAGAAATTTTTACACGGACACTACAAAGGACAATGGCCAATCTAAGCCCGTTTAACAACAGTCACCACGCTACAAACCATAAACCATATATACACCCAGACATGAAAGATTGTGAATACGTATTCGTCAGAACAGATGCTGTAAAGAAGCCCCTAACACCATCATACAAAGGACCATACAAAGTGTTAGAGAAATACGAAAAATATTTCAAAATACAAATGCCAGAAAAAACATCCATAGTAACAGTGGACAGATTGAAACCTGCTTACATGGTAAATGAAGACAAGGCGAACGAACCTTTGGCACACTTAAAAAGCACATGCAGCAACAACGTCAACGACCGCAACAGTGCTGAGCTCGCGGAAAAGAACAAGGCCACGCTGACGACAACACGTTCGGGTCGCGTCATACGCCCTGTTGTACGATTCGCTATAGAGCCTGATCAGCGGAAAAGCAAGAAACTATAATTAGTTGATTTATGTCATATACATTTACATTTACTTATTTTTTATCATTATTGTTATACATTTACTTTTTTTTTTTTTTTAAAAGGGGGGAACTAATGTGGGAGCATCGTCAGCATAGTCGATGAACTCGAATTATGCCAAAATTTAGTATATAAAGCAATAAAGGTTGTATATGCACTGAGTCATATATTAGCACGCATCAAGACCGGTCGTTTCATTTACGTCGCCCTTATCCTACTTACGCAACAACTTACACGTGTATCACAGATTCACGTACATCGGTGACTCCACGTGAACAGATACACTTACATCTCTTTAATTTCTTTAATTGTATTTTTTTTTATACTGGCACGGCAAAGTGACCCCTTTGCACCTGATGGTAAGTGTAATGGAGTCCAGAAAAAGTGCCGACCAGCGAGAGATGATGATCTCCCGTTGGTCGACGCAATCATGCCGTCCGAAAACCTCTTCACCTATCTTGTGAAGAAGTTTGTGGGACTAATACCATGGTGAACAAAGGACCGACCGCGAGAAACCGGCCAAAAAATGCCGGCACGGTCATCCTTTTTCCATTCCATTCCATGATTGAAGCCCCCCCGAAAACCGGATATACACTGGCTGATCCCGGAACGCGGCACATTTGCATGTGCCACTATGGCGGGTTTTACGCCCTGTGTACGGTGGTCGCTATCCGGGCGGATACGAATATCCTACCACCAGCGTATATATAGTTTAGTACACGCAAATTCAATGAAATTTGATAGTAAGAGCCCGTTTTTTATGTGTGCAGCAAATAATTAGGTTAAGAGAGAATATGAGGGTAATAGAAAATAATTAGGATTAAGATTTTTTCATTTAAATTCAACAACAAACGACATTTTCATTGAAACCTGTGAAACTCAGTATTACCTGTGCTAACCCAAGTCTTACCCCATTCGTTTGTTATTTCTTTAAACTTTTTTTACGTAATTAAGCAACAAACATTCAAATACAAAAAGATACCCATTCAAACCACTACAATTATAATAAAACTGGAAAAAATTAAAACACACAATTTAATATTAAATGTGGCAACTATTCAGCGCTTTAATATAATCATAATTTGAGCGTGCACAGCAAAACCTCGTCTCGTTTTAAGCCGATCACGCCGCCACAATCCGGAAATATTATACTGCAAGAGTAATACCAGTAACCCATTTAAAATTAAGCACTTAGATATTATCGTTTCGGGTTTTCGTAATTTGGTTTATAAATTACATGAAAATATGAATACAGTGCTATTTATTTTATCACATTGTCACATTGTGTGGTGCAAATTTAATCTTTTCTAGACGTATCAGAAATAAAATTGCCATCTTTTTCCGGGTAGAAAAAATATAAGGAGGCATATAAAAATCTGCAACCTACATAAAAAATGAAGTCTAAGCAAGTAGAGCTCGGCGATCGCGGGTTCAAACCCCAGGCACACATCTCATACTTTTCGGTGTTATGTGTGTATTCACAATGAATAATTACGAACTTTAACGGTGAACGAAAACATCGTGAGGAAATTCTTAGATGCGTAGTCCGCCAATCCGTACTAGGCTAGCGTAGTTGACTAAGGCCCTTCTCAGCTGTAGAGGAGGCCCGTGCCCAGCAGTGGGACGTATATAGCCTGATGGTGATGATGATGTCTCGTGATTATTTATATTATCCTTACTTAATATTTTTATTTTTATTTATTTTTTGTTCTGTAGGTACTCAATACTGACTATGAGGTCTATGATCTGTGCGCTGTATCGAGTGTCCTCTCTGACTGTAAAATTCTTTGCCAAAAGCGATGCACATTAGTTCCGCTATTCCTACCTACGTCACTCGGTAATTTTTTGTCCGCTTTTTTCCCGGTTTGCGCATCCCGGTCATTTCCGTGCCTCTTTATTTACCTTCCGCCCGTCTTATTTAGAAGTTTTAGGGTTTGCCAGGTTAAATAGAATTAGGTGCGCCCACTGACGGAATGGTGAATCGGTAGCCTTCAATTTGTTCTATTTTTAAAAGTTCTTATTTTCAAAACACAGGCCTTTTCCAACCCAAAATGGACTGTAGTTGTGGACTGACACCAACTCTCTCTTCATATTGTCTTAGCGCAGAAGTTCGTATCGTACGATATTACTTAACTTCTTTAACGGTAGTTTAAACTTATCTACGATGCAACAAAAGCAGTTATGATTGAATAATCAGATATTTAAGAGCCAACAAATGTACATACATAGGTAAATTTATATGATATATCCTTTGCTGTTATAATTAGCCAATACATACTATACTTAGCATAATTAATGTATGCACATGTAACCACAAAAAATCTGTAGCGACATGGTACTTCGTATTCGCGACTTCCATTTCATCCATGTTTGCTTCCAGTTAGATCCTCGTAGGCCCCATTTTCTGTAAAGAAACGTATATTATTTATACACCAAAATACTCCCGAGAATGAACTCATAAACTTGTAGAAATTGCATCACCTCATGTACCAAAACGCAAGGGGATGAAAAAAGGATATATCTTCAACTAGTCCCGCTCGTATAACTCGGTGTAACTGCCGATTCGCAAACAAAAAGCGAGCGTGAATGGCGGCGCACCGGCGTATATGAGACGGTGCCGAGGTGGGTCCCAAATTAGATTTACGAGTTCGGCAATTTTCGGAACTCATCGGGCAAGTTTCGGGATCGCTTGCGGATGGATAGGGATGGTGTTGTGGGACGAATAGTCGGTGTACCCGAATGTTGCAATATTATTGATGCAATTTGTTTTCTTTTATTTATATCCTGGCGGATCCGTATCAGTTAATGCTCTAAAACACCCGTATGTTTTAGAGGCAGTGAAAGCATGTAGACTATATTTAATAGCTGATTCATATTTTTATTTAAAGCACAGTAAATACTGCTTTCAAATACGCCCAAGAGTTAGGCATAGATAGAAATTGAATCACACGAGTTAATTGATGCTTAAATTGAACGCATCAATGACAGTTGTATTATTGTAAAAATAGAGTGTAATTTTTTATTTTACGAATGAATTCAGAAATCCAACACTCGCAAATTCCCTGCCAACTTTTAGCGTAAAAAACCTTTACAATTTACTCGGCTCTCGAATAACGTAGACAATTTTATCCACTCTGTTACAAGGGCAAGAATAAACATTACCATTGTTATTCCCCGGAGGGATCTCACCGGACCGTAAAATAAAATATACCGATAAGCCGGATACCGGCAGCCGGCCGGATAACGGGCCCATCACTAGCCGATGTGCGCATTATCATATAAATGCGAAGTTGACGGAAAAATATTGCGGAGCGGCGCACCTTCCTACCTGTAGTTAGAGTGGTGCGTGAGTCAAATAACTCCGCGAAGTGAGACATGACTCTATGGCGTTAGTACAGCTTACTAATTCTCGTTTAGGAGGAGTATTTGAGTAGGTGTGTGGTTATCTTTTTCTTTGTATATTCATCAGATGGTGCTTTATTTCTTTTGGTTTGGTCTCTATAGGTGGTTGATGTTTGGAACGATTTTGGCGTCATCCCTTTACTTGCCTAGTGCGTCATGGAGAACTTAATATATCTTTGGAATGTCTCGTAAAGAAATCATAGGCATAAGAGTTTTCCATCCATAAAGTTTTCTTTGATATTAAATGCATTATAATCTATTAAATATACACATTGCTTCGAAGTCATTGCTGTCTGGAATTCGAACCCGCGATCGCCTAGATGGTGTCTTGATAGACAATGCATCTTACTGAAGTTTATTTTTAATGAGTTACAAACGATATTATCATTTGTAGCATAGACTGCGGCTTGAAAGGACCAAGTCGACCGGAGAATTGGCACTGTCACGGAGAATTCCCATATTTCTATCTATCGCAGGTCAAAATTGTTGGGAATATTCGAGACTAAGGAGTTAGCTTCCGAGGTTTCAAAAGTTTTAAGGTCATTTTGAATAAACTTTAGTGTCATAAGAATCTATGTTTTGTTAAGTTCATTTTGGTATATAAATGGTTACATAATGAATAAACTTGTTTCAATTATTTTATATTAAACATGTGACAGAATTTATGACCTAACTAGGTATATACATATACCTTTATATACCGTATATGTATATATAGACATAATATATATGTCTAACCACGTATCGCCAATCGTTTTAAGCCCCAAGTTGCCAATTATTTACACGCCCCCTAGGGCAATCCTATTTTTGTTTCTCGGATATTTCCAGACTCAGTAGTGCCACAGAGTAATTCATTATATAAAAAGCCTGAGCCGGTAATCGCCGCCCGTTGCCTATTAATTATTACGTGAACAAGTATCTCAGTAGGCCGGCATGGAATCGAGTAACGAGAGGTAGGAGTGTTTCGCCTCTTGATGCTCTATTTGAACAGTTTTAAGCATGCGGTCTTGAAGCTCGACGGTCGCGGGTTCAAACCCCACACACCTCTGACTTTTCGAAGTTATGTGTGTATTCACAATGAATTATCACGTACTTTAACGGTGAAGGAAAACATCGTGATGAAACCTGCACACCTAAAGGTTCTTAGGAATTTCTTAGGTGTGTAGTTCGCCAAACCGCACTAGGCCAGCGTGGAGTACTAAGGCCTAAACCCTCTCAGTAGGCTGATGATGATGATGATGATGACGTGCTTACCATCAGGTACGGCGTTGTTACTTTCTCGTGCCCGTATACAAGTATAAACAGACCGTGATCGAAAACTAGGACAGGTAATAGGTACGGTGATTAAATTACACATACATTGACGCCAAAAAAATCCCAAAAAAATAAAAAAATTGACGTACCGCCATAAGTATCACCTTCGATTACGATCACGGTCTGTTAACACCCTGTATAAAACCTAAGGAAGAAAATATGTTAATATTTTGTAACATGATACAAGATTGCACAGACCGTAATAGAGACCTAAGACACGTCATAGATATTATTAGGAAAGCGTCAAAATGCTTATTGCTTTTTTGGATTTTTTAGCGTCAATGTGTTTGTAAATAATGCTTACACCCTGTATAAAAGAAATATTACACAAGTCAGTCAATAAACCAATTTGTCAATAGAAAGTCCCATCAAAAATCATGTTACTTGGAGATGATTAATCCCACATCAGAATCCTCACTTTGTCAATAAATAACGTGAAGTCACAAATGACATATTACCTGAACAATAACTCCTATCATATCATCCAACAGTAATCGGCGACGGATGAAAGTCGAAAAGGGATCTATTCCCGTCAAATTGTTTCATCATATAATAAAAACGTCGGATCCCTCGCCGTGGGATTAGTTGGGTATAGTTGGTGGTGAGGGAAAATTGCGATTCGGGGGCTCTACTATATCCCTGGGGGGCGGACGGGGGGCATTGGGGGGCGTTGGGGGGCAACAGTATTTATAATGCCATGTTCGAATTTACCCCAATACGTGCTCTCTGAACGTTACGATAAATGTTGCTTGATACGTATAATAAGACTTTTTATTAGTTCAAGTGTGTAGCTTTGAACAGTAGTGGAGTAGGGGACAGATGGTAATACGATTTGGATGATTGAATCAGATTGAACGAAATAGAAGTCCTTTAAATGACGAAGTGACTCGAAATAAATTGAAAGTTTTTAATTAATGTATATTTTTTGTTTCAAAAAGTATAGACAGAAGAGTATTTGTACGCCTACGCAATAATTCTGAGTATATCGTTATCATATAAAAAAAAACTAATAACTTACGTAGCTTCCAGATAGAAAGAACCCAAAAAAACTATCAAAAGTTGAAGCCAGGAGATTCCGATCACAACAAATTTACTCAAGCCGTAATATTATTAAGCGATGCACAAAATGTAAAAATATTACCATGACGCGTTCATATCTATCCTCATAAAGTTGCCAAACGTGATATAATAAAATTGCCAGACATTCAAAATTACATTACACGAGTTACGAGTGTTACAGTCGGCGGGAACTACCGAGCACAGCTCAACTTTTACTCCACTATCATAACTTCTCATAATGTTATACCTGTAGTTAACAGTGGTAGTGTGGACTTGGCTATATAAACTTTATTGAACTGTGTATGTCGATAAAATTGTTTTATAGACGTAGTAGCAATTAATCCAGTTAAAGACCTGACCAACAAGGCTGCTGTAGGTCATGTGCTATAATTTGTTTTGTGCGGTCAATACCAGGATGCCAGGTTCGATTACCGGGTCGGGCAGTGTTATAAAGGAGCAGTGTGGGTATTCCTTTTACTGTATCTGTGATTTGGTAGGTAGGTCTAATAGCCCCGCACTAGGCCAGCGTGGTGGACTAAATACTAAACCCTCTTAGCTGTAGACGAGGCCCGTGCCCAGCATTGGGACGTATATGGGCTGATGACTGCCTCGTGGTCTCGCGGTACAAGTATGTGCCGAATGATCTAGAGGTCCTGGGTTCGATTCCCTGGTCGGGCAAAGTGTTATTGGGTTTTTCCATTAGGAAATTCTCAGTAGCAGCACGGAGTCTAGAATTGTGCCCGAAAAACGGCAATAGGCTCGCCCCCTATTACGTGGGAATGATACATACCTGGCGAAATGTGGGTGCAGAAATGCACCTCTGCCTACCCCTTCGGGGAATACAGGCGTGAGTTTATGTATGTATGTATGGGCTGATGATGATGACGATGTTGATGATGGTGATGATGATAATGATGATGACGTTGACGATAATGATTTGTTAGCTATATGTCTATTCAGAATTTTGTAAAGCTATAATGTATAGCATCTTCCCTAAGTCAGGAATCGAATGTTATGCTGCGGGATGAATGGGGCAATATGAAGCTGACATTTTACTGACGTCACAACTGGTTGACGATGCCCTCGACTGAAGTTAGCAATCTTCCGATTGCGATTAAGCACGTAAGAACACAGTTGAATCGCGTATCTCCGTGTCTTATCTCGAGTAGATCGAAGTGATCCCAGATAGCGATCCCCCGTTGCTCCAGTTTCGAATGGACTCGTTACACTGACATATTTTGAAGTTTATTTATACTTCGGTTCGTGACGCTTAGAATTCATCATCAGCCTCTTACATCTACTGACGAATTCATTTTGTTTAATTTATTTTTATTTTGCTTCTACCACAGCGCTATGGAAGTCTTTGGAGGAGGCCTTCGTCCAGCAGTGGACGTCTTTCGGTTGATAATGATGATGAATTTTCTTTTGAAGGTACACACCATACAATTTTTTACTAATACAAAATCTAAGCAACATGCGATCGATATCACCGTGGCGTGGTTTGAGATTTCGTCATTCCACAGTTCTAATCCTCGGGATAAAACAAAATTAGTTGAGTGAGACTGAAAAGCCTCTGGTAGTTTCATTTTCATCATTTACATCAGACCACTGTGGTTGGCTAAGACCGTTGCCATAGTCCCTATGCATACGTAGAGAAGATATCTACCAATTCGTGGGACGTATATTGACATTTAATATTATTTACAAAATTATATGGGTCATCAAATTTTTACCTTTCTTTTAAGTTATACCATTAAAAAATAATACTTTCCGCTCTGAACTTATCTATTACAAAGTTGGCCGTAAAATACTTCACATAACAAGTTCGCAGTTGCGGTGGTCTAACAGCGCTCCCATTCACACAAGTAAAATATTGTTCAAGTTGCCATAGTCCGGGGCGTCGGGGCTTATTGAATTATATCCTTATCTCTGGCTATTGTGAGTTTAAATGTTCCCCGCCCTATGTGAGACACGCACGTGGGCTTAGATAGGCGTGCCACACTTCGTTGAGGGCAAGCTCGGATTTTGATTGGAAAATTAGTAAATTTTAAAATAAATTTCATGATTAGAAAATAAGTTCATGTATGAATTTCTATAATGAAAAATAGAGGTGTATAGTATAGCTCATATTTCGCTAGTATTTTTAAAGTCCCAAGTCATTAAGAAGCGGTTATGATTTGGAGGGCATATTTAAACGGTATTCGTAGGTAATTATATCAAAATTATACTATGATTTAACTTTTTTATTACTAGCTCTTATATGATGTGATATATACCGAAGTATTAAAATAAGAACACGTGGACACCTGAGCAGCAAAAACTTAATTTTATTGTTTTACATAAACGAATGTGATACCAAAAAAAAAAATTTACTAGTTTATTTTCCTTACATTTCTGAAAGGTCACGAAAATATTTTCCAGTCCATCTATGGGAAATTACGTAGCATGGGAAACCTACTCATGGGACTCACCTTTATGAATTTACGGTGGGTCCAAAAGTAGTCCCTGTGTAGTTTGGTGCCATTAAGTCTCGTGTAGGCTCGTATGACGGAGGAACATTTAAAATTATTATACGGACGCCATTGTCGCCTTGCATTGTTCTTATCGTGAGTAGAATTTGCGGAGGGTTCAAGAGTGTGGTGTAAAGTTATAGCCCGCAAGAACGAGGTCAAGATTTCACCGTGGCGATTGGGGTGCGAAACCGGTCGGAAAATAGAGGTCGCGAGTTTGATGCCTACATGGTGACAAAGTTATGGTTAAATATTAATATTGGAATGATCCATAAATATTTGTTTCTTAGATTATTAGTGTAAGGAGTATGAAAATTCTATGTAAGTTTCCGAGACTACACAAGCCCTGCATAAGACATACGTATATGACACGTAATAATAGTGAATTTATTCATAACTAGCTGTGCTCGCGACTTCGTCCGCGTGGAAAATTTATTTTTAATTATTTTTAATAAGAAAATTTATAAACTAAAAGTTACTCCTTATTAAATCAGCTACCTGCCAGTGAAAGTCCCGTTAAAATTGGTCCACCCGTTTCAGAGATTAGTCGGAACAAACAGACAGACAGACAAAAATTGTAAAAACGTTATTTTGGTATATGTACCGTGTATACATCCATATGCATTTATTAAAAAGCGGTTATTACAAACAGACACTCCAATTTTATTTATTTGTATAGATGTATAGATGTGTATAGATAAGCGAACTCGTTGTGATTTGAGCCCATGCCGTTAATACATATATTATTATTGAGAAAAATTCATAATCCAAAACAAAACAGTATGAACAACGATACTATAGTAATGCCGGGATAATTCACAAAATTACCCCAATTTAATTAATTGAAGAAACCGCAGATTCCTTCGCTCCGATAACTTTGATACGTCCAATAAATTCATCAGATTCTTACCTAACAACAGAGACCGCAGCGTTATCAACTTGATCGAACAGGTTTCAATAAACACAATCTTTGTGTACAAACTTACTTGATAAAGGGTTGTAGGTACAACAAACCTGTAGCTTAGCACGCGTAATTTCAAGAAAGTGAGTCTGTATTTTTTTCTGACGGTAGTTACACCTGATTGTAAATACAGCCTCGTGGTCTCACGGTACAAGTATGTGTCGTGCGATCTAGAGGTCCTGGGTTCGATTCCCGGGTTGGTAAAGTGCTATTGAGTTTTTATAAGATGCGTCGTGATCAGAGCCTCAGTTTAAGTGCCCATATACGTCCCACTGCTGGGCACGGGCCTCCCCTACAAATAAAAGGGTTTAAAAAAAAGTAATAAAATAGTAATGAAATTGATTCTTACAATACTTAAAATCTATCATATAGAAAAAGAAACTGACCCTAAGTACATAAAGACTCAGTATGAAGGATCCCCGATGACGTATGCAAAGTGTTACTAACACATAAGCTCTACTATTAAGTTATTCCCAAACTTGAACCACTTTGACGTCGGGCAGACCGCAAGTTGTAAAGGATATTAAGACATAGTTTAGACTAGCAATGTTATCGTAGATAAAGCTGTTTTCAAATAAATAAGAATTGTGGCTTTTACGTGTCTTAACTGAACATTATTTGCGTAATAAGAAAATAATTTTAAGCTAATGTAGACGTGTTATTTCTTTTATTTAATTTAATTTAAATTAAATTTTATAAATCCCTCTTATTGTTAATATTATGACGGCATTACATTATGACTCAAAATATGAGATCTTAAATTTGATTGCAAATGATACTATTCTTTGTGTTAATTAATTAGTAAAACTTGATTTGAGGAATTCTCATTTCGCCAGTATAGAGAACCCTGTGCATAGGTTCACTTGGATAGTAAATTAATATTTTGTTCAACACAAAAATATTTATCTGCAATCCGAGAAATGCTTACGCGTTTCATAACCATATCGTCCATTACACTACGATTGCCATATAAAAGATAATTTAAGCTTCATAAAATCTCAGTGGGAATTAATTTGCATAACAGAATCCATGTGGTTATTCATAATATGAAATTATTGTCGATCGTTAATCACTTTAGCCCATTGTTTTGTGTACATTTCTCCATTAATTACCGAATGTTTTTCTGCTTAAATAGCTTCGGAGACAATGAAAAGCGCACAATGGACAGCTGCCGTCAAAATTTGTGTCGGGTTTTGAACTTTTTAGACGATATTGTTGTCGGCAAAGAGCAGATTTTCCGGGCCGACGGATGATAAATTAAAGTAACTAGATATTTTTGTCCCGTCTCTCTAAACGCAACCTTATTAACCCATAATAGAGTCTTATTCACTGTGTTTCGATATACTCAACGGTTAATGATGATAGAAGCTGTTTTAGATAGGAAAACTTTAAAGTGCCTGTTTGTTAGTACACGATGTATTTTAAACTTAATTCAGAACGCTTTGTGTTTGACTGTTCCTGTATTGATTTTATTGTAATGAACTTTAAAATTGAAAATGTTTTGGCGGACTATGGAGTAAAGTTAGTAGAGTTACTTGTCTTTTATTTGTTTATGACTAATTTATGAGGCTGAGTTCTTGTAATTCAAGCTAGGCGTTAACGAATGAATTATAGTCCAAAATTTAGGTTAATCATCGCATTATTCTTATATTATTTAGATCTTAAAGTTACTTTTAGCTATGTATGTAAGAAAAAACATTATCTCAGCAAGGTATTGAGAGTATTAAAAGTATTTTCCAATGAGAGAAAATCATAAATTATACATGACTCAGGGGATAAGGAAGCTGAATTGGCAGTGGGGTGGGGCACTAATTTTTGACGTAGGTATATTCAGCGATACAAATTCTGAGCTTGATGATATTGGAATCAAAGTTGAGTGTGTAAACGAGGTGTTAGTAGAAAGAACTATATATAAATTCGATTCAGTGTTGTTTTTTTTAAATGTGTGAAAATATCTGAGAAGTCTAAAAAAAGGTTATTTTTGTAGTTTCTGTTTCCCGTAACGAGCAGAAAGAATTTAATGTGTGATTAAGGATTACTAATTAATTTATCACAAATAACATAGTTAAAGATATAAACGTAGTTTTATGGTACAACTTTAATTACTTTTTTTGGACCTATTGCAGGATCGAATGGACTTATAGGATAAAGGAATATGTTTAAAAATAACCTATATTTTTTTTCTGATAAAAAATAAATAATACCCAGCGTATATTTAATTATGCCGTCAGCAAGTGAATATCTAAGGTCATGCAATGATTTATTCTGATTAACACCCCAAATGGCATAAATTGACAGGCAGAAAAAGGGGCAACCGTTTTACATGTTTACTATCATCATCATCATGAATAAATTAACCGATTTAAGGTATTTTTGAGCACAGTATCTTGAATGAGTTTATTGTGTCTCCAGTTAAATCGTCGTTTGAAATAAAGTAATGAGAAAATGTGAACATGTCTATATTCCGACAGCCAATGAGTGTAGCCACGCGTTAAGCTCTGCTCATTCACGTCGTAGCAAAGATTAGCTACGTCGTAGCTCTACCACATACAAGTTGTTCAACCGATTTTGTGTCGCAATAATTTACAAAATAATTAAATTTTGACATTTAATAGACGTCTCGTTAGGTATTAAATTGTAATTTAGAGCAGATATAATATGTTTTTTCCGTACGTGCTCTAGAAACTAAAAACGTGAAGAGGCTATTCGGAGAGTGGAGATCAATTGAAGCTAGTTACTTGCTGGGCTCATTTCTGCTATCTGTCTCGTCTGACCGTCACGAGTGTGCGGGGGTCGGTCCCGGGCGTGACTAGCGGGGGGTTGAGGGCGGCTGGTGGCGGGGGAGGATGGGAGGGAGGGGGGGGTGACGAGGGGTTGCGTACCTGCGCCGGCCGGGGGCGCCTCCGTATTGATTATTCGGAGCTCTTCACTTTCACCAATGTTTTAATGCGCGCTATGAAAACGTTGTTATTGCTCTACACAACGCGCGGGGAATACACACGGCTATTATATTTATCCGACGGTTTTCTGTCGAGTAGCAAGAATGAGCAGTAAATATATCATATGATTTATGATGATTCGGTTTTTTGATGACAGATTTTTTTTATATCGCTCCTTCAGTGATATTTGACGATTTGATTTTATTTTTATTACGTTTATTTTTTCGTTTCGTGTAATAAATTATACAAAAATATTATTTAGGTAATATGAATTTTATGGATAAAAAATAATGGCTTTACAACGATTGATGTCATTTATGTAAGTTTCACTATGTATTTTTTTTTTTTTAGTAAATTGGATTACTATCTTGCCTCGCTCACATTTACCTTGTTAAGAGTGAAATCAAATTTATTTATCGTTTTTTTTTGTATTATTTTAAATTGCAAAAGATCACGTTTTATAAACATGTTCGTTCATGTGCCGAATAGTGTGCTGAGCTGTTACTATCGATGGTAACTCTTTGGTTTTGACAATTGTTAAGAAGTCGACTAGAACCGCTATAAATTATGGCAAATATATCTAATAAATATCTTTAACAATATTCTTTTACGATACTGGAATTTAGCCAAGAACTTTTCTTATATTACAAGATTTAATTATGCTCAGCATTTTGTAGAAGTAAAACAATTTGTAATAAAAATCTTGGACGGGTTTTTGACTGGCTTCATTGGGTATTAGGCAAAATGCTGATAATTATCTGGGTTTCAGCACTTCAGCATGGAATAATTTTTTTGGAAGTTTTATTTTTAATACGAGTCAATTTTGTATGATGTGTGCTCCCTAATAGCCTAATAGCCTCGGTACAATATGTGTCGCAGTATGCATACATACATAACTTCATGTCTGTATTTCCGGAAGGAGTAGGCAGAGGTGCATTTCTGCACCCACTTTTCGCCAGTTTTATCAGTATATCGTAATATGGGGGCGACAATTTCCTAACGGAAAACCCCAAAAATACTTTTCCCGACCCGGGAATCAGACCCGGTACCTTAAGATCGTACGGCACGTACTTCTGAACTATTGGATGGAGGTCTAAATTAGCATACCGATTTGTGATGACACCAAATACGGTGACAATGACTCTATTATGATAGTAACATTACCTCGTAGACAGCCAGGCGGAGTCACATATTTATTGTCTTGGAACGTGACAAAGATGACGGAGAATTCTTCGCCCTTATCTCTTACAATTGTTTCTCATAGTCTTTGTCTCATCTGTATATACACACCCTTAAGACCGCGAAGAAATTAAAGATTAAGAATGTTTGGATGGCTTGTGTGCTTTGTAGATTTCGAAGCCCTGTTATTAAGAAATCGCTACCATACTAAAGTCGTGATGGCCTCGAGGTTTGGGCACGCGGTCGAGAATCTCGACGGTCGCGGGTTCAAACCCCAGACACAAACCTCTGACTTTTCGAAGTTATGTGTGTATTCACAATGAATTATCACGTACTTTAACGGTGAAGGAAAACATCGTGATGAAACCTGCACACCTAAAAAAAAAGTTCTTAGGAATTTCTTAGGTGTGTTGTCCGCCAACCCGCACTAGGCCAGCGTGGTGGACTAAGGCCTAAACCCTCTCAATGGTAGAGGAGGCCCGTGCCCAGCAGTGGGACGTATATGGGCTGATGATGATGATGATGATGAAAACTGAATATTTTTTTCTCGACCAAATTCTAGGGCCGTTGAAGTTTAGGCAGAGAATGTATAGAAAATTATAATTCAACAATTAATCGTGACGTTAGTACATTTGGCGCAAAAAGTCCGCCAAATATGTCTACGCATACAAAATGTACGTTATTTCATTTTGCAGCGTGTATGATATAATTCAGCGAGATATCTCGCCGCGTCTCGCTTTTGGAAGGAAGTGTTAATTTCCGCTCGCGTAACAACATTGCTTTACGCATTTTGTGTATATTTAAAAACGTTTTATGGAACATATTTTTTTACGTAACAGCGCATTTTTATTCCGCGTCCTTGGGTGACAGTATAAATCAAAAGGGGACGAGATATGTGTGTACGTAAACAAAAATAATTTCAGCGAATAAAGGAAAAGTAAGCATGTTATAGCCGAGTGATGAGAGTCATGTCCTACATAAAGTTACGTAGGTATTCATCGTCAGTCCATATACGTCCCACTGCTGGGTACGGGCCTCCTCTATAACTAAGACTGTTTAGGCCTTAGTCCACCACGCTGGTCTAGTGCGGGTTGGCGGACTATACACCTAAGGAATTCCTAAGAACTTTTAGGTGTGCATGTTTCCTTACGATTTTTACCTTCACCGTTAAAATACGCCGTAATTAATTGTGAATATACGTAAAACCATATACTGAGAGCTATGTCATCGCTCTTGCATAAACAAGAATGACTCACGGGCGGTCGCCCCACTCCAGTGCCTATAAAAAGACGCCCGCTGCAGCGGAGCGAAACATTCATCGGTCAACGCGCGGACAGCAAACATCCGATTTATTGGGAAATAAAAGGAACTTTGATTGAAGTTGGTTGTAAAAATTACTTCTCAAAATGGATCCTCCAGTAATAACGATGTCACTGCTATTCATAACGATACAGGGCTATCTGCCTCGTCAGTAATTGTGAAAGTTTACGTAAGAAACGTCAAAGTATGAGTTATCACCATAAACCAACAGTTGTGACGTCACACATCTTAAAGACACTTCGAAGCCTCACCTGCTCCGATATACAAATAACTTCGAAAAGTCAGAGGTGTTTGCCTGAGGTTTGAACCTGCGACCGCCGAGATTCTCGACCGCGTGCCTAGGCCTCGAGATCACGACTTTTAGGTATTAGGTAGACTCTAATTATGAAGAAAGTGTAGCATTTGCTATAAGGTGTAGTGCGTGACCTCAATACTATTTTAATATTAAAATTATAAAAAAAAACATGGTCTTAAAGAACACCCTTACTCGAATCAAATATCAGAATGACATAAAAAACTGTCTTGATGCGAAGATTAATTCCGATATTTTCTCCTCACTGATATTCTCAGATAATTTAGAAGTTCTTATACATATCGTTAACTTTCATTCATTTAATTCCGTAAAAACCTATATCAACCTTTGGTATACAGTAATAGTTTTGCTTTACCATCGAAAGTATTCTAACTGAGACCGAATATTTAAACAAATATTATTAAAGCTACACGCGTTCTCGCTTTCCTTAATCAAGACTCACTTTTAATGTTTTAATTAAGAACAGGGAACGTTTTGGGTCCAAAATTAAAGATTAACCGCAGGCTAAATGAGTTTCAGGGACAATAATAAGTTAAAAAAAAGCTGCTCAATCTAATATAGCGTTCGAAGCGGACCACTCGCAACGAGCGCACGTGACTTGTGTTTATATGTGCGGTTTTGGGGTTCCGTCGGGGGAATATTGAAACGCTTCGTGGAAAAATTGTTTGTTTAATTAATGCAGAGCATGCGATGGTTTAAAGTATTTTTCATAAGAGAAGTATGGATATAGATACTCGTATTTATATCGATATAGATATCGTGGACGAGTTTAAAACTTCTTTTAAAGCATAATACCCAGACTAAACCATATTTTGCAGATTATATATAGAAATCAAAAGGTTACTTGTCATCGAGACCAATTTGGCCATTCGTTTGCATAATAAATAAAATCTGCGCTTGCCCGCGAATGTGTGTTCGTGGACATACATACCGGCTCAGGAAATACATACCGTTTTAGCCCACCGATCCCGGCAAGGGTAAGTGGATGTTTATTCTTAAGTCCACGTTTCTTCAGTAGTACAGTAGTCGTTTTACTGTAGTACGAAACCTAGGTAAACTATACGTCAAATGTTATTCGGATGAAGTCAAGCATAAAACTTTACATTGCTAATATTAGATACGGAACCGTTCGTCCACCCGCGATGTCTCTTACCTGGCAATTTATTTTATAAAGTAGTGACGTATTCTGTACAGGCGCGCGACTTAGGAAGATCTAAGGGCGAATAATAAAGGTGATTTAATGGTGCGGAGGGCGGCCGAGGTTTTTAAACGACTCACCCCGTGCCCTTTTCATAAACTTTGAATGATAATAAAAAGACCTCCTTTGTTAAGGAGATAGGTGAAGGCGCGAGATTTTGACACCGAGAGACACGTAAAGACAAATAAGTGGGACAGTGAACTTGTCAGAATAGTCTAGAATATTTTTAGAGTTTTGCTCCTTATAGCTTTAGTCTTCGGATTTATATTTTTCTGTTATCATTTTTAATGAGAAAGGAGGCAAACGAGCAAGTGAGCCACCTGATGTTAAGTGGTTAACACCGCCAATGAACAGTTACAACACCAGATTAATCATCGGTGCGTTGCCGGCCTTTGAGGACAATATAGGCTCATCATTATTCTCAGCCCACACGTACCCACTATTAGGCATAGGCCTCCCCCAAGGCTTACAATTTTTTTCTGTCCTGAGCTACTCGCATTTTTGAAAGCTTTCCGGCTATATAGGCTATGTATTTTTATTTATATGTATGTAGATTGACTAAATTTTTTTTTCAACCAATGTTGTGTAAAATATTTTATTATTCTTAAATTCTTATTGCGTTAAATAGTATCTATAAGTGCTTCTATGTATCTATCTCTGTACTAAAGGCCGTGTGTCAACATTTGAGATGACAGTCATCATCATCATCATCTTCAGCCCATATAGGCTATAGAGGGCTATAGAGTGGAAAGTATATACTTTCCACTGCTGGGCACGGGCCTCCTCTACAACTGAGACTAAACCCTCTCAGTTTAAGAGGGTTTAGGCCTTAGTCCACCACACTGGCCTACTGCGGGTTTTGCGGACTACGCACCTAAGAAATTCCTAAGAACTATTTAGGTGTGCAGATTTCCTCACGATTTTTTTTTATTTTTTTTTTTTTTTATTCTGGCACGGCAAAGTGACTCCATTGCACCTGATGGTAAGCGCAATGGAGTCCAGAAAAAGTGCCGACCAGCGAGAGATGATGGTCTCCCGTTGGTCGACACAATCATGCCGGCCGAATACCTCTTCACCTTATTGTGAAGAAGTTTGGGGGACTATCAATCATGGCGATCAAAGGACCGACCGCGACAAACCGGCCAAAAAAATTGCCGGCACGGTCATCCTTTCACCATGATTGAAGCCCCCCCGAAAACCGGATATACACTGGCTGATCCCGGAACGCGGCACACTTGCATGTGCCACTATGGCGGGTTTTACGCCCTGTGTACGGTGGTCGCCATCCGGGCGGATACGAATATCCTACCACCAGCGGTTTTACGCCCTGTGTACGGTGGTCGTCATCCGGGCGGATACGAATATCCTACCACCAGCAATGATGCAACCACGATGTTTTCCTTCACCGTTAAAGTACGTGATAATTCTTGCAAAGTTGTCGATTGCCCACGAGAGCGAATGATCGCACTCGCTTCGCTCGTGCGCAGGTAGACTAACTCAATAGTTCTCGATATAATCATCTCGAACTAGATATAATAATAATAATATTATTAGATATAAACTAGATATAAACTTTGCTAATTAATTCGAAGCCAGAATCCACTACGCTTTGCTATATAAATCTCTATACCGTTTCTTTCTTTATTTTCTTAAAAGCCACCGTCCGAATGTAGCCAATATCGGTGGGACTCAAAGTAACAAGCACTGAAACCAATCATTTACTTAAACTCAACGTGGACGTTACGTGGACTGCCCCATTACTGGTAAAAGGTACTTGTGTTCGCTCAGAGACGGGCTCCCTCCGTCGCATAGATCCGGCCGCAAGTAAGTTCAGGACAGTATGACGATGTACGTATTTGCGTTTGTTATTAGTAATAAAACGAATCAGTTGCAGGTTAAGAATCAATTAATTAATTTATTTTATTTATCTATATCCATATCTTAGATATGGTTAAGGGATCGTATTGGTATTTATTTTACTGCTGGCCACGGGCCTCCTCTACCATTAAGAGGATTTAGGCCTTAGTCCACCACGCTGGCCTAGTACTGGTTGGCGGACTACACACCTAAGAAATTCCTAATAACTTTTAGGTGTGCAGGTTTCAACTCGATGTTTTCCTTCACCTTTAAATTAAGTGATAATTCATTGTGAATACACACATAACTTCGAAAATTCAGAGGTGTGTACCTGGGGTTTGAAACCGCGACCGCCGAGATTCTCAACCGCACGCCTAAAACCTCGAGGCCATCTCTACTATGTGTACATATATATAAATTAATTAAATAAAACTTGCTATACTGCATTTCATTATACATTATAGAGAAGGGCTTTTTGTAATACGTCGCGGCGTCCGGCGACCGTGACCCCTGAGCCCTCATCGAGCCGAACGGACACTATTGTCTCAATCTTATTACGTACAATTGAACATGCTGCGCTTAACTAACGCACAATCTTTGTACGAGTGGGACTACTTAGTCGGAGTGAGTATTTGATGTAATTGGTCGGTTCTAGGAGATTTTCGTACTGGCATGGTAAAGTATGTTAGCTGATGGTGATTGTAGTGTAGTCTTAATACAACTGGCACTTGTCGATCGCCGGTAGATATAAATATGCCGGTCGGTGGTGATCGCTAATCAGCGGAACACCCTCATGCATTGACTCGGCGTTGGAATCTAACCCGCGTCCTTCCATATATATTTTTTTACTGGCACGGCAAAGTGACCACGGCGAGAGATGATGATCTCCCGTTGGTCGACACAATCATTCCGGCCGAATACCTCTTCACCTTTCTTGTGAAGAAGTTTGGGGGACTAATGCCATGGTGATCAAAGGACCGGCGCGAAAAACCGGCCAAAAAATGACGGCACGGTCATCCTTTCATCATGATTGAAGATCTTCCCCGAAAACCGGATATACACTGGCTGATCCCGGAACGCGGCACACTTACATGTACCACTATGGCGGGTTTAACGCCCTGTGTACAGTGGTCGCTATCCGGGCGGATACGAATATCCTACCACTAATTTTATTTACCACTTAACTTTTTGAAATAAATCTAGAGTATTGTCTGCATCTAATAATATATTGGTAATTTACATATAAATGAATTCCACGTTCTGACATGACGTAAATATATCAGCAAGTTTTAATTAAATTTTTTTAAATTAAAAACTGCTTAAAACAATTCCACCCGTTTAATATGAAGCTCGGTCGCAACGACCGGACTTTATTAACGCAATCTTATCTGGATCTTGTTGGCGTGCCTAATAAATAACGCGAAATTTAATTAAAACCGTTTAATACGAGAGGCAATTTGAATTTATAACAACACTACAATGTTGGAGTGTTCGCTGCAGGGCCGGATCGTGTATTGATAGGAATGTATGAGTGTGACCCATAACCCCCCGTGATGTAGTTGTCGTTAAATTACTACAATTTATTGTAGCGTCATCATTAACATTGGCATGCCATAATAATATCCAATGACTTGTTGAATACGGTACATTTTAAAGTGATGTCCAAATCTCGTAAAATTCTCTGTTTGAAACATATATTTTTTTAAATATTCCAGAATTTGAATAAATTGGTTGGGCAACCCTTCTTTTATTCTTTTATTAAGTTACTACGCTAAACCATTGAGCCTTTTTAGCGGTAAGAATCATTAAGTTAATAAGACCTGTAATTATTATCATCACAGATTTTGTTAATTTTGCCTCCCGATCTATTAAAAACAGTTCGTCGCTGGTATTATTAGATCGCGCCCCCAGCACTGGCTTCAAAAGCTTGCTAATCCTATTAGTAGCATTGTGAGCGAATCGTCTAATGCGTCTAATATCGCTGCTAAGGTTATTAACGGTGCTGGTATGAGCCCTACTATGCCGTCGATGTATTTACATAAGCGATAATATGTAGTTTACGTGGTAATTGTGTTTTCGGTGCGGGAACACGTTTTGCTAATCTTAGAAATGGTTGAGGAATACTTAAAATTATGTAGCTGCGATTTCACTATGGATGTGACAGCTGGACTGGGAAGTGGGATGGTATGTTGGCTGAGGGATTCTGTAATTAATGATTTTTCCTTTATGTTGTGTATTTCCTTCTTTTTGCATATTAAATGCCGCACTAGGCCAGCGTGGTGGACTAAGACCTAAACCCTCTCAGTTGTAGAGAAGGTCCGTGCCCAGCAGTGGGACGTTTATAGGCTGACGATTATTAAAAACCGAGTCAAGTAATGTAATTACGTTTGTGGTTAAAGCACTTTAATCACGTTACCCAATTAAAACAAATAATTTCCATCTACCCGATGACGGCTATGAAGCATGAATTTCAGTCCGTTCGTAACATTTTCGTCTTATATATAATCATTCCGTTTAAAGTAATTATTACAGTATAGTAAAAGTAATATAGAATACGTGTATGCCTAAAATAATGAACACAAGTGTATATATAATAACTATTGATTTGTTTGCAAGAGAAAACATATTATATGTATGTAACTAAGTATGTTATTCCACTAATGAATCCCTACCAAGTCTATTTAGTTTGGGTTTAGTGACGTAATTAATATAAAACAAACAGAATACTCCTTCATGTGTCGTTGAACGGAAAAACTGAACGTTTTGACAAATTAACTTGCGGTGAAATTAGCGACAAAATCGTGTACATTTTTATCAATACGAACGACACTGCATTCAAACAACAGTTGTGTCAAAATATAAACACAATAGGTTTGAAATGTACGGATGTTGTTGAAGAAAAATCGGGGGGGGGCTTTTATTAAACGCTTCCCCCCGGCCAGGGGGCGAGGGGTGCGGGGCGAATGATGAGAGCGTTCGTGGAATAACTAGCGTGCCCGCCGATCGACAGCGCGGAAAATGCTTCGGCAAATATAAAATATAATAACTTAAATAACGGGGAATATTGAAATTATTCGCCAAATTGTTCTTATTATTGTACACCGACGGAATAGCTGACATTTTATCTGAATTATTTTGTCGTCTGCTTGTGAAATTTTATACAAATATCTTGTTTTCAAGATCCTTATAGAATTATTGAAACGGTATTGTAAATCAGTTTATAATTATATTATCATCATCATCATCAGCCCATATACGTCCCACTGCTGGGCACGGGCCTCCTCTACAACTGAGAGGGTTTAGGCCTTAGTCCACCACGCTGGCCTAGTGCGGGTTGGCGGACTACACACCTAAGAAATTCCTACGAACTTTTAGGTGTGCAGGTTTCATCACGATGTTTTCCTTCACCGTTAAAGCAAGTGATAATTCTTTGTGAATACACACATAACTTTTAAAAGTCAGAGGTGTGTACCTGGGGTTTGAACCTGCGACCGTCGAAATTCTCGACCACGCGCCTAAACCTAGAGGCCATCACTGCTTACAATTATATTACACTTTTTTATTTATTTATTTACACTTTATACATTTTGTATAGGTGGACTTAATGCCTAAGGCATTCTCTTACAATCAAACCTAGGGTGATGCAGATATGAAATGAGGCAGGTATATTATTTTAAAGATGGCGATTTTTTACTGCGTCAATGGATTATTCTTTTTACTTGGGTAAACCATTAGTCAGCGATCAAGTAGTAAGGTGCCCAACAGTGCATATATTGGCTCATGATGCTAACGATGATAACATTATCTGGTGTTCGCAATTTTTTGCGGAAAAAACACGTTGTTCAAACGTGGTACGTACTTCAAGCTCCCATTTATGTATCTCTATACAAAAATTATCCAAAATTTGTCTTTTAAATTGAGTAATTTAAGCTTATAGATAGACAAACTTAAACATACTATAACATTTATGGCGTGGCGTCCCACATCACAATCGCCTCAACAGCTGTGCCTTGTTACCAGGAGAACAGAGCCTGTCACCGTTATATTGTTGATATTCGTCGTCATTTCCCATCATAATGTCTCAATTTGTTTCGCGTAAGTATCGGCTGCGGGGCTGTGTTTCCGAATCAATCGGCGCACATGGCTGTGATCACGAACAACCCCCTCCCCCTCCGGCCCCTCTGCACGTCCCGCGCACACCCCACGTCCTTTTCTTTGTCTTATTACAAACACGCTAATTCGCGCTAACTTGTACGTGGAGTCGTTTTGTTGTTCGGCGCAAGTTGGAAGATTATATTCCATAAATAACGCACGCTAAGATGATTACTCTAAGATCTTTAAGTAATATCATGAATGATGATTATATTATTTTATCACAATTTTATTCACCTTTGACACGATTTGCTTTAAGCATCTAACCCATCCCGCACTAGGCCAGCGTGGTGGACAAAGGCCTAAACCCTCTGAGTTGTAGAAGAGGCCGTACAAATTGGGACGTACAAATATGGGCATTAGCCCATCATCATTATGATGATGATGATCTAACAATAAGTAGGGATCATTTTACAATATCTTTTGCATTATTCATCAATAACCCGGTTCTCAACTTAATCGTAGAACACCTTTAGCCTTTAATTTTAAATACTTTTTTCATCGAAGGGAAAGCCGACAATATCTTTTTCACTTAGCAAAGCTACATCGCCATAAGCCTGTGTCTCGTTCCGCACACCACAGAGCTCACAAGCGCGAGGGCCGGAGGTGCCGAACTGCGCTCCTCGAGACGTCTCAGGGAGTCTCGCCTCCCACCTCTATAGCTTATTTATTAGAAAAACGTACCTCCTTTCACTCACCAATTGCGCTCTCATTATGTTGAATCCTCTTTCTGCTTTTTTTGTACGTATTTTTCTGTTTTTTTTAAATGTTCCTGACAGTCATTTGTTTCGTGTTTTTTGTGTGTGTAACATACTTGCGACAGATTAGTTTGTTCACTTCTTCGCAGTGTCGCCAAGTTGTGGAATGCTATCTTGACCCACGTGTTCTCTTGTTCTTATTATCCTGGCTCCTTTTAGTTAAGCATGAAGAAGAATCTCCGCTGTCAGAGTACCTACATATATTTCGTGACGAGTATATTCCTCATTTACTACTTGTATGCCCTATTTTCATACTGTTACTTTGTTTATGGTTTAAATTAATATATAAAGAAAAAAAACTATAATATTTTTTTTGTTATGAATTAACACAGTTGACCGTCACATCGGCCGTCGCTCGCATTAAATAAAATACAAAATGGCCGAATAAAAATATATCTCGTGAATAAAACAGACCGCGCGTAAACAAGCCAAAATTAATTTCGATTCGTGACGGCTCTAGCGAGAAATTTAATAAAAACATCACCTGCGCTTTCGTGTATTTAGCGGACACGGGGCCGGATTGAGGGGTCGACCCACGGGCGGTCAGCCACCTCAGACGCGCCCGACGCCTCGATAAAGGGCCGTTTGTTTTTAATTTCACGCTGATTAGGGACTGTCCTCATACCCTCGACGTTAATAAAAAGCGCACGACGTCATTAGTATGGGATTACACAGGTATTCATTTATTGAATGTTTAATTATGTTTTGTTGTATGAAATTCAAGGGATTTGTGTGAGGAGGCCCTTATTGGCCGTCCAGACTTTTGTGATTTGGTTTTAGCATGATTGAATTATATTTCAGACGCGTTCGCTTTCAATGGATGTTAGGGTGGAGTATTCGCTTTTTTAACGTTGCTTTATTAAATTTTGCTAATTTGTTTCCTTTTTTAATACCAAGCACGAGTACAATTTTACTGAGCGTTTGTTATTATTTTATATAACATTCAGTTGAGAAACATGTAAATTTTGTTCACTTGTTTCATTGGATTGACTTAGTTGTTCCAGCTTTTACTTTTGGAATTCGTTCCTTACCATAAATATATTTCTGTGCAGTGCGATTTGATCTCCATATAGTGCCGTAAGTTCAATCGCCCGCTGATTTTATCTAAATCCGCGCCCCGTTTCCGTGTTTATATGTAGATGAAAGTGTCGGGGCGACAACTCTGTGCCGACGCAGTCAGGGGCGCGCAACAATGCGGCTCGTTTGATAAATTGCGATATTGTTGGTGAGCCGTTGCTGACGGCGCAACCAGCGACACTCGACCCCCCGTCCTGGGCCCTTTGTTCCCGCCTCCAGTCCGACGCTGTATTTGTCTGTTTAGAGCGGACGCGATATTGTGCCGGTAATCACTGTAATCTTGTTTTCCATCGGCGACTATTGTTTGTTTCAATGCGTGTGCGTGAAATTCAATTGTCGCCGTGGTAATCATATACTGATATTTTAAAAGGGGCCTTTGTGCATACATGGTACAAACAAGCAGTGTGCTACAATTCATTATGAATCATCGTCAGCCCATATACGTCCAAATGCTGGGCACGGGCCTCTTCTGCAACTGCGAGGGTGTAGGCCTTAGTCCACCACGCTGGCCTAATGCGGGTTTGGGAGCTACACACCTAAGAAATTCCTGAGAACTTTTAGGTATGCAGGTTTCATCACGATATTTACCTTCAATGTAAAGTATGTACCTAATAATTAATTATGAATACACACACAACTTCGAAAAGTCAGAGGTGTGTACCTGGGGCTTGAACCTGCGATCGCCGAAATTCTCAACCGAACGCCTAAGCCTGGAAGCCAATAAAAATGCAGTCGTACTATACGCCATCGGGTACTATAAGATAACTCACCTACGTATCAAAAAGAAATATATATATATATATATATCGCCGTCCACTGCTGAAAGTGGTAGTGGGCCGGCCACGTCTGGCGGCGGTCCGACGGCCGATGGAGCAGACAAGTGTTGGAGTGGAGACCGCGCTTAGGCAAACATAGTGTAGGACGATCTGCAGCACGATGGTCCGACGACTTGAGAAAGGTGGCGGGTAACGGATGGATGAGGGCTGCTCAAGACCGGGATGGTTGGCGCTTTCTTGGGGAGGCCTACGTTCAAAAGAAAATATGCTGAAATAAAAATGACGTCATACAGTACAGTGGGCGCCACGTCACGCGCCTCGCGACTCCACCGATACATCTCAACGTGCGTGCGATCGCGCTTATTTTGTCGCGCCAGCGATTCCTCCCAATTGGCATCGGTTCATTGAATACAACGTTGTTGATGTATTTCGGCGACGCTGCTCTATCTGTTTCAGTCTATTTCCCTCTTTATATTTTTCACGCGGAGTGGCGTTATTGCTTGGCGGCGGGGCAATTTTAATTTGAGCTCGTTTCGCGTTTTGCACGGCGGTCTTTGATATGCCAGCAGTGTGAGTTACGGAATTGTGTGTATTTTTCATACGTTTGGACTTGGAGACGTGTCGGTTCCGATTTGTGAGGCGATAATGTGATAAGAATTGTCATACTTTGTCAATTTTTTTTTTTAGGAAATATTTTTTTTTTCATTTTTCGTACGTGGCCGTGGGTTTAATTTAATTCTATAAAATTTATCAAAAGCTATCTATAACAAATTTGGACTTTTTTACTGAGAAAAAAATTAAGGCTTATAACCGCAAGTAGACGCAAATTTAATTTTCTACTAAAATATATCAAAATCGTGTTTTGCAGCTTAGACATGAAATACTCTTTCACAAAATACGCAGAATCCGAGAGATATTAATAATTCCAGTTGATTTACTTATAATACTTATATTGTCTCTTTTATTATTTTTTATGTCAATTTCGACTTTTTCGTATACGAGTACTATATTCTAATTTTATAATGTTCCATAAGCCATGAAATTAATCACGTAACAAATCTTTAAACAAAAAACATTATAGTCATACACATAACATCCTGCCATCACATATTTTTTAGATTGTTAATAAATATAAACGTACATACTACCCCTTTTCACAATAGTAGGTTCCTTACACGCGGCCCCCTAACATTTGACGCTTTGTCGGAATCTTTATAATCCGCACAAAACGCGGCATTAAGCCGCACGCGACCGCAGCGCGCCGGGATTACGGATGAAATTTGGATATGAGCTGCGGTCGGTGACTGGCGACTGACCGGCGGATTGTTGTACAGCCATCGTACAGTACACGCTGCAAAAAAAAAAATCATTTTTAATTGAAATTACTTTTTATTACATTAGTTATATGAAATGAAATAATATTTATTGAATATATAAAATGTCAAATACATCACTTAGATTCAATCATTTCACAATTTAATATACCACCCTGTTCGGAAGGCAGTCATCACTAGAGTAGAACGGGCAAGAAACTCTAGTGTTGCTAATTTCCAATCAAAAATTAGTTTACAATATTGATACAAAGACTAAATTTTCCGAATGTTTTTTGTAACTCTGGGTTGATAAACATCTTGAGTAATCTATGTACCAGTACGTTACATTCTAAAAACTAAAAATAAATTCGAAAAAAAAAACATAAATAAGCACTTAAAGCTCCACGCTTAATCATTCTTTAACTTAGTTTTAAGAACTCTACATTTTTATCAGTAATTTCCTTTATTTAATTGACAAAGCATGTACTTCCCTTATCGTCTGCTATGCCGACCGTACTTCCGATAACCCGCCATAGTTGCAATAGCATCGTTAATGTATTCGGCGGGGCTAATTGTGCCCACACATATTCGGCCCCTAGTGCCTATATTCCGAGAGCCGCATTCACAAACCGCCCAGCGTTTCAGCGTTAAACCTATTACACGACGCGGTAACATTATAGACTTTGGATTTGCACTAATTTAGGGTTAATGAGTATGTGACGGGTTGGCAAATTAATTAATAATAAAGCGGTTTTAGCCGGTGCGGTCCGATGGTCCGTTGGCCGTCTATATCGGCGGTTTGAGGCGAGACCTGCGCTCGGACGATAAAATGGATTGATATTTAACATTGAGGTGGTGAATGTCTAATGTGTTAATACATACATACATACATAAACTCACGCCTGTATTCCCCGAAGGGGTAGGCAGAGGTGCATTTCTGCACCCACATTTCGCCAGGTACATACCTGGACTGATACATATCAGTCCCACGTAATAGGGGGCCAGCCTATTGCCGTTTTTCGGGCACAATTCCAGACTCCGTGCTGCTACTGAGAATTTCCTAATGGAAAAACCCAATAACACTTTGCCCGACCCGGGAATCGAACCCAGGACCTCTAGATCGCTCGGCACATACTTGTACCGCGAGACCACGAGGCAGTGTGTTAATTGATTTCAATAATTATGGATTTGGTATTCACCTTTCGTATGATTTTGGTAGAGGTTCGATCTTGGCGTCCACTAAAACCAAGTTGCGAAAGCGTGCATAGTGATATGTTTACAATTAACCTAATGAGGTTGTTAAACTCTATAGGCATGTCTTTGTATATTGTGTTATGATATTATCTGGTATATATTTACAAACGAGTCATCTATTGAGACGGATTAGCCCGAAGTTTGACGGGAGATGTTAATATTAGTATATTTCCCATACCTAAGGAAGTCCTCTTGAGAACTCTCAAGTTAGCAGATCTCGCTATTTTTCTTTTAAAGTTAAAGTTACTTATACATACAAGTCGTGATGGCCTCGAGGTTTGGGCACGCGGTCGAGAATCTCGATGGTCGCAGGTTCAAACCCCAGGCACACACCTCTGACTTTTCGAAGTTATGTGTGTATTCACATAGAATTATCACGTACTTTAACGGTGAAGGAAAACATCGTGATGAAACCTGCACACCTAAAAGTTCTTAGGAATTTCTTAGGTGTGTAGGCCACTGTGGTGGACTAAGGTCTAAACCCTCTCAGTTGTAGAGGAGGCCCGTGCCCAGCAGTGGGACGTATATGGGCTGATGATGATGATACATACAATGTAATATAATTACGAAACGTCATAGGTGTGTCCCTTGAATTTGAACCCGCGATCTAGACGTAGACGCGTTCCAGGAAGATAGTGTAACATTAACATTCATGAGTATTTCTCCGGAAGGTTGGCAGAGGTGTTGCTTCACGTTTTGCTAGCTGCTGTCTTGAAGTCCCATTGTAATAGGGAAACCTCCTGGGCACATTTACAGACTCCATGTTTGATACTTCTTTACGTAAACGCAACGCGCACACTTTTGCCGCAGAACAAACAAAGCAGCAGAAACTTATAAATCTAAACATAAATATGTATGGAACCTTAATTAGCCAAGAGTCTCTCACCTTTTTTTTTTGTTTTTTTTTTATTTTTTTTTTTCCGCGGGGAAAATCCTTTTTACGGACCATCCCACCCCCGAGGGGCGAGGGTGTGTCGGACTCACCGGCGCCTTCCGACCCAGCATGGATGTTACCGCCCGTGGATGGGCGGCCGCTGGGGCGGGTCCCTACCAAGAATAAATGCGCCGTAATACCGACTAAAAACCCCGCGACGGCCACCATCAGCGCATTCAGCGAGACGGCCCCGGATTACCCTGAAGCCAGAGCTATGGATTGAACCGGGACCGCCTCTGCGCGGTGCCAAGAGGCACGCCGAAATAACGTTTGACGTTAACACCTCGGGGGCCGCCAAGGTAGGGTCGGCGGCCCCGTGTGGCCTCTGGGCGCCGGGCTACGTGTTGACCCGGCGCCTCCTACGTCGCCTGTTGCGACGAGCGGGATCGGTCTGCTCCCGATCCCGCTCCGCGCTCTCCTTCTGCGAAATGACCCGTTCGCAGAAGGAGAGCATAGCTTTCCACAACCTCCGGCTGCCGACCATGGCGGCGACCACAGTCGGCAGCGAGAGGTCTCTCCCCACGACCGCTACGAGAGCGCTGCGCTCCTCGTCCCAGGCTGGGCACTCCTCAAGCGTGTGCTGGGCCGTGTCCTCACGGCAGTTGCCACAATGGTGGCACACGGCGGTCCCCTCCACTCCGACGATGCGACACAGGTACGCACCGAAGCTGCCGTGCCCGGTGAGCACCTGCGTCAGCCGGAAGGTCGGCGCACCGTGGCGCCTGTCCATCCACTGCTGGAGGACAGGACGCACTGCCGCGACGGTCGCCACGCCAGCACTTGGATTCTCCAGCCTGGAACGCCACTCCTCCACGGCGGCGCTGCGGAGGGAGGCCAGCATCGCCTCGACCTCTCCTGGGGCCGGTCTCTGTCCGGTTCGCCGGTACGCCTCCTCCCGCCAGAAGAACACTGACGAGAGGGACTTGGCGTCCAGCTCCCAGGGCAGAGTACCCGCCAAAACGCAGGCCGCCTCATGCGAAATCGTGCGGTACCCTCTAGCGATTCGCTGCGCCACCATGCGTTGCGGACGATGCAGCAAACGGACGCAGCGAGCGCCGAGGGAATTGGCCCACACGGGACACCCGTACAGGGCCATGGACCGCACGACTCCAGCATAAAGGCTTCGGCAAGGGAAGCCAGGACCCTCAATGTTGGGCAGCAGGCGACTGAGAGCACCCGCTGCCCGGACCAACTTCGGCGACAACATTTCAAAGTGCGCACGGAATTTCCACCGACTGTCCAGAATCAGACCTAAGTACTTCATCTGGGAGCCGATGGAAATCCGCACGCCCTCCACCATCAGGTGCGCCTCCGGCGGTGGCCTAGACCGAGGTCCGTGAAAACACAGAGCCTCAGTCTTGTGCAGGGCCACCTGGAGGCCAAGTCGCCGAATCCTGCCCACCACGAGTTCGGTCCCGAACCCGGCGAGCAGGGCGGCCCGCTGTGGGGTCCTGGCCGTCGCTGTCACCAACGTGTCGTCCGCGTAGCAGACGACAGCGACGTCCCGAAGGTTGGCACCACGAAGCACCCAGTCGTATCCGATGTTCCACAGGAGCGGCCCGAGAACCGAGCCCTGTGGAACACCGCACGACACCGCCCGACGGTGCCACCCGTCGGCGCCCGGATACACGACGTACCTGTCACACAAGTACGCCTGCACCAGACGCCGTAGGTAGGGCGGAACCTCGTGGTACCGCAGTGCCTCATTGATGCAGGCCCAGGGCATGGTGTTGAATGCGTTGGCGATGTCGAGTGACACCGCCACGACGCACTTGCCCCGAGACACTGCATCCTCCGCCTGTGCCCTGACTCGCAGAATCGCATGTATCGTCGACCGGCCCCTCCGGAACCCGAACTGGCAATCTGCCAGGTCCGGGCCCGTGCTCTCCAGATGCTCGACGAGGCGCGCGTGCAAGATACGCTCAAAGAGCTTGCACACCTCGTCGAGCAGCACGATGGGCCGGTACGCCGACGGCGACTCTGCGGGTCGCCCCTCTTTTCTCAACAGGACAAGCTTGCCCGTCTTCCACCGCGACGGGAAGCTGCCCTGCTGCAGGCACGCGGAGAACAGGCTGCGGAGCCTCGTACCCAGCGACTCGACGGCGAGCACCCAGATACGTCCAGGCACCCCGTCGAGCCCCGGGGCCGAGTTCTTGCCCCGCAGCCGAAGCACTGCCGCCTCCAGCTCTTCAGGTGACACCTCCGGGATATCCCTTGCCGAAACTAACGACGATGGCGCCGGTGGACGTGGCGCCATCGGTGGAGGAGTGAACTCCTCGGTGGCCGGGAACAAAGCCGCGACGACGTCCTCGACGAGGTCTGCCCGAAGACTCTCCGTCAGCGGGGGCGCCCATGGGCGGAGCTTGCTCAACGCCACACGGTATGGACGCCCCCACGGATCTCTATCGAGAGACCTCTGGGACTCCTCGTAAGCCGCGGCCTTTGCTCGTGCAATGGCCACCCGCAGCGCTCTCTTCGCCCCTCTGTGGAGGCCGTAGAGCAGCCGCTCCTGTTCGTCGTCGCCAGGTCGGCGGACCCGACGACGACAAGAGTCTCTCACCTGACTATTTGCCTTTTCAATGAACATAAAAATTCCGGGAATTCATTGGTCATCGGATACGGAAGCCACGTGCGTCGGCCCTAAACGATTCGTTCACGCATCGTTTCGTTCATTAGCATGATGTGTGCTGTTCATTTTTTATAAAAAAAAAAACATGCTATTATGCGATACCTAATTAGTATGGCTTGATAACAATAGCATAAGAAAAAAAAAAAAAAAAAAAAATCGTTGGGAATTTGTTTTGGATGTTTGGTACGTATTTTTTAGGTTGCGTTCGTAGAAATTAATGAGATCTTTTTTTTAAACATCTATTGGTACATTTTGGTAGTAAAGTCGATGTATAACGTGACGGAAAATGGCATGACGCTCTCTTATGATAAAGCGATGAATGCATGAATGAATCAACATGCTCATTTTTGTATTTTTTATTTTAGATATAGCGTCAATCTACATGTTTTTATTTCGGTATTTTCCTTTAAAATGTTGAATGTATTTGTTTTAATATTTTAATTGCAAGTTTTTTGGAATACACTATGATTATAGGTATGAACAATTTCACGTATATTTTTTATAGTCTTATAGCTCAATTTTTTTTTAACATGTTCAAGTATAAAAAAAATATATGTGGATAGGATGTAATAAACTTTTTATCATGGAATAATTCACAAAATAAGGAATTACAATTCTCGTTTTATTCCGCAAAACTCGCGATAACAGACACAAAAATACTTATCTAGAACGGATCACGAGAAAGTTTCCGAAAAAGAAGTCTTTGCCTTTGATACGACGATGTTCTCTGAGGGCACTGCACTCTAGGAAATGAAGAGCGAACTTCGACGGAACCTGTAGTATCTGTGCCGGGGACTCGCCGAAACTTTACTACGGGAAATTAACCAGACTAGTCATCGGTCTTGCTTTATTTATCTGTTCACTTTGTGTACTATTTGCGATTTTTTTCTTGTTCCGTATTTGCCATTTTACTGTACGTAATCAGTTAATGTGACTTTTAGCTAGAACTTTAAAGGAAATCTTTGCTTTTATACATAATACATTTCATCCCCGTATCGGAAGGATGAGTTAGTTGTGTTTCTTAACCCACCTATGGTCAGTAATGTTAGAAATCTCACGATATAGAGTGAGCCTTTTCCCTTTTAGCACATTATCATATTCAGTGCTGCTACTGAGAATATCTAACAAAAAACCGTCAGTACCTATATTTGTTTATCGGTCATTATCATCATCATAATATGTATGGCTTGCTGCAAGGCACGGGCCTATTCTACAACTGAGAGGGTTTAGGCCTTAGTACACCACTCTGACCTAATTCGGGTTGGCGGACTATACCTACACCTAAGAAATTACTAAGAATCAAGATGTTTACCTTCACTGTTAAAGTACGTGAGAATTCATTTTTAATACACACATAACTAGAAAAAGTTTGAGGTGCGTGCTTGAGCTATGAACCCGCGACCGCCTAGAGACTCGAATGCGCGTCTAAAATACTTATTTTTCGATGCCATGCTATAATCTCGTGGTCTCGCGGTACAAGTATGTGCCGTGCGATCTAGAGGTCCTGGGTTCGATTCCCGGGTCGGGCAAAGTGTTATTGGGTTTTTCCATTAGGAAATCCTCAGTAACGGCACGGATTCTGGAAATGTGCCCGAAAAACGGCAATAGGCTCGCCCCCTATTACGTGGGACTGATACATACTTGGCGAAATGTGGGTTCAGAAATGCACCTCTGCCTACTCCTTCGGGGAATACAGGCGTGAGTTTATGTATGTATGCTATAATTACCTTCTCGTTTCAACGTTGTTAGTGCCATATTGTCGTCCATATGTTCCCACCGGAAGTAAGCATCGGCGCGCGCGGCACGTGGCGCTCGTTCCGCAACCCTTTTGTGTGGGTCACGGTATGATGGTCTGGATATAAATTTATTGCACGCACCGTGTGAACTTTGACACTGATCAGGACAATGCCACTGCCAAATGTATAAGATATAACATATGTATATTATGTATTTCCTGATGAAAACTAAAAATAAATTATAAAAAAAAACCGTAAATATTTTTGTACAAATTATATAAAATGAACCATAGTTGAATTATAATGTAATAATAAAAGATTTTTCTTTTCTGTATTGACTTGTCATAAGTGCTTTTGATTGCCTACGTGACCAAATAAAGCAATTTCATTTCATTTCATTTCATTTAAAGACTGCTTTATTAGACCTGTGATTTGCGTGACAGGCAAATTGCTTAGGGTTTTTCAGTAGTACAGAGTCCGGGGTTGTCTGGGTAAACATTTAAATTCGAAATGCCTTTATTTATCCAGTCTTTTACAAGAACTTATGAACCGCCAGAGTACTCTATGGTAATAGAGCTTCGGAATACGGGAGGATATTGGCGTAAGCCTATATATATAATTAAGTGAACACACTGGTCCTCTCCGGACTAGGTCATATTTGCGTACTAATGGTATAATTTAACTGTTGAATCTAAACATTAATAGAATTTAGTTCTGTTTCAATTTTAAACTTGAATAGTTTCCGATCGAAACGAAATTCTATGAAAAATTAAGGAGCTATTCCTTAAATTATAATTGTAAAACCACCGCTTACAGATCCAATCTTGGGAAAGGACATAGGCTTCTTATTTTTTAAATGTTTGGCCGGGTGAAGCCAGGTTCCACCGCTATGTAAAGCACATTAAGAACCAAAAATCTATTGATTTTTAAAGCAAACAAATATTTCTGTCTATATTTAAGTTCAGTCCCATTACTTTGAACGGGACTTGCTAGAGTTCATGGATATTGGCATAAAGTCTATAACATTGGCTGAAAGCGAATTGATATCTACCCTCAAATTGGTATAAAGGAACTCTTAAGTTTTTTCCCACTTATCTTTTACCAATAATTATGTAAGCGATGAGTAAGTAATTACAATAAGTTATAATACTTTGAAGATGTAAAATTATGCTCTGAACTTCAACCCATGACCATCACTATCGCCCCTTCATCTAACTTATTAACTTTACACAAAACAAGATGTAATGACGGACATTAAAAACAGCGAATGAAGACATCAAAAGAGCCACGCATCTGAATTGTAAATCCGTACACGCCGTTTACAATTAAATGTGTTAATTACAATGGTAATTGGTTGGTGGCGACGCATCTGCAGCAGTCGCTTTGTGCGGCACGCGCGTGCGCACGCGCATTTACATAACAAGGGACCGTGCGTACGGCGGGGTTCTAATTGTAATTAACGAGTGTGCACTTGGTCGGTTTGGATGTTATTCGTAGTATTTATAGTGTTAAAAAAGATCTTTTTTTTTAATTTTTGTCTGTCAAAATATTGCTCTGTTAACACTGGTTTAAGCAGCGTTTATAAGATTTTTTTTCGTACCCACCTTAGTAGTGAAAGAGGACATTGAAATGCTATAAAATTCTGCTCGTTAATTTAGAAAATATGCGAAATTAACAAAAGGTAGGTCCATCCACATCCGTGAAACGCATTTTGATACATTATTTTTTTTGAAAAACTGATAAGGACTAATTTCAATATTATGATAAAATGAAGTCTTGACTATAGCGATGTTCAACTGGTTGTAAAAAAGATAACATATCACTTTCGCTAAATTAAAACATGCAGACGATTCTTTAAACACAATTAAAACGCCATCATTATTACGATACTATCTCCATAATTCAATTAGCTTTACACATGCAAATAAGGTTTGTGTTATGTGAGATCTCATCGCGGCGCATGCGCCGTGACCGTGGCCCCTGCATTAGCACATCAACGGGACAGCGATATGGCAAGCCGCGCGAGACGTGCGCACGCGCAGCCACGGAGATCCGCACGATGTTTGATGCAATTGGAAAACCATGCATACTGGTACGGTAAATGCGACTATAACCGTGTTTGTAACGTTTTCATAGTTAATCTCTTGAACCTTATTAGATGGTTTATGATATGAAAATAGGCTAGACTATGTTGACGTACATTGGCAATTTTTTTATGACGGACCATATTTTTATGGCACATAAGCGACACTACCCCTCACTACTACTATCTAATACTTTAATTTCGTTTTGGATTATAATTTACAAAACTTTAACACGTGTCCTAGGTGCCTATGTCCATTTAACACTATCCATTTAACACTATAGCAAAGTCCATCAAAATTATTTCAACGGTTTCGGTGGAAAAGCGTAACAAGCATACTCATATTCGCATTAAAGTATACATACATAACCTCACGCCTGTATTGCCCGAAGGGGTAGGCAGAGGTGCATTTCTGAACCCACGTTTCGGGGATTCTATTGGTGTTTTTCGACACATTACCAGACTCCTTGCAGGCTATTTAGAATTTCCTAATGGAATAACCCAATAACACTTTTGCCCGACCCAGGAATCGAACCCGGGACCTCTAGGTCGCACTGCACATACTTAAGCCTCGAGACTACGAGGCAGTAAAGTATAAAGTATTAGTAAGGATGGGTTATTGGAGACATCGATTTACTATCACGGATTAAAATATAAAACTACGGAACCCAAGTTACATCGGCGGAGATCCCGTCTAATTCTAATTCCATCCAATTTGCATGACAAGCGGTCGGTTACGGTTGGCGCCGTGTGTGATGCGCGCCGCGCGACCCTTCTGCGGTTTTCTCCATAGCCGGATTATATTTTTAAATGGAGCATGAATGTTATGGTTTCTCGGTTTTGGATTGTGACCCGCGGATTTTTTTATACGTGTTTATTTCCGCTACATATTATTCTGTAATTTGTGTTGATGAGAAAGGTGGCGGGTAGCGGATGGATAAGGGCTGCTCAAGACCGGGATGGTTGGCGCCTACTTGGGGAGGCTTTCGTTCAGCAGTGGACGGCGATAGGCTGAGTATATATATTGTGTTGATTTAAGGTATTGTTTCGACAAATTGCCTGTAGATGTGTGAGACCCACCGCCATATCCGAACATAAGGTGTACAATTTCCCAGAGTAACACCTACAAGCAAAGCTTTAGTATGAGCCTCTATAAATATTTAATTGATATCTAAGTTGATTTCGAAGTTATGTTTATATTCACAAAGAATTATCACGTACTTTAACGGTGAAGGAAAACATCGTAATGAAACCTGCACACCTAAAAGTTCTTAGGAATTTCTTAGGTATGTAGTCCGCCAACCCGCAATAGACCAGCGTGGTGGACTAAGGCCAAAGCCCTCTCAATAAGATGATAAAGTGTTTCTACAATTGTCACCATTAACACAACAAGGCGAAAGTCGCCACTATAATATGTATTCAGACATTAAAAAGGCCCGAGGTAATTAGATTCTGTGTCAGTTTGTACGGCACAAGCGAGCACGGGAAAAAGCGAAGCACAAAAACCACCCCGTGTATCTTGACGCAGTCGGTCAGAAACGAGGTCGGAGCTCGGTTCATATTTCTGCAAAAGAAAATATTATATCTATGTTACTGTAAAAGCTCGAACTATGGTAAATCTTAAGACTTACCAACTCTTATTTGTAAAAGTCCTAACAGTTTTACAATTGGAACTTTTACCACCATTCACTTGGTAAATCTTAGGTTTTCAATGGCACGGTAAATGTTGGCAAACAAGAAAGATAATAACTATTATATAACCTAACCTAACGTAACTTAATTCGTAAAAAAAACCCTCATGTGATACATAATAATAATAATAACTCTTTATTTTTACACCACAAATAAGGACATTGACACAAAACATATAACAAAATTAGGTAACAAAAATTGGCGGCCTTATCGCTAAAAGCGATCTCTACCAGGCAACCAGGTACATACATACATACATACATAAAAACGTGTAATAGTTAATTGGAATAAATGATTAAGAATAACTCATTGTTTTATTCCCAAAACCAACATTTACCAGTCATCATAATACCTAGCATGTACTAAATTATAATGGTAAAAGCCCGAAAACATCGTGCCTTTTTTATAAAACGTTACATTTACCAACTTAAGTCGGTGAACCCTAATATTTCCTGGTAAAACCTAAGATTTACCAATATACGGGCTTTTACAGTAACATATAAACATACAAAAGTTACAGTCTCGCGCAATTAAAGAGGAAATAGAAAAAGTCCGTGGCCGCATGTAATTAGGGTGCGGTACATGCGGTACGATACGCGCGGGGAACAGAGTATAACGCTCCTTTACAATATATTTGTATTGTCCAGCTCACCAACAATGTTTCCCTTTTAATTTGTTCAATGCGTTGTTAAGTAATTAAGTGCCAGGTAATATAGACTCTAACAATATTTAGGTGATTAAGTTAAGTAGTGTTTCGTCATCATCAGCCCATATACGTCCCAATGCTGGACACGGGCCTCCTCTATAACTGAGAGGGTTTAGGCCTTAGTCCACCACGCTGGCCTAGTGCGGACTACACAAATAAGAAATTCCTAAGAACCTTAGGTGTGCAGGTTTGATGTTTTCCTTCATCGTTAAAGTACGTGATAATTCATTGTGAATACACCCATAACTTCGAAAAGTCAGAGTTGTGTGCCTAGGGTTTGAACCCGCGACTGCCGAGATTCTCGACCGCGCGCCTAAACCTCGAGGCCATCACTACTTTTTTATTACTGTGTCCTTATGCTGTAAATAATAATTATTCAAGCGGTTATAGAGATATTTTTAAAGTATAGGATTTCCCTACAAAATAAGTAAAAAATATAGCAAGCAGACGGTTTTATTGCTAAGAGCGATGTTTTTCCAGACAACCTTTTCCGTGACACTAGAATAAAAGATATTTTAATCACAGTCCTGTTATAAAAACGGTGACATCTTTAGGCGAATGCTTGCATTACTTTATTTTTTACAGTCCGGGACAATAAATAAGAGATCTGAAATAAATAAGAGTATCCGAAGAGACCGAAGTATAATCTCGTATTTTTTTTATACTTATGTGTACCTGATTAATTGCTTTTTCAAGTTTAATTAAAAGACTTAAGGTTTAAAAGTAAAGTAGCAAGTGCTAATAAAATAATAATTAATTTAATTAAATAACACTACATAATAGAAATTGTCTCTAATTGTAATGGTATATTAAGATTTATCTCTCAGAAAATTCCCAGTACCAAAACAGAGGCCGTGATAGATCTGTTCAAAGACAATACCTAAGTTACCTCATAAAATCTAATAATAATAACTTGTTATACTGTACTATGACCAAGCAGTGATGGCCTCGAGGTTTAGGCGCGCGGTCGAGAATTTCGGCGGTCGCAGGTTCAAACCCCAGGCACACACCTCTGACTTTTCGAAGTTATGTGTGTATTCACAATGAATTATCACGTACTTTAACGGTGAAGGAGAACATCGTGATGAAACCTGCACACCTAACAGTTCTTAGGAATTTCTTAGGTGTGTAGTTCGCCAACCCGCACTAGGCCAGCGTGGTGAACTAAGGCCTAAACCCTCTCAGTTGTAGAGGAGGCCCGTGCCCAGCAGTGACACGTATATGGGCTGATGATGGTGATGATACTGTACTATGCAAACTCAATAGTAATAATCACACCTCTGCCTAACCATTTACGAGTGTATGCATCTATCATCATCATCAGACCATATACGTCCCACTGCTGGGCACGGGCCTCCTCTACAACTGAGAGGGTTTAGGCCTTAGTCCACCACGCTGGCCTACTGCGGGTTGGCGGACTACACACCTAAGAAATTCCTAAGAACTCTTAGGTGTGCAGGTTTCATCACGATGTTTTCCTTCACCGTAAAGTACGTGATAATTCATTGTGAATCCACACATAATTTTCGTATGTATCTATTTAAATATAATAACAAAACAATGAAAACAATTACAACTCGGGATTTACTACGGAATATTGTCAATCAAAACAGTAGAATTTCGCTTAGCTTCAAATATGGGTTTACGGTCTTTGGTCGGTACGAAATTACATCACTTCATAATTTATACGAGGGCATAAAGCCTCCGTTGACACTCGTGCGGGGTATCACCACTTTTGTGCCAAATAAAGTGGCGTCGTAAAGTAAATTTTCAGAAATTATATTGCAAGGTTTATGTTTAATGGTGGGTTTGGGCTTATGTAACAACATAAGCTGTATGATGATTGGTATATAGTATAACATTTAATATACCGGAGATCTGTGTGAATTTTTTTTAACTCCTCTGAGGTAGCGTAATTTAAAAAGGAATGTCTTATATTAATAAAAATGTATTGTAACGACGTTTTTATTCAAAATTAGAGTGCGCGATACATACAGTTGTACTATCCGCATTGCTACAAGCTATAAAAAACAGTTGAAGTAGGTACTCCTGAAAATTAATTTTGCAACAGTCGATAACCACTAAGCAAATCGCAATTCTATAATCCTCAAAACCCTCCCAGAATCCTACACGTCCTCATAACCCAAAACCCTCCACAAAAAACCTTAAAACTAAGAATAATAAAAAAAAACGTTTTTAAGAATAAAAATATATGTATAATTTCTCATGGCCACTACTATACAGCTCGTTGAGATGCTCTCCCTCATCACACGCTCACGGTAACGAGACGAAAAGTTTCACTTGTGCCCTCGTTAGACAATTCTTGGACATACGCAAGCGTAGTTTCGCCCCTAACGAATTCCAACTAGTTGGTGCGCAGTTTTTTCCGCCCAGATGTGTTTGTTGCGCCGATTAAACCTTTTGAAGTTTTCGGATTGGTTCGCGTTTCGTTTTGTTAGTTTTCTTCGATACGCGATACTTTTGGTTCAGATTTTGTTTTATTGTTGTTTGACAGCCCCGTGGCGCAGTTGGCTAGATACCAGCTTGCGAAACGAAAGGCTGCGGGTTCGATCCCCGCACCAAGACAAATGTTTGTGTGATCCACAAATACACCCACTTCTTCTGATACCCACGACACAGGACTTGTATCCTAGTGTGGGGTCAGAACTATGTATGTGACTGTTGGGTGTATTTATTTATTTATTTATTGTTGGCCGAATTGTTTCTTGTTGTGTGAGTTCCTAGCTTGTTAACGTGATGTATTTCAATAATTTGTATTAATAAATAAATTACAAAATTACAGTGCCATTGGCGTGTTGACGTAGGTTACTAGACGAATGACGGACGTGTTGGTACTCAAAATATGGTTTTGTTGTTGATTTTCTCTTCGCCTTTAAGTAATCATCATCATCATCATCACTATCAGCCCATATGCTTATCTACATATGTACGTCCCACTGCTGGGCACAGGTCTCCTATACAACTGAAAGAGTTTAGGCCTTCGTCCACCACTCTGGCTAGGTGCGGGTTAGCGGACTACACACCTAAGAATTTTTTAAGAACGTTTAGGTGTGCAAGTTTTCTCACGAGGTTTTCTTTCACCGTTAAAGTACGTGATCATTCATTGTGAATATACTCAATGCTTCGAAAAGTTAGAGGTGTGTGCCGAGAGAAACCTCGGGGCCATCACTGCTTTTAAGTAAACAAACACAAAGTGGATTGGATTAAATGTACCAGTGGTGGTACTTCCATAGAAGCCCAAAAGCCCAGCTTGTCTTATAAAAAACAGAATAATTAATTTAAGCTTAATTTTTTTATTTAACAAAAGCAATTTGACATATAAATGAGAATATCCTGACTCCACAATAAACAATTATAAACTAGACATTGGGCTTCTATGGAAGTACCGCCACTGAAATAGGTACCTTTCATAATAATAGGAATTATATTCAACAATCCCGTGAAAGCTCGTCGAAGTTCCAACGAGGTGTCCAAATAATGCCGTGCATGAGGGCGCACTGGGTCCGCCGGCGACAGCCCACACAATGCTTGTGTACTCACCCCGTTCAAATCCGACGGAATCCTGCACTTTGTCTCTCATGCGCTGTTGGGAGGGTTTTACATGCGACTATAGATACTTTATATAGTATTCTTATTATAAATTTTTAATTAATTCTGTCTGTAAATATACAGGGTGTATTCAGACCGTGGTCTGAAACTAAGGCAGGTAATAGCTACGGTGATTACAAACCCATTGGCGTTGAAAAATCCCGACAAAAAATAAAAAAAATTACGCTTTCCTAACAATCATAGATATTAAATGGATGTGGTTGTAAGGAAAACCTTTTTTTGTCGTTTTTTTTTTAAATGTCGGAGTGTTTGTAATCACCGCAGCTATTATCTGCCTTAGTTTCCGATCACGGTCTGAATACATCCTGTATATGCTGTCCTGTAGCATAAGTGCGATCTGGAGATTGCCGAGTTGAGAAGTGTTGCTAGATTTTTCCATTAAAAAAAATCTTATGGTATTATTAGCGGAAGCATGATGTCCTGTAGCATGGAGCGTGAATATTTGTCCGAAAAAAGGCTCGGCCTCTATTACGTGACTTAAATTACAGCTGGCGAAACGTAGGCGTAGATATGCACATTCCGAAAAAAATTCCGAGTTTTCTATGAAAAAATAACTAACCTTTAATTAAATAACCTTTAACCATAACTTTTTCTGTATTCTAAACTGATCTAAATTTCCAAATTTAAGCATTTACAAACACACTTTCACAGTTCTGTAATTGAGAATAAAAGATCGAAATCAAAGTTTTTGTTTTAACGCGTAATTATTATTAGTGAGCATTCCCCCTTACATTTTCCACGTATGCGCGCTTGTTAGAAACTCGATTGTTCAAAGGTTTGTTCAAGAGCGGTGCGCACCGGGACGACAATTAAAACCGGATCACCGGAATACCGGAAAACCCGGTATCGAGTTATAAACCGGACGGATGACGGTCAAAGTTCGCACGTCCGAGACCCGCAGCGCTCCGGCGCGGCGAAGTTTTAATTAAACAATTTTCAACGATGATTTCCGACAATGGAATGTGGTTGTTCTTGAGCGGCGTGCGTTTTGTTTGTGGCGGTTTGCGGTGCTTGTTATGTGTTGGATTTTTGTATTGTCTGCGGCTGACGGATGTACGTATTTATTAGTTAGAGAGCTCTACTGTCTGTCTGATTGCGAACGCTCTGATAAATTGTTCAAACTTATCCCATCCTCCCTCTTTCGTAACAGAACTAACTTGCGGAGACACAGCTTTATAGCCACTCTTGTTCGAACCAATAGATAAATTAATATTGATCTCTCATTTAAATATTAGTGATTATCATAAGTTATTTGATTATGACAGCCCCGTGGCGCAGTTGGCTAGACACCAGCTTGCGAAACGAGAGGCCGCGGGTTCGATCCCCGCACCGAGACAAATGTTTGTGTGATCCACATATATTTGTTTCGGGTCTGGGTGTTTGTGAGACCGAAAAGTCTCTCGTAGTCTCTGACACCCACGACACAGGACTTGTATCCTAGTGTGGGGTCAGAACTATGTATGTGACTGTTGGGTGTATTTATTATTATTATTATTATTATTTCCCTATCCCAACACACCACTTCTACTGCAACTCCTTTGGACTAGGATCAACAGTGGTACGCATAATATTGATACAGAGTAAAGAAGTTCAAAGAATTTTGAGGGCTCTTAGTATGTTTTTAACCGAGCATGATATTATAAAATAGTTGTCTACTTCCCTCCACAAAATATTGAACTATGAGGTGTCACCTCTAGAAGAAGACAAATACAATTGGTGAAGCCGGATGTGATTAACAAACATATATAAATATTTACAATATACTGGTCTTTCTACAACACCTAAAAACAATATCGTCTCGCAGGAGTCCTTTCATTCGCTTTTTAAAAAGCTCTGTTACTAACAGTCAATTAAATCCACAAGTCCTGGCGGTTACATGAGCGCTCACAAGCTATTAACAATGACAAGCAGTTTAAGCGGTGCGCGCGTCTTGCCGAGTGCGGGGACTTACGCCCCATTGCGCCGGCACCGATGCACCGTGAGTGGGTTCACGACTTGGGCGGGTTTCCATTGGTGTCGCTGTTTTAGATCGACAAATACACATTCTGTAGTGTTAGGTTCAAAAACAGGTCTAATGTCCACAATATTGGAGAGAAAACTGAATTTTGATCCCATATGTGGAGATCGATTACGGTTTATAGTTTTTAAATCAATATACCGCATTAATTAGATTTGCAACGAGGAAAAATCGAGATTGGATTTTTTGATTGTAAATCTGCGCTAAACATCATGAATCCATAAAATTAATCTTTTGAATTCAAAAGAACTTTTCAATCCTGTAGATCCACATTTCTGGTGAATAGTATTAAAAATCATTATATTTATGGAAGAATGCCGTCCCGAGAGTATAATAACAAATGTTTGCTTAGGCCTAGTTGTTTTCGTAACTGAAGAGATCCCCATTATTTTTCATACAAAACAAGACATCACTATTAATATTTCCAAGTAATCACTGCCATGTGTTTGAAACGTGTTTTCATTTTATTAATGAAATTTTCATTTTATTAATGACTGCCTCGTGGTCTCGCGGTACAAGTATGTGCCGAGCGATCTAGATATCCTGGGTTCGATTCCCGGGTCGGGCAAAGTGTTATTGGGTTTTTCTATTAGGAAATTCTCAGTAGCAGCACGGAGTTTGGAATTGTGCCCGAAAAACGGCAATAGGCTCGCCCCCTATTACGTGGGACTGATACATACCTGGCGAAATGTGTGTGTTCGGGGAATACAGATGTGAGTTTATGTATGTATGTATGTATGTAATGAAATAAAGCACACAACTCCATCATTAAAATTTCTTACTACTACCTATGTACTTTGTCTGACTCCATTAGTCTTAATATTGCGTGCAGTGCAATCACTCATACTCAGTCACTTAGTTGTCTTCAGAGTTTTAAAAATATGTAACCTATTAATCAGTATTAAGAAACAGAACAAAATCGACTATTATATTCAGACCTCAAGAATTTTTCATTGGAACGGCACAAAAGGAATTTAAAATTATATTTATACTTAATTATTGTACATACATCCACACACACACTCACACATACACACACACACACACACACATTCTCTTACACTTACATACCTAATTAGTATCTAAGAAATTTGTAATTATTTATGTTTTATTGTTCTAAATGTTATTATTTTATTTTATTAATTGTACAACTTTTCTCTTTTTCTCAGATACCTATTTAGTATTTAAATTTATAATTCGATTTTGTTTTACTAAATGTTATTATGTTAATAATTGTCTTTTGATTATGTTATTAATTGTATTTCGATTATGTTATTCTAAAAATTATTATGTTATTAACCGTACAATATGTCCTTAATATTTGTTATTTTGTTTTGGATTCGTTTTTGTGAACTAGAAGGGTGCCTGATGTCTGCGACACAGTTACAATACTCTTGCAGGCGTCAACGCTTATTCTAACTTTTCTTGTTTCTGAATTTTCTTGTTGTTATTTTAAATATTATAAATAAATAAAAATAAAAAAAAATAATATAAAAATAAATTAGCTCCATGTCGGACTCAGTGGAGAGCGACATTGCAATCCGTCGGTCGTTAGTGTTTTCAAAAGTCCAACCGATGGTTCCCGATTGGACCGTTCGTAGCGGAATCGTTCCCGGTTTGGTACGGTTCAATGCACCCGTGGGAAGCACGACCCGCGGTCTCGCCAGCACAAAGGTGAAAGAATGCAGAAGGCTTAAAAACATGGGGTCATTCAGGTGATCATCGTTTATCACCAAATATAGGATCCATGATATTTTTATTGTATTTTGTGGCACGACAAAGTGACAACGTATCTGAACTAATACATTTCGAAGCGGCAATTGTTTAAAAAAGTTTAAATTGACGATTCAAAAGAACTTGTAAAAGTCTGTTTGAATAAATATAATTTGACTTTGACTTTGATGACCCAAGAGACTTCTGTTCACGCATCCCTCGGTCTTCTCATGTTGACCTGCTGACATGTTTTTTTCAGGCTACGCTTAAAATATACAATTACAGGTACAGGTACAGGTATATACAATTATAGATGTGTGGTCCGTTAACGCGTACTAGGCCAGCGTGATGGACTAAAGTCTTTAGTCCGATATCTGTACACAGCAGTGGGCTACAAGGGCTGATATACAATCCACATATATTTACTTTTAGTTTGAGTGCCACTGAGATTGTCTCCAATATAATGCAGTGTCATCATCGTAATCATCATTATCATCAGTCGAAACACGTCCACTGCTGGACGTAGACCTCCCCCAAAGATTTCCAGAGCGCTCTATCTGAAGCGGCCTGCATCCAACGATTTCCTGCGATCTTGAATAAAATATACTTTTTAATTCTGTATATTGGAAATTATAATTCTGCAGCATGGTTGAGGCAACGCGTGTATTTTTTGAATATAAAACAAACATATTTACGATATTATTTGTGATAATACCTACATACAAAAACTAATCCATCTGCGTGCATTTTCTTGTGTCACAAACGCGAGGTCTTAACGTAACTATATCTTAAAACGCGGCGCTTTATGTAATCCTTAAATGGTTTTTTAAAATTCTAGTTTTTTTGTGTGTTTCTGCAAGTTATCTTACATGCGTTACACTATGACCTGCGATCGGGAGATACAAGGCATTCACGTATAACACACTTTTATCTGCTATCTTTATTACTCAAATGGAGATTGGAGATTCCTTTATGAGCGGTTTTGTTTTGATTTAGTTTATATCGTCAGAAGGCTTTTCGATGGATTTTATAAACTGTTTGATAATGGAGTTGGTAGGAGAATATCTGTTTGTGTACATGATAGAAAGTCTGCGCAGAGAATTTCGGTGGTCCTGGTATCAAATCCAAGGTACTCATGTGACTTTAAACTATCACGTTTGCTGACTAGGATCGAAAACAAATTGAGAAAACTTAATATGTTCTTACCTGAAAGTAATCAGTATCATCATCAGTCCATATACGACTCACTGCTGGACCTTCTCTTCAATTGAGATAGTTTAGACGTGCTTGATAATGTATACATGATAGTTTTCGGCAAGGATTTTTTTTTGGTATTCGTCAACTTTAACAACCTACGTATTTAACAATAACAGTGTCGGAGATCCTGTAGAAAAACCTGAAGCAAATCTCGACTTTAATAAACACTTCTAACATTCAAGCTAGACATAAAAAGAAATGTACATACCAGTTTTATTCTTATTCCAATTAATTCTCGCGGAGCTAATCTTGCAAGCGTTACGTGCGGGGGTGAAACCTGCGCACTCATCGTCAGCCAATGGCGATAATATCCATTAGCTAACCCCCCCTCCTCCCCTCCACCGGCGTGGTGGATACGGTAATATGTTAACAGTCAACGTACTGAGTGGTCGAGCGTTATTTACGTACAATGAGGTGTGTGGGGTGTTAAATGTAATGGTAAAAATGCAGCAATCTTGAATAGTTCGGAATATAGAGACGATTTAATGATGGCCTTTACAATCTATTTTCTTGCATATTTCAAGATAGATAAAGGGCTATCAGCTGAATTTTGATGACGTGGGTTTTTTTTTAATGGAGCAAAATTTGTGTTTTTAATATTAAACACATTGTTCAGGCAACCCTCACGGTGCGCCAGATGTCAAGTACACTATATAAAAAAATAAATAAAATAAAAATACAAAAAAAATCTTGTAGGATCTCGTGCCGTTTTTTGAACACATTTTCGGACTTCGTGCTGCCACTAACATTGACCTAATGGAAAAACCAAGTAGCATTTTGCTACTCGTGAAATGAATTCAGGATCTCTTTATCTCACGCATTTATTTATTTTAAGCCACAGGATCAACAAGCCAGTCGACACACCATGTTCCTATTAATTTCGTCTCTAAGGCGGAAAAGTCTCTCGTATTTTCTTACATCGACGTACGACACGACACAAGGTTTAGATCTTGGTGTGGCATCAGAACTATGTAAGTGACTGTTGGGTGTATTTATCTATTGTATTACTTTGTTCCCAGGGTAAAGCGAAACGCGACCAGTCACTGGAAGAGCTTAGGCAGCACATCCACAAATTCTATATGCCGCTGGCCAGGCAGTTCATGGTTCTATTCCCGGAGGGTGGCTTCCTGCACAAGAGGAAGGAAGTCAGCCAGAGGTGAGTGATGAGGGTAAAAACGCCAACTGCCAACTGAAACAAAATACTTGTGTGATGCCATAAATAAATGAAATCGTAAAAAAATATAGGGAATGTGGTTTTCTTATAATTTATTGAAAAAATATTTGTTGTTAGATAATTGCCACGTTGTTACTATACTTGACAAATATATTCCAACTTTGAACCCTAGCATTATAACTGTACCTAGTTAGTTGGTCACAAAACGACTATGTCACCCTAGGTTTACAAATCATCATAAAGCTTATTACGAAAAACGTATTCAGATAATTTATACAGCGTTCTGGCTTTTTCTGAAACAGGAAGAGCAAGAATACTATTATATACTTCGACATTGCTTTTAAGTTCAGAAAGTACTTTGTGTGTCTGAGTCTTGTTACGAATATATTTCACTAAATCATGATGAACATCTCTATTTATGTTGTAAATGAAATAATCCTTTAGTTGTATACTGCACGAAAGACATATGATATTAAAAAAACCACTGCAGTGACGCAAGTTCTATGTTGCGTTCCGGGACCAATATCAACGGATGTCCAAGCAATTTGGAACATCATCATCATCATTAGTCCATACAGTCCCACTGCTGGGCACGGGCCTCCTCCACAACTGAGAGGGTTTAGGCCTTAGTCCACCACGCTGGCCTAGTGCGGGTTGGCAGACTACACACCTAAGAAGTTCCTAAGAACTTTTAGATGTGCAGGTTTCATCACGATGTTTTCCTTCACCGTTAAAGTACGTGATAGTTCATTTTGAATACACATATAACTTCGAAAAGTCAGAGTTGTGTGCCTGGGGTTCGAACCCGCCACCGACAAGATTCTCGACCGCGTGCTTAAACCTCGAGGCCATCACGACTTTTAACTTTTTAATTTCGAACAAGCCTTCATAATTGTGTCGACTGATGAAAACTGACAGCTATAGTGTCTTGCAAGTCAATTTGCCATTACCCACCAATATAATTTTTCATGACCATAAAGAAATATTGCTCCCACTTGGTATCTTAATAGCGGCACTGCTTAATACATCAAACGTTATCATGAAACCCAGTGAGGAATACTCAGACGCTTGCCAACTTTTGTTCTTGCGTCGCTAGTTGGAACGCATCCAACGCGTAACTCTCGTCACGTAGTTGATTGATGTCGCTTGAGGGGGTTAAGGCCACCGGGCGATAAACCCGAGCCGCCCCTGACAATTACGAGAACAAAATACGTCTTGAGCTGTTGTTGTAATTACGGACAATGACGCCTATATTTTGGTGGATAGGCAGAGGTATTTAAGTGACGTTTTGGCAGTTACGTTTTAGGTTCTACGTAATAGGAGGCAAGCTTGTTGCTGCTTATCAGAAACATTTCAAGTCTCCGTCAACAAGACATCTCAACAGCACTTTAATCGACTGCGGAATAGAAACCGGGTATATTGTACGCGCTAACTGTTATCTTTTCCTTTATCGTCTAAATGCATTATAATCCTAAGTTACGAATCAGCGTCTCCGACAGGGTTTCAGTCTTGCCAATCATGCGGCTCAACTATCTACGTCATCACCGTCGAATATGTGTTACAAACTAAATATTCATACGATATTCGCAGGTTCGCTGAGAAAAACAATCTGCCAAAGTTGGAATACGTGTCGTTGCCGCGGGCGGGCGCGATGAAAGTCATCATGGAGGAGATTGGGCCCAGGAGGGACGAGGGCGCGAGCACATCCAAAGAGAACGCCAAGAAAGGTAACATGAATTCGTTATTTACCCGACCTTGTATCGGCAGTTTGTAGTTTATATGTTTTTTGTTTATATGTAAGTCGTGGTGGCCTTGCGGTCTAGGCACGCGGTCGAGAATTTCGACGGTCGCGGGTTCAAACCCCAGGCACACACCTCTGACTTTTCGAAGTTATGTGTGTATTCACAATGAATTATCACGAACTTTAACGTTAAAGGAAAACATCGTGATGAAACCTGCACACCTAAAAAGCTCTTAGGAATTTCTTAGGTATGTAGTCCGCCAACCCGCACTAGGCCAGCGTGGTGGACTAAGGCCTAAACCCTCTCAATGGTAGAGGAGGAACGTGCCCAGCAATGGGACGTATATGGGCTGATGATGATGTTTTTTGAGGATGAGTTGTTATGGCAGGTAAAAAGTAGTGCAAGTTATGAAATGTTACATGGAAATTAGGGGGTAATTAAATACTTGTAATCACGTCGGGTTAACCGATGTAAGTGTGCTTGAGGATCGGTTTAAATGAAACACTTACTGGAGTTGAGACAAAATGAATGCCAATCTTAATGGATAACTGACTGACTGACTGTTTTATTGCAGGAATGATCAACTTATATACAGAGTGTGGTAAATGTGTGTGTACGCGTGTCTTGTGTCGTATTTGCCGTTGAGTTGGTAGTGCGCATCATTTAATACTTTATTTAGTAAGCATATTCGATTTGACCGACACATGGTACATTGATCTGTGCACCACATACTTTTCGCTGCTTATCAATATTGCACCGCACTTATAAATCATATGTAGTTCCCTTTGCATGGAACGGAAAAAATATCATCATCAGCCCAAATACGTCCCACTGCTGGGCACGGGCCTCCTTTACAACTGAGAGGGTTTAGGCCTTAGTTCACCACGCTTGCCTAGTGCGGGTTGGCGGACTACACACCTAAGAAATTCCTAAGAACTTTTAGGTGTGCAGGTTTTATCACGATGTTTTTCTTCACCGTTAAAGCAAGTGATAATTCATTATGAATACACACATAACATCGAAAAGTCAGAGGTGCGTGCCTGGGGTTGCTACCGCCGAAATTCTCGACCGCGCGCCTAAACCTCGAGGCCATCACTGCTTCTTGAAAAAATATATTGTAAAGTAACTGCTAATGCCGTCGAGATTGGCTTAAACTACCAAGTTGATGATTTAATAAACAACCATTGATAAGGTGGTGATATGACGCAATAAAATTAGCTAAACATCATAGGTCAACTAGTAATTTCAATGATTTATGTGTTTAGGAAAGATCTTTATCTAGCACGGGATACGAAAGAAGGAAAGAAAAAAATATTACTTGATATTGTCAGAAAAGGCGTAATGAAGCAATATTATCTAGCTAAATAAATATGCAAATTGATAAAAAAAATCTGATTATAATTTTTTGTCCAACAGACGATAATTTCAACAGGAGCTCTAAGACGAAGATGATTATCGACAACAAGGTCGGTGATAGCATCGAGTGGATACTGGACGTGACGATAGCGTACCCGGACCGAATACCACTACACCTGCAAGATGTCGTGTGTGGCATCCGACCTGCTTGCACCACGCACTTACACTACAGACTCTATCGTGCCAGCGAGGTTAGTAACTAACCTCTTCTCTTCAGTGTTTCAACTATATGGGCATTTATGTATTTTCATTCTTTACAGCCCCGTGGCGCCTATATTTAACTAGATACCAGGTTGCGAAACTAGAGGCAGCGGGTTCGATCCCCGCACCGAGACAAATGTTTGTGTGATCCACAAGTATTTGTTTCGGGTCTGGGTGTTTGTTAGACCGAAAAGTCTCTCGTAGTTTCTGATACTCACGACACAAGATTTGTATCTTAGATAGATGTATCTTAGATAGGGGTCAGAACTATGTATGTGACTGTTGGGTGTATTTATTTATTGTATTATTTTTTTTGGGAACAGGGCAAGGAGATGATTTACAAAAAAATATACTTTATTATTAAAAAATACGTAGTCTCATGGTACCACTATGGCTGTGCTTAGATTTCAATATTTTGTCCCGAGACTAGATTTCCTCATTATATTTCTTTATTTGATGTATAAAATAAATAAAATAATAAATATTTATTTAGCAAAAGCAATATAAAATAAATAGCAAGTATTAGTACCATATCCGCTAAAAAAAAACTACCTGAATTGCTAATCATATGATTATTGCAGTAAGAGTGTCATATGCAACAATATATAGTATATAAAATACATCGAATTGTTTTGTCGCCAGGTACCATCGGACACGGAAGGTATGACCCAGTGGTTGTACGATAGGTTCATTGAGAAAGACGCCATGCTTGAGGAGTTCTACAAAACAGGAAAGTTCCCTTCGAAAGGATCAGGGCCTCACGTGGTCAGGCAAGTGAGGCAAGACAATCTGCGCTACCTCATCCTGCATACATTCTTCATAGCGTCCACCATCCTACAGTATAAGATTTTCAGTGAAATGTGGAGTTATTTCTGGTAAGAGTGGCTTTTAGATTGTGAGATGTCTTTTCAGATTTGAATAGGGTCAGATTTTGGGGAGTGATGCAAGTCGCTGTAGCACTCATCACTGTACTGGTGATGATTGATGAGTTTACTTGGTTTATCTACGATTGTCAGATGTAAATTTTGATCTGTCAATTGATGAGCAACTTGTCTCAGTCTTTAGTATTTAGACCTTCATAAAAATATCATAAGATGTCCATGTCCATAGAATATGGAATCGCTTACCTTCGTAAACTAACCCTAACTAAACTCTAAGTTCAAGTATTTTTACACGCGCTTTCAATACCAGACTACCTCTTTGAATCTCTGTGAATTCTTAAACTGATCATGCCATACCATATAACTGAATGAAAATTTCCAGCTCTGAAAAGATATTTCACATTTCTAACTTTTTATAATTCGACGACTAAATGTGAAGATTAAGTCGCTTTTGAATATCAACTAGTAACAACGAATAAAAATAGGTTAGAAGAAAGTATGGTTTGCAACTAACAAGAATCTTCTTAAAGGATCAAACATAAAAGGGTGTCTATTAAATAATATCGTTGATAACCAAAAGCGATTTGATATATTTTGCGATGTGTGTGGGCGGAAGTACATTTTTTTAGTTTTAATTTTCGCGTACTTGTGGAATACTATTTTAAGTTTTTTTTTTTTTAGTTAATACTTCTTTATAAGGTTACCTCAGTTAGAGTTTGACATATCGAGAGAACCCTCGATTTTGGTGCCTTGGGCACGGTAAAATAATTGTATCGACCAATAGCACTTTCTTATATGGCGACATTAAGGTAGGCATACAATGTCCGGAATTCCACCGAAAATTACGGTAGCCGGAAAATTCTTGTGTGCTCGCTGTAATGTTGCAAACGTGTTTATCAAAGCGTGCTGTGACAAACAAGTCAATATTTAAGTGAAAAAAAATCTTTAGCATAGTTCTCGTGCTTTGCGCCGTACCAAATTTCAAATCCCTCTTGACAATAATAGACGAGTTACTTATCTTCACTTTTATCACGTTTCACGTTCTATCTAATCAGATTTTCTCGCTTCGTACTTTGAATTTGAAAAAATCGAATTTTATACGGAGGATTCTCGAGTCAATTCGTGTCCGGAATTTCTGATGTTGTTGAAATAGATGTGCCGAGTAACGACATGATGTTTGATGATGGAAATGATTCAAGTGTTGGAACGAATCGGAGTTTCGAACGGAAAAATGAATGTCCACAATCAGGCAAACGCTACTTCATTAAAGGGAAATCAGAGCCAAATTTCGATTTTTCCGTTCGAAAAAAAATATCCTAAGGGCTCAAATTGTATTTTTAAATTCTTCCGGACCACGAGTTTTGCTTATTCCGGTCGCTGGACCGGAATATTGCGCTTACATATCTATATTTTTAACCAGCTTTTTTATGCATTACTCCCAAGTAAAAAACAGGAGGTTATTCGATGTCTAAACTAGTTTTAAGTCACTGTACTAATAACATTTAAGTTCGTATAAGCGTCACCGTTTTTGTTAAAATTTGGAGACCGTTCCTTGCAATAGCTATTAATGTACAGTATAGATAGAGGTACGCAGTATGTAAACTAGCATTTGTAACGTGTTTGTTAATGAAAAAATATGTGTAAATTGTCAAAATATTAAAACTAATTCGTTCGTGTAAATATATGGAGCATTTGAGGGTATGTGTGGTTAAGGATGTTGATAGAACATTTTGTCCATTGGATAGAATTAATCCTTTAAGGCTTTTGTGCCAACCAGTGACATAATATTGTAAGTGAATCGCAATACTACAATTAACATACATATCTCTTATGAATTTGGGTTTGCTTGAACGATGCGCCGAATGGTTTTTTTTCACATTGACTACCCGCACCATCAGCTCACAATGGTTTACATACTGTCACGACATAATTTAAGTATATTTTTAGTGTACTAGCAAATATTTTGTTGAACGTCCATCAACAAATTGGACGAATGATAAAGTTTTAGGACGTCGCTGGATGCAAGTCGCTCCAAACAAGTCAACTTTGGGGAGGCCTTTGACCAGCCGGGGAGGTCTGATGATGATGATACATTAATTGGATAATCCTATGCCAAAACATATTTGCCGTAAGTGCCTAGCCTTGTTGAAAGATTTTATTAGTATCAAATCACGCTTCTTTGCGTCACAACTTCATAATCTTCTTCCGGCTCTTTAAAATAAATATCAATATTGTCTGTACCATCCTATTTTTTTTAGTTGATATGAGTAGCAAATGTCTAGCATTTGTTACAGTTCTTGTGTTGTGTTCTGGCGGCTAAAATATTTAATAAATACAGTTCAAATTAAAAATATATTTTAATTTAATTATATTTGATAGCTTATCTATAGATTTATGTTTAAAACGCGGTTATTGAAAACTTACATTAAAAATATTACATTTTATATGGAGAACATAATATATAAATATCAACACGTATAATTATATATATTATAAATATGGTTTTAGAGCAATTCATATTTTAATCAGTATCATATCGCATTTACCTTATTTCTTATGAGAGTAAGTAAACAGGTAATCGTTTAGAGTAAAAATTAAATTCGACTCAATAATATATTAATAATAACGGATTAAAGCCGGGTATTACTGATCCTATAAAATAACCCTCCATTCAGATTTTACAGGAAACAAAGTAGTGTTTAATGATTTTTTACCGGATTAATCATATTATATATTACATAAATAATTCGGAAATAGAATAATAGAATACAGATATGTAAGTAATATTATTCGTAAATACAAAAAATAAATTATGTATTCACCAGTTATCTGTATTTAGATTACAATCTTATATATTATTAACTTTATTGCATTTTATTTACGAAACTAACTAAATGTATTTATGTATTTAGTAAAATATCCTAGTAAATGTTTTAAATCTTAGCCATTTAAAAAGTCAAATGCAATACGCAAATACATAAATTGAGAAATATGTAGGATAAATGACTTGAAAGAATAAAGAACAAATTATCAAAAAAAATCTATAAACGAAAATACTAAAGGATTTTTTTCTGTCAAAAGTGTCATGATTCCTAATTGGTTAATACGAGTTCTAACGCTCGTCGGAATTAATAGGGCATTATTAACACTTACCGGTCATTACCGTCGTGCCGAGTGGATCGGAGAATTAAGTGATCAATTTATCACATTAACCAGGAATTATTGTTAGTTCTTACCAATTACTTTAAACGTGAAGATTAATGTGAAATTGTTATGTTCCACGTTCTATTGGAAGTACTTTTTATTTTAGTTTTTTTTTTTATATATATTAATACTTAAAAATTGTATTTTCACTGCATAATGTTCCGTTGAAACAGAGCACTTTTTTACTAAAGTTCACGAAAAACGTAAGAAAATTTCTGGCAATTATTGATAATGACCAATTTTTTAAAACTATGAAATATCCGCTAAAATGTATACGATGTGTATGTTGTTTGATTGTCCAAAAATATCTTTTTTGTTTTCTTATTCGGGGTTTAATTTAAGGAATATGTGGTTGTCGTTTTTCGATAATTGTTATTATTTTTAATGAGTTAAGTTTGTCAAATGGTAGTTGATAAGTTTAAGTTAGAGCGAGTAACAAAACATTTGTGATGCTTCGTAATGTGTTTATAATTGCTATTGTGGTGTTATTTTTATTTTAAGGGCTAAATCAATTTGATGAGTTGGATTTTGAAATTTCAACTTTGTCATGGTTATTTTTTATAATTATAGTCAAATTTTGTAATTTTTAGTTATTACTTTTCGCTATTATGTAATATTTCAAATTTCAAATTAATATTATTTTTGGTAATAAGAAAGACACGATCAAATTGCTCTCAAGTTCATCTTAAAGTTGACTATATATTGTCAACGGAAATTATTAATCTTGATTATGGATCAATTTGAGCAACCGGTATATTTTGTACACAACTTCTTTAATTATAGTTAAATCGCATTTTTCTGTATGATATGTCACTCTTTGTGTCCTAAGCTTAACATAATATATGTCGGAAGTGCGTTGTTGCTTAATAAATTTAATTATTTCAATCAAAAAAAAATATTGATCTGATCGTTATCGTAGAGGCATTGTAAAGAAGTTTATAATTTGTATGGGGACTAATGTCCAGTATACAACATAATATAAATAATATTGCAAGGCTAATACAAGAGCACTTTTATAAAAAATAATAATATTAGGAGATGTGTTAACAGACATTAGTCAATCATAGTAGTTTATTAAACAACAACACATTTGAATAGCAAGGCGTTAAGTGAGATTCTGCAATATTGTAGAGCGGTTCTCGTGAAAATGGATAAAATCCTACTACATATTGTATGTAATTAATGAATTTTTGTTAGTCAAATAACTTTTTGTTTATGATTAATTTGAAATAAAAAAATCCCAAAAAAATACTGGCAACATTGTGATTGTCAATGCCAATGTTAGATTTAAAAAAAAATACGAAAGTAAGTGCATATATTACTGGCAACATTGTGATTCGCGTTGAAGTTGCCATTTTTTGCGAATTTTAACGCAATATTTATATGCTACATTTGGTTATGGGAGCTGGCCATTAATTTTCTGTAATTAAGAAGAAAAATAATTATTTTCTGTTATAATTAAATGGCAATAGTATATTTTTTTTTATTATTTCGGATAGCAATGACTTTATCACTTGCCATTTAAAATTAATCTTCTTCATGTGAAGATTATTTTCGGATTGAAAAAACATGGCTCTGATTTCCTAATAGCCTTAAAAGAAAAAATAAGTTTTGATCCGAAAATAATATTTTTTTGCATTTTTTTGTTCGTTTCGTAAGAAGGTAGAATAAATCCTGATTGTACCGAATTATATTCTCTACCTACCCTTGATAACTATGTGTTTGATGTATAAATGTCGCTAATGATAAATGTGATTGAGTCGTACTCGAACGTGTTGAGACTATTTTGGGACTGAGGCTTATCTTTATGAGTCGGTTGAGCTTAAGCTCAATCAAGTGTTTATTAATCTTTCAATGTTGGTTCTAGTCGTTTAATACTTGACACTTTTTTAAATAAATATTTAAGAACAAGTAAACAACGATTAGAATCACTTAAACTACTTATATCATATGAAATGTATTCCAGTACTTACGTTTGAGTCTCGTGGTCCCAAAGGTCTCAACTGCGGTTCGAGTTTGAGCCTCAGTAAGGAAGCTTGGCTCGCTGTGTATATATTTGCGGACTACGTTCCACATTTTTTGTCAATAAAGCACGTTTGTGGCACTCATTTTCTGTTTTTATTTCTATTTGCACATAGAATTCTTCTTAGCATTACCTTATTTATGTAAGGGTAGGGATAGTGTTTTTTACTTTTTTCAAACTGAAATTAGTCAGACCGTAGTCTTCTACGTCTTCTGCAAGTTGATAAATTTGCCATACTCTAAAATTTGAAAACAACAAACATCAACGACCAAATGACACTCCTCTGACTTATCGAAGTTGTGACTTACGAGTGAAATCATAAAATTAAGCGACGTGGGGAAATTTGCACACCTAAATTCTCCACCAAGTATTTCATTAGTATATACTCATTCCCCCACCTTGACCACTACGGTAAACCTAGGCATAACATTCCACTATCGTTAGGGGAGCCTGTGCCTAGCACTAAGAAGTATCGGGGATAAAATAACTACAAATTATTCATCACATGCCAACCCGCACTAGGCCAGCGTGGTGGACTAAGGCCTAAACCCTCTCAGTTGTAGAGGAGGCCCGTGCCCAGCAATGGGACATATGTATATGGGCTGATGATGGTGATTCATCACATCCCAAAGTAAACCCACCAAAATAACTGACAATTGGGATATCCAAAGTGTGTTGTGGCTGCGCCTTGAGAATCCATTTCCTAAAGGTATGAACGCAAACAAACCGCCACAATAATGCGTCGGAATTCCTCGGCACGTACTATTTGCGCATCTGTGGGAGTTGCTACTCGATCCCATGTGTGTATGCGATGAAACGACTAGTCACGAACGCTATGCGGGTCTACAGATGGAATAGACTGAGGATTTGAGGCGATAGTGGTACTATATGCATTTTTTTCATTTGCATTTTTGTAGTGGTGGATCTGCGTAAGAGCTGAATTGAAGGACCTTAATCGACCTATACTCAGCCTATTGTCGTCCACTGCTGAACGTAGGCCTCCCCAAGAAAGCGCCAACCATCCCGGTCTTGAGCAGCCCTCATCCATCCGTTACCCGCCACCTTTCTCAAGTCGTCGGACCATCGACCTGCAATTGATTAAAGACAAGGCACATACCCAAACGATAAAGTTTTCATGTTATTTGTGTGAATGCTGAAGAAAAAATCGTGATGGAATCCAAAAGGAAAAAAGGAAGTCGAAGTGCATTGTTGATAATTTAAACTACATCATCATCAGCCCATATACGTCCCACTGCTGGGCACGGGCCTCCTCTACAAGGTAAACTACAAGGTTTAATCAATTAATGTGTGGTATTTCATAACGATAAAAAGATGATTGAATTCGCATAAAATTTAGCCCATCGATAGCTTATGGCATGAATGAAAAACACATATGTACAACATACTACTATACTTTTCCACTAAATATCAGTAAAAACTAACGATACTTTATGTATTTAGGACTCCTGACAAATTCTCCTAACCGATCTACAGACGCTATCTATTTATTGGAACGAAGTTCCTTACGGCAGGCTTGGAGAGGATAGGGATTTTGCTGCGCGACCGAACTGAAAAAAATGTGATAGTAAAATGCGTGGAATAAAACCGTTAAATGAGACGTGCGCAGGCGTGCGCATGGCAAGTGAACCAGCAAGTGACTTGAATGCAATTGATTGAAAAAATTATCAAGCGCGCAATTATGATGTTACGAGGTGCCGCGCCGGTCAGCCGGTGACATCTAAACCATTTGACCGATTTGAATGATTTTTGGTATGGACATAAATATATATATATATATATATATGTGTGTGTGTGTGTATGAATATTTCTTTTTAAAAGTTAATTCTGTCCTAAATATATATATACATGTTATAAATAATTCTCCGAAGGAACTTCGTTCCTACCTGGTGTCCCACGACACCAACTCATCATTTATATAAATGACTTGCCTTACTACGTTGAGAGTATTATATGTTTAATAAAAGGCAAGGATCTGTAATATAATAATAAATAAAATAAATACACCCAACAGTCACATACATAGTTCTGACCCCACATTAAGATACGAGTCTTGTGTCGTGGGTATCAGAAACTACGAGAGACTTTTTATTTTTATTTTTACGAAGAAGCTTAATAAGAAAAATAATAAAGTCGAAACGATGCCTAAATAATATGCATGTTGCGACTTGCGTCCGTATTAATACTTACTTACAGTAATTTTCATACCAATGTACCAGGAGATCATAACACTATAGGAGGTATTCTTAAATTGTTGAACCGAAAGAGAAAGCTAATAAATATTGTCTGTCTCGCTTTATTTTTGTATTATGGTTGATAAATGTTACATTTTGTGCTAAAGTACCAGGGAAACATGTTTAAAAGGAGTTTTTTTTGTTAGCATACACAAATTTAAAAAAGAGAAAGAAAGTTGGTTAGTTTTTTGTCCTGCTCTGCTATTTATTTCATTGTAAGACTTTTGCAAAATTTCATAATAAAGTACCAGGAGATCATAAAACTATAGGATGTATTCTTAAAATACCGAACCGAAAAAGAAGGGTGAATAAAATTGTCTGTCTCGCTCTAATTGTTTCTTATGGTTGGTAAATACTAAAATTCTTGCTAAAGTACCAGGAGAACATGATTAAAAAGGGGTATTATTTTGTAATCGCAAACGCAACAATATTAGGTATTTTGTCTTGTTCTACTATAGTTTTGAATGTTTGAGACTTATACAAAATTTCATACTGAAGTACCAGGAGAACTGATATTGTAGGAATAGTCTAAGATCCCACTAAGGACGACCTTCACCCATATGTTTAATGGATGAAAAGTATTTTATATCAAATTTAATATATTAAATAATATATGACTGCCTCGTGGTCTCGCGGTACAAGTATGTGCCGTGCGATCTAGAGGTCTTGGGTTCGATTCCCGGGTCGGGCAAAGTGGTATTGGGTTTTTCTATTAGGAAATTCTCAGTAGCAGCACGGAGTCTGGAAATGTGCCCGAAACACGACAATAGGCTCGCCCCCTATTACGTGGGACTGATACATACCTGGCGAAATGTGGGTGCAGAAATGCACCTCTGCCTACCCCTTCGGGGAATACAGGCGTGAGTTTATGTATGTATGTAATAATATTATATGACAGCCCCGTGGCGCAGTTGGCTAGACGCCAGCTTGCGAAACGAGAGGCCGCGGGTTCGATCCCCGCACCGTGACAAATGTTTGTGTGATCCACAAATATTTGTTTCGGGTCAGGGTGTTTGTGAGACCGAAAAGTCTCTCGTAGTTTCTGATACCCACGACACAAGACTTGTATCTTAGTGTGGGATCAGAACTATGTATGTGACTGTTGGGTGTATTTATTTATTTATTTATTATTGTAGGGTTTTCTAAAATAAACATCAGCAACGATTTGCGGACGTAATTTACGTGACATAATTATTTTTTGATTGTTTTTATCCTTATTGTCTTCCCTGTATGAAATACGGCTACAACTAGGAATTGTCTTTGATCATATTTTCCTACTCCCAATCACAATAAGTATTCAAAGGAATTTGTAGTCGTAACAACACATTTATTTTTGTTTTTGTTTTTATGCTTTGTGAGGTAATTGCCAATACTCGCCACGCTTGGCTGGCGGGTTGGCGAGCGCAGGAGGGGACTCGCGTTGATGACGCTGCTGCCCGTCATCAACCGGGGAAAGGGAATAGGGTGTGTGGGTAGAGGATGATATGGGAAAGGAAAAAAACTACGCGACGTCTTCTCGTCCAAAATACCTCAGTGCCTGAAGACAAAAGTCTTCGATAGTTGTGTGTTACCAGTGATGACATACGGCACTGAGACGTGGCCTCTCACTATGGGCCTCATTAGACGGCTCAGAGTCACTCAACGAGCTATGGAGAGGGCTATGCTCGGGGTTTCCCTACGAGATCGAATCAGAAATGAGGAGATCCGTAGGAGAACTAAAGTAACCGACATAGCCCAGCGGATTAGCAAGTTGAAGTGGCAATGGGCCGGGCACATAGCGCGGAGAACTGATGGCCGATGGGGCCAAAAAGTTCTCGAGTGGAGGCCACGTACCGGAAAGCGCAGCGTGGGACGTCCTCCGACAAGATGGTCAGACGACCTGGTGAAGGTCGCGGGACGTCGCTGGATGCAGGCTGCTTCCAACAGGTCCCTGTGGAAGTCATTGGGAGAGGCCTATGTCCAGCAGTGGACTTCGATTGGCTGATGGATTGGATTATGCTTTGGAAGGTGACGTCAAGTAATGCCGTTGCTGTAGCGTTCATTTCAGTACATTATCAAAAAACCCAACCCAATCCTCTTTTAAAAGGCCATCAACGCACCAATAATATTCAACTGAATGAGATTCTGGATACACATAGTTAGACAGATTAATAGTTAATAGGTTAGCATCTACCATCAAAACATATTTTAATAGTTGGTTATGAAAAAGTCTTTTTGATAAGCAAGATCAAGATTGAATCTTTGTGTCGGATCAGGAAAAAGCCTATAGGTACATAAACCAGAAGTCCGTACTTTTAGCTGTTTATTATATGACTCTTAATGAAGAGATCCGTAGGAGAACGAAGGTTGCTGAGTCTGACAAAGCCCAAAGGATTAGCAAGCTGAAGTGGCAATGGACAGCACATAGCTCTTAGAACCGACGACGGCCGGTGGGGCAGTATGGCTCTCGAGTGGAAGCCGCGTACCGGCAAGCGCAGCGGTGGACGTCCATCCATAAGGTGGACCGACGATTTAACGAAAATCGCTGGAAGCCGCTGGAAGGCCGCTTCCGACATAACACTTTGGAAGTCTTTGAGCGAGGCCTATGGACGTGACAGTGGGCGTCTTTCAGCTGATGATAATTATATTACTCACCAAGTGCTCCATGTACAGTTTGTTTGTCTATAGAACTCAGTCGCGGCACTTCCATAAAAGCCCAAAAAAAAACTAGCTTGCCTTTCAAAATTCTGAATAATATTCTTTAAACTTTAAATCGTTAGTTAACACAAGCAATCTGACATATAAATGAGAATATCTGATCCCACAATAAGCAATTACTCGTATAAACTAGACATTAAAAATTAACGTATAACGCTTTTGGGATTCTATGGAAGTACCGCGACTGCTAGAACTAATTCTGAAGCTCATTCAGACAGTCACGAACAAAACCAAGTAAATATATTACTGATCCCAAACTTAAGAGACATCATTTCTCAAACCTTTCTAAGGTAGCTCAAAACAACGTGACACAAAAAGGCGTCCCATCTGTTCCCGACACAATCAAGATTTAAAAGTAAATTCCCGAGGGACAGAGGGCCGGAAATTCACCTGCTACGCGCCAGAGGAAGACAAGCAGACTTTCATTTCCGCCTGTGACGGCTTTCGTCGGCAGAAAGTGCGTCGGTTCCGCAACTCGCAGTCACTTGAAGATCCTTTGTGATGACGCTTTTACGGTTATATTACACATTTTAAGGATTAATCTAAAGCGCTGACTGCCTCGTGGTCTCGCAGCACAAGTATGTGCCGGGCGATCTAGAGGTCCTAGGTTCGATTCTCGAGTCGGGCAAAGTGTTATTGGTTTTTTCCATTAGGAAATTCTTAGTAGCAGCACGGAGTCTGGAATTGTGCCTGAAAAACGGCAATAGGCACGCCCCCTATTACGTGGGACTGATACATACTTGGCGAAATGTGGGTGCAGAAATGCATTTCTGCCTACCCCTTCAGGGAATACAGGCGTGAGTGTATGTATGTATCTAAAGCGCAACATGCGCCAACCTTTAAACTATGCCCCGAGAGGAATGAAAACCTGCCTTAAATAATATGTGATTATTGATTTATAATAATTAATAATAGTAAAATAAGGCTATTAATTCTAAAATAGACTAAGGCCTGAACCCTCTCAGTTGGCTCGTGACCAGCAGTGGGACGTATATCATATATACATACGTACATATGTATATGAACGTGGGCTGATAATGATTAATTCTAAAATAGGATTTTTTTAAAACTAAACATTAATTTACTCGAATGCTGACTGGGCTGAATGTATTTCTTGAGAATGTCAATTGGATCAAATAAATATTACCCAGACCTCGGCAGACAATCGTTCGGATCTGGACCGAATGTGGGTAGGGCTGACCCTACCCTAAGAAAGTTGACAAAATTCCAAGGTCCAAAAGGTCAAATTCCATATATACCATATCAATTGATCCACTTCCAACCAGCATTACCATCGAAGATTTTCGCTAATACATACAGTTATTTTTGGTGCGGAACCCGACGTCACGCCCCATCACGGCGCGTCATCGACATTCAATTAGCCACGGGCGATGCTCACAGACCCCCGAATAGGGGACCACGGGGCCGGCGGTGCAGCGTCACGCAACAGGAATCATGTGTCAATAGCTTTATTTCTAACGCTTATTTGGCGAGGTAAACATATGGCGATCTCGATAAAAAATAAGTAAGCGTAGGGACAAAGTACGTGACAAAATAGTACATTATCTGTGTCGAAAGACATCAACTGCTGGACATAGGCATCTGTAGCGTAGTGGTAATATTAATTATAAATTGTAAGGTAGACGTAAAAATACATTATAATATAAGCGCTGTTCTCCACGCAAACCGGTTGAATACTACGTCTGATATCGGACCGAGTGGACGTGCCAGACGCTATTGAAACTAAGCTTTAGTAGTTTTATTTATACAAACCACACCTGAAACATAACAACATCCACCAAATTATTGATATTTGTCGCAAACATATAATATGGTAGTATCTACGGTACGTATGTTTAAGGTAAAAGTTCAAATAATTCATTTTGATCATCATGGAAAAGTCGCAATAGTGTCTGCGTATTAGTTAAATATATAAGTGGCAAATAGAAAAAAAAAACTCAATAAAAGTTTGTCGACCAACATTTATCAAATCCGCAAAAAAATAATCACATCGTAATCTACGATGGTCTAGAATTGTTACTAACTGGTACCCTATCCACAAGAAAAGACGGAAAGGAAGGCCATTCAAAAGATGGAGTGATGACATAGTTGCCACGGTGGGAAATACATGGAGCAGACTGGCAAGAGACAGAGCGAAATGGAAGGAAATGGAGGAGGCTTTCACCGCCAGAGCGGTCCTTACAACAAAACGCGTTAACGTAGTTTAATATAATGTACTAACAAATAGAAATAAGTACAATACTAACTAACACTAGAAATAATGTTTAGAATTAATGTTAACTAGGTGTAAGGAATAAATAAAGCTTTATTATTATTATTATTATAATCTACGATGCAAAAAGGTCGAAAACCTAAGCTGTATCTAATCATCATCATCATCAGCCTATGTACGACACACTGCTGGGCACGGGCCTCCCCTACAACTGATAGGGTTTAGGCCTTAGTCCACCACGCTGGCCTAGTGCGGGTTGGCGGACTACACACCTAAGAAATCCTAAGAACTTTTAGGTGTGCAGGTTTCACAATGTTTTCCTTCACCGTTAAAGCAAGTGATAATTCATTGTGAATACACACATAACTCCGAAAAGTCAGAGGTGTGTGCCTGGGGTTTGAACCCGCGACCGCCGAGATTCTCGACCGCGCGCCTAATCCTTGAGGCCATTATCATCAAGCTGTATCTAATAACCTTTGTGAACGAAACTCTTAATAGAGGGATCAAAATTGCGCACCAAATGTCAGTCCACACACACACACACACACACACACACATTCAACCAAACCCAAATTCCCAATCAGAGCCCAACGCTCCATAATTAGATTAGGTCCTAAACAAACACGAATCAAGGAATCTTCGTTTAGTATCAACATCGGGCGTTGTTCGGTTTGTTCGGGCCATTTATGTTATCTCTGTGGTACATAACTTGCTTACAATGTTTGTCTATGGATTTGCGATGAATTAAAACCGGAACGGCAATTTGACTTCATTGTTTGATTAAGTCTGATTTGATCGCAATTATAACGTTTAACGGTGAAGGAAAACATCGTGATAAAACCTGCACACCTAAAAAGTTCTTAGGAATTTCTTAGGTGTGTAGTCCGCCAACCCGCACTAGGCCAGCGTGGTGGACTAAGGCCTAAACCCTCTCATGAGTAGAGGAGGCCCGTGCCCGGCAGTGGGACGTATGTGGGATGATGATGATAATGTTTGACTTTATTTGTCTTTGTCTCTGATCTTAAATTTGATTCAACCAATCAAACCAAAGGAGAATATTTTGAATTTGTATCTTTACTCTAGATCCTACTCTAGATGCTCTGGGTTGCCCAACGGATCCTTAGAGCCAAGGTCACTAACATAATATATATTGTACTGGGATTAACAGAACCTTAGATCTCATAACGGCATAAGGTATCAAGAATCAGGTCGAGTTAAATGCCAATAAAACGCTCTTCTCTCCCTAGCCAGAGGTGCATTTCTGCACCCACATTTCGCCAGGTATGTATCAGTCCCACGTAATAGGGGGCGAGCCTATTGCCGTTTTTCGGGCACAATTCCAGACTCCGTGCTGCTACTGAGAATTTCCTAATGGAAAAACCCAATAACACTTTGCCCGACCCGGGAATCGAACCCAGGACCCCTAGATCCCACGGCACATACTTGTACCGCGAGACCACGAGGCAGTCTAACCAATAACAATATACCCTATAATTAGGTTGTCTTTTTGTTTTTCTATATGTTTCTATGACAGGCTCCAATGAAATTAGTTTAGCAAAAATTGTGATTAATGGATTAGGAATTGAACTTACTCTTACGGGTACATATGGAATAATAAACGAAATAAAATGTTCTTAAAAGTAAAAAAAAAACTATAAGAAACTTTTCTATATAATCATATCTAGAATATTTCAAATGAATAACACACCTTATACAGTTATATTTAAAACTACGATAAAAGGTACATTTTTATAGGACACAACCCTTACAATTCAGCCAGTCCATTCGGGACAGCCCCGTGGCGCAGTTGGCTAGACACCAGCTTGCGAAACGAGAGGCCGCGGGTTCGATCCCCGCACCGAGACAAATGTTTGTGTGATCCACAAATATTTGTTTCGGGTCTGGGTGTATGTGAGACCGAAAAGTCTCTCGTAGTTTCTGATACCCACGACACAAGACTTGTATCTTAGTGTGGGATCAGAACTATGTAAGTGACTGTTGGGTGTATTTATTTATTTATTAATTCAATAGCAGTAAACAGGCAGTTCTTATGAGGTTTTATTAGTCAGGCACCGAGGAAATTATTCCTGGCTACATTGTCTGGATAGGTAACTATTTGAAACAATCAGTTTTAGTGGAGTGGAGGCTCGTTTGAACCCGTTCCAGGTACAATACATTAAATTTTTGCTTGTGTTAACATAATTTTTAAAAACGTTTATAAATAAGACTCGTAGTCTAATGGCACAGGTATGTGCCTTGGGGCCGAGAGCAGTGGCGGTATTTCCATAAAAGCCCAAAATCCCAGCTTTGCCTTACAAATTTCCGAATAATAATCTTTAAGCTTTAAATCTTTATTTAACAAAAGCAATTTGACATTATAAGAATATTCTGACCCCATAATTACCGACTCCGGGCTGCTACTGAGAATTCCCTAATGGAAAAACTCAATAAAACTTTGCCCGACCCGGGAATCGAACCCAGGACCTCTAGATCGCACGGCACATACTAGTACTGCGAGACCACGAGGCATCACATAATTAACGTGTAACGCTTTTGGGCTTCTATGGAAGTACCGCCACTGACCTAGCGGTGTTGGAATCGATTCTGGGGTTATTGGGTTTTTCTAATAGGCAATTGTCATTAGCACGGAGTCTAGAATTGAGACCAAGAAGCGGCAATAAGGTCGTTTTTTATTAAGTGAAACTTAAAACAATTACTCAAACGTACATATGTGCAGAAATACCTATCATTATAGGGATATACATATGTAGGTCCGAATGTGTATTTTATTTTATTTATTTATATAACACACCAACAAAATCATTGCTTAAGGGAAAATGATTAAAACGTATTCTTAAAAATAATATACAATGTAATTACTTCGATTAAAGACATTCATGGCGTTTATTATGTTAATTATATTGTATTGTATGTTAATATTAAATACTAACTGCAGTGCATTATGATTACTCCGTCCGACATTGTCCATGTAACTCGACAAATTACTAAACTCGCCACTTAATCATTAGACAGCATATTTAGCTTTGTTACGTCCGCCTGACGGAGGGAACAAATAAGAACACAATTTCAAGATTACAAACGGTTTATTAAAAAATTAATAAAAAAAACTATATTTATGACTACACCCAGTGTGTGGATTCTTGGCACAGGAAAGCCTTCTGGTCTTAATAAACCCTATGTGCACTGGGGACTTAACTTTGGTCCTTCGATCCCGTGACGCGTGGGGGGGGGGGCTTCGGTGATACTTCGGAAGGCCCTCAGCCGCAGAGGTCAGCTGGAGTCGATGGGCAGTAGCGTTGCCTGTTGGTACAGCCCGTACTAGTACATGCAGCTGTCGTTCACAAAACGTACTGTGACTTGCAGCTCGTAGCTCCTAACCCGTAGTTCTCAATCCGAGCGGTGGACCCCCAGTTTCCTGGAACGCGTTGAAACGACACTTGTAGCGCGAAAGATCCGACACCCAGGCACTAGACGAGACCAGGAATGGGCGTCGGCATCTTTCGCGAAGCAATTTAAAAAAAATAGCGGAATGGAGTGGCGACATTTAGGTCCAGTTGAAAAAAAATAATTTAAACGAAATATAGTTATAATTCAAATGCCAATATAATTAATAATTATTATTTAAATTACCCAACCCAGGATCAAACCCCAACTGTTTATATGCCGCACGATCACCATTCCATGACGCGATGAATGCAAAAGAAATAATTACACTTAAACTTCTACACAAGTACAGGTAGGTCCATATGAATACAACGAGTGAAGCAATGACCTTTGAAATTTATTTCGCCGGTACATCGAGAAATTTCTCTTATCTTAACATCACGCTAATCTAGAAAATAAATCTCACAGCTATGTGTTTGTATTACATTATATGAACTAATAAGAGGAAATATAGTTTATGTATAACATTACAACAATTATAAAAATTAACTGGCTTTAAAATCTAAACAAACTAATACAAATTTTCGGTGGCAATTTTTAATAGAATATTGATTACACAAACTAAAAGCTTATTATTTACAAGTATGTATTTAAATTTAGAATTTTTACGAACAAAAAAATATATTTTAGGATATAAAGTTCTTATTTAAGGTAACACACAAGCCACCGATATTAACATACGCGTGGAATACACAGTGGGAATTAATTATCGCGGCCATATTGATTTGGACTAAATTAATATTAGGTATAATAGAATGTTAATGAAGAAAAATACCGCGGCGAAACATATTTAAAACTTATCGGAAAGATTAAATAGATAAGGTTATATTTTACCAATTTTAAGATACTCGCTGTCACATTTCGTTACGTTGTTATACCACTATTAAGAATTATATATAGCCATAGCATTTTTACACTATTAAAAGGTTGAAGAAATCACTTGTTGGATAGTAATCAAATTAATCCAGACACGAAAAATCAGTTAACAGCAACCAAGCCAATATTGGAATTAATTATATTAAACTTACCAAGGGGGTTGAAATGATGCGATCCGCTTTTAATTTCTTTTTCTTTTTCATTTTAGTATAGCACTGATTTTACTACTGTTTAAAAAAGCGAACTAGGAAAGAACGGTATAACCGAAGTAAGTCACGCCACAACTACCCTCTATATTTTTGTAAATCCCTGTGGGACTGAGATAGCAATTATAGGAACGAGCGAGATGGAATCATTCGCAGGAAGTTGAACCGTCGACCGCTATTGTATTTTTTCTCGAAATTTCTGACTGTGGCGTTTGCTATCTGATGTTCTAGAAAGAATTTGATTTCCGGCACCAACGAATACCTTATATGGTCGTTATGCTGCTATCGCTAGTTAAAGCGCGCGGTTTCCATTCAATTGTAACAACTGGTTATTTGTTTGTTTGTATGTAGTTATTATTTGTATGTTTTCAAAACTTGTTACAACGTAACAGTTTGTAGATATAGTTTTAGAGACTGCCTCGTGGTCTCGCGGTTAAAGTATGTGCCGTGCGATCAAGAGGTGCTGGGTTCGATTCCCAGTTCGGGCAGTGTTATTGGGTTTTTCCATTAGGAAATTCTTAGTAGCAGCAGAGAGTCTGGAAATGTGCCCGAAAAACGGCAATATGCTCGCCCCCTATTACGTGGGACTGATACATACCTGGCGAAATGTGGGTGTAGAAATGCACCTCTGTCTATCCCATCAGGGAATACATGCGTGAGTTTATGTGTGTATGTATATAGTTTTAGACTCTAACAATTACTGTCCACTCCACCCAAGTAAATTCTAGTAGCTACAACGGTCCACCGTCTGTTTTCGAAGGGCCCTATCTCGTCGGTTCAGTTATTGAGGGTCGGCGGGACAAAGCTCTGTCTATACTGAATATAAATCTAGTGTACATTATCTGTGGCGTATGCTTTATTTGCTATTGATTGGACGGCTGCGTTCAGAACTTTATTGTTTAGATTAAAACGTATAAGTATGTAAACTTTATTGGACACATAGTATTATAACTTTGGAGTACAGTAAACTAAATAAGTACAAAAGGCGGCCTTATCGCACAAGGCGATTTCTTGACAACCAAGGATGTAAGAAGGAGATGTAAAAAGAGAAATGAAAGGTAGTCGTAAGTGTACAAAATTAAATAATGAAAAAAAAATAAAAAAAAAACGTAAATAGTTAAAATAAAAAACATGTATATATTTTATTGACAGAATATAGAAATTGCAAGGTCTAAAGAAATGGGTTGAATTTAAAATTTTCTTAGTGTCTGGAAACTATGCTCATGAATGCTTAATTTGAAAATGGAAGCGTTAGAAAATAATGACTATTTTGAACACCTACAAGGTTTAAGGGTTGCCAATTTTTGAAAATCACTTTAATACCAATACGGTATAGTTACATGACTTTCCACATGATAAGTGCACTACGGTGCGCATAGAGTGATGACTGACAAGAAAGACTACATTGATCCTTTACCAGTCAACAGAATAACATACATACATACATAAACTCACGCCTGTATTCCCCAAAGAGGTAGGCAGAGGTGCATTTCTGCACCCATATTTCGCCAAGTATGTATCAGTCCCACGTAATAGGGGGCGAGCCTATTGCCGTTTTTCGGGCACATTTCCAGACTCCGGGCTGTTACCCAATGGCGGTACCTCCATAGAAGCCCAAAAGCCCAGCTTGCCTTACAAAATTCCGAATAATAATCTTCCAGCTTTAAATCTTTATTTAACAAAAGCAATTTGACATATAAATGAGAATATCCCGACCCCAAAATAAACAATTATAAACTAGACGTTACACAATTAACGTGTAACACTTTTGGGCTTCTATGGAAGTACCGCCACTGCTGTTACCGAGAATTTCCTAATGGAAAAACCCAATAACACTTTGCCCGACCCGGGAATCGAACCCAGGACCTCTAGATCGCACGGCACATACTTGTACTACGAGGCAGTCAAGAGAATTAGTTATAAAATAATACAAGCATCGCAACCGTAAAAAGTTGTGAGATCCATGTAGTACCAAATCGGTTAATTTATTCAGTCCCTGCTTAAGTTACCTTCTGTCTTAAGTTATTACGTAATTAGCTAACTTAACAACAGCTTATAGTGACTATGTTTATTTACGAGTGTATTCTATGTTTTAAATAAATAAAAAATGAAAGGATGAATGTTTGCAGAATTACGAAAGAGATTTACTGTGCCGAAGTGAGTGGTGAAGTCGGTCGAGGACGGCCCAGATGCACCTATAAAGATCACATAGGAAATTTACTTAAAAAGGGTAATATAAAGAGTCCTCGAAACCGACGTGCATGCATGAAGAGGATAATGTCAGTGGAGGAAGCGAAAGTGGTGTGTTTGGACCGTGGCATTTGGCGCTCTATAGTCTCTGCCTACCCCAACGGGAGACAGGCGTGAGTTTATGTTTATGTTAAATAAATAAACTTACTTAGCCATCACACTAATTTTATATAATATGTATTTGTGAGATACATTGTGTTTTCATACAATACTGATGTATACTGGTCGCTTTCTGGGTAGATACCTACATGCTATGACCAGCAAATAAGATCTAGGGTAATCTTAAATATGGAAACATAGAAGTAATGAGAGTAGGCTGTAAAAAAACTAGAAGATCTAAGATTGAGAACAGTATGTATTTTAACTAATTCTAACTTTTCCATTAGCGCTAAATAAGGGTCATCACTACCCATAGAAAAACAGACGTTGTGTCGCAGTCGTGACAAACTACAAAACACTCGTTTTTTTTAACAATGAAAAACTACAAAATTATACTCGAACTACGCTCCAAGAGAAAAGATTCTCGAAGCACGCCATATCTAAAGAACACACGCCTTATATGACGAAGCTAACCTAATTTCACAAGAACATTTTCATCAAGTAAACAGCGTGTTTACTTGTACGTGAGAAGGGCGTGACGGCGACGTGACGGGCGCGTGACGTGAATACGACGCGCTAGTGGGAACGTGTTTGTCTCATTAGCGCCTGAGCCCGATTCTACGTTGTGATGAGTTTTGTTTGATGAAGTTCTTAATATTTCAGGAAGGCGCAAAAATATTATGAACACAAACATATTAAGATGAGGTGTGACACTGTTTCATAGACATATTGTTTATCTATCTGTCTTGTTTGCTTTAACCTCATACACCATTGAACAAAGAACGACAAGTTCAATTTGGCCAACTTGATATTTTTAACCCTAAGTTTGTATTCTTAATATTATATCTTTTTGTTATTCCTTTAACGTTGATTAATTATATCGTGAAGAAACCTGCATGTCTGGGAGATTTGTCCAAGAAATTTACACTAAGCTGTGAGGAGTCCCCCAGTCCTTGCTAGGCCACTGTGTTGGACTGAGGCTTAACTTCTCTAGGTAGCAAAAGATGCCCATGCCCAGTAGTGAGACATATATGGACTCTTATTATATCATTAATATATTATTACAAATGCTATTGTGTATTTAAATATCGGTTACTCGAACATGCAAAAAAACAACAATTTATTTGTATGAACTAAAACATATGTGCCTACATATTAGATACCTTTTATAGACAATTGCCCACTAAGCAATCACACCACTTTGGGTGATGCAATAATATCAATATTAGATTCATCATTAATAAGATTTGTAATAAGCGGCAGTCGCTCACAGAACGTTATACTGTGCATACCTAATATGCTTTCAAAAATATAATACGTTTATACAAGTGTTCTTCATCATTTGTGTTCCACCTCACACGCACCATCATTACACGCCAACACCATTAGGCAAACATATTACGGTTTAGGCGCGCGGTCGAGAAGAAAACATCGTGATAAAACCTGCACTCCTAAAAGTTCTTAGGAATTTCTTAGGTGTGTAGTCCGCCAACCCGCACTAGGCCAGCGTGGTGGACTAAGGCCTAAACCCTCTCAGTTGTAGAGGAGGCCCGTGCCCAGCAGTGGGACGTATTTGTGCTGATGACGAAAACATATTACACATACTGCCTCGTGGTGCCGCGGTACAAGTATGCGCTGTGCGATCTATAAGTCCCGCATTCGATTCCCGGGTCGTGCAGTGTTATTGGGTTTTTCGATTAGGTAGTTCTCAATAGTAGCACAAAGTCTGGAACTGTGCCCAAAACGGCAATAGGCTGATCCCCTGTTACCTGGACCAAAACATAATCGGCGAAATGTGAGTATACTATATGTACATACCTATATGTATGTTGTATGTGTACATAATTTATAACCATTATTAACAAAATGGTATTTATATTAATATTTATAATAAAATTTTCCCCTTGGGATTGCCAAAAAAAATAGAGCAAGTGTATCTTATAAGATTTCTAATCTCATCTCTTTATAATAAAGATGACCCAAAACCTTTGTAATAACTCACTGAAAATGAAGCAGTACAGCTTCAAGCACTCCAAATATTACGTGTACATTCAAATAAACCGTGAAATGGGTCCGGACATATGCTACTTCTAATATAAGCGAGGCGGATCGTTCTTGTAATGAAGAGTGACGAAGATGGAGAGACGTGTAACATAAATGTGTTTTAAAGTAAAATTAAGTGCCTCCGCCGAAACATATTGGACAGAAACGAGTACAGACTTTACTTTGACATCCTCTATAATTAGGAACTAAGAGGTTGTTTGTGGTGGCAGTCGTGGATGCAATCTTGGCATTCTGACATCATGACAGCCCCGTGGCGCAGTTGGCTAGATACCAGCTTGCGAAACGAGAGGCTGCGGGTTCGATCCCCGCACCGAGACAAATGTTTGTGTGATCCACAAATATTTGTTTCGGGTCTGGGTGTTTGTGAGACCGAAAAGTCTCGTAGTTTCTGATACCCACGACACAGGACTTGTATCCTAGTGTGGGGTCAGAACTATGTATGTGACTGTTGGGTGTATTTATTTATTCTTTGTTTTTGGGAATTTAAGTTTTTGTGTGATTTGTGTGATTTAAAATGTGAGATTGTGGCTATTTTTTACTACTTTTTATAAAGATTTGGACACAATTCCGACTTTATTGTTTAGTGCCTTAGATGAAGTACGCGATCCGATGACATGATCGCTCGGAAGTCATGACTCGCATATATAGATTTTTCTATTTAAAAAATCACTATCTGATAAGCCTCTTTTTGGGCATAAACTTTTTCTGCATACTTAATTATCAGTATATACTATATAGGTACAGACAACATAATATTTGTATATCTGCCTACCTTTCTTTTATACGAACCTAGAGACCTTAGTGGCAACCAATGCTTTATAGATGAATTACGTTTTTGACTGCCTCGTGGTCTCGCGGCACAAGTATGTGCCGTGCGATCTAGAGGTCCTGGGTTCGATTCCCGGGTCGGGCAAAGTGTTATTGGGTTTTTCCTTTAGGAAATTCTCAATAGCAGCACGGAGTCTGGAATTGTGCCCGAAAAACGGCAATAGGCTCGCCCCCTATTACGTGGGACATACCTGGCGAAATGTGAGTGTAGAAATGCACCTCTGCCTACCCTATAAGGGAATACAGGCGTGAGTTTATGTATGTATGTACGTTTTTGAACTAGTTAGCACAATAATACCTGCCTATTTAGGGAATAAACATTTATTTATTGATTATTTTTATATAATTGTATAAATGCGGACATTTTATACGTCAACCTTAGGGAAATAAATCGTATAGGTACCACCTTGATTACGATCACCCTTAAACATATTACTGACAAGTCGTTCAACTGATTTCAAAAGGAAAAAAATCCACCTGGCTCAATGCTGCTGAAAACGTTCAGTCAATTAAATTTCAATCCACATATCATTGTACATACTCATTTTGCTACAAATTGATCAAAGGATACAAATGGATAATAGAGCCCTTAATCTCATTTGTAAGAGTAATATGTACTAGAAAGCCGTCAAAGAAATATATATCCTATTTCCACCAGGTAGAGTTAAAAATTCCATAAAATATTTTAAGCCAAGAATTAATAATTTTCTCCACACCAGTCCAAAACGACGTATGGTCCAAACGATTCCTTTGTACGTACGACGTTTTGGCATTACATGTATTCGAATTTCGACATGGAATCACACGCGTTATGATAACAAACTTGTTTTGCAGTTGTGGAGTCACCGATTACTGTTTACTTGTACGCGAATAGCTTCGATATTGACGGTAAATATAAGTTTGTTTTCATGTGGTCTCCATTTAATGACATCGTGGACGGAGCGCTTTGATCTGTTCTGATGTGTGGTGCAATTGAAAACCGATTTTCAGGAATACATTTTGAATAAACCTGTTACTGAATCATCATTAGCCCATATACGAGTACGTCCTACTGCTGGGCACGGGCCTCCTCTACAACTGAGAGGGTTTAGGCGTTAGACCATCAAGATGGCCTAGTGCGGGTTGGCGGACTACACACCTAAGAAATTCCTAAGAACTTTTAGGTGCGCAGGTTTCATCACGATGTTTTCCTTCACCGTTAAAGTACGTGATAATTCATTGTGAATACACACATAACTTTGAAAAGTCAGAGGTGTGTGCCTGGGGTTTGAACCCGCGACCGCAGAGATTCCGACCGCGTGCCTAAACGTCGTTGCCATCACTACTTATAAATTATATTAATAATAATGTTACTGAATAAAATGTTTATTGGCACTATCAAAGTGACACCGCATCTGATTGTGAGTGAAGAGCGGTCAAAGTAAATGTTCGACTGGGAAGAAACGAATCAGTTCAACCTTTATCATCATCATCATCATCATGAGCCCATATACGTCCCACTGCTGGGCACGGGCCTCCTTTACGACCTTTATCGGTCGACACTATTATACTTTCTTCATGTTATACGGATATACGCGTACGTAGACTGATTCCGGAACATCACTCTAAAATCATAAGCATTGCTGTCTTAGATGACCATCACCGAGCTGGACTTTTTATGCTGTGAAGTAATCGTTAAGGAAAATAAATATAAATAAATACACCCAACAGTCACATACATAGTTCTGACCCCACATTAAGATACAAGTCTTGTGTCGTGGGTATCAGAAACTTCGAGAGACTTTTCGGTCTCACAAACACCCAGACCCGAAACAAATATTTATGGATCACACAAACGTTTGTCTCGGTGCGGGGATCGAACCCGCGGCCTCACGTTCCGCAAGCTGGTATCTAGCCGACTGCGCCACGGGGCTGTCAATGGCTGTATTGGTAGGTGGTAAATATATATAGGACATTGACTAACAAAAAACGACTTAAATATCTCTAAAAAGTCAACAGAAGCCGGTATGAGGATTGTTTGTTTAAAAACGGCCCTCCATCCTCCTTGCTATTACCATGATAGCAACTTGGTGCTCTTTTTAGAAAATCTCTCTCTCTCTGGTCGGTCCCTCATATCTGAGGATCGTGGTCAACATTAGGGTGACATCTGGAGCAGATTATCTGCTTCCACCGGATTCTGTCCAGCGCGTCCCTTACGGCAGTATAGAATGTGGAGGACGACGACTCTTTCACTTGATCGGACCATCTCGTTGGTGCACGACCGCGTGACCTTTTGCCTTCGTTGTTTCAATCAAATTTCAAATTCAATTCAAATCATCATTAAAATATAATTACAAATGATATTGCGTATTTAATACATCTTATATTAATATCCCGAAAAAAGATTAACCCCTGTGAGATTATGAAGCAGTGTTGGCCTCGAGGTTTAGGCGCGCGGTCGAGAATTTCGGCGGTCGCAGGTTCAAACCCCAGGCACACACCTCTGACTTTTCGAAGTTATGTGTGTATTCACAATGAATTTTAGTAAATACCATGCTTTTATTCAATGAAATGAAAATGTTATATTTGTATCAATATTGTAAGCTATTTCCTGATTTCTTGACTTAATACCAGAGTTTCGTGTCTGTTCTTCTCTAGTGATAACTGCCTTCCGAACAGGGTTGTAACATACGAGTAAATTTTGAAATGACTAAAGTGATGCATTTGACATTTAATAGATTCGATGAATATTATTTCATTTCACCTACAATCAGGTGCGGTTTATTACAAAGTGTCTTACCATGAAAGTAGGTACAAAAAAAAATTTGATGGATTAATTTGGATCATAAAGATATTATCCCTTGTACCATCCCCGGTGCCGATGGTACAATTTCCCAAAGCCAATAGTCGCGGCCTACATCAAAAGCGACTTGGGCTCGCATCGTCAACTTACCGAAACTTTTGAAAACTTTGCCTCAACGGCGGGGATTTTTTTCTAGATTAGTTCCTTCTTGGTTAATAATGAATAGGTCTAATCAGAACGTCCAACTTTTTTAATTTTGTGGAAAAGTTCCCCGGCTCTTACGATTACAGAATATTTAAACTCCAATAATTTTATTGATTACTGTTGAATATTTATGGCGTTTTATGTTCCAAAGTTGGGTTTATATAGAAAGATTATTCAAGTGGAGAACCTAACCGTACACTGTGGGTTTAAAACATATCTTATAAAAATTATTACATATTTCTACAATCACTTTACCCTATAATTCAGTATATCGTAACCTTCAAACCATACGCAAAAGTTTAAACTTTTATAGTAATATAATTTTTTTTTTATTCTGGCACGGCAAAGTGACTCCACTGTACCTGATGGTAAGCACAGTGGAGTCCAAAAAATTAATACCGACCAGCGAGAAACGATATGGTCACCCGCTGGTCGACACAATCATGCCGGCCTGCACAAATGCTTCTGCACGCTTCGTTTAAAGGATCCAGGATCATAGGAAGGAGGGAACACGTGAGCCGGCAAACTATTCCACAGCTTGATGGTGCGGCAAAGGTAAGAATGATAATTAATGAATTATAATCAATCGTTATCATCATATTTAAAACTGAGATAGCAAAAGAAGGCTGAATTAAATATTAACCCAATTTAATTTAATTATTAGCCCATTATACGTCCCACTGCTGGGCACGGACCTCTTCTACGGAGAGCGGTTTGTCCTTAGTCCACCAAACTGACCTGGTGCCCATTGGCGGACCAATTAAATTATTCTTATTTAAATATTAAACTTATAAAATTAACACAAATTATGTGATGAAATTATTCACACAATTAATTATTGAAACGCCGTAACACCACCTCAATAACATACGAAAGTAAATCATACATAAAGTTTTATAATAATCGTCGTGATGGCCTCGAGGTTTAGGCACACGGTCGAGAATCTCGACGGTCGCGGGTTCAAAGCCCAGACATACACCTCTGGCTTTTCGAAGTTATCTGTGTATTCACAATAAATTATCACGTACTTTAACGGTGAAGGAAAACATCGTGATGGAACCTGCACACCTAACTGTTCTTAGGAATTTCTTAGGTGCGTAGTCCGCCAACCCGCACTAGGCCAGCGTGGACTAAGGCCTAAACCCTATCAGTTGTAGAGGAGGCTCGTGGCCAGCGGGACGTATATGGGTTGATGATGATGATAATACTTTCATTTATGTAGGTGTAACTATGAAAATTTTATAAATAAATAAATACACCTAGTTGACGAAGAAACTCTTCACAACGTCTTAAACTACACTAATTTATACACAGCACCATTCCGTGACGAAAGAAGCCTGGCGAGGAGTGTTGAGTGACACAAGGGGCCCACTCCAATCTATATGCTAATATCCGTTCCATCCAATTACAAATGACACTTATTGCGATCGCACTGCCGTGGTATACCGCTTCTTTATGAATATTTTTAGAGACGGCTCGTTTATTTGTTTATGGTGAAAAAAAATATAACTGTGCTAGGCATCTTCACGGCCTCGCAGCGCAAGTGTGTCGTGTTATCTCAACGGTTCGATTCCCTGGTAAAAAGTGCCATTATTTTTTTCTAACGAAATAGTAACATGGAGTCTGAAAATATGGTCGAAAAATCTGCCTAACCCTTTAAGGACACAATTAGGGAGTTTAAATAAAAAAATAAAATTACGTGGAAACTGGAACCGATACATACAATAATGCACCTCTGCCTACCCCTTCGGGGAATACGGGCGTGAGCTTATATATCTATGTATGTATGTATAAAACTCATTGAGTAACAGACCTCTTCAAAACTGCCTCGTTAATATTATCCCCTGGTCTCATCTCTTTCTACTAAAACGTTCATATTAATGTTCACTACTAATAAAAAGACTAGAGATGGCTAGACACCAGCTTGCGAAACGAGAGGCCGTGGGTTCGATCCCCGCACTGAGACAAATGTTTGTGTGATCCACAAATATTTGTTTCGGGTCTGGGTGTTTGTGAGACCGAAAAGTCTCTCGTAGTTTCTGATACCCACGACACAAGACTTGTATCTTAATGTGGGGTCAGACTATGTATGTGACTGTTGGGTGTATTTATGTTACGATTCATTATCTAGGGACAAAAACGCAGAGTTTTAAAACGCCAGTGCGAATGCAGACATCTTTTCAGACGCACTCATGGCGATAAATAATAGCTTTGGATAGGAATTTGCATACGTGATTGTGGCTATTTGGCTGAGTGCAAACGAATTCAGTTATCCCTTTCGAGACATACTTATGCCCGGCTTAGTAGAATAAAGGACAGTTGTGTGTAAAGCGATTTGCTTTTAAATAAGGAGATAGTATCGTATAGTAAGAAATTGTACGCGTGGAAAACAAAATAGTGTTTTATTATTCACACATTGTTCACTGCTCTCTGGATCCAAACTTGAAGCCGGCATGGGCAAAGTCCGGCGCAGAACTTAATATGAATTCAATTTTTCATAATGTCTTTGAGACCGAAGTCTCACAATTTCTGACAAGACACAATTCCTGCATTAATACTTATAACTACGTGCATTACTAGTTATGTCCCACAGTAATATATAACTAATATATACGAGTATATATGAACATTTTGAATTTTGTGCTCGTTTCAGAAATAAAACTACATTTTCTAAGAATAAAAGTACCCTATATCCTTTCTTAAAGTCCCGTCTATCTCCATGCCAAAAATCATTCAAACCAGTCCAGCTGCTACGGCGTGAAAGCGTAACAAACAGACAGACAAGAGTTATTTTCGCATTTAAATATAAGTATGGATAGAAGTTAGGAGAAAAGCCAGACAATACGATTCAGAAATACACTGCTTCCATTTTATCATATGTTGTAAGATGAGTGGTATGGAGATCAAATCCATTTTAAAATACGTTCGCATCGCAAAATCGTTTCCCCATTTCCTTCTGGTAGTCGCACACTCAGTCCGTCAAATTGGATGTAGTCGTCATGAACAAGCAGATATGGAATTTCGGACGGATGAAACAGAAAGCATCCCTTAAGGCTAGGAGTGACTGGGCGTTTTATTATACTTAGTGGTAAGTAGAAAAATTATACAGGGTGTATTCAGACCGTGATCGGAAACTAAGGCAGGTAATAGCTAAGGTGATTACAAACCCCCTGGCGTTAAAGAAAATTCTGACAATAAATAAAAATTTTGACGTTTTCCATACAACCATCGGTATTAAATGTACGCGGTTTGTATGGAAAACGTCAAAATTTTTATTTATTGTCAGAATTTTCTTTAACGCCAGGGGGTTTGTAATCACCTTAGCTATTACCTGCCTTAGTTTCCGATCACGGTCTGAATACACCCTGTACATGTCATTATTTATTGTTTCAAAATGATTTGAAACTAAGACACATTATGCGAAATTTTCTACTTAGAAGAGACTAATAAAATGCTCAATAATACCTAAATATAGCCTAACTGTAGGATGGCCAAGTTTTCACATTATTTTAAACTTTATGAAGATTTTGTCAACAGGTCCCTGTAAAAGTCATTAGGAGAGGCCTATGTCCAGCAGTGGATTTCCATTGGCTGATGGATTGAAGATTTTGGCTGAGGTTTATTTGAATAAACATAAAAAAAATATTATATTTATTGCGGGTAAGTCAATGTTTTTTATAGCGCCCGATACCAAGCTTAGTTTTTTATTGTCGTTGTATTTAACCACACAAACATTCAGACTTATACAACTATTGGTTATCAAATAAAAGAAAAACAAATGACAATCGTCTAATATTCGCCTTAAGCGAGATTTTATTCGAAGCAACCGTCAGGCTCAGTTGGCCGAATCAGACGAAGCGTATTTCTAATTCGGATAAATTCACCGATTTACGGTTAATTTAACGGGTTCCATTAGATATCCGCCATATTTTGTTTGAACGTATCATTCTGATTTCAAAACAGAAGGACGCACAAATATAACGTAATATGTATGATCATCACAGTAGATTATTTACGTTCCGCTGACTTTGCTCCTTGGATTACGAAAGTCTTACGTTTTGTCGTATAAGTGCTATAACTCTCACATAGCCAAAAATACAACAGTATGAATAAACTGGATCGACCACCATGACTACTATGAAATACTAAGTAAATTAAATATAAAAGGTCCTGGGAGTAAGAAAATAGATGTGTTATATATTGTTGATACCATTTGTATCGTTATGATAAAAATAAAAAAATATCGTTGACAATACATAGATTTGTCAAAGAAAAAAAATACATTTCGTGTTGCTAAGTGAGTTTCTTGCTTCTTCTTCTTAACGGCGATAGCACGTTCCAAATTGGCGATAGCTTTTTTAAACTAACGATTCAAAAGTACTTGTAAAGGTCTACTTGAATAAAGATTATTTTGACTTTGACTTTGACTAAAGTGAAGCAATAGTCGCGTTGTTGAGTTTCATTGCACCAGTTTGAGAAATAGTGAACAATCATTACCTTCTAAGCCTTTATACTGCCTTTCTTCCCTACGTAGGTTGGTAAGTGAAAGGGAGGTCCATAAACCCTTATACTTATAAGCGTCAGTAAACAGGACTCATACGGATAGTACACACAGTTGACTCAGGGCTGACATCGAACCCAGGGCTTCTTGCTTCAATGTCAGTATTTATCTAGATGATATAATATATGTAGATTTTTAATCAAGAACCAAGAATTATATACCTTCGTTCATTGTAGTCTGTATATTTAAAAATACACTGTACAAAGAGAAAAGTAAGTCCCGATTCCAACCGAATCACAAAGAGATACCCTGAAAATAATACAAAATTACATTCGCTCAGGCTCTCCCGTTTATAATAACAATAAAGATTCCCCCGTTGGATTGCAAAAACAAAGGCTCCAAACTAGGCTAATGTGAAAACGGTTTTTTTCTCTCCAATAACACCTTTTTTCCCAATTGGCTTAGTCGAGCGAACTGGCTGACTCACCGCACGGGTTGGTGAAAAACGAGCGTAATCGCGAATAAGCGGGTGATCGAGCGAACTGAGCGACAAAGTGAAGCGTGAAACAAAAGTGGAGCGAAGATGTATGGAGAAAAAAGACGGCGTAGCAAGCGTAGTGGGCGTAGGCAGAAGATGTGCTAAACCGTAGCTACTCACGATATTTTGACAACGTAGATCCTATTAATTAAGTTATCGAGGGTACACCTGATAAGTTAACATACATAATATGTATATCTAGGCCCTAAATGACACAAAAAATTGCAAATTATCTTGACAAGAATTGCATCATAGCATGGCAAATAATCTCAGTAATAAGCTACGAACTTAGTGCACGACTGAACTCCAACAATGTGTGGAATGCATTGTAGTTTATAAGATCGTTATTATAAGTGCTACAGAAATATAATGCTACGCCGTAGCATCTAACAAATAGTCCAATTACGATGTATGCGAAAAGCGTAGACGACTCTTAAGCGAATTACGCATCGAGTTTCACATTGCTTTAGGAACTCTAAAGCGAATGTGCCTATAGTTTGCGAGTTGCGTATCAGCGTAGGCGAGTTGCTAAGTGAATTGTACGTGGAGTTATTACGTTCCCGACAATTACAAGATACACACGGGAGTACGGTAATTGGAAACGTTAATTAATAGAGTAATACTCATTTTGTTAAATTTATAGTGTTTGGCAATCAAATAAGTGACTTAACACATCTTTAAACATCTTTAACCTGAAAACATCGTGATGAAACCTGCACACCTTAAAGTTCTTAGGGATTTCTTAGGTGTGTAGTCCGCCAAACCGCACTAGGCCAGCGTGGTGGACTAAGGCCTAAACCCCCTCAATGGTAGAGGAGGTCCTTGCCCAGCAGTATGACGTATATGGGCCGATGATGATGATCTTTAAACCAGTATGATGTTAAAATGGGCATAATTTTCAACCAAGTTCAAGTTTCAAGTTGGGTCGATTAAAATAATACTAATTAAATTGTAATCTTTGTATATTGTAAACTATTTCACAGCAACACTAGAGTTTCTGTCCGTTCTTCTCTAGTGACTGCCTTCCCGACTGGGTGGAAAACTAAATTTTGAAATGACTGAATCTAAGTGACGCATTTGGAATTTTATAGTCAATCTGTATTCCCCGAAGGGGAAGCAGAGGTGCATTTCTGCACCCATATTTCGCCAAGTATGTATCAGTCCCACGTAACAGGGGGCGAGCCTATTTTAGTTCTAGTTTTTCGGGCACATTTCCAGACTCCGTGCTGTTACCGAGAATTTCCTAATGGAAAAACCCAATAACACTTTGCCCGACCCGGAAATCGAACCCAGGACCTCTAGATCGCACGGCACATACTTGTATCGCGATACCACGAGGCAGTCAATAAATTATATTCTATTAATATTGCGGACGGGATAATGGTGTCAATTTATTTATTTATTTATTCAAATTAGTACGGTTACACCATTTACACTAATCGATAACAAACCATAAAATCCAAAAAAAAAATATCATAAAAATAAAGAACACAAAATGATTGAAATCAATGAATCGGAGAAAATCATAACCATTTATTTTGTGTTTGTAATTACCGTAACTTGGCTTAGTTTTCGATTACGGTCTTTTTACACCCTGTATATCTATTCCAGCTGAATCTTACATCTTCGCGATGTCTTAAGGGCATGAGGATTGGAAATCACTTAGTCGACGTCTGCGGCGTCGGCTCCTATCAGGTTACCGCTCCTTAAGCATCGCGTGTAAAGGATACGTCTGTCTTACTTCCGACTTAAAGAGCCATGAATGCGAGTGTTATGACCTAGATTCTGAGAGCAAGAGAATAATCGTCGAAATACTGACGGACGAAACAAAGGCATCGGTTTTAAGTCGAAGCCATCCAGGTGTCACTTAAATGTATCTATCGAAGCGACTTTGTATGCCGTACATTCCCTTTTTTGTGCAGATATCATCTGTGCAAAAGATGATATTTTTTTTTGTTATATTGTTAGCGCTTGTGTATTTCCTTACTATGTCATATATCAGTGAAAACCTTCGAATGACTTACCGTCAATGTCATTATACCTGTTGGTTTTCCTTAAAATAAATAAAATAAAATATAAAGCTTCGTTGGTGCCGCAACAAACGTAAACGGCGATCAATAAGATTCGGAAAATTTCTTATTCTATTATATGTTTTTTTTTAATATATTGAAGTAAGTACTAAAAAATAAGTGCGTCCGGGAATAGTGACTGCACTATCGAAGTGTGAATAATATAATATGCAGAATTACATCAGCGCAAATACGTCCCACTGCTGGGCACGGGCCTCCTCTACAACTGAGAGGGTTTAGGACTTAGTCTACCACGCTGGCCTAGTGCGGGTTGGCGGACTACAAACCTAAGAAATTCCTAAGAACTTTTAGGAGTGCAGGTTTTATCACGATATTTTCCTTCACCGTTAAAGCAAGTGATAATTCACTGTGAATACATACATAACTTCGAAAAGTCAGAGGTGTGTGCTTGGGGTTTGAACCTGCGACCGCCGAAATTCTCGACCGCGCGCCTAAACCTCGAGGCCATCACTGCTTCAGAATCGAAATTTACATATTAATAAATTAAAATAATACAGTATAATAATTTTAAATAATACAGTATAATTTAGTTTGTGCAACAGATATCAAAGACTTGGGTCTCACAGCGTAGAGCGTCCCCCAGGGGGCGGATGGGGAATGGTCGATAGGACAGTCAAGCTAACTACCGGCTGAGTCCGATAGACTCGCTGACCAAAGTAGGATGTGGTCTCCCAGCACATTGGAGGCTGTGCGGCGGGGTAACAATCCTCCCACGTACATAAAAAATACCATGTTAGGAGACCGATCATAAGAAGGTTAGACTAATAAGTCACATATATTTTCATCATCATCATCATCAGCCCAAATACGTCCCACTGCTGGGCACGGACCTCCTCTACAACTGAGAGGGTTTAGGCCTTAGTCCACCACGCTGGCCTAGTGCGGGTTGGCGGACGTGTAGTCCGTAAGAAATTCCTAAGAACTTTTAGGTGTGCAGGTTTTATCACGATGTTTTCCTTTATATATTTTATATATGTTATATTATTCATATATATTCTCTTATAGCAAAGAATTATCTTATAGCAAGAGTCCAAACCTCACAAAAGCTACACCCCATAAATTCGATTGTGAGAACACCAAAGCCAACAAAGTTATTTCGATTGAAACCATTTTGGAGAACAACAAGCCGTCGGCTTACCTCAATTCAAAATTAGACGTAATAAATTGATTACCCCGAAAACTCAGTATCCGGCGTGGTAAATTTTAAATCGATCCCTACCCCATTCAAGATTAATTATTCAAGAAAAAGTTTTTAATTAAACGAGTACAGTTTCTTTGGAAGTTTGGAAGGAGGATTGATTGGAATTATCGGAGTGATCCGAGCGAATTTAATTACCGAATTACGATTTTGCAACTCCCTACCGATTTAATTGAAAACGATACAATGGAATTTGATAAAAAACATAAATAGACAATAAGGAAAATTTGAGCAATGGATCATTTAATTTTCTCGATGTATACATATATTTTAATTTTGATTGAAAATTTAATTCCCTATACATTTTTTATTTTCTTTAGTGAACTTTGTTTAAAAGAGTTCTAAAATGTAAAGACTACTTTAGATTGCAGCATTTTTGGCACGACCATCGTAATATTTATTTGCTTAAAACACTTTGTTGTAGCTACGGTCAGGAACAATCGTAAATCATAAAAAATATATTACTAGAAAAGGGTACAAAGCGGCCTTATCGCACATGGCGATCATTTCAAGACCATAGGATGGATATTTTGAAGACATTTTGTTGGGAGGGCTGTGTGTACAAAAAGAGAGAATATACATATATAATGCAAATTAAAAACATATATATAGGAAGCCTTAAAACGTAACTACATACAGGGTGTATTCAGATCGTGACCGGAAACTAAGGCAGGTAATTATAAACCCCCTGGCGTTAAAGAAAATCCTGACACAAAATTAAAAGAATTAAGTTTTCCTAACAGCCATAGGTATAAAATGTATGTACTTATGTAGCTGTGAGGAAAACGTTAATTTTTTAATTTTTTGTCAGGATTTTTTTGTTGTAGTAGTAGAATAACAATATTGAAAATTATTGGACAGTAAGATAAATATGAATAACCTTCAAGGAGTGCAAAGCCTACCATCCAAAAGACGGCAGACAGCCCTACACTGAGTACTCATAGCTCATACAATTGCATCGGCTTAGCATTCCGTCATGGTTTAATAATTTAGGTCAAATCAGTGAACTTCGTATAGGTACCAAACGTGAAAAATAATATTAGAAGCACGTAAATATTAAACAAGCATTCTAGATAAGTCAGTCTCTAAAAAATCATGGTAAAAGAAACATAACTAATCCTGGACTTTTCATTCTACAACTCGAAATGACACGCATATCTCGGCACCTCAGTCCGCTGAAGCTCTATTCAGCAACGACAAAAATTCTCGCTTTACAAATTCGATGGCTAATACTAAAACTATTTAAACTAATATCATTTTTTTAAAACTGTAAATTAAACATCATCATCAGCCCATATATGTCCCACTGCTGGGCACGGGCCTCCTCTAAAACTGAGAAGAGATAGGCCCTAGTCCACCACGCCAGCCTAGTGTGGGTTGGCGAACTACACACCTAAGAAATTCCTAGGTGTGCAGGTTTCCCCACGATGTTTTCCTTCGCCGTTAAAGCAAGTGATAATTCATTGTACATTAATTTCCGAGTTACCCGTGTTACATCCATTGAACATCAACTCGAAACGAGTTTAATTTCACGTGAAGTCTTCACAAATTCTCGGAGATAGGAGCCCTAACATACCATAGTAAACTTATTAAAACTCGTCCCGCTGGCGAATACGCACAGTACATCATATACACTCAAACTTCGCTCTGACAGCCGAGTAATATAATTAATAGAGTTTGTCGAGTTCCGTCGGTTTGCCTTCGCGCGACACCCTCAGGGTTTGCTCCGTTTGCGACTGTAAGGGTTGCTTGGTGTTGCCGATGTTGCACTTTTTCTATGGGCTCAATATTTAATGAAACTAAAAAATGTGTTGGTAAGTGCAATGGAGTACAAATAAGGCACCAACTAAAAAAAAGATTACCCTCAATGCTTAATATAATTATTTCGGTCTATAACGGTAACTGTTAAAAATGCCACTTAGAAGATTAGAGATCATATCATCAATATTATGAGGAATAAATTTAGTATTATGATTGAATTTGGTTATATTGAGCGGACGTGATCAGGTCTTTAAAGGAATAAAACCGAGCAGTGGAGAAAAGCGACCCTATGTCATCTTTACCCTACTATTGATAAAAAATATGAAAGATATGATAAGTTTAAATAGTTCTACTTATACTTCTTACCTCAGCAAAGCGTCTCCCGCTTATTCCACTATTGTCCACAAACCCGCACTAGGCCAGCGTGGTGGACTAAGGCCTAAACCCTCTTAATTGTAGAGGAGGCTCGTGCCCAGCAGTGGGACATATGACGATGATAATAATTACAACTAGTGAAGCCAAATACTCGTATATGGATGGTAATGTAGGATCACAGCGGAACAAACCATCCGTCGTGTTCGAAATGACAAACTTCTCAAAGCGTCAGCAAATAGGTGCGAGTTGTCTGAATCCGTATGACTGATCGGACAATTTGTCGGCCTGACAGTCCACCCGATTGTGACGTTGATGAAAAATGTACTTCTGAGTTCGCGTATTGTTCTTCTCGTGTTGCCAAATTGCCTGTAATTCGTTTTTGTTGGACAACTTCATAAATATTGTAAGTTTAAGCGTGTAATAATGGGTTGATAGGCAATTTAACGGTTTAAATGGTGAGGAAAGATACATGGTGGAGAACCTAGTATAAAAAAATACATAACGCCTGTATTCCCCGAAAATGGTCGGGAGACTGCCTCGTGGTCTCGCGGTACAAGTATGTGCCGTGCGATCTAGAGGTCCTGGGTTCGATTCCCGGGTCGGGCAAAGTGTTAGTTATTGGGTTTTTCCATTAGGAAATTCTCAGTAGCAGCAAGGAGTCTGGAAATGTGCCCGAAAAACGGCAATAGGCTCGCCCCCTATTACGTGGGACTGATACATACCTGGCGAAATGTGGGTGCCGAAATGCATCTCTGCTCACCCCTTCAGGGAATACAGGCGTGAGTTTATGTATGTATGTGTGTATGGTCGGGAGATGTACATTTCTGCACCCACATTTCGCCAGATACATACATGATTAATAAAAAAATTAAGATGTAAAATCTTCTATTAATGATGAGACTGGAATAGGATCCAACATTCCTCATCATAGAGGAACTGATTGAACAACATTGTTTACGAGTGGATATCATTAATAATATCATTAAGTATTTTTTTGTATTTTCCTGGTAAACATATGTATATAAATATCACGTACTACTGAATTTGTTCCAGAGAACTTGTAGCCTAAATCATTCCCGGGATTCCATCTATCCTTGCATCAAAATTCGTCAAAGTATGCATCAATTTTAAAGGGTAGCAAACAAAGGACATAGCTCCATTTAGCATTACAATATTACGAAGCGCTGCAAAACGTCTAATGCCTCTGTAAACAAACATCCGAGCACGAAGTTTAGTCTAGCCAATTTTATTGGGATCACGGCTTGTTAGAGCGCTGTTCATAGGCGCCTTAAAACATGGATCCGAACGCAACACGGGGCCCGACAAGAACGTTAATCTCCCAAATAACTTGTCGACACAACCACTCTCCGCGCGACCTGTGACCATGGGTCGTTGAAAAATGTGGTCGCAATTTTTTGGTTGCAATTAAAAAGTAGTCGAGCTGTGACTATTAAACTAATATTTATTTGTGTTCATCATTCCTAGGAACTTTTAGGTGTGCAGGTTTCATCACGATGTTTTCCTTCCCGTTAAAGTACGTGATAATTCATTATGAATACACACATAACTTCGAAAAATCAGAGGCGTGTGCCAGGGGTTGGAACCCGCGACCGCCGAAATTCTCGACCGCGCGCCTAAACCTCGAGGCCAACACTACTTATACTACTACTACTTATTTAAGTTCGGCCTATGTTATTTATGAGAGAGACTATGGGTTCGATCCGTCGATTGTAGTGTGGGACATCCTGAAGCAAGATGGTCCGACGACTTGACAAAGGTGGCGGATAACGGATAGATGAGGGCTGCTCAAGACCAACATGGTTGGCGCTTTCTTGGAGAGGCATATGTTCAGAAGTGGACGGTGATAGGCTGAGTATTTATTCTTACAATAAAGTTGGTGTTAGCAGAATAAAAAAGTCCATCCCACAACCAACCTCTTGGTCACAGCACACGCGACTAAGTTTCAATTAAGCCCCGCCCAGGCGTTTCCATTCGTGGAGTTCGGCTAAGCCCAGCGATCCTGCCGCACGCGCTCCTAAGCGAAATAGATTACTGGATTTACCCGCAATTGTTTTGCCAGGCCCGAGATAAATTTGATTGAAAGTGCCCTTTGTACGCTTTTAATGATATGAGCTGGGTTTGCCTGCATAATGGGAAAATAAAGTGTAGACGCCGTAGAGTGAACTGTTTCTCTCCAAAACTGTAGTTAAACAAATATCACAGTTCGATGAGTTTTATTGATGAATAATACTTGCTATTTACTTTTTCGTCGTCTACTTAATACCAAAAATAGAATTAACGCATATAAAATACAGTATTGTTTAAAAGTTTATAACACGCTATTAAAGAACAGTCATAAATACATAACCTAACGCCTGTATTCCCCGAATGGGTAGGCAGAGGTGTCTTTCTGCACCCACATTTCGCCGGGTATGTATCAGTCCCACGTAATAGGGGACGAGCCTATTGCTGTTTTTCGGAAAGATTTCCAGACTCCGTCCTGCTACTTAAAATTTCCTAATGGAATAAAATAAAGAGAAAAAAGAAAAGGTTGTAACGGACTTCAAAAGCCACGTAAGTCGTCATAAACCAATTTATATACGTCCAAAAACATAACACCGGCACTAAAAAGTAGACGAAGCGAACGCCTCAGTCAACCGAAGCCTAGGCTTTATTACTTTTAGGTCTAGACGTCGACCCCAGTATAAGCTATTATTGGCGAGCTCAAAAGAGGCTCGACGGGATTGGTGTGGGATTGGGAACAATTTTTGTGATGCCTGTAACGTAAGATTGTGACGGTGTATATTCTTGCTGACGATGTTGGAACGATAAAAACCAACAAAGAATTATATAGTGGGTTCGTTTGTATTTTGCCTTATTAGATGTCAACCATTTTAAATAATTCCATTTAAATTTGTTACAGAGTTTAATGAAACACTTAAGAAATTTATCAGATATGTTTGAGTTGTTTATAATTTTCATTGAAAATTTAAAGCATTTGTCAAAAACAGATCTGTGGTGAAGATGGGGTTGATAGTAATTCATCATCAGCCCATATACGTCCCACTGCTGGGCACGGGCCTCCTCTACAACTGAAAGGGTTAAGGCCTTAGTCGACCACGCTGGCCTAGTGCGGGTTGGCGGACTACACACCTAAGAAATTAATTAAGTAATTATCCCAGTTAAACGCATAAGAATATTTATCTCATTTCATGCTATTTAATATGAAAAAAGAAAGGAGTTAGACGAATGAGGCGAGAAAGGAAAAAGAATATAAATATTAATATATTCCCGGGTCAGGCAGTGCTATTGGGATTTTTGATTCGAAAATTCTCAATAGCAGCACCGAGTCTGGAAATGTTCCTGAATAACGGCAATAGGGACTAGGTACGTGGGACGGATATAGGTATACATGGCGAAAGGTGGGTGCAGAAATACACTAATACGTGGTATTATGTATGTATGTAAATTCAATATATTTCAAAACTTTCAAAAAGGTCCATCCCATTTGAACTCAGCTTATAAAGCGTGCATTAAACATGTAGGGTTTATTTAACCCTTAAGCGATTAACAAAATATTTGCTTTACATTGTTCTCTAATGCTAATGGAAACTAATGGATTCCCACACGTACTACAAACATTGGAATTATCGCGATTAAAACATGAACAGGGCTTAGGATAACAATTTATAGTTGTTAAATATGTAGGAATATTGCATGTATATTCTTTATATTATTTTCATTAAGATTCGGATTTTTTCAGTCAAAGTCAAATTATCGTTATTCAAATAGACTTTTACAAGTTCTTTTGAATTGTCAATTTTACACTTCTTTAAACTATTTTAAACTATTGCGGCTTCGAAACGCTTCGCTTCGAATAGCTCCCTCAGTAACATGACACGTCAAAATTTTTTTTCTTTCATTCCGTACTACAGGAGTGAGTGCACAGTGAGGTTTTGTTAAGTTGTGAAGTGTAGCGTATATTGCAACCTGTGCTATATATTCTGATTGAATATATACGCTAAAACATAGAAAGAATATGCGAAAATAAATTCGTATCTAAATTTCAAATAAGTGTCATGCAAAGAGTTTTGATACATGCCGCAGTAGTTTTCTTAAAGATTGATGATGTTATTTTCAAATCACCAATCGAAGTTAAGTTGTATCGTTATCATATCGTTTTATTAACGAACAGCTCAGTACCATGTATTCAGTTGGTGGAGTTTAATAGGATTTTGACATTGTGTGGACCGGCGCGGGGAGCCACAGTACATATTGAATTATAATCTGTGCTTTCATAGGAGGGGCTTTTGTGTGACGGAAAATATAAACTTTAAATAAGTATTGGACTGAGAAATTTAAAATGTCACGGCTAAAAAGGTTTCTTTATTACATTTTACAACATATATGGGAGTAAATATTTTGTCTCGTCATCTTATATCGTATTTATCGAAGTTATATGTTGCTGTTGCCATGGTATAGTTGGGTTAACACCAGCTTACGAAACGAGAGGCCGCGGGCTCGATCCCCGCACCGAGACAAATGTTTGTGAAATTCGCAAATACTGTATTTGTTTCGAATTTGGGTATTTTTGAGACCGAGTAGTGTTTCGTAGTTTCCGATACCTATGGCACAAGACTCGTATCTTAGTGAGGGGTCAAAACTATGTATGTGACTGTTGGGTGTATTTATTTATAGGTAATGAAATATCAATCGTGGTCTCGCGGTACAAGTATGTGCCGTGCGATCTAGAGGTCCTGGGTTCGATTCCCGGGTCGGGCAAAATGTTATTGAGTTTTTCCATTAGGAAATTCTCTGTAACAGCACGGAGTCTGGAAATGTGCCCGAAAAACGGCAATAGGCTCGCCCTCTATTACGTGGGACTGATACATACCTGGCGAAATGTGGGTGCAGAAATGCACCTCTGCCTAGCCCTTCGAGGAATACAGGCGTATTTATTTATAGGTAATGAAATATCAAGGCGAAGAAAACACAGATGGGAAAACCGGCACACCTAAGAGCTATCTACGAGTACAAGGAATATATTTGAGGGTCATCTTTATAGCAGAGAAAGCCCGTTCCCTGTAGTAGGAACATTTAAGCACCGGAGATTAACACCTCCGTACCAGTGGCGGTACTTCCATAGAAGCCCAAAAACGTTAATTTGTAAAGTCTAGTTTATATTTTTTTATTGTGGGGTCAGGATATTCTCATTTATATGTCAAATTGCTTTTGTTAAATAAAGATTCAAAGCTTAAAGATTAAATTTTCGGAATTTTGAAAGGCAAACTGGACTTTTGGGCTTCTATGGAAGTACCGCCACTGCTCCGTACCTGATGCTAAGCACAGTGTTGTCCAAACAGAGCATCGAATCATTCGCACTCGCCAGAATACCTGAAGATACGAGAAGTTATATTACATTACTCTATCTGTGTTTTAACTTCCCCGTAAAATGAGTAGGCCGCGCTTTTTGCCTTTTTGAGCATATATTTTTAATCAATTGAGCAGTGATGGCTTCGAGGTATAGGCGGGCGGTCGAGAATTTCCGCGGTCGCAGGTTCAAACCCCAGGCACACACCTCTGACTTATCGAAGTTATGTGTGTATTCACAATGAATTATCACTCGCTTTAACAGTGAAGGAAAACATCGTGATAAAACCTGCACACCTAAAAATTTCTTAGGAATTTCTTAGGTGTGTAGTGCGCCTACCCGCACTAAGCCAGCGTGTGGACTAAGGCCTAAACCCTTTCAGTTGTAGAGGAGGCTCGTGCCCAGCAGTGGGACGTATATGAGCTGATAATGATGATAATAAATTTAAATCCATACTGGTAGTGAATTTACTAATAAAAGAACACTTTCACCTACGCAGGAATTGAACCCTAAATCTGTAGCCACAAAACATAGCCGACGGTTGCATGCATAAACTCTGGTCTTAGATTTGCAAGGAGGGTCGTTTAATTCATTTTACTTTGAACTAAACGTTAACAGTTAAATTTCTTATAACGCTAATTAATTTCCTTTCTATAATAACTCTGGTTGTTTAAGCTAATGTGATTGAAGCTATAAGCGACGCGAGCGGTGTAAGCGATCCGCTCGATTCAGCATACGGCGCGTGTGCCACGTGAAACACTACGAGCGCACGTGACATGCATTATAAGCGATTTAGTGTACAGGGTGTTTGTTTATTTTCACACTTTGAAGTTGATATTGTTACAATGTATATTGTTTTAAATACCCACTCATGCCCATATTTTTCATAGAGACCATTAGGCTTTTCGCACATGGGTCGTAGGCGTAGTTGTCTCGTGCGCGTATCGTAATTACGCTACGCGCACGAGACGCGGAGTGGTCTATAAACGAATCGTCGCGTAGACGTATCGTTTTGTAATATCGGGTTGAAATCATGGCGTCAAGGGTACCAGATGTGTTTGGGGAATTTGTTGATGACCTTACCTTCTCTTCAGACGATTTGATTTCGTTAGAAGTAGAAAGCGACGTGCTCATTGGATCCATCCAAACATACCTGTCCAGTTAATTTTGACGATACTTCTGCCCAAGCTTTCTCCTTTACATCTTTCCTAGAGTAATCACTTAATGAATGATTATATAGGCAAGGAAATGTTTCGATTAGGCTCACAAATTCTATAACTTTTGTAGTATTCATTATAAAATATATTTTTTACGCTTCCTTTTTTACGCCAGTACGCTACGACTATCGTAATGACAGTGAACACCTCATACGATACGCTGCAACACCGCCTCGTGTGCGGACTTGTTTGAACATGTTCCTGCTCGTATTGCTCTCGTACTACGCGCGTTCTACGATACGCTTACGATACGACGCCATGTGCGAAGGGCCTTACTATTCAGTGCGGTACTTCCCTAGAAACCCAAAAGAATTAATTGTGTAATGTCTAGTTTATAATTGTTTATTGTGGGGTCAGGATATTCTTCATTTACATGTCAAATTGCGACTGTTAAATAAAGATTAAAAACTTAAAGATTATTATTCAAAATTTTATAAGGCATGCTAGGCTTTTGGGCTTCTATGGAACTACCGCCACTGTTAGTACCCACATTTCGCCAATTAAGTAAGGTAATTAAGTAAGGTGCCTTTCGTGTACATTTGCAAACTACATACATACATAAACTCACGCCTGTATTCCCCGATGGGGTAGGCAGAGGCGCATTTCTGCACCCACATTTCGCCAAGTATGTATCAGTCCCACGTAATAGGGGGCGAGCCTATTGCCGTTTTTCGGGCACATTTCCAGACTCCGTGCTGTTACCGAGAATTTCCTAATGGAAAAACCCAATAACACTTTGCCCGACCCGGGACTCGAACCCAGGACCTCTAGATCGCTCGGCACGTACTTGTACCGCGAGACCACGAGGCAGTCGCATTTGCATTTACATTTGCAAACTCTGTGCTGCTAAATACGATGCAGGAATGTGAAAAATTCCGAATGGAAAACCCAGTAACACATTCGATGAATGAAATGATTACCTCTATATTTCATACACATACATACATACGCCGAAAAAGTCGTGATGGCCTCGAGGCTTAGGCGCGCTGTCGAGAATCTCGACGGTCGCTTGTTCAAGCCCCAGGCACACACTTATGACTTTTCGAAGTTATGTGTGTATTTACCATTGAATACTTTAACGGGGAAGGAAAACATCGTGATGAAACCTGCACCCCTAAAAGTTATTAAGAATTTCTTATGTGTGTAGTCCGCCAATCCGCACTAGGCAAGCGTGGTGAACTAAGGCCTAAACCCTCTCAGTTGTAGAGGAGGCCCGTGCCCAGCAGTGGGACGTGATGATGAATACATATGCCGAAGGACAGGGAACTAAACAATAATTAAAATTGTGTTCGTAAACGTACCTACTGTATTAAATAAGTCTTGTGCGATGGTTTTAGAAACTTAAGCACTCTGTATAGGGAATGAATAAATCAAACAATATGTACATAAGCTTGCATGCTTTGTAAATATAAAATTCTATGCGAACGCTCCTAGCAATACATGTGAATGTTTGAAGCATTTATTCGCCAATTTGATCACAACGTGACACGAATAAATGTTATTAAGGTTATTAAAAGTTATTAATGTGGGACATTAACATTGTTTTTGCAATCGCCAAGCGAAAAAGGTCACCTGACGACAGTTACCTATTTTCATACTAGTACAGCAAATTATTTATTTATTTGACGGCCCTGCGGCGCAGTTGGCTAGACACCAGCTTGCCGAACGAGAGGCCGCGGGTTCGATCCCCGAACCGAGACAAATGTTTCTGTGATCCAGAAGTATTTATTTCGGGTCTGGGTGTTTGTGAGATCGAAAAGTAATTTCATGCTCTACAATTCAATTACCATAATTTTTTATTTATCATCGACCATTAATTAAGTATTTAGTAAAAACCATATTGTAAAAAGTTTGATAATTAAAAACCTATACAAAAAAAAGTTTTTAGCTAAAGTGGTAGCTAGTTTAGCGTTGTATAGGCGGCGTCGGTGTGCCTGGTTGTGGGCACGTGGCGACAGCGCCTGATGTTGCGTGTGGATGATGTATGCCGGATGCATAAAGCAGTTTATGGCGTTTAATTGCACACACAATACATAAACAGCAAAAGTCACGGCACAAGGAGATATAGTTCACACACACAATATAGTCAAAAACAAGTAGAAAGTACAGAAGGAGATGAGACATATACTAGTACGAATATATTAAACACGATCAGCTGTTAAGCGCGGACAAGATAAAGCGGCGAGGTAGCAGGTGACACGGGCTTCGCGAGCGAGAGAGGGGTACCGACTGGCCGACGCGGCCGGCGCGTGAGTTGAAGCGATGCGCGCCGTCGATTATCTCTGTCGCCACGCAAAACAGGTTTACGCCCGACCCGTGGTATGCAGTGTCTCCAATGTACTCCACATTTAATATATTGGGTTCTGTAAGTGTAATGCATTGTAATGTATATGTGTTGTGTAATGCGTGTGAGTGTAACTGTGGATAAATATACATAATATTAAATATGTTAATAAATAAAAATATTTAATAAATAAATTAAATATTAGGTACGCCACAAGTTTTAAATAAAAAAGATGGCAAATATTATTATCTACAATAATGATATCTACAATTTTTGTCGTACGATGCGCGGTTCGCGAGATATTCGATAAAACGATTTTTTCCAAGGTGACGGCTGAAGTGACCCCCCCCCCCCCCCCGCCGCGCCCACTTGGATTGACATTCAGGGGACACCCCTGAACATATTCCAAAAAAAATACCAGGCCCTGTACGTTGAAAAAAAAAACCCGGCGCTTGGCCTACTTAGTGTGGGGTCAGATCTATGTCCATATGTGACTTTTGGGTGAATTAGGTTAAAAGTAATATAGCTTAATAAATCCCATACACTACAAGTAATAATGTTTATTCCTATAAAGTCCGCAAAAGATTTAATATCTCGCAACACAGGCGAAGTATGTCGGAGCGGAGAAGTTGTAACGACCGCACTCGATCTCCAATGTAACAGTGATTCTAACTGTCAAACTACTGATGACCCGTCGCGTCGTGTAACAATAAGGCCGTGGTTCTTGGCTACTGGCCATTAACTGATCGGATTCTTGTTTATTTATTTTTTTGCTAGAGTGTGAAGAGACTACTTAATATTACTTCAATGGAGCCTGCTAACGTCATGTGAAATGAAGTCTATAACAGCTGTTATAAATTGTTTTAGTGGGTCAAATTGGTGTCATCATCATCATCAGCCCATATACGTCCCACTGCTGGGCATGGGCCTCCTCTACAACTGAGAGGGTTTAGGCCTTAGTCCACCACGCTGGCCTAGTGCGGGTTGGCGGATTACACACCTAAGAAATTCCTAAGAACTTTTAGGTGTGCAGGTTTTATCACGATGTTTTCCTTCACCGTTAAAGTACGTGATAATTCATTGTGAATACACACATTACTTCGAAAAGTCAGAGTGTGTGCCTGGGGTTTGAACCTGCGACTGCCAAAATACTCGATCGCGCGCCTAAACCTCGAGGCCATCACGACTCTCGAGGCCATCACGAACCTACCTACTTAATGTTACTTTAATGGAGACTGCTAACTTCATGTGAAATGAAGTCTATTACTGTTATAAATTGTTTTAGTGGGCCAAATTGGTGTACGCCTAAAAAATTATAAAATCATTACAAATGATTTAAGTATTATTTTTTTATAATTAACGAAAGATTTTCAATGACGTAATTTTAATTAAATGATTAAATCGCCGTCAGCGATAAGGCCGCCATTTGTAACACTACCTTATTTAGAGTTGCTTATACCTATGTTGTTTTCTTATTATATGGTGTACAATAAAGAAGAAATAAATAAAAAAAAATTTTTTTTGGCAAAGCAGAATTAAAAGGATTCAAAAATAACACAGATGTTTATTTATATTAAATTCCAAGACCAAGAACTGACCATATTGACCATACACGTGATACTCGTACGTGTTTTAGATACTTTGGGAAGTAAAATAGTTACGGTATACTCAAAACTTTTTAAAATAGTTCTTTAATACAAGACCTAAGACTATAAATAATAGTCCCTTGATCCTTGATCATGTAATAAATATAACGTTAATATTAACTTGATTCCTAACATCAATTCCTATCCGAAGTATTGTTTACTTTACAAACGGAAACCCGTAGGAATTCGAATGTAACCCAATATTTGGTAATCTCTTGCGAGTTTCGTATTTCCATTTTATTCGGATTCATACAATACACGAATGCTATCCGATATATCTGGTTTGGTTTATTGATGCTACGTAATGTGAATACTTATTTACACGACTATTTTCGACTCGGTATTATTGCCAAGTGTTTGACGTATTAGGATTGTATATACCTAGGTTGAGTCGTGATGGCCTCGAGGTTTAGGCACGCGGTAGAGAATCTTGTCGGTCGCGGGTTTAAACCCTAGGCACACACCTCTGACTTTACGAAGTTATGTTTGTATTCATAATGAATTACCACTTTAACGCTAAAGGAAAACATCACAACTCTCAGTTGTAGAGGAGGCCAGCAGTGGGACGTATATGGGCTGATGATGATGGTGATGATAATAAGAGATTTGATTTGAGATGTAATTAGACAGGAGAATAAATTTTACCATTTCTTGTATTGTATATTATCATAATATACAAAAATATTTGGGTGGAAGCAACCACCAAATAATACCTACATCTCTTTCTTGATCTATTGTCAAAAAATATCTTTTATTGCACTGATATTTTCAGATGATTTGGAGAGATTCTATCTTCGGTTTTCGGACCAAGCAAACTGTATTTTTTGGGTCCTTTGGAAAAATCTCGGTAGCAACACAGAGACACGTGTTTGATAAACGGTGTTACTCTTATTTGGTACTTAAAACATAGACGGTGAAAGGTGAGTGTCGAAAAACATCCCAGCCCTTTGAAAATACAAACGTGAGAGATTATATAATATGCTCACTATAATTTCCACATATTTCTAATACCATCCAATTTCCCAAAAGCCGCAGACAACGGTTAAATCAAATTCCCTATCGGCCGATACTCGTCTTAAACATTATCAATCTTCATAAATTCTTAAAAACATCATCAATCTCACAGCGGCCCGGTTTACTCGATACTATAATGAAACTAATTTATCAGTCGGGGGCCCCGAGCACCTGGACCCTCGTGTCTTAATCTCGGGTAGATCAGACTCGAGCTTAGGCTGTTTACGAAAATTGCCGATAGATGGCGGTGTTAATAATTTTATTTTAGAAGCACAACAAAGAGACTGCCTCGTGGTCTCGCGGTACAAGTATGTGCCGAGCGATCTAGAGGTCCTGGTTTCGATTCCCGGGTCGGGCAAAGTGATATTGGGTTTTTACATTAGGAAATTCTCAATAGCAGCACGGAGTCTGGAATTGTGCCCGAAAAACGGCAATAGGCTCGCCCCCTATTACGTGGGACTGATACATACTTGGCGAAATGTGGGTGCAGAAATGCACCTCTGCCTACCCTTTCGGGGAATACAGGCGTGAGATTATGTATGTGTATGTATGTATGTATGCTCACTATAATTTCCACATATTTCTAATACCATCCAATTTCCCAAAAGCCGCAGACAACGGTTAAATCAAATTCCCTATCGGCCGATACTCGTCTTTAACATTATCAATCTTCATAAATTCTTAAAAACATCATCAATCTCACAGCGGCCCGGTTTACTCGATACTATAATGAAACTAATTTATCAGTCGGGGGCCCCGAGCACCTGGACCCTCGTGTCTTAATCTCGGGTAGATCAGACTCGAGCTTAGTCTGTTTACGAAAATTGCCGATAGATGGCGGTGTTAATAATTTTATTTTAGAAATACAACAAAGAGACTGTACAGAAAAGTTCAATGCCAGTTTATGGATTCTTGTACAATTGGGTGGAGGTCGATACAAGTATGCATCAATCTAGAAATGTGGCACATTACGTAAACCTGTATAAAAATACTCACCACCAATGAATGTGGGTAGATAGTTAGATACGGCCAGTAAAGAGTAGTGTACTCTTAAGAGCAAACTAAAATATTTTGATTTCGTTTGTGAGCTCCCATAGCATCACACATAATATGCCATTGATGGAAAATCTGCAAACCTGAAAACTTTCACCTATCTATTACCAAGTAGACGAGACTACGAACTAACTTCTTTCAATCGTAAAAAGCAGTGGAAAGCACAGATGTTAATATAACATGATCTACTTTTCTAAAAGCATGTACCACTCAGAACTTATGATTAAATTTTAAATATTCATTAACAATTTCTAATTAAAAGAAATCCTTTGGGTGGCCGAAACAAAAAATCAAGATCTTAAGACAATTAAAATGGAAAATTTCTCCGCAACAATGAAACTTAAATAAGGTTTTTTTCGAAAAGAAAGAAAAGAAATCCAGACGTGAAAAATGTTATGAAAAGCGAATGATTTATACGGTGCCTCCTTAAGAATTTACGAAAGCGGGACACCGATTTATTACTTTTATATAATGGAGTACAAAATTTTTGATGTGGCAATTAAGTTTCTTTATACGGAAAATGTTACAACTTCTACTTGATTGAAATGACATGCCTGAAATTGAAGTTTCATCCCTACCATCTGGATGAATGGCGTTCCTCAACATTGCGATTCAAACGGTGTTTCCTTCCTCGCACAACATTTTTGTGGAACCAGCTTGCCTCGGCGGTATTTCCAAACAGATACGACTTAGGGGCCTTCAAGAAGAGAGCCTATATTTTCCTCAAAAGCTGGCAACACACCGATGATTCCTCTGGTATTATGGGTGTTTATGGCCGGTGTTGACCACTTAATATCAGCTGGCTCACTTGCTCGTTTGCCTCCTTTTTCCATAAAAAAAGAAAATATATCAATCTCTTGTCACTCAAGCGTAAAGGCCTTTTTTTACGTTGATGTGTCATAGCCAAAATCTAGTGACAAAATTCTCTTCCAAATATAGTTTGGACTAGGTGTATCACGTAGTATGAGATTCTTGGTAACCGATGGTGCATCAACGTGTGAATATCTCGATCCGAACAGACCGACCTAATAATGTCGACTAATCATTATCTCGAATTCTTATCAGTATGTCCATTTCATAATTTGTGTAAATTTGCCGTGTCAAAAATGAAACTAAAAGAAATGACAAAAAAGAGCAGTTAGTATTTAAGTAATTTTTTTTTTTGTTGTATTCGTACTCCGTGGTCTGTTTTCGTACCTTCCTAATTTAAACGTCGCTTAATATAAATCCTCTTGTGAATTTGTTTTTTATGAATTTATTTATTTATAATCTGCTTGGCGATGAATAAATACGTTTTGTGTTTACGTATTTTTCTTCGTTTGCCGAGTGTTTTACAAATATTTGTTTCGGGTGTGGGTGTTTGAGAGACCGAAATGTATTTCGTAGTCTCTGATACCTACGACACAAAACTTGTATCTTAGTGTGGGGTCACAACTGATTATGTCGTTACTAATTTCTTACGCATGTAGAAATTGCTCTAGGCTACTCTGATGGACTAAGGCATAGTTTCTAACAATTGTTAATGAGATAAGTTGTGTACAGCAATGGGACGTCATCATCATCATCATCAGCCCATATACGTCCCACTGCTGGGCACGGGCCTCCTCTAAAACTGAGAGCGTTTAGGCCTTAATCCACCACGCTGGCCTATTGCGGGTTGGCAGACTATACACCTCAGAAATTTCTAAGAATTTTTAAGTGTGCAGGTTTCATCAAGATGTTTTCCTTTGCCGTAAAAGTACGTGATGATTCTTTGTGAATGCACACATAGCTCCGAAAAGTCATTGGTGTGTGCCTGGGGCTTAAACCTGCAACCGTCGAGATTCTCGACCACGTGCCAAAACCTCTAGGCCATCACGACTTCAGTGGGCCGTATATAGATTGATATCGATACAAATATTGTAATAAGACTTTCTTACAAACACTTCAAGATAACCTACGCATTGTTATTATAATCTTCAAAGGCTTTTGAGAAGATAAATTACCATCCATTTTACGCAAAACATTAATAAAGAATATTCATCATTCAACGAGCTGTTGAACCGTTAAAATAGGAGCGTGCAAATATGTACTGTACTCATATATTAAGCGTAGCGCCCTTATGAAAACATGATAAGAAATTGTTAAAGGAAAATTTTGTATTTCTTTTAGAATCTTTGCTCTTCAGTGAATTTTGTTAGGGACTCGTTTATTTTTAATTTGTTTTATTTTACGTAAGAACGAAGATGAATATAATATTTAGAGTAAATAGATGTAAGTCTAGGTACCTTCAGATGGGTATTATTGTGTCGACTAGTGATGGAAAATATATGGACTTGAAATGTACATACTTAGAAATTTAAGTGTTTAAATGATTGCAGCAGTGGTGGTACTTCACATAGAAGCCCTAAAGCTCAACTTGCCTTACAAAACTCCGGATAATCTTTAAGCTTTAAATCTTTATTTAACAAAAGCAATTTGACATATAAATGAGAATATACTGACCCCACAATAAACAATTATAAACTAGACATTACACAATTAACGCGTAATGAGCTTCTATGGAAGTACCGCCATTCGCAGATAGATGACAATTATTTTCATTACATATAGGTACTTTCGAGCCTGTACAGAAGAAACAGGCAGCGGTGTATTTCTAAAACTACTTTTAGTCATCCATATTATCCGACTTAACAGGAGAGCCTTTGCTGTTTTACAAGTTTTACATTTTAAAACATCTTACTGACCCGTGGCGCAGTTGGGTAAATACTAGCTTGTGAAACGAGAGGCCGCGGGCTCGATCCCGCAACGCGACAAATTTTAGTGTGATCCACAAATATTTGTTTCATGTGTGGGTGTTTGTGAGACCGAAAAGTCTCTCCTAGTTTCTGATACCCACGACACTGGACTTGTATCCTACTGGGGGGTCAGAACTATGTATGTGACTGTTGGGTGTACTCGTATTTATTTATTTAAAAATGCTAACACAAAATAACACCAGCGAAGCAGATTGTAATTTAAAAATCAACAAAAAAAGGATTTTTTTGTTCAACAACAATTTATCAAAAGCATAGCGCGACGAAATCCCTAGTTTTAGCGCTAAGCCATCACAACTCAAGTTCGGTGTTAGCCCCGAAATGTGACATTAAAATTCGTGAGACAACGCCGAGTACCCGAGGCAGGTGGCCACGAACTTCAGACTTGGCCAGCGATAGATGCCTTTGGCAACAAGCCAAGCGCTTGCCGGCTTATTCTGGGTAGGAAAAATTGCCTTTTGATATTGACACCTGGATCCCGAAAAATCTGACACTATTATCCTAATCTGCCCCTTTGTCGTGGATTGGTGTATACTGTGCTATCAAGAGGTACTGGATTTACCTATTACAGATAAAACATTGACTGCCTCGTGGTCTCGCGGTACAAGTATGTGCCGTGGGATCTAGAGGTCCTGGTTTCGATTCCTGGGTCGGGCAAAGTGTTATTGGGTTTTTCCATTAGGAAATTCTCAGTAACAGCACGGAGTCTGGAAATGTGTCCGAAAAACGGCAATAGGCTCGCCCCCTATTACGTGGGACTGATACATACCTGGCGAAATGTGGGTGCAGAAATGCACCTCTGCCACCCCTTCGGGGAATACAGGCGTGAGTTTATGTATGTATGTATGTATGTATGTATGTATGTAGATAAAACAGTTGTAAAAATGCACCTCAGCCTACTTTGACAGTACAGGCGTGAGTCTGTAACTTAATCTGTCGACAATGCAAATATGTATGGTTAAATTCATACAATGGACGGGTAGAAATGGCGTTCTCCGTAAAGTTATGAGAAGGGATGGACGTCAGAAGCAAAAGAGGTGTGTTGTGGTTGTTGCACTCAATTGTTTTTGCCTACCCCTATGGCACACTGGCATAAGTACCTACGTGTGTTCATTAATACATACATCTTATATCTTTAAATGAGCAATTCTTGTATATACATATATATATATATAATTGGAATCTCGGAATCGGCTCTAACGATTTTCATAAAATTTAGTATATAGGGGGTTTCGGGGGCGATAAATCGATCTAGCTAGCTAATCATTTTTAGAAAATGTCATTTGGAAGAAAAATAACAAAAATCTTCCTGACATCTATTGGCGAATAATAATACTATTTTTTGTGAGCAACTAATTGCTTTAACGACACAACAGCAGATGGCGTTGTTAAGTAACATTATTCATATTTCATCATTTTATTAGTAATTCGTACTTAAATATAATTTCCAAAAAACACAATTTAAAAAAAAAAACCGAGCAAAGCTAACATAAAACGGAGAAGTGATGGCCTCGGTTTAGGCGCACGGTCGAGGATCTCGGCTGTCGCGAGTTCTAACAACAGGCACATAAAAAAAAACTTCTAAGGAATTTCTTAGGTGTGTAGTCCGCCAACCCGCACTAGGCTAGAATGGTGGACTAAGGCCTAAACCCTCTCAGTTGTAGTGGGGGCCCGTGCCCGACGAGTGGGACGTATATGGGTTGATGATGATGATAACTTAAAACTGCCTTTCTATATCAGCTTATATACGAGTAATATACTACTGCACCACCCGATCAAAGGTACCCTACATGGTTCTTAGAAGGAATTTCTTACATATTTAAATCAGCACTAGACTAGCATGATGCAATAAGGGCTAACCACTTTCAATAGGGGAGTCCAGTAGTCAAATATAGATATGTATGTATACAAAAATAGACAAATCCACAGATATAGAGGTACCTGTACTTTCCTCCAACAACTAAGCTACTTTACAAAGCTTTAACGAAATTTCATAAACCATTTAAACTTCACCTCAAAAAGTAATTTTGAATAATTTCAAAATAACACCCCGCGACAAAGTTTCGCCAACTGTCACGCGGAATTTTGACAAGTCGAAAATTTGTCTTTTACTCTCTCGTCTGACGTAACGCGACTTCGAAATTACACAAGTTAAGACTTAGCTGTATTAATTGGAATATTCCGTTCATTTGTATTATGAACTTTCAGAGTCTTTATGTTACACTATAAAATTAAGAGGACGTTTAACTCAGAATTATCACGTACTTTAACAATGAAGAAAACATCGCGATGAAACTTGCGCACCTATATTTTATACTTACATTTTTCTTCGTCTTTTTGAGTTTTCCAGAGTTCTTACTGACTTTGAAATTTAGTCATACTTTAGCAGTCGGTAAAGCCATTTCACGACTTCAAGTCAATTCACGAAGTCGTGATGGCCTCGACGTTTAGGCACGAGGTCGAGAATCTCAACGGTCGCAGGTTCAAACCCCAGGCACACACCTCTAACTTTTCGAAGTTATGTGTGTATTCACAAATAATTGTCACGTCCTTTAACGATGATGGAAAACATCGAGATGAAACCTGCACACCTAAAAGTTCTTACGATTTTTTTAGGTGTGTAGTCCGCCAACCCGCACTAGGCCAGCGTGGTGATCTAAGGCCTAAACCCTCTCAGTTTTAGAGGAGGCCCGTGCCCAGCAGAGGAACGTATGTATATGGGCTGATGATGATGATGATGTCTGTCAATGAATAAAGAACTCAAAGGTTAATAATGTGAGCAGTTTCTCGGTCTATTACCTCTCATTCCAAAATATTTATAAATAAATACAAATACATCCAACAGTCACATACATAGTTCTAATCCCACACTAAGATACAAGTCTTGTGTCGTGGGTATCAGAAACTACGAGAGACTTTTCGGTCTCACATACACCTAGACCCGAAACAAATATTTGTGGATCACACAAACATTTGTCTCGGTGCGGGGATCAAACCCGCAGCCTCTAGTTTCGCAAGCTGGTGTCTAGCCAACTGCGCCACGGGGCTGGCAAGCTGTCTGTTTGCTCCATTACATTTCCCTTTAGTGATAATTGTCTATTGGCCACAGTCCCTCCGATGGTGACGGAAGCTATATTAATATCTGTTCCGTAGGGCTCCCTCTATCGGGGTAAACAATTGACCCTTACGCTGTTATTGTTATTTTGTCGGACCCCTTTTAGGGATTTTCACGGCATTATTTTTAGGGTAAATTGTTATGGTGCCAATCAAGTAAGGGGGTCGGTGCGACTTTTGAAGTGAAACGCAGGAGGTGAAAATTTAATTGGCGCATTATTTTAAGGCAAAATTACACTCACATTTGTATTTCCGAAGGTATTGGTAAAAATGATTTTCTTTCCCAGCTTTATTTAAGTCCTACAAAATTGGGTAGCCATTTTGAGCATATTTAAGACTCCGCGCTGCTACTGACAATTTTCACGAAAACACCGATAAGACACTAAATTCCACTATTACCAGCTGAGAATAAAACCAGAACCTGTCAATATCACGCCGCAAACTTACGTCGGGAAATGACAGAAAGTCGTTACCAACGCTTAATTATAAAACTTACTAATATATTCCTCAATATACCTACACTTATTTCGTCTTTGTCTTGCTCTATTCAATGACTTGCACTCTAAGACGAAAAGAGACAAAACATATCAGTTGATAAAGTACCGTCCTATAGCAAACAAATGACACACGAGGAGTTAAGCGAAAATAATAAACAGGACGAACAAGAGACGAAAGTATTCAGGCGGGGGGCGACATCGTGAGACGCCGCGGGGGAGGGGTGTGCAGGAGGGGGCAGGAGGGGGGCCTCAGCAAACTTTTTGATTAATTACATTTTGCTCACCGTAGATATATTGCCACATTCCAGGTAGGTAAAAGTTATGCGAAGAGATTTAGACTTGAGTATCAGGAAGAGGTGATCTTTGAGTGTGATGGAGAAATTTGACAACTTAATTATGAGATAATGCTGATGACTACTACCCCACATCTTCTTGATCATCATCAGCTGATATACGTCCCACTGCTGGGCACGGGCCTCCTCTATAACTGAGAGGGTTTAGGCCTTAGTCCACTACGCTGGCCTATTGCGGGTTGGCGGACTATCATCATTATCAGCCCATAGATTTCTCACTGCTGGGCACGGGCCTCCTCTACAACTGATAGGGTTGAGGCCTTAATCCAGCACGCTGGCCTAGTGCTGGTTGGACGCCCATCGAGAGGTTTTAGTCGGTATACCGGCGTAGGATTTGGTTAGGGATCCAACTCAACCAAGCGAACAATAGTTCCACGCGTTGAGTTGGAAGGCCGGTGACCCCGACATACCCTTTTTGGGCCTCCTCCGAGGTACCTAACAGAGAGCTTAAGGCGATTTACTCTCGTAAAAAAAAGAAGTGGACGGCGATAGGCTAAGTATATATATATATATATATATTCAGCCTATCGCCGTCCACTGCTGAACGAAGGCCTCCCCAAGTAGGTGCCAACCATCCCGGTCTTGAGCAGCTAAGTATAATAAAAAAAAAATCTTTTTTGAATTGTTATTTTTCTGTTTAATTGGTGCACAATAAAGTGTTTCATCTATCTATAAATCTATTTACAAAGGTGTCTATTGTGTTTAAGGTAAGCAAGTTAGGTGCTGTCATACTGGTACTACAATCGACTAAAATAAAATGGATTGTAATTTTTTCTCCAATCTCAGATTTCGATTATCCATATCCAAGATCATGTTCTATATTAGACCATACGTTTCACTGCTGAGCACGGGCCTCCTCCAGAAGTTAGAGGGGTTAAGCTTTAGTTCACCACGCTAGCCTAGTGTGAGTTGGCGGACTGCACACCTAAATAGTTTTATAAGGATTTTTAGTTGTGCATTGCACGATGATTTCTTTCACTTTTCATTTTCATTATTTCTTCTTCATTTCATTTCGTAAAATACATAACAATCATTGCAAATACAAAAAAAAAAGATATTTCAACGATGTATGCCGTTGGTATTAAAAAACACGATATCCATATAGTTATTAAAGTAACAATGCAACCCACTTACATATTTATAATATAACTTAGGATTATAATAATAAAATTATGTAAGTCTGTCTAAACGTTTATAAGCGTACGCCTTAAGCGCGGCGCGAGACTTTCAAGTTTATTACCTGACATGTTTGAAATACCAGTTGTATTGTAGGGAGGGGGAGGACTGTAAGCTAAGAGGGCAGGGCGAGAAATTTTTATATTATATCCCTCATAACGTGTTGAGGGCCAACCTCCTTCTCGCCGTTATTAATAAGCGTTAATAGATTTTTAAAGATATTACTTATATAAAGTGTAAACAGACTGTAATCGAAAGCTTAGACAGGTAATAGATACATCATCATCATCAGCCCAAATACGTCCCAATGCTGGACACGGGCCTCCTCTACAACTGAGAGGGTTTAGGCCTTAGTCCATCACCCTGACCTAGTGCGGGTTGGCGGACTACACACCTAAGAAATTCCTAAGAACTTTTTAGGTGTGCAGGTTTTATCACGATGTTTTCCTTCACCGTTAAAGCAAGTGATAATTTATTGTGAATACACAAATAACTTCGAAAAGTCAGAGGTGTGTGCCTGGGGTTTGAACCTGCGACCGCCGAAATTCTCGACCGCGCGCCTAAACCTCGAGGCCATCACTGCTTTTTTTTTAGTAATAGATACGGTGATTACAAACATATTGATGCAAATAATCCCAAGAAAGAAATAAAGTTTTTGATGTTTTCCTAATCACAGTCATCAATATCTATTTATCTGTCTTAGTTTTCGAAAAGGTCTGTTAACACCCAGTATAATCTATACATACAAATAAATAAAATTGGAATGTCTGTTTGTAATATTGAAATAACCGCTTTTTAATAAATAAATATGGAAGTATACACGGTGCATATACCAAAATATCGTTTTTTACAATTTCACTCTGTCTGTTTGTTATGGCTAATCCTTGAAACGGGTAGACCGATTTTGACAGGACTTTTATTGGCAGGTAGCTGATGTAATAAGGAGTTTAAAAAATAAAATAATAATAATAATTAAAGAATCGACTGTTCGGCGGAACGAAGTTCGCTGGGTCAGCTTGTATAATATAAATGTGATAGTTACTGAACTCTTAAAGAACTGGATCAATTTTGAAGATATTGTGTTTGTGACATAAGCTCGCGCCTGTAATCCTCACCTTTAACGGTATTCCCCGACTCCATGTTCCAGCTGAGACTGTACCTACTAATGTAAAATACCAATAACATTTTGCTAGACATGGGAATTGAACCCAGGATGACATGTTTTTAATCCTACTGTCCATATATGTATATGTATGTCTTGTCCGGGAAAAAACTAGTGAGGTAGCTGATAATATTTTTTATTAATTAAAAAAAGGTTTTTGTGAATTTTTAAGAAAGAAAATTGTGGGGTCTTAAGCTGAAAGTCTTTGTTCTTAAAAATAAGGAATATGAAAAGGCCAATGTACAAGGCACATTTTCGCCTATATTAAAACAACTCTTGGGTACTTTTTCTAAAAACTCCGTGGAAAAATAGCATAAACTGTATTCAAGGCAAAACATTTTCGAAACAGAAGTTGGTGTTTACATGTCAAAAACAATCATCATCAGCCCAAATACGTCCCAATGCTGGGCACGGGCCTCCTCTACAACTGAGAGGGTTTAGGCCTTAGTCCACCACGCTGGCCTACTGCGGGTTGGCGGTCAAAAACAATAGTATTATTTTTTTAATAAGCATAAATTTATAATGTTAACTTTGACACTGCACAGAACGTAAGTAATATTTTCAAATTATTTCTTGATTTTACATGTAATTCCATGATATAAATTTTGAATTTCGCCAATCAATAATACACAGTAAAAAATCATTAATTTTACTGTAAATTTTCGATTCTGCGATTTCTGTGAGGTCTGTGAGGTCACGGGCCTCGTGACTGCATTGCAATTACTTGTGACGCGAGACCACAAAGCGGTCAAAAGCACAAATAACTCCCTAAGATTAGGTCTCAACCTCTGTAAACATATTTTCATGCACTATGACATATATGTACATACAGCCTTGGCCAAAAGTATTAGGCGCCTTAATTTTTTTGCATATTTTATGAGTTGCACGTGTTTGATGGGGGTGCCTAATACTTTTGGCCAAGCCTGTATATATATTCTTTGTTAGATATAAATACTTGGATCCTATAAAAAATCCGCTCTTAATATCCGCGGAAACATCCCATATACATAATTGACCGTAACGATGAACAAACTTGGTCCCAATTACAAGCGGTCCCAAGTGAGTAAATCTATTAATTCGCCGATCAAACGGAACTCCGGTCAGCTCTTTGCGGAACATCCCACGCTGGCTAGTGGCGATATACTAGTCAATAGATGAGGCATGCTTCGTTGGATCCTATGGATAGTTTTTAATAAATGGTCATACAGCACCTAGTTCGGAAAAGCATATTAAATTAAGGGTAGAAATGAAAAGAAATATTTCGGATTCCTTTACTCAATCCGGAATGCAAGCCTTCGGGTATGTATGTTTATTCATGTATATAGAAGATGGCACATGATAGTGGTATGTATGTGAGTCTTGCGACACAAGTACTTACCGTGTGATCTAGAGATCAAACCCAGGACGGGTTTGACTTTCACAAAATGCAGTGTTATTGTTTTTTTTTTTTCAAAAAATTTCAGTAGCAGCACGAGGTCTGGAAATGTGCCCGAAAAACTGCAATATTATTTGGGTCTGATACATACCTGGCGAAATGTGGGCGCGGAAATGCACCTCTGCCTAGCCATAAGTATGAATGGATTTATGTTTATAGTAACCGAACTGGCATATGGTGGTGGTTGAAGTGAGGTCCAAAAAGAGTCGACAGGAAAATCGACTAAAATCCAGTCGAGACAATTGTGCCGATCTAATAACCGGATAAACACGAGCTGATCCCCGAACACACCATTGTCATATCCAGAAGAAACATATCCGTACTCCCAAATCAAGGGACAAAGTTATTTCAATTATAATACAATTAAAATCTAATTTGAGGGCGGGACGGGAGCGTGCAGGGCGAAAGTACATATGTTTAAACTTTGTTCAACGTATTTTAATTAAATTTCACCTTGCAAAATGTATTAGGATATACGAGTACATAAATTAAGATATAAAACCTCTAGGGATTTGCGGGCTTAAATCTAAATTTTAGTTCTGAATAAATAGTTATAACAAGGTTGTCGAAAACGTGATATATGGTCGTCGATAAATTTTATCGTAAATTGCGTTTAGAAGACTATTGTCAGGGTAAAGAAATATTACTCTTATTAATCGAAATAATTCAGGATTAAAATATAAACTATAACTAGTTTTAATCTCAATCTCGTGGGGTGAAAGAATAAAATAAAACTGAACCTAAATTATCTTTATCAACTCTTATACATATTACACGAGCACGGGCTTGCTGTTATTGATTAAGCCAAACTTAATATCTCAAACATAATAATTTTCTCGATAAATAAAGAAACTGGCCAAAGTCCCAAAGGTAGGAAAATCTTATATCGGGTCATTTTACATCATCATCAGTCCATGTACGTCCCACTGCTGGGCACAGGCCTGCAAGCTGAAAGGGGTTAGCCGTGTTAGTCGATCATAGTCCACCACGCTGGCCTATTGCGGGTGGGCGGACTACACACCTAAGAAATTTCTAAGAATTTTAAGTGTTCAGGTTTCCTCCCAATGCTTTCCTTTGCTGTTAAACTACGTGATAATTCATTATGACACATACATACATACATAAACTCACGCCTGTATTCCCCGAAGGGGTAGGCAGAGGTGCATTTCTGCATCCACATTTCGCCAGGTATGCATTAGTCCCACGTAATAGGGGGCGAGCCTATTGCCGTTTTTCGGGCACATTTCCAGACTCCGTGCTGTTACTGAGAATTTCCTAATGGAAACACCCAATAACACTTTGCGTACCCGGGAATCGAACCCAGGACCTCTAGATCCCACGGCACATACTTGTACCGCGAGACCACGAGGCAGTCATTCATTATGAATACACACATAACTTCGAAAAGTCAAAGGTGAGTGCCTGGGGTTTGAACCCACGACAACCGAGATTTGACGTGACCGCGCGCCTAAACCCTAAATCTAACATTTTACATTTTTATTTCAGAGTATTTTGTAAAACTCTATTATTTTTTCCTAGCAGTGACCATATAAAAAACAAAAGGCATCTAAAAGCCCCTCCATAAGTAATGTGGGGCGTTAAAATAAATAAAACGCAATAAAAAAGCTAAGTGAGCTCGCGTGGAGAGATTCCTTCTAATCTGAGCGAGTCGCGCTAAATAACAGACATCGCTCAACGAGATCACTCGCTGATTTACTAGGTATATACCCTGCACTGTTTGTTGCAAAGGACAATTTAAAAAGGCATTTTATTTAACTGCCTCTTTGATCCCGAGGAGTGAGTTAAAAAAATATATGACACGTATGCCTACAATATAAGTACGTTGTATTTTACTTTTAAGAATACGTATTAATCTTATGGAATGTGTAATTATTTTGTTGTCGTGCAAATGAGTAAAATATTTAGCATCAAATATTCATTTTTATCATTATCATCAGCCCATATACGTCAAGCCACCTCTACAACTGAGGGTTTAGGCCTTAGTCCACCACGCTGGCCTAGTGCGGGTTGGCGTAGGTGTGCAGGTTTCGTCACGATGTTCTAATTCAAAGTAAGTTATAAATCATTATGAATACACATAACATTGAAAAGTCAGAGGTGTGAGCCTGGTGTCTGAATCTGAGACCGCCGAGATTCTCGGCCGCGCCTAACTTTCGAGACTTATTGTTAGTAATTTTGTTTTAAGAAGTCTTACAGACTAAAAAAATGAATATAACATACGGAATAATATTTTGCTTAAATAATGAACCTTTTCTGTAACAAAAATTAAACTTAAGCGCTAATCTATCTTTCAAGATTTTTTTACCTGCAAAGTATCCATCAATATCTCTTTAACACTAAAAGTCGCCATTCCTTTTCTTGAACGCACCTTTATAAGTACTAGCAGGTACTCGGCCAAGTGACGACTCCTACTTACGTATCTCTGAGTAGCGTGGAATTATTGCCCTTCTCATGATAATAAACATAACGTATACCTACAGCTTTACGCAGTGAAAATTCCTGAAACGTGAGTCCATTTTGAAAGGGGACGGATTTGGGATCCCAATTTGGTGGGTTCGACCCACGAGCCATGCAAAAATATTATGTATAAGGTTAAAGAAAAATATAGTTAACTTTACTATAAATAACATTTACCGGCGTACTTCCTTCTATCATAAAAAATATACAGCTTGGTTCTTAAGATTACTTAATCTGAAAATCATATTAAAGTGTTAATGATATCGCTGCCAGAAAATTAACCCCGAGGTTGAAAGATGCCTTTCATAATTTTCTATGACTGGCATAAATGTATCGCAGTTACCAGTAACAAATTATGTTACTGGTTAGTTACCCAAAACCACAACAATAATCCCTAATATTTACATCACCGAAAGGCATGTAATACTGCCAAACCCAAGTTTCGCTGATACTTAAGTCCTCAGTAATATCCAACACATTTATACACTCAATTTTGGTACTGATAAATTTATTATCGGAAAAATGAACAACAACACCCAGATATCAGACCGTTGATGGAAACAATGACTTTCATTTATACATCGCATAATATTATTTCATTAAATAACTGACCACTCGTTCCCTCAATACGTACCTGCCCCTACGCGTTTACTTAGCTACATCCCAGCCCTAGCGGTATCATAGCTCCGAACCCCAAAATAAGGGGTGGAAGTTAGACTGGCCTCTAACACGTAAAGTTTTCCCTCGTGCGCTGTAAAACTACCCTTTCTTATTCGAGTGCTGCCTGGGGATACAGCCTAGAGCTTAGGGGAAGTTTGTCATAGACTAAACATGGGGGAAATAGATCGGACAGTGTTAAAAAGAAAAGACCAAACCATTTTTATAATTCCATGCTTATCCTTGTACTTGGTATTAAATATTTAATTCACACTTTGACCAACCAAAAATTGAATGCTAAAATAAAGAAACAAAACGATAACATTTCAAGACACGTATGACAATTATAGAATCCGTTTTTTCACCAGGATAGTTAATTCTGCCTAATCAACATTCAAAAAATGAAAAAAAAAACCAGACAAATCCATTTATCAATGATATATATGTATATTATAATAGATTACTGTTTAAAGGCTTGTGTAAAAGCAGATTATATTGCCCGTAGTTATAAGAACAAAGAAGTGACTAATCTATCGCTTAAGATAAGAATCATACGCATTCTGTCAAATCCAAAGTGCTATACTTATGCGTCAAATACTTTTTTATATAAGTTTTTCCTTCTTAAACGCCACTCATAAAAAACAATACGAATGTGAAAAAAAAATTATGTGGATACGCCACTTTCCTTGTAGATGTTTCCGCGCCGTATCCACAAATATCCGCGCCCATTACCGTCTGTACTAGATAATCGAAAGTCGTCTAACGCATCCGGCACTCTTTACGGCCTATTTGCAATGAAAGAGTTTTACAACCATCCTGTATTTGCAGTTCAGAATAATAGGGCTTGCGTGTATATAGATTCGTTAGTACGAATGCTCGGTAAGTGGGATATTGCGGGAAAGTATGATTTTTTTTCTGTGTACTGCCATGAAAGTAAGTAAGAAAGAAGATATTGGCATTTGAATTAACATCATTAGGTATTTTTTAAATATTTTTTTTAATTAGTAGAATATAGCTAACAAACTAATTACCCCTTTCCATTTGATACAGTCATGCTAGCCTGATATTTTTTATGGGAAAGGAGGAGCCCTTGATGTAAAGTGGTCACCACCGCCCATGAATATCCAAAATTTAGGCTCTTTTCTGTTTTTTGTTTATAACTGGATGGTCACAGGTTGATATAGGAACATGACACACTTGCGTGAATCATTGTGATGGATTTCAATTCTTTCAATTTCATGAATGAAACAGCCGATATCAAACCAAAATATATTTATATAAAAAATATGCTTTTAAAATTGCCGTCCTACATTATACAATATTAAAACGAGACATCAATCTCAATAAAACATTATTTAACTACACAACACTCGCTTAAAAAATAAAGAACAACCTCGATATAATGAAGGCTTGGTATATCAGAGCCCCGTTGTACCGACCCCTTTAAATTGAAATTATTGTGCCTCTGTTATTTTTATATCACCTACCGAACGTTTTGCCGAGCAACATCTGCGTCTGATGATGAAGATTAAACGTGTCAGTTTCTCTACGTTTATTGGTAATATATTTTCTTTATAACTGTTTTTTATTGTTTACTTTTTTTCTTTCGTATTATCATAATGCGAATATTGCAAATTGTCTTCACCTGTTTGTATTCCTTTCCTTTTACATACATGTATGTATTTTTTTATTATACTCAGTGCTAAGTTAAGCGATGTGAAGTGAAGTATTTTTAAGAGGTTTTTGATTAGCTAAATGTTAGTTATTTTATAGATGCCATTTAAGCGAAAATGTTGTTCGAATTATTTTATTGAAAAAATATTTGGAAAAAGTCAAGCTTCCCAGCACAAAAATTAATTAGAAAAAATAATTAAATAATTTAGAATTTAATCAAAATTTTAATTAATAAAACTTAATTTCGCTACTTAGCTATTGCTCATGGCTTTGCATACGTCAATAAAGATTAAATGTTATCAGTATCTGAGTCTATCCCTAAGTTAGAAATATATTTTTAGATTAAAAGCATCTTGTGTCTTTTTCCATACACTGTGATAAAGTACTGCCTCGTGGTCTCGCGGTACAAGTATGTGCCGAGCGATCTAGAGGTCCTGGGTTCGATTCCCGGGTCGGGCAAAGTGTTATTGGGTTTTTCCATTAGGAAATTCTTAGTAGCAGCACGGAGTCTGGAATTGTGCCCGAAAAACGGCAATAGGCTCGCCCCCTATTACGTGGGACTGATACATACCTGGCGAAATGTGTGTGCAGAAATGCACCTCTGCCTACCCCTTCCGGGAATACATGCGTGAGTTTATGTGTGATAAAGTATGGGTAAGAAGCACCACGGGAAGTTCAACAGTCAACATTTGAAATTATACAACCCTAAATTCCCATTTAGATTATTACGATAACATACATTGAACATCCAACTACGTACAAAAACATTTTCCCAAAAATATACATGCATATTTTGTCACCGCGCGTCGTAATTCATAATTTTCAATGCAAACATGGCGGCAACTCGAATAAATCTTGGATGTGAAATGTTTACCGCATCGATACAAGACGAAGTTTGTTATAAAACAATGCAGACGGTAGACAAAGCCCAATTACCGGGCGCAACACTGTACAACACGCAGTTCATTGATGCACAAGCCTTGTTAGACGCACGTCTGTGCGCTTCTTGAGGTGCGGGACTGCTGCTGCGACTGTGCGATTAGTCGCGAAATCACATCTAAGACTGCGGGCATAAATAAATATAAAGTCAAAAATAAATATGTCGGAGGGTCTTGTGCGTTATTGTTTTTTTTAAAATAGTGGCAGTAAAACTTCTGGAGGTAATTTCAAAAACTTAGTACAGAGCTCAGTACGGTCCGGCGTTCCGAGCCAGAATGAATCATCCTCGATCGGGCGGTTGTTTTTATACCCTACGTTGGGCGCACAGTGGGGATGCGTCGACGCTTCGACAAATATATAAATATACAATCGTGCTTGTGTATCAGAGGTATATTTCTGCATCCATGTTTCGCCAACTGTTTCTAGTCCCACGTAATAAGGGCGAGTCCAATGTTGTTTTACGGCATATTTCACTCCGTGCTGCTACCGATAATTTCCTAATGGACCCCAATAACACTTTGCCCGACCCGGGAATTGAACCCAGTCATCGAATCGCACGGCACATACATACATTGTACCGCAAGACCACGAGACACTCAAGCCGCATTTAAGACTGTTGGCATAAATAAATACAATCGCACTTGTGTATCAGAGTGGCATTTTCGCCAATTGTTTCGAATCTCATGTAATAGTGGCGAGCCCAATTCCGTTTTTCGGGCACATTTACTGACTCCGCGTTCCAAAATTTAGTTTATAATGAAATTAAACAGAAAAGCTTTGCCCGATAATGGAATCGAAACCAAGAGCTAGACTTTTGCTGCGAAACCACAAAGCAGTCACTACTGTTGACTTTATTTCCAATAAATAAATTCGCAACCGCGGAAACTCCCCTTAACAAACGCCGAGCGGGACCACCTGTGCGGGAGGAGGGCCAGACGTCAGCTATCGATTATTCGAGAGCGAACTATACTTCTCCGGGGGTTGCCTTTCCTTTACAAACACATACAAACGTATTCTTAACTCTATCTGCATGACATAAAGTTCAAATTCCCACTAACCACTTCTGAAATAATTTCTGCTCATCCCCCTACGAGAGCTAATAGTCAACTGTCAATTATATGACTTCTGTGAGATAGTAATAAAGTCGGTTATCCCGTGAATTGACAGAATTTGTATGGTAAAATCAATTTGCAGTCATATTTTCGGATTCCTGTGTCGGTTGCAATTTGAATGGTTTTGGTTCAAATTGGGCGAGCTGCCTGTTTTGTTTTTTTGTTCATCGCACGGCATAGAGGGAAAATATTTTGTTTAATATAGCTATACATAAAAAAATCTACGCTTTTATGTTTTAAAGGCAGTGGCGTGTGATGTAATCAATTCATATTCGCTTCGTTATGCCTTTTGCTTTGTATTATTCTTAACTTTTTTTTTACCTGGTTCGTTTATTCTGGAGGATAATTATGAAAGAAGCGATCGAGGAGGTCGGTGTTAGATTCTACATACATACATACATACATAAACTCACGCCTGTATTCCCCGAAGGGGTAGGCAGAGGTGCATTTCTGCAGCCACATTTCGCCAGGTATGTATCAGTCCCACGTAATAGGGGGCGAGCCCATTGCCGTTTTTCGGGCACATTCCCAGACTCCGTGCTGTTACTGAGAATTTCCTAATGGAAAACCCAATATCACTTTGCCCGACCCGGGAATCGAACTCAGGACCTCAAGATCGCACGGTACATACTTGTACCGCGAGACCACGAGGCAGGTAGGTTAGATTCTCGGGATGCATAAAGTGTTATTGAGTTGAGTAGTACGGAGTATGTTATTGTATCTAGTAAACGACTATAGCCTCGCTCTCTTTACATTAAACATACGAGTAATAGTCGGCAAAACGTAGGGATAGAATTATATACTATATGAAATTTATAATAAAATATTACTGAAGCTAGAAAGAAGCTATTCTAAGAAATAATTGACATTACTAGTATTATAAGTGTATCATCATCATCATCAGCTCATATGCGTCCTTCTGCTGGGCACGGGCCTCCTCTACAACTGAGAAGATTTAGGCTAATAAATTCCTAAGAACTTTTAGGTGAGCAGGTTTCATCACGATGTTTTCCTTTACCGTTAAAATGCATGATAATTCTTTGTGAATACACACATAGTTTCGAAAAGTCAGAGATGTGTGTCTGGGGTTTGAACCTGTGACCGTCGAGATTCTCGACCGCGTGCCTAAACCACGAGGCCATCACGACTTGGTGCAGTTGTTAGTATAAAGTTGTCATAAAAAATTACAAAAAAGAAGGATATTTTTGTTGTTTTATCGACTGCGTTGTTGTTACATGCACTACTTCTCCACAGCAATAACGAGTTGTAATATCATACACTGGCGATTCGTAACATCTACAGACTACGTGAATATTCTTAGAAGATTCTTTGATCTGACACCTATTTTAGGACACGTATACAGAGCAATACAAGACACAACAAAGGACGTGCTAAAATAATAATCAATAACAGCGTAGTGAACCGCCGACACCGCCTCAGCAAAGCCTCTCTAAGCCGTACAAGTTAATGAATCCAAGGCACCTATTACAAGCGGCTCACGGGAGATTACAGTAATTTCAGTAGTCTGAGCTCGAGCGCTGTGTGTAATCAACGAGCTGCGCTATTAACAATTTTTGGGTTGGTGGCTTTGGATAATAGGATTGGATGCTGTCGTCTTAGTTATGTATATCGCACCTCATAATGTAAAAGCATAACTTCAAATAAATAAATAAATAAAATACACCCAACAGTCACATACATAGTTCTGATCCCACACTAAGATACAGGTCTTGTGTCGTGGGTATCAGAAACTACGAGAGACTTTTTGGTCTCACATACACCCAGACCCGAAACAAATATTTGTGGATCACACAAACATTTGTCTCGGTGCGGGGATCGAACCCGCGGCCTCTCGTTTCGCAAGCTGGTGTCTAGCCAACTGCGCCACGGGGCTGTCAAATACATAAATAATACTGACTAATGAATTATCACGTACTTTAACTGTTAAGGAAAACATCGTGATGAAACCTGCACACCTAAAAGTTCTTAGGAATTTCTTAGGTTTGTAGTCCACCAACCAGCACTAAGCCAGCGTGGTGGGCTAAGGCCTAAATCCTCTCAGTTGTAGAGGAGGCCGGTACCGTTGCAGTTTAACATAATATATGGGTTGATGAATCATCATCATCATCATCATCATCAACCCATTGACCACGCACTGACTTATACTGAAAGAAGCGAGAAGTAGGTAGTTGTTTTCTCTTTATGTAGTAGTTCAGATAATGACAACTAAAAGTTCGAGTTAAGCCTTTACAATTTGGGGTGCGACATAAGAAAGAATTTACATAATCAAGATTATAATTAAGATTAATTTTTAATAACGAGACGTAGTATAACACGTCCTGCAGTCCGACGACTTGAAAAAGGTTGCCGGTAGCGGATAGATGCAGGTTACTCAAGACCGGGATAATTGGCGCTTACTTGGAGAGGCCTACGTTCAACAGTGGACCGATAGGCTGAGTAGGTCGTTTAAAGGGCCTTCGCCCATGGAGAGACTAATTAAAATCAAAGAAAAAATAATATTTATTCAATTAGACTTTTACAAGGTACTTTTGAATCATCAATTTTAATCTACCGCCGCTTCAGAACGTGTTATTGGAGAATATGTATATGTCGGAGGGTCTTGGGCGTTATTGTCTTTTTAAAATAGTGACAGTAAAACTTCTGGAGGTAATTTCAAAAACTTAGTACAGAGCTCCGTTCGGTCCGGCGTTCCGAGCGAGAATGAATCATTCGCGATCGGGGGGCTGTATTTATACCCTACGTTGGACGCACCGTGGTGATGCGTCGACGCTTCGACATATATAACAATACATATAAAATATACATGTGTAAACGTATGTAAGACATACATACATAAAATTTATGTTGCTTAATTGTAATTCTGATCAATTTACTAACTTTCAGCACTTATTATTTGAAATTTAATTTGCTTTATTATAGAGTTTATCTTTAATCGACTTCTTCAACTTAAATAAAGTACCACTCGTCTTATCGACAACTCTTCTAAATATGCCCCACACTGAAAATAAATTAATTTGATACACAAATCTTCACAATATAGCTCACTTCACTTCAGTGTGAACAATCCTTTACGTTATTATACATTTGTGTATCGATTTTATAATGTATCAGATTATATTGTAATGTAGAAACTGTTGCTAGGCGCTGAGAGCTCCATTATCGTTCAACGATGTATTGTGCTTTGTACTTAAAGGTATTATGGAGCTTAAGATGTTTCGGGTCGTGTGTGGAGGGTTTATTTAGTTTACTTTGATTATTCTGCAGAGGTATTTAGTGTATTGATAATTTCATTTGCATGTATTTATCCAGGTATTTCCGATGTGTTTTGAAATGAAATTATATTTATTGAATCCATAAATATAGCAGTGATGGCCTCGTGGTTTAGACGCGCGGTCGAGAATTTCGGCGGTCGCAGGTTCAAACACCTCTGACTTTTCGAAGTTATGTGTGTATAAATTAAATAATATAAAAATTAAATACGTCCCACTGCTGGGCACGGGCCTCCTCTACAACTGAGAGGGTTTAGGCCTTAGTCCACCACGCTGGCCTAGTGCGGATTGGCGGACTACACAACTAAGAAATTCCTAAGAACTTTTTAGGTGTGCAGGTTTTATCACGATGTTTTCCTTCACCGTTAAAGCAAGTGATAATTCATTGTGAATACACACATAACTTTGAAAAGTTAGAGGTGTGTGCCTGGGGTTTGAACCTGCGACCGCCGAAATTCTCGAACGCGCGCCTAAGCCTCGAGGCCATCACTGCTTAACGGCAATGAGTATTTCTATGGAAATCCTGAATAAGTACCAAAAACAGATATCAGATAATAAATGCGAAAACATAATTCCGATTGTGTTTATTACAATACAGTATTATTGTTCGAATATTTCTTTCGTTCAGACCTGGTGTTATCACGGATGATTTATACGAAAGGAAAAAAAACTTATGAACTGAAGTAGTCTTTTCGTAGTAAAGAACGAACGAACGCACAATCAAAGTTTTCTATTCACAACATCAGAATGAAGGTGTTCCCCGACTGTGCTGATCGAATCACTTGCGACATTTTTAACGTTTAAAATTCTTTAATAATAAATGTGTTGCCATATTTTGTCTCCCTTCATTAGGGGACCTATGTCATTAGAGGGAGCAAGATAGAAAATCTACCTAGAAAGTTTATTTATAATTAACGTTTCTATCTACCAATGTACACACTTCGTAACACATAAACTCGTCTCCGCCATTCCTCTGTTTGGTGAGCGAAAACAGTTCTTAGTAAATAGATAATGTCATATTTTTGAAAAGGGTTGGCAGCTGCGAACGAAAGTGTTCGCTCACATAGAAGCACCTTGATAAACTCGTAATTTTCAGTGGAGGCAGCCCTAAGATTGCGTGAGGAAATATTATTCACTGTCCGTCATGAAATGACGTGGGATTTAAACCGACGTATTGTTAGTTTAGGGAGTGAGTTCCTTTTGGATACATCTGGTGTATTCGTTATAAAAAAAATCCTGGAAATAAAAAATCCTGTCTCTTTTGACTGGGGTCATAGAAAATATGAAATACTTTCATCAATGACAACTAATTAAATTAAGACAACACAGAACACCAAATACAAAAATATGTCTGACGAGTCTTTATCAAAATACCAACTTAAAATTATTTTATTTTGCTTCTTATTTATCACAGCTATCCCAAAAAGGGTAAACAGATTTTTTTTTCTACACCAGCCTTTCACCAGCTATATTTTAGTCTCAAAATAGAGAGGACGGGTTTTTCATAGTTTTTCAGGACTGTTACCAAACTTTTTGGTGTGAAATTCCCAGAACCCAGGTTTTCATTCTTTATGGGTGAAGAAAAACATCCTCTCCTTGCATGGTTGACTGGAAGAGATCGCTCACAGCGATAAGACTGCCAATTTAATGTGCCTACTTTTTAAGATATGTTTTCTTTGTCCTAACGTTTATTACCTATGTGGTATGAAAAACGAAGATTTTTAAATTTTTTATAATGTTAACGTAGTTGTATATATTATAAAAACTGTATTTATTTTAAAAACTGATGGTCATCAAGCGCAGGGCATACGCAATAAAAATTCAAGTGTTAACAGAACCGTTTGGTGTATTGGAAATTATTAATTGAACGTGAAACACTCGTCTGCGTGATGAGTTGTCGGCGAGCCAATTTAACTGATTGCGCGGCTCTGTCGGAAAATTGAGAGTGAAATTTTATCGACTTACGTATTCGAGTATGGTTTTATTGGCATTATTTAGAGCAGTGTAGCTTATTTATTTTATTTATTCAGTTAGTACGGTTACACCAATTGCACTAATCGATAAGAAACTATAGTACAATAAAAAATAATTAAAATAAAGAAGCTTGTACATATTTTATGATATAAGAGGAGAATCAAGTGATGAGTCGATTCATCGAAGGAATATTCTTGGGGTAGTAAATAAATAAATACACACAATAGTCATATACTTAATTCAGATCTTTCACTAAGATCAAAATCTTTTGTCGTGGGAATTAAGAAGAAATAAGAACCACAAGATTATTTTGCCTCACAAGCACCTATATTCCATTGCGAACGATCGGATTCTGATTTCATTGAATTGAGGCTGCCATACACACTTGCATTCGAAAACTAAAATATATATGCCTGGAATATACGACAACCCCGTGGCGCAGTTGGCCAGAAACGAAAGGCGCGGGTTTGATCCCCGCACAGAGACAAATGTTTGCGTGATACACAAATATTTGTTTCGCGTCTGGGTATTTGTGAGACAGAAATGTCTCTTGTAGCTTCTGATACCCACGACACAAGACTCGTATCTTAATGTGGAGTCAGAACTATGTATGTGACTGTTGGGTGTAGGTATATATTATTTGATTGTAATTAGAACCTGGGCCTCTCGAGATGGTTTCTTTATAGGTAGACACCAAACCTAAGTAGCCATCACTCCATTTGGTAACAAACTTTCTCTCTAAGCGAATGAAATGTAAAAAGCAACTTAACATAAAACCCCGAGTCCATTAGCGAATGTACGTAATTTATAATTAAACAAATAATTTAATTAAATCCCCCTCAGCTTTTACGATTTTTGTTGAAGGGACCGGGCCGTGGGCGTCGACTTTCCGCGGGCCTTATTACCAAACTTTCTTATTTATAAAGATAATGGACGCGGTGTGTTTTGAGTTCAAATTGCATTATTTACGTTCGGCAACATGAAGCGTAGATTTGTATTTAAATTTTCATTTATTGTGGTACTAGCATTATTGTTAATTAAATATCGATCCTCTAAGACAGTGGTCGGCAACCTTTTGGCAGGCAAGGGCCGCATTGTGATATTTACCCTAGATTCTACATAATACCTATGTATAATTAATTGGTCATATCCCACAGAAAAAATGAAAATACTAACATTGTCGGGCCGCAAGCAAGACGTCCGCGGGCCGCGCGTTGCCGACCGCTGCTCTAAGAAATAATCGCATACATGTTCGCAACGTCATATATTATTTGCCGTTCCAAATATCTGTTGAATAGTTTACCACGCTTTTCAACTTTAATTCGACAGACTTTTTTAAATTTAATTTGTGCGATCACCACAAATTTTGTTTTAAGTAACAAAATTAAGCTTGTGAGCGGTCTAAGAAAAAATACTCTAAAAAAATTCAGTGTCCTGAAAAATCTGTAATAATGGAGGTTATCAAGTTAAAGTATTGTTACTCTAGCGAGAAGTATACTGCACGGTATCGAATTAAGGGTTAAAGGACAGCGTATTTAAGAACCTTAAAACTTATTTAAAAATGTTCTTAATATTGAAATAAAAAAATTAAATTTGGTTAACGTAATGAATCACAGTATTTTTTAACCAATAATAAGGCAACGCCATCTAGCAAAGTTAACGTAAACTATTTGTTAAAATACTAAAGTCTCAACGTACGTAAGAAATTGTATATCGGTTTCTGCAATGATTCGAGAGATGGCGCAGATTGAACTATATAAAGTAGAAAATTATAAAACAGCCATTACGACTGAAAAAGTATAATTATTTAGTAATTTATAAAGCTTATTTCTTTGCACTAAATATTAATAATATTTAATACTTCCAATAATTTTAATAATGTGATTTATCACAATTTCCGCTAATTATTTAAATTTAAATAAAAAAACATATATTAAGCAATCAAATATAGTAAATCTATTGGTCCTCAAAACAGTAACAAAATCTTTATTAAACTAACCACTACAAACTGTGAGTATAAAACTTTTTTTAAATCAAACATTGTACAATAGATGGCGTTGTAAAACACAAATTAAATACATACAGCATTTCCCATAAATCAGTTACCGAATCAAACCGATACCGAATTAATAAGATTAAACAATTTTACGAGTTCATTACCTGTGCGGTGCAGTCTCGACTGTTTGTGTGAAAGTGAACGCTGAATATTAAATACTGGAAAGCTAAATGTCGAAGCATCGAAGGCAGGGTCTGCATTGAATGTAAATTATTGGTCTGCCCGCCATTTAATGAGAGTATGTGCGATTGCAGAAAGTCAATACATTCTTATCTTGGTATGATTGTCTGTCCGTCTACACTTTGACGTTGAACGGGATGAACCAAATTTGATGAATTTTATATGGAGATTGATAAAACAGAGATAGGACCTTAAGGATATTTAGTATTTACTATCTTTTCCATTGCGCCCAAGCAAAAGTGGACAATTATTAAAAAGGGAAAGTGAATTTTTTGTTGTACTATACTGCGCAAACAAATTTATATGGATTTTCGTATGGAAGAAGATTGGAAGGTTATATATAGGCTAAGATTACTGAAATTCTCCGAAGAATTTTATATTTCTGTAGTGTTATATTTTTTTAACAAAATAATTAAATAAATACACCCAACAGTCACATACATAGTTCTGACCTCACACTAGGATACAAGTCCTGGGCCGTGGGTATCAGAAACTACGAGAGACTTTTTGGTCTCACAAACACCCAGACCCAAAACAAATATATGTGGATCACACAAACATTTGTCTCGGTGCGGGGATCGAACCCGCGGCCTCTCGTTTCGCAAGCTGGTATCTAGCCAACTGCGCCACGGGGCTGTCATCAGAATAGACTTGAGCGAAGCCGCGGGTAACAGTAACTAACATAACTGTAAACTGCATATGCGAGATATAGATCAACGTTGCAGCTTAGCTTGACTAAATATGTAAATGAACCGGCTTTACCGAGGCAAAAGTACAATCTCTTTGAAAATCGACGCAAAATAAGCTTTTGGCGCGCTATTAAGTCAAATCTTATTTATTTTTATATCTATTTATAGCAGCTTATATACGCTGGGCCCCACCGCTGGGCAAGGGCCTCCTCTACAACAGAGATGGGAGAATTTATTTTTAGTTACATACAAACCTGTATAGCCTTAGGAGCAGGCAAAGGTATTTTAGAGGTATTTCTACCGCCCGCACACCGTTTTAAGTCCGACTGCCTTGGTCTCCAGAGGTCCCAGAGCAGAGGTTTCAGGTTCAATGCTCGGGTGAGTGTTATAGGCTTCTTCTATTAGGAAATTCTCTGTAGCAGTTCTGTTGGACTAAGACCTCCACGCAACTATAGAGGAGGCCTTAGACAGTAGCAGGAATTGTATTGAAATATTTCAAAATAAGATCATGAAAAACGAAAGTATAAATTCTTTAAAAAAAAAAAATATTTTCTACAGAATTTAGGTCATTGGGTTAACGCGTGTGTTTTATATTTTTCTTTAGTTAGTTGCAACTTTTGAAGACTAGCTATGGTCTGATGCATCAAGTAGTTGGTTAATGTATTCTTGAGACGCTTCCTCCTAAATTAGCTTTCACGATCCATGCCTTCTGATGAAGTCATCATCATCAGCCCATATACTCCCACTGCTGAGCACGGGCCTCCTCTACAACTGAGAGGGTTTAGGCCTTAGTCCACCACACTGGCCTAGTGGGAGGTGGCGGACTACACTCCCAAGAAATTCCTAACAACGAAGAAGAATAATTAAGTCATGACGTACTAACCTTGATTAGGCTATGCTTTTGACAGCTTTCGTAATACAGATGACTTGTGGGATAAGTATTTGTTTGATCCACATTTAATTTCGAGTCTGGGTGTTTGTGATACAAGTCTTGTACCTGGAAAAAAGGAGGCAAACGAGCAAGTGAGCCACCTGATGTTAAGTGGTCAACACCGCCCATGAACACCCGCAATACCAGAGGAATCATCGGTGTGTTGTCGGCCTTTGAGGAAAATATAGGCTCTGTTCTTGAAGGCCCCTAAGTCGTATCTGTTTGGAAATACCGCCGAGGCAAGCTGATTCCATAAAGATGTAGTGCGAGGAAGGAAACACCGTTTGAACCGCACTGTTGAGGAAAGCCATTAATCCAGATATAGTACTCAAAGCGACGCAACGTCTCTTCGCAATGCCAGGGTGTCAATTTTCTCGGAAAGAGTCCTACACAAAATACTGTCAAAACACAAAAAAAATACAAAAAATTGTTAGTTTTTTAGTATTTAAACATCAATTAATCATAACAGACACAGAAATTATATACATACATACATACATGTACATACATAATCCCACGCCTGTATTCCCCGCGGGTTAAGGCAGAGGTGCATTTCTGCGCCCACATTTCGCCACGTCGTCACTCTCACCTAATAGATGGCGAGCCTATTGCCATTTCTCCGGCATATTTCTAGATTCCGTGCTGTTACTGATGTTTTCCTAAAGGAAAAACTAAGTAGCTCTAGATCGTACAGCACATAATTTTCCGAGAGTATCACGAGACAGTTAATAAACTTTTGTGTGATGACAAATATTTTTTTCGAATCGCTTATTTGTGACACACAACATGTGCCTGACAAACAATACTGTCAAAAAACTACAAAACAAATGTTTATGGGTAATATAAATTAAATAACAATTTATCATTATAAGTAGTGAAATTCCTATGTGTAGCATAGAAATAATACTTCAAGTTCTATAAAATCTTAAGAATAAATTAATTAATAAATACACCCAACAGTCATATACATACTTCTGACCCCACATTAAGATAGTCTTGTGTCGTGGGTATTAGATACTATGAGAGACTTTTTCGGTCTCACAAACACCTAGACCCGAAACAGATATTTGTTTCAATTTTGTTGAACACCCGGCCTCACGTTTCGCGAGATGGTGCCTAGCCAACTACGCCACAGGGCTGTCAAAAATGAATATAACTATATAAAGTTATATATAAATTGCTTATTAGTCTCATATATTATTTTTGGAACTTATATTCTTTGTGATTAAAATATGTAATAAAAATATAGTAACTGTTTGGGAACTGTCGTTTAAAATTCTGATTACCGTCTTATAACTCTGTATCACACTTACAACTTTAAGTCGACATCTACAAAAGTACCCATACATATTATCTGCCTGTAACAATGAGGAAAATATTCTGTCACTCGACATACTGTACAAATCACGACAGTGTGTTCGTCACCGACATGACGTTTCTATTAAAATTATGAGTTCCAAGCACGTTTATTGTGGGCGCACTGCAAGCAAGATTTCTATGGAAATTTCACATACATACATTCCTGAATCCCCGTAGGGGTAGGCAGAGGTGCATCACGGTACATTTAGTTACTAGTTTTAACTAATTTGAAATGGTGGCGAGCTTATTTACTCAAAACACATACATAAGATAAAATCTTCAGAGTACAGAAGACTTAATTAGTACAAAAGGCGGTCTTATCGCACAAAACGATATCTTATTTTATTTATTTTTTATTTAATATGCTTTATTGTACACCATTACAATAGAAAGAACATTGTTAACTGGTCACAACTCAATAAGGTAGTGTCACAAATGGCGGCCTTATCGCTCTCGGCGATTTCTTCCAGGCAACCGTTAGATGGACTGGAGAGATCAGAAACATAGAGTGGGTGGTCATAATTTTAGTAAATTTAGAATTGTAAAAAATTGATGTACGCAAAAATTTCAAAATAATAACAATAAATAAATGTAATTAGAACTAATAATTAACTCAACAAATATAAGAAAAATATAATAAAAATATAAGTACGAGTAAATGAAAAATAAATATATACAATATATATATATATATATACTACGTGAGTGACAAAAAATGTTCCTTGACAAGTCTTTTAAAGATATAAATTGATTTGGCTTCTCTTATTGTCACTGGCAGTTCATTCCATAAACGAGCAGCGTGAATAGTAAAAGACCTGCTAAGGAATGAAGTGCCGTGCTTGGGGATTTCTAGTACCAAGTTCTCTGATGACCTAAGAGATCGTTCATGTGTGCTACATAGAAAATTAAATCGCTTTTTAAGATAATGGGGGGCAGAGGGATGGAACAAGATACAATAGAGGAGAGACAGGATTCGAGTATTACGGCGAGAACGCATAGATAGCCACTTGAGTTTAGCACGAAATTCGGAAATGTGGTCATATTTACGAAGTCCAAATATAAACCGTATACAAAGATTCTGAAGTCGCTCAAGCTTTTCAAATTGGGCTTCGGTGAGATCAAGGTAGCTAGCATCGGCATAATCAAGGAGAGGAAACAGGATATCTTACAGACAACCAAGATGGAGATGTAGGAAGAGAAATGAGCAAGAGCACAAGGTTAAATTTAAAAAAAAAAGAATAAAATTAAAACAGAGATCGTAAAATCTTATATCTTTAAATGAGCAATTCTTGTATATATATAATTGGAATCTCGGAATCGGCTCCAACGATTTTCATAAAATTTAGTATATAGGGGGTTTCGGGGGCGATAAATCGATCTAGCTAGGAATCATTTTTAGAAAATATCATTTGGAAGAAAAATAACAAAGAGGAGGCGTTTGAGTAGACTCTTCCTGACATCTATTGGCGAATTGGCGAATAATAATACTATTTTTTGTGAGCAACTAATTGCTTTAACGACACAACAGCAGATGGCGTTGTTAAGTAACATTATTCATATTTCATCATTTTATTAGTAATTCGTACTTAAAGTTAATTTCCAAAAAACACAATTTAAAAAAAAAAATCCGAGCAAAGCTCGGTCATCCAGGTACTGTTAATAAATAGAGTAAAAAAAAACTAGAAATATGTATACATAAACATGTATAGCTTGTTGCTGTTTTTCGGGCACATTTTTAGACTCCGTCCTAGTGTTGAAAAATTGGATATGCAAATACCCATAACAATTTGCCCAACTCGGGAATCAATCCCAAGATCTCGAATTTGCACGGCACTCACTTAAGTCAAAGTCAAGTCAAAGTATCTTTATTCGAATAGACTTGTACAAGTTCTTTTGAATCGTCAATTTTAAATTATTTTAAATTCGTCGTTTTGAAACGTGTCATCGCTGTGAAGAAGCGGCAAGAAACTCCCTCAGCAACACGAAATGTACCTAATTTTTATTTTATTTTATAGAAAATAGCAATATATTTATTTTTAATTGGCATTGTTACAATTTTTCATGATAAATGTCATAACGATAACTTGTGCGCGAAACCACTATGAGACTGGACAAAAATATATGTTAATTTCTTTTTTTTTTCGCTAAAATTTAAAACCTATAAAACTAACGAAGACGCGGCCCAAACCAACAGACATCGTATACATAAAGTGAACAAGAAACAAATATTACACAATATCGAACGCCCGTTCACGTATAAATGCCAAAATCGCAGTAATTGCAGTGAAACGAGTCGCGCACGCACATATTAATCTTTTGTATGTTGAGCTGACATATTATCCGCATACCAAACACCATTCACACAACATATAATTGATTTTTTTTAACAAAAAATTGCATAAGTCATTGACGGTTAGATGGAGTAAAGTATAAATGAAATAGCATTAAGAATCGACTGCCTGGTTAGTTCAATAACTGCAATGAAGACGTCCCGCGTTCGATTCCCGAGTAGGGCACAGTGCAAGTGGAATGGGTCTTTTTATTTGGGACTTTAAGTAGTTCGTGAACTGCTACACCTACCGGTCATACAAAGACATACGCTTGCCTTTGAGAATCCAGCTAGTCATCAGCCCTTATAGGTCCCACTGCTGGGGACGGGCCTTATCTTCGGTAGACAGATGTTACGCCTTACTCTACTACGCTCGCTTAGTGAATATTGAACTTCTCAGACATGCGGGTAACATCGCGATGTTTTCCTCCACCGTAAAGTATGTATTAAAAATACCTCAATGTGAATATCAAAATGGTGACACCGTGAACGCGCATTTAATCCTAAAGGCGTCTCGAGACCATCATCAGCCCATATACGTCCCACTGCTGGCCACGGGCCTCCTCTACAGCTGAGAGGGTTTAGGCCTTAGTCCACCACGCTGGCCTAGTGCGGGTTGGCGGACTACACATCTAAGAAATTCCTAAGAACTTTGTAGGTGTGCAGGGTTTATCACGATGTTTTCCTTCACCGTTAAAGCAAGTGATAATTCATTGTCAATACACACATAACTTCAAAAAGTCAGAGGTATGTGCCTGGGGTTTGAACCTGCGACCGTCCAAATTCTCGACCGCGTGCCTTAACCTTGAGGCCATCGCTGCTTTTCTCTCTCTTCTGGAGACCACTGCCTATTATTTTTTTTTTGCGCCGGAGGTTATTTAATAAAATATACCTACCCTGGGAATCGCACTTGGGCTTTTTGTATCGCGTTTCGAAAACTATGTCGAAACACAATTATTTATGAATGATTTTAGTACTGTCAATGTATAAAGTATTCTATAAATGTAAAACTATTAAAAGCAAACCCTAATCCGCACCTTGGCGTCACTTTTTCATTCACTTTCATCAATCGAAGGGATTATATATAAAAACATTGCTAAAAAATGCTTTTACAACAACTTACCATAGGATGTGTATATCAATTTCTATTTTATGGACTTGAGAATAAAGTACATTTTTGATTATGTGTCTATGCAACGCGATCAGAGTACTGTCTGCAGTCGGTCGCACCATTACACCATCTAAGCCAGTGACGTGCGGTCGTTGATTGCAAAGTTTTTGTTCAAAAAGTTATAGTGCAGTGAATCGGGAAAGCGATATTCTTGGAGTGATCATTTAAAGGTAATTTGAAATTATCTATTAAATAGAATTAAATAGGATATTATGCATTTCTTTTATGGGGTTAAAAAATAAGTGAATTTGCAATAAAGATTTCTACTTTTTGAAGGATACAAACATTAGCTTCCTTTTTTTTATCAATTTGTGTATTAAAGAAGAAAATTAATACGACAAAAATTAAAAAAAAAATCTCAATTAAAGCAGATAAGCACTAAGCACAATAATTAAAAAAAAAACTCTCAGTGAGTCAGTAGTTCACGTAATAAGAAAATATATTTAACAGGAATAATATATAATGTTTAACACGTAACGAAAAATTGCAATTTCGTAGTAAAACAGGTTCAATCCGGATTCAGTGAAATTATTCATATTTGTTTCTGCTCGAAGTGCAGTAAAACTGAAAGGTGTTTTTAGTTTGTGTTATAACATACCTTGAGTTCAAGATATGTCAATATTTTGTGAATGGAACTTTTTATTACGGAACAAAATGCTTTAGATACTTTTATGTAAACACGTTGCATAATAAATTTAAAAGCCATGCCTTCACGCTTTTCCATGCGATGCAAAACATCTTACAACACTATCCAATGAAAAAAAGCAGTAATATATATAAATTCAGTCACAATTCAATAAAAAAAGTTCCGTATTTTTTTAAATACAGTTTGTCAAAATTATTTGTTTCGGGGTCTAGGTTTTTCTGACATCAAAAATACTTCCGTAGTTTCTAATACTCACGACACAAGACTTGTATCTCAGTGTGGGGTCACAAGTATGTATGTATGTAATATCTATGTGACCAATGGGTGGCTTTATTATTTAATTATTAACTGAGTGCGAACCCACAAAAAATAGGGGGTGACAATAAAAAGTTACTTCCTAATTAATCTATACATTTATACAAATAAATAAAATTGGAGTGTCTGTTTGTGATATTGAAATAACCGCTTTTTAATAAATGCATATGGATGTATACACGGTACATATACCAAAATATCTTTTTTTTACAATTTTTGTCTGTCTGTCTGTTCCGGCTAATCTCTGAAACGGGTGGACCGATTTTAACGGGACTTTCACTGGCAGATAGCTGATGTAATAAGGAGTAACTTAGGCTACGTACATATAAATAAAATTTGAGTGTCTGTTTGTAATATTGCAATAACCATTTTTTACTACATGTATATATGAATATATATGTATACAAGGTACATACACCAAAATAACATTTTTTACAATTTTTGTCTGTCTGTCTGTTTGTTCCGGCTAATCACTGAAATGGCTGGACCGATTTTGAGGGGACTTTTATTGGCAGGTAGCTGATGTAATAAGAAGTAACCTAGGCTACTTTTAGTTTATCAATTTTCCTATTAAAAATAAATTTTCCGCGCAGACGAAGTCGCGGGCACAGCTAGTGAAACATATAAAGGCTAATTTGATAATAACTAGATTCCACTACACACTACATGGGCACAAAATCTTATACTAAAATTTGTAACTAGTAAGAAAAAATAAACAAAAACCGCATTAATTAACCGCAGAACTACGTTGAATGCGATATTAAAGGGTATTTATAACACCTCGTGCGGCGTCATGTGCCATAGAACATCTTTGATTATGTCTAATTAATAAGTCGTGATGGCCTTGAGGTTTAGGTACGCGGTCGAGAATTTCGACGGTCGCGGGTTCAAACCCCAGGCACACACCTCTGACTTTTCGAAGTTATGTGTGTATTCACAATGAATTATCACGTACTTTAACGGTGAAGGAAAGCATCGTGATGAAACCTGCACACCTAAAAAGTTCTTAGGAATTTCTTAGGTGTGTAGTCCGCCAACCCGCACTAGGCCAGCGTGGTGGACTAAGGCCTAAACCCTCTCAATGGTAGAGGAGGCCCGTGCCCAGCAGTGGGACGTATATGGGCTGATGATGATGATGATGATGAATGTTTAATTATGTACAAAGCATTTGTGCTAGTCCCACAATATTGTGTTGATGATTCGTATGAAAACCTGCACTTTTGCATTTCATTTTGTTTATACAACTGTACGTAAAATAAAACATGTAAACATGTATTTCCCAAAAGTCCTAACGGAATTGGAGTATTTTTTTCTCGCATGTTTAAGTCGACTCTATTGCCATTTTTGGCTACATTTCTAGACTCAGTTCTTCTATTGAGAATTTCCTAATTTAAAATCCTAATTTAGAATCTCATCCACGATCTATTGATCCAACGCCGTACAACTATACCGTGGGACCAAATGAGGTGGAAGTACCGCCTTAATTTTATTATTACTTCAACAGTTTCCTTAGCCAAAACCCATAAAGCCTTCTTTAAAAGGCAGTCGTTGTCGGAACGCATTTTCCTTTCAAATCAACTCTCAGTCTTGTACGTTTATATCACCGTTTGTAACTTTCGAACGTCATTAAACAAAGATAAAATCCGATCTGTAAAGTATCGCTTTGGTTCGTTGGCGACATTAATTGAACGATTTCTATATGTTTTATGTTCGCATATTAAGTTTTAGTGCTATTTGGTATAGGAAATATACAGGGTGTATTCAGACCGTGATCGGAAACTAAGGCAGATAATAGCTGCGGTGATTACAAACACAGTGACACTAAAAAAAATACCGACAAAAAATTAAATTTTAACGTTTTCCTTACAACCACATCCATTTCATATCTATGGTTGTTAGAGAAATGTCGATTTTTTATTTTTTGTCGGGATTTTCTTCAACGTCAGGGGGTTTGTAATCACCGTAGCTATTACCTGCCTTAGTTTCCCAGCACGATCTGAATACATCCTGTATATCTTGAAGTTAAATGCTTTTAAAAATGCAATACTTTCGGGGCAATAAATATAGCTGTTTAATAATAAGTCGTGCCTTTTCTCTATTGAATTAAGAAGTGGCAGAGGCATCCCATAAGTTTGTGGAATGAATACAGAGTTCAATTGAACGGATACCACTGTGTCACAGAAAATGGGGTAATATAGAAAATTGTCGATTGCCGCTAACCGTATAGGTATGATTAACCGATCACAAGCAAACGAAGTCTCAACCAGCCTCACTCCTCGAATATAACGCAAGAGAGTTGCTTGATGTTGGTGTTCTGTGAGACTGTGGTACTACCCTCAAAACCAGCCCATTCATACCCCAGTCTATGGGTCTAGGACATAACTACTACTTCACACGGTCTTATGATTGGCCTTACGGGACAATAGATAAGATCATTGGTATCTCGACATGAGTAAGCGACGAGGTCTCGTGAACTCACGGATTTATTTCTGAGTCGGGTACGACGTTTCTCAGTAATAGCACAAAGTCGGGAAACATACTTGATAAGCAGCAATGAGCTAGAAACCGTGTGGGATATAAAGACTCGGGAAAAGTATAATAACATTTTTATAAATAAACACACCCAACAGTCACATACATAGTTCTGACCCCACATTAAGATACAAGTCTTGTGTCGTGGGTATCAGAAACTACGAGAGACTTTTCGGTCTCACAAACACCCAGACCAGAAACAAATGCCCCCCGAGGTGTTAACGTCACACACGTTATTTCGGCGTGCCTCTTGGCACCGCGCAGAGGCGGTCCCGGTCCAATCCATAGCTCTGGCTTCAGGGTATACCGGGGCCGTCTCGTTGAATGCGCTGATGGTGGCCGTCACGGGGTTTTTAGTCGGTATTACGGCGCATTGTTTTTTTGGTATGGACCCGGCCCAGCGGCCGCCCATCCACGGGCGGTAACATCCATGCTGGGTCGGAAGGCGCCGGTGAGTCCGACACACCCTCGCCCCTCGGTGGTGGGATGGTCCGTAAATAGGATTTTCCCCGCGGAAAAAAAAAGACCCGAAACAAATACTTGTGGATCAAACAAACATTTGTCTCGGTGCGGGGATTGAACCCGCAGCCTCTCGTTTCGCAAGCTGGTATGTAGCCAACTGCGCCACGGGGCTGTATAGAAAACACCTTAGCCTGCTCCGATGGGGATAGAGGCGTGAGAATATGTCTATGAATAGAAACCTGTGCCCTATACATGTCGCATTGCTACCATTTATGCACAGTGCGTCATAAAATGTCGTATGTGCCACTTTCTAAGGATCACAATGGCACATATCATGAATTTTATCAGATTTCCTTTATTACACTTTCTATATTGTGATTTAAGAATGTTTGCGGTAAACGAAAGCGAGTCACGATTTAGGGCTTACGACTCTAGACTGTCGTCAATAGAACCTTGTTAACCTAACCCCGATGCTTAGGGAAAGCTGTCCTGTAGTAGTTCCAATATGTAGTAATAGATGTCGTTATATTTAAAATAGACACGTAACATAAAAATCATGATAAATAAAATTTTATAATTACGCAGTCAGATCATATAAACTTATAAAGCATAACTGGGTCTGTAAGTATTGTTTTACAAACATAATAATAAAAATTAAGTGATTAAGGCCTATCCCCTTGCACTCTCAGTTGTTGAAGAGGTCTGTGTCTAGCAGTGGGACGTATATCGCACCCCCGGTGCGAGACTGTCACTTATGCAAAAATGCAATTTTTCAGGAGAAGCATTTAAAACTTTGACATCTCAAAAAATAATGATATTTCAAGATTTAGACAAGATGACTAGCTTTTACTACAACATCAACTTTGAACTTACTTTGAATAAATAATGACCACTTAATGTTGTAAAAAAGATACTATACTATTATTATAAACATTCCAACCCCCTCAGAAGTGACGTTATGGCACTAACGAAAAATAATAACTGTAATTATGACATACTGAGTTAAAAAGGAAACAAGAACAAATTGTTTACTTAGTTTTAATTTAAATCAAAATATGACCATTGAACAGTTATTGGCGTAAGAAAAAAATAATTCAAAGTTCTATAAAATACACTTAAAAAATGTTTGTACTTCTTAACATTTCTACAGTAGTGTAGTATTAATAGAATAAAAAATCAAGTAGAAAATAGTGTAACAAAGAAATAACAATCTTATATAGGATCTAGTATAGGACAAAATGAGAATGTTACGCAAGTACGTATTACGATTTTTTTTTCAATTGTTAGGATTACGAGTACGTTTTTTCCCCTTTTTTTCGGTGATGATTTTAGTTCATGGTCATCAACAGCTTCATTCTTAGATCTACTATCACTAGATGAACTGGAACTGGAGGAAATGCTGGTTGAAGAAGACGAACTATTGCTCCAGAATCAAAAAAATATTATGTCTCAATTACCAGTAGTAACAGTGTTGCTCCAAGACACACATGCAATAGCAGGGGGACTGGGCACAACTGACCAAAAAAACGATGTTGCTCCCAGCGTTGCCGTGATTCGCGCCAAAACCACAACGACACTATTTACTTTACTATTTTTACTTTTTACTATTTTTTTTACTTTCCCTCATACGGAAACTATGCGTACTACGAAAGTAACGCTATCGCACCAAGTAAAGGGGTGCATAAGGACACTTATTACATATTTAACTCATTTTTGCAATTTTTGCATAAGTGACAGTCTCGCACCGAGGGTGCGATATGATGATGATGATCATAACTATTTAAAATAAATTAATAGAACACTATGGCATGCAAACAGCGTTATGAATTTTATGCCTATTCGATTTTAAAAACTGTTTTTATAAATCTATCAGTTTGCACACATACTAAATTGAGGCCTATGTAGATTTTGCAATGATCCTCATCCGAAAACAAAGCTTGCAGCCATCCAAAGGAATAGTGTAACAAACGAGTACTATTTGTCTCTATCTAATGTCTCCATAATTCGAGAAACGTAAATTATGACTGTTTTTGTCATTGTCTTTCGCAATGCAAATAATTTTCTGCGATTATTTTTTCTACGTACACACGCACTCATGCCTATACTATATGTATATCTCGAAGGGAGCAGAGTTGCATTTCCGCTCATATTTCGCCAATTATGTTTCGTCCCACGTAATAGTAGGCGCGGCTATTGCCGTTTCTCGAGCACATGTCCTGACTCCGTGTTGCTACTGAGAATTTCCTAATGAAAAAACCCCAACAATACTGCCCAACCCAACCAACCAATACTTAAGCCGCGAGACCATGAGACAGTACGAAACTTCATCATCATCAGCCCAAATACGTCCCACTGCTGGGCACGGGCCTCCTCTACAACTGAGAGGGTTTAGGCCTTAGTCCACCACGCTGGCCTAGTGCGGGTTGGCGGACTACACGCCTAAGAAATTCCTAAGAACTTTTAGGTGTGCAGGTTTTATCACGATGTTTTCCTTCACCGTTAAAGCAAGTGATAATTCATTGTGAATACACACATAACTTCGAAAAGTCAGAGGTGTGTGCCTGGGGTTTGAACCTGCGACCGCCGAAATTTTCGACCGCGCGCCTAAACCTCGAGGTCATCACTGCAGTACGAAACTGCGTAAAATATTTTGTTTTTACATATCAGTCTCTCAATATCTCTTTCACTGTTATCATACACATATTTTAGTCACAACTGTCGTTTTAAATCGTGGAATATAGTTAAAACAAGAAGCGTTTGCTATGTAAACCGTGTCAACGTAGTGCTATCATTATGAGATCTTATCGAAGCACTGGCTCAGAAAAAAACAGTGTTTAATACTAATTATTGTATAATAACTGTTTTACTTCACAATGTACTTCGTACGGAATATTGAAGACATTTTAAACGATGGTTGTCGGAACATAGAGATTGACCACTACGATATTTGAATTGTTAGCTTTAACAGTGGTCTTAAGAAAAGATAAAATAAAGAGATATTTTTGAAATATGATCGATTTTAAGCGGCCGAACTATTTAATAAAGTTATTTTTGCATTAAGTTATAATAAAAAAAAAAACAACCAACCGTCACAAATATACATACATACCGTCACAAATATAGTTACAATCCCTACTACGGAGACTTTTAGTCTCCTAGTCAGACCCGAAACAAATATAGTCAAAGACAAAGTCAAAGTCAAAATCATCTTTATTCAAATAGACTTTTACAAGTTCTTTTGAATCGTCAATATTAAACTATTTTTTAAAACTATTGCCGCTTCGAAACGTGTTATCGCTGTGGAGAAGAAACGGCAACAAACTCCCTCAGCAACACGAAATGTATTTTTTTTTAATAATAAATATAATTATTATAATTACATTTTTTAAATGTCATTATATAAATTTAATCTTATGTATGTCATAACGATACAAATTGTAGCAACGAAACTTCTGATCAATTTACTTACTCCCAGGGCTTATTGTATCCAATATAATCTGAAATGCAGATCATACAAATATTTATCTTGGTTCGAACCCGCCACCTCTCGTTTCACAAGCTGGTGTCTAACCAATTGCGCCACGGAAGCTGTCAACGATGATACCTCGTATAACGATGTGTAAAAAATAAAAAAGCAAGTTTTCATAGCGGTCCAGATTATATCTTTATGTTAATTATATTGACATACATATTAACTCCAAAGCATATTATATATTTTTTTAATTAACGACATTAATACTTAAAAGCATTATACGTATAATATAAATATTAAAAAAAAAATATACAACTCCGGATACATTCATTATGGTAATTATTTTTATACAAATAAATAAAATTAGAGTGTATGTTTTTAATATTAAATAACCGCTTTTTACTAAATGCATATGGATTGAAAAACGGAAGACATTTAAAGGAAACCCGTACACTTAGTTGTATACGAAGATTTGTTTTAGGATATTTAGTCCGACGACACACAATAGCCATTAGACAAAGACCTAATCCTGTCAGTAGAGGAAGCCCATGCTCAGCACTAGACAGATTTTTCTAACCACAATCCTTATTCTTACTATAATATTATAAATGCGAAAGTAGTTCTCCTGTCTCGCTTTCCTGCTAAAACTACTGAACCGATTTAAATGAAATTTGGTACATAGATAGTTTAGAGCCTGAGAAAGGACACAGGCTTTTATTGCGAAAAAGGGGTTTAAAGGGGTTGAAAGGGGGGATGAAATGTTGTATGGAAGTATTGTCATTTTTAAAGCTAGAAGCTTGTAACTTATTTTTTAGGCTGTTGATTAGATATAAATAAATATGACATTCAAAGTTTGTAAAAAAAATACCTTTAAGGGGGTAAAATAACGATAGGGAATAGGGGATGAAATGTATTATATGTATAAATGCAAGTAAGAAACTTGCCAAGCGCCGCGCCGTACACTATGAGCGGTACGCTGCCGCACACCGGGACTCTGTTGAGTAATATAGACTATAACTTATTTTCTTTCTGAACTCAACCCTGTAGTCTACGCGGACGGAGTCGCGGGCAAAAGCTAGTTCAATATAAATCATAAAAAAGCTGCAGACAACTCCAACGATATTCTCAGTAGCACAATTGCTTTTCTTTTAGATAAATTTGCATTTATAACTGTACTTTTACTGTGGGAAATGTTGTCGCTTTCCTTGATTATCATGCAAGCTTTTCATCAATAAACCATTGTGGAGATCTTTGATCGCATCTAGTTACCGTTGGCTATTCTTATTCATCTTAGTTAAATAACAGTAGTAGTACTTCCAAGCACTTCTTATAAGCAGTGATGGCCTCGAGGTTTAGGCGCGCGGTCGAGAATTTCGGCGGTCGCAGGTTGAAACCCCAGGCACACACCTCTGACTTTTCGAAGTTATGTGTGTATTCACAATGAATTATCACTTGCTTTAACGGTGAAGGAAAACATCGTGATAAAACCTGCACACCTAAAAGTTCTTAGGAATTTCTTAGGTGTGTAGTCCGCCAACCCGCACTAGGCCAGCGTGGTGGACTAAGGCCTAAACCCTCTCAGTTGTAGAGGAGGCCCGTGCCCAGCAGTGGGACGTATTGGGCTGATGATGATGATGATGATGAGTAGTACTTCCATAGAAGCCCAAGAGCCCAGCTTGCCTTACAAAATTCGGAATAATATTCTTTATGCTTTAAATCTTTATTTAACAAAAGCAATTTGACATTCAAATGAGAATATCCTGACTCCACAAGAAACAATTGCAAACTGGATATGACATAATTAACGTGTAACGCTTTGGGCTTCTATGGAAGTACCGCCACTGGTAAATAACATTATTTATTGTCGTTTGTTATATATTTTGATACATTTTATCGGTATCGGTTATTTAAAATGTGGCCAAATTCAAAGGCTAATAGTTCTAGTGGCACGATATTCTAAAAGTAAATAAAAATCGACTTTGCAGTTAGATAACATAAATTTTTTTTATTATTTTCTGCTACTGTCACATACAGGCCTCCCTTAAAGACTTCTAAAGCGATTTAATGGATAAAAAATTGGCATTCAAAATGAAAGTTCGGCAGCTGTTTTCTAATGAACTGAATAATATGTGTGATGTTTGATTATTATTATTTTAACCCTCTTTTTATGTATTTATGTTAATATTTAGTTGTTCCATTTATTATTTTTGTTGTATATTATTTTACCCTTTTCACTTTTTATGCACCTACCTTTTATCTCTGCATCAACCAAAGGTTGACTGTTAGAGAATGCCTTAGGCATCAAGTCCGCCTTTATACGCAATGTGTAAAAAGCATTAATAAATAAGTAAAATTTATCTCCATCAGGGCTAGTACCTAGTAGGTACCTGTTAATATTCTGAACTTTTAAATTTCATTGCCGTAAAAAATTGAGAGACTATTACCAGCCTTCAAAGACATGAAAATGGCAATTAAACAAATGGACATTTCGCTGGCGTACGACTATTAGAATCTCGTTAAACCTCGTTATAGTTTTTGCTCTATTTTCCCGTGCACTTTCATCGTTCACAATGCTTATCATGTCACTGCATTGAGGACATATTGCGCACGACTTGTCGCGAATTTGGGCTGCGACAATTATGACAAGAAAGCAAGGAACACAAAAATTTACTAAGAAGATATAGTAATGTCTTTTTGACAGGCCCGTGGCGCAGTTAAATATATCAGCTAGTGAAACGAGAGGCCGCGGGTTCGATCCCTTACCGAGACAAATGTTCGTGTGATGCACAAATATTTGTTTCGGTTCTGGGTGTTTGTGAAACTGAAAAGTCTCTCGTAAATTCTGATACTCGCGACACGAGACTCGTATCTTGACTGTTGGGTGTATTTATTTATTTGTTTTATTTAGTTATATACCATATATCCTCTCTCTGCTACTACTGCCTCGTGGTCTCGCGGTACAAGTAAGTGCCGTGCGATCTAGAGGTCCTGGGTTCGATTCCCGGGTCGGGCAAAGTGTTATTGGGTTTTTCCATTAGGAAATTCACAGTTACAGCACGGAGTCTGGAAATGTGCCCGAAAAACGGCAATAGGCTCGCCCCCTATTACGTGGGACTGATACATACCTGGCGAAATGTGGGTGCAGAAATGCACCTCTGCCTACCCCTTCATGGAATACAGGCGTGAGTTTATGTATGTATGTATATCCTCTCACCCCTGTTAATTATAGGGGTAAGCAGAAGTGTATTTTTGCAACCACGTTTCATCAACTGTGTTTCTTCCTATAAGAAAGTGAGCGAATTTTTTGACGTTTTTCGAAACTCCCAGCTTTTCCATTAAATACATAGAAAGAGCTTATTACACTTTGTCCAATCCATGATTGACACCTAGACCTCTTCTTCGCCCAATGCGAACTCATACCGCGAGAAAACACGTGAAAAAATTCTATGATTGAAATAATGAATATTTTAAACATGTATTTCCATTGTCAGTTATTCAATGAAAACACAAAGTATGTTATTTCACACCTCATTAATAAATACAAGCAAAGAAAAAACAATCATCACAACAAAAAAAGTATTTAATAACAGGAATTCGCTTTTTGTTCCGACCACTGCAATTTTCATACAACGTGTTAATATTATAGGTATTTTTTTTAAAATGCAACAGCCATACAAAATGCAACTGTATTTTGGATGTCTTAAAGTTCATTGTAACGTTGACAAAGCAAATCATTTACCATGACCGTCGACGCCATAAACTCTTTATTACACACTAAATCACATTTCCCACGATTTAAGATGAAATGATGGAAAGTGCAGAAATGTTACACAGAGAAACTTAAGAATGCACAATGACAGTGCTGATTAGGGATGGGCGTTTTTTTAACGAACTAGTTGAATCAACCGTTAACGATGAAGTAACGAACGAACGGTTGACGGGTTTAAAAAAAACTAGTTGATTTTTTCGACCATTTATCTAGCTAAGGCACCAAAATTTGCTGCTCATTTGCTAACATAAATATTATCAACTAGTTGACGAATTCAACTAGTTAACCAACGCAAAAAAACGGTTACGTTTCGTTGACGCCAAAAACGTCAACGTGCTGATAACAGATGCTGGGGAAGCTTACACACAAGCTTATCTATACCTAGGTATACGATTAAATAACTTAAAGCTGTACTTATAACTAAATAGTTGTACTATTGTTAAGTGATCGGCGATATTTCCAAATGGATACAACTTAGGGACTTTCAAGAAAAGAGCCTATATTTTCCTCAAAGGCCGGCAACGCACCGATGATTTCTCTGGTATTATGGGTGTTCATGGGCGGACTTAACATCAGATGGCTCAACAGCTCGTTTGCCTCCTTTCCCATAAAAAAATGATATTATAATGAGTGGAACGTAAGACAAAAAAATTTGGATTTTTTTCGACAGCCCCGTGGAGCATTGCTTGCGACACGAGAGGCCGCGGCTTCGAACCCCGCACCGAGACAAATGTTTGTGTGATCCACATAATTTGTTTCGGGTCTGGTTTGTGAGAATAAAAAGCCTCGCTTAGTTTCTGATAGCCACGACACAAGACTCGTAGCTTGGTATGAGGTCAGAACTATCTATGTGACTGTTGGATGTATTTATTTCTTTATTTTGACTATCCGTTTATTCACCACTATAACTATACACTCAAAGTTTGAATTAATTAAATTTTACAAGCATGTACTAGTTTCACTTCTAAGTTCTAAACTATAACCGCAGATATTATTTTTATCTTCTTGAGTCGTGCTGACCAAGATAATCTTTCTAGATTTTCTTACTCTTAGAAATGTGTGACGTTTTCACGATTTCTCGCGAATTTCAAAAGCTTGTGTGAATTCTGCTCTATGCGTCACAACATTAAGAATACGACTGTGTAGGTTAAATTACAAATTGAGTTTATTTTATATAGTTTCTTCATATTTTGCAAAGTGATTTCACTGTTAAGCAGTGGCGAGACTTCCATAGAAGCCCAAAAGCGTTACACGTTAATTGTGTGATGTCTAGTTTATAATTGGTTATTGTGAGGTCTTTATTTACAAATTATGAATTTTATTATTACATTATTATGAATTTTGAAAGGCAAAATGGGCTTTTGGGCTTCTATGATAGTACCGCCACTGATGTTAAGTGCATTTCAGTGCAAAAAGAGTTTCGACCATTATACCCGCTTGATGGTGACTATACCCAGGCTAATTATCTGAACTTGAAATTTGCTAGTTCAAGTTGTTGTTGAGTCTTTACTATAATAAATTCTTAGGAATAGTACGAAGTCGCAACAAAAGGTTCATTACCTCTTACGGGACTTAATCAAAGCTAGCGAAAGAAGCGTATAGGTCTTTGCTTACTACTTTAGGGGCATAAGCTACCTCGTAAATCAACGGATTTACGATCATTGAAGACGTGCAATTAAGGCAAAGTGTGTTTGGCGTTTCCCATTATGAAATTCTCAGAAGCAAAGATCTGGTAATGTAGCAAAAAAACGGCAATAGACTTACCCGCTTATTACTTTGGACTAAGAAATAGAATAGAATATAATATATCTCATATAGGTCGTAGAACCGACGGCCGGTGGGGTAGAAAGGTTCTGGAGTGGAGGCCGCGTACCGGCAAGCGCAGCGTTGGACGTCCTCCCAAAGGTGGAGTGGCGATCTAATAAAAATCGCGGTAAGCCCCTGGATGCAGTCCGCTTCCGACAGAGCGCTTTGAAAGTCTTTGGGGGAGGCCTATGTCCAGCAGTGGACGTTTTTCGGCTCATGATGATGACGATGAAGAAATTTAGATGCAGAAAAACCCCCGTGTCTGTCCTTTCGCACAAAGGTACAGGCGAGAATGTATTATTAAATTAAATATGAATATAGAAATGTCAGAAGCGGTAGAAAAAGTGTCATTCTACAAGTATAGGAACACCACTTCATCGTTTTTGTCAATTCCATACATTTTTATAATCTTTAATAGCGGTTACGATGTCAAATGTGACTTTGTCTGGGCTCTTAGTTCACCTTGAGTTCAAATTTTATATGTAGGTGTGTATGATAATTACGATTAAAAAAATATATATTGTGCTAATTGGAAATAAATTGGCTTTATTGCTATTATAAATAATAATACGATTCAGTCGATAAAGTATAGCAAATGAAAACAATACGCCATAATAGAAATATCACTTTCAATTCTAACCACTCAGTTTTAATACGTGTAGAGAAAACATAATACGCACTTCAATTTGTTTTGCTAAGTCGTCAACCAAACAATTGGCAGTAAATGAGTAAAACCGCAATAAAGTCTTACAGTAAAGAGATAATTTCGCAAATTAATGTACAGAAAAGCTAGCAAACTTTCCCTTGTTTTGAGAAGTTCTATAAAATCATATTATGTTAAACATTTTATCATCGGTTTATTTATGTATATTGGTGATAAAAGCTGACAAAAATGTATTAAGTAAGTGTGTTTTTTAAAGTAATGTTATTTCAGTTTTTATGTAACTGCCTCGTGGTCTCGCGATACAAGTATGTGCCGTGCCATCTAGAGATCTTGGGTTCGATTCCCGGGTCAGGCATTATTGGGTTTTTCCATTAGGAAATTCTCGGTAACAGCACGGAGTCTGGAAATGTGCCCTAAAAACGGCAATAGGCTCGCCCCCTATTACGTGGGACTGATACATACTTGGCGAAATGTGGGTGCAGAAATGCACCTTAGCATACCCCTTCGGGGAATACAGGCGTGAGTTTATGTATGTATGTATATAAAAGCATTATGTAAAAAAACAAATGTACGGAGACACAAGTCTTGACAAAAGAAAGGAGTTTTACGATTCACATCAGACGCGGAAGTAATATAAATTCTGTTACATATTTTGTCTGCGGTATATCATCTGATCTATCTTACGATAAAATACCATACTTAATAATTTATCACGCGTAATATCTTATATCTAGTTGAGTACATTATATCAACATTTCACTTAAGCGTGACTTATAATTTAAATACCACGATTATGATTATTATTATGCTGACTTTTTAAGACTGCCGCTTTAAAAGTGTAGAAGGAGATATAGGTACTTATAAATCCACCCAGAAACAAGTAGTTATATCGTATTCAATATTGAGGAATTCTTTATACTAGCAATCATCTATACTTCTTTACTAATACTATAAATGCGAAAGTAACTCCGTCTGACTGTCTCTTACACTTTCACACCTAACTTTACACCGAATTGATTGTTTTTTTTTTTGTCTCGAGATCAAAGGAATCTTGGTAAAGGACTAGGGTGTCTTTTTTATTTAAAATTGCTCTAGGTCGAGCAGGGACCAATACAACATGAAACATGTGAAGCATGTTGCTCAGAAAGTTATTACAGGCGTTATAAATTTACACTAATATTATATTATTTGAGTCCCGATGGGATGAGACCGGAATTCAAAATTGCACCCGGTTGGAGCCGAGGCCCACAGCTAGTATACTAATAAACCATATAATAATAAATAATAATAAATACACCCAACAGTCACATACATAGTTCTGACCCTACATTAAGATACGAGTCTTGTGTCGTGGGTGTCAGAAACTACGAGAGACTTTTCGGTCTGTGGGAGCATCGTCAGCATAGTCGATGAACTCGAAGTATGCCAAAATTTAGTATATAAGGCAATAAAGGTTTGATATGCACTGAGTCATATATTAGCACGCATCAACACCGGTCGTTTCATTTACGTCGCTGCTCGTACCCTACTTACGCAACAACTATACACGTGTATCACAGGTTCACGTACATCGGTGACTCCACGTGAACAGATACACTTACAACTGGTGACCCCGACGAAAAAAAATACCCCGACGCAAAACCGACGTGATAATACCCGACGCGATACCTACGTTTGAAGCAAACTTCATCAAATTGTGATAACTGTACTGCACAGCCTTATCAGCCTTCCACCAGCGGATCTCCCTGATTTGGCTTTCAAGAGGCATAAATATAGTTATTCAGAAAATGAACCCAAACGCAGGTTGTGAATACGCTAAATCCAGTAGTCATCCACAGCTCATGATGCAGCTAATGAACCAAATGAGTAAGCTCACTATGGAAGTCGCAGCACTGAAAGCAAGCTCATTCAGAAACGGACATCGTCACCATAGACGCAATCGAAGCCTAACGCGTCAAAGACCTCGATCGCGAACAAGAATCACGCCGGAAAGTCCTCAATGGTTATGTAAATATCACTCGCGCTATAAGGATCGAGCTTGGAATTGTGAACAACCGTGCAATTGGAGTAAGCCGTCGGAAAACTAGAATCAGCGTTGACAGAGGCGGTCGTCAGCGCTATTGTCCCATCAAACCGCCTATGCGTTACCGACCGAAAAAGTGGGTATCGCTTTTTGGTTGATACTGGCGCTAACATCTCAGCAATACCGAGAAGAGGTAACAAATTAAAAACCGACGGCACTTACAAAATATATGCCGCAAACGGCACTCCAATAAAAACATACGGCGACAAAACGCTGACGTTAAATCTGAATTTGAGACGACCGTACCGTTGGACTTTTATCGTCGCTGATATTACACAACCAATACTTGGAGCCGATTTTTTGGAAAAACACAACATTTTGGTCGACATTAGAAACAAGCGTTTGATAGATGGTACGACTGGACTTCAAAGAAACGCAAAGTTGATGAAGTCAAGCACACCAACACTTCGGACCGTTGATTTAACCGAAGATTACGCAGATATTTTAGCAGAATATCCAAATATTTTAAAACCGCTCGACACTCTGTCACCACCAAAACACAACGTGGTTCACCATATTATAACTGAGGAACATCCTGTGTACTCCAAGTCAAGACCTTTGCCGGCCGACAAATATCTAAAGGTGAAAAAAGAAATAGAGGACATGTTACAGACAGGCATATGCAGGCCTTCCAAGAGTCCCTGGGCTAGTCCACTACTGGTGACAAAGAAGAAAAACGGCGAATTACGACTATGTGGCGACTACAGAAAATTAAACGCCATCACTGTACCGGATAGATATCCGATCCCGAGGGTATTAGATTTCACATACCTGTTGCCTGGAGCTACTATATACTCAAAAATTGATCTAAAAAGAGCTTACAACCAAATACCCGTCAAAGATGTTGAAAAAACCGCAGTAATTACCCCGTTCGGTCTATTCGAATTCACTAGAATGCCGTTCGGTTTACGAAACGCGGGCCAAACCTTTGTCCGATTCCTGAACACAGTACTAGCAGGATTAGACTTCATTTTTGTATATATCGATGACATATTAGTGAGGTCATCGTCACCCAGTGAACATAGACAGCATCTACATGAAGTGTTTAAGCGACTCAACGAGCACGGCATCACAATAAATCGCGCCAAATGTGTATTTGGACAACCCCAAATAGAATTCCTCGGATATTTAATTACTCCAGAGGGTATCAAACCATTACCTGAAAAGGTTGAAGCAATCAAAAAATACCCGACTCCAACAACGGTGCAAGAGCTACGCAGATTTTTGGGCATGATCAATTTTTACCGCAATAACATACCACAAGCAGCCCGACATCAAGCTCTTTTGAACAAATATCTCATAGGCTCAAAGAAAAACGACAAAACTAAAATACAATGGACTTCCGAAGCACTAGAAGCATTCGATCAATGTAAAGAAAGTCTAAGCGACGCTGTTACATTGACGTCTCCAGATCCGCATTCTCCATTATCACTCATGACAGATGCTTCGCAAACTTGTATTGGCGCCGTTTTACAACAGTACGAAAACGACACGTGGAAGCCACTTGCATTTTTTTCAAAGGCACTGAGTGAAGCACAAACTAAATACAGTACATATGATCGAGAATTGCTGGCAGTTTACATGGCTGTAACGCATTTTCAACCTTATATTGAGGGACGAGAATTGATAATATACACCGATCATAAGCCATTATGTCACGCCTTTACTACTAAACAAGACAGTTCAAGTAAAAGGATATCCCCAAGAAGACTACGTCATCTAGAGTTTATTGCACAATTCACGACAGACATACGCCACCTTGCCGGTAATATGAACCCAGTGGCCGATGCACTATCACGAGTCGAACAAATAGATTGCCCCACACCTGTGGATTGGAATGACATAGCAGATTTGCAACGCAGTGACAATGAACTCCCTCAGCTGTTAAATAAAAACAACCTCAGCTGGAAAAGTATCCAGTTACCGGGAACGAGACAATTATGGTGCGAAAATTCAAGAACAAATTCACGACCGTACATACCGAAGTCGCTTCGAAAACAAATATTTGACTCTATGCACAACGTTACGCATCCTGGTGTAAGATCATCAAAGAAAATGATCTCTGAACACTACTTCTGGCCAGGCATGAATACAGACGTAGGCACATGGGCGAAAACATGCGAGTCATGCCAGACAAGTAAAACATACAGGCACAATTCAGCCCCAATTGGAAGTTTCACGCCAACAGCACGTCTAGACCACGTGCACATAGATATCGTCGGTCCATTGCCAGAATCCAATGGAAACAGATACATCGTGTCAATGATCGACAGAGCAACAAGATGGCCTGAAGCCGTACCAGTACCAGAAGTAACAGAAAAAGTTGTAGCAGAAGTTCTCCTGAATACCTGGATAGCAAGATTTGGATGCCCGACTACCATTACATCAGACCAAGGACGACAGTTTGAGTCAGACTTATTTACCGCCTTAACCAAAGCACTCGGTATCAAGAAAACCAGAACTACCAGCTATCACCCACAATCAAATGGATTAGTTGAACGCTGGCATAGATCAATGAAAACCGCACTAATTGCGCGTGGAAACACAACTAATTGGTCAAATGAGTTACCCCTAGTCCTATTAGGGTTGCGAGGCGCCTTACGACTGAAAGAAAACATCAGCCCAGCACAAATGTTATACGGAGCAAATATACGTCTACCTGGTATGTTTATCGAGCCGAAAAAGCAAAATACATCACCAGAAATTTTTACACGGACACTACAAAGGACAATGGCCAATCTAAGCCCGTTTAACAACAGTCACCACGCTACAAACCATAAACCATATATACACCCGGACATGAAAGATTGTGAATACGTTTTCGTCAGAACAGATGCTGTAAAGAAGCCCCTAACACCATCATACAAAGGACCATACAAAGTGTTAGAGAAATACGAAAAATATTTCAAAATACAAATGCCAGAAAAAACATCCATAGTAACAGTGGACAGATTGAAACCTGCTTACATGGTAAATGAAGACAAGGCGAACGAACCTTTGGCACACTTAAAAAGCACATGCAGCAACAACGTCAACGACCGCAACAGTGCTGAGCTCGCGGAAAAGAACAAGGCCACGCTGACGACAACACGTTCGGGTCGCGTCATACGCCCTGTTGTACGATTCGCTATAGAGCCTGATCAGCGGAAAAGCAAGAATATATAATTAGTTTATTTGTGTCATATACATTTACATTTTTTATTTTATTATTATTGTTATACATTTACTTTTTTTTTAAAAAGGGGGGAACTAATGTGGGAGCATCGTCAGCATAGTCGATGAACTCGAAGTATGCCAAAATTTAGTATATAAGGCAATAAAGGTTTGATATGCACTGAGTCATATATTAGCACGCATCAACACCGGTCGTTTCATTTACGTCGCTGCTCGTACCCTACTTACGCAACAACTATACACGTGTATCACAGGTTCACGTACATCGGTGACTCCACGTGAACAGATACACTTACAGGTCTCACAAACACCCAGACCCGAAACAAATATTTTTGGATCACACAAACATTTGTTTCGGTGCGGGAATCGAACCCGCAGCCTGTTGTTTCGCAAGCTGGTGTCTAGCCAACTGCGCCACGGGGCTGTCGAACATACATATAGCCTATCGCCGTCCACTGCTGAACGTAGGTCTCCCAAAGAAAGCGCCAATCATTCCGGTCTTGAGCAACCCTCATCCATCCATTAGCCGTCACCTTTCTCAAGTCGTCGGACCATCGTGCTGCAGGACGATAAAAATAAACTATAACAAATTAATAAATAAATAAATACACCCAACAGTCACATACATAGTTCTGACCCCACACTAGGATACAAGTCCTGTGTCGTGGGTATCAGAGACTACGAGAGACTTTTCGGTCTCACAAACACCCAGACCCGAAACAAATATTTGTGGATCACACAAACATTTGTCTCGGTGCGGGGATCGAACCCGCGGCCTCTCGTTTCGCAAGCTGGTGTCTAGCCATCTGCGCCACGGGGCTGTCAATAATAATGTAAAAATATTTTTAGTGTGTAATTTAATTTTCTCACGAAGGATAAAACACGATTTTTTTTATGAGTCGTGATGCGAAATCGGCTATTATGGCGAATCGACCATTGACAGTAAACGCAAAGGCCATTAGAGTCAACAGCCGTATCACCTTAATAAAATCGAAAGCCACAAAGCAAATAAAAAAAATCAATAAACTCACTTTTTAAACTGCGTCTCTGGTTCCACAGCGTAAATGTACGGCATGAGAGCATGACGTTCAGAGTTTCTGGTCCGATACTGAATGTAGAAAAAATCCTTTATTTACTCTTCTCAGATATATACAGGCTTATAGGCCTAAGTGTATGTGTAAGCATAGGCACTTATATACAATGATAATATTAAAGATTAATATCAATTATTCCATCATTTATATACAAGATTTTTTGACCGTAAACAATATTCGTTCCGTCGTCGGTTTGTATCAGTTTTCTATTACCATAATCATAATATTTAAATAATTAAAATAATAATAATAAATACACCCAACAGTCACATACATAGTTCTGATCCGACATTAAGATACAAGTCGTGTGTCGTGGGTATCAGAAACTACAAGAGACTTTTCGGTCTCACATACACCCAGACTCGAAACAAATATTTGTGGATCACACAAACATTTGTCTCGGTGCGGGGATCGAACCCGCGGCCACTCGTTTCGCAAGCTGGTGTCTAGCCAACTGCGCCACGGGCTCATTTAAATCATGAATTTGTCCAAATTTCCCGATATATAATTAGGTCATGAAGTAACACTAAGTGAAAATTGTCTTATCACCGTAACACGTCCGAAATCATACCCTATTATATAACAAACAAAGCCTACAATTACGCAATGCGAAATGAAAGTAAAAAAAATTCGCGAGCGTTGACGAAAGTAAATGTGTGTAATTCTTTTATTTCCAGATCGTTTCATACATCACTGGAGGTCGTTATTTGAATGAAAGCACGTAGAACTAATGGAAGAGGAAATTGGTCTTCGAAGCGTTGCATAAGATGAGCGTGGTGTAATCAAGAAAAGGGACAAAACAAAACATTTGGATGAAAAAGTTCCTAAAGTTCCTAAGATTTGAAAAAGTTCAAGAAAGAAGAGGAAAAAATACGGGAATTTCCTAGACTGAAACAGGAATAAATAATAGCCAGAAGACGTTGTTGAAATCCTTGGATGAAGATGGCAATATGTCAGATCTTGACGAACTGCTTTTAATGCTCATTACTAAAAAGGATATAGAAATGTGTTTAAAAGCTTAGCGATTAAATGAATTAAAAACTATTGACATATATTCACATATTCATGACATATGTATATTCATGTAAATATTCATTTACACGAGCAAGAAGACGAATAAATATAAAATTTGAATGAGTTACCTAACACATCAGATGTAAGTAATTCAATAGGTGACGCTCTTACCAATCATTGCATAACTATAGATACAAGTCATTATTATCCATCAAAAGATCATCTGAAAGCATCAAACAAAGAAACTGCTGACTATACATCTAAAATTAGAGTCATCGTGATTGAAACAAAAGTAATGATAGTGATTCATTGAAGGAAACCAAAAAATTATATAACTGAGAATGCAAATCTATTAAACTTTACGTTGGTCGTGATATAAAGTGTCTGAGATACATGAAAAATAGAGTAAATGAAGGCAATTTAAACACAGCACGGATCCGACCTGACAAAGGTTAGTCAAATTTCGACAGTAACAGGGTTATTAAAGTAATTGTGAAATACTTTGGGTGGAACAATTGGAGTGCGCACGAAATTATAGCTTCGGATGCAGTAAATAAGAAACGAAGACGTGGTTGAAGATCGGCTCGTGGCTTCGAACAAATGGTCTCGGCAGGTGAGTTTTGAATTTTCTTTTATTCTAGTTTTTGGGTCACTTAGTTTGGAATTTGAATACACATCATAATGGGTATATTTGAAATGTACTCGAAGTCGTAAGTGGAAGAGCGAATAAAAAACAATACCAACAAATACCTGTTCGAATAAACTGATATACAATTTTGATGATAATGCACATATGTATTATATGTATCTTTGAAGGTGATCATCAGCCCATATAAGTCCCACTTCTGGGCACGGGCCTCCTCTACAACTGAAAGGGTTTAGGCCTTAGTCCACCACGCTGGCCTAGTGCGGGTTGGCGGGCTTTGAAATTTATTTAATTATTATGCTTAACATTTCAGTATAAAACCGTAGGTAGTACTTTGAATAAAAATTAGTACGGTGGGCTTCGATTTTGCAGTGTCATTCATTGGAGTTATATTGATTTAAAGTAGTAAATAATGCAGATCACTACAAGTACGCTTAAATATACATCCTCCGACCTGTATTTCCCGAAAGGGTAGGCAGAGGTGGATCTCTGAACCCACCTTTCGCCAATTGTGTTTTCGCCTCACGTATTAGGTGCCTATTGCCTTTTTTCGGGTATATTTCCAGACTTCATGCTGCTACTGAGATATTTCTAATGAACCCCAATAACACTATGCCCTACCCGGGACCTCTAGATTACACAGCACATATGTACTTTTGCCCCAAGACCACTGTGAGTTAAATAATTCTAAATACCGGTTGTATAGTTTTTAAGTTTTAACACACGTACAAAAAATCTTTATAAGTAACTAGCTGACCCGGCAAACGTTGTTTTGCCATACATATAAAATTCTCGTGTCGCGGTGTTTTTTTGCAAACTCCTCCGCAACGGCCCGACTGATTTTTATGAAATATTATGTGTATATCGTAGGTAGGTCTGAGAATCGGCCAACATTTAAGGGTTTAACATTTAGGGGTATGATTATTTTTTTTCTATTGACCTAACGTTTTTATGTTTTATGATTCAGCATTGATAAATTATTATTATCTTAAATTTTCACCCTTCTATGATGAACCTAAATTTTTTTACTGGCCATTCTAATTTTTAAACAAAAAAATATGGCTAAAATCTGTATAGAGTAAAATTTTATATGTATATTCAGTAAGTCTGAGAATAGGTTGTTATCTATTTTTTATACCCTTAGGTGTTAAGGGGGGTCCAACCCAAAAGCATTTTTTTATTTTGTGGACATTTTTAAGTTTTTATTTTTTTATGATTCAGCATTGAAAAATACATACAACCCCAAATTTTCACCTTTCTACGACCAACACCTGTTTTGTAATCGCAATTTTTATATTTTTATAGCTTTTGCACTCGACCCCTTCCGCGTAGACTACAGGGTTGGGTGCAGAAAGATAAATAATAAGTGAATCTATAAATCGTTCCTCAAGTGCCCAAAATGGCACTTACTGAATTAAAAAAACGGTGCCTATGTCCTTTTTTAAGGTCTCGTTTTTATCCATCACATCAAATCACCCAAATCGATCAAATGGTTTAGGCGTAAAAGTAAAACTCTGAAAATTATTTTCGTATTTATAATATGTTTATCCCATTGGAACATTACATTTTCCCGGGATGAAACATAGCCTATGTTACTTCACAGGGTCTTATTTATGTTCATACCAAAAAAATTGTTATGTCTATTGTCTTTTGAGTATCGTCACGTGAATAACATTACTCAACAATTTTCTTAACACCAAGTGCATTCCATTGCATAGTTGAGTGTTTTAGATTTCAAAGCGTGATGACTACCGAGCCCGCCTTCGTTTGTAAATTGTAAACCAAGGAGTTTAAAAATACATTTCTGAACGCACGCATAAATATTTGACAACCAATAAATATGTCAATACCTTTTTATTACTGACACTATTCTACATGTTTAAAATATAAAATACGCAATTATTCGAATATTGTGGATATATGTTGTCGATTCCAAACCTTTATTTAAACACGTTCTTTAATTTGAGGGGACCATTAACCGTATTGATGTGATAAACATAAAATGTCTGACATGATATTAGGTAGAACAGTTTATATGAGAAAAGATTTTCCCGCTTTTCTGTTGAAATTTTTCCTGAATTTTCTTTGCTATAAACCTCACGGAGCCCGAGACCTTTCCAACGAATGCAAAACCGTGGAAATCGGTTCGCGCGTTCTGGAGTTATAGCGTCAGGGAGGAAAACCCGACTTATTTTTATATAGTAGATATAATAAAGTAGATGGTGATCAGGTATTATAATGAGGTTTCATACTTGGCACGCTTATGCAGAACTAGGGTTATTTTGCATCATTATTTTTTACTGCGTCGATTAATGTAATGGGTAAATTAAACTTAATGCCTCTTTCACGTTAGTAAAAGTCAGTTACTGTTGTGTTTCATTTGATGACTGATGTTACTGAAAATCCTCATCACCATCAGTCCATGTACTGGAAACGGACCTCTTCTACAACTCAGAGGGGTTAGGCCTTAGTCCACAACACTACCCTAGTGCGGGTTGGTGGACAACACACCTAAGTAAAATAAAAAAAAATAAAAAAAATGGCGTGCAGGTTTCCTCACGGTGTTTTCTTTGACTGTAAAGTATGTGATAATTCATTATGAATACACACATAGCTACAAAAAGTCAACTGCCGAGGTTTAGGCTCCTCCGCGCGCGTAAAGCAAGACCTATTATCATAATTAATATTTTACTGGCACAATACAAAAATAAGTAAAATAAGCAGTGATGGCCTCGAGGTTTAGGCGCGCGGGCGAGAATTTCGGCGGTCGCAGGTTCAAACCCCAGGCACACACCTCTGACTTTTCCAAGTTATGTGTGTATACACAATGAATTATCACTTGCTTTAACGGTGAAGGAAAACATCGTGATAAAACCTGCACACCTAAAAGTTCTTAGGAATTTCTTAGGCGTGTAGTCCGCCAACCCGCACTAGGCCAGCGTGGTGGACTAAGGCCTAAACCCTCTCAGTTGTAGAGGAGGCCCGTGCCCAGCCGTGGGACGTATTTGGGCTGATAATTATGAATACAAACTGTTAATTAATTAAGATATACGCAATCATCGCTTGTAAGAAATCATGGTTTGTGTTGTACTACCGTAACCTATGAGAATTTCTTAAAACTCAACAGATAGTATTTTGTAAAGTTGTCTACATTGTTAAAGTTCGAGACCGTTTTCTCGTTTGTCTAACTGTTGGCGATGCTATCTCGTTGTTCATTGTTTATAACTTGTTTATACAACTAACAGAGCCGATTCCATCTAAGGAATGCTCTGGTTTCATATCAAATGTTGTATTCCCACGATCATTTGTTTTTTGTGAGCAGAGTATGAGTTTAAGACGTAAGATGTGTTTAATGATTTCACCTTAATTGTAAATAAATAAACTCAATAGTCACACATGTGCTTTTGATCCATCCTATAATACAAATCTTGTGTCGTGGATTAAAAACAGCGTAATACTTTTCGGTCTCATAAATAACCAGGATTCTGTCTTTTTTTTTTTTTTTTTTTTTTTTTTTTTTTTTTTTTTTTGGCACGGCAAAGTGACTCCACTGTACCTGATGGTAAGCACAGTGGAGTCCAGAAAAATAATACCAACCAGCGAGAAACGATGGTCACCCGCTGGTCGACACAATCATGCCGGCCCGCACAAATGCTTCTTCACGCTTCGCTTAAAGGATCCAGGATCATAGGAAGGAGGGAACACGTGAGCCGGCAAACTATTCCACAGCTTGATGGTGCGGCAAAGGTAAGAGTTGGCGAACTTTTTGGTTCGAGCCGCGGATGTTGTGACCACAAAGCTGTGGCTTCGCATGCCAGCACGCGTGGTTCTGGTGAGGAAAGGAGAGGATGGGACAAGCTTAAACAATTCTTCAGAGCATTCACCATGATACAGACGGTAGAACACGCTAAGTGCGGCAATGTCCCTGCGCAACTGTAGCGGCTCCAAGTTGGCTGTGACGTCTGCATCATCCACAATGCGGAATCTGCATCATCCACAATGCGGAGCATCATCCACAATGCGGATAATTTTAATTTTAATTTAGCAGTAGCAGTAATTTAGCTGTCTTTAATTTAGCAGTATTGTGAGGACTGAGTTACCAAGGCGCTTTGCGAGAACATCGTGGTTGAGATCTCTCGGGTATAGGTTTCTTTATAATATTTTCCTGCACCGTTACTTACATACAAAACCTTCACCTGTATTCCTCGAAGGGGTAGCGAGAGGTGCATTTCTGCACCCAAATTTTGCTAAGTATTTATCAGTGCCTAGTAATAGGGAGCGAGTCTATTGCCGTTTTTCGGGCACATTACCAGACTCCGTGCTGCTAATGATAATTTCCAAAAGGAAAATCCCAATAGCACTGCTTGACCCGGGAATCGAACGCGGGCCTTCTAGATCACACGGCACATACTTGTGCCGCGAGACCACCAGGCAGTCGTTGCACCGTTACACTAAAAAATATTAAGAATACCCATCATGTTCTTAATAATCCCATCTCAAAAATCCCATCCAACAAAAATCAAACAGAAATATAATGGCGACGTAATATTATGTTAAAAACAAAAGCGGTTGCTTTCATTCGCGCCACGATCGATTACGCTAACGCGCCGTGTACGGTGGAAAATCGGACCTGATATTTATACCTAAACAAACAAATTGTGCGTCGAGATGGAAAGTGCTTGCTCGCTTTCTTGTCGCATAGACATATCGGAGCTGGGCAAATTGTTTATAAGTAGTACATACACACATTTCCAACTCCTCCGTTATATATTTTTTCTGATTAACTTCGTTCCCTTAGATTCGCTGAGCTTCATTGCTCGGCGTCAATACTGTACGTGCCGCTGTTGATCCTGGAGCACAGGAGTTACAGTGGCGGGTGTGTGGCGGGATAGGGTCAAAAAGGTCGTTCATACATGTATGCATTTACGTCTGAAGATAACCTAGTAAAGCTCAAAATTTATCTCATGTTTACATATTCTTTAAGCTTTTAAATGAAATTCGCAGTGAGGCCTCGCCTGGCAAGTTGAAAAGGTTTTATAACAAAAGTACTCTTATGTTGCCCAAGTTGCCATCTACGTCCATCAAAGGCTTAACTGGAAACAAGTTTTAACTTTAATATGATTATTTTAACTGTCGGTTCCTCGACCTGCAAGGAGTGCAATCAAGAAGTGCAGGGTTCAATATGCCGTTTGACCTTTGTTTCCTATAGTAAATTCTAAGTACCAGTTACTCCACCAAGAGCTAAAATGATAATGTTGATGATTATGCAAAGGGAAGACACTGATTTCTACAACACAGTTTCTACTAGTGCAGAAGTCAGGGAATTCTTTTATGTTGTATATTTTTCTAGTGATCAATAAAAGAATTTATTATTATTTATTATTATTATTACTTAAAACTGGTGTATTGCCTCAAAAACGTAAGCCCCCTTTCATAGACAGCGAGACGTGAGGTACTAATGAACATCTAGAATTCATGAACATGTAGCGCCACCTAGTTGATCAAAGTTGTACTAAATGGATGCTTCACCCATTGTTTAGTATTTACAGTTTGCGACAGATGGCACCAGAATGCCTTTTTATGAGTGACATAACATTGGTCCCAAATGTTATTTCATTAGACTTTAGCTTATTAAGAACATTTATTTTTGGCAGAAAGTATTTACCTCCCTACTTTTAAATTAAATATCTTTTAAGACTTTTTAAAATTTTATTATTGCATATTTGCGGCGCCATCTAGTGTACAAAGTAATAAAAACCGGCTCTAAGGTTGCATTTCGTCTGTGATCGGTATTTATAAATTTTTCAACATTGTTTTCTTCTTTTGGAAACTGTTTTTTGACCCCAAAAACATACACAATGTGTACTGATTCCCATCCACATTCACCCACCAGACTGATATGGTAATTATAAATAACCTTATTTAACTGTTACTCTTTTAATACTCGTACAAGTTTTATGGTATTCTGTGAAGCTTGGGTTCGGGAGAAATTTTGAAATGAAATGATAAAATATTTATTCCTGTTCATAAGGCAGTAGTCACTAGAGAAAAACGTGCAAGAAACTCTAGTGTTGCTCTTTTCCAATCAAGAAATAGTTTTAAATATTGATATAAAGACTAAATTACGAATTCCGCGCCCAACCCACGAGAACACTTATACAAAAATAGAAACCTTTTCTCTGTATCATTATAAGTAATATTGGTGTAATCTTAAACGCCTGTCGTAACTTTCTGAGCAATACGTTTTGTGATGTTTCATATTGTATTGGGCCATACTCCTGATGTTTTCCTTCACCGGTAAGGTAAGTGATAATTCATTGTGAATACTCACATAACTTCAAAAAGTCAGAGGTGTGTGCCTGGGGTTTGAACCCGCGACCGCCGAGATTCTCGATCACTACTTTTTTTCTAGCTCTGTTTCCACAATCAAGAAATAGGCACCAAAGAGTAAAACTACACTATGATTGATGACACTATAACTACATTATCTTTGAAAGGAGTTTAAGTTTCTAAATATACCTGAATAATTTCTTAAAAAAAACGAAAAAAAATGGTTCTTTTTTAGTTACAGTAATGACCATGTTAATTTGAGATTATTGAGATTCATGTTGTTTTTCTTGTGTATATTCTCGGAGACTTTTCGGTTGCAAAAACACTCAAACCCGTAATAAACACACATTACAAGTCACAAATGATTGTCTCGATTTGGGTTATTTACTTGGTGAACTTACTTTAATTAACGGTGAAGGAAAACATCGTTAAGAAACCTGCTCACCTAAAAGTTATTAGGAATTTCTTAGGTGTGTTGTCCGCCAACCTGCACTAGGTCCGCGTGGTGGACTAAGGTCTAAACCTCTCAGTAGTAGAGGGGGCCCTTGCCCAGCAGCGGGACGTTTGTGGGTTGATGATGATGATGATGAATCACAGTTTAAATTGACTAACTTATTATTACTTTAAGGCTCAGATCTAGTACTAGTACTGATAATTTCACACCTTTATACATATATACTCACGCTTGTATCCCGTTGCCGTCTAACCAAGAGACTCACTTAAAGTCAAAATCATCTTTATTCAATTAGACTTTTACAAGTGCTTTTGAACCGTCACTATTAAGTTTTTTTTAACTATTGCCACAAGACCAACAAGGCAATAAGTTCTTGTAATTTCTTATAAATATATGTTCACCTACATTAACACGAAAAGGCGAGTATTAAATGCAATAAATGAATCATACACCGTTTTCACTCGTTCTGAACCTGTTTGTGTAAAATCGAAACTTTCTTTAGCTCTACATACTTAAATACTATACGATATCAGTTTAAAACTAATATGTATATACAAGCTTGCATTTCCAAAAGGGTGGGCAGAGATGTAATAGGTAGCGAGTATTGCCTTTTTCTGAGCATATTTAGAAAACCCGTGTTGTTGCTGTCTATTGTCTATTACGAAAACAAATATATCACTTCGGTCTAATGGGGAATCGAATCTAGAACATATTGATGGCATTTGCCAAAAACATCTTTATATATGTATATTTCTTCTGTGCGTGTGTTTGCCACTGCACACCTCCTAAACGGCTGGACCGATTTTGATTAAGTTTTCTGTGTAAATCCAGTGGATTCGAGAATGCTTTATATTTGCAATTGGATCCGGTAGGTGGCGCTGCGATCGAGTACTGGAATTTTTATTTTTCGCATATAAGAATATAACCCCAAAATGTTAAACAGTTCATTTTCTTTATTCAATAGAAGGCAATTTTTTTTTTGTGTCTTCAGGTGAATTCGAGAATTCGAAAACAATAAATATTTTTTTGTATTTAAAATTGTGCACAGGACAACGTTTGTTGGGTCCACTAGTGTTTATATACTTATTTATAGCTACTTCTGTATCTAAGAATTTCGTAGTTGTATCTTGTAGAATTGGGACTATTTCATGACTCATAAACATCATTTCCCAGCCTGTGGTTTCCCACTGCTGCATACAGATCTTATATTTCATCATCATCATTATCATTAGCCCATATACGACCCACTACTAGGCACGGGCATCCTCTAAAACTTTTTAAGTGGTCGTAGTCTTATATTTACGCCTGTATATTAAGTCTAATTTCGATATATGTACTTACCTCAATTGAAAATTAAAAAATATGTTAAGCCAATGTTAGGAATTTTTAGCCTTCTGCTAATCCCTCTGATCAAATATTTACCCATCTAAAATCGAGTTCAAAGGAGTTTGTTTATTTAGCGTCACTTACGCCCTATTACTTCTAGCACATTCTCGAGGCAAACCCACAATAAAAACATGTCTTCTGCCAACGCCAACAAGTTGGAAAGCATTGTGCGTCAAACGAGTCCGAAGTGGCACGGAGTCCCGTTAACGGTCTCAGCGCGCCAGTCCAAACGCGGCCGCGGTATTTGACGCTAGTGTTGTGTTCCGTGCCAGTATATCGATATAACGGTAAGGATGTCATATTGTATTATTTATTTTTTAAATAAAACCTCTATGAACATTGTGCAAAAAGGCTGTCGTTGTTTTCTGTCAGAGATTAGTATTTCCGGTGATGGAATTTTGAAATTTAAATTTGTTCCATTTTCGATTGTTTATTGATGGTTAATGCTAATGATTTGTAAGTAAAATTCTAGGCATCATTAGATAAATTGTTTAAAAAAAAAACAAAAAAAAACTTGTGTCACTAAATTGTCATAAACCCTTTTTGTCTAGTTTTTATAGTTATTTACCAAAATACTAAGACATACAAAACCTAAGTCATAAAAAGGACTAAAATATCCCGTAATCTACTCTTTAAAGAATGTCGATAATGGTTTCTCAATAAAAACCGATTAAGTCAAATAAAGCGGTGGATATAAACTTAAAATCTAAATATAATACACTTACGTATAAAGACATACTTTATTTTTTTGTTAAAACCTACTTTCCTCAACAGGATGGGCTAGAAACTCATAGGATAGATACTGACGCTCCACTAGTTTTTCTTATGAACCTTTATTAGTAATATTAATAAAACCTTTTCGAGTTTTACGACATCCGCGAGAGTATGAGTGCTACTTTACTTTTTCTTAACGATACAGTAGACTGGAAAAAGTTATAGTCTCATATATTTATTAAAATGCTTTGAAGGCCCGTTAGCATTTTAATAAAGATGAAATGTATACATGCCTTAAAAGTTTGATATTTGTATAATCATCATCAGCCCATATACGTCCCACTGTTGGGCACGGGCCTCCTCTACAACTGAGAAGGTTTAGGCCTTAGTCCACCACGCTGGCCTAGTGCGGGTTGGTGGACTACACACCTAAGAAATTCCTAAGGACGTTTATGTGTGCAGGTTTCATCACGATGTTTTCCTTCATCGTTAAATTAATTGGGTTATTTTTTTTTAAAGGCACGCAGAATATTGATCTAATACTTGTGATGAATATATAAAATATTTTATCTGTAAAATAAACAAATTAAAATCTCCGAAGGGGTATTCAAAAGTGTGTTTTTGTAATTACGTTTTGCTAGCTTAGTTTTACGGACACATACCAGATTCTGTGCTACTGAAAGTTTTCTTCTGGAAAAATCGATTTCCACTTGCAAGGCCCAAAAATTTGACTCTGGAATTCTTGATTAAATGCCTCACACTTAAGCCGTGATACAAAAGAGACAATATAAACTTCTTAAAAAAATACAACTCGTAAAACATTAAATTAAAAACTTTAAAAGTCATCAGGATATCTTTATCTTTTTTTTTGCTTTATTTCAAAAAAGTCTTAACTCCTATAGAGCACACAGATTTATCTACAGAAAACCAATAAAACGATGCGTTTTTAGTTACATAATTGCATGAAGAGTTCATATATGCAGGAAACAAAAATATATTTACATAACACTTTCAGGTCAAGAAGGTTTTTGTGCTTGAAGTCAAGATGTTAAGCCATACCTTCTTTTATATAAGCATTTAGGTAGAAACTAAATATGCATAATTTTAACTATAGGTTGTAAGCAGATTGAAACAGTCTAGCTGTGTCAATTATTGTTGTGTAGAAGAAGCCAACTTTAACAAACCCTAAATTAACGATCACAAAACACAGCTCCGTGGCGCAGTTGGCTAGACACCAACTTGCGAAACGTGAGGCCGCGGTTCGATCTCCGCACCGAGACAAATGTTTGTGTGATCCACAAATATTTGATTCGGGTCTCAGTGTTTGTGAGACCGAAAAGTCTCTCGTAGTTTTTGATACCGACGACACAAGACTCGTATCTTAATGTTTGGTCAGAACTATGTATGTGACTGTTGGGTGTATTTATTTATGCTTGAGGGTAGTCTTTTATTGTGAGCGAAGAAAGTTTCGGGGATGTTGTACGGGCACTGTCTCCGCCTCCTTCTCAAGATCTTACAGATAGGAGCAATGTAATCAGCTTTCTAGAAAAAATCTAGCTTGGTTGTGATTGATAAGACATTATCTATTGGATCTCTAAACAGGGTATATTATCGTATATTGTAACTCAGTTGACAACCCTAAGTATATCTTGGTAGTATTTATCCAGACTCATTTTGCCGTTCTTATTGTGAGACAGCATCGAATAACATTTCATTTTCCTGGCGATTAACGCACGCGCAGTTAAATTCTTGTCATTGTTTTCTTGAGTCAATTGTAGACTTATAAATGGCGTTGAATTGGCAACAAAATATTTTTAATATCTGAATTAATTTTCTACCCAAGCAGCCTGTTGTTATGAGGAAAAGTTTTTGTCATGTATTATTTTTTATGATCCATCAGTAGATACGCAACGCAAAATATTTATTTTCATATATTATATTGACATAATTTATTAAATCATAATACAAAAATGTACTAATAAAATTGATAAGAAGGTGAGAGGAATTTCAAGGAGAGTTTTTTTCCGCGGTTACGAAGATACATATAATAACGATGGTATTCAAACATTGGCCAAGAAAATTTGCCATTTTGACGTCTTGTACTTAACGCCAACTTACTTTACATACAGACTTATCCTTAAAATGGTTTGGAATATATTGACAAATAAGGATTATCATTTGATTTAACGGTGAAGGAAAACATCGTGATGAAACCTGCACACCTAAAAGTTCTTAGGAATTTTTTAAGTGTGTAGTCCGCCAACCCGCACTAGGCCACCGTGTTGGACTAAGGCCTAAACCCTCTCAGTTATAGAGAGGCCCGAGCCCAGCAGTGGGACGTATATGGGCTGAAGATGATTATGATAGAGATGTTAGGTACCGTGATTTTTAATTTATCAGTTTAAATTATAGTCTTAGCCAAAATATAAGTTACGGAAACTAATAGTGCATAAAAATCTTATGAAAGAAAATGTATTGCTGCCAAAAACAATTATTCACTATTGAGCTCACCTGCTGCTTTGCTTAAATCGTGAAGAATCGATGTTATACGTATTATGTTGCGCAATTTATGATATAATATTTAAAAAAAGGTTTAACTTTTTGAGAATATTTGTACTAGGGTGGAAGGTTAAATCTTCTTTTATGTATCATGTAAGTTGGTTGCTTCTTAGAATTACCTTTAGATTACGCTGATACAATAACATCAACAGTTTGTTGTTATTTAGCAATATTTTATGTAATCTTTGTACATCATCATCATCATCATCAGCCCAAATACGTCCCACTGCTGGGCACGGGCCTCCTCTACAACTGAGAGGGTTTAGGCCTTAGTCCACCACGCTGGCCTAGTGCGGGTTGCGGACTACACACCTAAGAAATTTCTAAGAACTTTTAGGTGTGCAGGTTTTATCACGATGTTTTCCTTCACCGTTAAAGCAAGTGATAATTCATTGTGAATACACACATAACTTCAAAAAGTCAGAGGTGTGTGCCTGGGGTTTGAACCTGCGACCGCCGAAATTCTCGACCGCGTGACTAAACCTCGAGGCCATCACTGCTTGCACATATTGCATCTTTGTACATATTAAATTAAAATAAACCACATTTATTTTAATCCCTGTTGTTTTGAGTGTTTTAGTGCGGTGACGACTAAATAAATTATCCATCAGTTTTCTACCTCAATCGAAAAAACAATTTGACTTTAATTCTTTCGTAATGTCAAGAAAACTAACTGTAACTTATGGTGATGAGCATTGTCTAACGATGAAGCAATGAATGCAGAAAATTTTACAACTTAAAGAGACATTAGCATCAGAAAGACATCACATAGTTATAAATGCACTAATAAACAATGTACACAGGAGGGAGAAAGTGTCTGTTGCGCGAGATTCTTAGATCTGTGCGGGGTATCGTATGCTGATACGAGAAATATCGACTTTCGCTAGGGCCTGACGGTTTTAAGGGCACTTTCGTTTGTGTGCTAGTTTCATTAAGGGCTTGAGGATATGGACTATGTGAAATTAGTTCTGAACAATTAAGTCAATTAGCATAATGATGACGTAAAATATTTTCTTTTAATTTGCAAAAAAATCAATTCAGTTATTTATTTATTTATAAACTCTTTATTGTACACTAAAAAATAATGAACAAAACAATACACAAATAGAATGAAGTACAATTGGCGGTCTTATCGCTCAAGGCGATCTTTTAGAGACAACCATAAGATGGACATAGACAAGTGATAGAAGGGACAGTTACATGGACTGAAGTGAATAACTTATGTCTATGATAATCTCTTCTTGAATCTCTGTACGTGTAACAAAGTGTTTGTTCATTTCCATTCGTTTATTTGGTTTCTTTTTAACTCAGTAACTGACAGATTATCTAGTTGGTCCTTTTGCATAATTGGCGCGAACCTACGGATATTTTTTTTTCTGAAGGAAACTCTCAGCAAAGGCATGGATTTGGGACTCCAAAAAGTAGGCGACATTTCCCTATTATATGATAATTAAAATATGAGGATTGTTTATTTACTGCTAATTAAGTAACATTTCGTATTAACTAAATTCATTATGAATACACACATAACTTCGAAAAGTCAGAGGTGTGTGCCTGGTGTTTGAACCTGCGACCGCCGAAATTCTCGACCGCGCGCCTAATCCTCGAGGCCATCACTGCTTGCTGCATCATTGTATTCACAATGAATTATCACTTGCTTTAACGGTGAAGGAAAACATCGTGATAAAACCTGCACACCTAAAAAATCTTAGGAATTTCTTAGGTGTGTAGTCCGCCAACCCGCACTAGGCCAGCGTGGTGGACTAAGGCCTAAACCCTCTCAGTTGTAGAGGAGGCCCGTGCCCAGCAGTGGGACGTATTTGGGCTGATGCTGCTGCTGAATTAACGAAATGTATATAATACATAATATATATATAATCCATGTAGATTTTCTGCACTAATATTAAAATAAACTGATTTAGTATTTCTAAAAAAGTCGGTGACATTTCCAAACTTTGTTAATATTTGACCTCATAATACTAACTTGGCCATCACATTATCTGCTTATTGCTTAATGATACTGCTTACTGCTTAATGATTCATAACTTAAGAAATCTAACATTTGAAAAAAAATGTTTTTGTATATTGATTCATCGATTCCAAGAATAAAATTTGAAGCCGAGATAATATTAAATCAGGATTAAATTAAATAAATAAATAAAAACGGATTTTGCTATCGTAGGAATACAGTTACGATACTTTTCTATTAGTATTGTTGTGAAAAGGAGGTTTAGTGTCTCGAACCTCCTCTTTAATACATATAGCTTAGATGAGGCACTAAAAATGTTATTAGGCAAAGCCAATACTGAGCACTGGCCGCCCCCAATAGTTTGTAGGGTTTTCTAGCATTCCTAAAACATTCATAATTACTAATAAAGTATAGATTATGGATATTATTCCAAAATATTTGTTAGTTATGATTTAAAAATAGCGGTTTGTTTTGTTTCGTTCGTGCAAAATACATACATACATACATAAACTCACGCCTGTATACCCCGAAGGGGTGTGCATTTCTGCACCCACATTTCGCCAAGTATGTATCAGTCCCACGTAATAGGGAGCGAGTCTATTGCCGTTTTTCGGGCACATTTCCAGACTCCGTGCTGTTACCGAGAAATTCCTAATGGAAAAACCCAATAACACTTTGCCCGACCCGGGAATCGAACCCAGGACCTCTAGATCGCACGGCACATACTTGTACCGCGAGACCACGAGGCAGTTGCATACATGCACGTGCAAAATAAATATAATATTCAGGTCTTTTCACAGGTTTATTTTTTTTATATTAGGTCTCATTTAATCCCAATGTATGAAATATTTACAAAGCTACCATTACTTACGTTTTCACTAAGATTATCGCGTATCATAAACATAACGTCCCCTTTTGTGATTCATTCAAGATATTTTGGACAAATTCTTATTTACTCCAATTTTCGAGTCAGTATCCGTCCTTTTTCTCATGGCCTGGATCTCAATAATAACAGCTTATTGTTGAAGCCATTAGCTGCTCGTCCCCAATTCTTCTCTCAAACAAAAGGAGTCAGTCCTTTTCTAACGGCTATGTATGGCGAAGTGTGCCAGAGTGCGATCACGAAGCACAACGGGACTTTAATGGGACCAAACCATGACGCGGCATAGATACGCAATCGCAACTTGTTATATTAATGGCATTCCATGCGAATTCGCATATTTGGACATGACTTTTTAAATTTATTTCGTGTTTTTAATGAATGTTTATAATAAGTTTATGAATGATATGATGAAGCAGTGATGGCCTCGAGGTTAAGGCGCGCGGTCGAGAATTTCGGCGGTCGCAGGTTCAAACCCCAGGCACACACCTCCGACAATGAATTATCACTTGCTTTAACGGTGAAGGAAAACATCGTGATAAAACCTGCACACCTAAAAGTTCTTAGGAATTTCTTAGGTGTGTAGTCCGCCAACCCGCACTAGGCCAGCGTGGTGGACTAAGGCCTAAACCCTCTCAGTTGTAGAGGAGGCCCGTGCCCAGCAGTGGGACGTATATGGGCTGATGATGGTGATGAATGATATGTATTTTTTGTTTTGGATATCGATTAGATTTTCGGTGCCTGTAAAGCAGATTTACTGTTCATTCTCTAGATACAATAGAAATCCGGCTTCTTACTTATAAGTCTACAGGTTACCTTCGTTAAAGCGTCTTAAAAATCGTTTTCCTCGGAAGCCCCGAGGTCTGGGCTGTGATTTGGTATGTTAATTAATAAATTTGCGGTTATTTTCGATAATTTAGTTGTAGACATGACCGTCCCAATAAAAGCGACTTAAGTCCTGTAGCGTACATATAGGCTTTACTAGGATAATGTCGAATAAAAAAATTGTAAAAGAATTTTGTTGTCCAGCGTTGGAGAATTTTCTAAAAATATTGACCTGGCGTAAGCGGTCAGTGACAAATTAAGCAAATATATTTTAGTAGATACCGGTTTAGTGATGACAGTTAATAAATCAAAATTTGAAATCTATGACGTACACGTTTCCTCAGAACCGTTGTAAAAATAAATTATCATAATCCAATTTAAACACCCATTTGTTCGTAGAAAGTATACAAGATTAACCTCTTTTCCTAGATCTTAATGTAAGGAAAATGATTTATATACGAGAAAACTGTTAAGACGGTTTTTATTGCCATAGATATTAGGGGACTATCCAATCTTTAATCTTATGCAAAATATTGGAATGATAAAGACAGATGATAAATGCTGAGTTCCAACTAAGCAAAGTATAAACTTGTAGTGAATTGTTACATTCTGTCAGTTGATAGATACCCCAAGTTCGATTCCATACCATCCAAAAAGTCTGGAAATATGCATGAGAAACTGAAAATGGCACGCTTCTTTATACGTGGGACTTATACGCCGCTAAGAAGCAGTGATGGCCTCGAGGTTTAGGCGCGCGGTCGAGAATTTCGGCGGTCGCAGGTTCAAACCCCAGGCACACACCTCTGACTTTTCGAAGTTATGTGTGTATTCACAATGAATTATCACTTGCTTTAACGGTGAAGGAAAACATCGTGATAAAACCTGCACACCTAAAAGTTCTTAGGAATTTCTTAGGTTTGTAGTCCGCCAACCCGCACTAGGCCAGCGCGGTGGACTAAGGCCTAAACCCTAAGGTGGTGGACTAAGGACTAAGGATGATGTATGTATGTATACGCCGCTGGCAAATATTAGGTGTAGAAGTACACCTCTTCTTCACCTGTTTTTATGTATGTAGATAGATAGATAACTCTTTGTTGATAGCCACATTTATACAATAATTTACATTAAAGGAATTATCAATAAAAACGTGGAACAATAGCGGTCTTATCGCTGAGAGCGATCTCTTTCAGACAACCTTTGGATGTATATGTATGTATCAGTGGCGGTACTTCCATAGAAGCCCAAAAGCCCAGCATGTCCTACAAAATTCCGAATAATAATATTTAAGCTTTAAATCTTACCAATTTGAAATATAAATGAGAATATCCTGACCCCACAATAAACAATTATAAACTAGACATTACACAATTGATTTGTAACGCTTTTGGGCTTCTATGGAAGTACCGCCCTGGTATGTATGTACTAAGGAAATTGAAAGAATTTTTCAAATAATGAACTCAGCTACTTCATATTCATAGATACACACACCATTGATCCAAGTTAAAACAGAAATCATAAACACAGTGGCGGTGTTTCCATAGAAGCCCAGCTTGTCTTATTAAATTCCCGATAATAATCTTTAAGCTTTCAATCTTTTTTTAACAAAAGCAATTTGGCATATAAATCAGAATATCCTATTCCCACAATAAACAATTTTAAACTAGACATTACAAAATTAACGTTTAACGCTTTTGGGCTGCTATGGAAGTACCGTCACTGCAAAAACATGATGTAATAAGTAACCAGTAGGGCGACACTCAATCGCAAACAACTTAATGAATAGTTCACATCTAATACACGACAATCGGCTTGCGACAGCGTTTGTAACGCGCGGAAACACTTTCTAGCTGTGCCATCGCTTTACGCATCATGCACTTTTGAGTGTATAAAAAATTATACACCCTATATTTTTTATTTACGTCACTGTTGTCTTGGATCTATGGATGTTATTTATTTTATACGCAATGTAGAATAAAATTCACATAACTTTGTACTCTAAATGAAATGTCCAAGATTCTGAATTTAATTTTGAATCGAAATTTTGTACGATATCGTTACCCTAATGACGTCATACATAGGCCATTCGGCCCTGTATCCCATTTTGTATTATAAGGTATTCCACTACAGGGCACGGCACCTATTACTTTACAAATGAGAGGATTTAGTCTTTACTTTAATCTCGAGGTCATCATTACTTTTTAAGCCATCACTATTTTATTTATTTATACACAATATATGCAACTCACGTAATTTGGTTTTCTAAATAATAGGTAAGATTCTGCATTTTAAACTGAAATATGCTAAGACCTTGTTTCCCTAATAATTTCATACATATACCCATTCGGTCCTGTATCTTATTTAGGAAGACATATACGTGTAAATACCTAGGTATTTTAAAATATATTAACTAGCGGCTAGTTACTAACTAGCCTTTTAATAGGAGGCAAGGTTAATATTTACCGGACATTTCAAGTCTTCGTTTTGCTTAGTAACCGCACGCGATTTAATAATTGTAGTTAATAAAGTGTATTTTATGTGTAATGCACTTTACGATCGTGCTCGTTGGTTTCTCCTAAACACTAATACCGCTCACTAGATAATAAATTAGCTATTTTCCTCTCTATATAAATTCTTCTCGGTTACTGTCTATTGCGTGTAAACTTGTAAACGTCATTCCAAAATAAATGCTACGTAATTTTAATGTATTGAGTGTGAGAACGCCTTACTGTATTTTAATATATTGTGTAATTTTTTTGCGCATTTAACTGATTTCACACATGTTATATATTAAGTAACAAATATTTGTATTAAAAAATAACAAAAATTGAAAGATAAAGATATGATTGTATGTTAGGATTAAGTATAGTGGAGTATTGTTTCTACTTTCAAGAGTGTGACAATGCGTGTGTATTTAGGAATATACGTCATGTGGCCTTTTAACGGATTCTCAAATAGGTAATTATAGTACATGTCACCCTCATATCTCAAACAGGGTAGTTTGAGATACACATCCATTGTCACTTGTCGCTATTTTTTGTACGTAATAGGGGATTGGGGTAAGATTAGAACATTTTTAGATTTCCTGCTCATAATATAAAACTTTACCAGTAGCACAAATCGAATCCGGGATGTTTCGATAGCATGCGCCATTTATCTCATCTGGACCAACGGTGTTTTAAAAGGCAAATAAAAAAAAGCGTGAATTAAAACTCAATATACCTTTTAACATCTTATGGAAACTCAATAAAATGACTTCGTCCAAATTAGCGAGTATGTCTGAATGCATCTGTTAGAGAAATGGGAATAAACAAATTCCACTACATATTGTTTCGCATGACACAAATTGTTTGGCGTGAAAGTGTTTTTGTCATTACAAATACGAGTGACAGTTTAGTCAGTATCGACTCTGGTGGATTTACGTCACGTATATATTTTATCCTTATATTTTTCTTCGTCTTTTTGAGTTTTCCAGAGTTCTAACTGACTTTGAAATTTAGTCATACTTTAGCAGTCGGTAAAGCCAATTCATGACTTCAAGTCAATTCACGAAGTCATGATGGCCTCGAGGTCTGGGCACGCGGTCGAGAATCTCGACGGTCGCAGGTTCAAACCCCAGGCACACACCTCTGACTTTTCGAAGTTATGTGTGTATTCACAAAGAATTGTCACGTACTTTAACGATGATGGAAAACATCGTGATGAAACCTGCACACCTAAAAGTTCTTAGGAAATTGTGATCCACAAATATTTGTTTCGGGTCTGGGTGTTTGTGAGATCGAAATGTCTCTCGTAGTTTTTTATACCCACGACTCAAGACTTGTATCTTAATGTTTGGTCAGAACTATGTATGTGACTGTTGGGTGTATTTATTTATGCTTGAGGGTAGTCTTTTATTGTGAGCGAAGAAAGTTTCGGGGATGTTGTACGGGCACAATCTCCGCCTCCTTCTCAAGATCTTATAGATAAGAGCAATGTAATCAGCTTTCTAGAAAAATCTAGCTTGGTTGTGATTGATGAGACATTATCTATTGGATCTCTATCGACTTCGCAAACTCGCAATCAGGTCCACCGCAGTCATTTTGATGTGGCCGCACAAAAAAGTGATTGCAAACGAGTACGGAATATGTCTTGTAGAAACGGAATTGCGTTCCGTTGCGCTCCGGCCGCCGCGTTCTTGTATTATCATAATGGTTGTGTGCAAGTTTGTTTAGCCTAAGTCATAAACTGGTACTTTTTATATTTTTTTGTATTTTTATTTATTTACATAAACTCACGCCTGTCTCCCGTTGGGGTAGGCAGAGACTATAGAGCGCCAAATGCCACGGTCCAAATATGGTGAATAAGTGCACAAACCAAAATTGTTAAAAATGATAAAATAGGTACCTCATATGCCATTATTTTCGATAATACCGTTGTAATTACAATTTTACTTGACACGTTGTCCTCATAAAAACCTTTAGAATGTTTTTTTGTGTGAGTGACTCTACTAATACCAGATGATTCATTCTGCAGTGGAAACATTGGAAAGAAAAATTGCAAAAAAACAAAATAAAATAAAAACTCCTAATATTATCAAAGAGCAGTTTCATTTTCGAAAACAAAATAAATTATCTCAATCTCTAAGGCCATATTTGTCGCTTGTATAATTTTCATCATGATTTATTCATTGGCTTTAGAATTAAAACGAATCTGTTGTTTCATTTTCATCACGAGAACTGTTTTTGCATTTACAATAATAAAGTGAATTGTAAACTAACTTGCACTTTTCTCTTGATTTTAAATAACGGTATCTTGTTCTATTGTGGTTAATTAACGCCATCTATTATCAATTTTAAGAACTATGGTATGGTATAATCGCTTGTATCTTATCTCTCGTGCCAATGTCAACGAACTGTGGGAGGGTTGATGTTAATTAACCGGTTTCTACGGTCAGGTTCAGCTTTTTACCGCGCTGCGGTGAATTTGTACCAACCGTTCTAGTAAATAAGACATTCCAGACTTAGTCTGGTATATTATTTAATATGATAGAAGTGCATCATATTTTTTCACTGGCTGGTTAGATTTTTTTATCATTTATGCAATTATTTCATATATGTATGTATTATATATTTCCCATAGCTCATAACAGACCTCCACGGTGTTTGGGAAGAGTAAGGTATACGTGAATGATAAAGTGTGTGCATACTATTTAAATTTTTGAAATTCTTGCGGAGAAAGCCAGAAGCCTACACCTTCACAATTTTCTTCGCCATTAAATTCAACAGTAATTAAGTAATAAATATTAGTTCTTAAAGTAAAAGGAGAGCGGACTAATCTACTTTCAAACTTCCTATTAACGTTCTTTCACGTCCATGTCTCTGAGGGGGTAACTAGAGAATTTACGACCTTTGCTTAGCCAGTATAAAATTCACACAAACTAGAGTTGAGCGTATGTCGTTTACCAGGCTTATTTAAAGACTTTATGCGACTTCGAGAACCCGGATTTGATGTTTATAAAATAAAGATATTATAACATATAATATTAAATAAATAATAATAAATAAATACACCCAACAGTTGCATACAAGGTTCTGTCACATTAGGAACGAGTCTTGTGTCGTGGGTATCAGAAACTACGAAAGACTTTTCGGTCTCACAAACGCCCATACCCGAAACAAAAATTTGTGGATCACACTAACATTTGTCTCGGTGCGGGATCAAACCCGCGACCTTTCGTTTCACAAGCTGATGTATAGCCAACTGCGCCACGGGGCTGACAAGATATTTTAAAATATCTTTATCGATGGTGCAGAAATACAACTCTCCTTATGCCTTCGGGGATATAGTAGAGTAAGAGAGAATGTAATTTATTAAGTCCGATTAATATGCCAAATTTCTCACCTTCAGCCATGAATACACTCTAAAATACATCAAAATTATAAATTATTATACACAGTTAATGTCCTTTAGGCAGCACGAAATGTCAGCATAACGGAGTGCGACCCAAAAATCCAGTTGTAATGGAGGTCAGTAATGCGGGCTTAAATAAAGACGAAACAAGTTGTCGGTCACGGCCGCGGGGGCGTCGACCCCAGACGGTCGTTCGATCTTTACAATAGATATCGAACCTTTTATAATTTTTATATTCACCTGTTTTATGAAAAATAATATTTGAAAATTAGGTTATTGATATTAAAATGTAATTACCACATTTTTTTTACATTTTTTTTTTGTTTGAGCTTATAATAAGTAAAGATAGCACAATGCTACTTTTATAACGACTGGAGACATTAATTTTATAAATAAGGTTGGCAGAGGTGTATTTATCGTACACCCACGTTTCAACAGTTATGTTTTATGTCCCACGTGATAAGGACCGCGCTTGAGCCTACTCTGTGACGAAAACCAGCAGATTCGTTGTTTTTTGAAAAATCTCTGATCTTGGTTATTTTATTCGTATCTGGAAAATGTTTAAACTTGATATAAAATCATCAAGACTTATCACGAATACCCATACTATTATGTATTTGATACCTCTTTTATTTGAAAATCGTTTGGACGTGGCAAGAAGACCAAAATGGAGAAAGAAAAGGTTTTAAGCTCTTTATCATTAATTCACGAATATGATATTAACCTGCTTACGAAAACTTATTGTCATGACATTTAACATTAACTACTGCGTGTAAGCTAAATGATAAAATTTATTTTTTACCGAAGCATATTAACGTACGGCGACATACAGAGAAATGCGGTAAATTCTGATTAAAAATTCCACGAGATTCAACGTTTTTTCGTCTACATGAATTATCATTGAATAAGATCTTTTCTAAGTATTATCGTACAAGATTTAATTTGAATAAATTATGGAAATAAAATTTCTAAATTCTTATTTTGTAGAGCAATTTTGGAGTGAAATTACACCAATAACACGTTGATAGTGCATGCGGTTACAATTTAGTATCGTTCAATGGCATACGACTACGACAGTTTCATCAGTCAACACAATTATCCTGGATCCTTTAAGCGAAGCGTGAAGAAGCATTTGTGCCCATATCGTTTCTCGCTGGTCGGTATTATTTTTTTGGACTCCACTGTTACCATCAGGTACAGTGGAGTCACTTTGCCGTGCCAGTATAAAAAATATATATATATGTCTCCTCGAAATTAGTATTTTCAGCCCAATCCCGGAACTCAATATATTTGCGTAGATCACCGCGAATTTTACACAATAAGCACCTAGAATGCCGTTCCATAAGACCCTACCACAAAAAAACCATTTGGTTCCAGACGAAATACAGATTTTACGGTTTTCCGTGAAACACTGGCAGCACCACAGTCGAGCCATTATATTCCAACTCCTTCTTTTTTTCTGATAAATATCGTTGCGATATCATGACAAATTATTTAGGTTCCCTTAGATTCTTCCTTCCTTCTTCAGTGCTCGGTAACAATTCTGTGCGTGCTGTACTGTTGATCCTGGAGCACAGGAATTACAGTGGCGGGTCTTTATGGTAGAAAAAAAGAGCCAATAAATTAGTCAATACAGTGGCACTACCACTTATACCACGTATTTATGACGCACAGAATAACAGCGAGTCTCCTTAAAGCCACAGCAATGCGTCTAACCACAAAGCGAATATAGAAAAAGTGAAAGGTTGTAACATAGTAAATCAACAATAATATAGGTGTTGTTTACACACTTGTACTTTCTGTGGTTTTTCCATACTTTTGTTTATGTGTTCAACTTTCTGTACAGCTTCTGTACATTTTTTTAAACGACCTGATTTTCTGAATGCCATCGTTAAACATCTCGAAATAGCTATGGATATTTACACGAAAGAATAGAAGTAGGAGGACCTATTATCCCCGATCATTCAAAAAGCCAATAACCACATTTATCTAGCCAATAACCACAATCTTAGTTTGAACCTGAACTAGGTCTATGGTTACGAGTATCTGATAACCGAAATAAAATTTTCTATCATTTGGTTTAGGATACTCTTGCTTCAGGTAATAAATCATCATTATGGAAGCTCCTCTATAAGTAGGCCTATGATACTACATGCTTACAATAAATAAAAATATATTGAATATGGAAGAATAGCAAATAAGACTAATGAAGTTAAATTTTTTACAGTATCAGATTTGCCCATGTGTCTGTTTTTATTTTGAATAATTATTCCAAATGGTACATATACATATATGTAGATAGGTGTTGTGATAGGTGATATTCTCTCGTCATTCTACAAAATTACATTTGTCTGTTGCCATGTGGTGAGGAATATTCTATTCAAATTACACCTATAGATATCCTATTTTAACCGCAAATCACTTACTAGCAGGTATGCGTGTTGTCACTTGTGTGGACATCCTTGTGGCGCAGTTGGCTAGACACCAGTTTGCGAAACAACAGGCCGCGGGTTCGATCCCCGCACTGAGACAAATGTTTGTGTGATCCACAAGTATTTGTTTCGGGTCTGGGTGTTTGTGAGACTGAGACCAAAGAGTCTCATACCCACGACACAAGACTTGATCTTAGTGTGGGGACAGAACCATGTATGTGACTGTTGGGTGTATTTACTCAACTATATTCTATTAATAAAAATGTGAAAAATAAAAAAATTGATATTGTGTCTTTTATTAAATACGCACAATCGAGCCATGGGTTTCTGACCGTTGCCACTTATATTTACATTTTTTTCTTCGTCTTATTTGTCATCAAATGCCAAGATATTTTAAAATGCTAACCACAATCATGCGTGTAATTAATATTTTGAAACAATCAATATTTATTGTATATTTTCCAACACACTTTCTAACGCGAAAACAACAGTCGCTCGTTGAATTCTTTTGTTCGTCACTTGCCAAAGATGGAAATGATAATTGAGTTTTAAGTTTGCGGTTGAGTATTAACTTCGTGTTTGCTCATTATATTGATATTGTTATTTTTTTAAGTACATACTTACTGTGATATCTTTGTATTTATTTTTTATTAACCCCTCATGTCGACTACAAACAAAGTTTTTGATTATAAAGTGACATCATAAGATGGTATAACATATCTTTTCTTTTATATTTTTATTAGATTTATTTCTTTGATGATGCTAAAGAGGGTCAATAAGGTCTAAGGTTTAGACAATAAGGACAAAAAAAGTATTTAAGAGCTTGCAGATTTGTATCTCAAATATTTGCATTTGCAATTATATTTTTTCAGATAAAACTATCACTATATCAGAATGAAGTACAACAAGTCATTAACGTATCCATCCATTTCCTATACATTATGGCGGCTAATAGCGGTTATTTCGCTTCACTTCTCAGGTTAACGATGCTGTAACGGTTTTTTAACATATACCAGTTTTAAAGTTATTAAAATGTCAGAAGTAGTAAGATTTTCTAGGGCTTGGCGAAGATTAACTGTATAGTTGAATATTTTATATATATCTTATAATTGCATTTCAATATTATAATTGCTTGGTTCTTTTTGATTGTAATGGTTTGATATTTAATATTTAATTATTATATCAATTTACTGGCAACTTGTGTATGTTATACAAAGCTATGTCATTTTATTAAATTATTTTACTACCACCACTGATAAATACGAGTTACATTTGGTCGAAATATTACGAGGTATTTTTCAACAGCCCACGGTAATGAACCGCATGTGATTCCTTATTCATATCATTACAATGCAGTTCAATGACATATGTATAAACTCCATAGATAGAAAATAATATTCCCTTATTTAAGTTGATGATAATTTATAACTAATGTCATTATCTCTTTTGTTACAGGTAAAAATCAAGTACATCATGACGCGAAGAAAAAGTGTGTGTGTAAAGTGGACTTTAGTATTATTAGTATGTGTAGTTTGTCCGTATGTGCATAGTAGGCCACAGGACTCTGCGTCATTAGACACTACAGTTAGCAGTGTAATCACAGATTCAACTGAAAACTCACTAAGGTATAGAAATAATCTAAATTCCAATTACTCTATATTACCCATAGTCTTTAGTTTATCGAAAAATTCAGAAATAAAAAATAACTCAAATGATATTAACATAGAATTTTTCATTTCAAATTCTACGTCTGATAATTCAAGAAGAAGTAGATTGTTACGCAAAAGAAACGAAAGTAAGAAAAAAACGAAACCTCAAAGCAAACCCACATCTAAAACTAAAGCTAAAAATGATTATGATGATGAATCAAATGAAAAAAGAAAGCCTACAATTAAAAAAGTAATAACAAAATGGACCGATAAAACCAAATATGAAGATTTAGATTTTGCACTCGATACTGACTCGGTTGAACTCGAAAAGGTTTCTTTATCCAGTTCCACCAAAAATACCGCAAACGTTAATACAAAATCTAAAAACCATCCCCATTCAAACAGCCATTATAATAAACTGTACAGACCCCCTCCAGAATATTCAGAGGAAACTCATATCTACTCAAATCAATTTCACGTAATAGATTATCCTTCCAAAAGACCTTCCTATACTACCCACCCAACACCTACACCCGTAATCACAAATGTAGGTTACCCAAAGCCGTGGACACAAAGCTCTTACGATCGCCGCAAAACTACAACAAGAAAACCGGCCCCAGTGACGGAACCGTTAAAAGATTACAACTATCATAACATGTTTGGTAATTATCCCAATTACGACGTCACAACTTTCCCCCCATCTTCAGCGTATACTGACAAAATTATCATTCGTCCGGAAGAGTATAGCGGTTCGCCTGATGACTGTCCTACAATATTCCTAACTTTAAACAACACGTTCCAAGGACAAGCGAAAGAAGCCTGTCCCGATTTAAATATAGCAGTCAATACGAATGTTATTAATAAAAACGTTGTCGTCGAATCTGATGAAGAAGATTCAGATAGTTTTTTTCCTGATGGCTTTGGTCTTCCTCTAGGCGATGACTCTGTGAACGATGAATCATCGGCTAATGACTATTTCCAATCTACAGAAAATCAAGGTCAAATAGAAAGTGCATCCGTTGAAGGCACTGAATTAGATAGTTATAACGCAGGTAATGCGATTCCGTCTGAGTCAGGCGAACCTGGAAATTACGGCGCTCCATCATCACCAATATCCGCGATTTCTAAACCGGGTCGCCCTCAAAATGATGATGACGATATATTCAGCTTTTCTTCACTGCTAGAGTTCTTTCGACCAGCAGTAAATCTACTAGGTTGGCTTGCTTCCATTAATCCTTTAAGTATAGGCCTTTTCCCTCTTCTGTTATTGCCTGTGGCATTCCTATTTGCTGGGTCTGGTATAGCAGCATTATTTTCCCCATGGTTCCTACCATACGGCCGTGAAGCGCCTCAAATTATACATCTCTATAAACCTGACTTGCAATGGGAAGAAAAAATCAGCTCATGGCAGTCACACTCTTTCCCCCATAGTAGGAGAGTGCATCCAGAATTATTGAGAAATAATAAAGAAGTTATAATACCGAACAATTCGAAGCCATCATGGATTTCAAAATTTAAAGAATGGATGAAAGCAACAGCACAAAAGTTAGAAGATGATAAAAATGTTTTTATTAATCACAAAGACAAAAGAAAGAAAAGAGAAGCTTGGGATGTGAGTGTTAAATAGAATTAAATTTATGAATATTAAATATTTTTAGTTTTAAATATGAAAATGGTGCAACAATAATACGAGTATGTGCAATAAATGAGCCAGTATTATAACAGTAGTGTAAACTTAAATCCTAAAACTCACACTGCGATAACTTCCTGCAAGAGCCTATAAAATAATAAATGTTTTTGCAATATTTTAAATTATTTAAATGAAAACGGTTATAAAATAGTATTTAATGCTACGAAAAGACGGTAAAGATATTATTGTTTTATGTTAATAAATACACCCGCCCAGAGCATAGACGTTTCTATTGCGAATTCAAACTCAAGAAAACAACATAAAAAAACATTTAAGTAATGTTTAATTAAGACGAATGGGTCAAAAAGAAAGTAATTAAAGTATAATAGACTACTAGATATATACTTGAAATAACTAAGACTATGGGTAATTATATACACGTTTCAAAACCCAACATTAATTTATTATAATCGATTTTATATTTCTATTATAGCGTTGTATATATTTGTTTTCTTGTCGATTAGACCAAAATGTGGATGGCTTGATGTTTTGTAAAATATTTATGAACACACATTTAAAAAATACAACACGCTCATATTAATGCCCGTATGAAGACCATTATTTTGTATTTTAATTAAATATATAAAAACAATCTGTAGTATGAAGTGTTCATAATTTGGTCTGATCCATTTATTTTAAGACTATTTATTTATCTCTAAGAAATATATTATTATCATTTATTAATGTCCGTTTTGAGGTAAAGTAATAATTAAATAAATACAATAAAAATATTTGTTGTTTTGGTTCTACTTATTTTACACTTGTGTATTATTAGTAATAGGTGTAGAAAACTTGGCTGGCTCCGAAGAAGTAGAAAGATTTATTTTATTTTATTTTATTTTATTCGGGAAACAAACAGTCACTTAAAAATCTAGTTATAATTATACATAATTTACTTAAGGACTAATAAAATGTTTCCGCATATATATATCTAAAACACGACTTGCATGAAATCTTAACCTAAATTAAATATAACACAAGTAAAAAACAAATAAATAAAAAAAACAAGAGTATAAAAAAAAATATATAAAAAAAAAACATAGTATTTGAGCAAAAGTGAATTAGACAACTGATTTGAACCAGTGTTTTAAAAGTATTCTTTTAATATCAGTTGTATTGAAAAGGTCAATATCGAGAACGTCAGCCAGTTCATTGAACAAGTTTGCTGTTCGCAAGAAGAAAGAGTGTCGCCTGTATTTTGTGGCACTAGAGGGAATATGTAAAAGAGTAGGTTGCCTTATCCTCGAAGGAATTCGCAGATGTATTAAGGAAAGAAGATGAGGCGCATCAATTTTAGATTGAGCTAACTTCATTATAAACGAAATATCTGCAATATTCCTTCTTTCTTGTAATGGTAGTATGTGATGTCTTTTGCATCTAAGCTCGTAGTTGTTGTCGTATTTTTTACATTTATATTCTAAATATTTCAAAAATTTACGTTGAATCGATTCTAATCTATTAATATAAATATGATACTGTGGACTCCAAATCTGTGAACAATACTCGAGGATACTACGAACATAGGCACAGTAAATAATTTTTATAGTTTTGATATTGTTGAATTCCGAGCAGGACCTTTTTAAAAAACCCAGTGCACTGTTAGCTTTAGTACATATATAATCAATGTGTTTTTCATAAGTTAGTTTTGTATCATGTATAACACCAAGATCTCGGACGTCTTCAACTCGTGAAAGTTCGTGGCCTTTAAGTTTATAACTATATTTAATTAAATTAGGTTTGCGCGTAAATGATATAAAATTGCATTTAGAAATATTAAGGTCTAATTTATTGTAATAACAATAAGATTGAAACCTAGAAAGATCTTCTTGTAATAGAGAACAATCCTCAGGTTTGCAAATTTGCCTAAAAATCTTCATGTCATCAGCATAAAGGAGAAAATTTGAATGAAGAAAACAGTTACTTACATCGTTAATAAATACATTAAATAATAAAGGTCCGAGTAAGGAGCCCTGCGGAACTCCAGAGGGTATCTCATATCTCCTGGATATGTATCCGTTTATGGCCACAGCCTGTGACCTGTTTGTAATATAGGACGTAAACCATCTAAATAAGTTGCCATGTATTCCTGCGTACAAGAGTTTTTGTAAAAGTATTTTATGATCTATACGATCGAATGCTTTACTATAGTCTGTGAAGACAGCATCAACTTGGCCACCAGAAACCATATGAGAGAACACAAAATCTGTAAAGGAAAGTAGATTACTGGTCGTGGAGCGTTTTTTGATAAAACCGTGTTGTTGCGGAATAAAAGTGTTGGACAGAACATTATAGACCTGCGTATACACGATACGTTCGAATATTTTTGAAAATAAAGACAATTTTGAAATGGGTCTATAATTCGTGACATCCTCCACCTTACCCTTCTTGTAAACAGGAGTTATGAAAGCAAACTTCCATATGGTTGGAATTATACCTTCTTTTATAGAGCGATTGAAGAGAATACTTAATGGTTTGACAAGATTTTGGGCACACAGTGTAATAAATATAGCTGGAATATTATCAGGGCCGGCACTCTTTGTAAGGTCAATAGATTTTAACAGTTTATGTAGGTAATCTTCATTTATTTCAATGTCACTTATTATGTTAATTTGATTTATATAATTAAAAGAATGATCATTAATTGGGGGGTAAATGTCAGAAGGGGGCGTGGAAAGAAATGTCGACTGAAAATACCTAGAAAAAAGATCACAGATTCCTTCACCCGATTCCTCCCTGCTACCCTCATATGACAATGAAGACGGAATATTGCCATGACCCTTTTTGCATGATTTAATGAAAGTCCAAAACAACTTAGGATTATTTGGTATTGAATCCTCAATATTTTTAAGATAATTTCTATAACATTCTTCTTCGCATACCTTAGCTCGTTTGCGAAGTAAAGCATAAGTATTATAATCACACGTGTTGTGATACTTAATATATTTACGATGATATTTATGTTTTTCTCTGAGAATATTTTTTAAAGGTGTACTATACCATGGTGGATAAGTAGACGGGTAAATTCTTTTACATGGTATATGTTTATCTATTAAGTCATATAGGTTTTGATAAAAATTGTGCACAGCGTCTTCTAGAGGACAATTAATTAAATGGTCTTCCCAAATTATATTTGATAAGCAGTTATTAATTTCATCGTAATTACCGGAATTAAAACATATCTTTTCTCTGGTTTTAAGTTTAATATAGCTAGTGTTCGTGACAGACAAAATGATAGAGAGAGATTTGTGATGTGGGTCCTCAGGTACAAGAGGTTCCTCCGCAGCGGTAACAGAAGCACTGGAATTGCATAAAATTAAATCCAGTAACTTTGAATTGACATTTTTATGCATGTTAAATTGCCTTAGATTACATTCCAAAAGTGTGTCAAAGAAGTATAGTTTTGTTTCACCAGTTACACCCTGGGGTTTTAAATAAGAATCAGCACTAGTCCACCCAATATTACTCATGTTAAAATCCCCCATTATCAAAAAGATATCAGTCGGACAGGAATTGATTATAGAGGAGAGTTTGTCGGTGAAGTTTCGTAGCTGAATGTTGTAGGTATTTCCATGTTTCTCATCACAGAGGTAAAGCGTGCATAGATGTATTTTATATAACTTTCCGCTATGATTTTTATAAATAAGAGTAACCCATATATCTTCGGCAGATGAGTCCCATTCGGGACGATGAACGGCTGTTAGTTCACGACGTTAAATACAGGTCTTTTGTAGCTTATGGTATTGGTAGATTATTCTTCAAATATGTATTTTCTCATACCGACTTAATATTATTAATCGTCATCATCAACTTCCTTTCTAACGTCCACTGCTGGACAGAGGCCTCCCCTTTTTTTTCTTTGGAATAATATCTTGTTGAATTTTTTATGTTTTTTATTTTTTTCATTTTATTATGTTTGTGTCGAATAAATCAAGAAATCAATAATGTCAATACTTATACAAGATTCGGTAAATTGTACGAACTAACACCTGATGGTCATTTCTGCCTAGTCCAAGAAACGGTTACAGTCTCCAGTTGATACATCATCATCATCAGCCCAAATATGTCCCACTGCTGGGCACGGGCCTCCTCTACAACCGAGAGGGTTTAGGCCTTAGTCCACCACGCTGGCCTAGTGCGGGTTGGCGGACTACACACCTAAGAAATTCCTAAGAACTTTTAGGTGTGCAGGTTTTATCACGATGTTTTCCTTCACCGTTAAAGCAAGTGATAATTCATTGTGAATACACACATAACTTGGAAAAGTCAGAGGTGTGTGCCTGGGGTTTGAACCTGCGACTGCCGAATTTCTCGACCACGCCGACCTTGAGGCCATCACTGCTTCAGTTGATACAACTATACCGAATTGTACATTTGTTTGAATTTAGAGGTGACGTAAAGTTAAGTATGCAGTTTCAGACTAGCTCCAGTGTACACATAAATGCTCGTATGTATATTAGTTTGTGGCATTTTATAGACAATCTAATGGCAGTTTCACATGTTTCTTTATTAGGTTTTGTTTTACCATTAAGCATAGCGATAATTAACTAGGAATACTGACGTCAATAGTAAAGAAGTTGTTATGGATGATGTGATGGTGATAAATAAATTTACAAATATATATCATGAATACGTTTTACGTTCAGTTTACGCTTATTCAGTCCTTTTCAGAGCAGGTTAAAGACCTCGCCTAACAAAAACACCTGTCATCAATTTTTGTCTTTTTGGTAGCACCGATATGGATCAAATAAAGTCAAGTATCAAGTAGGTTATTATAAGTAAACAATTACTTATTATAAATGTTTTTTTTTAAATGAAATTAGTAATATTAGGCAAATATATAAATGGGGATTAAAAATAATTATTAATTATCTAGTACGATTCCTTGACCAGTACGATAATTATTTAAATAATGGGTTAATTCAAAAGAGCGATTGTAATGAGTAGACATTATGTTGTTGACAATTGTTTTAATTACAATATATTGTTTTGTTTTAAAAATATACTATTGGCATAAATTAATGGACTTAGGCCTAAACCCTCTCAGTTGTAGAGGGGGCCCGTGCCCAGCAGTGGGCTGATGATGTATTGGCACAAATTAGTAAAATACTGTAAACATGATATTTAACAGAGCGAACTCATATTATTAAACATTTACCCACTACAAATATATAACAGAAATGCCTAATGTAACTTCATTTCTTCAATCAAATATGGGAAGAATGTAGGTATATTTATATAAGTCTCGACATCTACGGTCAACACTAGGTGAAGCAAGAATATTCAATAATATTAATTATACCATTTTCATCATTCCAGAATCACCACTCAGAAAACGGTAGAAAAAAGCAAACCTGACGCCCCTGACCCAGCAATTCCAGTTCCTGACTCAGCTCGTGATGTGAAATCTAAGCTTCCAATCCGCGACTCAATCAAAATAGTTGCTAATCAACTACTTGAAAAATCCGAAAATGAATCTGATGCACCCGTCGCCGATACTAGAGTACCACCAAAACTAAAGTCTCAAATTACCCACAAACATAAAATAAAGACTAGGAATGAAGACGGAGAAGCAACATACAACGGCCATGCTGGCGAAGCTGTCCCAATTACTTTGGATGAAGTAGAGACTGAGGGTAAAAATAATGATATAACCAACGAGTCATCCACTTCAAACGATGGAATTTCTACGTGGGTATTAGTCAGCAATCCGACAAACGTAACGACTGTTTCTACTGAACCCACAAAAACGGAGGAAGTGCAGAAGAAACCAAAACCAAACAATAAAAATAAAACCAAAAGACCACAGAATAATAAGACTGTACCAAAACGCCCTGTTATAGGTAGTACTAATAAAGCTGATTTAATCGCCAGTGGATCGGCTATCAATGAAAATGTGTACAACAAAATTAAAGATACAGCTCTATCTAATGTACAGAAAAACAAAAGCACCTCTACTCAACGTACCACAACGACGTCTTCAACAGAAGTCACTGTTCCGAAGAAAGAAACTACAAAATCACAATCAACGACTAAACCGAAAAAGAAGAATAAAAATAAGCAAAAAGTAAGCACCACAGAAGCGCCAGAAGAAAATGAATCGGCTTTATTACCAATGGAGGCAAAAGAACAAGAGATTGAATTAGAAGTTAGCACACCGCCGACTACAACGAAAAAACCTAAGCGCACTTCATCGAAATCTAAAAGTAAGACAAAGAAAAGGAAAACGTCTACACCTAAACCAGAAACTGAAACAGAACTTACAGAAATCAAAACAAACGGCAACAAAACGAAATCAGCTAAGCCTTCAAAGAAACCAGAACAAACCGGTACAATCACAACTCAACTTTACAACTACTTTTCAAGGGAGGTTATGCCATCAGTCGGTGTAGGAGTGATTGGTTTAGCTGGATTGGTAGGAATCGCTAGCTACTTCTTATATCCATTTTCGACTCCGGTCAGAAGAACGTTTGAAGTCGACAAAAAAGATGATATTTATAAGTATAATGCTGAAGAATATGCGAACGACGGTAACGGTCAAGCAGAAGAAGAGATGTTAGGCACAGTATTAGCTGGTATGCCTAGTCACGCCAAGCAAAAATTAAATCCTTACGCTGCTCAAACACCCCATATAAATAGATATCCAGTGAAAAAAAATCAAGATCTAAGATATCGCTATGGCGCTGCTTATGACCCTAATTACAGTCGATATCCTCAGCAGAAAACTGGTATTGCCCATGCTGCTGTTTACGCTAAGCCAGTTAATTATAATCCCCAATACGAAACTAGACATGTGTACACCACAGAAGGAAAGTTTAATTACGATAAGCCTCAAAGCTACACCCCATATCCTGCTGTTGAGCCGATATATGCTGCTCCGCAAACGGGCTCTGGAGTCTCGTCATATGGAAACGATAATTCAAATGCAGTTGTTTACGGAGTGAAGCCGACGTCTGATACTGATTTCAAACCAGTTTATCCCTATAACAATCAGTTCTTCAGCGAATCTACTAGTAGTCCAGCGACATATTCCCCAACATCTATGTACTTGGGTACTAATAATGAGGAGCAAGAAGCTAGTGTCGAAAATTCAAGTCAAAGCAATGAGTCTGATGAGAACAAATTTGTAGTTGGCAACGTACCTAAAGAACTAGTTGATTCAGCTACCCCAGCAGTAGTGCCTGAGCATGGTCCAAGAAAATTAAAGAAAAGAAGTATTTCAAGCTCACTTGAAGAGATACTGAGGGCTGAGAAAGAGAACAAAGACATATTTATAAGCAACGAGATTGATGATTCTTACAACGTGCCTGTGAGAAATCTTGCAGCAGTGTCAGAACCTTTGCCTATGAAGGAGATAGAAAAATCTAAAGAAGTGATTCCAATATATGCTGTATCCATGGACCCAGTTGCAGAACAAAAAACTGAAATGACAACAATCAGAAATGAGATTATTGAAAGCGTCTCAACATTACCTATGGATAATGACAAAGAGAAAACAAATTCCGCAACAGAAACAAATGACGTGGACGTCACAACAAAAGCATTTAGAGTTTACGAAGTGTTTTCAACAGGCATAGACAGCACGAAAGATAAAGAATCTACAAAGTACGAAACGACCACACAATTAAAAAATATGATGACAGAGACTACTACGGATACTAAATCTGAGACTACATCGACTTTGCCGCCTTCTCCATCACCAGTTTCTGATTTCCCGTCTTCAACAAATCCAACCCAGCCTGATGTCATAACGTATCCACCGTTGAACCAATCAGGGGGATTCTTTACGTTTCTGAAGAGACTAGTAGAATTTAAGTATAGACTTGGGTTAAGCATACTGCAGAGTACTTCAGATTCGTTAAATAGGTATTTGCGTAGTATGGAAGACACCATGACAAAAGTAGCAAAAGCTTCCAGAACGTAAAGCTTACAGTATATTGAATGGTATTATTAATATCACATAGAAAATCTCTTATCAAATAACAATTACACAAAATCCCTCTCAATAGATCGATATTTATGACTTATTGTTATGGTTTCCGAGTCCATGACACAAAGGGATTCAAAACAAAATTTTAGAAGTTTTCATAAAAAATGTAATTATTATTTAACTAATTCTGATAACTATAATATACATCCTGCATTTATACTCCAAAATACTATGATAATTATAGTGTAAGCGAAACAAGGTTGTAATGTAAAACTTTTAATAATAAATGTGGCTTACTTTTTGTTATGATGGGTATATCGCCATCTATCGGTCAGGTTCGCACATTTTTTTTATATTTGCTCACCAGCGCCACGTATCGTGCGCTTTCTGTATCTCTCTAGCTATAAGAATGTAGGTAAATATTAAAGAGAATTTAAAATAAATATTTAGCCTAAGTTTTATATAAGTACAGGGAAATTAAGAATATTATACGAGTATATCTATCCAAATTGTACTTATATTTTATAATTTCAGAACGTTATCCTCGGTTAGCAATGATTGAGGGAAGCCTGCTGAATTTATATTGTGATAAAGAATTTAATTTTTTATATTCGGATATTTTGTATCTCTAAAATTAATTTGTAAGTAAATATATATCCAATTATATCTTTTAAAATGATTAAAAAATTAAGCATCCGACTGTTATATACCTTTATAAACAATGTAATGTAAATATCTTTAATAAATACTTTATATAAAATAAAATATATGTTTTTTCTTTAGAAGTACATTTATGTTCATTGCCATATATTATTTTTAGAATAAACGATAATAATAAAAAATTATAATATAGAAAACAGCGCCATCTATCAATAAACGTAGAAACTAAATTGCTTACACTCATTTCAGAAGTATGGAGGTCTGTTGTTTAAATAATAGGTAATAGGAATTACTTTATGTGGCCAATTTTTTTTTTCTGGAAATTAGTCAAAGTATTGAAGGATGCATCGAATGTAATTATAATTCCACCTATAATATAGTTAAAATAGGATATTGTTTTCATAACAATAAAGATTATTTTTGCATAAATATCAAGCAGAAAAATTACTTAAAAGCTAAAAGTATCATTTTTGTTATAAATAAAAGACAACTTTCTTGGAAGATGGCGAACAGCGAACTATATAATTTGAATGAAGATTTTTACATTTATATTCTGAACAATGAACATACTCATTCACTACACAGATTAATTATAATCGACTAGAGTATTGATAATTCACTTAATTATTTACAATAGATGGTGTTACGTTTCATTTGATGTACTATTAAACTAAAAATTTTAATACCCCCACTACATCACATGAAACTGTAACAATAATTTTTACAAAGCAACAAGTCCTAAAGCTTCAATGCATTGATAATGCTTTGTAGCACCAAGTGCCTTTGTGAGAACATCAGCTGGCATATCATTAGTACACATATATTTAATATTTATTACGTTACTATTGACAGCATCTTTTAGAAAATGGTAATGGATGTCTATATGTTTACTTTTTCTATGTAAAGCATAATTAATAATAAATTTTTGGGCACTTTGGCTATCATTGTATAAGACAATAGGACATGCATCTTGATTAGTTACTTCAGACAACAATACTCTTAAATACATGGACTCTTTACATGCCTTTGCCATTGACATGTATTCAGCTTCCATACTGGAGAGTGCCACAGACTCTGTTTTCTGCTTTCCCATGATATGACACCCCCTGACATCATGAAACAATACCCTGTATATGATTTACGGTCAATATCATTATTAGCCCAGTCGGCATCAGCAAATCCTAACAATTCAGAGTTTCCTTTTACATATTTTACAATAATTTTTTGTTCTCTTTAAATACCTAAGAATTATGTTTAGCATAATTCCAATGAGTGCTAGTATCACAATAATTAAACTGACTTAAAAAACTTACACTAAAAGCCTTGTTAACACAGACAAATACATAAGGCTACCTATTAGTTGCTGATATGGAATATTGGTATCATTAACATTATCATTTTTATCTATATTTAATTTTGACTCCATAGGTGTACTAGCCTCTTTACAATTTAACATGTTAAATTTTATTAACAACTGATCAATATATTGTTCCTGATATAAGGTACCTACAAGATTTATTATTTTTATCAATATTTACTCTCATCCCTAAACATTGCTTTACTTGTCCAAGATCTTTTATTTGAAATTTCGAACTCAATACTGAAATTAAATTATTTGTCTCTTTTTTACAATTTGAGTACACAAAAAAATCATCAACATACAAAGCAATAATAACTTTAACATTTTCACAAAATTTTGTAAATACACATGGTTCTATAAGACTTCTCTTAAAACCTAATTCTGTCAAACACTGATCAACTTTTTCATACCATGATCTCGACGCCTGCTTTAACCCATAAATAGCTTTATTTAGTTTAACAATTTTTCTGTTATTATTAATATCTAAATCAACTTGTGGATGAGCCATATAAATATCCTCTTTCAAAATACCATTCAAAAAGCAGTTTTAACATCTAAGTGGGTAACAATTAGATCTAATTGAACAGGTGAGAATGTCTCGTCATAGTCTATCCCTGGCTTTTGGGTGAAGCTTTTTGCCACTAAACGAGCATGATATCGAACACTGTTGTCACTATATAACTTTCTTTTATAAACCCATTTACACTGAACTAAAGTTTTTTCTTTAGGCACTTCACTCACTACTGTCCAGGCATTGTTCTCGTTAAATGCTTGAAGTTCCTCTTCCATTGCAGCAATCCACTTATCTTTGTTGTGGCCTTGTAGCGCCTGTTGGACACTAACTGGATCACTTTGATTCTCAGCATTTGACTGTATGCACAAGTTTGAATAACCATAACGCTTTGGTGGTCTCCTGATCCTCTTTGATACTTCTGGGGTTGAAATCTCTTCTACATTCTGCAATAGAGAGTTATCAGTCTCATAAGAAATTATTTCAGGTTTAGTAGTAGTTACTATATCAACGGACTCATCTATTTCACTCTTGACTTGTTGCATATCTGAGATTTCCCCCACTGAAAGTGAAATGGTATCATCCATGTTACTCTTCAAGTTTTCTTGGACTATGACATCCCTGCTCACATACACACACTTCTTATCTGGGTCATAAATCCTATACCCTTTCACATTTTCAGCATATCCAACAAGAATATGTGGTTTAGACTTAGTATCCCACTTAAGTCTTTTTGCTTTTTGTATGTGGACCATCACTTCACTTCCAAATATGCGGACATGGCTTAGATCAGGTTTTTTATTTGTCCAGAGTTCATATGGAGTTTTATTATTTAGTCCAGATGCAACAGATCTATTTCTGAGGTAGACTGCAGTATTTGTGGCCTCTGCCCAAAACTTTTTATCTAGTCTTGCATCAAATAATAAGCAGCGAGCCCGTTCAACAACTGTTCTATTAAATCATTCACTCGCACCATTCTGCTCTGGTGTATAAACATAAGTTTTCTGGTGAACTATACCAGCCTGTTTTAAAAAATTCTCAAATTCATTGCTACAGAACTCTAAGCCATTATCAGTCCTGAATGTTTTAATTCTTGTCTTGTTGATTTTCTACAAGATTTTTAAACTCCTTAAAGTACATCAATACTTCGCTTTTTGCTTTTAAAAAATAAACAAAGGCCAATAACAAATTATCTGGATCCACTAATTGAAGTAGTCTCCATTGGCCTGCAGACATCAGCGTGTATTACACCCAGAGGCTCACTACTCCTTGTACCAGAGTGACCGAATGGCAGACGCGACTGCTTTCCTTCACAGCATACTTTGCATGTACTTTTGTTGATTACTGACATATCTGTGTATGATATTCCCATAACTGCACCATCCTTCATTTTATTCTGGTCATTTATATTTAAATGGCCCAATCTATGCCATACTTCACTATTAACACTTGATGTAAACAAACATTGTTTATGTTCCATGACCAGCTTATAAACACCATCTTCTTGGTTCGCCACAGCCACTAAAGTGTTTTCTTTATTGTAAATATAGCAGCAGTTTTCTTTAAACTTCACACTGTTTCCATTTTTGATTTGTTGACTAATGGAAATCAAGTTCGTTGCGATGTTAGGAACACATAAGACGTCTTTCAATGTAACCTCATATTTACAATTTGGAGCAACCGTTATAATATTCACATCACCTGAACACAATACAGGCATGGCATTTTGATTTGCTGCCATAATCTCCCTTATACCAGGTGAGTATGATGCATTTTTTATTATGTTTTCATTTCTTGTCATATGAGCGCTTGCGCCACTATCCAAGTAAAAATCATGTTTACTGTAGTTCCCACTCAAAAACACAGCAGAAAAAGCATTAGTTTTCTTCGCTTGCTGTTGATAACTTTGTTTGCAATTTGCATATTGAGATTTAAAGTGACCAAGTTGTTTACAACGGTAACATTTTATTATTTTCTTCGTTCGCCGATCCTGACATAGACAATCCGCCGCCATGATGATCATTTGATTTTTTTTTCTTTGCTCTGCCAACTGCCAAGTCTTCAGTAATTTAATTTCATTAGTAAACATTATATCCATCCAATGTCTTTAGTAAAATTAATTTTCCATTATCTAGACTAGTCTAGAGTCAAAGGTCACATCCAATAATCGGTCATAAATAGTAAGTAATATATTTCTTGGTTACAAGTTAGTTCCAGTCGTTCCATTAGTGTTTTCTTGTCATAGTCAGGTATTAACTAGTTAAATCTAGCCAGGACTCAGGAGTCATATCAAATACTAGGTAAAATCATCAACAGATCATAAATGAAGTCATTTAGTTTTTTTTTTTAAAGAAGAAGTAAAAATGTAACCAATAATAAACAAACAAAATACAAAAGCAATGCGAAAACCATATTTACAAAACAACAAAACATAGCAACACTATTTACAAAGTATAAACAAAAAAAAAACAAATTTGTCCAACAGTACCGATAATGTAATTAAACATTGCTGTGTAGGTTGAACTAGGGATGCCCGTTACGATACGATATATCGGAATATCGATACAGCACTATACGATATAGCGATATTTGATGCGATATTTTGACCATACGATACGCTTCGATATATCGCATTCTTATAAAAATATCGCATTACCGTATCGTATCAAATTATGTCGATGATTACTTTGTATAATTTTAAAGTTCCTATTACATCATCACTAATCGATAATAGACAGTGCCATTGAATATATTGTTATAAGTAATAAGAGAATGATAACGTCGACAAAATTGTTTATGGAACAAGAACAGCCAGCTTTTGTTTAGACTTGGAGGAAGATTTAAATAAATCTTTGGACTTTGTAGTACCGTCAAATATGATTAATAAATGTTTAGTTTATGTTCTCCTTTTTCATTCCGTTCGAGTTTGAGCAACAAAACTTTTATTTCAAAATCATTGCAATGGCACCGCCAGTAAAGTCAACTGTGTGGAATTTTATTTTATCAGTTGTCGCAACTTCAGTTCCTTCTGAACGCCTGTTTTCTTTAGCTGGACACACACTTTCCGAAAGCCGTAATAGGTTAAATCTACAGCACTTATCAAAATTATTATTTTTGCGTTGTTTAAGTGCTAATCAATGACAACTGTGTTTTTTTTTGTTGAATAAAACTATTTTAAATACATAAAATTATTTGTTTCTTTTAAAAAAATAAAAGAATATAGTAAAACTACTAAAAAGATAAACCCTTTGCACGATATATACTCATTATATCGCATATTAATTGAAAGGCATGCGCTACGGTTACGATACGATATATCGATACAAAGGAAATCGATAATATCGCGTATCGATACAACCAAGTTCGATACAGTTACGATGCGATATATCGATACAATACACTTTTTTGGGCATCCCTAGGTTGAACTATTTGCAAGAATAGCGTGGATGGAGCGCGGTACCAAGTCAGGTTTCTTATAGATTTTAATCAACTCATATCAACACAAGGCGCTGAATGCCAAAAGATGAGCAATCAAAGAAAACATGAGAAATCGACTGTTCTGCCTCTGAAGGACAATAATCCCAAGAAGGGCTCTGTGCAATTTTTAATCGAAAGAGATGCTGATTTAAACGACAATGGCCAAAACGAATCCTTAGAATGGTACTATAAAAGGAGAATGCCTATCGCATTTTTTTAAGTTGTGCCTTAAGCTAGTAATATCAACAATTCTTGTTTTTAATTGTAATGGTTTTATATCGCATTAGTTGATTTTACATTTGTCGGATAAAATAGATTAAGATAATAAGTCTTTCTATTTATTTACCTAGTTCCTACATTTTCTGTTGTCAGTTCATAAAGTAATGTTGCCATGACAAAAAATCTGTTCACGCGATATCAGATTATCGATAAACAGGATATCAAATCGATTTTAATTTATTTGATCATTTACTATTAAAAAAAGAAATATCAGTATTGTTGTAATCTAAGTTCACCAGCTCATGCCAGTGTGTTCGCTAGTGTGAAATGTTAATAATAAGACTTATTTAAATAAAAGTAACCTATTCTTTAGCAATGGTTGGTGATGGTTGCCATAGTATTTCGTTTCTACTATCAAACGCAATCATTTTTCGAAAAAGTTACTTCACAGATTTTTGCCTTTTCGCACATTGCGTTTCATCAACTTGCTTATTTGCAACAATCACATCAATTAATAGCTCTCTAGATATTAATAATAACAGATTTAAAGTTCGGTACTATTCTGATAGCTACATATTACTAAGGAACCATTCATTGAACATCCTGACAATATAATGACAATACAATTTTTTTTTCCACATGATCACCATGGGAAATATCGATTATATAGTAATCAATAATAAATCGACTTATGCACTTGGCAACACTGAAATTGTTTGGCGGGCGGGAAAATGTCACAGTCATGTCAATACCATATACCATAATAAATGAAAAAAGGGCGGGAAGTGTTCGGAATGGAGGGCGCGTTTTTTGTTTTTCTCACATATAATTTTTATTTTTTTCTTGATAGTGGTTAACAGGGGATTAAGTGTTGCTTGTCGATGTTGTGTGTGGTGTGTTTGATTTAGTTTTCCCTTTTTTCTTCCCAGTCGCGCTGTATCTGGTGAGTCTTGTCTTTTCTGGTGATTGTTGGCGAGAGGAATAGAGGATGGAGGAGCCTCCTGATCCAGGTGGGACGGTCCCACCGATGCGGTAGGACGGGGAGGGGGGAGGCGAGTGCTGAATCGGATGCGATGTGTGCAATATCGACGAGTGGTGCTTGATTCTCTGTTCACTATTGTAGTGAAGGGATTAAGGGTTGTATGTGGGAGAGACGGGGGGCGCGCCTCCAGTTTGAGAATTTCCCGCCCTTTTTCTTTCATCATTCATCATAATCATCATTCATAATTCATACTTATTTATGTTAAACTTAACTATGACGAGGCTGTATGGGCTAGAACCCTTTGCCTTCCCAAAAAAAAAATGGGAGAATGGAAAAAAAAAAAAAAAAAACATATATCATAGACATAGACTCATAGTCCATATGTTACTCAATAATTCAATATATATATATATATATATACAAGAACTGCAGTTGTGTTTGTTTTTCGCATAAACATATATATGAATGTTTTTCATATTCCTCGTGTGTTTATTAATAACAGGTGTGTTTATTTAGGTAGTGATTTTGAGTAAGAGACTCCATATAGTTATTATTGCTGTTGCTTAGTTTGCAGTGTTTATATTATTCTTTGACCCCATAGTTACCATGAACCCCGCTTATTAGGATAGTTCTATTTAGTTTTATTGATAGTGTATATTAATTCCAACACTATACAGCGGTTTTCAACTTGGCACAAAAATATTTTTGCCGATACTAAGATCCATAGTCATTTGGGCATTCCCCTTTTCTGCCTTTAAAGAAACGGCCTTTGCAGTACCACGGCATGAAGTCAACAGGAACATTGAACGTAGCATACCAAAGACCTTTGCTCTAAATTTGAAGTCTGATTCCAATGCCTCTGCCATAAGTTAATTGATCTTCTTTTAAGGACCGAAATAACATCTGTGTGGGGTACGAGAAAATCGAGATTTCGAATGGAGTCAGCGACAATGGTTGAAAAATTTGTTGTAGTTCTGGCTAAGAAGTCAGCCTTTACATTCCCAAATACCCCAACATGAGATGGAAACCACATTAAGATAACCTCAATATTATTTTGTGTCAACAAGCTCATACAAGACTCCTTGATTTGATATATTAGATAGTTAGTGACAGCATTGAATTGATTATTTTTAAGATTTTTAATAACACTCATGCTGTCACTAACTATTACCCATTGGCAACATCCATCATTCTTATATTGTATGTGTTTAACAGCACTAAGAATAGCCAAAGCCTCAGCTGTAAATATACTTGCATTAGAATCTATTTTATAAGCGATACCAGAGTCCAAAAAAACATCATAAATTGCAACCGAAACAGCAGAATCCGTTTTAGACCCATCAGTATACACAAATCTGTTATCAATATATTCAGAAAATTTACAAAAAACATCTTGCTTAGAGGAAAGATTATGATCAATAATAATATCTGTTGCAGGAAATTTACTGTTGAAATCTCCTTGATAACAAGAAAGAGAGGATGTCTTATGGATTTGGAGACTATCAAGAAAATTTACATATTGTTAGAAGCCTTGGAGGATATAAAGGTTGTTATGTGGAGATGATCTTGAAGTATGTGCTAAATTTAGAAACAAGTGATTATTTTTTCTACTGTAAAGTTTTAATAAGAACTTTTCTTTAAGATATGAAAATCGTATGTATAATGGGGGAAGTTTACACTCAATTTGCATCACATTGATAGGAGTGCTTTTAAATGCACCAGTGATTAGCCTCAAGCTTTTATTTTGGATTTTATCTAATGTATCCACCAAACTCTTATCACCACCAAAGCAAAGGAAGCCATACTCAAAATGACTACAAATCAAAGACTTGTAAAAAAAGAGCAATATTTTGGGATCTGCACCCCAAGATGTACTACATAATGATTTCAATATATTAAGTGCTTTATTAGCTTTTGAACTTATTAATTCTACATACTTCCTCCAAGAAACATTATGAGTCAAGGTAACACCTAAAAATTTTGCCTCATGAAAAACTGGAATACAAACTTTATTATAATACACAGAAGGACTAGTATTGCTACCTTTACCAAAAACAACCAATTTTGATTTAAGTGCATTTATGTCAAGATTCAAATAAAAGAAGTAATTACACAAATTTTCCAAAGACTTATTAAGAATACATGAAATATGATCCAATTTTTTTCCATTTGCATACTTGTGTAATCATCAGCAAATTGAAGATTTTTGACATGAGGACCCAAAATAAGATTCAATTGACGTATATACAAGATAAAAAGTAATGGAGAAAGTATTCCACCTTGGCATACTCCAACAGAGGCAAGTTTTGGACCATACAATTTACCATTATATTTTGCATAAACTTCTCTTTCAGTTAAAAATTTATGAATCCAGTGAACTATTTTATTTGGCATTATTAGACAGTAATTCAGAGCAAAGTATATTGATATTGAAACTATTTTAAAATTAGGGTAGATGGGCAAATGAATGTTAAGATTATCATTAACATAGGGACTGTTTATATTATAATTGCCTAAAAATATTTTAATAATTACAGGAAGATGATAGCTACCAAGAGGATCATTATGTACAGACCAGTCAGAAGCGAGAGCCAATGATGGAGAAACCAAAGTCAAGTCTAAAGCATTAGGACACCATGTCAAAGAACCAACTGTGGTCACCTCGCCACTATTTAGCAAGACCAAGTTGTTGTTATCAATAATTTCCAAAATATCTCTTTCACATGGATTAATAGAATTACATTCCCAGGATGTGTGATGAGCATTAAAATCACCAGCAAATATCATCGGTTCAGGGACAGACTTAATTAAACACTCAAATTTATGTTTGTCAAAAGCTGGAGAACAATTTGTTGGACAGTAAAAGCTTACAGTACTTATTTCCCTATTATTTATCTTAATTCTTACACAATTATTTTGTAAGGAGTTATCAGAATATGTGTAAAAAAAATTGTAGTCAATATTATTGCAAATTAAAACAGCTACACCATTATGGTCATTGCCAATATCATTTCTTTCTATTTTAAATCCTTTGATAACAATTTTTTTAATAGGTGTTAACCAAGTTTCTGATATAATTGCTATATGGATATCATGTTCATACAAGAATTGTGTCAACAGAAGTTTATTGCTGATAATACTTTGTGCATTCCATTGAACAATATTAAGTTCCATTTTTGGGAGATGTGTTATTTCGTAATGTTTGAAGAAGGATCTCTTTAATCGATGCTGTGTTTATTGGAGTGTCCTTTTGGTTGACTATTATTTTAGTTAAGACTTGTGTTAACAAATTCATAAAAAATTCAGATTTGCTTAAATTCTGTAGTTGGGTTTCAATGTTTGATGTGGTTAATTGAGGAAAAGAATGTTCATTAAAAAGGCTTGAATATTGAGTGGCCTTTGATTTTATTTTATTTTCTTCTATTTTAAGTTTCTTCTTGGGATATGTATTTGAGAATGCTATATGATTGCCACCACAATTTGAGCATTTTGCATTTTTTACATCTATGCTGCATTTCTTGAAATTGTGCGCTTCGGAACAGATGGAACATACCTCTGAATTCCTGCAGTATTTTGCAATATGGCCAAATTTCATACACTTTAAATATTGCTTAACTGGTGGAATGTCAATATTTATCTCATGCCTCCAGGAGTCAAGGTAGACAAACTCTGGTAATTCTGTGGAAGCAAAAGTAACTGCCACAGTCTGCGTGGGCTGAAAAATAGCTGATCCATCATCATTCCGTACTCGACGTATAAAACGCCTTACTTGAATGATATTACGGGAACTGCCAATCAGAGAAAAAATCCTTTTGTTGGAGAGCTCCACAGGGACAGAAGTAATTACCCCGGTCACTTCAGTGTCACCAGCCGGTACTGAAGCTTTAAAACCTAGCTCATCCTATTTTTTTTTATTTTGTATGAAAACATTTGCGTTAAAAAAAAAAAAAAAGTAATCCCAATTTTGAATTTGTTGATTGATTTCAAATGCAAGATACCAGTGACGCAATGTTTACGTATTGCGCGGGAAATTGCCAACCTATCCTTGTCGGTAAAAGTTTTTCGTTGATCCTGGTGGCTTAGAAATACTGTGTTCATTTTTATTACTATTTTAGGGGTACTTCCTAAAGTACCCCGGTACCTTGAAAATGTCGTATTTGTGGCTGGAATCTTCATCCGAGTCCGATGAAGTCTCGTCACTGTGGGTGTAGGATGGCGGCTCATCAGGATCTTTTTATCGCTTACAATATTTACAGTTTAAAAATAAATTAAATTTAAAGTATCAATAAATATACACAAATTTAACAGAATATTTTAGAGAAAATATTTGTTTTGGCGCCTTTTCAATTCAAAGGTTCCCGCGCGAACCGATGATCATTTGATTTTTAGCTGTCATTTTTAGCAATACTGCCAACCTTATAACGATTGTGCTGCCCTCTGCTCAAAAAAGCACTTCCTGATTCAAAATGGTCGTTAGCCGCCATGTCAATTAACTTTGTCTTCACTACGTCACCTGTAATGGCGATCCCAGAATGCTCAATCGCCATTATCATTGGGAAATATTTTTCAGGCAAATCTGCTAACATCAAGCACCCGATCCACTCTTCATTCACTGAGAAACCTGTTCCCGCTAATTTTTGTGCTGTATCCATGATTTGAGTGATATAATTCGTCATTGATTCGCAGTTTTCAAGACGAATTGATATCAGGTTTCTTAATAAAGTTATTCTCCGAGAGAATCCAGAATCATCGAACATGGTCTGTAGTTTCTGCCACAAATTCCTTGTACTTGACGCGTCTTTGATGTGCACGTACAATGACGGATCGATTGTTAAAATTAATTTGGCTTTAATAGCTTTCGCATCTTCTGCGGCTGCGTCTTTAGCACGCTCCTTTTTGATAAAATGATCTGTGCCTTCCAAAACTAACAAATTCTCCTCAGCAAAAGCCCATTCATGATAATTTTCGCGCCCTTTTAACTTGGGCACGTTGGTCAAGAATGCGTTGGAAGCCATTACTATTAATTTTCCACTGTTTTATGTGCAATCCAATTGCAAATAACAGTGCCTACACCTATGCTAGCTAAACTACCTGAAACATACTTGAAAAGAATCCCTAAAGGGCAGAACTGGGCCCATAACCTGTTATAAATAAAAGACAACTTTCTTGGAAGATGGCGAACAGCGAACTATATAATTTGAATGAAGATTTTTACATTTATATTCCGAACAATGAACATACTCATTCACTACACAGATTTATTATAATCGACTAGAGTATTGATAATTCACTTAATTATTTACAATAGATGGCGTTACGTTTCATTTGATGTAGGTACTATTAAACAACAAATTTTAATAATTTTAATTGTATTTCCATTATTGCAGACGAAGTCTATTTGTCAGTACATAATATGACGATAAACATAAACAAGTTTTAGTGGAATTTAATGGGGTATTCCGTTATATGGCGGATAGTTAAGGTTAATTTGGCAAGTTTAATTGCCCATAAATCTACGGACCTCTTTACACAGCGCATATTGCCTATCTCGGAGATAGCGCTTTTCGAACTGTATTTCTTAGTGAAATCAAACATTTGTTGCCTTGCGTTTATGTAGGAATTTTCTTGCGTTCTTTGTTAGCCACGTTTCTATTAGTGAGTGAGATTGCCATAGTTTCAAATATACTTTATTCTCCAATAGATACAGATTTAACAATAATGTTTAAGGACATTCCTACTGAATTAATAAATAATCATAACGACAATCAGGTTTTGTCATAAAATTAGGTAAAATGTTATTTCCAGCTTATTTTTTACTAAAATGTCATTCCTAATAAAATAGCTTCCAAAGTAGTTGAAAGGTTTTTGTGTCACAAAGTTATAGGTTCGATTACGCACCGATTATTTTTAATTTTAATTTTTATGGAGGAATTATAATGTAGTTAGTATTCGTACTTCTAAAAAGACAAAAAAAGGGATGGCACTCCAGGAGTATCGGCAGAAGTGAAAACTTCAACATCAACGTTGTGTATTTTTGGATATTTTGGAATGGTTAGGGAATAATTTCGTACGAATTTACCTTTTATTTATCGGTTCTTATTTTATTATTCCGAAAATTTGGCTTGCTGGTAGAAACTAGCCATCAGAACTACCCAAGTCAGACCTTAGGCTACAATATATTATCCTAATTTATAAGAAGAAATGATATTTTCATCATCAACCCATATACGTCCCAATGCTGGGCACGGGCCTCCTCTATAACTGAGAGGGTTTAGGCCTTAGTCCACCACGCTGGCCTAGTGCGGGTTGGCGGACCACACACACCTAAGAAATTCCTAAGAACTTTTAGGTGTGCAGGTTTTATCACGATGTTTTCCTTCACCGTTAAAGCAAGTGATAATTCATTGTGAATACACACATACCTAACTTTAAAGTCAGAGGTGTGTGCCTGGGGTTTGAACCTGCGACCGTCGAGATTCTCGACCACGCGCCTAAACCTCGAGGCATTCACTGCTTTAAGTTGTTATAAATAAATTTCAGGACGGACCATTGAACTTGGCATCAATTTAGATCTCACTTCTTTTGACGTTGAAATCAACATCCAAGGCATATATCATAATATTGAACTTGGCTCTCATTACACATTTATGTTTTAGATTATCTCATTTCCTCACAATACCTTGTTTCCAAAACAGGCCTTTTCGATATCTTAATACCACAGACCACATTTCAAAGAGGCTTCGATTAATATTTAGCTCAAGCTGTAGGTCAATTTACCTCAAGAACGTGCCATTTCGGAAGGTATTCAAAACGGTCGCCGCAATGTTCTATAATATTCTGATGTTATTAATTCTATGCGGTGGGGAAGTTCCTATAGGCCGTCCCTAACCACAACCAAACCTACGCGTTGATGGACTGATAGTATTAACAATTGAATTTATTGGGCACCACAATACAAAGTGATAGCCAAACGTTTAGATAAGTCTCTATTGAAAGTTATTGTCACGAGTGTCCTTTATGCTGATAATCAAGATTTACTTGGTACATCTGTGAGCGTGAGACAAAATAACACCACTGTAAATGAGCTATTTAAAAACAATAAAATTATAAATGATGAAAAGTGAAGGTAGTGCTTCTAAATATGTTTTAAATTATAGATGAGAATAAAATAAACGATAGAGTTATATGTGGGGAGGTAATTACGGGAAATAGATATTGAAATTATTAGGTATATTGGCCAGAGTGAATGCCTTTGCAAGATATGAATAAAGCTAGGCAATGGAATGAGAGACTATTTAGATGAAGGTGTTGCTAACACTTAATTGTAGAATGGACTTCAAGGCAAAGAAGAAGATACATGAAAGTCAATTAAATGAAATGGAATAAATGATTTGGAATGGAATGATATTTGGGAAGTCTTTCTTGCTAAGAATGAGTAAAAATTAAGACAAAAGATTACGTGGTTGATGTAGTAAGAAAGACGGACATAAGGAATTGGTTTAGTTATGTGGCAATAGGAACCTTGGCACGAGAATGAGTTCAATTTTAATGGGTCAAGCCTATAGCTGTTTACACATTTAAAAGGGTCAGGTCAAAATATTGAAGTATTTACACATACGAGTACATACATACGTAACCTCACGCATGTATTCCCCGAAGGGGTAGGTAGTGGTTCATTTCTGCACTCACATTTCGCCAGGCATGTATCAGTCCCACGTAGTAGGGGGCGAGCCTATTGCCGTTTTTCGGACACTGCCCGACCCGGGAATCGAACCCAGGACCTCTAGATCGCACGGCACATTCTAGTGCCTCTAGACCACGAGGCAGTATTTATAACAAAAAAAAACATAATTAATTTATCAGTACTTTCTAAATCCACCCCACACTCCGTCATGCTGTCGAAAGAGACGAGTTACGACGCCAGGGCACTATAAACCGCATCGACACCAACCCTATCTCCGGCGGTGGCCCAATAAAGCCCTAAAGAGGGAGAAACGTCTTTTATAGACGCACGGGGAAGGAAAACATTAACCCTTTTAGTTTTCCTTTAGTGACATTCTGTGACCGCCATGCTAAAGGTTTGTTATTAAAGGGTTTACCCTGCCAAATGAACGTTTATTGCCGCTGCTTCGTCGGCTGTAACTGTTGCTATGTAGGTCTTAATGAAATGATGAATTTAGCGAAATGTTGGACGTGGACTGTTTGTATACAGGTGTTTTTAGATGTGTGACGTAATCATTTCGGAAGTGTTGCGGATCCAATGGAAAATGAGGTTTAAAACAATAAAAACCATCATTTTTACGTTGATGGGGCTCTGAATGTCACACTTTCGCAAAAATTGTAATGGCAAACCTGATATTTTTCTTTTCTTTTTTTGTAATGCCATTTTGAATCTCCTCTTCCAGCCTTTATGAAAGTCTCTACTTTGTAGTGTTCAAGAATTCCTAGTTCTGTTTTTGTAGTCTATTATCAGTATTAATGTAAAAATATTTGTTGGCCAGGTTTGATGATTCTATAAATTTATAAAGGAATTATAAAGAATTTAGATAAGAAAAATGAATTTATAACGTCTGGTCTTCCAGTAAATAGAAATATTTTGAAGATTTTGGAAACTTCTCGTAGCATCAAGTTTATATAAATAAGTAATATATTATAGCATGTTCAAGAAATGTCAGTATTTTCTAAAAAAAAATCCATTCTTCTCGAATGTTCACAGATAGTTTTGTGCCCGCTTTGATCGCCATATAACAGTCCTTATTACGAACTTCACATTACAAACATTTAACCCCCAAACATGACACGCAAACATTTTTGGCTAAATAATAATAGATTCAAGCAATTGTTTTAAACAATGGCTTTGTGTGCCCAAATCATTCTCCGGTTAACAATGGAGTTAATTTATTCTTGAGGGTTAATCTTGTGTATATTTTGTAACCCTGTTGCGGTTACTAAGCGAAATGTCTATAAGTGATGTTGAATAGTTTTAACGGGATTTGGTTTTGGCCTCGTGTTACTTTGTACGGATCGGTGGAGCGGGAATCTGCGAATGGCAACAAGGGTTGAATAACAAGATTAGTCTGTTGGAATTGCTGCTTCGAAGCCTGGAAGTGTGCGTGTGTGGCTACAAGCGGTGACGAATTGTTAAGGTTTTAGATTTAAAGTATAGGTTATATACTATTATATATTGAATTCACATGGCTACGCGCTTTCTTTAAATTTTACAGGAATAACAGTTTCATAAATTAAACAAACTTGAAGTCAGTGTTTTTTGTCAGTTGCATCCGCTTGGCGCCATGACTTTCTCTGTCATCTTTAGTCGCATGCGAACCGTATATACCTACACTGGTTGATATCGAATTTCAGCATACTTTCTATTGTTTTCACCTTATATACGATAGCCGCTTTACTGACGGTAGCAAATATTTATAAACTCTCATTCTGTGAGACATTTAACCCTTAGCAGTATACTTCTCGTTAGAGCAACAAAAAAATAACTTGAAAATGTCTATTTTAATGGACGTAGATTTTTCAGGATACTGAAATAGGTAGATATTTTCTAATAAGCTTCACAAGCCTAGTAACAAAATTTGCGATGATCGTACAAATAAAATAAAAATCTGTTGAATTAAGGGTTACTGTTTCACGTAGATTTTTCGAGAGACGGTGATAACAATCGTGTTGAGTTCATGCTGACTACGCCGTAGCTCTGCCACTAAAAAGAGAAAGACTTAATCGCCAAGAGGGTATCTCGTCATCATACACAATTATACTGCCATAAGCATGCAGTGAAGAATCATCTTAATAGTCTGGCATCACGCGGTGGCGATTGATGGTAAATAATTACTGCAATATTCTGCACAGTACATATAAAGGCTCATTACCTTATTATGTATTAAATATCTGCCTGACTGCCTCGTGGTCTTGTTGTATGTGCCGTGCGATCTAGAGATCTTAGGTTCGATTCCCGGGTCGGGCAATGTGTTATTTGGTTTTTCCATTAGGAAATTCTCAGTAGCAGCACGGAGTCTGGAAATGTGCCAGAAAAACGGCCATAGGCTCGCCCCTGGGACTGATACATACCTGGCGACATTTGGGTGCAGAAATGCACCTCTGCCTAACAGGAATACAGGCGTGCGGTTATGTATGTTTCAAATATGCAATGAATTTATAATGGAGACTATTTCGCCACAATCACCGAATCTAACGCAAACCAATTCGCCACACAATTATGAGCGGAGCTGTCCATCCGGAAATTTATAATTCCACCGGCACGTGGCGTTTGGTATAATTCTATATAATAATTAGAATTCTGCATCAGAGATAATGCGGAAGCGAATTGACTGGATTCGCTTATTCGCGCGTAAATTATGCGAATTTGAATAACGAATTTGACTGTTTTGCTGGTCGGTTGAAAAGTTTGCAGTGTAAGGTTGAGAGGACACGGACTCGTTTTCTAGGTCTGGTGGAGTGTTATATGTTTTTTAGGAGTCGGTATAAGTGTCAGAAAACCGGTAAATATCTTGGCCTCTTATTGTGATTGACTTTAAACACGTATGGCGAAATGTGGGTTGAGAAATACACCTCTATAAGCTACAGGAATACAGATACGTCCGAGTTTTTATGTATGAAGGATTTTGTATAGAATTCGATAAAGCAGACGACATCTATGACAACATATTAACATACCCTCAAGGTCGAACGTGCTCATATAATATTAAACCTTATTCCCAGACGTTTTTTTATAAAGGATCTAACAAAAAAAATTGTATTTTTATCCTCCATATTATCACCGAAAATACACAATGACTATAAGCACAATATTTACACCGTAAGCGTAAGAACATTTCGCCGCAAATGACCTATTTCCCCTTGAGAGTATAGTTCATTAAATCAGCAAATTATGTGTCAAAAACTTGTTGAAACGCGGAGGGAGCCGTGCGTCGGAAACTCGAGGGTGGGGGCTTAATAAAATAAAATGAGTATATTATCGAATGGTACCCGCTGGGGCAATGGTGCGTGCGGGGTTGGACGTATGCATGGTTTGGAGACTTCATTGTTTTAATAAAAATTTGTTATACTACAGCTAGAGGTACAATTGCAATGAGGCACGAGAGATCATCTTTAGTGAATTGATACTTAATTTAGACAGAAATTGCGATATCGTCACTATTCCGCGTCAGTATAAAAAAATAGTGGTTCTTGTTAGCGATTGAGATGTCCATATAATCATAAAACCGACAAGTCCTCGCCATACGAAAGTATGCCGGCCCAACGCGATATTCTTAAATGTTTAGGAGCGTGTTTTTTATACTCAACAGGTTTTTCTGGTGGAAGTTTCCAATAACTTGTCACTACAAAAAAAAATATTTAAAAATTCCTACTAAATAAATAAAACACAAATCGACTCTATGAGTTTTCTGTTATCAACAAAACGTCCTAATGTCTGCATCGTAAATCTGCACTCGTCTCCGATACAGCGATTGCGTCTCCAAAACTCTCCCCGTGGTCTCATTGTGGCCTCGTGGCCCGGTGGCCCACCAGACAATGTGTTACATGGCCCATGGCACACACAATTCATTTTTACCGTGTTAATGTTTATTTTTACGAAAGATTAATTTTCAATAAACAGTGATGTATGTAGTGCGATTTGTTTTCGTTTCAAATTTATTGTTCTTTCGTGTGAAATTGTGTGGGGTTGTTGTTCATGTTCAAGATGAAGTTATTTTTGATATTATCTAAACGATTATATGTTATAGGAAAATAGCAAAATATCTAGCATATTCCATGACCTGATCAGTTACGCCATTGCAGTTTTATGATAATACCACCCATCGATTTGGGTACGCAGACTTCGAATACACTCAATGATTTATTAATAAACCATCAATAAATATTTAACAAAAGCTACATCATTGGGCGTATGAAACAAAAGAGTTTTCATGTTTAAATTTTCCATAATATCCTTATGTAAGTGCTTGGCCGAGCACAATTATTCTTTTGTGAATTTAACAATGGCACAATTTTGTATTGACAGGATTAAAATTCATGTTTTTTGTTGATTTTTTGATTAAGTAGATTGTAAATGAATGTTTTTATAAATTTTGTGAATGTGGCGGTAGCTTGCATGGTGAGACAATTTTTGCTTTTTATACTGACAAATCTTTCTTCGCAAATTTTCTATAAGCTTCTTTCTTTGCGTTAACTTTTCTAGAATATTAGTATTACGTTAGTGTATATTATTTTTTAGTTAGATCTTACATCCAACAGTCACATACATAGTTCTGACCTCACACTAAGATACAAGTCTTACCTCTTGGGTATCAGAAACAACGAGAGACTTTTTCGGTCTCACAAACACCTACTCACGATACAAATATTTTTGTATCACGCAAAGATTATAATTCATTATATTATTATTTATACCTTGCAGCATCATAAATTATTTACCAAATAAATTCCTAGGTCCGATAAAGATGTCTCAAACCTACGCCTTCGAAAAAGTCTAATCCCATAAATAAAACATGACGTGTATCATTAAATATTTGAGGCCGAGCCCTGTGGTCAGACCCTTATCTTCCCTGATGGTTCTTTAAGTAGACCTTCATTTGCCCGTTGGGGATCGATCAAATGCCCGGAGTTCTATTTGAATTTGTCTCATTACCCTTAAATACGGTACGTAACAACTTCGTATTTGTAATAATTTTGGAATTCTAATTCAGTCCTGCTATAAAATGTTTTTTTTTTTGCATTTTTGTGAAGTGATAATACACGAATTAATAAAACTGCGGAATAAAGTGATTTTTTTCGAAACTTCAATATTGATTTATATTTTGTGTCAAGACAAACTTTTTTGCACGTAAAAAGATTTATCATAAAAGCGTCGAATTGCCTTATGAAATTTAATTTTAGCTTCGAGAACTAGTCACGGGTTTAGATCTATTACTTTATTGCCAGTTCACAAGTTTGGATAGAGTTTTAACGAATGAAAAAATATTTTACGGTAGGTATAAACCTGATTATGCTATTCATTTCTTTTTTGATATGAATACTCTTTTCAAACACTTCAATTTGCACTTACTTATGATTCTAGCACTTCTATTTATTTAAATATCATCATCATCCCATATACTCCCCACTGCTGGGCACGAGCTTTCCCTACAACTCAGAGGGGTTAGGCCTAAGTCACAACATTATATTACATATATTCTTATAATCAATAATGTCGTTATAAATTTATTACAATGTAACATTGGCTAATGTTTTGAATCAGCTTAATGAATCTACAAAAAATAAATATCAGATTCGAACAAAGTAAGGAATAATATACCAATAATCATATCAAACGCTAGTGTTGTTCTTCTACTATTCTACATTTATTTGACTAATTAAATAATTATTTAAATGTATATATTATATTTAACACTGACAGCCCCGTGGCGCAGTTGGCTAGACACCAGCTTGCGAAACGAGAGGCCGCGGGTTCGATCCCCGCACCGAGACAAATGTTTGTGTGATCCACAAATATTTGTTTCGGGTCTGGGTGTTTGTGAGACCGAAAAGTCTCTCGTAGTTTCTGATACTCACGACACAGGACTTGTATCCTAGTGTGGGGTCAAAACTATGTATGTAACTGTTGGGTGTATTTATTTATTATTTAATTTATTTAATTATATTATACTTCTATTTCTTTAAGGATGGCTAGTGAAGTATATCTACCACCACGTGAGAAGCGAACCTGTTGAGATTTACCAAACATGGATTAATTGATTGGAAAATATTTAAAAAATCATCAAACTATAAAATCTTCACATCTGGGGACTCACTTAAGTCATTTCTCAGGTATGGAAAAGCTTCCGACACTCTCGCACTCGGTCAGCGTTATAATATTAATATAATCAATATAATCTGTCTAGTACCTAAGTCTACCTAGGCCGATGTGTGCTTCATAAGCTGCGCACTGGAGGTACTTCGGCGCGTTCATTTTTGAGTTCCCGAAGACCTCCAAAGTGTTGAGGGAGACCACCATGGGGTTTTTAGCCGGTAAGAGTCCGGCATACCCCGCATGTTCCTGCAAGCGGGGATCCAAGAGGATTTTCCCCATGACAAAAAAAAAGAAGGTCAGCGTTATAAATTATAGTGTAAATCTTCTCGATCTTAGAGACTGTCCGTGCCCAGCGGTGGGACGCAAACAAACCAATGATAGTGAACATGATTTTCTTTGAAAAACTTACGTGAAACAAATGCGTAAACTACCTCTAATTTTTTATGCTTTGATGGTACGAGTTGGTATGTTCAAACGAATACAAATACCAAATATCATGTGAAGCAATGGGTTCATCATTATATGGATGAGTATGGCCGCGAAAATAGACATTAAAAAAACATTCATACACACACACGCCTATATCCAGTATTGGTAGAGGTGTGTACATTTTTGTACTCAAGTTTCACAAATTGTGTTTTTAAGTGGTAGCAATGAGCCTATTTTCGCTTTTACACGTTCAATACATCCCCATTAAAGGGAGAAGATAGAAGTGTATTTCGGCACCTACGTTGCGTCAACTATGGTTTTTAGTTCATTCATCATCATCATCATCAGCCCAAATACGTCCCACTGCTGGGCACGGGCCTCCTCTACAACTGAGAGGGTTTAGGCCTTAGTCCACCACGCTGGCCTAGTGCGGGTTGGCGGACTACACACCTAAGAAATTTCTAAGAACTTTTTGGCCTCGAGGTTTAGGCGCGCGGTCGAGAATTTCGGTGGTCGCAGGTTCAAACCCCAGGCACACACCTCTGACTTTTCGAAGTTATGTGTGTATTCACAATGAATTATCACTTGCTTTAACGGTGAAGGAAAACATCGTGATAAAACCTGCACACCTAAAAAGTTCTTGTTTTTTAGTCCCACGTAATATTCCTATAGCAATTTTCGGGCACAGATCAATATATCCTCTAAGTAACATCACTAATCCACATATGACAAATGTAAGCGAAACGTGCGATTCGGCGTTTTTAGATGGTCCAGCGCTTTAGGATGTGCAAAAAAGATATTTGGCATCGGCCCCGCTGGGCGGCGGCTAATCACGTTTTTGTCTGGCCCCAAACTCGCCGAGTTATGACTCCAACCGCTCTCGACCTTTATTAAGTGGAAATATCTCGTTATGATACATTCCATTTCCATTCTCGTGTATTTTGGCGAATTTGCTGAATAAGTACTGTAGAGGTTTTGTGAATTGATTAAATATTGCCTTTTGCTTGGCACTTCGGTTGGGGTGGCTGATAATATGGTTATAGAGAAAATTAAAGTAAAAAAAATTGGAGATGTAATACATTAGGGTGGAGTGAAAAAAAAAATTGACTCGTAATTAATTTTAAAAGTGAGTGGGCCGCCTCAAAATGTTGAGTAAGATTTTGTTTGTCAAAAAGTTTTGTTTTTTATAAGCTACAAATTCTACCTCCAGTCTAAGGAAATTTTTTCACTCCACCCTATTATAGATACATACATAGGTTTTCTATCAAAGGTTTTGATGTGAGGTTTTTTGCAAATGGTGAAGCTACGCGTTAGTAGTAGTAAGGCATACGTGCATTTTCGCACCCACGTTTCGCTAGCTCTTTTTAATTACAACGTAACAGGGGATAATATTGATTTTTTTCCGGCACCATTTCCAGACTCCGCGTTGCTACTGAGAATTTCTAATGGAAAAACTCCACAACACTTTAAATACGGAACTTTTACCACCGGACCAACGAGTGAAGTTTTTTATTCATGCAAATGAAAACTTAAAATAAATCCAGTCTTTACAGATCGAGTTAAAATCTCCGCAGGAGTATTTGAGAGCAGTTTAATATTCTCCGGCGATGTCGCCACTTGCAGATGCTGATAAATATTAGTATTCGAAGCGCGTTACACGATTTACGAGCTGAATTCGAACTCTCTGTTCACATTGTAAAGACATTGATGCCTTTTAAAATTCACCAATATCTGTGGACTTATATATTTGCGATAACACGTTTCAAAGCAATAGTTAAAATAGTTTAAAATTGACGATTCAAAAGAACTAGTAAAAATCTTCTTGATAAATAAAAATAAATACACCCAACAGTCACAAACATAGTTCTGACCCTACAATAGGAAGTAAGTCCTGTATCGTAGGTATCGGAAACAAATATTTGTCTCGGTGCGGGGATCGAACCCGCGACCTCTCGTTTCGCAAACTGGTGTAGCTTACTGCGTTACAGGGCTGTCAAATAATGTCTGATTAAAGATAATTTTGACTTTGACTTTGCGATGCGTAGTGTAGTGTGTCACAAGCTTGATCTGTTTAGAATATGTGGGTTATTATTTAAAGTGCATTGTAAGAAAGGATCAAAAAGGCTGCGATATTTCAGTCGCAAGATTAACCCGAGGTAAAATTGTTTTGTGGATCACATATACAGGCAGAACTACAAACTAAGGCAGATAATAGCTGTGGTGATTATAAAGACCGTGACATAAAAAAAAACCCGACGAAAAATAATATACATTTTCCTTACAACGACATCCATTTAATATTGTTAGGAAAACGCATTTTTTTAACGCCAATGGGTTTGTAATCACCGTCGCTATTACCTGCCTTAGTTTTCGATCACGTTCTGAATATACCCTGTATTTGTATGAGTGTGTTGAGAGAACCAGCGAATTCTCGTTTTGCAGGCTCGTGTGCAGTGTACCACGCTTACACGTTTAATAACAACTCAGTTGATTATTGTGTTATATCTACTTAAGAGTCTCGTTGGTTCTTTCGAGAAGTTGAGATCGATTCTTGGGATGGATAAAGTTTTCATTCTTATATTATTATCATCAGCACATATTTGTAGTAATGTACGTCCCACTGCTGGGCACGGGCCTCCTCTACAACTGAGAGGGTTAGGTTACTCCACCACGCTGGCCTAGTGCGAGTCGGTGGACTACACGCCTAAGAAATATAGAATTTATTTTATTCTATACTATAGAATTTTCTGTAGCAATATTATGTATGAAAATGTGCTCCGAAAACTTTAAAAAGATCACGACTTTCACGTGACGCAATCGCGACTGGCGATACAGTGTAGACAATCTATTTTTTTTTAAACCTCTGCCGATCCTTCTGTATTCAAGCACGAGTTTATGTACTATATAGTAAAGAGTTTTCGAAAATATTTACGGTACCCCAGATTTACAAATTCGCCTCACAGAGAGCCGGGTTTTATTTAAAGATCGCCGTGACGTACGGCCCGTTTGACATTGCACGAATGACTTTTTTCTCACATACTTTTGGATTGAAATTTAACGCGTTGTGAGCGTTTGAGGTTTGATTTCAAATCGGGCATATCAATATAAATAGCAAAAATTGAATATAAAATTTTGCGTATTTTGCTACGTACGTACTTATATCATCCCCACTACCAGTGGCGGTACTTCCATTGAAGCCCGAAAACCCAGATTGCCTTAAAAAATTCTGAATTATAATCTTTAAGCTATAAATCTTTAATAAACAACATCAATTTGACATATAAATGAGAATATCCTGACCCCACAATAAACAATTATAAACTAGACATTACACAATTAACGAGTCACGCTTTTGAGATTCTATGGAAGTACCACCACTGCCTAAATAGGTCTAAATGCTGGACATATTTTCCTCAATTATAAGAAAGGATGTATACAAAGCTCCCACAAAGGTTTAGTGCGATATACATTATTAAGTACGTGATTTTCAATTAATAGTCTTTTATTATCGAATCGATCGCATAATAGTTTCCAAGCTACATCGTAGTTGTTTCCTGAGAACTCGATAGACTGTAGTACCACAGCAGCAGAACCTTCCAGAGAGGAACGCAAATAATGGAATTTATTATTTTTTTTAATGTCATTATTATGAATGAGACTAATAAAGGTGTCACGAAACTCCAACCAATCGTTAAAAGACCCATCAAACTTTGGTAAATATATAGTAGGTAACTGAACTAGATTTCTACTGTTGCTGACACTAGTGTTTTTATCACCATTTGCTGACTCAGTATCCTTATTGTATTCATTCAAAAGTAATTGTGATTTTGACAGCATCTTATAGTATAATGATTCAAATTCAGCTCTTTCACAAAGTTGAGCTTTATCATCTTCCACAATTATTTCTAATTTTAACTGCACTTCATCATACTGCTCATATAATGACTCCATCTTACCTGTACGCAACTGTAGCTCTGTAGCATCAGAACTTGACAATGGCTTATTACCTAGTGCATCAAGATAATTGGCAAATGCAGTTAGTCTACCTTTAAAGCTCCCACGTTTCTTTATCAATTCCTTCTTCTACAACTCCTCTGTAGCCATTCTGGGAGTTGGATAAAGTCAACCTAGAATTTACACAATAAAAGAAATTAATATAATTTAACAAAACATAGTTTTAAATGGATAACAACCCAGCAATACACACAACAACAATAAAGTAAATTAATTAAAACTAATTTAAAGTTTTTATTAAAAGAACTACTTTGTCAATATATACAACATCTAGGTACCAAATAATAATTATAATTATGATCCCTGAGTGCAATCAAGCAACATAAATACAAATGAACAGTGGTTATCACAGAGAAAAAACAATTAATTACTCCAACTTAAGCATATTTAAGGCAACTGTATTAATGACTAAAATGTACTCTCACATCACATCACATCATCAGCCCAAATACGTCCCACTGCTGGGCACGGGCCTCCTCTACAACTGAGAGGGTTTAGGCCTTAGTCCACCATGCTGGCCTAGTGCGGGTTGGCGGACTACACACCTAAGAAATTCCCGAGAACTTTTAGGTGTGCAGGTTTTATCACGATGTTTTCCTTCACCGTTAAAGCAAGTGATAATTCATTGTGAATACACACATAACTCCGAAAAGTCATAGGTGTGTGCCTGGGGTTTGAACCTGCGACCGCCGAAATTCTCGACCGCGCCCCTAAACCTCGAGGCCATCACCGCTAAATGCAAAATGTACTCTGCTAAAAGTTAATGTAATGAGCAATAGTTTATATATTAATATTAAACAATAAAAATCACTAAATTAAGTAATTTATTAAATGTACTATATTTTGACCTTGCATATCAAGGACCTTCTCAGTGTCACAACTTTTTATACATAAAGTTTTTGAAATTATATAGATTCACTTTTAGCAAAAACAGTTCTACTACCTTAATGAGTGTTGGGGAATAAAATTGAAAGTAAAAACGACTTAACACTGTGATAATAATAATCTTGTGCACTCAACCACGTTCTAGGTCGTAGGTGGAACATCAATCTTCTTCTGGTTTTTTGGTCGCTAATTCTCCAAATGCTATGCTAGTACTTCAAGTTAATCCGTGTCGATGGATCATGTTCGGGAATTAAAGGAATTTTGAAAATTAAACGACATGCGTGGCACGGGATCTGACGGTACACTGAATATATTTTTTATTTATCAAAAATTGACGCATTGACGCGGTGCGGTGCGTTGCTATTAAAAATCTATCAGGAACTTATACATAATTAGAAATAATAAATATAAATTCTTCACAATAAATTGTCGTAATTTTTTTGGATGTATGTATCAAGTTTAAAAAAAGTATGTTTTCACCGCCACCTATGAAGACATAGCATTCGTTGGTACCTTACAGGCCTTCAAGGAAATGTAGGCACTCTTCTTGAAGAAGCATAATTATTTTTTCGGTCTAGAAACAACGTGGGCTAAGCGGATTCAACAAAAATCTACGATGAAATAAAATCCGCTGAACTATACCGTTGAATAACGCCATCCATCTGGATGATAAGAGTCGAATCATTATTATCTGTTCCTCAATTTTCATGTAATATACTATCTAAGCACAAAGAGATATGCCCGCTATTAACAGCGTATTTGTTCTGAACTTTCACCAACACAAAACAGTAAAACGCCTCGCCATACATCAATTAAGTCATTAACTCTTCCAGAGCTGCGTGGGGCGGTCGCTGCGTTCGCTCGAAACGACATCATGTACTGGAATAATTTATCGCAAAAATTTTACTGCATACAGTGAGCGCAATAACATTGGATATTGATTACGCAAATTCGGCTGAAAAGACTGTAATTACGTAATTTTGTAGTTGTATAGACTAATTTAAGCAGTGATGGCCTCGAGGTTTAACCGCGAGGTCGAGAATTTCGGCGGTCGCAGGTTCAAACCCCAGGCACACACCTCTGACTTTTCGAAGTTATGTGTGTATTCACAATGAATTATCACTTGCTTTAACGGTGAAGGAAAACATCGTGATAAAACCTGCACACCTAAAATTCTTAGGAATTTCTTAGGTGTGTAGTCCGCCAACCCGCACTAGGCCAGCGTGGTGGACTAAGGCCTAAACCCTCACAGTTGTAGAGGAGGCCCGTGCCCAGCAGTGGGACGTATATGGGCTGATGATGATAGACTAATTTATATTCTTCATGTATTATAACACACTTACACGGTTTTGGAAAACATCGTGGAGCGAGCTGAGTGCCTGGGAGTTCTTCATACCAAATTTCTTAGTTAATATACATATATGTAGTTTACCAACCGCAGTAGCGTGGTGGATTCAGGCCTAACTTATCTCATTTATAGATGAAGGTCATGGCCAATAATGGGTTGTTTATAGACACTAGGGTAGGTAGAATTTTACACATAAATGCTTAAGAAAAAAACGTGAGCTAAGCTGGCTGACTGAGAGTCTCTTAAAAGAAATTTGTCAAGAATATTAAGTCCACCAACCACTTTCATCATCATCAACCCATATACGTCCCACTGCTGGGCACGGGCCTCCTCTCCAACTGAGAGGATTTAAGTCTTCGTCCACCACACTGGCCTCGTGCGGGTTGGCGGACTACACACCTAAGAAATTCCTAAGAACTTTTAGGTGTGCAGGTTTCCTCACGATGTTTTCAGTCACCCTTAAAGTAAATGTTAATTCATTTTGAGTACACACACATAACTTCGACAAGTCAGAGTTGTGTCCTTGGGGTTTAAACCTGCGACCGCCAAGATTCTCGACCGCGCGCCTAAACCTCGAGGCCATCAATACTTCCAATTTAAACCTGGAGGAATTTTGTGCTTAGAAATGGGACGAACTTATACTTTATGAAGATTTTTAATAAAATAATTGATAAAGTGCGAACGTATATGAGAAACAATCTTTCTTTCCATATTCCATATATACATACAAGACCAATTTATTCCGAAGAGGTAGGTAGAGGTGCATTTCTGCATACTGGATTCGAACCCAGGGTCTCTGCAACGCACGGTATATACTTGAGCCGCGAAACCACGAGGCAGTCATACTCCATATATGTATATAGTTCAAGTCTAAGCTTCATCATCATCATCATCATCAGCCCATATACGTCCCAGTGGTGGGCACGGGCCTCCTCCACAACTGAGAGGGATAAGGCCTTAGTCCATCACGCTGGCCTAGTGCGGGTTGGCAGGTCTAAGCTTAACTCAACTTAATATAGATATTTGGCCAGGAACCCGTCTTTTTCCTGATTAATAAAATAGATTGTAGCCATCTCCACGAACGAAAACTTCTCAGGGCATCGCTGGATTCAGGCCTCAGGGCGTATCCTATTTCGTGCTTAAGCTGTTATATGCATTCATAGCAGCGTTTGTATATCGCCGCCTGTGGAACAAGTTTCTCGTAGTTTTTATTCCGGGGAAAAATTGCTATAAAAGCATTGTTCCTGCCGATGTTTTTCGACCATATTTTCGTTACTCAGCAGTGTGTTATAAAAATATGCACCCATATTTTCATTGCAACGTCCGCCCCGCAGCACAATCCGCGCATGTCGGTGTTTTAGGGTTTGTTGTACAAGTCGATAAATTAATCGATATAGTAATGTTTTCTAGAAAGTTCTTAATTAATAACCTGTCTGGAAATGTGCACCAAAAACGGCAATACCGTTTCTAGTTTGATAAAAAAAAACTGTCTATCTTCTTGAGACATTTAGGAGATTCTATAGTAAGTTTGCTAAGTATTCTATAGCTATGGCAGAAGTTTGCGATCTGGGTAGATTATTCTATTAACAGCACAATAAATTTCTTATAACGCTCACAAAAAATAGGAAAATCTAAAATGATTTCACGTCGATTTTCATTAAAACAATTTAGTTATACAAGGTGTTTAGTACATTTTTCGGAGCAGTATTGGAACTAAACGGTGGATATTCAGCAGGTTCGCTTCAATAAGTGCAAACTCTCCGAATAGTATTTCGCCGTTGGCGGAACAAGCGAAGTTTGTTACCACCCGCCCCGACGGTTTCGCACCAACAAAGTACTGTAATTTTATCATAAACTGTTATATTTAAAATTGAAATTAAACTCGGAATATTTAATCGTGTTTTGTTTGGGTGCATTGTTTGCGGTTTTGGGTAAATCCGCGTCTATTGTTAATGGAAAGCAGTTGTTGTATGCAATGTGTTTTAATACATTAAGTTTTACTGGGGGTAGGGATTCGTACAAAATTTGTTCATGTAAAAGTTTATAAAATAAATAGGTATACCCAACAGTCACATACATAGTTCTGACCCCACATTAAGATAAAAGTCTTGTGTCGTGGGTATCAGAAACTACGAGAGACTTTTCTATCTTACAAACACCCAGACCTGAATCAAATATTTGCGGATCACACAAACATTTGTCTCGGTGCGGGGATCGAATCCGTGGCCTCTCGTTTCGCAAGCTGGTGTCTAGCCAACTGCACCACGGGGCAATCAAAACTATTATTTCTGTGTACGGACCGATTCAAAAATCTTCTTTATATACATACACATATACACTCACGCCTATATTCCCCGAAGGGGTAGGCAGACTTACATTTCTGCACTCAAACTTCGCCAGGTTTGCCAGTTTTCGGACTCAATTCCAGCTTCCGTGCTACTGAAAATTTCCTAATAGAAAAAACCCAAAAACACATTCCCCGACCCGGAAATCCAACCCGGGACCTCTAGTTCGCATGGCACATACTAGTGCCGCAAGGCCACGGGGCAATCATTAATATTATACATGTATGTATAAAAGGTAATCGTTATTTACGGCCTGATCTATCGATTAATCGACACGCAGATATAAGTAGAATGACGCAATCATCCGCAAAGAAAAGGTGAAATTAAAGAAACGTTTTGATCGTAGCAACTGTTAAGTTGAAAGATTGGCGACAGCACAAGCCGGTTATTTACTATTGGAGTGGTTTTCAGTTGTGTTGGACGTGCTAAGAGGTGAAACCCATCGTTTCGTGTCTGCTTAGTCTGTCATATGATCTTAATTTGATCATTATTATTTTATTCATTCATCATCAGCCCAAATACGTCCCACTGCTGGGCACGGGCCTCCTCTATAACTGAGAGGGTTTAGGCTTTAGTCCACCACGCTGGCCTAGTGCGGGTTGGCGGACTACACACCTAAGAAATTCCTAAGAACTTTTAGATGTGCAGGTTTTATCACGATGTTTTCCTTCACCGTTAAAGCAAGTGATAATTCATTGTGAATACACACATAACTTCGAAAAGTCAGAGGTGTGTGCCTGGAGTTTGAACCTGCGATCAGAAATTCTCGACCGCGCGCCTAAACCTCGAGGCCATCACATTAACAGCCAGTTCAAACTCAAAAATCTCACACAACCGCCAACATCCTTCTTAAAGAACAGCTAACGTCCGAGTGCACAATTTTAACGCGTTTCCGATTCCAAATGGTCCGAAGAATATAAATTCCGTTCGGTCACTTGACATAAAATGACAAACATTAACTTGATTTTGTGTTACGGGCGTGAGGGTACTCGTAAACTAAGTTTTTTTAGTGCGTGATGGCCTCAAAGGTACTTGGGTCTTTGTATATCTGACATACATAATTATGTGATAATTGTTTCTCCCGCATCATGAATCATAAAATATAGAAAGACGGAACATTATATATTTGTGGCAGATTCTTATTGCAATTCTTACCCTCAAGGTCAGATTTTACCCTTTTTTGATGTTATCAGAGATAAACTATAAACAGTTCTAGACTCCTTCCTTCTAATTTTACTTGAATTAATGCTGTTAGCGGTTATAGACTCTTTTACAATAATTTCGCTGGAAAAAATTATATTACCGCAAGGCGATTAAAAATTTTGTAATACGATCCTAGCCGTGGCAGCTGTCCAATTTGACTACGACATGGTTCTACCACTTTTCCCTCTTCTATTTATTAGCATTTTTTGCTGATAATTCGTGATGTGTAGTCACTGATCAGCATCATCATCAGCCCATATACGTCCCATTGCTGTGCACGGGCCATCTCTACAACTAAGAGGGTTTATTACCGAAAAAAAAAAAAAAACCTTGGTAATAAAAATCACTTCAGATGAAAAGTTAGTTATGCTTGACCGGAACTAAAAAGTCCTATGACACATACATAGATACATAAACTCACGCCTGTATTCCCCGAAGAGGTAGGCAGAGTCAGTAAGTCCTTTGATAAATTCGAAAATACGAAACAAATGAGGTTTGTTTTCACGAGCCATCGAATTATTCAAGAGGCTGCAATAAGCAGTAAAACTCAGTAAAGAAGACTCCTAACGAATCAAAACCGGTTCGGACCAGATGTCCCCAATTTGTGGCGCAAACGTCAACCTCGACTGTCCATATCAGAATTGCAAATGTCCCGGTGAATTTACAAAGAATACAGGAAAATTATGCGGGGACCCGGCCGCGATGGGCCTTTGATTCTGCACACGGCTCAACCTGTACATAAGGATTTTTATTACTACCCGCTATGAATGTAAAGGATTTCTTTTTAATATTTACATTTCGGTTTTAATGTATTTTCATAATTTTACCAGCTAGAGGTTTAAGTTCAGCTTTGCATAAATTGGTGTCTCAGAAAAGTCTTGAAAAAATTTACGCTCACATAAGATCGTAGAAATATTTAGCGGGGCTCTTAGACCATCAGGTACATATTTGTCTCGATGGATTTTATCGGTGTGTCCACACATATTTGTGGAAGGCAGCGCCTTAGAGATGGTACTTGGAAATAGTCAGGTCGAGCCCGTGTCTGGATGAATGACGACCACGTTTGTATTGGCCAGTTGATAAGATTCATACCGTAAATTGGCAGCCCCGTGGTGCAGTTGGCTAGTAACCAGCTTGCGAAACGAGAGGCCGCGGGTTCGATCCCCGCATCGAGACAAATGTTTGTGTGATCCACAAATATTTGTTTTGGGTCTGGGTGTTTGTGAGACCGAAAAGTCTCACGTAGTTACTGATACCCACGACACAAGACTCGTATCTTAGTGTGGGGTCAGAACTATGTATGTGACTGTTGGGTGTATTTATTTATTATTATTATTAAAAATGCGATTGTCTATATACAATATACAGATACATAGATATTTATACTCAGGTCTTTTTCTACACGCACGAATGATAGGCTAAGTTTAAAAGTCCACGATATAGTGGTCGAGCCGAATGCCTTTTAACGGACGTACTTCGAAGCTTCGTGATGCTACTATTTTTATATTGTTTAGAAAATCGAAATTATATCGAAAGAGACCCGGAGATCGAACAAACAACCTCTCGCTTATGGCGTGCGATCAACGAAGGAGTCAAAAAGTAAAAAAACAAAACAATAATAATCATGAATTTCAGGCAATAGAATAGAAATATTCAGCGGCGATTCGTTAATATTGTACAATGGAAGATATTCCACAAGCGACATGACTGGACAAATGTCGACCATTTATCATGTCATGGAGAGATAGGAGTTGGACGGGGGTCTATTACGGTGAGCTAGGATAAATCTGATATTCGATAGATATCGCCCATTCTGAAGCTCTTACTGAAGACTTGCATTTTAATATTTCTTGGAGTTCTTTAAATATTTTCTTACAATAATATTTTTCCAGATAAACTAACCATTAATTTTAGTGACAAAGAAAATTCATTTATTATTGAAATTAACATCAATAATAATATAAACTAAGTACGGGTTTAATTAAAATTTTATGTGTATACTATATTTTATCTCTTTCAGTTTAACAGCCCAATGAAATCGAGCCTATGACCTCTCGTTTCACAGCTGGATTCCACCAATCATGCAGCGGTGGCCGTCTAAATTCTAAAATAAGCATGCCTATATAAAAAAAAATACGCTAAGAAAAACTTTGTGCATCATTCAAAAGGTCCCTTCTAGGTCGGCGGGGAGTTGAACCTTAATAGCTGGCCGCAATTTCGACATTTTCAGACTATTAAGCGAGCCTTGTTGACATGTGTAAATTGACTTACGCTGTCCACTCTAGCGGGTGCACAAAATAAATTTGACAATATGTTACAGAAGGATCAATAGGACTGACGATCCCATAAACACCGCGTGCAACCGTTGGATGGTGGTCGTTTCCGAAAATGCTTTGGTAATATTTTGGGGAGGCCTATGTCCAGCGTAGGGTGACTTTTGGCTGATGACACGGAAGACTCAATTAACTAGGTACGCAGTTGGTTAGTCACCAAGTTGTGAGACGAGAGGAGGCTGCGTTCAATACTGAGACAAAAGTTTGTGTACATGAATATTTGTTTCGGATCTGGGTTTTTGTAAGAGCGAAATGTCTTGCGAATATTTTAATGCCAAAGACATAATATTTAAATGTTGTTATGTGGTATTTGCTCTATACAAAGCTTTTATCTCCACCTCTTGTAAGTGTTTGTCGATTTCGCCCTTTTTAATATAGGTATTTGGGTACGATAATATTTAGTTAGTTTAGCGTAATGTTGAAATTAAATTGAAAATATGTACTTTTTTCACTAGAATTATTCACTTTAGAATTATTAACAAAGTACGCATTATTCTTGTCAACCTTCTGTACAAAACATACGCTGGGACAAAAGTTAGAAAAATGAAAAAAAAAAAACATACATAAATACACCCGGGCTTAGACCCATGTCAGATGTGACATCAAAGTTAAACCTAGCTCCCAAATGAATTACTTGCTTTGAGTACGTGTCGAGGACAAATGTCCTCGCAATAATTCCAAGTCTTCGCAAATTGAGGCTTTAATGTCTGAGTTGAGAAATTCACTGTGATTTTTTTAAACTTTGAAATATTATTTTAACATTTCGCCTTCAGTTATTTACGTTAGCTCAAAATTAATAGTTTTCATTGGATATTGTTATTTCTGTACTATAAAGCGGTATAATATTATGATATTTAAATTGATTCCGAGAAAATTTTCGGTTGGTTAATTGTAAATAAACTTCGTGATTTTATAATATTTACTGCATCATGGTCTCGGGTCTTATGTGCCGTGCGATCTAGAGGTTGTCGAAAAGTGTTAATGGATTTTCCTATTAGAAATTTCTCGTGTAGTTACGAATTAGTACAAAAGAGATCAGCGTCAAGTAAACTGTATATCTTCAATGTTCCACTTAGAAATACATTTAAAATACTTAATCTTTGGCTCTGAAAGTCAATTTGTCTAGAAGCAAAAGATCCTATGTGCTTATTTGTCTCGTGTTATACACGACCTTTCTTGAACGCAATAAAATCTCAACAATTCCATCCGTGGCGTCACTCAAACCTTTGCCAAGAACGGGCGCGTTTGTCTTCCGCTCTTATCTGGCTACTTCAGGACGTGACTTCGGGCTTCCATTTACCAACATAACCCTACCATCCGTTAATACAACATGCCCTACTCTCCACTCTTAGATACAACTTTTTGATCCGCAAATACATTGTGGTTTTACACCATGTATGTTGATATTAACAAAATGTGGCTTATGTTCTTGAAAATAAGCTTGAATATCGAATGATAGAGTTGTATTTAAAAGTTGGTCTCACACAAGTGGCCGACGGTTGACAGATGACGACAATGCGACGCTCTTTCTTGCCTTGTTTCCTCGGACCTTAACTCGATTTGGGTAAATGAAAGCGGGGACTCCAGTCATATGTTGGAGGGGGATGGAGTTATGTGTTTGAAGAGGACGGATGCGTTTCAATCGTATTGACAGGACGTAATCGGTCGTAAGGAAAACTTTAGGCCAAGTTGCGTGTTTGGCGTGTTTTCGTTTTTTGATTTGGGACTGTGTATGCTATGTTGGAGTTCCGCGTTTCCTGAAAGTAGTTTTAGAAGCATAAGTTTCTTTTATAGATGTGGTTTCTTTTGAAGATTAAACAATATGAAGCCAAAGTTTTACTCCTAGTTTAATATATGTATTTCTCTATTTAATTATGTAAAATTAGGGTGAAGACAAAGTTAAAAATATCCAATGTTATAATATGAAAAATTTGGCATAAAATGCAATACGTATTTTATCACACAAATTTGCCAGATTTTGGGTCAGAAAGAAAATAAGTTGTAGTCTATTTTACTCCACACCACCGTCAGAATATATATGTAATAATAGTAAAAAAAAAAGTTTCATCATACTAGCTTCAAAAATGACGAATTTCCACTTAAACTTTCATCCCCTATTTTTATTTTACCCCCTTAAAAGTATTTTTTTTCAAACTTTGAACGTCTTATTTATTTATATCTAATCAACAGCCTAAAAATAAGTTTCTAGCTTTAAAAATGACAATACTTCCATACAACCTTTCAACCCCTTAAAACCCCTTTTTTGCAATAAAAAGTAGCCTATGTACTTTCTCAGGCTCTAAACTATCTGTGTACTAAATTTCATTTAAATCGGTTCAGTAGTTTTAGCAGGAAAACGAGACAGACAGAGTTACTTTCGCATTTATAATATTAGTAAGGATTAATATTACATTAATATTAATATTATTAATATATTTTAATAACATAATTATGAAAGTCTTAGGCGCAGTACCGCCGCCAGCTCATTTATATATTGACGAATTAATTAATACTCAGGATTAACATCAATCAAATAGAATTCGTGATTTTCTGTTTCAATATAAAACCGTTCAGCTGCCAAAAATTTACTGCTAATTATCTCCCAGATTGAAATAAGCCTCTTACAATTGATATTTAAATATGATGTAGAAATCGAATTATATCTGTGTTACCTACCTTCTAGTAGCATGATGGAATAAGGCTCAATTTTGTGTGATTTATACTTACATATACCCATGTCTTTTTTCCCAAAGAGGTAGGCATATATAGTTTGTTTCGCCGGGTCTTCTCAGTCAGGGTCGCGTTTGGATCCGGTGGTACCATTAAAATAATACGTGACGTTTCGGAAATACACAAGGTCCATCTCGTTATTTACTTTAAAATAATAATATTAAGATATTATGTATTTCTTGATGAAAACTAAAAATAAATTATAAAAAAAAACCGTAAATATTTTTGTACAAATTATATAAAATGAACCATAGTTAAATTATAATGTAATAATAAAAGATTTTTCTTTTCTGTATTGACTTGTCATAAGTGCTATTTGATTGCCTACGTGACCAAATAAAGCAATTTCATTTCATTTCATTTACACCCAAGTTTCCTCGGCTGTAATTTATCATTGACGAGATGGTCCGATGACTTGGTAAAGGTCGCGGGACGTCGCTGGATACAGTCTATCTCCAACAGGTAACTGTGGAGATCATTGGGAGAGGCCTATGTCTAGCAGGGGACGTCTTTGGGCTGATGATGATGATGATAATGATTTATCCAACTTAATGGGCGTGCCGGATAATAGGCATATTTCTAGACACCGTGATGCTCTCGAAAATTTAGAAAAAAAATACTTGTCAAGGCTCTGCACGACATGTGAATCAAACTTGAATTCAAATGTTTACTCGCATATAGTACCTATACCTACATAAGCAGTGATGGCCTCGAGTTTTAGGCGCGCGGTCGAGAATTTCGGCGGTCGCAGGTTCAAACCCCAGGCACACACCTCTGACTTTTCGAAGTTATGTGTATTCACAATGAATTATCACTTCATTTAACGGTGAGGGAAAACATCGTGATAAAACCTGCACACCTAAAAGTTCTTAGGAATTTCTTAGCTGCGGGGTTAATTTCCGGCTCGGGAAAAAAAGAAGGTTGACAACCCTGTGGCGCAATTAGTTAGGCATCAGCTTGCGAAACGAGAGGCCGCGGGTTCGATCCCGCACCGAGACAAATGTTGATGTGAACCACTAATATTTGTTCCGGGTCTGCGTGTATGTGAGACCGAAAAGTCTCTCTTAGTTTCTGTTACCCACGACATAAGACTTGTATCTTACTGTGTTGTCAGAACTATGTGTGTAACTGTTGAGTGTGATGAAGAAGTATATAGTGATGGCCTCGAGGTTTAGGCGCGCGGTCGAGAATTTCAGCGGTCGCAGGTTTAAACCCCAGGCACACACCTCTGACTTTTCGAAGTTATGTGTGTATTCACAATGAATTATCACTTGCTTTAACGGTGAAGGAAAACATCGTGATAAAACCTGCACACCTAAAAGTTCTTAGGAATTTCTTAGGTGTGTAGTCCGCCAACCCGCACTAGGCCAGCGTGGTGGACTAAGACCTAAACCCTCTCAGTTGTAGAGGAGGCCCGGGCCCAGCAGTGGGACGTATTTGGGCTTATGACGAACTGTTGGGTGTAAAAATAAATAAATCTTATAGTAACTACATCATTATAATATTTTACCATTACTATATATTTAAACCAATAAACCATACCAATACGGGTATGAAAATGGGCCCGAGAAACGGCAAAAGTCTCAAGCAGTCCGTGATATGTAATATAATGCACAGCACGTCTAGAAATACAACACTGTTTACCGCATCAGAGTTATGGGCGTGGTAGCATGTATATATATTATATTCAATGTTACTAATCAATCTATATTGATTCCCGGGTCGGGCAAAGTGTTATTGGGTTTTTCCATTAGGAAATTCTCAGTAGCAGCACGGAGTCTGAAATTGTGCCCGAAAAACAGAAATATTCTCGCCCCTATTACGTGGGACTGATTCGGACCCGCGAAATGTGGGTGCAGAAATGCACCTCTGCCTACCCCTTCGGGGAATACAGGCGTGCGGTTATGTATGTAACATATACTAAGATGAACGTCAAAGCAGTTAGTGGAATCATAATGTTTAATTAAATATCAACCATTTGGCTTGATTATACTGTTGTATACACCCTGGGGATTCGAGGAAAGCCTTATTACGGCTACATTGTATAATATCGATAATTATGTGGTGTACATTCTGCGCATCTCACTAATTAATTTTGTTTAAATGGAATGAAATACCTCTTATGGTGAAAACGTTTGGCCTCGGGAAACGAATTCGTAATTATACATTGTATTTAGTAATTCAATTACAATTTTCATCATCATCATCATCATCAGCCCATATATACGTCCCACTGCTGGCCACGGCCTCCTCTACAACTGAGAGGGTTTACAATTTATTGTAGATAAAAAATATATAGGTACTGGCTAAAGTCACCCGGCACAAGTAGGTATGTATGTGTCGTGCAATCTATAGGACCAGGTTTCGATTCTCGAGTTGGGAATTATCTTTTTCTGTTGGCAAAAAGACAAAGTTCTAATCATAACAAGCAAAAATTACAAAAAAAATATTATTATTTTCTTATTCTACCAAGAATGTCTTCATAAAAAAACACTCGCCTGACCGGGAACCGAACCCTACACTTTAAGATCGCTCGACGGACCCAATGGTCAGTCGTCAATCGTAATACACCGCACATAAACACCGTTACATATCCATATAAAAAGCAGTGATGGCTTCGAGGTTTAGGCGCGCGGTCGAGAATTTCGGCGGTCGCAAGTTCAAACCCCAGGCACACACCTCTGACTTTTCGAAGTTATGTGTGTACTCACAATGAATTATCACTTGCTTTAACGGTGAAGGCAAACATCGTGATAAAACCTGCACACCTAAAAGTTCTTAGGAATTTGTTAGGTGTGTAGTCCGCCAACCCGCACTAGGCCAGCGTGGTGGACTAAGGCCTAAACCCTCTCAGTTGTAGAGGAGGCCCGTGGCCAGCAGTGGGACGTATTTGGGCTGATTATGAACATATCCATACAAAAGTGGCCAAAACACTTCGATGTAGTGCGTAAAACCCCTCACTACCCGATACATACGTGACGAGAATGCTAGATACAAATCAAAATAGGCAGGAATTGCGCAATCTGGCTCCCCTATCCCATCAAATTAAAATGAACAATGTATGGGAAGGTAGGAACTCCCAGCGGATTCCTGTTTGGTACAAACTTGGCCTGGAATATGGAACGTCCCAATTTGTGGCTTACAAGTTTGGGACGAATTGACATCTTGTAGGAAGGTGTTGGACCAAATATTTGTTGTTGAGTTTGATATGTTTGAAACAATAAAGAAGGATATTTAAATTTTGGGCCTTATTTATAAACGTTAGTTAATGTAACTACTCCCGTGTGGAGTTGCTGGTCTCCCATCGGGTGCGTCCCCTGGGTGGCGGATAGGGGAATGCCTCCTATATACATGTATAGGAGGTATCGGAAACGACGTGGACCATACCAGCGGGATGTATTTTCCACGTGTCCCTCTGAATAGCAGAGGGCACTGTGGATAAGTACGGACGGGCTTGGTGTGCATTAACACTGCCATCAAGTGGACTGGGAAAACTGCTTCCCAGTCTCCGTTGTTCTCGAAATCCCAAACGAGGTGTCGTGGTCATGTCTCACGGCCTCTTCTGGGATCGAGGATCTTGCCTTAATTGGCCGGATCGCGAGGGAGAAAACCTCTATAAAAAGTCACCCCAAATCCCAAGCGGCGGCGCACCGTGAGGGGATGCATGGCTGATGGGAGGTTCAGTCACTAGTGCGGCCCCCGCCGGAGTACCGGCCGACCCTCCGTGCGGGTTACGCTAGGCTTACCCAGACACAGGGGGCACTGTCTGGGTGGACTGCCTTTCCCCCATACTCGTGGGAACAGAATGGAAAACCATAATATAAAATTAACTTTGACGAGGTTGCCTGCTTCGCAGGCGGAGGCTGACGAGCGTGAGCCCGTCGGCGAGTATGTCATCAAGGAGAAGCAGAATGTGACATGTGATAAAGCTGTTAAAAGAACAGCATCTGCCCTGGATTCCGAATCTGGGTCCGAGCGGATTCGGCCACACATTCGAGGGAAATTTAGCTCGCGTGCGAGTGCCAGTTCTCGCTCTCGTCATTCGCTATCCAGCGAAGATGATGGTGAACCTGCGGCTAAAATTAATGTCAGTAGCAGGGGCAGAACGCGCCAACGCGTGAGTGACATTGCTGGCACGAGGCGCATAAGGTCGGAGGACCTCACAACAGCAGATGCTTTCACATCTGCTGATAAAGCATCTCTGGAGGCGGAAATCTCCAGTCTTCGGAAACAAAAGGTGGAACAGGCCGCTGAAAACGCCCGTCTTCGTCAAGAGCTAGCCAAACTCTCGGCCGAGCTCGCGAAATGTAGGTCGGAGACGAGAGAGCTTATGAAGAAAATGGGAGAGAAAATTGACGCTTTGGCATTCCGGCTGCCTCCAGAGCGGCCTCTTCGGCCACCGCTAGCAGCCGATAAAGCGCGTGATGCTGCAGCCAGCCTGCAAGATTCCGCCACTGCGAAACCTTCCAGGCCAAAGGCTACTGCTATCGGGTCGTCGACGGGCTATGCCACCTAAGGGAGTCTTGCGCCCGCGGCAGCCCAACCTGCCGTATTACATCCTAAGAGGAACAAAAAGTCCCGAAAAGGAAAAAGTAGAGAGCTGGAAAACCACCCTGGACCGATCCAGAGAGAGCCTCGCCCACTGCCTCCGGCACCGACTGACATGTCCGAGCAATGGACAAAAGTTCTGGGCCGTAAGCAGAGGCGTCAAGCTGCGAAAAAAGCAACGCCTGTGGCACCACAGCCGCAGCTACCCAAGACGTTGCCTGCTCTGCGGGTACCTCGTACCGCGGTGGTCACACTTTCACTGATGCCTGGAGCTACGGAGAGAGGCCTTTCTTATGGCCGCCTCTTAACCGAGGCCCAAGAGCGAATAAGCCTCTCCGACCTCGGCATATCCTCACTGAAGTGCAGGAAAGCGGTCACGGGTGCGACCATTCTTGAGGTGCCTGGACCCGAGAGTGAGGCTAAGGCTGACTCCCTAGCTTCGAAGTTAAGGGAGGTATTTACTGAGGTGACAGACGTCCGGGTCTCCCGTCCAATCAAGACCGCGGATCTGCGACTGACAGGATTGGATGAATCCGTCACCTCGGAAAAGGTAGCACTGGCACTTTCTAGGACCACTGGGTATATGCCGGACCAATTCAAAGTTGGGGAGGTCCGACCTAACCACTCTGGTCTAGGCGCCGTTTGGGTTCGGGCTCCAGTAAAAGCGGCGGAAGTCATTGCAAAGACTGGTCGCGTTCTTGTCAAAGTCAAAGTCAAATTATCTTTATTCAAATAGACTTTTACAAGTTCTTTTGAATCGTCCATTTTACACTTTTTTATATTTTTTAAACTATTGCCGCTTCGAAACGTGTTACAGCTGTGGAGAAGAAACGGCAAGAAACTCCCTCAGCAACACGACATGTCATTTTTTTAAATAGCAATAAATGTCTTTTTTTAATTACATTATTTAAATTTTACATTGTAAATGTCATAATGATACAAACTATAGCAACAAAACTCCGATCAATTTACATTACTCCCAGGGCTTATTATCTTCAATAAAATCTGAAATTTTATAGTATGCTTTTTTGCAAAGCTTATCTTTAATTGATTTCTTAAACTGTGTCAAGGGAAGCTCCCTAATAGCCCTCGGAAGTTTGTTATAGAAGCGTATACATTGCCCCATAAAAGAGTTATTAACTTTCCGGAGACGAGTTATGTGTTGAACGAGATTACATTTGTTCCTAGTATTTTTATTGTGTACATTACAAATTTTATTAAATTTATCAAGATTCTTTTGGACGTACATTAAGTTCTCGTATATAAACTGACAAGTGACGGTAAGAATATTTATTTCTTTAAATTTTTCTCTAAGTGAAGCCCTGGGACCTAAATTATAAATAGCCCTAATGGCTCTTTTTTGCAAAACAAAAATAGTGTTAATATCCGCAGCAGCTCCCCACAAAAGAATACCATACGACATAAGGCTATGGAAATAGCTAAAATAAACCATTCTTGCCGCTTCCTCGTCAGTCAGACGTCTGATCTTTTTCACTGCATATGCCGCTGAACTTAATTTGCTTGCCAATTGTTGAATGTGCGGTCCCCATTGGAGTTTTGCGTCTACCGTAATGCCCAGAAATGTAGTAGACGCAACAGGATCCAGTTCTTCACCGTTAATTTGTACAGTGGTTTTTAATTGCTTAACATTGGGCATTGTGAATTTAACACATTTAGTTTTTTTCGCATTTAAAAGTAAATTATTATTATCAAACCACTGAACAACTTTACGAAGTGCATTGTTTACTTCGTCAAAATTATCGAGACGTCTTTTTACGTTAAATATAAGAGATGTATCATCCGCAAACAGCACTATATCGTTTTTATCCCCTACGTAGTAAGGCAAGTCATTAATGTACACAAGAAACAAAAACGGCCCAAGAATTGAACCCTGTGGTACTCCCATGGTAACCGACGATCCTGGAGAAAGTTTTCCATTAACGTCAACCCTCTGAACTCTATTATTCAAATACGAAGTCAGAAGATTGAGAGCTCCGTTTCTAATGCCATAATGATGAAGTTTCCTGACAAGAATGTCATGTTTGACGCAGTCAAAGGCTTTGGACAAGTCGCAGAAAATGCCAATAGCATCCCGCGACTCTTCCCATGCCCTGAACACAGTTTTTAAAAGTTCAACTGCTGCATCGATAGTTGATCTACCCTTAGTAAATCCAAACTGTTTCCGATGAAGTAAGTTATTTTTATTAAAAAAGTTCAATAATTGATTAAGTATAATTTTTTCAAATAACTTACTAAGAGTTGGTAAAACAGAAACAGGTCGAAAATTTGAAGGGTCTGAGGTATCACCAGATTTAAAAAGTGGTATTACCTTACTAAGCTTCATCAGGTCAGGAAACACTCCAAATGCGACGCAACGATTAAACACAGCTGCCATGTGAGGTGCAATAATATCGATTATAGAGGATATAGTAACTACTGACATACCCCACAAATCTTTAGTCTTTTTTTTATTAATTTCTTTAAAAGCCTTAAGAATATCATAATGACTAATAGCAGAAAATTCAAACGATGCATCACATTGAGGAACATTATCTTCAAGAAGTAACACAGCAGACCTCGAAGACGACTGAAGATGTTGAGTAGTTACTATTGGAATATTTCCAAAAAATCTTTCAAATTCAGCGGCCACTTCAGTGTCTTTTGAAACAATTTTATTATTAACTTCTATACTAAATTCTTTGTGGTGTTCTATGTTCCTTCCCGATTCAGAATTGATAATGCTCCAAGTGGCTTGTATTACATTCGGAGCTGATTTAATTTTATTTTTAAGATGCATTGATTTGGCAGCAGAACAAACTTGTTTAAAAACCTTAGAATATAATTTTACATAGGATATAAAAGCCGGATTTTGGTTAAACATTCTTTCATTATATAAATCATACAATTTATTTCGGCTTTTAAATATACCAGTAGTTGCCCACTCACTAAAGGTCAGACGGTTCTTCAAAGTAATTGTTTTTGATTTAAAAACTTTATTGTGTTCCATGTTTATATGATTAAATAAGGAACCATAAATTTTGTTGGGATCTTTTTGAGAGGACAACTTAGGTAGATTTTGTTCCATATTTGTTTTAAAGTAATTTAAGCGGCTAGCAGTAATAGGAATAAATGTAATACTTTTGCTTGATACTTTACATGTATTCAAAGGTAAAGACACCAACTGGCCACAGTGATCAGAATCAAAACTATTAATAATAGTACTTTTAATAACTTTAACATTGGTAAAAATGTTATCTAGACATGTCGCACTTGTGGCAGTGATTCTTGTTGGCTCAGAGAATACATGTTTCATGTTATATGATTTAAAAAGATTTAATAAGTTTATAGTTGCCTGTGTGTTTTCTAGAATATTTATATTAAAGTCTCCACAAATAATAACTCCTTTTTTTGAATTACATATTCTGTGCAAAGCATCTTCCATGATTTCCATAAATGATATAAGCAATGCACAAGGTGGCCTGTATACACTTAGAACAATAAATTGACCAGATTCAATACAAGCTATTTCTGCAACACGTTCAACAGAAAGTTTCACTATATCAAGTCTTTCTTTAAATTTTATTGATTTATTCAAAATTATTAAGGAGCCTCCATGTATCATATTTGTTCTGTTGAATGTGCTAGCAACATGATGGTTGTTAAAGTTAAACATCAACTCATTGGACTTTAGCCAATGTTCAGTTATACATAAAATATCAATGTTATTTGAATTCAGAAATAATTCCACTTCCAGTTCTTTATTTTTTAGTCCTTGTATATTTTGGTGTATCATGTTAATAGCCTGTTTATTATTGCTACAATTTATATTAAATTTACTAATATAGCCAGAGTTTGTCTCTGTTGTCTTATGAACTAATTTAAATTAAATGTCTTATTATTCAGATTACTATAATCTGAATTTATATCAATCCGCTCAATAGAGCATAGTCTATTAGCCAAGTTTTTGGCTGTTACTCTAAAATAATAAGATAGCACATCTGCTATCTGTCTTTTAATATAAAATGGGAGATAAAAATTATCTCTTGTCTTAGAATATAATTTACTAACATACTTGTTAGTGTCAATTACATGGAATGTCTTATTATTAGTGCACATTGTGTGCATTGTTATATTTAACCTATATCTAATGTTATTTTCTTCCGCTGACAAGTTTTTACAATAGGGTAATGTAAACATAACTACCTCTTTCAGATTTAATGAACAAAGTTGTTCATAGAATTTTAATAATTTAATTTTGTTTAAATTACCCCTATTGCCAATGAATATAACTAATTAACTTGTCGGGTGGTCTGCTGCGCGGATCACAGTTTTAGATCCCAGGCCGCTGCGATGCTTTCGTTGCTTCGAAATGGGACATGTTCGGGTACGCTGCACGGCTCAAACTGACCGCAGTGATATGTGCTTCCGATGCGGTCAAGCGGGCCATCTGGCTCGCGAGTGCTCTGCGGCGCCACACTGTGCACTATGTTCTGCAGATGGCAAGCCATCAGGCCATAAGAGAGGCGAAGACTGCGGCCAGAAAGGAGTTTCTGGGGACTCTGGACCGCGACCCGTGGGGACGCCCGTATCGGCTGGCGCTAAACAAGTTGCGCCCGCCGGCGCCTCCCCTAACCCAGAGTCTCCGACCGGAGCTCCTGGGGAACGTGGTCGCCGCCCTCTTCCCGGCCACTGATGTTGTCGTCATTCCTCCACCGATGCCGCCGAGACCTTGGTCGCAGACGACCAGAACAACTCTGGCGGTGTCGTCGTCGTCGTTAGTTTCGGCAAGGGAGACCCCGGAGGGACCTCCCCCGGGCGTGACGCCCGGGGAATTAGAGGCAGCAGTGCTTCGGCTGCGGAGCAAGAACTCCGCTCCAGGGCTTGACGGCATCCCAGGTCGTGTCTGGGTCCTTGTAGTCAAGTTCCTGGGGGCGAGGCTCCGCGGCCTATTCTCCGCGTGCCTAGAGCAGGGCCAGTTTCCATCGAGATGGAAAACAGGAAAGCTGGTCCTGCTCAGGAAAGAAGGACGACCCGCTGAGTCGCCGTCGGCCTACCGGCCCATTGTGCTGCTCGACGAGGTGGCCAAGCTCTTCGAGCGCATCGTCCATGCGCGCCTCGTCGAGCATCTCGAGAGTGTCGGTCCGGACCTGGCCGACTGCCAGTTTGGGTTCCGGCGTGGCCGATCCACCATCACGGCGATTCTACGGGTCAAGGCACAAACAGAAGAAGCGGTTGCCCGGGGCAAATGCGTCGTGGCGGTGTCTCTCGACATCGCCAACGCTTTCAACACCCTGCCCTGGGCATGTATCGAGGAAGCACTGCGGTACCACGTGGTGCCACCCTATCTCAGGCGTCTGGTACACTCGTACCTATCGAACAGGGACGTGGTGTATCCGGGCGCCGACAGGTGGCACCGAAGAGCAATGTCGTGCGGTGTTCCGCAGGGGTCGGTGCTTGGGCCCCTTCTGTGGAACATCGGCTACGACTGGGTGCTCCGTGGTGCCAACCCCCGGGGCGTCGGCGTATTCTGTTACGCCGACGACACGCTCGTCACAGCGACGGGCGGGACCTTCCAGGAGGCCGCCGTCCTCGCCGCAGTTGGCACTGGCAACGTGGCGAGGAGAATTCGGCGGCTGGGCCTCACGGTAGCCCTTCACAAATCCGAGGCCTTTTGTTTCCACCGGCCTCGGATGGGGCCACCTGATGGGGCCCATATCGTGGTTGATGGCGTGCGAATTCCCATCGGCAAGCAGCTCAAATATCTAGGGCTGCTGCTTGACAGTCGATGGGAATTCCGCGCCCATTTTAAGTTGTTGCAGCCGAAATTGCTGCGGGTGGCAGGCGCTCTAACTGGCCTGCTGCCCAACCTGGAAGGTCCGGGCATCCCTTGCCGAAGGATGTACATGGGAGTCGTGCGGTCTATGGCGTTGTACGGGAGTCCAGTATGGGCCGAGTCCCTGAGCAGGCGCTGTGTCACTCTCCTGCGCAAGCCCCAGCGTGCGCTGGCGCAGCGACTAATCAGGGGCTACCGCACGATCTCCTACGAGGCGGCCTGCGTTCTGGCCGGGTCCCTGCCTTGGGACCTTGACGCCAAACTCCTCTCGCGCTTTTACCACCAGCGGGAGGAGGCGTCAAGTCGCGGGGACAGACTGGCTCCGAGAGAGGTTGAGGCGATTAAAGCCTCCCTCCGTGCGGCCGCCGTGGAGGAATGGCGAACCAGGCTGGAGAATCCCAGTGCTGGTGCTAGGACCGTCGAGGCAGTGCGTCCTGTCCTCGACCAGTGGGTGGACAGGCGCCACGGCGCGGCAACATTCCGCCTGACACAGGTGTTGTCGGGGCACGGATGCTTCGGCCACTACCTGTGTCGGGTGGCACAAAAGGAGGAGACGGCCGTGTGTCACCATTGTGACAACTGCCGAGACGATACAGCCCAGCACACACTAGAAGAGTGTCCAGCCTGGGAGGTGCAGCGCAGCGCTCTCCGCGCGATTATTGGTGGTGACCTCTCGCTCCCGGCCGTCATTTCTTCGATGGTCGGGAGTCCAAGGTCGTGGCGAGCAATGCTCTCCTTCTGCGAGCAAATCATGTCGCAGAAGGAGAGTGCGGAGCGGGATCGCGAACGAAATGATCCCGCCCGCCAAAGACGTCAGAGAAGGAGGCGCCGGGTCAACAGAGATAATTAGACCCGGCGCCATGCCCTGTGGTAAGGGGGCGTTAGAATCCCACCACGGTATCCCCTGCCTGTCGTAGAAGGCGACTCAAAGGGGTCCTTGGGGTCGCTGGACGCGCTGCGGGGGCAGTGCGTCCACATAGGTGACCCCGAGAGAGCGGCGGTACGGTGGCCTGTGACCGTCGCGGGCGCCCAAAAGAGGTGCCCAAATCGAGTAAGTGGGGGTTTACACCTCTTAAAAATCTGAGAGGGCCGAGACGCTCTCGTCTCGGAAGCGCACTGGGCGGCTGCGGAATCATTGTGGGCGCCTCTCGCCCACGCACCGTGGTCGCCCAACTCGGCGCGGAGATGGCCACCGGGGGGTTTTGGTCGGTATGCCGGTGTAGGTTAGGGTAGGTTAGGGACGAGTCCGGATGCTGGCGGGGACGGTGCACCCTGGGCAACGTCGGCCCGTGCCGACGGCCAAATCCCGACACCAGGCGGACGGTCCTGTTGACCGCGCCGCGGAGGGGCCCGTATTTCTGGGCCAGCCCGGTTCTGTTCCGGGTCTTCGGCGGGCTCGGACAGCAATCTCTTGCTTCCGAGCAGGAAATGGGCGAACCCCATTTCCACCGTCGAACTCGTAATCCGGTCGAAGCTGTGGTCATGTCTCGCAGTTCGGCCGGCGCGAGGGCCTTGGCTTAACCGCCCGGGCCGCGAGGGAGAAAACCTCTATAAAAAGTTACCCCGAATCCCAAGCGGCGGCGCACCGTGAGGGGATGCATGGCTGATGGGAGGTTCAGTCTCTAGTGCGACCCCCGCCAGAGTACCGGCCGACCCTCTTGGCGGGTTACGCTAGGCTTACCCAGGTACAGGGGGCACTGCCTGGGTGGACCGCTTTTTCCCCCATACTCGTGGGAACAATCATGAAATCAAATAAAAATAAAAATAAAATTACAGAATGTTCAGTGGTGGTGAGCAGGGTGCCTTCCCTGGATGCGTTAGCTCCAGGGGAGGTCATCGCTGCTTCGATAGTGGAGACGTCCGCGGAGAGGACCGCGCCAGCCCGGATCGATTCCGAGTCCGGACTGAGCTGCGACTCTTCGCGGGCCAAAAGGAGGCGCCTCTCGAAGAGGCGGCCTCGAAGCGGTGGAGACACCGCAGAGTCTGTGGCCGAGTCTGTGGCTGAAACCAGCAAGCGGTATAAGACGGCTCTTAGAAAAGAGCGCGCTGCCGAAGCCAGACGGCAAGCTGAAGAGGAGGCGGAGCTGGCCAGGGCGAAGAAGACCTGCCCATTCCGGAAGCCGAAGATTCCGGAAATGCCAGCCTCCACGCGTAAAGAGGCTCTCACAAGAATGGCGGATCGGCTCCGCAACGTGTCTAAGACGTCCCGAAATCTGAAGGGGGAGCTTCAGAGGGACGTCAACGTCAGCGTTGAGGAGCTGATGGAGCTGGCGAATGAGCCACCCTCGGCGGAGGTAGCCCGCGTAGAGGCAGAAAACACTAGCCTCCGCGAGAAGGTGATGGCGTTGGAGGTGGCCCTGGCCACTCAATCAAAGGTCCTGGAGGACCTGGCCGCGGTTCGGCCGCAGTCGCAGCCGACAGTAGCGCCGGAGGCTCCTCCTCCAGTAGACGTGGTTCGCCTCGAGCAGGTAGAGCGTCGAATTTCGATGCTCGACGCCAAGCTCGAGGCGATTCTGTTAAGGCTGCCTCCGGCGCCGATCCTTCGGCCTCCACTGGCTGCCGACCAGAGAAAGGAAGGAGGAGGGGAACGAAAAACGCCCGCCCCTACGGCCAGCGTCCATCCCCCTGCGGTGCCCCCCGCGAAGGTTCCCGACCGTCAACCACGTTCGCGGAAGCGGGGGAACCGAAAGCGCGCGGAACCGCGCCCGCCGACGCCAGCTTCGCGTCCTCTCCCCCCGCCACCAAAGTCCATGGACACACCATGGATCGAGGTGGTGAAGCGGGGAAAAAAGAAGTCTGGGGGGCACAACACCGCCGCCCCCCCTAAACCCCAGCCGACACAGCCGCCGCGCAAGCCGGTGCCCCAGCTCCGCCTCCCGCAGAGAGCCGCCGTCACTCTGACGGTGCTGCCGGAGGCGTTGGAGCGGGGCACGACGTATGCCCAGGTACTGCGCGAGGTCAAAACTCACGTGGACCTCGCTAGCCTGGGCATCGCCGGTATGAAGGCCAGAAGAGGGGCCACCGGGGCCTACATCTTTGAGGTGCCCGGGCCGGAGTCGGAGGCAAAGGCCGACTCCCTCATCAGCAAGATGAGGGAGGTACTTGCCGGGTCGGAGGGCGTTCGCGTCACCCGACCCGTCAAGACTGCGGAGCTGCGCATCTCGGGGCTGGACGAGTCCGTCACCCCCGAGGCAGTCGCAGCGGCCGTCGCCCGGCTCGGCGAGTGCTCGCCCGAAGACATTCGGGTGGGGGAAGTTCGGGCCGAGCGCTCGGGTCTGGGCGCCGTTTGGCTCCGGTGCCCGGCGAAAGCGGCGGCTAAGGTCACCAGGGCAGGACGCATCCTGGTGGGCTGGGTGTCAGCTGGGGTCCGGCTCTTGGAGCCGAGGCCCTTACGGTGCTTCCGGTGCCTGTACCGGGGGCACGTAAGAATCAAATGCACCGCGGAGTGTGACCGCACCGGGATCTGCTACCGGTGCGGTCAAGAGGGCCACAAGGCCCGCGATTGCCTGGCAGACCCGCACTGCACAATCTGTGCAGCTGCGGGTAAGCCCGCAGGGCACAGGGTGGGCGCTAAGGCTTGCGTCGCCTCCTCCGTCCCGCACCGACCTTTACACGGTGCGAGATCCGAGGTTGTGACGCGGCCGAAACCGCCCACCTCAGAGATGATGGAGATCGCCCATAGTTAATATGGCACTTAACTTCCTCCAGGCGAACATCAATCACTGCGCCGGGGCGCAGGATTTGTTTGTTCAGTGCCTGGCGCAGTGGTCGATTCAAGTGGCTGTGGTCTCCGAGCCATACTTTGTCCCTCCCCGGGATGACTGGGCTGGGGACCTGGATGGCTCGGTGGCCGTCATCACTCGGGGCGCCGCCGGATCCCCGCCCTTCGAAAAAGTAGCGAAGGGCTCGGGATGCGTGGCGGTCTTGTTGGGGGGGATTTGGGTCGTAGGAGTGTACTTCTCTCCCAACAGGTCCCAGGCGGAATTCGAGAGCTTTCTGGTCCGTCTGGGGGCCCTGGTGGTGCAAGGCAGCCAGTCCCACCCCGTGCTAGTCGCCGGCGACTTCAACGCCAAGTCCTTGGCTTGGGGCTCGTCGGTGACGGATGCGCGGGGTGGGGCCCTGGAGGAATGGGCGATCTCAATAGGGCTGGTCGTCCTGAATCGGGGGTCGGAGGACACGTGCGTGCGGCATAATGGCGGTTCGGTGGTGGACGTGACGTTCGCCACTCCGGCCCTTGCCCGCCGTGTCCGGGGCTGGAAGGTCCTGGTCGATGAGGAGACGCTGTCCGATCACCGTTATATCCGGTATAGCGTCTCTGCTTCCCGGGCCCCTACCATGTCCGGTGGTGGTCCCGCTACCCGATTCACGGGCGGCCGGCGGTGGGCCGCTAAGCGCCTCGATGTGGAGGCTGCGGAAGAGGCCGCTCTTGTTCAGGCGTGGCTCTCCGCACCAGACGATCCGGTGCGGGTCGAGCAGGAGGCGGAATGGTTCGGGGTGGCGATGTCGCGCGTCTGCGACGCGTCGATGCCCCGGGTCACCCGCCTCCCGGCGAAGCGTCAGGTGTACTGGTGGTCGGCGGAACTTTCGCAGCTGCGCGCGTCTTGCGCGGCTGCGCTACGCCGACTCTCCAGGCACCGTCGTCGTCGGGTCCGTCAACCTGGCGACGACGAACAGGAGCGGCTGCTCTACGGCCTCCACAGAGGGGCGAAGAGAGCGCTGCGGGTGGCCATTGCACGAGCAAAGGCCGCGGCTTACGAGGAGTCCCGGAGGTCTCTCGATAGAGACCCGTGGGGGCGTCCATACCGTGTGGCGTTGAGCAAGCTCCGCCCATGGGCGCCCCCGCTTACGCAGAGTCTCCGGGCAGACCTCGTCGAGGACGTCGTCGCGGCCTTGTTCCCGGCCACCGAGGAGTTCACTCCTCCACCGATGGCGCCACGTCCATCGGCGCCATCGTCGTTGGATTCGGCAAGGGATATCCCGGAGGTGTCGCCTGAAGAGCTGGAGGCGGCAGTGCTTCGGCTGCGGGGCAAGAACTCGGCCCCGGGGCTCGACGGGGTGCCCGGACGTGTTTGGGTGCTCGCCGTCGAGTCGCTGGGTACGAGGCTCCGCAGCCTGTTCTCCGCGTGCCTGCAGCAGGGCAGCTTCCCGTCGCGGTGGAAGACGGGCAAGCTTGTCCTGCTGAGGAAGGAGGGGCGACCCGCAGAGTCACCGTCGGCGTACCGGCCCATCGTGCTGCTCGACGAGGTGTGCAAGCTCTTTGAGCGTATCTTGCACGCGCGCCTCGTCGAGCATCTGGAGAGCTCGGGCCCGGACTTGGCAGATTGCCAGTTCGGGTTCCGGAGGGGCCGGTCGACGGTACACGCTATTCTGCGGGTCAGGGCACTGACGGAGGATGCAGTGTCCCGGGGCAAGTGCGTCGTGGCGGTGTCACTCGACATCGCCAACGCATTCAACACCATGCCCTGGGCCTGCATCAATGAGGCACTGCGGTACCACGAGGTTCCGCCCTACCTTCGGCGTCTGGTGCAGGCGTACTTGTGTAATAGGTACGTCGTGTATCCGGGCGCCGACGGGTGGCACCGTCGGGCGGTGTCGTGCGGTGTTCCACAGGGCTCGGTTCTCGGGCCGCTCCTGTGGAACATCGGTTACGACTGGGTTCTTCGTGGTGCCAACCTTCGGGGCGTCGCTGTCGTCTGCTACGCGGACGACACGTTGGTGACAGCGACGGCCAGGACCCCACAGCGGGCCGCCCTGCTCGCCGGGTTCGGGACAGAACTGGTGGTGAGCAGGATTCGGCGACTCGGCCTCCAGGTGGCCCTGCACAAGACTGAGGCTCTGTGCTTTTACGGACCTCAGTCTAGGCCACCACCGGAGGCCCACTTGACGGTGGATGGCGTGCGGATTCCCATCGGCTCCCAGATGAAGTACCTTGGACTGATTCTGGACAGTCGGTGGGAATTCCGTGCGCATTTCGAGATGTTGTCGCCGAAGTTGGTCCGCGCAGCAGGCGCTCTCGGTCGCCTGCTGCCCAACATCGATGGTCCTGGCTTCCCTTGCCGAAGCCTATATGCTGGAGTCGTGCGGTCCATGGCCCTATACGGGTGTCCCGTGTGGGCCAATTCCCTCGGCGCTCGCTGCGTCCGCCTGCTGCATCGTCCGCAGCGAATGGTGGCGCAGCGAATCGTTAGAGGGTACCGCACGATTTCGCACGAGGCGGCCTGTGTTTTGGCGGGTACTCTGCCCTGGCAGCTGGACGCCCAAGCCCTCTCGTCCGTGTTTTGGTGGCGGGAGGAGGCGTTCCGGCGAACCGGGCGGAGACCAGCCCCCAGAGAGGTCGAGGCCATGTTGGCCTCCCTCCGCAGCGCCGCCGTGGAGGAGTGGAGTTCCAGGCTGGAGAGTCCAAGTGCTGGCGTGGCGACCGTCGCGGCAGTGCGCCCTGTCCTCCAGCAGTGGATGGACAGGCGCCACGGTGCGCCAACCTTCAGATTGACGCAGGTGCTCACCGGGCACGGCTGCTTCGGTGCGTACCTGTGTCGCATCGTTGGAGTGGAGGAGGCCGCCGTGTGCCACCATTGTGGCAACTGCCGTGTGGACACGGCTCAGCACACGTTGGAGGAGTGCCCAGCCTGGGACGAGGAGCGCAGCGCTCTCGTAGCGGTCGTAGGGAGCGACCTCTCGCTGCCGACTGTGGTCGCCGCCATGGTCGGCAGCCGGAGGTCATGGAAAGCTATGCTCTCCTTCTGCGAACGTGTCATTTCGCAGAAGGAGAGCGCCGAGCGGGATCGGGAGCAGACCGATCCCGCTCGTCGCAACAGGCGACGTAGAAGGCGCCGGGTGAACATCTAGCCCGGCGCCCAGAGGCCACGCGGGGCCGCCGTCCCTACCTTGGCGGCCCCCGAGGAGTAATACAATACTTCGGTGTGCCTTTTGGCACCGCGCAGAGGCGGTCCCGCGCCAATCCATAGCTTTTGCTTCAGGATATGCCGGGGCCGCCTCGCTGAATGCGCTGATGGTGGCCGTCGCGGGGTTTTTAGTCGGTATTACGGCGCATTGATTTTGGTAGGGACCCGGCCCAGCGGCCGCCCGAGCACATCACGGGCGGTAACATCAATGCTGGGTCGGAAGGCGCCGGTGAGTCCGACACACCCTCGCCCTTCCGGGGCGGGATGGTCCGTAAAGGGATTTTCCCCGCGTGAAAAAAAAAAAAAAAAAAAAAAAAAAAAAAAAAAAAAAAAAAAAAAAAAAGGTTAGGGACCCAGCCCGGCACTAACATCTGCGTGGACGTGACGCCGCCACGCGCCGGGCTGGAAGGCCGGTGACCCCGACATACGCTTCCCGCCCCCCTTCCCCCCAGGGGTGGTGGGAGGTAGAGCCATAAGCAGCTTTCCCCTCGATAAAAAAAAAAAAAAAAAAAAAAAAAAAAAAAAAAAAAAGTTAATGTAACTACTACTTAAGCAGGCCTGTCCTGTTGACTGACGTTAGAGGACACGAGACAAAGCATGTTTATGTCTTATTTTTGGTCAGTGATCATTTGAATAGCTTGATGATGATGATGATGAAATATTAATCCTGGGCATTTGTGGGTATTTGTAGATTTACGGCACAACATTGTGCCTTGGGATGCAGCCCCGGGTTCGTTTCCAGTCTGGCGAAATGTTGCTGGGTTTTTCCATTACGAAATTCTCGATGACAGCACTAAGTCTAGAAATATGCCCGAAAAGCGACAATAAGCTCGCCGCATACACCGGAGGACAAAAACAATTGGCGAAAAGTGGTTGCAAAAATTCACCTCTTCCTACCCCTTATATTAGGCTTGAGTGCGTATGTATCAGTGGCGGTACTTCCATAGAAGCCCAAAAGCATCATACGTTAATTGAGTAATGTATAATTTATAATTGTTTATTGTGGGGTCAGGATATTCTTGATTATATGTCAAATTGCTATTGTTAAAAAAAAACCTTAAAGATAGAAGATATTATCTGATATTAAGCTGGGCGTTTGGGCTTCTATGAAAGTACCGCCACTGGTATGTATGACATTTGTGTTTGAAACAATCCCACAATTCAGAAGAAATTCTACGAACCTTCAAGTGCAAGGCAAGATAATAAAAACATTTATCTAACAGTAAAGAGCTGTGGAAAAGAAACGAGTCATTAAAACACTACAAGATAGATCTTCAATTCACGATTATTTGAAAACTTTTCTGATAACGAGCAACATTTGGCAACTGTTGATCGGTCGCACTATTAGTAATTTTATTTATCAAACTAAGTATTAGATTGCACAAGTTTATCAGTTGGGAATAAAAAAGTATTGAGCGTCTGGCATTGGACAGGCTATTGAAACGTTATTAAATAAAATTTTCGGTTTTGGAAATCTCAAGTTTTCAGTTTTACCAATGTACCAATTGGATAGTTCGCCTTGGATAAAACTACCTATGAGGTACGGCTCTATCTGGACTAAATTTTGAATTCTGTGTTCATACCCCGGTAACACTTAATATAAAACATTAGTATAAATATAATTTTAAGACGCCTGTTATAACTTTCTGAGCAAAGTTCCATAAATGCGTTTTATGTTGTACTAGCTTTTGCCCGCGACTCCGTTCGCGTAGACTACAGGGTTGAGTTCAGAAAGAAAATAAGTTGTAGTCTATTTTACTCCACAGAGTCCCATTTATGTCCATAGCAAAAATCGTTTATATCGGTCAAATGATTTAGGCGTGAAAGCATAACAGACATATAGTTACATATACATAGTTTTAGTCGTCTACACAACATACAACCTTTCAATCCCTTAAACCCCCTTTTCCGGGATAAAAATGTCCTTTCTCAGGGTCTAAACTATGTGTGGACCAAATTTCATTTAAATCGGTTCAGTAGTTTTAGCAGGAAAGCGAGACAGACAGACAGACGGACAGACAGACAGACTGAGTTACTTTCACATTTATAATATTAGTAAGGATTGGGCAGTGCTCCGCCCCAGCGCAATTTTATGAAACAAGTACCCTATGTCCTATCCAATCTGTCTCCACACCTAAAATCATTCAAATCGGTTTATCGGCTTAGGCGTGAAAGCGTAAGAAAAAAGACACGTTTTTATATGTAAGTACTGTGTAGTCTCATGTATATTAAATTATATAAATACAAATTTGGACCTATAAAAATACCTAACAAAAATATCTTTACATCTCGACCTCAATATTATTTTTTTACTTACTCTTTATGCATAGCGTAATAGTACCTAGTGAAATAAATTAAAAAAAAACACAATTTTCAAAAACGAGACATAATGACAGAAATTTCTCGATCAATAAAATATAGTGTACGCTTAAAATTCTTCAAGACACGACAAGCGAGAACGACTAGTACATTTATATTTCTCAACAAGAGACTCAATTTACGATAAAAATTTCGTTTTCTATCACATTATACATACATACAGTGTGCGAGAAGTTTCACGCGCCATGATATTTTATTTGATATATTTGCACCAAATGAACTGTATTTATTGAATATCGAAACTTGACACGCTAGAATTATTCTGGATCTATTTTCTATCTACCTTTTGTAGTGGTGTTTTATTTTTGACATTGCAAATTCTATTGCTTAGTAGTTCTTAACCTTGTCGACTTTTATTTTATTTTTTTATTTTAGTATCTTTGGGAAACATACAATACAATTTCTCTTAAAAGACTCATCATTGCCTTGCCCTGCTCCCAATTTCGTTTGGGGTCGGCGCAGTATGTTTTATCCTTCCACACATCCCTATCAGCCGTCATGTCTTCCTTTAAACCATTTTTCTTTCATATCTTCAGTCACGCACTCCATCCATCTTTTCTTTGGCCTATTTCTCTTAAAAGACTAAATTTTAAAATAAATACATAGATCAAATCAGTTTCCACTTATAAAATAGAACTTACATGCAACGGCAACACTAAAAGCAACTAATTAACATTTACATATAATTTAAAGGAAGATTAATTTGCAATTTTTCTAATATTACTAATGATTGTTTTGGAAGCAAATAATAATAATAATAAATAAAAATAACTTTGATCGTGGTTCATCATTTTTGAAGATTTGGTATGATGACTATGCTGGCACTTGATGGAAATTGCATTTAGGGGGAAATAAGAGCCTAATTACAGACATACATAACTTTACGCCAGTAGATATTCCCCGCAGGGGTAGGCTGAGGTGCATATCTGCACCCACATATCGCCAAGTAGGTCCAACGTGATAAGGGGCGAGCCTATTGCCGTTTTTCGGGCACACAGGCTTCGTGCTGCTACTGAGAATTACGCAATGGAAAAATATTATTGTATTTTGCCTTTTTTTTATGGGAAAGGAGGCAAACGAGCTAGTGAGCCACCTGATGTTAAGTGGAGAATCGAATCGAACACGGGACCTCTCGATCGCACGCAGCCAATTAAGTACTCATTAGTTAACACAATTATCCCGGAATGAAACGGGTCCGTACCGCATTAGAAAGAATAATAGCTTATTCGTGTGGTTGCTATCCAAAAAACAATATACCATACCCTATGCCTCTTATGCAGTGATGGCTTCGAGGTTTAGGCGCGCCGTCGAGAATTTCGGCGGTCGCAGGTTCGAACCCCAGAGACACACCTCTGACTTTTCGATGTTATGTGTGTATTCATAACGAATTATCACTTGATTCAACGGTGAAGGAAAACATCGTGATAAAACCTGCACACCTAAAAGTTCTTAGGAATTTCTTAGGTGTGTAGTCCGCCAACCCGCACTAGGCCAGCGTGGTGGACTAAGGCCTAAACCCTCGCAGTTGTAGAGGAGGCGCGTGCCCAGCAGTGGGACGTATTTGTGCTGATGATGATAATGATGATGACGCCTCTTATGTCACGGCATGAAGTATAACTGGCAAGGTGTTACTGAGTATTTCAAAACAAGACAAGCAGTGTGCACATGGGATAATAAAAAATGCAATAAACTCGATCTATTTACTAGCTAATTGTGTGAGTATACATTTTTGCCTAATCCTTCAAAGCTACAGATATATTGTACATATATGAAAAAATGCGACTGCCTCGTGGTCTTGCGGTACAAGTATGTGCCGAGCGATCTAGAGGTCCTGGGTTCGATTCCCAGGTCGGGCAAAGTGTTATTGGGTTTTTCCATTAGGAAATTCTCAGTAGCAGCACGGAGTCTGGAATTGTGCCCGAAAAACGGCAATAGGCTCGCCACCTATTACGTGGGACTAATACATACCTGGCGAAATGTGGGTGCAGAAATGCACCTCTGCCTACCCCTTTGGGTATTACAGGCGTGAGTTTATGTATGTATGTATGTATATGAAAAAAAAGGTAAATAAAATAAATAAATACACCCAACAGTCACATAATTCTGATCCCACACTAAGACACAAGTCTTGTGTCGTGGGTATCAGGAACTACGACAGTTTTTTCGGTCGCACATACACCCAGACCCGAAACAAATATTTGTGGATCACCGAACATTTGTCTCGGTGCGGGGATCGAACCAGCGGCCTCTGGTTTCGTACGCTGGTGTCTAGCCAACTGTGCTACGGGGCTGTAGAAAATATCACAATACTTATTATAAAAGCCGCATACTAGTATTCTTTGGTCAGCAATTCATAAAGACAATAATAAATTCACAGAATTAGCATAGAAAAATGAAATTACCAACTTGCATAATGTTTATGCGAACGGAAAACGTAGCACTTTAATTTGTGCGGTGACTCGGTAATTAATGTTAGTCTAATATTCTATTCACTGCATTCACTGGCGTCCTAATTTCCCAACCGTGCTGGAATTTCTAACCCGAGCGGGTAATGTATTAGGAAATTTTGAGTGGTTCACATTTGTTCTCAACTGTGGGCGTTTAGGGTGTTGAGTGATCTTTTCTTGCAAATAGGCATGGTTGGTACATTGGAGTTATTGAAAAAACAAATAAGTTAATATAAAAGTTCGTTATGGGATCGCAGGTTTCGATTATTCAAACATAGCTATTGTAAATCTTGCACACTAAAATCGATTACCACACCGAGTAACTATAAATAAAAATACACCCAACAGCCATATACATAGCTCTGATCCTAGGCTAAGATACAAGTTTTGTATCAATAATATAATTAACTACTCGAAACTTTTCCGTCTCATGTAAGCCTAGATTCAAAATCATGTCTTTGTGGGTAACTCAATCATTTTGTGGCTGCCTCGTGATCTCGCGTTGATTATGATTACGTTGATTATTCATAAGTATTTGCCGTGCGATCTAAAGGTCCCGGGTTGATTCCCAGATCGGGCAGTGTTCAATAACACTGTTCAATGTTTTTTTTTTTCATTTGGAAAATCTCAGTAGCAGCACGGAGTCTGGAAATGTGCCCGGAAAACCGCAATAGCGGGCCTACTCAAGATTGACTTACTACATATATTTTTGTGTTCACATGTAAAAAAAAGGCGTCTAAATTCACATGTAACGGCTCTTTGAAAATCGCACCGCGTTCAATAACTCCTAACCTAAAGTTAATCTGAAGCGACTTCGACGAATTTACATGCAAATTGGGTTTCACAACGGATCCAACTGAACGCCCATAGTTAATTCTATTAGCAAAATTAATACTTCGTATACCAAAAATAAAATTTCGACCCTTTCTATATTAAAATAAGGGACACTATCAAATGACTTTTATTGAAGTCAACGATAAATAAATCTTGGTTTTCGAATTAGACAAACAGCCTCAGCAGTAGATTTAAAAGTAAGATTGGTTCTTAAGACTACAGAAATAAAGACGGCAATAGCGTAGCAATGAGTTTCGTGATAGAAAATATACTTACTTCAGCAATAAGTTTAACGTTGTGAAGCGTACTTTTGACCCTACATGTGACAGTGGAGTGAAGTAATTCTTATGCCCCTTGGTTTAAATTAATAATTTGATTTGAAATCAGATCAGACACACGACTCATTTATACAAAATTGTAACGGGACTCGGACTCAATAGTAAAGCTGTCTTGTCTGGCTGCAATGTGGCTGTACCATCTGCATACGCTATGTGGATCACATTTACGCTTAATATCAAGTAGGTCTGTAATAATTTTCATCATCAGCTCATATACTTCCCATCAGCTCATATGCGTGCTGGGCAATGGACTCTGAGAGTCCACCATGCTGGCCTAATGCGGATCGGCGGACTACACACTTAAGAAATTCCTAAGAACTTTTAAGGTTTGTAGGTTTCCTCATGGTGTTTTCCTTCACCGTTAAAGAATATGATAATTCATTATAAATAGACACATAACTTCGAAAAGTCAGTGGTGTGTGCCTGGGGTTTGAACCCGCGACCGTCGAGATTCTCGACCGCGTGCCTAAGCCTCGAGGCAATCACGACATGTATCCTAGTATGGGGTCAAAATTATATATGTAACTGTTAAGTGCAGTGGCGGTACTTCCATAGAAGCCCAAAAGCCCAGTTTGCCTCCCAAATTTCGGAATAATAATCTTTAAGTTTTAAATCATTGTTTAAAAGAAGTAATTTGACATATGAATGAGAATGACTGACCCCACAATAAACAATTATAAACTAGACATTACAAAATTAACCTTTAACGATTTTGGGCTTCTATGAAAGTACCGCCACTGGTTAAGTGTATTTATTTATTTAGAACAGAAGAAGTGCAGTCCGACAGTGCTATGAGCATATCAGCTATATCAGCCCATATTTGCTATGTGATTTATATCACAAACCAGCGTTCGGTAAACTATCACGAATATAAATAAGCTAAACAAAATATTTTAATACACGAAATCGAATATGTAAATAATTATCTGCGTGTCATCAAATCATCAATCCCCCAATCCTGACCAATGTTTGATCAAACAGTGCCCCATATTATTTGTTTAGGACATCAAAAGCGTTCAAACATTTGTTTTTGATCACAAATATTTGTCACGCGCGCCGCTGTTTCGCGTGCCTATATTGTTTTCCTGCTGTTTATCTTCATTATGCACTTGTATTTGGTTTGCGTCAAAGGATCAATTTAAATGTATGTATAAGTTTTTTTTAATAGTGAAGGGGTAAATCCGGAGATGTTTGTATTTACAACTGTACCTATGACGGTATTTTATTTTTAATTAGTCTTTTACGGATTCTTATATATCGTCAGTTGGTTTATCGTTGCGGAGAAGAATTTTGACAGCGTCTGTAGCACAGTTGGGTAAACACCAGCTTGCGAAACGAGAGGCCACGGGTTCGATCCCCGCACCGAGACAAATGTTTGTGTGATCCACAAATATTTGTTCCGGATCTGGGTATGAGACCGAAAAGTCTCTCGTAGTTTCTGATACCCATGACATGACGACTGATATCTCATTCTCATACAGATCGTGGAACACTGTTGGATGCAGACCGCTTCTCAAAGAGCTCTTTGGAAGTATGGGGATGGCCTATATCCAGCAGTGGACGTCTTTCGGCTGATGATGATGATAGTAGACACTCCTGGACAAAAGTGCAGTTGGACTGGCTCAAACGCGGTACTACCACTATCATATTGAGTTTGACAATTGGTTTTGACATGAGCCAACCCTGTGATTAATTTGAAAATCGAAGTTTCTATAAGCCCTAGCGATAAATTTATACTTAATACAGGCCCTTTAAATTATAGTAAATTATTTTATCCAAAATTAACGTAATCGTGTATGAAAATTATACCCAATTTTATGTGTGATTACAGAGTACTGTAACACGTATTAAGGTATAACACATACTGTGATGTAATTAGGCGTATGTGAATTGACGTGTCTGATTTCTTTCCCTACTGCTTGCTACCGTACACTGCGGTTTAAGGAGGAGCTCTTATGGAATATTGTATCTTTTCTTCGTTGCGTTTTGTCACGTGCCCAGCAGTGGGAAGTATGTATATGGGCTGATTATTATGGAGATAGATAGGACATTGGAAAATGACACAAAAACCCGGTTTTCCTTACAAAATTTCTAATAATAATCTATAAGCTTTAAATCTTTATTAAACATAAGCAATTTGACATAAAAATGCGAATATCCTGACCCCACAATAAACAGTTATGAACCAGTGTTACACAATTAACGTGTAATACTTTTGGGCTTCTATGGAAGTACCGCCACTGGACACAAGGGATATATATTTTTCTTAGCCCCTCACAATGCAGTGTTCCCTGAAATGAGCACCGAATTCAAAATAACGTCCGGGCAAAGCCGAGTCCCAAAGTTACTTTTTATAAAAAAAATCAATAATTTCGCTATATATTGCGACTGCCAAATCCACGACTTGGCCTTAATCAATCCGTGTGAAGCCCCTCTTTGATATAATTTCGTAGGTGTTGCGGTATATTGAATAAGACGCGTATTGACATAGACGCTTTCGCCGCTGGGCACCTCCTTTATGGAATAGCAAAATATAGTTTGTTATTGTCTCGTTTTATGTATTTTGAAAAATCAAGTACACTAGCTTTTTTCACCTTTGACCACATTTTGCACGTTTTGCATCGTACGTCATAATCATCATCATCATCAGCGCATATACGTCCCACTGCTGAGCATGGGCCTATCTACAACTGAGTGGGTTTAGGCCTTTGTCCACCATGCTGGCCTAGTGCGGGTTGGTGGACTACACACCTAAGAAATTTCTTTAAGGTGTGCAGGTTTCCTCACGATGTTTTCCTTCACCGGTAAGGTAAGTGATAATTCTATGAGAATATACACATGACTTCGACAAGTCAGAGGTATGTGCCTGGGGTTTGAACCCGCGACCGCCGAGATTCTTGACCGGGCGCCTAAACCTCGAAGCCATCACTACTTTTGTGTACGTCATAATATTGAGTCAAAATTGTAGTAATTTTAGTTTTCATGATAGACTACACTCATAAAAACCAGTGGTGTACTTCGAACAAAAAAAACCACAACCTCGTATAATGGAAAATGTGCCTATTTTCTATGTTTCTCCTTTCAGCTTCAACTGTACGCATTTAGCAAAAACTCCACCTCAGACTACAGGCGTGAATATACATACTTTTACCGAGAAAAATCTTCCAAATATACCCACATAATATAACCCACTTTAATATACTTGTACAACGTAGAAAATCTCTTACTGCACCAACATTCATTTTGATAGACCCGTGGCGCAGTTGGCTAGACACCAGCTTGCGGAACGAGAGGTCGCGGGTTCGATTCCTGCACGTAAACAAATATTTGTGTGACCCACAAATATTTGTTTCGGGTCTGGGTGTTTGTGAGACCGAAGAGTCTCTCGTAGATTCTGATACCCACGACATAAGACTCGTATCTTAATGTGGGGTCAGAACTATGTACAATTATGTGACTGTTGGGTGTATTTATTATTCTACTGAATGATGACGTGTCATTTCGTTTTTCGCTGTACATTTAACTGAATTCATTGAAGGATACAACCCCCTTAAAACTAGCGCGCTCACCCGAATAACATACCTAAAATCAATAGGTTTGATGTGAGTGAGAGTGCGTGGTCATCAGATTTGCGGCTTTCCTTTGACGTCCTAAACAAACTGGGGATACAACTGTACCGCGAGCGAATCAGTATTAATTTTCTAGTGTTGACAATGTAACAACTCAACTTCGACTTCAAACGATCGTGTCTTTTATTGTGATGTTTGCTTTGGCTTATTTGCGAGTTTGGTTATTTAATATACGTTATTTTATGTAAATATTTTTAATTAACTGCCTCGTGGTCTCCCGGTACAAGTATGTGCCGTGCGATCTAGATGTCCTGGGTTCGATTCCCGGTTCGGGCAAAGTGTTATTGGGTTTTTCCATTAGGAAATTCTCAGTAGCAGCACGGAGTCTGGAATTGTGTCCGAAAAACGGCAATAGGCTCGCCCCCTATTACGTGGAAATGTGGGGTAGGCAGGGGTGCAGAAATGCACCTCTGCCTACCCCTTCGGGGAATACAGGCGTGAGGTTATGTATGTATGCGTATTTTGAATTGATTTCTTTGAATTTGCTGCGGTTAAGCATCAAGGGACAGTAATGTTTACTCATTAACTTTTTTATCTATCATTTAATTTAACAATTAACAACTGATGTCTGCTTAAATGCTGATCCTGACATTTTTATCTTTTACTAAGTGTTACCATCATGCGACGTCATTTGAATAAAATATTAAAAATTATATTAAACTTCTCTCTTACCTCTTTAGGCCGTTGAACGCAGGCCGCTGCCGACACAGCGCTTTGGAAGTCTTTGGGGGAGGCCTATGTCCAGTAGTGGAGGTCTTTCGGCTGATGATGATGATAAAATGCCTCGTTGACTCTGCAACCAAGGGGTATCGGGTATGATTCTTCGACTGGCCAGAGTAGCCACATGCATTGTACCACATTATATTTTGTACGTCACAACCAGTGGCGGTACTTCCATTGAAGCCCAAAAGCGTTACATGTGTCATATCTAGTTTATAATTGTTTATTGTAGGGTCAGGATATTCTCACTAATAATATGAATTGCTTTTGTTAAATAAAGATTTCAAGCTTAAAGATTATTATTCGGAATTTTGTAAGGCAAACTGGGCTTTTGGGCTTCTATGGTAGTACCGCCACTGAGTCACAACGTATTTTTTTTGCTGTTTTTTCGACACATTGATCACTATTCAGACAGCGAACTCGCAAGCCATCCATTTACTAGTCAGCATGTCTCCCAAATATATACTAGTTATGACAACTCGTCGGCTACCATTAAAAGTTTTGCTACAATTTTTGTGCGTCGCCGATCAACTTTTAACGACGTGTAGTGTGTAGGATTATGTCACATTGTTTGGAAAATTAAGTGATTATAACTATTGATGGCTCAGTAGATGAGAAATGGACCCTCGAGACATCATAAAAATAAAAAAATACTAATTTATTATTTAAAAAAAATACATTTTTGTTGCTAAGACAATAGTTAAAATAGTTTACAATTAATGATTCAAAAGCACTTGTAAAAGTCTATTTGAATAAAGATGTTTTTGACTTTGACTTAGTTTTAAGTAATGCAAATCTTTAATGATCATAATCATGATGACGTATTACCACCCCCCGAGCCGACTCATATATTTGCTATTATAAAAAAAAAACGCTTCAATAACTTGCCCCTAAAACATTTGCCTTATATAAATACCTCCAGGAATTTCACAAAAGCGATACACTAGCAATAATAGTGCCATTACGTAACATTCTCGAATGTGAAAAACAACACTACCCTCAAAATGAGAATGTATCAAAAGAGTCGAGAAGCGGCAAATAACAAGACAGATTCCTCTCACAGGGCGAAATCTCATAAAAAGTCACAGAAGATTGTTCATTCGCTATTGCTTCCACGCGTATGTAGAATCGAGTGAAACCGTTTGGAAAAATAATTTCCTCTACTAGAGCTGGCTTATCGGAATGTCGATAGTATTTAGTGCGGTTTGGCCGGTAAAGCGTTGTCAATCTTCATTATGGAGATTTCGGGGATCGCTATACATTGGTATTGACGGTTCAGTTGCCTGTGTAGGTTTGGTTCAGCAATGGGCAGTTATACAATCGATTCTCGATTATCAATCATGCTTAGTGGTCTGTGTTCGTCGTGGGCGCCCACCCACAACCGGGGGTCAGAACTAAAGATAGTGGGGGTGCAACTGTGGCTATTACTCCGAGACTGCCGAGACGATTTCGTCTCAGAGGCGTACCGGGCGGCTGGGGAATTGTGGTGGGCGCTTCTCGCCCACGTACCGTGGTCGCCCCTCTTGGCGCGGAGATGGCCACTGGGGGTTTAGGTCGGTTTTTCGGCATAGGGATTTTGTTAGGTATTCGGCTCGGCATTAACACCTGCGCGGACGTGACTACGCCGCGCGCCGGTCTGTAAGGTCGGTGACCCCGACATACGCTTCCCGCCCCCCTTCCCCATGGCTGGCGGGAAGTAGAGCCATAATCAGCTCTCCCCTCGAGAACAAATAAAAGTAACCCACGTGGCCACTCGGTCATGTATGGCTTGGCGAAGGTGTACTTGCACCACGTTTCGCCAGGTTTAGTTAGGCTCACTTGCTAGGGGACGATACTATTGTCGTTTTTAGGGTACCAGTTATCTACGAGGTAGTCTCGAGTAAAATAGAGTACAGAAGTAATTTATCACTAGTAAGTACAATTAATTAATTCTGTTTGTGGGCATATTTTTAGAATTCGTGCTTTTAAAATATTCAATAACTAATGAAATTCCGGGCCGCTCGCTCCGACGTCACAACATCGAGGTGATCGTTACTAAAAAAATGTTTTTATAGTATGCATGCAATTTAAATAAATAATCCTTGCTTACACATTTCAAACTGCTCGTATTAAACCTCAAAGAGAAAAAATCGATATGTTTATCGAAAACGCTCATCCTTATTGCAAAACATGTCGCCATGTGTCAATTCAACAGGCAATTTTGAACTCTAAAACTAACGCGATAGTGTCTAAATTGATAATAAAACACATTCACGCTCGATAAACAGGGGTGCGATTAAACATCGCGTTCGTATTTATGGGTAATAATTAAGATCTGTTTGAAGTTTAGCTAATTATCTCGCTCTTTGGGAGTATCGGCGTGTGTTGCTGTTATGACTTTCCAGTTTTGAGACAATTTGTATCGAAAATAATGTTTAAAGAGGTCTTATATATTTTAGAAGTTAAAACCTTATAAAATGATTTTAGTAACATTCTATAAGTTTTTATAATCGATTTTAAATGGATTTCGTCAATCCTGTGATTTATATAATTATTTAAACATTTATAATTAGCAAAGGTGGAATTAATGCCTAAGCCATTATTTTACAGTCAAACCTATGGTGATGATATTCCTTTATATGAATATAAATCTGACTAATCGAAATTATGTATGTACTAAATATATTTATTATACAAAACCCAGGCACGAACCTCTGACTTTTTGAAATTATGTGTGTATTCACAATGACAAACACGTACTTTAACGATGAAAGGAAACCTGCACACCTAAAAATTCTTAGGAATTGCTCAAGTGAGTAGTCCGCCAACCCGCACCAGGAAAGCGTTTTGGACAAAGCCTTTTTTTTCTCGAGGAGGAAGCTATTTATGACTCTACTTCCCGCCAGCCCTAGGGAGGGGGGCGGGAAGTGTATGTCGGGGTCACCGGCCTTCAGACCCGCGCGCGGCGGCGTCATGTCCGCGCAGATGTTAGTGCCGGACTGGGTCCCTAACAAAATCAACATCAAAGGCCTAACTCCTCTCAGCTGTAGAGGAGACCCGTGTCCAGCAGTGAGACGTATGTGGGCTGATGATGATGACGATGTAGTAAATAAAAAAATAAATTGGCGACCAGCCACATACAAATGTTTAAATTAAGACGGCTTTTGTGTCTGCTTCCTCTAGTTTTTGATACAGTTGGACCGATTATGAACTTTAATTGGTCTAGTTTTTCATATACAGGGTTATTGGTTAAGTCGACCTATTCCCGTTAAGGGCGTGTAGTTTACATCGTTTCTGACTGATTTAACTATGCGACACCCTATCCTAAATCTAACCGTTTTTGAGATATTTGAATTTAATTGTTTTTTCCAAAACACTCCAGATTTTCGGCTATCAGCTTAGATATTTTGAAATGTGTAAGTCTTATTATTACTATTATTCGACTTTTTTATGTAAAATAAGATGCTTTATGACCTCAATAACCAATATGAAACGAGAGGAAACGGGTCCCATTCCATCAAAAAAATGTGATCCAAAAATATTTGTATGGGGACTATGTTTTTGTAAGACCGAACAGGCTCGTAGTTTCTGATACCCACGAAACCAGTATTTTAACGTGTAAATAAAACTATATGTGTATTTTGGTTGTATTTATTTTAAAATTTAATGATAACGTTTCCACAAAGACCCCTCAAGCTCAAATAACAGGTTGTATTTATCCTAGATTACATCCAGAACATCTTCTTTCATTCCCGTCTGTTAAAATATAATGAGTTACTGCACTTAAACAGGAAAAACAAACGCAAAGGTGCCGGAGCTCTCGGACCCACCTCTATTATTTTTAAATGAAGACAGCTCTTTTGAAACAGAATTTTAATTTTGTAAGTTTTTTTTGGTTTGAGGTCGTAGTTGCTGGTTTAACATCATCAGGGGACGGTGTTTGAGTTAAAATACTTGTACTTGAAGCTGGTTCATTTCTAGGTTATAATGAGCTACTTACATTGTAGAATCATGGCAAAGACAGTGGCGAATAAGACGGCTCCTCCGGAGTGATGCCACAGTCTCACAGATATCCGATGTGAAGCAATTATCGTGTATTTTGCTTAAAGAGTGAGTACGTTTATTTATTTTATTTTATTTATTTATTTAACTCTTTATTGTACACGTTCAAAATCATACAAAAAAAACAGTTTAGAACAGATCAGACCTCTGGGTCTGATTTGCTTCTTGGAGAATGTTCGTATGTATCCTGTCTGTATGATTTCACCAGTAGGTACACACTATTTTTAAATCGTACTACACTTAACATGAAGTGTCTCAGTAATCATTTTGACAAGCCAGTATCAAAATATTAGAAAATTTATGAATTTTTCTTTTGGTATATTGAAGGAAACTGTGAAGTCATTTGATTAAAACTAGTTAATCCAAAGTCAGAGGCAACTATTTAACTCTTCACCTAAGGTCTTTTTGACGAGGATTCAACTATTAAACTCATAAAGGATAATTTTAATGAACTTTGAGGTCCATGCTCGGCACAATTCCTCTAGTTCATCATTGTGTCAAGATAATAAATGAAATAATTATGACAAAAAATGTATAACATCACATACATCGTATCCAATTTAAATCAAAAGTATTTCTCCCAACTTTTGCCTACGAGGCGATTCGCACACCCATAGAAATAAATAATGAAAAACTTCAAAGTCTCTTCCGAAAAAAAGACCCCTGCATCATATCTTTTAATATCTTACTTTATACGTCAGGTAATTTGCGAAACATGGGAAGTGTCAAATAAAATTTGACACTTCGCGGCGGGTGTCTCCCGTTTCGGAGGGATTGACAGGAGGCAAGTTTCGGGAAGTCGCAGATTATACCGGCGAAAGCTTCGATGGAGAAATTTATTAAGACGCTCATGGGAGTTAAGCGGAGTTGGGATAAAATCGGGAGCTCAGTACAATATACATAATTTTGCGAGGAATTAATGACCAATGACTAAGAAATTGCCTTAAAAACGTCTGTACAAATTTGGGAATATTTATTAAGCTTAAAGAACGCAATACTAAATTTTCTAAGTATTTAAATTTTAACAATGTCGTTCTTTGAAGAACATAATATTATTACCTTCTTCAACAAAGGATAATTATAATAAAATAACATCTGTGGGCGATGAAAACCGGTCCATCCGTTTGAGCGTGAATAATTAACAAACAATCAATATACTCATTACCTTTTATTATAGGAGCGTGGTAGAGTTATATGTGGTGGTAAAGTAAATTTAAATAACTTTTTAATGAACACAAAGGCGGGCTTTTTAATTTATAAACAGCTAGGATGAGTACAGTGCTCGGGGCGATGTTGGCATCGTCCAATTATTTGGTCGATTGCACTCAATTCAATTTATTTCGTTTGCGTCGATTTTTCTCAAAACTCCACCGGTTGTCTATTGAAAACATGATTTCTATTTCACGTTTTTCTGATCAAAGGCTTTGCCAGTTTCATGATACGAATGGAGATTCAATTCACACGTTAGAAATTGTTTGGTTATTCTGGTTCTGTTTCGATTTACATAAGTGTTCTATGGTGTGGGTTTGATATGAAATGGAAAATTCTGGAAGGAGTCGTTAGGTAAGTCGTAGAGCATTCAGTCACAAACATTCTGCAAAGGGTTTTATAGGGACCTTTTGGAAGTATGTGTATGTGGGTGAAACATTATGTTTTTATGCATGAAATTACGAACTGAATAAAGCGTTCAGAATTTGTAGTTCGTTTAAAATTTCTGTATAATTTCTAAGGCACAAAGCAAGATAATTTTTTCATACAACAATTAATTATGAATACGGATTGACCTCGGAGAAATCGGGGATTCAAGGCTCAAACGCGATATCTTTGTCGGCAGTCAGCTTTAACTAACTAATTTAATTCGCGAACAAAGTTATTCTAGGAATATTCGAGTATATTATTCAAAACTTTCACATCCAATACTGAAAGGTTAATTGTGACTGACGTTCAAGGCAATTTCAAATGCATTTCGGTGCTTTTATTTGAAATTTAAAAGTTATTATTAATGAGTTCATGCGCTTTGATATGTGGCCTGCCTCAAACTGTCAATGCCAGATTAAATAAGGTTACGTTTTCTGCACTAGGAGGGCAGGTTGAAGTAGCAGTGATGTATTAATAAATTATATTATTAATATATTATTAATATAATTATATTTAATAATTTATTTAATTATATTATATTATTAATATAATTTATGACTGCCTCGTGGTCTCGCGGTACAAGTATGTGCCGTGTGACCTAGAGGTCCTGGAGTCGATTCCCGGGTCGGGCAAAGTGTTATTGGGTTTTTCCATTAGTAAGCACGGAGTCTGGAATGGTGCCCGAAAAACGGCAATAGGCTCGCACCCTATTACGTGGGACTGATACATACCTGGCGGAATGTGGATGCAGAAATGCACCTCTGCCTGTCCCTTCGGGGAATACAGGCGTGAGTTTATGTATGTATGTATTATCAATTATTGTCTACACGTAGCTCTTGTATTTTTCATTGCTGGGAGTGTATGACAAGAATGGTTTGTATATGCACCAGCAGCATAATTAAATTATCGTGTTTGCATTTGGTGATAGGAAAAGGTTTATAGCAGTTCCTAATACCCACGACACAAGACTGTTAGGTCAGTAGCGGTACTTCCATAGAAGTCCAAAAGCCCAGTTTTTCTTCCAAACTTCTGAATAATACTTTCTAAGCTTTAAATCTATATTTAACAAAAGCAAATTGAAATATAGACGGGAATATCCTGACCCCACAATAAACAATTATAAAGTAGACATTACAAAATTAACGTATAACGCTTTTCTGCTTCTATGGAAGTACTGCCACTGAGTTAGGTGTATTATTTTCAGTACCTGGATGACCGAGCTTTGCTCGGTTTTTTTTTTAATTGTGTTTTTTGGAAATTATATTTAAGCACGAATTACTAATAAAATGATGAAATATGAATAATGTTACTTAACAACGCCATCTGCTGTTGTGTCGTTAAAGCAATTAGTTGCTCACAAAAAATAGTATTATTATTCGCCAATAGATGTCAGGAAGAGTCATATTTTTCAGTTGAGACTACTCAAACGCCTCCTTTTTGTTATTTTTCTTCCAAATGACATTTTCTAAAAATGATTCCTAGCTAGATCGATTTATCGCCCCCGAAACCCCCTATATACTAAATTTTATGAAAATCGTTGGAGCCGATTCCGAGATTCCAATTATATATATATATATATATACAAGAATTGCTCATTTAAAGATATAAGATTTATTAGAATGTAATTTCAATCTCAAGAAAAAAGGACTTGCGTTACCACAACACGGGACCCTAATTTTATTCGCAAGTAAAACATTTCAGCGGCGCGACGGTTTCCGTTAAACTGGTAACTTAGATGTTTTAACGTCGAGATTACCGAGTTTTTTTTCCGCAAAAGCCGATCTGTGACTTTAATAAAAATTGACTTTGCAAGGTGCGCCGCTATTTTCCGCCCGACAAATGGCGAGCACTTTTTTATGCTTAAAATTTAAGTCAAATCTAATCACGTTGTCGTCATGAGCTGAATCAGTGGTATTTTATCCAGCTGCTTTTTGTTTTTTTGAATCAATTTGATTGTTTTCACAATTAATTATAACTTATTTATCGGTGAAGGAAACCATCGTGAGGAAACCTGCACACCTAAAAGCTCTTAGGATTTTCTTAGGTGTGTTGTCCTCCAACCTGTACTAGGCCAGCGTAGTGGACTAAGGCCTAAACAATCTCAGTTTTAGAGAAGGCCCGAGCCCAGCAGTGGGACGTATATGGGCTGATGATGAAATAGCTTCAAAATATTTCATATTTAACAATCATTTAAACTACGGGTTAATAACTTTCATAATATTTTTTAAAGTCAAATGTTGGAATCAAGAATACAACGTTTAAATAACCCTAAAACATTACATATTTAAAAGGACATCATCATCATCATTATCATCAACCCATATACGTCCCACTGCTGAGCACGGGCCTCCTCTACATCTGAGAGGGCTTAGGCCTTAGTCCGCCACGCTGGCCTAGTGCGAGTTGGCGGACTACACATCTAAGAACAGGTTTTATCGAGATTTAAGTACGTGATAATTCATTGTGAATAAACACATAGCTTGGAAAAGACAGAGGTGTGTGCCTGGGGTTCAAACCTACGACCGTCGAGATTCTCGACCGCGTGCCTAAACCTCGAGGCCATCACGACTTATATTAATTAATTTATTTATTTAAAAGGACAGGGTAATCAATTTCATTGATTTCTTTAGACAAATCTAAGAGTCAAGATAATAAAACAAGAGCCCTATTAGCAAAACTCCGATTACGCATCCATTGTGAGCGTAAGGCGAAAAAATCGACGACGAAACAAAACTCAACAGTGATTTCAGAACAATCAACGTTTTTTTGTGGAAATATACGGAACTATACTGTGATCGAACACGCAATTTTTTTTGTACGGCTATTGCCTACAGCAACATTAAAATTGCATTATCATCCTTACATACATACATACATAACCTCAAGCCTGTATTCCCCGAAGGGATAGGCAGAGATGCATTTCTGAACCCACATTTCGCCATAGGGGGCGAGCGGATTGCCGATTTTCAGGTTTCAGGCACATTTGTAGACTCCGTGCTGCTACTGAGAATTTCCTGATGGAAAAACCCAATAACACTTTGCCCGACCCGGGAATCGAACCCAGGACCTCTAGATCACACGGAATATACTTTTGAAGCGAGACCACGAGGCAGTGGTAAAACTTCACGTATAAAAATCGCAGTGGCGGTACTTCCATAAAAGCCCAGAAGCCCAGTTTGTCGTACAAAATTCCGAATAATAAAATCTTAAATCCTTAAATATTTATTTAACGAAAGCAATTTGATATATAAATGAGAATATCCTTACCCCACAATAAACAATTATAAACTAGACATTACACAATTTACGTGACATTACAAAATTTGGGCTTCTATGGAAGTACCGCCACTGAAAAATCGTTGCAGTTTCACACGATATATCAGTCCGTGATTGCTCATCCGCAGCTGGAGCGCGGCGCACTGTCCTCTTTCATGAGCCATGGAGTGGAAAATGAATTATTCCTCCAATTTATCGAATAGTCCCCTCCTTTGGATGAATGTAGCCTAGTTTATTCCAATACACAATTAAATGTGGTGAAATTGCTCGCGACTTTTGGGACGAAATTCTCCATCAATTGAATTCTTTCGAGGTGAATGACTTTCATTAGACTGTTAAAGGTTAATTAACGTTGGACAGGCGTTTTTTTAGTTAATTAGAAGATCCCAGAGGATTTGTTAATGGACATTTGTAAAATTGAGTTTAGTGGCATCGTTTGTTTTAAGAAATTGATTTACCTATTTTGTGTTTTGGCAGACATGTCTTTCACTTGAAATTTTATCAGCTATATAACATCCGAACCCTGGGAATGACTCCCATAAAAACCTTCAGAACCCGTAACCCAAAAAAAGTATGCATCGAAGATAAATCAAAGGGACCCCTCGAAATTGTCTTATTATCTAAATGCAGCTATTTTATTAAATTCGAACCCTCTGGATGTTATCCTTCACTCGTTTCTAGTTATGCTCAACAGATTCCCGTTCTGCCAATTATTTCCAACAATTACCCAATTTCACTGAAAGAACACCCAATAAAAACACCTACAACAAAAAGCGTTGTAAATTAAAAATTCATTTCGACCATCTCCTTTGTATAATTCGACATTCTTCAGCATAGTCTATAGAATTAATTTTATTCTGTTGATTGTAAATTGAGAATGAATCAGAATTGCAAATGCGATGGACGTATTCTGACTGGAGTTAACGCTGTTACCATCAGACATTCGATTATCGTATGATTATCGCCGTCCGATTTTTCACGTACATTGCCGGGAATGTTTAATTTTGCTTGTTGCCTTTTGTACATCCCTGAGTAAATACGGATCGTTAATTATTGTTACATTTTTAAACGTGAGCGAGCGAGACAGCGGTGTAAGAAAGGGATGGACTTTTTGATTTACAGAACACTGAACGAGTGTGTAAACTTTTCATAAAGAACTGATGTGTATTTCAAGAATTTTAAAGTCTCGTTTTGAAGCTGTTAATGGTTTTGGATATGTTTGGTTTTGGATTGTTTATTAACAATGTGATTGAATAATTTATTAGATATTGAATTGAATAATATGTATTTTCACTTGGATTTAAAACATGGCGTATCTATTTTACTGGAACAAGGCGGACTTAACATGGCAGATTATAATGTTTTTGTTATTTACAACTAAAATATAAAACTATTTTGTTCGTTCTCTATGATTTAAGGCCAAAATGTCTCTAGTTATTTTTGATAGCCATAATATGAAGTCATTATTTGTATATATTTATTTTAATCATTTAGTAGCTAGAAGTAAAGAACCTTATCTAAATGTATTCCGCCAGTCAGAAAATACGTACGCAACTCAGTGACAACAATACAAAAGACCCTTCGTTGTGTAGCGTTTACGAAGGACACTATTCATCCTTTTCTGTCGATGTTTGAATTGCTTAAATCAGGTTGTGTGTTTGTGTTTCCTTATTTAAGTAAATTGAAAAGGATCAGAGAATACGTAAAGGTAAATTCTCACAAATGGTCTTTACTAATTTGAAATGGATGTTAGTTTATGTCATCATCATCAGCCCATATACGTCCCACTGCTGGGCACGGGCCTCCTCTACAACTGAGAGGGTTTAGGCCTTAGTACACCACGCTGGCCTAGTGCGGGTTGGCGGACTACACACCTAAGAAATTCCTAAGAACTTTTTGGGTGTGCAGGTTTTATCACGATGTTTTCCTTCACCGTTAAAGCAAGTGATAATTCATTGTGAATACACACATAACTTCGAAAAGTCAAAGGTGTGTGCCTGGGGTTTGAACCTGCGACCGCCGAAATTCTCGACCGCGCACCTTAACCTCGAGGCCATTACTGCTTAGTTTATGTAGTATTTGAAATTGTGTAGGATCAAACAGGGGCGTAGAAAATAATTGGTTGGGTTTCATTAGAATTCTAGATAACTATGTTGACTTAAAAGGTAATGTCGAGTAGTAGACATCATCATCATTATCAGCCTAAGGAAGTCCACTGCTGAACATAGGCTTCCCCTAATGACTTCCATAGTGACCTGTTGGAGGCAGCCTGCATCCAGCGACGACCCGCGACCTTCACCAGGTCGTCGGACCATCTTGTGGGTGGACGTCATAACCATGTTGAACCAAAAGGTTAGGCCGAGTAGGACCTCGTATCGGGGTAAATTGGTGGATCAAGGTCTATACACAAGACTTATATTAAACAGATATAAGTCCAATATATACCTTCGTCTACCCTACACAAATATAACTGCGCAAGCATAATTGTCTTGGATAAAATAATCGAACCAGCAGTCTCTCATTTTTCATCCCGCTTCAAATCAACTGAACCACGGCTCTCTGTCCTCAATGAATTACCGCTGTGAAAACGTATTCATTGAATTAATGCCACGTTGTATCAGCCACGCTGCATGCTGTAATTAAGACCGATGGTCATTCTGAAAAATCTGAAACGTAAAATAATTTGCGTACTCCGTCTTTGTGTGCTTTTGCTCTTTATTGGATTCATTATGACTGTTGACATACTTTTAAACCAACTGCCTTGTTGATTCAGCGTTCTGGAAAGAGTGATACTTTTTGGTTTGAAAATTCTCAAGCAGCACGGAGTTTGGAAATGTTCTCGGAAAACGTATTTATAATGTGAGATCGAATGTAAATATGCTTCTGTCTATCCCTTCTACGACGGAGGCGTGATATATATGGCGTATATGAGTATGTAAGTATGCAGACGTTATTATATAACACAAAAAGTACTTCTTACGTACTCATCGACGCCCCATTTACGTCCCACTGCTGGGTGCGGGCCTCTTTTACAACTGAAAGGGTTTTAGGCCTTAGTCCACCACGCTGGTCTAGTGCAGGTTGGCGGACTACACACCTAAGAATTTCCTCATGATGTTTTACTCCACAGTGCAAGTACGTGGTAATTCATTGCGAATACATACCTACATAACTTCGAAAAGTCAGTGGTGTGTGCCTGGGGTTTAAACCTGCGACCGCTGAGATTCTCGCCGCGTGCCTAAACCTCGAGGCCATCACTACTTAATTTCTCATCGAAATAAATTCCTGTATTATTTTGTAAAGATGTTTGTTGAAAAAAAATCCCAATACCACAGACTTTCTCGACTTTCTTAGAAGTATTTTTGCTGATATAAATATACAAAGCTTAAACCAAAAAATACTAACAACCGAAGAAAGGAAAAATATCTTTTAAATAATTAATTATGCCCATAATCTTAACTAGAGTCCAGAATAGGTCCGCACCTCTATTCCAGGTCGAGATCTGTTATTTTACATGGGCTGGCATCAAGGATGGGTTTATTTAAGCGTGCCGCAGTCTCGCGACGCCTATTCCACGAAATTCATATCTTTATTCATTCGAGATTCGTGAGTTCGATATAATTAAATCGCTATGAATTTGTTAATATTCATTTTGTTGGTATTGATTGATGAGTTTTATTTATAAGTATTTTATTGTTTCATAATAGTATTAAGCCTTATATGATTTTAAATATACACACGTACATATATCTTGACCAACTTGCGAAACGAGATGCCTCAGGTTCGATCCCCGCACCGAGATAAATGCCTGTGTGATCCACATATATTTGTTTCGGGTCTGGGTGTTTGTGAGACCGAAAAGTCTCTCGTAATTTCTGGTACCCACGACACAATACTAGTATTTTAATATAGGGTCAGAACTCAGAACTATGTTACATACATTCGACTGTTGGGTGGATTTTTTTTTCTATTAATTGGACGAGCCCTGGGGCTCAGAGAGGTAAGGGCTTCGTCAATTTCTCCTTTTTTTAAGCACTCGACATGACCTAGTCTTAGTACCAGTATATAATACATACACATGCAATTCTATAAACAGAGTAGCCTGTGTCCTTTCTCAATCTTTCGTCCATGTCCATACAAAAGAGCATTCAAATCGACCAGTAGTTTTATACCATATTCATACCACAAAAGATACTAAAATAATTATTTAATAATAGAAGTGTAAATTTGTTAATTACAGCTTCTAACAAGCTCAAATTAAAAAAAATCACGATAGCAACATCGCGGCATGCCTTAGGCGTCTTTGGCATCCGAAAAACAGTCGAGTCAAGTTTCCATCCAGGAAATATGAAATGAAATGAAATGAAATGAAGTTGCTTTATTTGGTCACGTAGGCAATCAAATAGCACTTATGACAAGTCAATACAGAAAATAAAAATCTTTTATTATTACATTATAATTTAACTATGGTTCATTTTATATAATTTGTACAAAAATATTTACGGTTTTTTTTATAATTTATTTTTAATTTTTCATCAGGAAATACATAATATCTTATTATTAATATATTTTTACTTCGATTGTTTAAGCATTTAGACTTCTATTCTTCCAACTGATGCATGCTATTCAAAACCGCCAAATACAGCATATCTCTCATAAAAGCCCACTAAGTCCATTGTGGTGAACTACATAAATATATAAACTTACGCCTGTGTACCCTTGGGGTAGGCAGAGACTATAAAGCGCCAAATGCTACTATCCAAACGCACTTCATTCGCTTCGTCAACTGACATTATCTTCTTCATGCATCCACGTCGGTTTCGAGGACTCTTTAGTTTAAAATATTTTTAAATTGACGATTCAAAAGAGCTTGTAAAAGTCTCTTTGTATAAAGATAATTTTGACTTCATGTGGTGAACTATTCCCACCAATATACCTACAACTTATCCCCACTCTAGATTTAGAATTACATACGTCCTGAAGCATTAACTTTATAACGATATTTCTATTTGATTTATATAAGCTTCCTGTGAAGCTACATAAATTCATTACGCTGGCGAAAAGCCATAGATTATGTTATTATTCATTTTATATTTTCGTCCTTTAAGTTTGTTTATTTTTCATAATGTCCTTTCCAGTGCTACAATTTTTTTTCCATGATAAAGTGACAAAACGTACTTGATGGTACCTATACACGATACTGTACAAATAGAACCTATTATTTATCATCAGCATCAGCCCATATATGTCCCACTGCTAGGCACGGGCCTCCTCTACAACCGAAAGGGTTTAGGCCTTAGTCCACCACGCTGGCCTAATGCGGGTTGGCGGACTACACACCTAAGAAATTCCTTAGAACTTTTTAGGTGTGCAGGTTTCATCATGATGTTTTCCCTCACCGTTAAAGCAAGTGATAATTCATTGTGAATACAAATCTTTTTATATAAAGAAATTTATTACGACACAACACAGTAACAGTCCGGCTCATCCATTAGTCGGCAGCGAGGAAACGAAAAAAGGAAGCACAGCAATCAACATTGTCACTCAATTCCGTTGACAAGTGGACAAGACAGTCTCACAGCCACATTTGAATTGCAAACACCGGCGCTGACAAAGAAAACAAGACAATTAATTCGGAAACACCACTCTGGGTACTGTTGTAGTGAAAGTGTTTGCAGTAGGGCAATGTGGATGTTGCTATATTTGACTATGTCTTTTTCTATATACTGTGATGCAGTGGCGGTACTTCAATAGAAGCCGAAAAGCACAGCATGCCTTACAAAATTCCGAATAATAAATAAGTGGCGATACTCCCATAGTGCCAACCCGCACTAGGCCAGCGTGGTGGACTAAGGCCTAAACTCTCTCAGTTGTAGAGGAGGCCCGTGCCCAGCAGTGGGACGTATTTGGGCTGATGATGTGATGATGTGATACTTCCATAGAAGCCTAAAAGCGTTACACGTTAATTGTGTAGTCTAGTTTATAATTGTTTATCGTGGGGTCGGGATATTCTCATTTATAAGAGTATATCAGATTGCTTTTGTTAAATAAAGAATATTTATTCGGAATTGTGGAAGGCAATGCTGGTGGTAGGATATTCGTATCCGCCCGGATGGCGACCACCGTACACAGGGCGTAAAACCCGCCATAGTGGCACATGCAAGTGTGCCGCGTTCCGGGATCAGCCAGTGTATATCCGGTTTTCGGGGGGGCTTCAATCATGGTGAAAGGATGACCGTGCCGGCAATTTTTTTGGCCGGTTTGTCGCGGTCGGTCCTTTGATCGCCATGATTGATAGTCCCCCAAACTTCTTCACAATAAGGTGAAGAGGTATTCGGCCGGCATGATTGTGTCGACCAACGGGAGACCATCATCTCTCGCTGGTCGGCACTTTTTCTGGACTCCATTGCGCTTACCATCAGGTGCAATGGGGTCACTTTGCCGTGCCAGAATTAAAAAACAAAAAACAAAAAGGCAAACTGGGCTTTTGGGCTTCTATGGAAGTACCGCCACCACTGTGATGTACACACTATTGATAAGGGTTGAATTCATGCTGACATAGTTTAGGTTTCTTCTATCACTTCACGTAGGTAATTAATGTACATACATACATACAAAGCCTCACGCCTGTTTATCCCGTAGGGGTAGGTAGAGGTCCATTTACACACCCATATTCCGCCAAGTATGTGTCAGTCACACGTAATAGGGGGCGAGCCTATTGCCGTTTTTCGAGCACATTTCCTGACTCCGTGCTGCTACTGAGAATTTCCTCCGTGGTTGTAATCTTATGTGTACAATAAAGAATATGTGGAAAAAAAACTTTTTTTTTTTAAATATTAAAAATACTTTTGGTAGTTTCACGTCTATAATGCACTACACCTGAATTAAATTGTGTTTATATTTCCATACATAATGAATATTCTTTGTGTTACAAGCGCTATGTCATTGCGTTACTGAGCAAACTGTTGCTATACTGTTGGTGTTTAATCAACTAAGTAGATATGTTGAGGTCCGTTTGGTTGAACGCTGAAGGTACAAATAGTTGGTTTGTTTAACTGGGCGACTGCATGGCGGGATTTTTCGAGTGTTTTTAACTAACAACCTGGTTGCTGCAATTCAGGTAAAATACAAAAGAATAAACATTTCACAAATGAAAGCGCGAAACAATGTTTATATTTTGCGTTACTTCTTAAATGGGTTAAACTTTGGATTGTCAAATTAGAGTTTACACGTGCGGTTGAATGAAACGTGCATATTAATAGCATGTTTTGGTAATGACGCAGACCAATTTGATGTGGACCGGATTACAAACTGTTTGGCACAGGTTCGTTTCTTTCCGCCTTGTGGATTTGGGGGGGTAAATATTACGCCACGGTATCCCCTACCTTTCGTAAGAGGTGACTAACAGGGGCCACTGCGGTGGCTGGGCATAGGTACTGCGGGGGCGGCATGCCATGATTTAAAGCAACCCTGAGATGTGCGGCAGAGGGACTTGCCTCTTGATTGTCGCGGACGTTCACGAAAGATGAGCGTCTAAAATAGCGTAAGTGGAGGGCATCTCAAGCCCTCCCAATTTTGTGGAGTCCATAATTGGAAGGTGCGCTGGGTGGCAGCGGACAAATTTAGGGCGCTTCACGCCCTGAGATGCCGTAAAACCGCGCTAAATGCGCGTGATGGTCACCGAGAGATTTTAGTCGGTATGCTGGCGTAGGATTTTTGTTAAGGACCCAACTTAGCTGAGCTGACAATTGTTCTATGCGCCGAGTTGGAAGGCCAGAGACCCCGATACCCCTTGCGGCCTCCCCCGAGGTACCGAAAGAGGAGCTTAAGGCGCTTTCCTCTCGTATGAAAAAGGTTCGATTCTTTGAGTATTGGCTTCAAAAATCACATTTGCATTGTCTTAATGATACCAACCCAAATTTCAATGTCACAGACCTCGTTCATGGCTTAGAAAATTCATCGTTCTGGTGAAAATAAATTAAAAATTTAAAACACGTAAGAAGTTCCTTCTGGAGAACTTTCAGTGTACTTGAAAGTGTTGTAATTTAGTATGAAAAAAAACTTTCCCTTTAACGACAGGGAAATATTCCCAATAAGACTATGTACATGAGTTGATATATTTATATATATAGAGAGCAATTTTCAACAATTTCCTTTATGCCATACAAAGGGAACGGGATGAATACCGTTGCTCCATATTTTTTCTGTAACATGTGGGCGAAAATAAACACAAGTTTTACACACATAAACGTACATGCGAAACAAATATTTCTGTGCCACATATTTACAAGTACATATTAGTCGGTAGAATGTTGCACCTCATTGGCTAAACTTCATCATCATCATTAGCCCATATACGTCCCATTGTTGGGCACGGGCCCCCTCTACCATTGAGAGGGTTTAGGCGTTAGTCTACCAGGCTGAACTAGTGAGATTCTCCTAAACCTCGAGGCCATCACTACCAAACCAAAACCAAATTCATAGGAATACCTCTAATCTTAATCCGTAAAGCTAAGACAGGCGCGATAAACACATCCCCTATTTGCAACATAGTGGGGGTTAACAAAGTGAGCCGTTTTCCCGGCGCGGCGTCGTGCCGGCTACGTTACGGATCCTGATTCGACTCGCCTACATATGTATGTATCGACATGTATAAATGCACTTTCAACGTTCCACGAATTGTGTTGTAAGGACTGTAGTACACGAGTTGTTTTTTTTTATTTAGCGTTGGAATAAAATTATAATGACTTGTATTCGTGGATTTCAATATAATATGTACGTCCTTGGTGTAGTTCTTTAGACCAAGTTGGAAAATAATTGGACAATAAGAGAGCGGTTTCGATCACCGCTTGAAGGAAATATATTCGTATGATGTATGAATTTATTTTTCGTCTGAGAGTTTATTAAATCAAAAAGTCTCTTGAAGCTTCTGATGCAGAATAAATAGGAATTTTTATGTGGGCTCAGATGTGTGTATATATACATTTGTATGTGTGTTTAACTCTATATGATTTTTTAACTTATAGATATAAATGCAAGCAGTGATGGCCTCGAGGTTTAGGCGCGCGGTCGAGAATTTCGGCGGTCGCAGGTTCAAACCCCAGGCACACACCTCTGACTTTTCGAAGTTATGTGTGTATTCACAATGAATTATCACTTGCTTTAACGGTGAAGGAAAACATCGGGATAAAACCTGCACACCTAAAAAGTTCTTAGGAATTTCTTAGGTGTGTAGTCCGCCAACCCGCACTAGGCCAGCGTGGTGGACTAAGGCCTAAACCCTCTCAGTTGTAGAGGAGGCCAGTGCCCAGCAGTGGGACGTATTTGGGCTGATGATGAATGATGATGAATAGATATAAATCATTCAGTTAACAATATAAAAAAAACTCAAACCTTCTGATAGCGAGGCTGACAAATTGACAAAAAATTGACAAGGCTGTATTAATTACTTTAATGTATTTGCCGTTCTTTGTACCGGCTAGTAACTTTATTAAACGAAATCCCAGCTTTTTGTAATACAATAGTAAGAGCTTTGGATATCCTAAAAATAATACTGAAAAGCTTTTGTAAGCTCGTGAGCCATCCCCCTAGTATCTCCAGCGTCTCGCACCGGCTGCAGAATGCAAAGCTTTAAGCTCGCTTTGAATACATCCGTTCTACGTGTCGAGTGTTGTTGTTTCTTACTTTTTAAGCTTAGTCGTGAAGATACTTGTTTTATGTTTGAATTAACAACCGCCGGACATCTGCTTCTGAGAATACTTTAAGTTACAAAGCTGTATTGGATTGTAAGTTAAAAGTCAGGTACCTTTATTTTCATCTGTGTTGTAAATACTTATGTTTGACTTGAATATTTGGATCATGTTTTTTTGATAATGGTGTTATGGTTCCAAGGTAAGATGTGAGATATTTCGAAGTATGACCTCAGTGGTTGTGGGTTCTAATTCCAGGCAAAGCAAGTGTAAGTTATGTATTCTAAATAAATAAGAAGAACTGCACAACTAAGAATTCTCATAGGGAATTTCTATGCCTACGTAATGAACAAGATTTAGTTTTTTTTTTTTTTTTTTTTTTTTTTTTATTCTGGCACGGCAAAGTGACCCCATTGCACCTGATGGTTTCTGTCAATTATAAAGACGCTTGGATAATATCTTACGTCGATAAAAACTTACTTTAAAAAAAATATTGACAATCAACATACGTACATAAACTCATGCCTGTATTCCCCGAAGGGGTAGGCAGAGGTGCATTTCTGCACCCACATTTCGCCTATTGCCGCTTTCCGGGCACATTTCCAGACTCCGGACTGTTACTGAGAATTTCCTTACGGAAAAACCTAATAACACTTTGCCCGACCCGGAAATCGAACCCGGGACCTCTAGATCGCACGGCACATACTTGTGCTGCGAGACCAGGTGGCAATCAACATAACCTTACGTATTTTTTCATCGTATATTCCATAAAACTCACGCGCCAGCCTACGGCGACAAATATGTTTCGCGGGAGTCGACGGCGCTTGATGAAACCCCTATTAAAAGTTTATTAAACTTTATTTGTAAAAAAAGGATCGCGTATAGTTACCATAGGCAATCTAAAAAAGTTGCTTCCTGTATACTTTCAAAGCGATGTACTATGAAATTTTATTTTTATGTATAAAGCAGTCTAGGCGCGCGGTCGAAAATCTCGGCGGTACATACCCCAGGCACACACCTCTGACTTCGAAGTAATGTGTGTATTCACAATGAATTACACAGACCTACAAAATTTTACTACTTGAAATTTTCGGGAGGTTTTTTTGGCTTTTCCTATAGATTTCGACACCCCTAATTTAAATCTACCACTCGTTTTCACCGATCAGCTTTAGTTTCTAGTATACAGCTTTTATCATTTTTTTTAAAGTAGCCGCTTATTTACAAATTTAGTGTTGTATTGTTTATCAGTTAAATTAAATTTAACCCCATGTCTACGTCAAACAGAAGTTGTCTGAATAATCCAGAGTGTTTTTGTGTTTTTTGAAGTGAAAACTTTATAAAAAAAATCAGAAAATCGATTACAGACTTAGTGAAAGCGGCCTATTTTGACTACTTTAAAGTGCAAGTGCGTAATTTAGATAACCGTGGGTACCTATAACTTTTTTTTGCAAATATTTGTGGATTTTAAAATGGTACATTTTCTTTAAGGACAGCAAAGTGGATTCACAAAGTATCCATGTTTTATTTGCCTTTGCGATAGTAGGGACAGAAACCACCACCAATGGTCCAAACTCGGAAAGACTGGCCTTTTAGAGAAAATTTAGTCCCTGGAAAGCAAAATGTTATGCATCCTCCTCTTGTTAATAAAGATCGCATTATTTTGCCATCATTACACATAAAACTAGGCATTATGAAGCAATTTGTTAAGGCGCTAAATACAAATGGTAACTGTTTTAAATATATTGCACAGAAGTTCCCTGGTCTCAGTACAGGGAAGTTAAAAGCTGGGATATTTGATGCCCCCCAAATAAGGCTGCTAGTAAACGATAAAAAATATATTATAACCATGAATGAAACCGAGTCCAATGCATGGAAATCATTTGTGTCCGTTTCAAGTTTTGTGTCAAAACTTTCTTAGTAATACCAAAGCTCCAAACTATCAAGACTTAGTTCAACATGTGTTATCTTGGCTCAAAAATCTTGGGTGTAACATAAGCGTCAAGCTTCACTATTTAAACTCCCATCTAGACCATTTTCCTGAACATTTCGGCCACTTTAGTGATGAACAAGGCGAAAGGTTTCATCAAGAAATTTGTACTGTGGAAGAAATATATAAAGGTAAATGGGATGGCAGATTACTGCTGGAGCTTGAAAAGAGACCTTCCTCAATCTTTTCATTCAAGAAAATCATTAAAAAATCGATTTTAGCAGCTTTTGAAGATTACATAATATGTTTGTGGTAAGACATTTTATACCAAAATGCACATAACATCATATCACAAAAACTAAAGCTGATAGAAAAAAACGGTTTTCATTTTCAAAATCAGGGGGCCAAATATCTATAGAAAAGCAATTTAGTTAACTGGAAAAAATATATTGTAGATATGTGTTATCACTTGCTTTAACAGTGAAGGAAACATGGTGACTCGTGAGTAAACCTGCACACCTAAAAAATCTTAGGAATTTCTTAGGTGTGTAGTCCGCCAACCCGCACTAGGCCAGCGTGGTGGACTAAGGTCTAAACCCTCTCAGTTGTAGGGGAAGCCCGTGCCCAGCAGTGGGACGTATATGGGCTGATGATGATGATGATGAAGTATTTGCATACTAGTGGAGTGAAAAAATATAAAAAATAAAATAAAAACAAAAATTATGACTCTAATTAATTTTTAAAATGAGTGGACCGCCTCAAGGTCTTGAGTAAGTTTTTTTAAGAAAAAAAAACACTCCATCCTATTACATACATACATAAATAAACTCACGCCTGTATTCCCCGACAGGCAGACCTTAGTAAATTTGTATGTTCTTACCATAGTTGTATGTTATTCACTATTTGTGTGTTTGGTCATGATATTGCTCGCTCGTGTATTTTACTAGCTGTGACATATGCCGTAATTTGCCACGTAAATTAATATTCAGGATGCATTTTGATGAGATCCGTCACAACAGTGGCAGTAGGCAAGCAATTATTGCCATCATAGGAGACGGCTGTGCCATCAACTAAAGATTTACAAACGTGGAATCATTCTTTAAAGAAGATATTTACAAAATTTCGTCAACTTATGAGATAAGTAACAAAACACTTCAGGTTATACGCTTGTGCTATCATAATTTTTCGGGAATGAAAAGTAGCCTACAAATATGTTTTTGCAGAAACTATCTAAATCTCTCAGCGTATAAAATGAAATTGACTTTCGTTTTTTACAATTAATTTATTCTAACAGTAATTTCAAAATATTGTGTTGTATATTAGTTTCAAAGAGCAACACTAGACTTTTGTCTGATCTGATCTAGCGGAATGCAATCTCCGAACCGGGTAGTTAATTAAATTTAAAAGTGACAGATCTACATGATATGTTTGGTAATTTCAATGAACTATTGTATTATGTCATTTTGAACTGACGTACCTTTTTGTATATCACCTTCCACTTTTCCATTTATTTACGAAGTTGACAACATAAATCAGATCTTTCAATATTTCATATATTCCTAGAAACCACCTCACACACTTACCATCTGTGAGACAGTTTTTTTATACTGGTATGGCAAATTGACAATATCATCATCATTATCAGCCCATATACCACCTCCATAGGCCTCTACTACAACTAAGGGTTTAAGCTGTAGCCTAGTGCGGGTTGACGGACTACATACCCAAGAAATTCCTAAGAACTTTTAGGTGTGCAGGTTTCCTCACGATTTTCCTTCACCGTTAAAGTAAGTGATAAATTCATTGTAAATACACACATAATAGAAAAATCTGATGTGTGTGCCTGGGGTTTGAGCCCGCGACCGCCGAGATTCTCGACCATGTGCCTAAACCTCGAGGCTATCACTACTTGCTCGTTCACCAATGGAAAATTTTTATCGTAATATTCTACAAACAACCTCAAGAACTGACTTTCTCAACGATACTCAAATTATAATTATGAAAACACAACTCACTGACTGATAATTTGAAATGAAGAAACACAAGCGTAATGTAAAAATCACAATTCGTTAGTATATCTCAATAAATCATTCAGTCTACTAAAATACGAGTAGGAGAAATTTGTGCCATTCTTAGAATAAATGAATACACGATTAGTAGTTTCCAAATTTCATGTTTTTTTATAATTTTATTTAGGCGCGAGTTTATGTATGTATGTGTTATGTTTTTTTAATTGTATTTATGACCAAAGTAACCAGCATTCGTAGTGTTTGAAAAAGACTGAACCATTTTGCACCCACATTTCGCCAAGGTATGTATCAGTCCCGCGTAAAAGAGGGCGAGCCTATTGCCGTTTTCCTGACACAATTTCAAACTCCGTGCTACTTTGAGACGTGCTACTTACGACACATACATACTTGTACCACGAGACCACTAGTCAGTAATTTATACAAAATAAATATTAAAAAACGAAAGCAATGAGGAATGGAATGGTTACGGACTCGATTTCAGATATAATATTGCAATCTGATTTCATTTCTGATACATTAGACGAATTATATTTTAAATAATCGTATGTCTAATCCAAATTATCGAATCCAAGCCGGATCCAAGATAGCAGAGGTTTACTTTTCATCTGGGATTTTTGTGTACGCAGATTACACGAAATTTGATGAATATTAAAAAAAGCAGCTGTATTGATCTTTCAGCCTCGGTTTACGAATGAATGAATACTTGATTAGTGATTGCTGAATTTGCTGAAGAAAATAAATTCGTTGGTGCTGAAAATGTATTTGGCAGGTTTTGTCGGCGGGATTTTAAGGAAATATTGGAGGACATTCCATTTTTTGTGTTTTTCGCGTCGAAGGATAGTGCTTTTAACTTTCACTACACATAACTTTGATATTTAAGAGGAAAAGTAAGATGTGATTTGCATTACAGACAGTTGATGTGAGGTATTATTATTACAGTTTTTTTCTGCGCATTAATCTACCTCATATACGGTTCTGATTTGAAGGCTTTTTAGACCATGTTAATCCTATAATAAATAAATACACCCAACATACATACATAGTTCTGACCCCACACTAAAATACGAGTCTTGTGTCGTGGGTATCAGAAACAACGAGAGACTTTTCGGTCTCACGAACACCCAGACCCGAAACAAATATTTATGGATCACACAAACGTTTGACTCAGTGCAGGGATCGAACCCGCGGCCTCTCGTTTCTCAAGCTGGTGTCTAGCCAACTGCGCCGCGAGGCTGTCCAATATTAATTAATGTTTATTTTCAAATATTTTCTTAACTTGTTTTCTTCGAGTCATTGTAATAAATAGTGACTTGTTATAGAATCCAAATAATCGAGGCATCCGTAACACTAGCATCTAAAAATATAAATCAACATAAAATCAACTATAAACACACTATACCCAGCCTCGAAACTGAACGAAATCCCTCAAGAAACCGGAAAGCACAAATCTTCCACCGACCCATTCTGAATGATTCACACGCATTACCCATTCAGCTAAACTAACGATACAGTTTGGCAAAGGACGATAATGTACTTAAGTATCCCTTATTTATCAGCTGCGGTTGAGGAATTAATTAATGGAGCGACCGGAGGTCGACGTCTCCTGCGGGGGCGATAAAGGAGTTTTTTAAGTGATTGGCTATTAAACCAGAGACGCTCTGATAGTGCCTCTTGATGCGAGACTAATGGTTAGATAGTGCAGTTTTATTTAAATTTTAAAACTATTTGTTTTTTTTTACTGCCAGAGAAAATTATACCACTTGATCACTAGTTGTAGACTATAGGAGTATCTTAACTATAATTAATTAATTTATTTATTTGACAGCCCCGTGGCGCAGTTGGCCAGACACCAGCTTGCGAAACGAGAGGCCGCGGGTTCGATCCCCGGACCAAGACAAAGGTTTGTGTGATGCCAAATATTTGTTTCGGGTCTGGGTGTATGTGAGACCAAAAAGTCTCTCGTAGTTTCTGATACCCACGAAACAAGACTTGTATCTTAGTGTGGGATCAGAACTATGTATGTGACTGTTGGGTGTATTTATTATTATTATTTATTATATATTTAATCGTAGACTATAGGAGTATCTTGACTATGACATCGAAAAGAGTGGTAGTAGTATTTTTGAGTGGTAGAGCGACACTGTATCATGGCCTGTGATATGAATTTGTTTGGTGGACTTATGTAGGTGGTACCACTGTATCTTATGTATGTATAATGATCATCATGTGTATATGTAACATTTTTCCGCAAGTAAAATTGTCGGAGGGCCAATATGAGGGTAGTAGAATATTTGTACCCGACTGTATACCGAAAACCTTACGTTTTAAAAAAGATAGTGACAAAATTTAATCGCTTTCTGCGACTACGGATATCCAGTTACGAACAAACTGTCTCTTGACTTCTAGTAATCGTTTGTCAACAGTCGATAGTATTTAAACCATTTTGCATGTACTATTATTGGTCTTCATGGATACACGCTGAACTGCACTGCTCACTTCTCTGGGTAGCCTTGTCGATCTTGGTGTAAGGGAGTCGCAGTTGCACTCCCTTTGGAACCTTTTCTTTTCATGGGTATTACCGTCGTTTCTAGCCCTCAATGTTTCAGTCATCCATCTGTCTTGTGGCAACTACCCGCAACAAACGTAAAACACAGGTGGCGTGTATCTTTTTTATTCGAAACAAAAGTAACGAATTTTATGATTTCAAAAGCGCCTTTGTTGATCGACACTGTTGAATATTAATAACCAAATAAAATTACTCTTCATATAGAAATGGAAATAAAGTATTTTTACTATGAAATCGTATTTCCGTTATCAATTACGGTTTGATGGTTGAATGGAATTGTTAAGCTGCATTCAGGCGTATAAAAGGAATTGAGCTCAATTATTTGCATATCAAAATTAGTGTGATTTTATGTGGCTACTTGGGGTATGCGATCTAGAGGTCCCGGGTTCGATTCCCAGGTCGGGCATAATGTTATTGGGTTTTTGCCATTAGAAAAATTCTCGGTAGTACCACGTGCCCGTAAAACGGTAATAGATTCGACCCCTATTACGTGGAACGAAAACACAGTTGGAGATAAATGTGGGCAGAGAAATGCACCTCTGCCTACCTCTTCGGAGAATACAGGCGTGAAGTTGTGTATGTATGATAAATACCGAAATTTCCAAAATAATAATACATAGATATGGAATAATTAAATTGAAATATTAATGCTTCGTAATACTGCAAGGATTAACTGTGCCATCTGCGGATATTAAATAACAATTTGTGTGAATTATTGCTAACTGCATTCTGTTATTTACACATATTTTCATAGAACGTATCCGGCTGAGAAGCACCTAGTTCGATTCCCGTGCTAAGACAATTAGTTTAAAAGACTTAGTTAATAAATACACACAACAGTCACATACATATGTAGTTTTAACCCAACATTAAGAAACGAGTCTTGTGTCGTGGGTATCAGAAACTACCAGAGACTTTTCGGTCTTACAAACATGGGTGTTTACTTACAAATATACAATATACAATACAAATACTTGTGGATCACACAAACATTTATCTCGGTGCGGGGATCGAACCTGCGGCCTCTCGGTTCACGAGCTGTATCTAGCCAACTGCGCCACGGGGCTGTCAAGTTTAGTTTAATGTTACGTTCTAAAATTTCTAAAGTTTTAAAACATATAGAACGGGCAGACATCTATTTTTGCGATGCGAATTATAATGTCTCACACGCTATGTCAGACAAAACGACTACCTATTTCAAAGAAATTTAAAATACTGTTACTTTGTAGCCTGGATTAACACATACAAAACTACCTAGACATTGCCTGATCGGATCAAATCCAGTACATTTTGGCCGAACGCTCCGATTATGCAGTACGTAACGATTAAGACGAACAAGATGTCGTGTATTGTAATAAAAACCTGTGTAACCGTATAACAAAATTAACAATGGAATCGAGATAAATTGCATAATCAAATTCACTGTCAGTGCAAAATAGGCAAAGGAAATAAAAACTTTTTAATTATCATCAAAAATCTTAATACAACATTAACGCGTTCCAAATTCAAAATTCGCCATCTAAACTTTTTAACGCGCCTTAATGTAGAAGTTTTCCCGCCGCCAGATGGTGCTGGCTCTGTGGAAGCATCGATACAAAAATGTAGTGTGTTTACCATACTGCTTCAGTCGTACCACAGATGCGGTAGGGGACTGTCGCGTCCTGTCTCAGCGCGGCGCGATCAGAAGTTTCGTAATTTCGATTGTTTTTGTGTGTGTGCTTTTATGAAAATAATTGAATATGTACGGAATGTTTTAAGATTTGCTGTTTGTGAGGTGAGTTTTTTCATTTATCAAAGCATACTTTTGGTAGAAATTTAATTTTGAGAAATATTTTAACTTTTTTCATGTTTAATTCGATCGTGTTTTCTACTTGCGAAATTTCTCAAAAGTATATTTTGGCTTTTAAATAAAGTTTTATGATTTTTTCATGTAAATGACAAAAATAAATTATTGTAATGATAAATTTAATAATAAAATGGAAATATCATCAAGAATAATGATATGAAAATATTTGTAGTTGCTTAAAATGTGGAATTGTTTGTTATATTTAATGATAAAATGGACACGAATTTTTAATTATCATTTCAGCGATATCTGTTAGTGTTTAGAAAACTATTGGTGGTTTATTTAGCTCAAAATTTAAATAAGGTAAGCTCAAATAACAGCGAAGGCTGAATATAGGCTATAATAATATTTTCATGCATAAGACAATCTAAAATTATTAAATTATAACTAATATTATACTAAAATAGAATTCGAATAATAAATAAACAATAAATCTAAGCCTTTAATGACTAATAGAGTAATGGCTATTTTATTCAATTAACAAAATTAAGCCTCTCAAATTTCATGAAAAGTATTTCGATTAGTTTTGGACAAAGAGTCTCGAGTGCTTTATTCACAGACATATTTTGAATTAATGAAATTACCGAGCCATTTGTGCGTGCGTACACAAGATTTGTGGATTAAAATTGGAGATGAGATTTTTGGTCCAAGTAATTTGATTTCATTAGGGCCAAAATTAGTTTTTGCGGTTCGTCAAAATGTCGACGCTTTAGTGATAAATGGGAATTATATTTATTAGTTTATTTCGTGTGATTAATGTAATTTTGGAACTGTCACTGTGTTTGACTATAATCTACATATTATCTATTACAGCCCATATATCTTTCCTACAGCATTATTGTAATTTGATTTTTTTAATTATACTCGTATTATCGACCTACTGTGATTGTTTTGCGGTTTTTTTGAGTGTTTTTTTTTTTAAATATTAATTTCTGATTGCCAGAATCAATGAAAATAGAAGTTAAATTAGCACGAAGCCTAAAAAATATACTGTCCATATCTTTTGTGAATTCGTATTTATTTGTGTAATTTCTAAAGCCTTTAAGTCACGAGTAAGGGAATATAAATCTTAATTAAGTTTGAAAAAATACTCAACGGTTAATGCTTGGCTATGTCAATGGATCTGATTTTTTTCTTTAATTGTAAAACATTATGAATGAATTAAGTGGGCATAATAAATGTATAAAAACGAATTATAGTAGTCAGTACTTGGCGTCTTATATGGACTACACTATGATATAGAATTAAATGATATTATGACTTCAATATAGTGGCACACCATTAGGAATATATTATCTGATAGTAAGTGCAGAGTGTCGAACCACGAGGAACGATAACTTATCTCTCACACGACAGCCCCGTGGCGCAGTTGGCTAGACACCAGCTTGCGAAACGACAGGCCGCGGGTTCGATCGCCGCACCGGGACAAATGTTTGTGTGATCCACTAATATTTGTTTCGGGTCTGGGTGTTTGTGAGACCGAAAAGTCTGAAGTAGTTTCTGATACCCACGACACAAGGCTTATATCTATGGGTATATATCATCATCATCAGCCCATATACGTCCCACTGCTGGGCACGGGCCTCCTCTACCATTGAGAGGGTTTAGGCCTTAGTCCACCACGCTGGCCTAGTGCGGGTTGGCAGACTACACACCTAATAAATTTCTAAGAACTTTTAGGTGTGCAGGTTTCATCACGATGTTTTCCTTCACCGTTAAAGTACGTGATAATTCATTGTGAATACACACATAACTTCGAAAAGTCAGAGGTGTGTGCCTGGGGTTTGAACCCGCGACCGTCGAGATTCTCGACCGCGTGCCTAAACCTCGAGGCCATCACGACTTACTTGGGTATATATATGGGTTCGGAATTACTATGTGACTGTTGGGTGTATTTATTTATGTTCACACAAAAATGATGAACTGTTGGTAACCGTTTCTCAAGCACATTTATAGACACCGTTCTGCTAGTGTGAATTTCCTAATAGAAAAACATAATTTTGGCCCGATTCTCGAATCAAACCCAAAACCTTGAAAACGCGCGGCGCAAATTTCACTGCAAACACAAAGGCGGTCGAATTTGTTTTAGTTACGTTTATAGAGATGATGTTACTATGTTAATTCTTACCGTGAAAAAAATATTTTTATAACATGGATGGTTGAATTTTTTTTAAGAATTATAGGGAGTTAAATATCTACCATACTAGACCATATTAGACGAGACAAGGCATATTTATTTATTTATGGACTTCATAGTTTGACAGCCCCGTGGCGCAGTTGGCTAGACACCAGCTTGCGAAACGAGAGGCCGCGGGTTCGATCCCCGCACCGAGACAAATGTTTGTGTGATCCACAAGTATTTGTTTCGGGTCTGGGTGTTTGTGAGACCGAAAAGTCTCTGGTAGTTTCTGATACCCACGACACAAGACTCGTTAATGTGGGGTCAGAACTATGTATGTGACTGTTGGGTGTATTTATAGTACCCAAAACTCAGCTGATAAAAGGGTGGCGACTGATTGCAGCTCCAAAATATATATACATGATGTATGTCTATGGAAGACTAACAGCTATAACAGGAGTAGAAAACAATAATTACAAAAAGACAACAAGTCTTCACTTATAACCAAAGAAATGTGCAATAATTATAAAACGTAAATATAGTACAAAAAAAATACAACATTAAGTTACCAATATAATATTTTTTACAACGATTTTTTTTATAAGCCTAGTATATAGTGTAATACGTATTATGGAATAGTTTGTGTGAGAACACATCTCGAGAATACTAAAAACACACACAGTATACAAACAAAAACTTTCTCAAAAAGGAATAACTAGCAACAGCGGTACTTGAGGCCCGGAAGAAAAGGTTCCTTCGGGAAATTGGATTAAGAATTTTTTCATACAAATGTGTAAGAAATGCTGTCGGTGGCCATTCCGCGACCCGTTGTCTGTGAAACGATGGCGTTTACGTCACAAGTGCTACTGATCACAAGCCCTTAACCCTTCAGCGGGTGTTCGTGATAAACGGCCTTATTACTGTTAAATATACCAGGACAATACTGCCTAACTTTTTAGTATATAAAATATAATTTATTGAAATATTGTTGAAAGTTGCGATTTTTACTTATCTACTATGATTTTTTTATGGGATAGAAATATTTGCCTTCATCGCTTATGGGACAGTTAGTTGGGACATATTGTTGGTGTAATTTAAATCACCTACATTTTATTCGTTTGTATATTTTTGTAATATAACTAATACTGCCTCGTGGTCTCGCGGCACAACTATGTGCCGTGCGATCTAGAGGTCCTGGGTTCGATCAAGGTCGGGCAAGATGTTATTGGGTTTTTTGGTTATTGGCTTTTGATAGCCCCGTGGCGCAGTTGGCTAGACACCAGCTTGCGAAACGAGAGGCCGCGGGTTTGATCCCCGCACCGAGACAAATGTTTGTGTGATTCACAAATATTTGTTTCGGGTCTGGGTGTTTGTGAGACCGAAAAGTCTCTCGTAGTTCCTGATACCAACGACACAAGACTCGTATCTTAATGTGGGGTCAGAACTATGTATGTGACTGTTGGGTGTACTTATTATTACAATTATTTATTTACAATTTTCACTTATCGACAAGGACTTCTTTTATGGGAAGGGAATATTTACTTGGCGCAGCCAGTATCGTGATCGTACTATATATGTTTATATACTCACGCCCTCATCGCTTAAGGGACAGGCAGATGTAATCTTTTATCAGCGCTGCAATACTGTGTAAGCGGAATAGCAGCGTGTATCTGAGTGAAGGGATTATTGTTCGTTGTGTAATTGAAATCACTGCTGGGCACGGCCCTCCTCTACAACTGAGAGGGTTTGTCCACCACCCTGGCATAGTGCGGATTGGCGGAATAGATACCAAAGAAACTCCTAAGAGTTTTTAGGTGTGCAGGTTTCCTCATGATGTTTTTCTTTACTGTAAAAGTACGTCATAATTCATTATAAGTATACACAAAACTTTGGAAAGTCAGGGTTTGAACCCGTGACTTCACTTTCCCTCTATCCACTTCACATTCCCTTGCCAGTAAAAAAACTGCCTCGTGGTCTCGCGGTACAAGTATGTGCCGAGGGATCTAGAGGTCCTGGGTTTGATTCCCGGGTCGGGCAAAAGTGTTATTGGGTTTTTCCATTAGGAAATTCTCAGTAGCAGCACGGAGTCTGGAATTGTGCCCGAAAAACGGCAATAGGCTCGCCCCCTATTACGTGGGACTGATACATAAGTACCTGGCGAAATGTGGGTGCAGAAATGCACCTCTGCCTACCCCTTCGGGGAAATATAGGCGTGAGTTTATGTATGTATATATGTATGTATGTATGTATAATTCGCAGACATACGTAACAAAAGGACTTTAAACCAACGATTACAGTGCTCATAGCATTGCGATGGGTGATCCCTGCAGGCCATAACTTGAAACCCTTCAAGCCCCGGGGGGCTATTTAAGCCGCCCAGTCGGGAAACAGTCGTCAAGCCGTATCAAAAGCCGGAACGGCTTTACATTCACCCTTTAACACACGAAATTAATTATTGTATTTATGTTACTATATTTATGTTTGCTTCATTCTGGATGATTTTGTTCGAAAATGTCGACTTAAGCTTGAAGCTAGGGATTAGCTTCTGGCTATAGACGATTATGGACTCCTCGAGATTTCCGTGGATATGTTCTTTAATTCATAACTTCGAAAAGTCAGAGGTGTGTGCCTGGGGTTTGAACCCGCGACCGTCAAGGTTCTCGACCGCGTGGCTAAACCTCAAGACCATCACGACTTTTTTTCTGTGTATTCTCAAATAATTATCACGTACTTTAACGGTGAAGGAAAACATCGTGATGAAACCTGCGCACCTAAAAGTACATAGGAATTTCTTAGGTGTGTTTTCCGCCAACCCGCACTAGGCCAGCGTGGTGGACTAAGGCTTAAACCCTCTCAGTTGTAGAGGAGGCACGTGCCCAGCAGAAGGACGTATATGGGCTAATGATAATGATGATGATGTTCTTTAAGTAATCAACTATTCGATTCACTAATGGTGTTACTTAATTATTTTGGCTGTCATGCCTCTGTTGGTTTGATACCAGCTTATAAAATAAATAAATATAAAACCGCTTACAAAACTAGAGACTTCTTCTTTCTTTCTTTCTTTCAAAAAGTCTCTCGTATATTTCTCACGACACAAAATATGTGTCCTAATGTAAGACGAGAAGCATAATGTCTGTGACTTTCGCGTGTATTTATTTATTTGTAAAAAGCTCATATATTTAGATAATTTTTTACTATGGCAAAAAGAAATACACAATAAAACCTATCTAAAGGAATCCTTATGTAGTACAAGCGTGTATATATTTGTTAAACAAAAAAGAACATAATAATAAAAATCATAAAAGCACAATACATGGCGTAAAACACACTTATCCACGCCGAAGCAATAAAAATATTCTCCATTGGAATCAATCGTAAAACGTATAAGGAAATTCGGATAACGCCTCTCCTTTTGTCAATAAAACAGATATGCCCTTTGTTTTCCTTAAAAGAACACGAAAAGTTTAATATTACCAAATGGGAGAGTATATAAAATTCCAAGGATATTCTTCACTATACATCATCATCATCATCAGCCCAAATACGTCCCACTGCTGGGCACGGGCCTCCTCTACAACTGAGAGGGTTTAGGCCTTAGTCCACCACGCTGGCCTAGTGCGGGTTGGCGGACTACACACCTAAGAAATTCCTTAGAACTTTTTAGGTGTGCAGGTTTTATCAAGATGTTTTCCTTCACCGTTAAAGCAAGTGATAATTCATTTTGAATACACACATAACTTCGAAAAGTCAGAGGTGTGTGCCTGGGGTTTGAACCTGCGACCGCCGAAATTCTCGACCGCGCACCTAAACCTCGAGGCCATCACTGCTACATATGGGATGTAGCTAGATGTAGAAAGATCAAAAAAAAAAATAATCTTTTTTTAAATCCGATTGGTGAATAAATAAAAGCTTCTGGGTATTAAAATCCAATAAGTCCTTCAAGAACCCGGTGTATTTAAAATAAAAGACGCGTCAGCAGTCCCATACATCAAAACACTGTTATCAACCGTACATTATTCAGTAAGGCGTTAAAAATTAATGGTGCGCGAAGGGTCCGGCCCTGCACGACACTCGATAAGTACAAACGAAGTCAATTATACATCGAAACTGCATTTGTCGTACAAATTGATTTGCAGTGGCCCCCCTAAGGAAAGTTTCTGACATCGCCGAGCTCAACTATGTGGAGTTCCGTATTCCGCGATTAAAATATTGCGTTTTAATTTAGCCGTATCGACGGACAAGTTTCAATTTTAAATTTAGTTAATGAACTTTTCATTTTATAATTGAATTTTTTTATAACGTTAGGTAATAATGAAATGCTTTGTTGTACTTTAGTTAGGTATTAATTTTTTGAGTGTTCGGTATTAAAAATTATTATAAGAGAGTCTGCCTCGTGGTCTCGCGGTACAAGTATGTGCCGAGCGATCTAGAGGTCCTGGGTTCGATTCCCGGGTCGGGCAAAGTGTTATTGGGTTTTTCCATTAGGAAATTCTCAGTAGCAGCACGGAGTCTGGAATTTTGCCCGAAAAACGGCAATAGGCTATAGGCCCTATTACGTGGGACTGATACATACCTGGCGAAATGTGGGTGCAGAAATGCACCTCTGCCTACCCCTTCGGGGAATACAGGCGTGAGTTTATTTTATGTGTATGTATAAGAGAGTCTAATTTAAATAATTATTTGTTGATGGTCATAATATTTAAGAAACATCTAATTTAGCTAAACCTGAACAGCTGAATTGACTAAGGGAATTTTATTTGCATCGAAAAAAGCATTGAAGAAGTTTTGCTACCCGAAAATATAAGAAAGAAAAAGGTCCATTATATCTACTATATTATACTTCATTAACATACTCTTGTTTAGTTGAATCATGCCAAAAACCGTTTTAAAGGTCCTAACTGTCTTTGCCAACATCAAAATTAGTTCAACGAAGAGGTGTGAAACGTCACGAATAAACTTCCGCATTAATAATATGTTGTACGAAATTTAATTAGTACTGTGTAGCGCCATGTTCCCAGGTAACCCGTGTAAAAAGTTAAACTCGAAACAGAAGGTTTTGTACCTTTCGGAATCCTAAAACACTCGAGTCAACGAAAGCAAAGTTTTGTAGCGCCTGAAGAATTTAATTAGGTCTCACGTTAATTAAAAATCCGGAATTTGAGAAACAATGAAGTCCTAAGTTTTCGTGTAACAAGAACTTTTGCGTTTGAAAATAAAAATATTCGAAGTTCTTTATTAGAGTTGTTAAGTAAGTGCCTAGGTTAATATCGTGCTCTTAATTTGACTGTTTTAGATTTTCAACAGTTATAGAGCTATGGCAATCTAACTCTGACGACTTATGTGTCACAAACACACCCACGGTTGTATCATTTAAGGGGGAGGCAGAGATGCATTCCTGAACCCACGTTTCGCAAACCGCTTATAAGTTTTCCGTAACAGATCGTGTACAACACGTATCGACTTCATCATCATCATCATCATCAGCCCAAATACGTCCCACTGCTGGGCACGGGCCTCCTCTACAAATGAGAGGGTTTAAGCCTTAGTCCACCACGCTGGCCTAGTGCGGGTTGGTGGACTACACACCTAAGAAATTCCTAAGAACTTTTTAGGTGTGCAGGTTTTATCACGATGTTTTCCTTCACCGTTAAAGCAAGTGATAATTCATTGTGAATACACACATAACTTCGAAAAGTCAGAGGTGTGTGCCTGGGGTTTGAACCTGCGACCGTCGAAATTCTCGACCGCGCGCCTAAACCTCGAGGCCATCACTGCTTATCGACTTATACATATAAATATATCACTGCTTACCTCATCAAGTATACTGGCGTAATCTCCTGATTAAAGTTGTGACCTATCTATTTATTTACCTTTAAACGTAAGTCTGTAAGTAATTTCACATTTAAATGTATGAAATTATTCTTGGTAACAGTAATAAGTTAAGAATATTATCTTGTCCGTCTATTTAGTAAAAATCCTGCAGATATATTTCTCTTGATTTCGTTACCACACAAACCAAGAATTTCCCACAACAAAGACCTTCTTAGTATCAGGGTAGAATTATTTTTTGACGACATTTTGGTATTTCCTAGTTCGTCGTCAGAAAATGATTACGTAGTGTGTATAAGGACTCATTTCCGTTTAATCTGTACTGTGTATAATAATATGCGAGTAAATAGGTTTATATGGTTTAAAATTTAAAGAACTGTGTTCTCGAATTCGTAATTCAAGCCAAATTTCTAAGAACACCCTAATAGGAGTTGACAGTTCACTGGGCAATTAGCATATAGCCTGCTAGAATGGAGGTCACCGTGTCTTACTTGTCAACTTAATTGATAAGCCTCTTGTTTTTTTATATACGTTTTAAGACTTTTATTTCAGAATTTTCACATTTTTTTGCCCTTCCGAATTATTTTGTCGTTTTGGTAGGTGCCTTTATTTTCTTCTTTTATACGACCAGGACTATGTGTGTCTAAGATGTGATTTTCTTTTATCATCATTATCATCAACAGCCCAAATACGTCCCACCGCTGGGCACGGGCCTCCTCTACAACTGAGAGTCTTTAGGCCTTAGTCCACCACGCTGGCCTAGTGCGGGTTGGCGGACTACACACCTAAGAAATTCCTTAGAACTTATAATTCATTGTGAATACACACATAACTCCGAAAAGTCAGAGGTGTGTGCTTGGGTTTGAACCTGCGACCGCCGAATTTCTCGACCGCGCGCCTAAACCTCGAGGCCATCACTGCTTTTATATTTAACTTAAAATACAAAAAAACACATATATAAGAAAACGAGGCATTTTAATACAAGAAACCATATGCCATTCGACATCTAAAACATTTAGAAATCTTTCCCAACAGAACCCAAATAACAGCCGCTCCCAAGAATCCGTACATATAAAATTTCCAAGGGCCTTCGCTAATCTGGCCCTTATGAGAAAATCAGAGGGTTCGTTTACCCCAAAGATCACTTTATTTTATTAAAAGGGAAGACGGGGAAGTGTCGACTATAGTCGGCTGATTTGAACTCAATAAATGCGGGTATTGTTCAATGGATTCGTGTTAAAATGCTTTCTAATACAGATTTTAATGAAGATTTATTTTGTTTGCTTAGAAATTGTGTAATAACGAGTTCATATTAGTTGTCTATTGTCGATCGATACAGGTCGCTTCGAACATGTCACGTTGGAAGTCTTCAGGGAGGCCTATGTCCAGCAGCCGACGTGTTGATAATGGTGATGATGATAATGACGTTAAAGATTTTGGAAAATCTTTCTATATCACCTCATATACATTCCATGGTTTGCCGTGGCGTTATCTCACTACGCAGGTCTAGTGCGAGTTCTTGCAATTCATGCATCTAAAATGTAAGCTTTTACTTACTCTTACTTATGGAGCTTTCCCCACAAAATTTTTATTATACTCAGCCTATCGCCGTTCACTGCTGAACAAAGGCCTCCCCAAGTAGGCGCCAACCATTCCAGTGTTGAGCAGCCCTCATCCATCGGCGACCCGCCACCTTTCTGAAGTCGTCGGATCATCGTGCTGCAGGACGTCCCATACTACGTCTGCCTAGGCGTGGTCTACACTCCAAGACTTGTCTGCTCCACCGGTCGTCGGACCATCGGCAGACTTGGCCGGCCCACTTCTACGTTAGCGTGCTAATCTTGCGGGCAATATCAATGACTCCAATATTTTCATTAGGTTGAGTGATGAGTAGCGAACAAACACTCTCATTTATCAAATTATACATACATAGAAACTCTACGCTTGTATTCCACAAAGGGGTAGGTAGAGGAGTATTTCTGTCTACAAATTTCTCCAAGTATGTTTCAGTCCCACGTAATAGGGGCCCAGCCTATTGCCGTTTTACAGGGACATTTCCCGACTCCGTGCTGCTACTGAGAATTTACTAATGGAAAAACCCAATAACACATAGCCTGACCCGGGAATCAAACTCGGGACCTATAGAACGTCCAGCACATACTTGTGCCGCGAGACCAAAATTAGGCATTATATATATTACTATCATATTAATTATAAGCATGATGATGGCCTCGAGGTTTAGGCGCGCGGTCGAGAATTTTGGCGGTCGCAGGTTCAAACCCCAGGCACACACCTCTGACTTTTCGAAGTTATGTGTGTATTCACAATGAATTATCACTTGCTTTAACGGTGAAGGAAAACATCGTGATAAAACCTGCACACCTAAAAGTTCTTAGGAATTTCTTAGGTGTGTAGTCCGCCAACCCGCACTAGGCCAGCGTGGTAGACTATGGCCTAAACCCTCTCAGTTGTAGAGGAGGCCCCTGCCCAGCAGTGGGACGTATTTGGGCTGATGACGACGATTATGATCATATTAGAGATATCTGTATACGTAGTTTAGCGTCATCGATGTGGTAAACTTGTTCTGTATCAAAATGTCCCGCAATTTCGTGTCGGTGGATTGAGTGACTTTACACGTGTCAAACCGTCGTCGCATGCCAGCTTACACTTGAAGTGATCAACAGGTGTGTCGTATTCGAATGTCAAGTGCAAAGTAGGTTTTAATAGCTAATATCAATTGCCTATAGGTACTAATTAGAAGTAGTGATGGCCTCGAGGTGTAGGCGTGCGGTCGAGAATCTCGGCGGTCGCGGGTTCAAACCTTTGGCGCACTCTTTGACTTTTCAAAGTTATGTGTGTATTCACAATTAATTATCAGTGAAGGAAAACACCGTGAGGAAACCTGCACACGTAAAAGTTCTTAGGAATTTATTAGATGTGTAGTCCGCCAACCCGCACTAGGCCAGCGTTTGGTCTAAGGTCTAAACCCTCTCAGATGTAGAGGAGGCCCGTGCCCAGCAGTGGGATTTATATGGGCTGATGATGTTGATTTATTAAGAATTGCGTCGAAAGTGTTATCCGACATTTGTCTGACTTACTTGCGCATTTTATTTACGATGTTGAAAACGTACTGGCAATGAAATAAAATAAAACCACAATACTGTGTAAAGGATTGCTGCGTAAACTTCCATAACGTGGACTAAGTACAGTATAAGTGTCGAAGGAAGTCAGTTAGAGTAGGCGACTTCTAACTAGCGGTGGGCGATTATGAGATATACTAATGGAATCATTCAATTATGAAGATATCTCGAGATATTTCGATTATGAGAATTAATTAGTAATTACTAATTTTAGTAATCGTATAGTATCTCGATTATAACTATTACTAATTAGTAATGAAATCATTCGATTATGAACATGTCTCGAGATATTTCCAATTACTAATTTGCATTTCGTGAGGTTCGAACCCCCAGTTTGGGACTATTATTTAAGTAATAAGTGTAAAAAAAAAACAAAACAAAAGCCACTCTGGAGCCTGGAGTTGGGGATTTAAATTTCTAAAAAAAAAAAAAACAAGACCCCACTTCAGTCCCGACGAGATTAGTAGTTCAAATTAGTAACGTCATTCGATTATGAAAACAAATTAGTTACTAATTTCATAATCGATTATCAAAATTAAGTATTAGTAGTATCATTCGATTATCAAAATTATTCATAATCGCCCACCTCTACTTCTAACAGGTGATAAATTCATTAACATACAAGGTATATAAAGAACGTGATACAAAACTAAGACAGGCAATAGCCACGGTGATTACAAACACCGTGACATTAAAAAAATCCCGACAAAAAATAAAAATAAATACCTGTTCCTTACAACTACGAGTGATACATGTATGTATGTAGTTGGTAGGAAAATACACGGTATAAATACACCTTTATATTACGCGGATACGACTCGTGGATAAATTACCAAACGGGTCAATCATTTTAAATAGGGTTGAAACACACGCTGTAGCTTTACTTTAATATTCAAACTATTAAAAATGCCAAAAAAAATGTGTTAAAAATGGCTGTGTACGGTTCACTCGTACAATTAATATATTTTTCCCTTAAATAATCAATTTTGTACCGCGTGCGTAATTTACACGAGTTCGCGTTAGGTCTCCGCCGCGTGTACTCATTATCATAATATCATAGCATTTTGATATTATCTTAAAATCATTACATAATAAGTGATCATTTCTATCAATAAATATCATTATTATAAACTCTATCATCTTTTATCATTTATAGTTGTCCCGTACAGGCTGTCCGACATAGACTATTAACAATTGTACCTTCCCACCGCGCCAAACAACGGTTAAACTCTTAATAGAAATTATATTACTTTTTCCTGTACCGAGACGAAATTTAATACTAAGCTCTTTAACTTATTAATTTCACTTTCATTTCTACGGATTTATATTATTCCACCCACGGTTGATCCTCTCCATTCCTTTACAAAGTGTGAGGAGCAGAAAAACTAATTTACGCAATAAATTTAATTCTGTCACTCTCGTATCTCGGCGAAAAGGGAAAATTTTTCAGTGGAAAAAAAAAGAAATTAAAAGCCATAAATCTCCGAGGCAGTGTCTGCTCTGGAGTAAATAATATTCTATGTAATTAGGGCGTTGTAGACGAGTTGGAGATTCGGGCCTGGTTGCGGAAAGTAGGGTTAGATTGGATTAGGAAAAAACATTTTATCAGTGCAAATTTTACTTATCTTTTTCTGTTCTTTGGTGATGAATGTAATGTGACCCATATACATATAGGATGTATTCAGACCGTGATCAGAAACTAAGGCAGGTAATAGTTAAAATCATCACAAAACCCTTGGCGTTAAAAAAAAAACAGACAAAATAATATAAAAAAAATGTCATTTTCCTAACAACCACATACATTTTATACCTATGGTAGTTAGGAAAATTTCATTTTTTTTATTTTTGTCGGGATTTTCTTTGACATCAGGGGGTTTGTAATCACTTTAGCTATTACCTGCCCTAGTTTCCGATCACGGTCTGAATAAATATATATTTGTCTTGGTCTATATATATTTGTCTAGTTAAGACTTGGTCATATTACACGCATTGATAAAAACAATTTAGTCTGTTTGAAACCTGATATAAAGTGGTTAATAAAATGACACTATAATATAGTTTACATTGATATTAACAATGCTTACACGACGTGGGCATTTTCTGAAGAATTTTATACACTTTAATTGACAAACCATAATAAACCTCCATCTCGTGAAAAACACACATTGATACTATTTATTAGAACCCACCTTGTGTTCTTCTATGAAGTAAGCCGCTATTTCTTTAGTAGTTTGTCAAACATACATTAAGGAAGGTCGCCTAGTAAATCATGTTATAGTTTCAGTATTTTTAAAGATGAATGGGTACAATAATCGTTAGGTTGGTTTATAGTATGAACGTGCTACGGGATCAAAGTGGGCCGTCTGTAGTAGAATACAAGAGATTTGTGCTACCGGCAAGTGAAGCCTCAGCTGAGCTGAAGATTGCGAATGAAATAGCTTTGAAATTCAGTTATTTTTTATTAATACAAGAAGTATCGACTTCTTTTAATGAATAAAGTGTATGATATTGTATTCATTATTCGATTATTTCGCTGATTTTCATTGATGAATGTTATTTTTCACTCTATTTTCCTATACGGTGCAGGTGATTAGATAGGTTATGAGGAGTCCGTGGGTGTTCACCGAAAATAATGTATCCTGGACACAAAAATAATTGCTTCTGGTCTATTTTTCTCTGATACCAATAACACTAGACTTATAAATAAGGTAATACCGCAGCTTGTACCAGATATACCTATGTGTAACACCTATGTGTTGACTAGGCTAAAATTACCCTACTGATAACTTATATCCTCAACAAAACGACCAGCCAGCAACCTCGCTCAATAAATTTCAAAACAACTACCACCATTAAAATAGGAACCTACATGTCGCCGCGAAGATTATTAAACTAATATTTAAGTCAACTTTAGAAATATGTAATTACCATTCATTGGTTAATTTAAATATTACCAAAAATCTGTTTATTCAATATAGTAATTTAGAGATGTCTCATTAACGTAATTAAATAATCTTTTGATTTTATTAGTATTTATGTTGACACTTGTTTGTTGAAATAAATCTGAAATAATTCTAATCAATATATTTTCATAACTTTAGGACACTGAAATATAAAAAAATAAGGTTTAAAAATATTAAAATTGATTATCATGATTTGTGACATTATCAATTTGTTGTTAAAATACTTTGCTGATGACGTTCGCCAATGGAGGGGCGACCGAACCTTTATAAAGTCACCTTTATATATGTTGCGCGTGGAGCGCTCTCTCGCCGCTGGTATTGCGAAGGAAACATTGTGAGTAGAACCACTGTTGGTTTTATTAAAAATTATTTGTTGTTTGTGGTTGTGTTTGCTTATTTCGCTTTCATTATATTTCCCATAGTTTGCAATAAATCTAATTACAAATAGCAATCATAGTTACAAGCTAAATATTGCCGCATAATAAGTATTAGGCGTAATGTAGTAAAGCAGAGCCGATTACCAAACAAAGGTCAACGGTTCTGCGTTTTTTTTTTAAATAACCGCCCTGGCTGATATTTGACATAAATAATAAATAAAAATAACGCAAAACATTTATACCGACCATATTCTCTATTAAGTATTGAATCAAACACAAATCGGAACGGTCTTTATCCATTCTCCTATTAAAAACGTAAGAGCACTATTGCTTCTTGAAAAGACACTTCAAATGCTTTAAAAGTGAAATCGTCAAAGCACAAAGCATCGACGCGTTCAGAACGGTTCAGTTTTAAATAGTTGATCCAATATTGGCGAGAGACTCGAAATTGCTTCAAAAATCCCTCCACAGACGGCCGGGAAGCCTATATAATCCAACCGGACACATTCAGTTGAAAGCCACAATTCTAGAGATGAAACCAAAGCGGCGGCGGTTTGATATGAACATACTTATATTCTCCGTCGTTTGAGGTATGATTGTTTTACATTAAAATGTTAATTTGTGTTGACAAAGAAAGGTAGATACGTGGGTAATGGCGTCGCGGTGTAGATTGCACAATCTTAGGAGACATCATATTGAAGTTCTGGATTCTAAGACTAGTTACACTCACAATTTCACAATTTTTTATGTGTGTAATAATTTAATGAGGTAATCCTCGTCGCGGAATTTCTTAAGTATAATGTCCATCAATACAAGTTTAGCCAGCATGACATATTAAACGCCCTATATTCAGAGCTTAAGAGTTCTGCTACGGCATGTTTAAGGTCATAATAGAAGCAAGACATCCACGTGGATAGCGAGCCAACGCTAGCACGCTAAAATAGAAGAACGAAAAGCTGCCCCTGTGGTACTGAAATTGAAAGAATCTTGAAAACGTGGTGTATGAAAGCTTAGCCTGTTTAACTTTACAGCTAGCCCTTAAACGTCCCTGTGTTGGTCTAAAGAGTTAGAAGCTCACGCCAAAACGAAGCAAAAATACTGATTTAGTGTACTATTTGTTACTGCCTAATATGCCAACCATTTCTAAAACTAAAATTTGCATATTTTATTAATGTTTTGTAAATTTTTGGACATGTCAAGTTACAAAAAACTATTTTTCTCTCTTTCTTAAATATACATGTTATAGATAAAAGCACGGTATTACTAGCTTCCATATGGTTTGCTGGATTTTTTTATCAGAATGACATTAAAATAATTCTTCATTCAATAAATAAAACATTTATATAACAAAAAACAGTACGAACAAGAATATTCAAACAAGTTTTTCATCTATCATAGTTCACGAGATAAAACTCGGCAAAAATGTGGCCACAATTCAGAAGTTGGCCTAAAAGTTTAACCCTTGAATGGGAACAAAAGAACAAATATTTATTTTCTTTTGTTTTGAGATTGTATTAAGATGGTGGAGATGTAGGGTCTTAGGCACGTATTTATTTCGTGGGTCATTTCAAAAAAGCTTGAAGAAACATCTGAGTCTGTCGGCATGAGTGAATTGGATTCTCTTACCGCTAGATGAGAGCTGTGATGTCACTTCATCGTGCTAGTATAAAGTAAAAAAATGATATGACTTTCCGGGCACCTGACTGTAAGTGCAGCAGGCGGGCATGAAAGGACTAAATCATCATTATCATCATCAGCCCATATATGTCCTACTACTGACCACGGGGCACCTCACAACACAACCTTCAAACCCCAGCCACATACCGCTGACTTTTCAAAGTTATGTGTGTATCCCATGGTATCCCCTACCTGTCGTAAGAGGCGACTAACAGGGGCAACTGGGGTGGCTAGGCGTACTGCGGGGGCGGTACACTATGATAGCAACCCCGAGATTTTCGGCAGAAGACGTGGCCTCTTGACTGTCGCGGACGTCCACAAAAGGTGAACGTCCATAAAAGCGTTAGTGGAGGGCATCTTAAGCCCTCCACATTTGGAGGAGTCTACAATTGTACGGTGCGCTGGGCGGAAGCGGACCATTTAGGGCGCTTCTCGCCCTGAGATGCCGCAAAACCGCCTTAAATGCGCGAGATGGTCACCGAGATGTTTTAGTCGGTATGCTGGCGTAGGATTTTTGTTAGGGACCCAACTCAGCTAAGTGGACAATTATTGTTCAGCGCCGAGTTGGAAGGCCAGAGACCCCGACATACCCCTGTCGGCCTCTCCCGAGGTACCGAAAAGGGGAGCTTAAGGCGCTTTCCTCTCGTACAAAAAAAAAGTTATGTGTGTATCCACAGTGAATCATCACTTACTTTAACGGTGCAGGAAAACATAGTGAGGAAATCTGCACACCTAAAAGTTCTTTAGAATTTCTTTGGTTTGTAGTCGGCCAACCTGCACTAGGCCAGCGTGGTGGACTAAGGCCTAATCCCTCTCAATTGTAGAGGAGGCCCGTGCACAGCAGTGGGACTTACGTATAATGTATATGGCCTGATATTATTATATTATGGTTACTTTATTGTTTTATTTATTATGTAAGTAATCTCTTTATTATATTTCGTATTCATAAGCCCCTCAAAGTTTTATTAGTTTACCCTTTCGTTTTGCATTCACATCTTCATGCCTCCCTTCAAAAGGGGTGGTTCGGGACGAAACCCGATTAGGAACCCCTGACTTCTATTTTCCGCCCTTTACATCCTAAATGCAATGATATTATTTGTCTCGGTCGCAAATTTTGCAAAATATTCGATACTGTTATTCGATGAAATGGGGTCTTTGCGTTGAACAGTCTTATTGTCTGAGTCGAGTTTTCGTGGTGTTTTTATCTAAGAATGGTATAGTGCCATATTTTTGTAGGGCGCTATATTGTTACATATGGTTGTATATAGTAGACTGGATATTAAGTCGCTACAAATTATAAGTGAAGGAATTGTAATCAACATAGTAAGCAAACCAGTGTAATTTAGTGTTCAAAAAAAGAATATTCTTATCATCATCAGCCCATATACATCCCACTGCTGGCATGACCCACTTCTATAGCTGAGAGGGTTTAGGCCTTAGTCCACCACGCTGGCCTAGAAAATCCTAAGAACTTTTAGGTGTGCAGGTTTCATCACGATGTTTTCCTTCGCCGTTAAAGTACGTGATAATTCATTGTGAAAACACACATAACTTCCAAAAGTCAGAGGTGTGTGCCTGCGGTTTGAACCCGCGACCGTCGAGATTCTCGACCGCGTGCCTAAGCCTCCAGGCCATCATCACGACTTATGAATAAGAATATTCTTAGGTAAGCAAAATTCGATAACTTATAGTCTAGAGTAGTAGACTAAAACCTGACGCATATTAATTATAGACACCGCCCTGCATTGAATAAATGCTAATTATAAACAGAAATAAAAAATATGTTTTTACAAAAATATGTATCAGATTGCCATATAAGATAAATTGACACGAAACAAACTCGGCGGAGTTTCTGTAATATGTGTAATTTCTGTCGGACAAAGCCATAAAGTCACCGCTTTATATGTCTCCGAGCAAAACATCCCGCGGCGTCATGGTCTCGTAAACTTATGCCGGTAAAAAGCTTCGAGATAAAATTATGTTATTTAAAGGGCGCGAGCCGTCCTAATCTCAACACATTTCCATTTACATAAACGTCGCGAATTCTTAAATTGCCCACTTGGCGGATTCTAATTAAGATTCTCCCACTCAAAGAACACATTTCTCTTGAAGAGTTAAAAGAATTAGGCTTTAATTCGTCACCATTTGCCATCGAGCCTTCAGCGGGCATTTTTCATCCGGCTTAGATTAAAGGGAATTTTGTTTTTGCGGATACAATAAGTTATCCTTTCGCGAACGAGGGCGCCAGCGCGAGGCGGCGGCCGTTTTTTGTTTTTATAATGAACAAATTAGCCCTTTTGTTCTCGGCTATTTGAAAAGAGTTCGTTTTCAGTTTTTGCCCGGCGCGTTACGGGCTCAGCCGAATGTGTTCGGACTTATTTTTCCCATTGGCGGCCCAATCTATTGTTTGACCTGATAAAGGTAGTCTTTCTGGGTTGTTTTTTTCGAGTGTGCATTTGGTGCTCTAGTTTATAGCTGTTGTCCATCGGTGTGAGATATCGCGGTCTTTGTTGAATCCACATTATTTGTTAGGTTTGGCTTTTGTACATGGCGCAAGGTTTTACAGCTTATTTATTTGTCGTTTGAATTCGTGCAGGGTTTTTAAAAGGAATTTCTTTCATCGTAAGTACCTAAATTGTGATCAATTCCTCTCTCTTGATAAACATTGAACATGCTTCAAAGGCTTCTTTTAAAAAACTTTGCTCAATATAAATTTACGTTTGGAGTTTTGAGATCTCTCTTCTCATGATAACAGAAATGAATAAGGAAAATATACATATATAAGCTCACGCCTGTATTCCCTGAAGGGGTAGGCAGAGGTGCATTTCTGCACCCACATTTCGCCAAGTATGTATCAGTCCCACGTAATAGGGGGCGAGCCTATTGCCGTTTTTCAGGCACATTTCCAGACTCCGTGCTGTTACCGAGAATTTCCTAATGGAAAAACCCAATAACACTTTGCCCGACCCGGGAATCGAACCCAGGACCTCTAGATCGCACGGCACATACTTGTACCGTGAGACCACGAGGCAAGGAAAATATCTTGTAAATATTCCCAATAATAAACTCTTATACCCAAATATCACAGACTTAAATCCATTTCCATAGTATCCGTACTTCGTAAGAACAAATTATATATTTCTTAGAAAAAATAACTCTTTACATACAATACTTTATTCCTCGAAGTTTCAATAGTTTAATAGTTTAAAAAAATATTAAAAAGTGTAAAATTGACGATTCAAAAGAACTTGTAAAAGTATATTTGAATAAAGATAATTTGACTTTGAATTTTACTAGAAATTCCAAAATAAATAAATATACATCAAGGGAGCACGGTAATCCGCTTATTCTCCAAGAGCGAAGGTAGTTAAGCAAAGAAAGTATTGTAGTTAGTAATATTTTAAATTTCTAGTTGAAATTTTCTTCAGTTCCCGAGTACAATAGATGTTGAGTCGTGTAGGAAAATAGGAAACAGAATGTTTTATGTGCAAAATGAGCAATTACTGACTGCTTTTATTGTGGTATGTTATTCGTATATAGTTTAACAGGAGTTTTGGGAAGCTCGAAAGAATAGGCAGAGGTGTATCCATCCATGTTTCGGCAACTGTAGTTTAATCTACTTTTTGTTTTTTTTTTGAAAGGAGGCAAGCGAGCTACATAAAAATATCTAAAATATAAAAATTCTACATGTAACGAGAAGGCTATTTCCGTTTTTTGGGTGCACGTGTAAACTTCCTGAGATTTTTCTATTGGAAAAATGATTAAATACTTTTCTCGAGCCGGGCGTCGTACCTCTAACCTCTCGGTCTCACTAAAGTATCCCGGGACAAAGTATTTAGTCATCGATTCACGCAGCAAAGTGATATAATATTGAGGACATTTGACTAGCGAAAAATGATTCCTACTATGTAACTATTATTTTATTTTATTTATTCGATTTGCCAACAATTGTTTACAATAAATGTTTACATAATATGTAGGTACATGTTACAAAAAATTAGGTAAATGCAACAACTATAAGGCAAACACCTCATGCACAAAACAACATAAAAAACTTATAAAAAATACATACATACCTTAGCTCCATTTCTTTTTAATTTCACTATAATAATACTTATAAAGTGTGTATTCAGACCGTGATCGGAAACTAAGGCAGGCAATAGTAAAGGTGATTACAAACCCCCTGGCGTTTAAGAATATTCCGATTAATAACAAAAAAAAAAAAAGTTTTCTAAACAACCATACGTATTATAATATGTATGTAGTTGTTAGGAAAAAGTCAAAACTTTTATGTTTGTCGGGATTGTTTTAACGCCAGGGGGTTTACAATGACCCTAGCTATCACCTGCCTTAGCCTCCGATCACGGTCTGAATACATCCTGTATACAAGAATTGTCTAGCTATGAATTAAATAGAAATGGCATTAAATAGAAAACTAATTATTTTTATCATAAATTTAATTTACCCAAATATTTTTACCCACAAATACGTTATTGTGCAGAATCTCATATTCTTCAACAACATTTTTATTATTGGCTTCCAATGTTATATTGATACAATTATATCCCCAACAATGGCGTCTACAAACATAAAGCACCATCCAAACACAATACCGAATATGTTTGCATCAAATTGGACCAAACATTCGTCCAAATGGCTCCAACATGACCTACCTTTGTGGCTTCGACAAACCTCATTTTCAATTCTGTCAAAGAGACACCGTACAGCTCTTTGTGGTCGGCTTTGTATTTGTAGTCTGCCTTTGTTATTAGCGTTACATCGTAGTCATATTGTTATGGCCGGTGCGAATCATCCGACCAACCTTTGACCGTGATCCCGGGTAATCACTGGGATTAATGGCAGCGCTTAGTGTAGCAATAGATACGGAAATTAGCGAAATTCCCAATTCTGTTTTTGGATTAATGGTTGATTTCTGTTGCTTTATTATCTATGAGTGCCTCGTGGTCTCGCGGTACAAGTATATGCCGTGCGATCTAGAGGTCCTGGGTTCGATTCCCAGGTCGGGCAAAGTGTTATTGGGTTTTTCCATTAGGAAATTCTCAGTAGCAGCACGGAGTCTGGAAATTTGCCCGAAAAACGGCAATAGGCTCGCCCCCTATTACGTGGGACTGAGACATACTTGGCGAAATGTGGGTGCAGAAATGCACCTCTACCTACCCCTTCGGGGAATACAGGCGTGAGTTTATGTATGTATGTATTTTATAGGTACTAGTTAGGTTAGGATGTTGATATTATAGAAAATAGTAGATGAATTTGGCACTACTCCATACATACCGTCTTCAAAATAATGTTCTTCAAATATCTATACTAATTGTATAAAGCTGAGGAGTTTGTTTGGTTGGTTGAACACGCTTAACTTAAAAACTACTAGGATATAGGCTTTATACAAGCAGTGATGGCCTCGAGGATTAGGCGCGCGGTCGAGAATCTCGGCGGTCGCGGGTTCCAACCCCAGGCACACACCTCTGACTTTTCGGAGTTATGTGTGTATTCACGATGAATAACCACTTGCTTTAACGGTGAAGGAAAACATCGTGATGAAACCTACACACCTAAAAGTTCTTAGGAATTTCTTCGGTGTGTAGTCCGCCAACCCGCACTAGGCTAGATTGGTGGACTAAGGCCTAAACCCTCTCAGTTGTAGGGGAGGCCCATGCCCAGCAGTGGGTCGTATATGGGCTGATAATGAATAGGCTTTATAACGCTACCACCAATAAGCGAACCAGCAATTAAACAAGGAAAAAAATATTCATTTTGAAATCTATCTAAAATTTCACATACGAAGTTTCGAGGAACGGAAGGGAAAATAAATACAAAGCAAACTCATTGACATGACGTTGTATTTTATTCCCAATTCATATTTACGTCTAGCCATTTCTATAAGTAAGCCTTTGTCTTCCTAACGTGGATTTTCCCGATCACAAGGGTCATTTTTTTCTATTTTATGTATATTACGTAAGATTACCCCTAATACGGCTACCTGACCTTTGCAATCCAATCGAAATTATTTTGCCGAACCTTTCATAGTAATCTTTTAAAGGTTACTTTTACGTCAAATTGTTGCTTTGTGCCATGATCTTATCTACATTCCTTTGTTGGAATCTTTCGAAGATGAGGCTCGTTTTTACTAATTACTTCATTGATTGTGAATTTTCTTCTCGTTTCCATTAAGAATTAAAACCAATTTGCGTATTTCTACTTAGATAAAGGCACTTTTATTATTCACTTATAATTAAAATAAAACTAAGAAGTAAATACTTAAATACTGATTACTTTGATTGTCATTATAATACTAAGTCGTTTCTTTAATATTTTTTTAAATATAATAAATAAATACACCCAACAGTCACATACATAGTTCTTACTCCACACTAGGATACAACTTCTGTGTCGTGGTTATCAGAGACTACGAAAGGCTTTTTCGGTCTCACAAACACCCAGACCCGAAATAAATATTTATGGATCACACAAACATTTGTCTCGGTGCGGGGATCGAAACCACGGCCTTTCGTTTCGCGAGCTGGTGTCTAGCCGACTGCGCCACGGGGCTTTAAATAATAATGAGGATAAAGACTTTTATGGCCGAATACTGAAACGCCACTTAATCTGAGGGCAACTTATATTTATGTGGCTGTTTTAATTTATGCGGTATATACTTAAAAAATGTCATGTAAAACAACTTTTTATGGTAATGTTGCCATTTATGGAAATTTAAGAGGGCATTAGTTAATCACAGTCTTAAAACCGATAAATGATGTTTCAGTATACCGCTTAAAATATAACAGCCACTAAAGTTTTCAGTATTCGGCCATTATAGTGCTGATAAGGATTAGAAAAGTAGATTAAAATAAACATTATTTGGTCTCCGAAGCAATGTAAATTAAAAAACCTAACCTAACATGCCTGCCATATTGTGCAATAAAATATCCAACTTTTTAAATAATATACAATACAAGGCTCAGCTGGATTCAGTTTCTAGATTTGTAATTCTACCTCCTCATTGAGGTTTTAACTGACCATGGAGATTTTAAGTGCAAACTCAGGTACACTTAACTCCAATTAATAATTAATTCCGCAGATATAAATCATAATTACGACGCCCACTTTCACCCCAAAATTGCAACATAAAGTTGGTTGGAAAAAAGCGAAACAACCAAACTTTGTGACTCCTACAGCTTTATAGCCGTTTACAAAGTTTTCATTTATTTACGGAGTTAATTTATTTAGGGAAGTGTATATTAAGGGCCTGAAGAAAATTAATGTTTCGGAGTTTGGATAAAGTATGGTTAATATTTCACTACGAGATTTCACTTAGACTTTTTACGATAAAACGGTTTGCGGTATCGCTGCGGGCGAGGGTGATTTTTTTGTTGTTCATCTTAATAGTTTATGGATCCGCAACATTCTGAATTTGTATGGTAAGTTGTATCTTTTTGGGAAGGAAGACTGATATTCTTAACTTTTAATCGTAAACACGTCAACGGGCTGATGGGTTGAGTGACGAGAATCATATTATCATCAGCCTATATACATCCCGCTGCTGGGCACGGGACTCCTCTACAACTGAGAGATTTTAGACCTTAGTCCACCACGCTGGCCTAGTTCGGGTCGGCAAGGTTTCCTCACACTGTTTTCCTTCACCATAAGTGATAATTAATTCATTGTGAATACACACATAACTTTGTAAAGTCGGAGGTGCGTGCTTGAGGTTTGAACCTGCGACCTCCGAGATTCTCGACCGCGCGCCTGAACATCGAGGCCATCACTACTTCGACGACGACGAAAATCATATAATATCGCGGTAGGTACTTGACACACTTAAAACTTTAAACAATTAAAATCATCTTGGCCTTCAAAGGAGTTATAAACTTGCTAAAATATGTATATAAGATAAAACAGACTCAACACTCGATTTAAATGATTTTCTTATCCTCACCCTCAGCCCATATGCGTCCCACTGCTAGGCACGGGACTCCTCTACAGCTGACAGGGTTTAGGCCTTAGTCCACCACACTGGCCTAGTGCGGGTAGACGATTTTCTACATTAGGTATTCAAAACAATTTACGTTTTATCGTAGCAAAGAGTATAAAAATATCTTTAAATAATTTACGATACTTTGTTGTTTTTTTCTTGACGCCCTTTTAATTTTAAGAGGTCATTGCAATGGATATACACGGTATGTTCCACGGTATGTATGCTTTGATATATTTTAGACATTACGCTATTTTGTAACAGAGGCAGAGGTAGGAATAAGAAATAAAAGTAGAAATTATTCGAAGAGGAGAGGAACGTGGGTAAATTTATAAAAGTAAATGCTTTTTGCATCATCCTTGTGGTACAAATATGAAACGTAATTAAAAATTTTCAAATGTATGTTTTCTTTTCAAAAAATAATTAAAGATTGATGTGAGTTCATACATCCATCTACCAGGCACGGGACATCCATCGTGGTCTACAGCGGGTCAGTAGAAATCACATTCGTAAGAAATTCTTTGTGAGAACTCACAAGTATTCTTGACCAATAATTAATTAATTAATCAGTAACTTTAAGTTTATATGGCGGTAGTCCACTCCCTTAATAGAACATACTTAAAACAAATCATTAAACTAAACAAACATAAAACGGACAAACCAAAGATTATTCACGTTAACAATTCACAGAGCCGACAGTACCAAGACACCTAAACTTTCATGCATGAGGTGTCACAACCTCCCAGATGCCCCGAATGCCACAGTATCATTACAATGACCTCTGTGTTGATCCCTTCTGAATTTACCGCCCGTGTCATCGCCTAGGGAAGGGATTCGGTCATTTTATAGTTATTAGGTACCTGACGCCCAGAGATATCCATTATGTTTTATTATGCCAGTATAATTGTTGGATATGAGACAATTATTAAAGCTATCTTGGGTTGTTAAATTATATAGGTTTAATTGTTTGTGGTTCGCACGTGACATTTGTAAGACAATTTATTTATAAACTTTTGTAGCAATGTTTAGGAATATCATATAAATTTTTATAAATAAAATGCGACTTCGGAAGATACGTTATCTATCAATTTTAATGAATTAAATTTGTCACAAAATATCTGCATATTGTTATTAGAATACGGCAATAGATTGGCCTTCTATTACGAGGGAATAAAAACACATCTAGCAAAACGTATCTGCTTAGCCCTTAGGGAACGCAGGAGTCACTTTTTAGGTTATTCTGAGAAATATCATAACTCGGGTTATCTACTTCTTTCTTTTTTTATCTTACTTTCCATACTTAAAAATGAAATCCTTCTTGGGCTTCTCACGATTTTTTTGCCTCGTTATTTTGCCACGGATTCAGTTTTTGGGTCGGATAAAGTGTTATTTAGTTTGAAAACTTGCAGCTTATAGTTTTGAAATGTGTCACGTAAATGGCAAAATTCAGCCGCCGTTATATTTAGACTTGATGGTGCTGTCGAAATGTGGGTGTAGAATAACATATGTACTATATGTTTTTTACCGCTGATTTTTTTAAATTTCATACAAACATACGCGCCTGTATTCCCCAATGGATGGCGAGACCTTTGCCTTAATGTATCGGCGTTTCCGCACCTATGTTTCGCTTATTGTGTTAAGTTCCACGTAACAGTATGCGAGTCTACCGTTTTTCGAACACATTTCAAGACTCCGTGCTATTTTTTTAATGAAAAAAGATGTGTGTACTTATGTACACGCGTTAGAAGTAAACCAATTTTTGTTTCTTTTTCCTTATTCTACGTACTCATAAATATTTGACATCTAACAAATATGTCAATCCCTTTTTATGACTGTCACTATTCTACATTTTTAAAATCTAAAACATATAAACTTTTTTTACATACACATACATAAACACACGCCTGTATTCCCCGAAGGGGTAGGCAGAGGTGCCTTTCTGCACCCACATTTCGCCAGGTATAATATGTATCAGTCCCACGTAATAGGGGGCGAGCCTATTGCCGTTTTTCGGGCACATTTCCAGACTCCGTGCTGTTACTGAGAATTTCCTAATGGAAAAACCCAATAACACTTTGCCCGACCCGGGAATCGAACCCAGGACCTCTAGATCCCACGGCACATACTTGTACCACGAGGCAGTGATATACTTTTTTTGAATATCTCTTTCGTGACGGTGTGCGCACGCATCGTAAAAATTTACTCTCATCATTTTTCCCTAACGCGCCAGAAGAAGTATAACTTCAAAAACAGAATTACGCTTCAACCGACCTGGGACCTCGAAATCGCACGGTATAATTGCCTTGCGAGACCACGAGGCACGCTTTATCAAACAGCTATATAATCATATGACTTATATAATCTTGGGCCACGTATCTTTGTGTATCTAAAGTGTCGGAAACTCGTGTACAGCAACATCTTTGATATGGCGTTTCGTGTTTGTAATTTCCGGAGGCTCAAAATCTTCAAACAGTTTAACACAGGACTATAAGTGACACATTTCTTACCATAAGGTTGTCGAAAAAAACTGTTGTGGTTAAAAAACTGGTTCTTCATTTTTACATACATACATACATACATAAACTCACGCCTGTATTCCCCGAAGGGGTAGGCAGAGGTGCATTTCTGCACCCACATTTCGCCAGGTATGTATCAGTTCCACGTAATAGGGGGCGAGCCTATTGCCGTTTTTCGGGCACATTTCCAGACTCCGTACTGTTACTGAGAATTTCTTAATGGAAAAACCCAATAACACTTTGCCCGACCCGGAAATCGCACCCAGGACCTCTAGATCGCACGGCACATACTTGTACCGCGAGACCACGAGTCAGTCTTCATTTTTATTATTATTGTAATAGACTGAGACAGTTGAATTTAAACAGGTGATGTATTTCTGTTGCCGCTATAACAACAAATACTAAAAAACACAATAATAAAATACTTAAGCGAGGCTCCCATACAGCAGACATTTTTTTTTGCCGTTTTTATAAATAATGGACCCTTCGTGCGCGAGTCCAAGTCGCACGTGACCGATTTTTTTTTGGTTATAGGTATCTGTTTGTATTTGTATTATTAGCATTAAACATAAAATCGAGAAGTACTAGATTCGATTCCAAGGACGAACAATATAGGATATTACGTTAGTAAATTCTAATAGCAGCATGAAGTCCAAAAATATACAACTTATTTTTTTTATACAAGCATTATTTTTTCTATCAAATGTGAAGAGGCAATTTTCCTCGGTACTAAATACTCTTGTGTGTTAAATTTAAAAAAATGCCATTATATGCGCCTTGTATTAACGAAATAATTTTACAAGTGATTGAGCGAGTCAATTACTTTATTCATCATCATCATTATCAGCCCATATACATCCCACAGCTGGGCACAGGCCTCCTCAACAATTGAGAGGGTTTAAGCTTTAGCCCACCATGCTGGCCTAGTGCGGGTTGGCGGACTACACACCTAAGAAATTCCTAAGAACTTTTAGGTGTGCAGGTTTCATCACGATGTTTTCCTTCGCCGTTAAAGTACATGATAATTCTTTTTGAATACACACATAACTTTGAAAAGTCAGAGGTGTGTGCTTGGTGTTTTAACCCACGATCGTCGAGATTCTCGACCGCGTCTCTAAGCCTCGAGGCCATTACGGCGAATTAATACATTAATAAAGAATTAATGCTAAAAAATCCAGCTAGAATTCCTTAAGGTCATATACTAAAACCTTATCCGAATAGTTCCATTTGGCATCTTTAATTAATTTAATGGACGCGTTTGGACCTTGCGAGTCGAGATAATATCAATTTAAGGGGTCCAATGAGCTCAAGCTAAGCCCTTAATGTCGGCGAATGTGGCCAAATTTCTCTGCTGTTTTGCTAGTAGTTAATATGCGCGGGTGCCTCGTATCTGTAGGAGTTAATTTTGCCTGCGATTCTACGAAATGTGACGATAGATGGCGCTGTTTAAAATGAATTTGTTTAACAATTTAATTTACGGTGTGATATTATGTTGACTAATTGTTTTACTTCTACCTGACTTTTACAATTGTGAGGGATTGGAGACATTATTATTATTTTATATATGCCTGTAATTCATTTAAAAAGAAAAGATTTGTATTTAGGTGTGTAATGAATAAATTCAAAAACTACTGGACCATTTTGGATATATTACATTGACAAGCGTATTTGTGATATTGGAAGTGAATATATGTGTTTTTTTTTTAATTGCGCAAACACAAACAAATCAAATCGCTAGTTATTTTGTTTAAATAGTAGTAAAAGATATAATAAGATACATTAAATGGGCATGATGGTGAACAATGGTAGATTGAAGGCTTTGCTATACGCGGTTCTTATAAATAATATTTGAGATTACAGTTTATCAAATATTTATTTACTCGTAGATTACGTACATAAATATTTTACCCGAAACGGTAATCGAATCTGCGTTCTTGGGCCTCATATAACAAATTTACAAAGAAAAAAAAAAAAAGTCGGTACCTATTACTCGTAGAATTCAGCGTGCTTCTATAGAAAACTATTTTAAGAATATTTTTATAGCAATAAAGTAAAACATATTTTATTTTTGATAGTAACACAAATAACTCGTATTATTATCATCAGCCCATATATGTCCCACTGCTGGGCACGAGTCTCCTCTACAACTGAGAGGGTTATAAGCAGTGATGGCCTCGAGAATCTCGGCGGTCGTGGGTTCAAACCTCAGGCGCACACCTCTGACTCTTCGAAGTTATGTGTGTATTCACAATGAATTGTCACTTGCTTTAAGGGTGAAGGAAAACATCGTGAGGAAACCTGCATACCTAAATGTTCTTAGGAATTTCTTAGGTGCATATTCCGCAAGCCCGCACTAGGCCAGCGTGGGGGACTAAGGCCTAAACCCTCTCAGTTGTAAATAACTCATATTCCATTATTTTAATATTATTTCAACGAAATATTTATAATGGAGAGCGGATTACTGAACTGTGCCCGTCTTGTCTCTAGAGAAATTCAAAAAGTTTCAGTATTATGATTATGAAATTATACTACGGTGGGACTACAACATTTATTTTATGTAGCTTTTGACCTCGAATACGTAGGATTTATGTGGAATCACCCCCCTCCCCTCTCTAATATTTTTTTTAATGCATAATACCCACGTCCTTATCTCCCATTGGATAGGTAGAGATATACAACCAGACTGCCTGGTGGTCTCGCGGCACAAGTATGTGCCGTGCGATCTACAGGTCCTGGGTTCGATTGCCTGGTAGGGATAGTGATATTGGGTTTTTCCATTAGGAAATCGTCAGTAGCAACACGGAGACGGGAATTGTGCCCGAAAAACGGCAATAGGCTCGCCCCCTATTACGTGGGACTGACACATACGCGACGAAGTGTGGGTGCAGAAATGAACCTCTGCCTACCCCTTCGGGGAATGCAGGCGTGAGATTATGTATGTATGTATGTATATATGTACATAATACTTACGTCATTATCTCACATTGGGTAGTCAGAGATAAACAACCACTTTCTGCCATGTTTTTAAATCTTACGTAAAAGGTAGAGGCTTGCGACTCTAACACCGCATATCATATATAATATCAAGCTTGTTCTCAGAATTCATGATGACATAGAGAATTTTCTAACGGAAATTCTACTAAAATTTTCCCCAAACCGGGAGTCGAACACGGCACTTTTAGATCTCACAACACACACTTGAACCACGGGAACTAGTTGTGGTGCAGTCACCATGAAAAATGATTGTTTGAAGCAACGTCATTACATAACAAATTACTTAATCCAATCAAAATATCCATCCAATATTATTACCCTGCAAAAATAGCACATTCGATCTCTTCCCATCTTTTTTATTCTGTCACGACATCCTATTAAGTATGTACTCAAACATTCGCCTTTTACTCTAAGGAAATTGGCTCCGTAGCTTATCTGTCGAAAACCTGTTTCGTTCTTTGCCTTATGCATGTAATGTGACGTCGAAGGCGGGAACAAATTACAGAGGGTTTAATTATTTGCGTGGAAATGATTTGGGTATATTTTCAGCTCGTAGCTACACATAATTATGGAAGTGAAAACTTTATGCTTTTTTTTTAAATTACATACATACATAACCTCACGCCTGTATTCTCCGAAAGAGTAGGCAGAGGTGCACCCACATTTGCAGGTATGTATCAGTCCCACGTAATGGGGTGAGGGGGGCAAGCCTGTTGCCGTTTTTCGGGCACGTTTCCAGACTCCGTGCGGTTACTGAGAATTTCCTAATGGAGATGGATGGATGCCTGACCCGGGAATCGCACTCAGGACCTCTAGATCGCACGGCATACTATATGCTTGTGCCGCGAGATCGCGAGGCAGAGTTTTTTTTTAAATTCTGATACATATATCTGTAAATAAATATGTTATCACTCTTATCGTCGTATGCTCATTAGCTATCCGCAAATAAAATCCTTGTTAAAATCGGTCCAGCTATCTCCGGACATTAGGCAGACAACGAAAAATTACAAGAGGCAATAATTAAAACTTTCAAAAATCATTATTTCAGTAAAGTGCTTTGTAAAGATAAATATTTTAATAAAAAACTTTTTGACGTTACAAATATTCAATTTTATTATTCAGATTTTTCAACAACAAGAGAAGCAAAGATTAGTTTAAAGTAAAATTCTTAAACCAACCCACGAACTATCACATTTCATAACAATTTTTCATCCTTACACCTCTTTCCGAGATTAGCGGGCGAAAAGTTGGACGACAGATTTCGCGGACTAAGCTGCATTATGCTCGAGACGAGGACAGATATATAGGATGAGAGAGACGGGATTATACATTAGTTAAAGCAAAAAAACACGAAGTTTAAGACATCCGAAGGCGACCGTGTCACGCTCGGGAAACAGTGGAGAAACTAGCAAATCACATTTTCTCCAATTCCGGGCGTAGCATTAAAGAAAACACAATGACTAAAACGAGACCATTTAGGGCCATGCGATGAGCGGATATTAGTATAAATGTTTGTTTATTGTAAATAAATACTCTGTGATTAGTAAGCGTGAATATTTCATTTGTTTATGTAAATCGCACAGCACATACTTGTATCGCGAGACCACGAGACAGTCCGACCGGATTGCATTCCCGAATCAGGCAAAGTGTTATTGGGATTTTCATTAGGAAATTTCCAGTCTGGAAATGTGCCCTAAGAACGGCAATAAGCTCGCCTCCTATTACGTAGGACTGATACATACCTAAGATAAATAATAATAATAATACCTAAGGATACGATCAGAAATGACGCCATCCGAGAGAAAACCAAACTTATCGACATAGCCCAAAAGATTAGCGAGCTGAAGTGGCAGTGGGCAGGTCACATCTGTCGCAGGACGGATAACTATTGGAGGAAATGTGTTCTGGAGTGGAGACCACGGCTTAGCAAACATAGTGTAGGACGCTCTCTGGCTGGGTGGGGTGACGATATCCGCAAGGTGGCTGGCAGTGGTTGGATAAGGAGGGCTGAAGATCGAGCGCAGTGGTGTGCCATAGGAGAGGCGTATGCGAGCAGTGGACGTAAAAAAAGGCTGATGATGATGATGATGACGACGACACATACATACATACCTGGCGAAATGTGAGAGCAGAAATGCACATCAGCGGAGAATACAGCATGAGATTAATAAAGCATGAACTCAGCAAATAAGCTATATTTTAGCTACAATAATAAATAAACCCAACAGTCACATACATAGTTCTGACCCCACATTAAGATACGAGTCTTGTGTCGTGGGTAAAAGAAACTACGAGAGACTTTTCGGTCTCAAAAACACCCAGACTCGTAACAAATATTTGAGGATCACACAAACACGAGTCTCGGTGCGGGGATCGAACTCGCGGCCTCTCGCTTCTCAAGCTGTTCTCTAGCCAACTGCGCCACGGGGCTGTCAAAAACTGTACTGTTTGTAAATAAATAAAAATTTCGACGCATGTTTCGAGGCCCCAAACGTGGGGGCAGGAAGCATACGTCGTAGTTTCATATTGAACTCGCATCAGGTCCGCCTTACAGCAGGTGTTTCTGTGCCAAGATGTCTAAACATAAATGTTTTATGTTTATATAAGATATAAAATATCCTGTTGATGTTAAATAACTGGCGATTTGATATGAAGACTCTGTTTTAAAAACCATGATATTATCTATTATTAATTTTACTTTATTTTGATTCATAATTTTTGTTCATAATTTACCTCCTTTTTTTGTTTTAACAAGAATTTTCCGTTAATAACAGTTACTACCTTTCTCATATATCTATTTGTAAGGAATACTTCTATAAAATGATAGCTACGGTAGATGTACTTTCATTGGATTCAATGCATTGGGCACGGTTGTCCTGTACAATTGAGTAGGGTTAGGCCAAATTTCACCGTGCTGGTCCAGTGTGGACTGGCATAGTAAGTACATTTATCTCAGATTAGATCTCTCTATTAGATTAGCAGGCAATCTGCATAATTATCAATGATGTTTTCCTTCAATAGTGAACACCACACATGACGTTGAAAATTCAGGGATTTGTCTGCATCCGCAGCCACCGAAGTTTTGTCTCCACCGCGCGCCTAATCCTCTGACCATCAAGAATTCAGTTTGAAAAGGAAAAGAAGATTTGTTTTTTGATATACGAGGTTTAGATACAAGAGGTTATATTTAAGCGTAGTGGGAAGAAGCATCTCAGCATGAGGATATCGAGTGGGAGACGGGAGGTACACATGATGTTCAATTTAGAGCCAATAGATGACTAGACCTTCAATTTGGACAGCATCGTTCCATTAGCTTCCGTGTTGTCACTTTTTTATGCAAACAAAAAAAAAAAAAAAACCTCTCCACCACTAAACAAAAGCACCTCTGCCATTACTTAAACAAAGTTTAGAGTGCTGCATCCAGATGTCATAATAAAATGTCGAAGTGTATTTTAAAATTTAAATAGGTGGAACTAAGGAAACATAATTAAAATACCTTTCCACTACAAGAAAAGTTTGATGGGGAAAGCGTAGTTTCCTGTAACCGCGGGCTCTGTACACGTCGTTACGGTGAAAACTTCTTTGGAACTTGCTTATTCAAAAATCTAAATGTATTTAAGAGACGGTCGGATTCCCTCTTTAGTTTAGCAGCTGTGACAGAAAAGAAGAGAAATACTGCAATTTTGAAAGGAAATGTTACGTAGGACTTAAGACGATTGGCCGTCACCAATTGTCTTGGCGTGGGTGCCGAAACGCGTCTCTGCCTATCCGATCAGGTATATAGGCGTCAGTGTGTATGTATAGCATAGATAAAATTGCAATTATTTATGCTTCTATATTAATATTATTTTTCGAGGTCGTGATGGCTTCTAGGATTAATCGCGACGTCTGTTGGGACACATTATGGCGGTCGCGGGTTTAAGCCTGGGATATACACCTAACTTTTCGAAGTTGTGTGTGTAGTCAATACAAATTATCAGGCTTTTTTTATGGTAAAAGAAAACATCGTGAAGAAGCCACACATACAAATTCTCTACAAGACTAATCTAATCTGACAACCCGCACCAGGCCAGCATGTTGGACTAAGAACTCCTTCTTTAGTCCAGAATTATGACGTATATTATAACGCTAGATTAATATATTATACAAACAAAAAAGAACAGTATCAACACGCATTATACAAACCAAGAAAATACAAAATGATATTTTACGCATATTATGAAGAGAACAAAGTTATTTAAAGTGTAACTGAAAACATTGACACAATCTCCTATGCGGCGAGCAGCGTACGTAGAAACCAACAACAAATATCTGTGAGTTCAAAAACTAATTTTTCTACTTTGTACTGTTATTGGTTTTGTAAATGCGCAGTATTCGCTTGCAACAGCCGAGTTGAAAGTATCTTATGCAGTTGGCATTCCTGGGTATTGCAAATATTTTCTCTTACGAATGCCCATTTCTTGGGATTTATTTTTATGTTTAGCGTTCTTCCACAAAAAAACAGTGATGGCCTCGAGGTTCAGGCGCGCGGTGAAGACAAAAATCTCGACGGTCGCAAATTCAAATCCCAGGCACCACTGACTTGGATGTAGTTGGCATGATGATGAACGGTATTGACAATTCTGCCATTGGCAAATATTGGATTATGTATGCGTGTTTTGATTGGAACCGGAGCGGGTATGAGACTTAAATTGATTAAAGTGAAAATTCGACGTATCGAATATCGACGTATGTCTTTACGTACGTAACCATAGTCTGATGATGGAGCTGGAAGGTAGCCATAAGAACTCCATAATTAAACAACGCAACCCCATCGAGTTATTTTGTTTTAGTATCCATGATAATAAACTTTTGCTTAAATTTTATCTAATTTCGCTTTATTTAACCAATTTCTATAAAGTTGTAAATAGTAGAACATTTTTCGAAAAATGATATCATACAGAAGTTTCGCTTCTTACGTGTGCACACTAATACACACACACACGCGCACACACACATTTACCTCCTAAATTAAATTAAAGAGAATCTTGGTCTTAAGCCCGCTGCCTTCTTATTAAAAATAACACTTCATTAACACTAGCGTTCACTTCCACGAATTCATGCAAAAAAAATAACTAAAAATCTTCTATATTAGAGCAAATTAAACATTTTGACAGCTTGACACGTCTTCACAAATTATCTCTCCACCTCCCACTTCAATTTGTCACGATCCACAATTAATGCGATTACGTCACACGAAGAAAGAAATTCCCAACTTTACTTTGTTCCCGTGCAATCTAATCAAATACACATTTTCGTTACGCCCGAGCCAAGCGGAAGGAATGGGGAGCCATCGACACGGTCCAGAATATATTACAGGTGTTTGGGACTGAAGACACCTGTATAGGTTACTTACTAATATATTATTTTAAGTTTATATAAATGTTGTAAGTCGTGATGGCCTCGAGGTTTGGGCACGCGGTCGAGAATCTCTACGGTCGCGGGTTCAAACCCCAGGCACACACCTCTGACTTTGCCAAGTTATGTGTGTATTCACAGTGAATTATCACTTGCTTTAACGGTGAAGGAAAACATCGTGATAAAACCTGCACACCTAAAAAGTTCTTAGGAATTTCTTAGGTGTGTAGTCCGCCAACCCGCACTAGGCCAGCGTGGTGGACTAAGGCCTAAACCCTCTCAGTTGTAGAGGAGGCCCGTGCTCAGCAGTGGGACGTATATGGGCTGATGATGATGATGATGATATAAATTTTACTATTGCTGAAAGGATTTTGATGAGTTTAGGTAAGGAGATGGATGCTACAGCCGGTTATAAACATGTTATTAAAAAGAAAATTGGCTATATAAAGTATTTAAATATAAAATTGGTTGGCAAAAATCTGCTTCATACATGGAAAGATGCAGCAAAAATTCAGAAACACGCAACATTTTTGTCAGGGTTAAAATAAAAATAAATAAATTAAAAAGTCAGATATCCTTTAGTTGTGTAATGTTTTTTTTAAATCACCTGTTGATTCTTTGAGCGCTTAGAAATGTATTATATTATGAAATAGGAGAGAAAACTGTCTTAGAAATTGCCTTCTTGTTCATTGTCATGTATTAATAATTTATTCCTATACGCGCCAATGTCCGTCCCACTTATGGGTACAGCCCTGGTCTATTATTGAAACTTTATTCCATCAAACTAGCCTATTTTCTCCATAGAACTTGGTCCGAGTAACTACCAGGCAATACCACTTCTGATGGTAAGTCGAAACAGTTAACTGGCAAGAAACTAATATGATCATTACTTACTAGTCGATTCTATTACATCGACCTATTTCGTTCAAGTAACAAAACTTAATTTAAACGTTTTAAACCTGATTTCGCACCATTTATCGACACCGTCAACACGTCTTACCTCAACTAAGCTCAATACTTTGAACGAATGAAGGAACGAACGAGAGAATCTTCTTCGACTGAACGGACATTGTTTTCCCGTCGATTTCCATTCACTCCCCGATCCGTTGGACGCAAGATTTGGATTTGTGCATTCGTATATGTGATTTTATAAAAAAAATAAACTCCGTACATGGACGTGAGAATTCTATTACAGATGCACACAAGTTTTGCAATTTTCTCACTGTTAAGATATTGGAAACGTAAGATATAAAGGAAAGCCGTTATTCTAAATATATGTAGCTAGGTTAGACTAGAATTCGAGACTTTATGTTGCACTCCACGATGCCTCGTGGTCTTGTGGTACAAGTATGTGCCGTGCGATCTTGAGGTCCTGGGTTCGATTCCCGGGTCGGACAAAGTGTTATTGGGTTTTCCATTAGGAAATTCTCAGTAACAGCACGGAGTCTGGAAATGTGCCCGAAAAACGGCAATAGGCTCGCCCCCTATTACGTGGGACTGATACATACCTGGCGAAATGTGGGTGCAGAAATGCACCTCTGCCTACCCCTTCGGGGAATACAGGCGTGAGTTTATGTATGTATGTATGTATGTCCACGATGCCAAAGACAGGAACAGGTGGCGCGGCATAGTAAGAAGGACGACTACTGTCGGTGCACGGGATCACGACCCTCAACAATGAGGAAAACTACACGAGGAGGAGGAGGAGGAGGAGACTAGAATTATGTTCTAGTATGTCAATCGTGATGAAACCTGCACACCTAAAAGTTCGTAGGAATTTCTTAGGTGTGTAGTCCGCCAACCCGCACTAGGCCAGCGTGGTGGACTAAGGCCTAAACCCTCTCAGTTGTAGAGGAGGCCCGTGCCCAGCAGTGGGACGTATATGGGCTGATGATGATGTCAATCTGTGCTCACTGTCAGGTTTAGTTGTCACATTTCCAAAAGAAACGTTCAAACAAGTTAGACTAAAATGTCTTTTGTAATGTATGACGTTTAAAATTTTGTTGTTATCGGACATGATTATTAGGTGCATTAATAAACATTTACATACATACATAACCTCACGCCTATATTCCCCGAAGGGGTAGGCAGAGATGCATTTCTGCACCCACATTTCGCCAGGTATGTATCAGTCCCACGTAATAGGGGGCAAGCCTATTGCCGTTTTTCGGGCACAATTCCAGACTCCGTGCTGCTACTGAGAATTTCCTAATGAAAAAACCCAATAACACTTTGCCCGACCCGGGAATCGAGCCCAGGACCTCTAGTTCGCACAGCACATACCTGTGCCGCGAGACCACGAGGCAGTCTATACATTTTAACAGTGAATTAATATATTGCATTAAATTTCGCATTCATAATATTAGCTTGGACGTTAGAAGGGTTCCAAGAAAAGAAAATAATAATAAAAACTGCTAATAGAACAATGTTTTATAACAAACAGGGTCACTTTAATTTCTCTCACTTACTTTTTAAATCCACATAGACGAGGGCAAGAGAATTGCCTCAAAATAAAATAACACAAAGTGGCATAAGTAGCTGTTAGTTGACAAGGATAAAGCCACTCCACTAATAAAACTGACAAGAAAGTGAACAGACGAAACACCTCGCCGGATCGGAGGTGTTTCGACAAAAACATTAGGTACTATTGATAAGTAACACAAGATTGCGAAAACTTTTTATTTAACGTGAAAGACTAGTTTTCCGGTGCGAGTACGGACACAACTTTCCGGGTGCCAACAAAGTAAATTTAAAACTTGAGCGGACGTGGCGATCGCCATGGAATCAGTTAACAATGGCACTGTTTGGGCTGATTTTTATGGTATACTGATTTTCGAGGCCAAATCTAGCTGTATTTCGAGAGTATTGAAATAGATTTTTTAATTAATAAAAAAAAGTTTAAATGTCCAGGATATTAATAGTTCACTAGAGTCTCCAGTGTTTTTATAAATATAAAGATTTTTAGGTCCACTATCATTTGTTCAGACAATCTAATAAAAAAAAAACTACTCAAATTCTTTATTTCAGTATCAACAACCTTTAGCGTTGACTGTACCCATTAAACTAATGTGGCGTCAATTTATTATAATTTATTAAAAGCCGGTATTCCCCTGTCTATTTTCCGGAACAACATGTTTTTCTCTTTCGTTCGACTTCCTGTCAGATGTCGCCGTAATATTCACCCCCTTTTGTCATATGTCATTTATCTCAAAAAAAAAAAGATTTTATTCGGGCCATGTATAAGTACTCGTACTTTAACATATTCATTGCATACATTTTTAGTGCATCAATCAAAAACAGATTCTCGAGACGTATAAAATATTATTAGGTGTTCCCATAAGTTAATTCTCAGTCATAGCAGTCTGAAAATATGTTTATTTTTTTAATAATATTGCCCCTACTTACATAGGACTCAAATAAATAAAATAAATAAATACACCCGACAGTCACATACATAGTTCTGACCCCACATTAAGATACGAGTCTTGTGTCGTGGGTATCAGAAACTACGAGTGACTTTTCGGTCTCACAAACACCCAGACCCGAAACAAATATTTGTGGATCACACAAACATTTTTCTCGGTGCGGGGATCGAACCCACGGCCTCTCGTTTCGCAAGCTGGTGTCTAGCCAACTGCGCCACGGGGCTGTCAAAAGGACTTAAAGAGTAGCAAGCAAATAATTAGTAATTAATCACTAGCTCTCCTATTTAGGAATACAGCTAGTTAGTAACTTTTGAGTTGCATATTGAAGTTGAAATTGGAAGATCTGGGCATATTCCCGGTAACCATGACAACCATTAACTTTTCTACAAGTAATAAAATACAGTTATTTACCATTTCAATTTCGCAATAGAAATTGTAGTACGTAATTGAATCCTTTGTATGTATCAAACGACAACAGGGGTAATCCTGGGAAATTTAATTTCCACGAAAAACAGGGTTGAATGAAATTATAACCGAATAAATCCCAGCCACAAAAAGGCGGCGCGAGGTCTGAATCCCTCTTGGCGGATCGGGACAATAGAGGTATTTCCTACAGGAAGCGGAAGGTGGGACCAACAGACGGTTCCACGAATAACGTTGTCAAAAGCCATAATCTTGTTATGAATGTTTGTTATTTTTGTTGGCAACTGTGTAGTTGAAATATACCTTTACGGAGGAGGTGAAACAAAATCGCATTACACATTCCTTTGTGCAATTCTGCTTACTACAATTTGCTTTATATATCTTTTAATTTGGTATACATATACCTACTCGTGAATCTCCAAAGATGTAAAATCTACACCTACGGTTTGCCAGCTGTGGTTTTAAGTCCCATGTTCCGCGACAAGCTTATTGTCGCTTATCTTGTATATTCTCCTTCTCATAAAAAAACAGGCTGGCATGATAGTGGCGAATATTTAAAAAAGTCGGGAATATTAAAAATAAGGTCGTAAAAAAATAATAAGGCTTATAAATACTAAATCTTCTTAAACATTTAATATTTATCGCAAAATAATTATATCTCGGTCAAATTCACATGTCTTACTTTTGTATGAGAGTGAAATCTTGTTAGCCATTAAATACTTTTACATACTTTTACACTTTATTGTTCACCATTTAAACAGAGAAATAACAATACAAGAAACAACTTATAACAAAGTGGACAATCGGCGGTCTTATCGCTTAAAGCGATCTCTTCCAGACAACCAGGCGTGATGGAATATTTAACGAGTGATCAACGAGATGTGGGGGTGTTTAAATGAATTTATATGTGTAAAATTTATTTTGTATAAAAAAAATCGACTCTTCGCTACTAAAACTATGTTTTAACTAACTAAGAGCTGTGTGCAGATCAATCAATTAGTCACGCGGTATCAACAAGTAGATAGGGATGGTCGAGCAGCCTGACAGAAAATCAATAAGCCTAGAAATGACAACAAAATGAAAACACGTTGTAACAACCCTAAAAAGGGAGCTGATGGCTTTACACTTTTTCTTGTTTTGTTTCTCCCCTCTCCAATCATTTTGTAGGTAAAAATACCACAACTCCCGCAATCCTCATTGGTCATAAAGAGACGAGCCTTAATCGAATCGTCCACAAAATCCAATAAACCAACATAATTACCAAATCAAGCTATGATAGAATCAATAAGGGGGGATGATTCAATTGTCGCCGCACTTCAAAGGGATTTCAGATGCCGACTGCAAATGGAGGATTCTAACATCTTTTTTTGCAAAAAGACGTAAAAATCCTCCTCAGGGGCGGGTGCCATTTGAAAATTCTCTCTATATGCTAATAAATAAATTTACCCGGCAGAATTGATTTGACGCTAGGTAAATGTTGCGGCACATAAAAAAGGCCGATGGAAAACCAATTATCGGTCGCCCCCTACCTCCGTATCTTCAATAAACGCATTGACTCCGCTACAAATAAACTTAAAAGAAGATCGAGTGTTTCCCTTCTTGCAAACGTGACTTTTGTAATTTCTAATGGAGATTCGGTGATTTGACTCGGGTTAATAAGATGTTTTTGTGTACGGAGGCGTAAATGTTTGATTCTATTACCTAATACTGAATTAGTTTATGTAGGATTATTTTCTAGCATGAAATATATGAATATCATAGTATGTGCTATATACTATATGTTGACCGAATAGAGTATCATATGGCGAATTACGTCCATCTTCTTATCAAGTTTTTATGGAAATATTAATATATTCTTGCGGTTTTGAAAATACCAACATTTTTTTTTGTGAGACATCATTTCTCTTTTTTATATTTCGGCTATACTGCCATTAATATTTGCAACAAATACTTTTGTCGTCGAAATAATCACATAAGTTTGTCTCAGTTAGTTTTTCTGAAATTCTAACTAGTTTAGAAAAATACTTATTATTATGTATATTAAAATACAAAATTAACAATATGTAAAGAAAAAAGACCCCGTCGAGGATCATAAAGCTGGGACCAAATTTAAAAATAAAAATTAAACTCGATATTTCTTGATTTCTTCATTCGTGCACGTTGAACAGCCGCTACGGTGCAAAGTTTTAACGCACACTCAAAAGACCTCAAAGAAGGCAAACATTTTGAAAGCAACACAATGGAGATGGAAACGATCCATTAATCAAAACTCCGCAAATCGTCACACTTTGAAAAAGACTTGGGTTTTTTGATGATGTCCTTGAAATTTTACAAAGGTTCTTTATGAGGTTTTTGAGATGAAGTTGATTCAATCGCTGTTCTTCTTTGGTGCAAGTGTAAAAAGTTTTACAGATTGATTTAATGTTTTAGTTTTTTTTTGCCTTGATCTTTCAATTCTGAGGGGTCCCGTTCTACGGTATTGTATTGGCCTATATGCGTCTATTTCTGAGCAGTCTTTTCTATGTTGTGACGGAAAATTATGCTCTTTTACCTTACTTCATGACACTAAGGCAGCATATTTTATATTAATTTTATTATTATTTATTCGGAAATCCTTGAGGTCAACAAAATATCAATAAACAATTATAGTGGCATGAACCCAATTAGCTGTCTCCACCTATAGAATCAGAAAATATAAATACATACATACATAAAGTCACGCCTGTATTCCCGAAGGGATAGGCATTGGCAGTGCATTTCTACACCCACATTTCGCCAAGTATGTATCAGTCCAACGTAATAGGGCTCGAGCCTATTGCCGTTTTTCGGGCACATTTCCAGACTCCGTGCTGCTGCTGAGAATTTCCTAATGGAAAAACCCAATAACACTTTGCCCGACCCGGGAATCGAACCCAGGACCTCTAGATCGCACGGCACATACTTGTACCGCGAGACCACGAGGCAGGTTTATAACTGTTTGGGAATTTGCCCGAAAAACAGCAAAACACTGGCATGGTACGGGTATGAAAACGCATTTCATCTTACTTTTAAAAGCCCTGTGGCGGAGTTGGCTAGGCACCAGTCTGCAAAACAAGAGTCCGCGGGTTCGATCCCCGCACCGAGAAAAATGTTTGTGCGATCGGCCTCTCGTTCACACGGTACATTCTTGTACCGCGAGACCACGAGGCAGTCGTGGATATAAATAAGTTAGTCATGAGCAAACTTATTTTTACAGATTGCTTGCTTACTTATTCTTACACATACTACGTGAACAGCTTAATTTCTATAAATTAGTAAAAAAAAAAAGTTAATGAGAACAGTAAGCCTTAAGCGTCGCAGGCCAAGAATTCGCTGAAGAGACAGTCTACATGCCTTCGAGAAGGACAGGCGTAACTTGGCAAAGAAAGAGAAGAGTGGAAGAAGAAGAGGGAGGCATTTGCACAGCAGTGGGATCTATTGTAGGCTAGGAACAAAAAAGTGAGAACAGTGGAATATAATATGTCTATTGTGTATGTCGGTAATAGTGGATGTGTCATTAGAATTTTAATAGACATAAAAGGCATAAAAGTTTCAACATTGTTACAATTTTAAGATACATGCATACAGAAAGATGAGATTAAAATTCAGATGCTTGTAAATTTTTTATTTATTTTTTGAACCTGCTATATTTTAATAGGTTCTGAAGTTGGTTAATATACCTTGATACTCTCCATTATAAACACAAAGTAGATTATGATTTTCGAGAAATACTTAAGAATTTTATAATGTCGTTTAGGGGTAGTTCTAAGTATATTTTACGGTTCAACTTAACTATGATCTACAAACCTAATATAAAGGAATTTATTTTTATGATAAATTACTTTAATAATTTGTGTCCTATATAAATTTAAAAGAAAAATATACATTCCAACTTGTACCAGTCGGTATTAACGCAAAAGGTTGCTAAAGGAAAAGTCTCAAGAACTCGCTCGGAAGGGTCTCAAACGGAATCTGGTCGGCAAGCGGCGACCGTCTCAAATGATGCTCGACCAAGTCCTCATCTTAATATTTTAAGCGAAAAATTTATCTGGCCCAGTTCTAAAAACGTTTGCCAGTTCAATTCCGCCGGTGCTTCAAGTCGTAACGTTGCTTTCTGTTTGATGTTTTATTAAAAATGACTTCATTATTGTTTGACAAAGGAAATGTTGAATCGTCCGTACTGTCACGAGATGACTCGGAGGAATTAAGTGGCTGATGTTAATTGCACAGAATATATTGTTGTCTTTGTTTCTTCTGTTTCTTCTTGTTGATAATTTTAGCTCGACTTTGTTGTCCTGGTTACAGTTTTTCGACATGATGAAAAATTGTTGTCGAAAGGGTAGGCAGAGGTGTGTGGTTAACATCATCATCATCAGCCCATATGCGTCCCACTGCGGGGCACGGGCCTCCTCTACAACTGAGAGAATTTAGGCCTTAGTCCACCACGCTGCCCTAATGCGGGTTCGTGGACTACACACCTAAGAAACCTAAGAACTTTTAGGTGTGCAGGTTTCATCACGATGTTTTCCTTCACCGTTAAAGTAAGTAATAATTCATTGTGAATACACACATAACTTCGAAATGTCAGAGGTGTGTGCCTGGGTTTTGAACCCGCGACCGCCATGATTCTCGACCGCTTGCTTAAACCACGGAGCCATCACTACTTCTTACTGGTGTACATACATTCTATTAATTATTATTCGCCTTTTAATTGCTGTTACCAGGCTGGGGTGACCTTATTGCTATTACCATTTCAATACTCAGAGATGCTACCTGGAAATCGAGCCAAGGAACTCTCGTCTCACAGACTGATATCTAATTAACAATAATGATGTCATGATCTTTTATCTTTTGACAGCCTCGTGGCGCAGTTGGCTAGATACCAGCTTGCGAAACGGGAGGCCGAAGGTTCGATCCCCACACCGATACACATGTTTGTGTGATCCACAAATATTTGTTTCGGGTCTGGGTGTTTGTGAGACCGAAAAGTCTCTCGTAGTTTCTGATATCCACGACACAAGACTTGTATCTTAGTGTGGGGTCAGAACTATGTATGTGACTGTTGGGTGTATTTATTTTATTTATTATTATACTTTTCTAACATAATTAATTGATTGCGGTTTCTACGATGTCATATTCCATACATAACGCCGCTCTCATCATTAATTCTCTATTGGACCAATTGAAAAATGTACTGAAAGGCAGAACTGATCATATTGCCTAAAGACTCTCCTAATTCAAGTAATAATGCGCACGAGCGATGTGTCTGGTTGGTAAATATATTTTTTTCAGGATACTCAGCGTATTATTAAAACGCTCTTTGTTATGTCGACATTGAGATCGGTCGAGAGGTTAATAAAATATTTTAATGGGAAAATGCTAAACGTTTGCAAATAAAGAGCAGCCACAATTTTTTTTTCGGGACTTGATATACAATTGCGAAGGTTCATTGTCACTATTAGTGCAAAACCCAGACACACCTTTAAGATGCAAGTATCCATATTCAATTATTAGAAAGAATAAGAAAGAACAATTGAACATTGAACAAATTACCTACATACTTTTTTATAATATTAATTTTTTTTTTTAATTTTGTATGTATTTTTGTATATATGTATATATATTGTACACACTGACTACCCTCTCATCTATCCTTTCTTTGTTTCCATGCTATGGTTGTCTCTAAAACATCGCCTTGAGCGATAAGACCGCCAATTGTACTATTTTCCTTCTGTGTTTTTGCTTTGTTAATTTTCTCCGTGTGTACAATAAAATGCTAATAAATAAATAAATTGTTTCGTTACTGGAAAGGTAGCATATACCTAGTCAACAGTCACACACAATGCTGATGCTAATCTAAAATTCAACTCACATAATCGTAAAGACGTTCGTTAAGAGAATCACGTTTAATTTGTACCCTAATATGAAATTATCTCGAAAATTTAATTAGAGCAGCCGCGATTGCTCTATTACGTGTGTGTGATGTGATGTCGTTGTTATCTCCGAAACATCTTTGCAGATAACTCAGTATCCAATTAACGTAATTAGGAGTTGTAAGAAATAAGACAACTGTTCGTGGAGCGAAAACTGCTTCTAGCTAGAACGTTTCGCTTGTAACATTCCGTTTATGATGTATGAATGATATTTCGGAATTAATTAAATAATTTTGTGTACGTCAGCCCATTTACGTCCTCTTCTGATCACCGTTCCCTATGGCAAAATTTTCTGTTTCGGTTGTCAACGTTAGGTCACTTTAGAAAGACTATAGTTGTTGCAATAGGCAAGTGATCGCATTCTATAACGCGATACACTTACATGACTATGGAGTGTATGTAATTCGGATTTTAGTTATTCCGGAATATATTAGTTATGTAATCTCATTGGGAAAATATAGGGCAATCGTATTGCTTCAAGTATAATCTCTCTGTTAAAGTGGCCCTGACACGGACGTGCCAAACCTTTGGGGAACCACGGTCCGATCTGGCTACGGCTTAACCAATAAGCAAACACTCCAAATTTGTTCTACCAATAAACAACCACTCGAAGGGGTAGGCAGAGGTGCATTTCTGCACGCACATTTCGCCAGGTAAGTATCAGTCCTACGTAACGGCGGGCCTATTGCCGTTTCTCGGGCACAATTCTAAACTCCATGCTGCTACTGAGAATTGAGTAATGGAAAATCCCAATAAAGCTTTGCCTGACCCGGGAATCGAACCCAGGACCTCTAGATCGCACGGCACATGTGCCACTTGTGCCGCGCGACCACGAGGCACACTAAATATCTTTTGAATTTAATATAATTTTGCTTAGTCAAAAGCGTGTGCTCTGGGATTTAAGGTATTGACTTTTTAATAAAACGTCGTTTAATTATTTAATTAACAGTTTTCAGAATTTAATATGTTATTTATACGATGTCTGCGGTTTCGTTATTTGTTCTATTCTAAGGTTGCCTGAAGGAGATTATTTTTAGCGATAGCATCTCTTATGATCAAAGTGTTTGTTCTGTTTAAAGTAGGTATAATATCGAACTCCTGTAACAATAGTGTTGTAATTCAAAATGAAACAATTTTTGGAATTAACAAAAACTGATTATTAACTTATTAATTTAAAAATAAATGAATAGTTTTTAAAATAATAGACAAGTTATTTGACGTTCGAAACATTATTGTTGAGTGCGAAATAATGTTGACAGCCCCGTGGCGCAGTTGGCTAGACACCAGCTTGCGAAACGAGAGGCCGCGGGTTCGATCCCCGCACCGAGACAAATGTTTGTGTGATCCACAAATATTTGTGTCGGGTCTGGGTGTTTGTGAGACCGAAAAGTCTCTCGTAGTTTCTGATACCCACGACACAAGACTCGTATCTTAATGTGGGGTCAGGACTATGTATGTGACTGATGGATGATGTATTTATTTAATGTTCTGCGGTATAATTTTTTTAGTCGTATAGTATTATACGCTCAGAGAAATACCAATATACGTAAGGTGTAAAACTCGCGAAGAATAACCTGTGATTATAACTAGTATAATCGAGTTTTGCTAGGAGTAGTGTTATGTCCAGATGTTTCAGGTTTGGTTTGTATAAATAAAACTACTAAAGCTTGGTTTCAATAGCGTCTGACACGTCCACTCGGTCCGATATCACAGGTAGTAGTGAACCGGTTTGAGTGGGGAACAGCGCTTATATTATGATTTATTTTCCCGTTTACCTTACAATTTATTATTAATATTACGTGTACACTACGAGTAGTGAAGTCTTTATTCATATTCGTATCTTTACATATGAATCACACGAGACTTATCACCCGAATCCTTTTGATTTTTAAGAGTTTCGTCTGGATCGAAGAGGTAGACCAATGAAGACTATTATCTTGTATAAGAGTTAGTATAAATTGCAGCAACCAGATAATAATGTTTTTAGTCTGGTTGTAATCTTACGGAAACGTATTTATATATTTATGACGTAGTGATGTCAATTTTCATAACATTTTAATTGCCCCTTTTGATTATTTTTTTAATTTTATTCTGGCACGGCAAAGTGACTCCACTGTACCTGATGGTAAGCACAGTGGAGTCCAGAAAAATAATACCGACCAGCGAGAAACGATGGTCACCCGCTGGTCGACACAATCATGCCGGCCCGCACAAATGCTTCTTCACGCTTCGCTTAAAGGATCCAGGATCATAGGAAGGAGGGAACACGTGAGCCGGCAAACTATTCCACAGCTTGATGGTGCGGCAAAAGTAGGAGTTGGCGAACTTTTTAGTTCGAGCCGCGGATGTTGTGACCACAAAGCTGTGGCTTCGCATGCCCGCACGCGTGGTTCTGGTGTGGAACGGAGAGGATGGGACAAGGTTAAACAATTCTTCAGAGCACTCACCATGATACAGACGGTAGAACACGCCATTAGCCATTGAAACCAGACGTCGTAGGTTTGATATCCGCATTGACGCCAATGTTAGTGCGATCCACAAATATTTCTTTATGGCCTTGATGTCCGTGAGAACAATTAGCCTCACTTAGTTTCTAGTACATGAGTCCATGGGCGGCGGTAACCGCTTACCATACCATTGCTCGCCTGCCTACTGAGGCAATAAAAAAAAAACATAAAACTTTATATCTTAGTGTGTAACTAGAACTTTGTATGCGTTTTTATATATTGTTATATGCGAATTCATGTTAAATGCTCATACATTTTAAAAGCTGTTAGTGAAACAATGAAAATTACGCAATTGAAACGAATGCCCGTAATGTATTCTAAACTGATTACCATCCACCTGGATTGCCATTTAAAATGTTTTTAATAACGAGCAAATATACATAAAATAGTTTTTTGTATGTAAATATCTAATTGGTAACTTGTTCAATTATTTTAAATTCTCTGGCTTACCTACTTTTACCATGCAAATACAAAAATTCAAACCAAGACATTTTAGCCGTACAAAATTTAAAATTACAGTCTAATTTTTGTTAGAAACGAGTGAAATTTTGAAGAAAAAATTTAAAATTTGCGAAGGACTAAGCATAACTTAAAAGATACATTGGAGTTTCTCATAACTTCCGTAGTGTAAATAATTCTAAGGACACACGATCAATGCCAGTAAATAATATCAACTACAAGTTAGTTTCTAATATCTACATACGAAAAGGATCCAATCCACAATAATGTCAAAAATTGACATTTCGTGTTGCTGAGGGAGTTTCTTGCCGTTTCTTCTCCACAGCTATAACACGTTTCGAAGCGGCAATAGTTTAATAGTTTAAAAAATATTAAAAAGTGTAAAATTGAAGATTCAAAAGAACTTGTAAAAAGTCTATTTGAATAAAGATAATTTGACTTTGACTTTGACTTTGAATAACTTAAGTACACCAAACTGGTGCTAAATATCGATATTATAGGTCAGTAAAAAAGACCCACGTAAAAACAGCTGTTTTTCATTGATAAATTATTAATATCGGAATCAGCCCACCTCTATTGGCACATGTATATATTTTTTCACATTTTTTTTCCAACCGTATGTATTTAAAAATATCTCATCATATACAATATTAATAAGCAGTGATGGCCTCGAGGTTTAGGCGCGCGGTCGAGAATTTCGGCGGTCGCAGGTTCTAACCCCAGGCACACACCTATGACTTTTCGAAGTTATGTGTGTATTCACTATGAATTATCACTTGCTTTAACGGTGAAGGAAAACATCGTGATAAAACCTGCACACCTAAAAGTTCTTAGGAATTTCTTAGGTGTGTAGTCCGCCAACCCGCACTAGGCCAGCGTGGTGGACTAAGGCCTAAACCCTCTCAGTTGTAGAGGAGGCCCGTGCCCAGCAGTGGGACGTATTTGGGCTGATGATGATGATGATGATACAATATTGTGTATAAATTGTACTACAAATAATTAACAATAATAATAATATTCTACGTTAACAACATACTCTCATTCTACTTTAAAATTAATATCCATGAAGAAATACGTTATAAACTTCAAATATCAATATCTCGAAATTACTTTGTGTGGATTGGAACCTTTTCGTGTAACTACGTCCAATTGGAACTAGTTCTTCGAACAAGTGCAGAATTCTTACTTCAGTCTCAGAGTCTCACTCAGTGGACTTGATTTTGGTCCAGTTACTAAAATTATTAACACGTCATACGAAATTGCCTTAGAAAAAAAATATTGTTTGGTTTCGGTCGTCAATTATTTTATGGGTTGGCTGGATTAACAGATATCACTTTTTTTTACAAGAGGAAAACGCCTTAAGCTCCCTGTTCGGTACCTCGGGGGAGGCTGTAAGATTCAATTTGCAACGCCTTAATTATACCAGACGGACGGCCTGTGTATTTAAGAGCTTGAGCGACTCATTAAGGCAAAACCTAAACTGCTAAATATAAAGTTGACATTTGGGGAGTGTATGCTTGGTTTACGAAAAGCGTTCATTTATATAATAACTGAAATTTGCAGAGTTCATTTAAATTTCGCTAAATTTCGTGGAGTGTGGCTCTCAAAGGAAGAACTATGGTTTCCACCCAACACGGAAAGGTAAATTTTTATATCACGATTTTGGGCTTCTATGGAAGTACAACCACTGACATACACTGACATCCCTGAAGAATAAATTACTCGACAGCCTAGTGGTTGCGCGGCAAAAGTACGTGCCGTGCGTTCTAGAGGTCCTGGGTTCGATTCCCGGGTCGGGCAAAGTGTTATTGGGTTTTTTCCATTAAGAAATTCTCAGTAGCAGCATGGAATTGTGCCCGAAAAATGACAATAGGCTCGCCCCCTATTACGTGTGCCTGATACATACCTGGTGAAATGTGGGTGCAGAAATGCACCCCTGCCTACCCCTTCGGTGAATACAGGCGTGAAGGTATGTATGTAAGAATAAATAAAAAAATACACACAACAGCCACATACATAGTTCTGACCTCACACTAAGATACGAGTCTTGTGTCATGGGTATCAAAAACTACGAGAGACTTTTCGGTCTCACAAACCCCCGAACCCGAGACAAATATTTGTGGATCGCACAAACATTTGTCTCGGTGCGGGCATAGAACCCGCGGCCTCTTGTTTTGCAGACTGGTGCCTAGCCAACTCCGCCACAGGGCTTTTAAAAGTAAGATGAAATGCATTTTCATACCCATACCATGACTGTGGTTTAAAGTCCTAGGTAAGGCGAGTCTTTTGCTGTTTTTCGGGCAAATTCCCAAACAGTTATAAACCATAACAACAGTTGCATTTCGGAGCTTATAATTCGCAATCACAGTGAGTGGATTAGCTTGTCAGACGTAATTAATAGGAAGGATAATTCTAAATTGTAAATATCTAAACCACATCTATAGTTCAAAATACATCTCGTGTTATTATGGAACAGCATCAAATTATTTCATTACCCCCGCTACATCCTGTCGATGGCTCACGGGGTGGTAATTAACCCTTGTACAAAATATAATACGATCAAGCGAAACCCGCACAACAAACAGCCGATACAATATTGTTTACTCTGTAATTAAGGAATTCATAGACGCCGGAAAGAATTTCGAATAATTTATTGCGTTTTTCTATTTAACGATGTACGGAATGCTTTTATTAATGACCAGTATTTTCCGGTACCTAAATGTAGTTTTGTTTAACAAAAAATCAAAGTCTTTAACCGTCTCTTAGGTTCCGTTAATATCTGAAAAATCATTAAAATTAGATAATGGTGCCTCGTGACTGCCTCGTGGTCTCGCGGTACAAGTATGTGCAGTGCGATCTAGAGGTCCTGGGTTCGATTCCCGGGTCGGGCAAAGTGTTATTGGGTTTTTCCATTAGGAAATTCTCGGTAACAGCACGGAGTCTGGAAATGTGCCCGAAAAACGGCAATAGGCTCGACCCCTATTACGTGGACTGATACATACTTGGCGAAATGTGGGTGCAGAAATGCACCTCTGCCTACCCCTTCGGGGAATACAGGCGTGAATTTATGTATGTATGTAAAATTAGATAAAGGAATAGTGAGTAGAAAATAATCATATGTCCGTCGCATAAAGCAAAGAGTACAAAAAACGTGAAGTTTTGCTTATAATATTATTAGCCGTATTGTGAGATTGCCTAACGTTTGGAATTGGTAGTCTCAAAGCTACTCGAAGTAATACTGTTTCTAAAGACATACGTCTTCTACACTCAATCGATTTTAAATAACCTTTAACTGTAAATTTGTCGTCATTTGAGTTTCATAAGTTTTTTAATTCTGCCCTTTAATTCGTATTAGCTCACCTTGACATCATATTTTTTTTTTATCTTTTTTTTTAAGGGTTAACATCATAATAAGAAGGCCGTAATTTAAACACTAATGATATTTTTATCCTGTAAAATTGTGTTTTCGTTTCGGTCTTTTGTTCAGCCATTTCCGTTCGAATGTCCAGATACCGACCTTGATTATAAATTAATTATTCTAACCGCCTCTTCTTTTATCTATGTCACCCCGTATACGTCACTCTCACTACTTAAGAGACTTCAGGGTTGAGGACTTAGTAAAGATTTACACTAAAAGTTTACCTAGGAACATTTAGGTGTGCAGATGTCCTCACAATGTAAGTATTACTTTACCGTTAGTATAAAAAAAAATTCAATACGAACTCATTAAAGATAATATACGTCATATTTGCGTATGTATATCATACGGTGTAATATTGCTATTCAAAATTACAATATTTCGCTGGTAACGGAATATTTTAATCCCTTCCCACGGGATGTTGGCTTGGAAAGGATTTTCTGCACACATATTAGTACGCACTGAAGACCTTGAATTGTTAATTAGTATTAAGTTATATTTTACATACATACGCTTGTCTTCCCGAGCAGGTAGACAGAGGTTTCTATTTTAATAAATGTACATGTTTCACATATATTTTTTGTTCCAGGTAATAGAAATTGTTCAATTGATCCTTGTACATGTAAGTAGTGTAATAAAATGTAAATAGTGATGGCCTCGAGATTTAGGCGCGCGGTCGAGAATCTCGGCAGTCGCGGGTTCAAACCCCAGGCAAACACCTCGGATTTTTCGAAGTTATGTGTGTATTCACAATGAATAATGGGCTGATGATGATAATGATGATGATGATCCTTGTACGTGCGCCGTGCGATCGAGACTCACCAGGTTAGAATCCGGAGACGCATAAAGTGTTACTGGGTTATGCTTAAGGAAATTCTCATTAGAAACAACGAGTCTAGAAATGGTTCTAAAAAACTGTAATGAGCTCTTCCTTTTACATGGCAAAAAAACATATCTGTTGTACCTTGGGTATGGCGTGAACGTAGGTACTTTTAGAACGCATGTTGCTACTTAGAATTCTCTTAGGAAGCTTCCTTTGAATAAGTTTAGGGAATTAATTAAAGATAAACTTTACAAAAAAGCATACTATAAAATTTCAGATTTTATTGAAAATAATAAGCCTTGGAAGAAAGTAAATTGATCGGAAATGTATTGTGTTGCTACAGTTTGTATCTTTATGACATTTATGATGTAAAATTGAAACTATGTCAATTTAAAAAAATAATAATAATATTGCTATTTCTATTTTTTAAAAAGACATTTCGTGTTGCTGAGGGAGTTTCTTCTCCACAGCGATAACACTTTTCGAAGCGGCAATAGTTTAGTTTAAAATAGCTTAAAATTGACGATTCAAAAGAGCTTGCAAAAGTCTATTTAAATAAATATAATTTGACTTTGACTTTTACTTACGTAAAACCCCAACAACACTTTGCATAATATAGAATCTCGTTTTAATAAACTTTTTCATAGTGCCGCTTTCTTTTCGAGAAAAGTAGCATTGGCATAAAAATAGTTGCTTTGTTTGCCAGAAAAATACCATCAAAATGTAGCGTTAAAATATTAAGTATTCAGGAAGTTTTTTCGTGTTTCTTTAATACCAGCTTGAAAATAGAACACTGGTTAATTTTCTGTGTTCACTTTGGTCTAGTAAAATAATAATGTTTGGCATATTGAGTTCATTAGGTTTCTTGTCTCTATCCAGTAAGCTATTATTAATATACATGTAACATATATGTATGTAAGACCACGAGGCATTATTAACATTGCATTGCAAATAAATTCAATTTTCTTCAGTTTAATTTTGGTTTAAAGACAAACCGTTCGGTGTCAATTTTTTGCCATCATCATCATAATCAGCCCATATACGTCCCACTGATGGGCACGGGCCTCCTCTACAACTGAGAGGGTTTAGGCCTTAGTCCACCACGCTGGCCTAGTGCGAGTTGGCGGACTACACTCCTAAGAAATTCCTAAGAATTTTTAGGTGTGCACGATTCATCACGATGTTTTCCTTCACCGTTCAAGTACGTGATAATTCATTGTGAATATACACATAACTTACCTTTCAATGTATCTTATTTTATGTTTTTGTTTTATGTTTAGTGTACAATAAAGTGTTAAATAAATAAATAACTTGCAAAAGTCAGAGTTTCTTTGCCATTGTTGATAATTATGTAAAACAGTAGCAGAGGTGGGTTTGTTTGTTTGTGTTACAGTGTCTCTGTCCATACTATGATCATGACATGAAACCAAACCTGAGTGTGAGGCTTGAAAGCGGCAATCGAGAGAACCGATTTTGGATTCCCGATTCGGCCAAAAAGTTAACGGCTTTTCCGTTTAATACTAGCAGCTCCACGGAATCAGCATATGTCCCCGAAAAACTGCAATGCACTTCCAATCTGGAACTTTCAAAGTCAAAGTCAAAATCATCTTTATTCAAATAGACTTGTACAAGTTAATTTTAATTTTTTAAAACTATTGCCGCTTCGAAACGTGTTATCGCTGTGGAGAAGAAACGGCAAGAAACTCCCTCAGCAACACGAAATGTCATTTTTTAAAAAATAATAAATATAATTATTATCTATAATTAAATTTTTTAAATGTCATTATATATATAAATTTAATCTTATGTATGTCATAACGATACAAATTGTAGCAACGAAACTTCTGATCAATTTACTTACTCCCAGGGCTTATTTTCTCCAATATAATCTGAAATTTTATAGTAAGCTTTTTTATATAGATTATCTTTAATTGATTCTTTAAACTTTTTCAAGGGAAGCTCCCTAATACCCTTTGGGAGTTTGTTATAGAAGCGTACACATTGCCCCATAAAAGAGTTATTAATTTTCCGGAGACGAGTTACGTGTTGAACGAGATTACATTTGTTCCTAGTATTTTTAAAACACAGATGCCGAAATTTGGATTTTGGAATGTGAAACTAGCAATAAGTTTATATGTGAAAGGCCCTTTTTTTAAGTCTACCCGCATAACTTTGAATGGAAATTACCGTTGAACTATTTTAAGATCTATAAAGCGATTCCCTCAAAGGCTGTAAAACCTTTATGGCACGAAATACATTATTCAGGATAAATGGGACGGGTAATTGTCACAAGATTACACCAGATATACTTAGAATAAAACCTATTGACATAAACATTAGAGATAAATATCCAGTCTAGACCCCGAAAAAATATATTCTCTCCTGTAAATACAAGTCTTTTCGGTCTACTAACATTTTTTGTAATGGAAATCGGACCCAGAGTTTATGGATTAACTTCTCACCACCAGAATCACGGTGGCTATCAAGGAAACTTTACGGAAGTTGAATTCTAGAAAGGTTTTAAAATTATCATTCACAATTCAATCTTTTATTCTTTTAAGAAATATTTAAAATAAGAACTCCGACAACAGTTCTGTTTATGCTTTTGATTATTCTCAGCCTATCGCCGTCCACTGCTGAACGAAGGCCTCCCCAAGTAGGCGCCAACCATGCCGGTCTTGAGCAGCCCTTATCCATCCGCTACCCGCCACCTTTCTCAAGTCGTCGGACCATCGTGCTGCAGGACGTCCTACACTACGTCTACCTAAGCGCGGTCTCCACTCCAAAACTTGTCTGCTCCGACGGCCGGGTGTAAGGGGGGCGAATAACATCTCACGTCCCCAACTGCCAACTCCACCTGCACGTGGTGGACCAGTGGCGGCATAACCACTCATTTAAGCTGTAATGCCTTAAATACCAAAACCTTCGGTGGGCAGCAGCACCGTCGGCTAAAGCTTTCCAGCCACTGCGGTCACCAACCCGCTTGCCAAGCGTGGTGACTATGGCAAAATCCCCCAATAGCAACTCCCATTCTTTTGATTATCCATTGAAAAAAAACTTTTGTTAGTATTTCTATCAAAATATTAATTTTATTATAATTATCAATTTACAAATTTCCTTTTCAGCAACAGAATTCACTTAACCAAAGAAGTGATCAATCGCGCTAACAACTACACCTTTTCATAAACAATCTATTCATCCCCAACTCTACTATAGCATGCAATTAAAGAGCGCACAATATTTCCCGTTGAGAATCTAAGTAGTACAACCATTTCATTTTCCTCAACATTCTGACGTAACAAAACAACAGCGTTCAGTTAATACAGACTGAGACCAAACATGTTTTTCTAAACGAAAAAGTTAATAAATTACGTCGAGAATCCTCTTTGGTGGATCTCATTGAACTGGATTTAAGTCTTGCTCTGTGATGGGGTTGTTTTGTTAGGATATTGCGAGTGATGTCATCTGTTACATATTAAATTAGCTAATTAGAAATATAAATCACTCATTGGTCGACAAGTATGGATAAAGTATGACCAAAATAAGATTCAAGTCTTATATCACAGCTATAATCAAAATTTAACTCTATTTAGCAACACAAAGCTAATTGGACTGTCGAGTATCTGTCGTATTATGAGAAGAGATGAAGTATGTATGGGTTAAAAAAGTAATGAGTATTAAAGTTGAAGGATGGACAGGTAGAGGAAAAAGAAGAGATTGATGGAGTGCGTGAGGATAGACATTAGAGAAAAAGGGTTGAATGAAGACATGAAAGCTGATAGGCATGTTGGATGGAAAAAACTTACTACGCCAACCCCAGATAAAATTGGGAACAGGGCAAGCGAATGGTGACTAAGCTAATTGGACTATTGGCCAAATGCTTTCAGCCATAGAGGAAACAGTGACGAATCTGAGCAAATAGTAGTTTTCTTGTCTAATATCTTAATCTAGAGAGATTAACAATATAAATATAATATTGTTCCATATAAAATTCACTGCTGGACACGGCCCATCACCTAGTGAGGATTGGCGGACATTATGTACTTGACAAACTCCTTGCAGAGGATATTTAGGTTTCCCTCACCTACATAATGCATGTTATTTCGTTCTCAGTTATGTTTGTATTACACATACCTTCGATAAGTCATACTTGCTCGCCTGGAATTTGGACCCAAGATGGTGACGAGACCACGTGCGTTATCTTTGATACCATCACAACTTAATATATTAATAAACAGTTGTTCAACACTTCGTTAATTTTCATTGAATCTCTCAATAATGTTTCACCACATACAAGCCCAATTACGCGTATCAAATTAATTTACAAAGTTGTATGTACAGACTCTATTCAGTTATGCTCGTGTGCTCGTCGAAATTCCCAATTCAGTGTTGGATAGTTACTAACAAAACCGTTCGCTTTTGCTCCACTTTGCCGTAGCTGGACATACGGTCTGCGGGTCTGGCCAATAGAAATGTTTGTTTCTACTTTCATACATAGTTCCGTATTCGTTCACGCCCGCATCTCCGGGTTGAAATTGGGTTTCATCAATTTGACTACTGACAGCCCCTAGCGAAGTTGACTAGACACCAGCTTGCGGAACGATTGGCCTCGAGTTCAAACCCCGCACTGAGAAAAATGTTTGTGTGATGCACAAGTATTTGTTTCGGTATGGGTGATTGTGAGACCGAAAAGTCTCACAGTCTTTGTTTGGGGTCAGAACTATAATATATGTGTCTGTTGGGTGTGTCTATTTATTTTTAATTGTGTTAAGCCCCACGTAATAGGACATGAGACTATTTTTGAAACACTTCGACAAATTTCGTTCTTCTACTTGGAAATTTTTGCTGTGAGAACACTTTACCCGACCCAGAAATCAAGTCCGAAAAGGCCTAGACAAAGACTTTCTGAAACTGATTATGATGTAATACAAGAAGAATACGTAGTTCCTGTCTCTAACAAAAACTTGCACCGTACAAAATGCAAAGATTTGCGCTTTGAATAAAACCACGACGTCCCGATAATCAGTTAAACAAGAGCGCGAAACTTACCCAAAACCCCCAGCAAGTTTGATGAACTTGCATACAGTGTGTCATAAAGTTTTAAATTAAGTTACACACTTGACTTGCTCGCAGAGTGTACATTTAAATAAACTGAGCGGGGGCGCTGCTACTTATAATATGCGAATAGTTTGTGCTCGAGTTGTTCCGCGTTGCCAATGCGAATCATAATAATGCATTGTGCATAGTATTTTATTATTTTCAGTACTGTAATTTTCTGTGCATGGATTTGCGAAAGATGTTTGTCAGAAGATCGCATGATAATTTAAAATTAAGTGTGGGGTCAGAATTATGTATGTGACTTTTGGGTGTATTTATTTTGCCCTTTCTCTTGATCTTCAAAATATTTTTTTATTGTCAATCATATAAGAATCCATTTTCAAACACGGAAATAAAAGCCACGTTACTTATCTTTAACATAAAGTAATTTTTAACCGACTTCAAAAAAAGGAGGAGGTTATCAATTCGTCTATATATATATATATATTTTTTTTATGTTTGTTACCTCAGAACTTTTGACTGTGTGGACCGATTTTGATGATTCTTTTTTTAATTGAAAGCTGATGCTTCCAGATTGGTCCCATTTAAATTTGGTCCAGTTGTGATAATAGCTTCCATTAGAAAACCACAAAAATCTTAAATTTTCACCAATGTGCGTGACAAATCGACGAATAACTCAATATCATGCCAACCGATTTTGATGATTATTTTTTTAAGTGAAAGCTGGTGCTTCCAGTTTGGTCCCATTTGAATTTGGTCTAGTTGTGACAATAGCTTCCATTAGAAAACCACAAAAATCTTAAATTTTCACCAATGTGCGTGACAAATCGACGAATAACTTAATATCATGCCAACCGATTTTGATGAATCCTTTTTTTTATTGGTTAGGATGTACTTCTAGGCTAATTGCATGAGAGTTTGATTAGGCTCTAATTATGGGATCCGTGACAAAGTAACGGAACTCTTCAATTCTTAGGAGAAAAGTAACGATACTCGGCCCAATCTTTATAGGCTATCCGGATATTTGAGTCACCTACCGTAACGTCTTTATGGTCAAGTAATTGTCCTAGTCAAATATAATGTCAATGGAACTCGTTAAGGGCGTACAGTAAAGATGCGATCTGTGGCAGAATTTATAACTGTCTTGAATCAAATTGTAATGCGCTTACGTTTGTTGCTGCATTGCAATATGAAGCAAGCAATCTAATTGCATTACTTAAGGTGTTTTCAATGTGTGAAGCGGTGGTAGCCGAGTGTGTAGTAGAAACATTTGCGTATTGATGATGAGTTTTATAACCATATAATAGACTGATAGTAGCGGAGTGGCAAAGTAACCGATTTGCAACGCATGAGGTTGCAGGTTCGATCCCGGGTGTGGCTTCACTAAAAATTAAAAAATAAACAAAAATTTTAACAAAACCAAAAACCGCCTTCAAAAAAACCTATTCCTAAACAAATTAAAATGCACTAAAAAGTAAAAAATAATTGCGAATTCTCCTATAACTTATAATCAACTTACTATTTCTCTTCATCAATATATACTTAGGTACGATCATAGATTAGACTAGAGTGACTAGACTACTTAAAAGTCAATCTAATTATTACGACAATATAATGTAGTTTTAATTATTGTTATTTTTGGAGGCGGTGTCAGCTAAGGAAATACTACAATATACATACCAAGCATCACAGTTGTAGAGGAGGCCCGTGCCCAGCAGTGGGACGTACATATATGGGCTGATGATGATGATGAACGCTGATGAATGATGAATACGAGAATCCTACCTTGACTGACACCGCCTCCAAGAATAACAATAATTAAAACTACATTATATTGTCGTAATAATTAGATTGACTTTTAAGTAGTCTAGTCACTCTAGTCTAATCTATGATCGTACCTAAGTATATATTGATGAAGAGAAATAGTAAGTTGATTATTAAGTTATAGGAGAATACGCAATTATTTTTTACTTTTTAGTGCATTTTAATTTGTTTTGGAATAGGTTTTTTGTAAGCATCAACGTCAAAAATGTCACTCAAACTCAAAAAAAAAATGTACAGGAATTCATGAAAATTATTTAATGATAATTTTTAAAAGCCTTAGCACGAAGTGTTTTCTTCCTTTTTCTGGAACACGGGGGCATGTCGTGGCATATTTATTATTCATTTGGAGATGTTCCACGGTGCGGTCAAGGCTTCAGCGGGCACTTAATCCCGGGAATAAAATGCAGCTGTATTTTTCGAATTTCCATAAAGCCTTGTTTGCGAAAGTAATTTGGTGTCCTGTGCTCTGAAAATTGGACAAATAGCGAGCGGGAGTCGCACCCACAGGATTTTGTACCATTACGGGGTATTTTATATCAGAAGCTGTTAAAATAATGAAAAGACCTTAAAAATATATTCATGCGGATTTTGTGGATCTTTTGCTTTGCTTATGTTCCTAGCATTTTGCATACAGTCTTCACGGTAGCAAAGTTATTCGCAATTATCAATTATTAATAATTAAAATGTAAATATAATCCTGCATCATTAATACTCAGTCCACAAAAACCAAAACGAATAGAACCGTAGGTATAAAGCCACCTTGGCTTTTGCGCAGTTATCATCTATTTTGGCCATAATCATCATCATCAGCCCATATACGTCCCACTGCTGGGCATGGGCCTCCTCCACAACTGAGAGGATTGAGGCCTTAGTCCACCACGCTGGCCTAGTGCGGGTTGGCGGATTACACACCTAAAAAAATCGTAAGAACTTTTAGGTGTGCAGGTTTAATCACGATTTTTTCCTTCACTGTTAAAGTAGGTACATGATAATTCATTGTGAATAACCCATATAACTTCGAAAAGTCAGAGGTGTGCGTCTGGGGTTTGAACCCGCGACCGTTGAGATTCTCGACCGCGTGCCTACACCTCGAGGCCATCACGAAATATCGGCTAATATATACAAGTATAATATGTCCCATAAGTAACTAAGAGGGATTACGTGCTGCCTACCCCTGTTCACCGCGCTGTCAAGTGAAATCCCTCGTGAAGGTCTTTTAGATGTGCAGATTTCTCCACGATGTCTTACTACACATTTTATGTGCGCGATAATTTATTGCTGATACACTCTTTGAACTACATGACATAAAGTGACCTACAACTTCTATAAAATAAAAAAAATATATTTAGTCTTTGATTTATAGACATATACCTACACACGTCGCGTCGGTGAGATCTTGAAAGGGATTGAAAATTACTCCACTCTGAATATATGGATCTTTATTATAAGAGAGATCCGAGCGTGATGTTAGCGCTTGAGAGCGCGAACTGATTGCTACGTGTCTTGAAAATAAGAATATTCTAATAATTTTATTTATATTTCTCACCGTCTATATTACGACACTAGTTGTCTGTCTAGCTTTAGCCTGGTATAATATCTATATTTCGTTCTGGATACAGTCGATTTCATACTTTTTAGTAAACAAATCTTCCTACTTTATAATATTAGTTGAACAAGTTCATAAGTTTTGCTTTACCTAACAATTATTGCTTATTATATTTTTTATATGGGCACAGAATGGCAACCCGCCATAGTCCGCCAACCCGCACTAGGCCAGCGTGGTGGACCAAGGCCTAAACCCTCTCAGTTGCAGAGGAGGCCCGTGCCCAGCAGTGGGACGTATATGGGCTGATGATGATGATGATGACGACAACAGAATGGCAACATTAATCGAAATGAAAAGTCGTACATACACTATTAATACCTATAATAAGATACAAGTTTTGTGTAGTTAGTATCCAAAAATTACATAGACATTCCATAGATGTGCACAAGTATGTGCTGTGCGATCTAGAGGTCCTGGGTTTGATTCCCGGGTCGGGCAAAGTGTTTTTACATTAGGAAATTCTCATTAGCAACACTGAGTCTGGAAGTGTGCCCGAAAAACCGCAATAGGCTCGCCCCCTATTACGTGGGATTGATACATAACTGGCAAAATGTGGGTGCAGAAATGCACCTCTGCCTACCCCTTCGAGGAAGACAGGCGTGAGGTTATGTATGTATGTATGTACATTCTATAGACACTATTTCCCCCGACTGCAAATCGAACCCTTGTTGGTGCGATCTACGAACTTGTAATCAACTGCCCTTTGAAGGCTGTCAAAATTATGTAGGTACCTATATCTATCTCGCTTTTCGTACCGAAATTTTAGCTCGCCCTGAGTACACACAAAATTATCCACTAAGCCAGAATTAGCTTTAAAAGACTTATCACAACGACAGATAAGCTAATTATGTCTTGGTTTAGTAACTAAAATACTAAGACTAGATATTAATTTAGCACAAGTGAGAGCTTCACGACAGGCTTATGAATCTACTAGTACTCAAATTTCACTTTTTATCTTGATTTTCAAGAAATTATGTTAATTTGAGAGAGCTGTGACTTGAAAGTAGTGATGGCCTCCAGGTTCAGGCGCGCAGTCGAGAATCTCAGCGGTCGCGAGTTCAAACCCGTGGCACACACCTTTGACTTTTCGAAGTTTTGTGGGTATTCACAATGAATTATCACTTACTTTAACGGTTAAGGAAAACATCCTGATGAAACCGGCACACCTAAAAGTTTTTAGGAATTTCTTAGGTGTGTATTCCGCCAACCCGCACTAGGCCAGCGTGGTGGACTAAGGCCTAAACGCTCTTAATGGTAGAGGAGGCCCGTGCTAAGCCGTGGGACGTGTATGGGCTGATGATGATGATGATGATGATGATGAGAGAGCTGACGAAGACATGAGAGCCGCGTAGATAAGCCGCGGGTTTTAAACAAATACCGGCGGACGCGGGTTCAGATCTCTCGAAAACTTCACACTTTCGAAGTTATGTGTGTATATAAATATTTTAAACTGATGGAATGCATTGCGAGGAGACCTGAAAACCTAGAAGTTCTAAGGAATTTCTTATGTATTGTATTGTAGGTATTTCTTTTATATTATGCTTGACCTATCTCAGCTGTAGAGAAGATCCGTGCCCAGCTGTGGGACGTATTCAGAAGCGCTTATATAGTAGTAATATTCATTTACCAAAGATCTAAACATGCAAATGTCTTGAAACTTAACTTAGACACGTAGTAATAAGCTAACTAAACAATGTTTGCCGTTTAGTTAAACCTGGAAACGAGCCAGCATTGTGAAATTATCACAAATTTTGAACTTTACTACCGTGAAGAGGTTAAGTTTGTACCCTTATCATCTCTAGCACCTATTGTTTAATAAGTAGGCATGTGCCATTACTATAGTGAGAAAGGCAAGGTCTTAGTCCCCTACGCTGAACTAGTGTGGGTTAGTGGACTTGTCAAACCCAAGAAATTTGTGATAAGGTTTTACACGTACATAATTCCTCGCGATATGATTTTTGATTTCTTTTCTCTCATGACAAAAGGAACCATCCTTTTGTCGTCACCACTATCAAGTGGTGGCAGTTTTAATGTACAGCGTATCTGGAGGCAAAGTCAAAGGCATCCCCGTGGCGCAGTTGGCTAGACACCAGCTTGCGAAACGAGAGGCCGCGGGTTTGATTCCCGCACCGAGACAAATGTTTGTGTGATCCACAAATATTTGTTTCGGGTCTAGGTGTATGTGAGACCGAAAAGTCTCTCGTAGTTTCTGATACCCACGACACAAGACTTGTATCTTAGTGTGGGATCAGTACTATGTATGTGACTGTTGGGTGTATTTATTATTATTTATTTATCTTTCAAACTTGGCTGTATTAACTATCCTATGATTAATATTTAAAGCAAACATACTCGTATAAGAAATAAATACTCCTAACAGTCACATTCATAGATGTTCACACTAAATATATTATATTGTCTAAATATATTAGATGATACAGTAAAAGAAACTAATCTTCAATATTTCCCAATAGAATCAGCCGGGATACTTTTAAAACGTAATCCGGAGAAGTTTAACCAGTGACAAAGAGGATTGGCTGCGGCCCCAATCCTGGAGCATGTTGCGAGCTCCCCAAGGAGCGGCGGGTCGCTTCTCAGTGAAATTTGGGACAAATCCTCCCTGTTGCTTTTATTCCGCACAGTTTCGGTTATTTTATTGTTTGCACAACAAGAATTGTTTTAGTGTCCGTTCATAAATGTTTTTATTGCCATATTTTAGTATTGAAAACTGGTCTTCTAAGTAGGTTAGTAATGGTGTTGATCTTATCTATGTATATAGTGCATTTAAAAGGTTATTGTGATAAGATTTTTTTCAAATGTGATGATAATCGCGAGTCATCTACACTACAAACATATATACTACATACGTATATATTTTTAAATGTAATTAATAAAAAATAAAAAAACATCTACTGTAGCGAATTGGCTGATTTTTGGTATGGACCTGAGATCTGAGCGCGGCACAACAGCTAGTTACGTATTAAAGATTTGATTTAAGAAATGGGAACAGAACACACAAAAGCTGATGAAAATTTAATTCAAATGGAAATGTTACTGATCTGACTAACTCACTACTTCTGATACTAGATGTAGTCTGGCGCTATGTAGATTGTAGGTGTATAAAATAATAACTTAATCAGCCGTAACAAAGTCACCCTATGTACTTTTGTTGCGGCCGGTCAGATGCGTATCAAATAAATGAACCCGACATAATTTCCACGAGATGTTATCCTCAAGCGATCTTGATGCGGGAAAACTCATTAGCACTTGCCACGAATTGTACATTTATCCCAAAAGGACAGTTAAACAGGACGCGTGTCTTCTTCTCGGTTGTAAGACTATGGCCGAATACTGAAACGCTACTTAATCTGAGGGCGACTTATATTTAAGTTAAAAAAATTCATGTAAAAGAACTTTTTGTGGTAATGTTGCCATTTATGGAAATTAAAGTGGGCATTAGTTAATCGCAGTCTTAAAACCGATAAATGATGTTTCAGTATGCCGCTTAAATTATAACAGCCACTTAAATATAAGTCGCCCTCAGATTAAGCAGCGTTTCAGTATTCGGCCATATATCCTTCAAACGTTCAAAAGTTTTACCGCTCATAATCATTTTACTTTTTAGCCTAGCTTTTTCGATTGGGAGGTAGTAGGCGTTAGTCCACCATTGGAAAGCAAGAGACCCTGACATACCCCAATCAAAGTCTTCCAAAAAGTCGTAGGAGGAGCTTCCAGTGCATTTATAATAAAATGGTCTTAGTCCAACTCGCTAGTCAATTGCGAATTGATGAACATCAGCTCATCCCTAATCCTTAGCTACGCAAGATTTCTCAGAAAGATTTCATCTCCTAGAGACTATTCAGTAAGTTTTATAATGTCAATGAAATAACTTCAATTCTATGTTAATTACTTTTATTTACAATTTACTATTTCGATATTATTATATTTTGGCGACAGTAGTGTCATCACTGAAATAATTCATTTAAGATAGCCAATGTTTTACGAACTTACGCTGTTAAATCGTATTTATTACAGTGGTAAATGCTATCTTTTTAATTTATGTTTAACACGACGCCATTAATTCAACTACTTCTTTTATACGCTAAAATTATTATGAAAATAATTAACAGTACATTGCTTGCTTAATATTATAATCAAATGAATCCGGCGTAATAAAGACAGCATGTCATCAAAAACCCAGTCAATATTCAACATAGTTACGCACAATCTTCGTCGGCTAACCTGGTTATGTATATTTAATCAGCATACAGACGGACACGCGGACCACAGGCCGTCCGGACCATCGATTAACAGAACGGAACCGGAAATTCCTATCACGTAATCACGTGGCCCTAATATTCCATTTAGGTATTCATCGTTAGTGCAGAATTCCAAATATTCGCATTAACCCGACGTCCCGGATTCTGATATAAGTGTCCGTAAATCAATCGGCATCCGGAATCGGATAATATAGATCGACCTTGACTAGGAAATATTTTCACGGGAACTAAATTTCTGAATTCTTGTAAATGACTGCCTCGTGGTCTCGCGGTACGAGAATGTGCCGTGTGATCTAGAGGTCCTGGGTTCGATTCCCGGGACGGGCAAAGTGTTATTGGGTTTTTCCATTAGAAAATTCTTAGTAGCAGCACGGAGTCTGGAAACGTGCCCGAAAAACGGCAATAGGCTCGCCCCCTATTACGTGGGACTGATACATACTTGGCGAAATGTGGGTGTAGAAATGCACCTCTGCCTACCCCTTCGGGGAATACAGGCGTGAGTTTATGTATGTATGTATGTATGTCTTGTAAATCACATTCGAATGGAATTAATATATTCTTCCTTGTTGGCATAAGTGTGCGGTTTCAGAAGACCCCATGGTTCTGGATTTGATTTGTGAATTCGATAGTCTTTTTAGGTTTTCATATGAGGAAATTCTTTTTTACAATAAGAAGAAAAACCGGTAACACATAATTGCGAAATGTGGGTATGCGAAATAGACCTCCGATTTCTCCTTCGAAAATTCCTGTCTATATATATTATGTTGACAGCGCTTTCGGCTTCATCACTTCAGAATAAAAATATCTGACCAGAGAGAATGCTGGACGTGAAAACTAAGACAGATCTTTTTTTGAATTTCTTAGTTGCTGGAGGCAGGCTAACAGATGTCTTTACTGTTGAGAATAGATTGTTGACAATTTTTTTTTAATGATAAATTGATATTTTTTAATATAGCAAAATTAGAAGAGTTTTTAATTTGAAACCACTGGCAAATTATTTTTAGTACTGTTTGAAAATCTCACCACCATAAAAAACGATCACACGGGAAGTAAAACATAAAAACAAAAGTGGCCGGCACAGATTCTTACTGTCCCACTTAAGTGGACGTAAAATACCCATCCGTCAATCCTACATCAAAACGTTTTCAATATGGCTATCTCGGTGTGTTGCTGAAAGTTTTTTTATTGTGAGAAAAAACTCCCACGGTAAGGAGTGCTCAAAGTTTGACAGTTTAAGTAGCTCGTACGGTGTAGATAAGGGTGCTGGATGCGATTCCCTGCCAACCCTAAATACAAAAGGTCAATCCATTGCGCGTGTAGGTTACTGGATGTGCCAGATCTTTGTTGAGAATGGATATTAAAACTGTTAGAAATGCCTAGGTGTAAATTTTCCGGGATAAAAAAACAAACCTATCTTATATATAAAAATGAATCGCAAAATGTGTTAGTAAGCGCATAACTCAACAACGCCTGGACCGATTTCGCTAATACTTTTTTGTTGTGTTTGCTATTGTTAGAAGAAGGTTCTTATGAAAGAAAAAGTTAAGAAAATTGCGAGGAATATGGTAAAAACAACAATTTAATTTTCTCATATAAACTGTTCTACCTAATATTCTGTCAAACATTTTATGTTTATCCCGTCAATATGGTTAATGGTCCCCTCAAATTAAAGAACGTATTTAAATAAAGGTTTTGAATCGACAACATATATCCAGAATATTCGAATAATTGCGTAAAATGTAGAATAATGTCAGTAATAAAAAGGGATTGACATTTTATTGGTTGTCAAATATTTATGCGTGCGTTCAGAAATGTATTTTTAAACTCCTTGGTTGTACCTGATTTACAAACGAAGGCAGGTTCGGTAGTCATCACGCTTTGAAATCTAAAACACCCACAACTATGCAATGGAATGCGCTTCATCATCAGCCCAAATATGTCCCACTGCTGGGCACGGGCCTCCTCTACAATTAAGAAGGTTTAGGCCTTAGTCCACCACGCTGGAAAATTGTTGAGTAATGTTATTCACGTGACGGTACTGAAAAGACAACTTAGAGATGAATTGGTGCTTGAGAATTCATCAATTAGATTGATCTAAGATTTCATTGATCCTAACGGGTATGACCATTGAGTTTAAACGAATTCAGGTCCCGATTCGTCATGCCTTCGCAATGACGATTAGATAACAAAAGATGTTTGTGATCTTTTAGACAATTAAAAAATATATTAAAAATGTATATCACAAGGTGCATCATCATCATCAGTCCATATATGTACGTCCCACTGCTTGGCATAGGCCTCCTCTGCAACTGAGAGGGTTTAGGCTTCAGTCCACCACACTGATGCTTCAATGAAGAGAATTAAAACCGACTACATCCCATCCCATATGTACATGTTTAATTAAATCACGATTGATGCATTTAATTTTCGTACTTATTTATTTCTGTATTTTTATCTCAATAAAGTGCTGAACTTAATATTTATTTCCATACAATCAAAAATAAAATTCAGGTAATATGTAAATATGTAACATTCAATGACTGTTAGGGGATACGAAGTTTTCCGGGTCAGCTATTATAAATGTTAATGTTTTGTTTATTACGCTTAACCGATATTATCATGAAAATTTGTACACATAGTCTTCGAGATATAAAAAAGGACATATGATTCTTCTTATTAAAAAAAAATACGGAGGATAAAAGAATTGAAAAATGATTGAAAAAAGATTTGAATGACTTTTGGTATGCAGATAGGTGGGACCCACCGAAGTAACATAGGTGGGAATTATTCTTACTATTAGGTATATAAATGTGAATGTAGGGATGTTTGTTACGCTTTCACGCAAAAACAAAAATTTTGGTATGACCATAAATGAGGCCCTGTGAAGTAACATAGGCTATGTTTTATCCCGGGAAAATGTAATGTTCCCATTGGGATAAACATATTATTAAAAATACGAAAATAACTGTCAGAGTTTTACTTTTACGCCTCAACCATTTGAATTGATTTGACCTTTTTTTAAATTCAGTAAGTGCCATTTTGGGCACTTGAGGGACGATTTATAGATTCACTTATTATCTTTCTGCGCCCAACCCTGAAGTCTACGCGGACGGAGTCGCGGGCAAAAGCTATAAAATATAAAAATTGCGATTACAAAACAGGTGTTGTTCGTAGAAGGGTAAAAATTTGGAGTTATATGTATTTTTCAATGCTGAATCATAAAAAAATAAAAACAAAAAATGTCCACAAAATAAAATAAAAACCTTTTCGGGTTGGACCACCCACGTATAAAAAATAGATAACCTATTCTCAGACTTACTGAAGCTCGGTCGAGCCGTTTCGGAGGCTGTTTCGAACTGTGACACAAGAATTTTATATTTTATATATATATATATAGATGTATATGTATATCTCACTCTATACAATTTTGACCATATTTTTTTGTTTAATTTGTATATCGATCAAAGCAATGACTGTTATACGTATTATTATAATTTTTCAGTGCTATTATCATTTATTTACATTTTAATAAAAAAAAATCAAATTAAAATGGTCAGTATAAGATAGAGGTTGATCGTAGAAGGGTGAAAATTTATGATTATAGGTAATATTTATCAATGCTGAATCATAAAAAATAAAGAAAATAAAGTCAATAGAAAAAAAACATACCCCTAAAAGTTAAACCCTTAAATGTTGACCGATTCTCAGACCTACCTACAATATACACACAATATTTCATAAAAATCAGTCGAGCCGTTTCGGAGGAGTTTGCCAAAAAACACCGCGACACGAGAATTTTATATATATGGCAAAACAACGTTTGCCGGGTCAGCTAGTTTCTAATAAAAGTATGTGCTGTGCAATTAGGAATCGGTATCCTTTATAAGTACTGTTGGCCTCGAGGTTTCAAACCCCAGGCACACACCTCTCACTTTTCGAATTTATGTGTGTATTCACAATGAATTATTTATAACTTTAATATATTGTTATTATTATTACTAACTTTAACTGTAAAGGAAAACTCCGTGATGAAACCTGCACACCCAAAATTTCTTAGGAACTTCGTAGGTGTGTAGTCCGCCAACCCACACTCGGCCAGCGTGGTGGATTATGGCTTAAGTCCTTTCAGTTCTAGAGGAGGCTAGTGCCCATCAGTGGGACGTAGTATATGGGCTGATGATAATTAAAAATAGGCAATGGTCAACATTTAACCTAAGACTCAGATCCATGAGCAGATTGTCGGCAATTCTTTGCATTAACCACCCATAAAACAGTTTTTACCATAAAACAAAAAATGTAACAATATTATTCTTCTTGCTATTCCATCCAACAAGCTATTTTTTGTAACTTCCAAATGGACCTTTTTTACGTTATTTGAATTTAGAACTGCAGTTACGATAAAGGAGAGTGTACTAATGTGTTCCCGGAAAATATTACCAAGCCGCTTCAAGCGACTATGTTTCCACAAAACGGTTTTGTCTACTTAATTATGTATTAACTTAACTTTACTTTTATCGTGAGATAAAACCTTCGTTGTCGCAACGTGTAAGTTATTAAAAGGGTTGCCGTCAATGTTACGTTGCCAGCGGTTTTTATGGTTTTGTGCGTCAGATAGAAATAAAGATAGGTGTGATGGCATGTACTTTTCTTTTATATTAAAAAAATCTTTGTCCGTTTCTTCTATCATTTGAGGAGATGTCAATGAAAATGAAAAAAAAAATGAGTTAATTATTTTTTCCTTTTAATTTGGATATAATAAATCGCTTGAATACTCGAAATAAGATCCAAGTGGTATAAAAGTTTTTTTCTTTGTGAGAAAAGTCCTTAAGATTGAATAATTAATTATTTTTCCCCTCGAACCCAATTTTGCATTACTGTGGAAATATTATTAAGACCTGCAACGCACCTACGATCCAATTGCGGTATTTATGGAGCGATGATCAATCTCCATCTCTACACCTCCTCAAAAATTCCAGAACGATTTTTTTTACTCTAGGAAAATTACCCAAAAAATACTGAACCCACTACTGTAGTGTCATGTTCCGGAATCAACCCGTGTTTATTACTTAAATACCTTTAAGCTTTGATTGTCACAATTGTGTTGATACCTAAAGAAAAAAAAAATGCCAGAAAATTATTTGCAGTCCTCTAGATTTACCATATATTTATACAGGCACGTATAATGGATTGCTGTGCCAGTAAAAAATCTCAGTACTACAGTTCTATAGCGTGTATATGTGTCGTAGACTTTTTCACATTTGTATGGGACATATTTCCTTTCTCGTATTCGGGGTTGGAGGTCGGAATATTGGCTACGTGTCGCTAACTTGATCATATACGTCGTAGATTATGCAAAATATTTGCGTGGGTCGCGTTTTCTAGGTTTATTGTGTAGATGGGCGTGGTTATGTGAATAATAAGTATACAATACATGATAGAAAGAGTTAGAAAAAATACATATGTATGTGCTTATGTGAAGTTTGCTTTTCTCAAGAGATTTTGAGACTGACTTGTTGTCTTCGCATCATAAGTATGTGGCGAACAAGTGAGAGATCATAGCTATTATTAACGGATCGGTCACACACGGCTCAGTGCTATAGGATCAATTTTTTCGTAAAAATTGTGGCATAACTGACGCGATTGGCTCTCGCCTACTATCTCTCGATAGTAGGTATAAAAAAATGATTTTTTTACTTATCAGCCAACTTTTCGTACATCATCGCACTTATCATCAGGTGCTAGCACCTGTGATCACTTCTGTATGGCAAAAAATATCAATAATTTATTCACTTTCATCTTAATAATTGATTCCCAAAGGATTGTATATTTACCTGCTTCTAGTCAGTCAATAATCCCTGGATCGTTCTGACTTTAAACATCCACATTTTTCCATAACATAATTTGTTGTCCGCATTGCATTGTGACTGCGTTTTCCCACGAGCCATTACCGCCATTAAATGCACGATTCGAGCCCATTACTTCATCAAACACAATTTCAATATTACGTATTGGTTATACCCCGCTAATTTGTATGGAAGTTCTTTGATCTAATCATACGCTAACGTTCCCTTTATGAAATTACAAAAACGTTTGATGTCGATTTCATAGGAAGCATCGACTGTTTGTTTTGTATTTATGCCTTCCAATAATGTTGCTTCATTCAATATTCTTTTTCAATTTGCATTACTGAGGAACGTAATGTGTGTAAATTCAACATTGTTGTTTTAATTCTTGGAACCTATCATTCTGTTTTGTTTGTTGTTTCAATTTAAAAATAGAATGATTAGCTTTTCCCATCTGCGCGCTTCTAGATCAATCTATATTTATAATGTATATTATAAAAAATGAAATTATGAGGGAGAAAAATTATATTTTGACTAAATTAACTATCCTTTCAAACTTGCATGGCAAAATAACCAATCTACCTGATGCAGTGTCATCCAGAATAAACTATAAGCGCAGACTCATCGAGATAAAATATCGATTAGTAATAGGCGATATCATGGCGTTTATCACAATCATGCTGGCAACCTTTGTAGCTACATAAGTAAGAATTTTATCTTAATTAAAGTTTGACAGCCCCGTGGCGCAGTTGGCTAGACACCAGCTTGCGAAACGAGAGGCCGTGGGTTCGATCCCCGCACCGAGACATATGTTTGTGTGATCCACAAATATTTGTTTCGGGTCTGGGTGTATGTGAGACCGAAAAGTCTCTCATAGTTTCTGATACCCACGACACAAGACTTGTATCTTAGTGTGGGATCAGAACTATGTATGTGACTGTTGGGTGTATTTATTTATTTATTTAATTTTAAGGTATAGCACAACTTCGTGGTCAGATGAGATATTCGCAGTTGTTTCTCACACTGTATACTTTTTTGGTTGAACTTACATTCAAGTGCAAGTTTGAGTGTACCCTCAGACAATAATATAGTTACTTTGTCAACTTAGAAAAAAAGGATGTCCACAGTCTGATGGATCACTATTTTAGTGGCTGCGAGTGTAAGATTTTGTTTGAATTCTTTGTGAATTAATCAGTGCGTGAAGGACAAAACCATACTAAAACACGAATAATTAAATATAATCTAACACGAATTTAATAGTTATGTGAAGTTTGACAATCTAGAAGTCATCATTGTGGACTAAGGCACGGATCCTCTGGAATTATGTAATAATTCAAAAGGAAAAAAGAGCGGAAAAAAACTCATTTCATAAACAAACCGCTATTAACGTTATATTAACAGAAAACTACAGTTCGTAATGGAAGTGGGCTCATAAAGAGTGGAGCCGTAACACCACATTATATACATGAAGAACGCCTATTAAAATAGCTATAGAGCAATAAATAACGCGGACCAGTTGTACGTGAAAGCGGGGCAACGAATTCATTTAATATACGCGAACGATGCACATATTTTTATGCTCGCTAGGAAATTCTCTTTTGATCGTGCGCGAGTGAAATTGCGGTGGCGTTTTTGATATTAATATTATGCGTATAGTGTGTATGATGTTAAATTAAAATGTTTCTTACTAATGACATTAAGCTACAAAGAACATTTTCCAAATTTCAGTCAGTAACCGATGTTATAAGAATTAATATAGGCGATGTTTAATGTAAGAAATATAAAAACTATTGTAGGTACACATAAAATCAAATAAGGAAAAGCTAAACGTTTATTTCATCATCATCATCATCATCAGCCCAAATACGTCCCACTGCTGGGCACGGGCCTCCTCTACAACTGAGAGGGTTTAGACCTTAGTCCACCACGCTGGCCTAGTGCGGGTTGGCGGACTACACACCTAAGAAATTCCTAAGAACTTTTAGGTGTGCAGGTTTTATCACGATGTTTTCCTTCACCGTTAAAGCAAGTGATAATTCATTGTGAATACACACATAACTTCGAAAAGTCAGAGGTGTGTGCCTGGGGTTTGAACCTGCGACCGCCGCAATTCTCGACCGCGCGCCTAAACCTCGAGGCCATCACTGCTTCATCATTCTGTTTATTTCAGAGGCCATATAAAATCAAATTCATTGACTCATATTTCCTTAAAAGATATATTCTGCATTTATTTACCTTCATTCCGTCAGTATTGCCTTAATTGCACATTTGCTGACTCAGAACTGTTACTAAGAATTTCTTTACGAACACCTTTCGACCCTTGGAGCCCGGGAGCTCTTAATCACGCGAAAAGTTTAGCCGTGGGTTCCCTAAATCTAAAAGTATATCAAATCATCAGCCCTTATATGTACGTCCTACTTCTTCTTCCTTCTTCTTCTGGGCACGGGCCTGCTCTACAGCTGAAAGTTAGGCCTAAGTCCACCACGCTGGTCTAGTGCGGGTTGGCGGCCAAAACTGTATACTCAATTCATATCAACTATAATCTCCCAGCATAAGTTCATATATGAAGCAAAACTTTTCCAGACATGAATATAGCAAAGCCATGGGTGGAACACCCGTAATTGTGCTGAGCCGTGATGACACGAGCCAGACCTTGGAGATTTCACCTCTAATAGCCTATTACTGCGCGATGAAGCTTGAACGGCCGAGGGAAATACTTTGAGTTTACATCGATTAATAAAAATGGCGGCTTGGGAGCGAGTGTGTTAAACTTTTGTAAGAATATTTCCTCAGTAACTTGTGACGGGAATTGAGGTTTATGTGGAAATAAATAAGTCATAAGTATGCGCGTGTTTATCATTAAGGCGACTTCATGTCTGTTGACAAATCGTGATCCGACTAGAATATCTAAGCAGGTAAATGAATTTATACCAAGTTCTGTATCCCTGTTGGGACAAGTGGAGTAGTATTTCAACTCTCACGTTTCGCCAGCTGTGTTGAGTTAGTCGTATAATGTTATATTATATTTACAGACTCCGTGGTGCTATCGAGAATTTTTTATGGCAAAACTGATATTGTCAAATCAGAGCAAGTATACTGGACCTATTGTCGGCTCGGGACAATCTGTTCCCCTGGTCCAAAGAAGCAGTATATGTTTTCGGTGTTATTAAAAATTGCATGAATAGCGCCGAGTTAATAAAAGTGGAAGCATAAAGGTTTCTAAAACAGCGATGCTATGAAACCATCCCCGCCTGGCCGGCACGCCACTTAATCAATTTAGCTCGTCGTGTCACGAAACAAAAACGCTGAACAAATTTAGTCACGGACAAAATCCTGAAAACGTCGCGAAATGCACACCCAAGCTAAAATCCTCTTTAAACATTAATGGTACGGGACCCTCGAATGGAGTAGTTTCATGCTCCGCAGCCTTTCATGCAAGCGCTGGCGTTTAAAAGTACTTTTAAAATATAAAAGTTCACATTAAATACGAGCATTATATTCGTCATTTTCCGTGTCGAGCGTTGCATGTATTAATTTGATGTGGTGAGTACGGCGCATTACGCGATTCCACTGCCGGCTTTGATATTGCGAACGCACTTTTGTGTGTTTATTTGAGTGCTTGTGGGAACTCGGAGATAATTGTTGCTTCACTGGTTGTGTATTTAATATAACGTGCTTTAATATGTCGCATGAATTTATTATTTTTATGACTGTCTCTTAGTGAAATAAGCAGTGTGTATTTGTTTTAGTGCGTAGTCTTTGCTTCTTTGATAGTCTGATTTAACACAGATTATAATTGTTGAATTCGTTTTAATAATTATATAATTTATATAATATATGTGTATACGGTTATGATTCGCAAAGTATATTCTAAAATCGGGATCAATGTTGGAATATAATATTCATTTTTGTTTTATTTATTTATATACACTTTGTTGTACACTTAGAAACAGTAGTAAATCATAAAAGAAGAAGAAATAATCTTTTAAATATATATTTAACAAGGTGTTGTGAGCTCCCTTTACTCTTGCAATAAGGCAGTATGGCAAAAAAAACGATTTTAATTTGTGCCTCTCGAATAAAATCTCTCATTATGCTTCTAGAATGACTAACTTCTTAGAATATATTTATGCTGAATATTTCTTTTCAATATAGAATATTTTTTTATTTCTATTGATTGTGTAATAAATAGATTGAAAATAATTTTAAATGATATAAATCCAAATTATATAAGTCCTACTGTGGTCTATACGGCTTAGAATAGTAAAGTCTTGGACTATGATAGAGTTGTAAAAGGTGAAGGACTTCACTTGTTTTTTTTTAATTTCTGGGAAATAAATAATAAATAAATACACCCAACAGTCACATACATAGTTCTGATCCCACACTAAGATACAAGTCTTGTGTCGTGGGTATCAGAAACTACGAGAGACTTTTCGGTCTCACATACACCCAGACCCGAAACAAATATTTGTGGATCACACAAACATTTGTCTCGGTGCGGGAATCGAACCCGCGGCCTCTCGCTTCGCAAGCTGGTGTCTAGCCAACTGCGCCACGGGGCTGTCATAATATTTCCTTCTCTGAATTATAGTTGTCAATTTTCCATTGTAAAGAGTACCTACCTAATGTCCAGACCAATTCAATTGATTGTTGAAATTTCTCTCACTACTCTAGTTGCGCTCTGAGTAACATTGGCAATATTTTATCAAAGTTCCCGAGACACGACAGGCTATAAATAATGAATGATTGCAAACTCATTAATTTATTTATTTGGGTCGGTTCTGTTTGCCTGACCGGTAGGTGTATTGTTATTATTACATTTCCTTATTTAGCATTGGACGTCCACCTGCTAAGCAGACTGAAGAATACGAATAGATGTACACTTCAAGAATTATGATCGCATTAGTAATCATGGCTTCTAGTGTAGATATCCTTTAGCTGATGAAGATTTTTTTGTCAATGCCTTTCAATATACTTTTTTTTTGTATTTTATTTAATGGATGGATGAGGGCTGCTCAAGACCGGGATGGTTGGCGCTTTCTTGGGGAGGCCTACGTTCAGCAGTGGACGGCGATAGGCTGAGTACATATGTAATAGCCGTGTTACTAGGGTAAAATTTTAAAGAATAGAAGTATTTTTTTTACGTAACTTTAAAACTTCAACTCATATGCATCTGTTACACGTGAAACGGAATTGGAGAGAAGTCGTACTAAACCTAAGACGCTTGGTGAGGCGGATTAACAGGGCTTTACTGTACTACTTGGTGCTTGTTAGTAAGCGAACATTGTCGTACGTCTACAAGTTCATTATTTGTTTATTTATTTAAGTCACTTGATCATTGAATGGATAAACATGCATGACATGTAAAAGACCATTGAAAAATTCGCTTTGACTTGCAATCATTGAATCAGCCTGTGTATATATGCTGACACTGTGTTGGCTTGTGAGGGATCATTATAGCACATTTTTAGTAGTCGAAAGCTATTTTGAACTCTGTGATTTTGCTATTGAATGCAGTGCTGTAGTTTTGATATTCCTTTGATTTACCTGTTAATCTACGGGTACATTGCTGAACCACATTCAATAAATTTCAGCACTCACATAGACATGTTTTTGGAAGCAGCAAGTATTTATTATTAAGTATAATTTTAAGTACTAAGTATAATTTTGATTGCTGAAAATAGGTACTATGTTTCTTTGGAATACCCAAAAGTAGACAAAATATAAACTCATATTAAATTTCTTTCGAATTTAATTTAATTGACTGCCTCCTAGTCTCGCGAAACAAGTATTTACCGATCTAGAGGTCTCGGGTTCGATTCCCGGGTCGAGCAAAGTGTTATTGGGATTTTTCATTAGGAAATTTTCGATTGTAACACGAAGTCTGGACTTGTACCCGAAATACGGCAATAGACTCGCCCCTTATTACGTCGGACCGATAGATATCTGGCGAAATATGGGTGCAGATATGCACCTCTGCCTACCTCTTCGAGGAATAAAGACGGCATATTATACGAGTATTCATACAGTATGTAAATAACAGATAAGTCCACACCTATTTATTAATTTCTCTCGATTCAATTCTGAAGTCCAAGCAGACCCGCGGGAAAATCTAGTCATTTATGCGAGACTATGCAAATGTTAGCAATGTGTACCGTTTGTCCCGAACACGTGACTGAATAATCTAAGTGGTGTCTTGCAGTTTGACTGCAGTGTCACGTGCGATGAAACTGCCTTCCGCTCGTTTCCTATTCGGTCAAACGGAATCTACGTTGTGAGTACACGATAGCAATCGTTGACAGCGGTTATTGTTTGTTAAATCCGGACTTAGAATAATTATAAAGCGGTTTTTCTATATATCGGCACTACAAAGTGACGACACTGAATTTCAATGTCGGCTAGCTGGAAAGCAGCAAAAGGACAATACTCGATCTGTCGGTTAGCTGATATGTTTCTTCACACTATGCTTAAAGGACCTAAAATTACAAATAAAGGAGAGCCCACGAAACGAGAAGCCGCGGCTTCAATCCCCACACCGAGACAAATGTTTGTGTGATCCATAAATATTTGTTTCGGGTCTGGGTTGCTTGTGAGACCGAAAAGTCTCTCTTAGATTCTGATACCCACGACACAGGACTTGTGTGTGGGGTTAGAACTATGTATGTGACTGTTGGGTGTTCTTATTTATTTTATTTATGTATGCGCCGAAAAATTCCACACACTGTTGTTTTTAACTAAATCAAATCGACCTTTTTGACTGATAAATCTGACACCAGTACATTATTACAAAGCATACTAGTACAATGAGGCCTCCAAGTACCGTTTTATGTAATTCACTATACTAACCTAAAACCAAATACCGGAACGAGACGTTAGCACGCAAACCCTCCCATCAAATTTTACGTACATACCTAATCTTTGCAATACCGACATTTGTCCCATGGATTTGAACCTGAGAACCCCCGGCCGCAACAACCGTTAGATTTTACAACATAGCGCACTAGAATTTCAGCAATTGTTATTTCTGTATCGAGCCTCGTATCCGACAATTCGTAGTATTTGAATATTGTGCTTTAGTCCAAATGCTCGTATATTGTGCTTATGACGTTAAAGGAAGTAAGATTCCGCAGACTTCGTGATGAAACCTGCACACCTAAAAAAATATAAGGAATTTCTTAGGTGTGTAGTCCGCCAACCCGCACTAGGCCAGCGTGGTGGACTAATGCCTTAACCCTTTCAATGGTAGAGGAGGCCCGTGCCCAGCAGTGGGACGTATATAGGCTGATGATGATGATAAAATTAATAAAATATTACTCGTATGATTCAGAATTCGAGAGGAATGAGGCCTTAGTCCATCACGCCAATCCAAAGTCAGTGGACTTTACATGACTAGAAAATTTATTGCGGAAACTATAAGGTATAACCCAAGGTTTCTGAGTCTATGGTGTCTGCCAAGCACTTGAATTGCCTGTAGAGATAGTGTCAGTAAACCATTTAATAAATCCTTAGTATTATACCTCATGAAAAACCTTTCAAAGTCATGCATTCAGCGTTTTATTATTGTTTTTTTTGCTAGGTTGTTCGTCACTGTAACATCAAGTACTGAATCGCAACGGGGTTCTTATGTTTCTAAAATGTTAGTGATTGACTGTGAGATAAAAAAAATAGGGTATATAATATACCACAGTAAAACTTCTCTAATCTATGGTATTATTGTACTGAAGTTTGACTGTTGAATAACTCCAGAAACACTGTTACTGAATTACCCAGTATATCTATAATTTAATCTAAAAATACTCTTGAGAAGTATCTAGAGAGCACACATTACACTTAGTAAGCAGACAGAATAGTTCAAATGCTTCAAAATACTAGCATAAGTGAGCGGACGATAATACTATCCTAATGTGATGCATGACAAAGGAAATGCACTTGATTAAACAATGTACCGTTTATCTGGAAACGGTTACAAAGAACTCAGCTAGAATAGCTTTGTAGGGGACGGGGGCGGATTAAGTGGGAAGTCACAGAGGGCTATTGTCGGGAATTTATACTTTAATATAGTGATATATTATTATTATTTTTTATACTGGCACGGCAAAGTGACCCCATTGCACCTGATGGTAAGTGTAATGGAGTCCATAAAAAGTGCCGACCAGCGAGAGATGATGATCTCCCGTTGGTCGACGCAATCATGCCGGCCGAAAACCTCTTCACCTATCTTGTGAAGAAGGTTGGGGTGACTAATACCATGGTGAACAAAGGACCGACCGCGAGAAACCGGCCAAAAATGCCGGCACGGTCATCCTTTCACCATGATTGAAGCCTCCCCGAAAACCGGATATATATTCATAATTTATTAACAGTGTACGATGTATACATATACCTACGATTAACAAATTTTCCGACTAAGCAATTCTAAATTGCAATTGAGCATTAAAATAAAATCAGAATGGTGAAAAATTTTCTTTTATTATAAGTAATTATTAATACGTTATCTGGTCAGCATAATTGATTTACCGAACAAATGTAAAAATGTGAGAAGAAATCTCTTTTCATCTTTTCTTTAATGTCTGTTGATTGCGTTCTGTGTATTTCAGTAATTTACTGACAGCTTCAAGTATCCTGCTTGATTGTTTGCCAAACCTGTACATATTGAAATATGTATGTATTCAACATTATAAAACATTACAAAATAAAATAAATAAAAATAAAATTACACAATTAACGTGTGCTTTTCGGCTTCTATGGAAGTACCGCCACTGCTATTGGGGCCCAAGGGACCCACACCATCCAAAATCCGTCCGCACGCTGTCGAAATTTCTACGTGGCGCGTTCCAGTGTACGGTGTCACAAAGGGCGGTATTTATTGAAAACATACGGTGTGGTTTTGCGAGCACGCCCGCTGCTAAAGTTTGCTCCATAAGCACGAGCAAGTTTGAAACTTCATTACGTACCATTTCGTTTGGGTATTTGTTGCGAATGCGGATAATAGACTGTTTAACTGAACATCGGTTTAAATTAGGGTTTGGATATGACTTTGTTAATGTTTTTTTTTTTTGGAATATTTGGTACCTAAGCGTGCTTCTAAAGTCTAAGTTTAGTGGTATATACGTTTTGTATATTGTATTTATATTCGGCACCCACACTTCGCCAGGTATGTATCAGTCCCACGTAATAGGGGGCGAGCCTATTGCCGTTTTTTCGGGCAAATTTCCAGACTCCGTGCTGCTACTGAGAATTTCCTAATGGAAAAACCCAATAACACTTTGCCCGACCCGGGAATCGAACCCAGGACCTCTATAGCGCACGGCACAAACTTGTGCCGCGAGACCACGAAGCAGTTTATTTATTTAGTTTATTTACGTACCTACGCCTTTCATCTCTGCACCACATAAGGTTCGACTGTTAGAGAATGCCTCAGGCATTAAGTCCACCTTTACATGTAATGTATGATGGGTAAATAAATAAATAAATGTATTCGTAAATGAATTGGCCTGATGGAAAGTGAAGTGGAATAAAAACTAATCATATAATAAAAGCCTTACTTAACAATATTGACTTGGAGTATTGGTGGAAGCGAGGCAACAAATTTTTAAATCCATCTTACTAAGTAAAACCGTAATAGTACATCGAAAATAAAAATAGACAGCAATAACAACAATTGCATTTGTCAAAAAAGGACTAATGTTGTATATTTGTATTAGCTTAATCACTTAAGACAATCCATACTACACAAGAGAGGTCAAGTTCTGCTGGCGACTAAAGATTTTGTACTAATTCCACGATCGACGACCAGTAATTCATATAACGTAAATGTTATTTTTAATCACCACCACGACTGCCTCGTGGTTTCGCGGTACAAGTATGTGCCGTGGGATCTAGAGGTCCTGGGTTCGATTCCCGGGTCGGGCAAAGTGTTATTGGGTTTTTCCATTAGGAAATTCTCAGTAACAGCACGGAGTCTGGAAATGTGCCCGAAAAACGGCAATAGGCTCGCCCCCTATTACGTGGGACTGATACATACCTGGCGAAATGTGGGTGCAGAAATGCACCTCTGCCTACCCCTTCGGGAAATACAGGCGTGAGTTTATGTATGTATGTGTATTTTTAATCATTGTATCATTGAATACATTTATCAGAATCACTATTCAAGTGCTATAAATTGAAATAAATAAATTAGTTGTTATTATAAGGAGAGGTCTTCTGGTTGGGCGGGCTATTGTGATTTCGCTACAATACAGTTTTATGTTTCCTATTGTATTAAGGGTTCAAGCGCTTATTAAATGTAACGCGCGTATAGTTGGCCTTTGGAACAATGCTTGAACTTCATGGAGTCGTTGTTATCTTGGTACTGAAAATTAAGTGGAGGACTGCAAATTTCCTTTAAGAAATTTTTCAGAATGTTTTAGTTCATTATCAATATTATCAGCTATAACACGTCTTAGGCTGAAAAAAATCCTTCCTAAGAGTCTCGGGGAGTCTTCAACGTTTTTATTTACATAATATAATTTGTCTGACTGAAGTGTCTGAAGCACTTCAACGCTAGGCACACAAACATAGAAAATCTTGTAATTATCCCCGAGAAGTAGTGATTGCTTCGAGGTTTAGGTGCACAGCGAAAATCTCGGCGGTCGCGGGCTCAAGCCCCAGGCACACACCTCTGACTTTTCGAAGTTATGTGTGTATTCTCAATGAATTATCACATACTTTAACTGTGAAGGAAAACATCGTGAGGAAACCTGCACACCTAAAAGTTCTTAGAAATTTCTTACGTGTGTAGTCCGCCAACCCGCACTAGACCAGCGTGTTGTACTAAGGCCTAAATCCTCTCAGTTGTAGATGAGGCCCGTGCACAGCAGTGGGACGTATAGGGGTTGATGATGATGATACATATGGAAAAATCAGATCCGGGCAAATATTTTACCCGACCTTTTTGTACCTCTACTACCTAGTTATCCTCCCAAATTCCTACTTATATACACACAAACATAATTAACGCCAGTATTGTAGACAGAGGTGTATTTTTGCACCCATATTTCGCCAGGTAGTATCACTCTCACGTAATAGGGGCGAGTATGTTGCCGTATGTCGGACACTTTTCCTGACTCCAAGCTGATACTGAGAATTCCTAATGGATAACCTCAATAATACTTCCCGACCTAGGAATTGAACCTGGGACCTCCAAATCGCATGGCACATACTAGAGCCGCGAAACCACGAGGCAAATTTGCAAATTCATTCATTACAAAAATGTCCTATTTTTCCGCCCCAACATATAATCACCCACGCCAAGTAACCTGGTAACAAACAAAATCACCAACGCTCCAGCAGTATTCATAACAATATATTCAAAGTTGCAGTGTAAGACTGGACGTGGCTGGGGCAGTAAACGTCTAGGTAACGGCTTCCGCAGCCTTGAACGAGCCAATAACCGTGGCCGAGTCGAATACTCTAAGGCAATATCATGCTGTCTACGAATCAATTGTTCCGTGCTCCAGTTTCTGGTTTGAAATTCTTAAGAATATGGACTGTATAAGCGAAAAGTGAGTCGATGTCAACGGCGCAGATTTGTCAATCTTGTTGGGACTTATTACTAGATTTTTGTTATAGTATGTACTCATATACCGTTTGTCGTCGTTTATATAAGTCGTGATGGCCTCAAGGTTTAGGCACGCGGTCGAGAATCTCGACGGTTGCGGGTTCAAACCACAGGCACACACCTACGACTTTTCGTAGTTATGTGTGTATTAACGAAGAATTACACGTACTTTAACGGTGAAGGAAAACATCGTGATGAAACCTGCACACCTAAAAGTTCTTAGGCATCTCATAGATGTGTAGTCCGCCAAACCGCACCAGGCCAGCGTGGTGGACTAAGGCCTAAACCCTCTCAGTTGTAGAGGAGGCCCGTGCCCGTGCCGTGCTACTGTGAATTTCCTAACGGAAAAAAACATGACACTTCCTCAGATTTGAGAATTGACACGGAGACCTATCAATCGAGCACGTAAATTTATGCGGCATTAACGCAGAGTGGTCACAATAAAATACCGCAAATATAGAAGTTATATTTTTAGTTTTAAATACATACATACATAAACTTACGCCTGTATTCCCCGAAGGGGTAGGCAGAGGTGCATTTCTGCACCCACATTTCGCCAGGTATGTATCAGTCCCACGTAAGAGGGGGCGAGCCTATTGCCGTTTTCGGGCACAATTCCAGACTCCGTGCTGCTACTGAGAATTTCCTAATGGAAAAACCCAATAACACTTTGCCCGATCCGGGAATCGAACCCAGGACCTCTAGATCGCTCGGCACATACTTGTACCGCGAGACCACGAGGCAGTCAAAGTTAAAGTTAAGTTAAGTTTAGTTTTAAATATTTACTTATTTGATATGTACAATTACTTCACGTTACAATATTTATTTATTGTAACAGTAAAATCATAAAGTATGCAGGTTGCAATAATTCCCACGGATTGTTGTTAAATATTCGCCAATGGAACACATAATCCTTGAGTATTACTACGTATTAACGAATGTATTTAATTATCTGTTAAATTGTAATGAGGTACGGAATTTTAAAGTGAAACTTTGTTTTTGACGAGAAATTTAATTATCTTTACTCACCATCGTCTGCCCATATACGTACCACTGCTGGACATGGACCTCCTCTTTAACTGAGAGGGTTAAGGCATTAGTCTACTACGTCCGCCTAGCGCGGTTTGGTATTAATTGGTTATCACTTTAAATCTTTAAAAAAGTATAATTTAGAAATTTATTGTTAGTCTGAATTGTTTTAAAGAACTATAAAATATGTATGTTCTGATCAGTGGCGTGCCTAGGGTCTCTAGCTAGGGCAAGCCCAAATTTTTATTACGGTTTTTATAGTGTATTTTTTTGGTCCAGAAAGTCGGAGAACTAATAAATAATATACCTACCGCAAATTATTTACATTCAAGATTTTGATGTAGGTATATTATAGTACTGGCCTAACAAAGAAATAATTATTTGTCGCTAGTGATAGTTAGTAGGTACCAAAAACCATAAAATGTCGGCGAAAATTATTAGAACAATTAATATGTCCAAATTGTGCACAAACGTCGTGTCTCTCTAAATTTGAATGCGAGATGTTATAACATAGACACGGAATATATCATATTGAATTTTATTAGACAAATAACTCGACTCGAATTGGTTTCAAACCACATAATTAAAAAGTAAACAGTCAAATTCTAAAAATTACCTATACTCGTAAGTTAATTTTCATGTCGTGACCTTGAATGCAAGTTTTTTGTGGAACAAAATGATAAATAATAAGTATTAATCTTAGAAATAATACGATGATGATCAACGCGAGAGTTTTGAAATTTCGTGACATCATTAACGAGAAATGAATACTTCAATGCGTTGTTTACAATATTTATAAAAAGACATCAAAGTAGGTATATGGTGTTGTAAAGTTTAATGCATTCTACAAGAACCAGATAAATTATTTAAATCATTACAACAAGAATTCCACACATGTTAAACATTATATAAAATATGCAACACAAACATAATATAACCTTTTCGTATGGGAACATTCAACTATTCAATTAGTTATGTACTTACTAATCGGATCTATTTAGCGTCATAATTTTTAACACTTAGAGAAATACTCGAGTCTGGCTATATGTAGGTTTTGGACAAGTTACGAGCCGTTTTTTCACAGTATAATTTAATGAATTTACCTTATCTTCGAAGAGCAAAACATGCACACACTTTAAGTCGCCACGAGGATTAACAATAAACATCACCCATTTTTTATAATCACTGTAGTAATATTCTAAATACCACAACAAATTCTATTTAATTTGGTTCTTTCACTCGTAAACGTAAACAATTAACAACGTGTGACCTTGACACACTGCACTCCAGGGTTGCCATTAAATAAAAATATATTGCCATGTTTTGGATGTCGAATTGCCGTGTTTTGTAGAAAAATTGAGAAATTGCCGTTTCTTTTTTTTCATACATACACATATGTACATAATCAGCCCATATACGTCCCACTGCTGGGCACGGGCCTCCTCTACAACGGAGAGGGTTTAGGCCTTAGTCCACCACGCTGGCCTAGTGCGGGTTGGCGGACTACACACCTAAGAAATTCCTAAGAACTTTTAGGTGTACAGGTTTCATCACGATGTTTTCCTTCACCGTTAAAGCAAGTGATAATTCATTGTGAATACACACATAACTTCGAAAAGTCAGAGGTGTGTGCCTGGGGTTTGAACCTGCGACCGCCGAAATTCTCGACCGCGCGCCTAAACCTCGAGGCCATCACTGCTGTTCATCATCAAGTTAACTATAGGTGGCTGGTTGTTAGGAATATTTCGAATTATTTGTTCCTATCAAATATATGGCAGTCATAAGAAATAGGACGCTGAAAGATTCAAGATCCCTCCCACATTCAAATATTGTTATAAATATTTATGCCTCCATTATATAGTTTGTTATTTCTTACCAAAATACGTTATAGTGAATTCCATTACATCTGTTCTTTGTGTAATGTTAGCAAACTGTTTTCTCTTCCCTTATTCGGACACAATAAGCTAATGGATTGATATCTTTGTTACGGGGTTTTGGGTATACCCTATACCACATTTTTGTCTGGACAACTCTTAGATTGGACTAGAGAGGATCATGCATTAGAATAATTGTCTTTGACCAATTTTATTAATTATTTTTTTCTAGGCTACCTATGAATCCATGGAAAAGTGATCTGGTGATTTTGGCATTAAAGTGTAACAAATAAAAGAACTTAAGCATTTATAATATTGATATTTCGATCGATCGAATTTCAAATGAATATATCTAGTAGTTTGTTTCTCCGCAATAATGTTATCTTTAGTCGAAATATGTTAAATATAAAATATATTTATTTTTATTAAAACTAAATATATCCTTAACTTCAGTGTAAGTCTATAAATTTACGTCATATTATTTTATAAAACAAAGTAATATTTTTTATTTTCCTTTCAGGTACGTGATATTCAGGTCAGCTTACATATGGTGTTTAAACATCTAAGAGGTAAATGTACTGCTTGTAAAACGTGATATGATATCAAAGAGTTTATAAATAATTTCCTGCGTTCAATAACTTTGATAATTACACTACCGACAAAAAGTTTGGAAGCACCTATAATTTTTGTAAAAACAAATAGCAAATTGATAATAACAAATTTTATCGATGTTGTAATAAAATATAATATTACTTTAGTAATAAGAATATGGTTTTGTTTCATTGTTTAATTATTGTTTTAATTAAGTACCTAATCATTCTTAATTAAATAATACTATCATCATCATCAGCCCATACACGTCCCACTGCTGGGCACGGGCCTCCTCTACAACTGAGAGGGTTAATACTATATCTTATATTATTTCTAAAGTAATTGAGAGTATTAAAAGTGCTTCCAAACTTTTTGTCGGTAGTGTATGTTATTTATTTATATATGACAATCCAATCCAAAATTATTTGACATAATACTTAATGAAAGATGCCTGAATACCGGAGGGGCATGCAGAGGTTTATTCCTACACCCCCTTTTCGCGAGATTGTTTAAATTCCACGTAATAGGAGGTGAGCCAATTATTAAACCCTATAATACTTTGCTCGCACTAAAATCGAACCGTGGAACGAGGTAGGCGGCGGTAATACATATGTATGTACATATGTTGTGTTTCGGTATCCGTAAGGTTCAAAAGTAAATTTAATGTACACTGTTGTCTTGATTCAATGATAGGCACTTTTGCTGCCCCTTAGAAGATGAATAAATAAACATATGTATGTCCAAATGTGTGTACAATCTGTATATAACTAAATACATACTTAAAAATAAGCCTTTAAATGTAACTATTTAAAGCAAATTACACATATTATCACAATGCTCAGCCACTGCTGAGGCCTGCTGAAATATTTTCGACATTTAATCCTTTGCTCTGTTAATAGGTCACTTTGAAACCCCGGTATAACTGCGAATGCCCGACATCACAGCACTAATTCTGTAGAAATCTCGAAAACGGATGGGGGCTTATTCAAATCCTTCGAGACGGTATTCCTTTAGACAATTAGCTATGCCCACTGAACAAATTGCGAACGATGGCCCGCTGTGGATTATTTTTATTCATTTTTTTTTCATTTGGCCCTTTCCTTCCTCATTCCGGGAGGGATTTTTTTTGTTTCTAAAAAAAATATTGTTTACATTTGCCTTATGTTTGCGATTCATTCGAAATCGCTGATTTCCTTGTTTATTGTAATTCTTTGTTGGTTTTGAGTTAATTGTGCTGATATTTTCAATTGAAATGGTATAAGCATGTTGTCAGCTTTGACTAGGGCTAATGAGCTAGCTCGACCGAAGAGTTATTATGAGTTATTCGTATAACTATTTTCGCAATTGTAGACATAAATCTACGGCACAGGTCTATAGAATTAGATAGACATTATTGTATATTTATAATAATTTATGAGGCGCTTTACAAATCTATACAATGAAATGAATAAAATTGGAGTGTCTGTTTGTAATATTGAAATAACCGCTTTTTAATAAATGCATATGGATGTATACACGGTAGGTACATATTATACCAAAATAACGTTTTTTACAATTTTTGTCTGTCTGTTCCGGCTAATCTCTGAAACGTGTGGACCAAAATTTAACGGGACTTTCACTGGCAGGTAGCTGATGTAATAAGGAGTAACTTAGGATACTTTTAGTTTATAAATTTTCTTATTCAAAATAATTAAAAAAATAATCCGCGCGGGCGAAGTCGCGGGCACATCTATTATGGAATTAAATCGTGAAAAAATAACAGCATATTCGGATATGCTTCATGGGATTTTTTTACATATTCGAAAATCTTTGCGACTACCGCCTAACACCTCTTTGTAGAGGAGTTTCTTGCCTTTGAATTAAGTTATATATCTATATGTAGATAGATATCCATGTCGATAAAGGTGAGCCTGGCACATTCCTTTCATAGAATCAGTCAGGCAAATCGAATTCTAAAACCTTTAAACATATTGAAGATAATTATAACGACAATGAAAGCTAGCAGTCAATGTATGCCACTGAGGAACCCCATCAATCCATTGCCAATATATATTTACATTGTATTTGCAGTCTCTAACGTTCATGAGAATTCCATTCATTCATTAAATAATTAATTAGTTCACTCACTGAACCATTTATAGTAGCTCGTTATAGGTTCCGCATATCCAATCGTGAAATTATTAATCGTTTGATCTATTTAACCATTCGTTCTTATGTTCAATGCATACAAATTTGATATTACATTAGCAATTATTTGGTCCCTTTATTGAAAACCAGCGCTGCAATACCGTGTAAGCGGAATTGCAGCATACAGCTGAATGAAGGGATCATTGTTGGCTATGCAAATTGTATCTAATAATTGTTTGTTTGTTTGTTCTTTGTATCTGTTTTTCGTATAGCCAACAATAAAACTTTTTTTCTTTCTTTCTTTCTTTCAATTAGCTTGTTCTGACGTTGGCAAATTGGTGACATGTTATCTATTGACGAACTAATTGGTACGGCTTCGTAATTCAGCTTATTCTACAGTTGCAAAGCAGAGTGATTATGGAGAAGAATATCAAAGGCAACTAGACAACGTTTATATGCTGTTGTAGATAGATATGCCTAATCTACTAACCAAGAGCTGCAATTTTATCTACTACCGTTATTACCGTTCTTTATTTCTATCATTGGTATAGCCGAAAATTAATATTAATTACTGGGTAATCTTATCTCTCATACATATACCTAAAACCGTATTAATCTTAGTCGCACAATAAGGAGATCTGTAATACTATCAATGATCTCTGTTCAGGATTGAGAAAAAAGTTTTCTGACAAGGCACATTGCCTTCATTTGTTATGACAAGTGTATGCAAGAACAAACAAAAAGAAATAATGAATAAACTAATGGAGTAGTTCAAATAAATTTATTACAATAAACCCAACATATCATAAAACCCAGTGTATTTAGTCACTCTTTCTTGTATCTTATAGCTTCATTACGAATAAATTAATTGAGAAACTAAAATTAATGTATAGTACAAGTGCGGTCTTATTGTTCTAGGCAATTTCTGACAGACAAACTTTGGATGGATAATAGTCACATGGTGAAAAACAAACTGAGGATGTCCGTAGGTGTAACATTGAAATACTATGCGTAGATCATGATCTAAACCCTTTCTGGAGACTTTTGTCTTCTGACAAAACTCAAAATTGTTCGGCAAGGGAGGCTCTTGATCTTGGAATAAAAATAAATAAACATAAGCACGACATTTGTCCAGATAATTTCGACGAAAATTGAGGACCAGACGATAAACATTCTCACTCGTTGATATTTTATTTCATCATCAGCCCATATACGTCCCACGGCCAGCAGCGTGCCCAGGCACGGACGTCCTCTGCAACTGAGAGGGTTTAGGCCTTAGTCCATATTTTATTTGGAAACATTAAATTTTTTGAAGTTATACTTCTTTTGGCGCGTTAGGGAAAAATTATGAGAGTGATTTTTTACGATGCGCGCGCACACCGACACCAAAAAGTTATTCAGAAAAAGTTTGTTTTAAATTTTAAGAATGTAGAATAGTGACAGTAAAAAATAATTTAAAATTCTGCTCACGTTCATCGGGAATTTCGTTCATCCTAATTTTAAGATTAAGTAAAAAACTTATTGAAGTTTTGAAGTTATTACGATGCGCGCGCACACTGTCATGAAAAACCGACACCATTAAGTTATTAAAATATTATTTTATAATATATTATTATATTATTTAAGAAAATATATATTTATGTATGAAGTATAACTTCTAACGCGTGTACATAAGTACACACACACACTTTTTTTTTTAAATAACTGTCTTTTAATTAAAATGTCCGCTCTTTATACAGGATAATCTAAAGGAAAATAAAAAAGTAATATGTGGTCAACGAAATGGTCCACTACAGCTGTGCCCTTAAAAAATGGCCTCGGTCGGATTGCGCTCTTATCGTCGCCTTCTACTTCTGCCGGCTTGGGGTTTTATGTCCCCCAATGTTTTAGCCAACAAGATACGCCAGATTGGGCTGTGGAGTATTTGAATTTGTGATATGAAAACAGATTGTTGGGATGGACAGTGACGATATTAATAATGTTGAGTGTAGTGCTGTCGATTTTAAAAAAAATAAAAAATTAATTATTACAAAAGAAATATTTATTGGGCTCTCCAAAATGAGGCAAGTGTCACTCGCGGGATGTGGGAAACGACTGACTTTAATTGTTACATAAAGATATGACACTGCACAGAAATTGCTGACGAGGGAAATAGGGAATGAGGAATTAGGTGTTATTATGTACATGGTTAGTATATAACAGATCGATAAAGTGAGATTTTATTTCTAGACACCATTTGATCCAATAACCTCGATTTATAAAAAAAAAATGACGATGAAGTTAGATGCGGATCAGATTAGCAAACTGATTAAAATCGAGCTCCTCATTAATCATCATCAGCCCATATACATACGTCCCATTGCTGGGCACGAGCCTCCCTTACAACTGAAAGGGTTTAGGCCTTAGTCTACCACGCTGGCCTAGTGCGAGTTGACGGACTACACACCTAAGAAAATCTTAAGAACTTTTGGGTGTGCAGATTTCCTCACGATGTTTTCCTTCATCGTTAAATTACATGATAATTCATTGTGAAAGCACACATAACTTCGAAAAGTCAGAGGTGTGTGTCTGGGGTTTGAACTCGCAACCGCCGAGATTCTCGACCGCGCGCCTAAACCTCGAGGCCATCACGACTTGAAATTGAAAATGATGATAACTTAAAAATTCCGACTTTTTATTATTAATTTGTGTTGGTGGGTATTTATTTAAAACATACATACATACATAAACTCACGCCTGTATTCCCCGAAGGGGTAGGCAGAGGTGCATTTCTGCACGAACATTTCGCCAGGTATGTATCAGTCCCACGTAATAGGTGGCGAGCCTATTGCCGTTTTTCGGGCACATTTCCAGACTCCGTGCTGTTACTGAGAGTTTCCTAATGGAAAAACCCAATAACACTTTTCCCGACCCGGGAATCGAACCCAGGACCTCTAGATCCCACGGCACATACTTGTACCGCGAGACCACGAGGCAGTTATTTAAAACATCGCCAGGAATACCAGAGATATTCACGAGAATTCCTCGTAAATGTAAATTCAACCTCGAACTAAAATCTATTCCCTCTTAAGTCTCAAACGTAGAAATTACTGTTTCATAAATGGAATCATTGGAACTCCCTTACGTAGATAACTTTAGCAGTTTTAATAGCAATATTTTGAACTTTGAAAAATGACAATAAGTTTGTTCCCTATACGTGTAACTTAAAAATTCCATGGCAAAATTTCGTTACTGAAATATAACTCTAATTAATCTTACTGGGATACAGTCGTGAGTGTGTTTTTTTAAACTTGTAATAAATGTTAATGAAGAAACTAACTTAATTTACAATCTGTTACTTCTGAAAGTTTTATGAAGTCTGCATTAGCATGAATTTTAGGAAATCTTTTCTTAGTTATTGCCTAATCCGTCTAGGGACGAGCCTGATAAATTATTAGTTTGTTTGTTTAACATTTTGAAAGCCATAGTTATGAAGTTTTATGTTAGTACCTAAATTAGTTCACGAAAATATGATTGTTCTGAAAATTTCTTAAGATCGAGTAAAACAAAAGAAAATTTTAAAATTTAACAAAGGTTATGAAGATACTTCTCTAGGTACGAAAGCTAAGTAAATAATTAGATTCAGTATTTGTAGACACGGCGTTTACGTAATATATCATTTATGGCAGAACTGTTGACAATAAATATATAATTATAAATAGACTATATATGAATTAAATTAATTATGAGAGTGATGGCCTCGAGGTTTAGGCGCGCGGTCGAGAATTTCGGCGGTCGCAGGTTCAAACTCCAGGCACACACCTCTGACTTTTCGAAGTTAATGTGTATTCACAATGAATTATCACTTGCTTTAACGGTGAAGGAAAACATCGTGATAAAACCTGCACACCTAAAAGTTCTAAGGAATTTCTTAGGTGTGTAGTTCGCCAACCCGCTCTAGGCTAGCGTGGTGGACTAAGGCCTAATCCCTCTCAGTTGTAGAGGAGGCGCTTGCCCAGCAGTGGGACGTATTTTGGCTGATTATGATGATGATGAATTAAATAAAACTAATAACATCTGTCTGGTTTGAAATAATAATAAATAATAGAAATAGTGAAGTTGACTTGACATATAAACAAACTTACTCACAACAAAATATTGCCACAACGCAATAAACACGACAAAAACAAAGGTAAAGGCAACAGTATATCTAGACACAACCGGACGGTCACAGCGCCGGGCCAACAAATTTCGTTATGCCTAAATTAGATTCAGCGAACCCCTTGGGCCTTCGTAATCCGAATAAAGCCAACTCTAAGAGACCATGAGTGGGTACTGCTGTTTGCGAATTTGTTATCGTTAAAATGTAATTCCACAGTCCTCGTGTCTATTCGGGGATTTATTCCAAATTGGCAACGGAATACTGTGATAAAGGTATGAAGAACATCTACGAAATTTAAACAGATGTAAAGCTGGGTGTTCAGAACTATTATGATAAATTACCTAAAGGTAAAAGGACGTCGCTTGACGGAGAAAGAAGTAGTCGTTTTAGTAGTTTTTGGTAGAAGTCCATTGGTAGAGGTAGAAGACATTGGAAGTTCATGACTATTAAAGTCAAAGTCATATGCTAATTATTTTTTTAGTTTATTCCCTACAAACAGAAATAAAATTACTTTGCTGTTCACAATATTAGTAAAGATTAAGGTCGTAATCTACATTTATCAGTGATACATCTCAAAACGCCTCTTTCAGTCACATAAAGTAAAAGGCTGTAAAGTAGAACAGGTCTGAGTAAATAGTCATCCATTTCATGTTGTAGCCTTAGGAAAGCGGCCAGTCGACACGCTGTGTAAATTGATATAGAGTGGAAAGTTTTTGGAGCAGTTCACAGTTGAGGAATTTAGTATAGAATTTTAAATGTTTTCTTTTTAGCCGCCTTGATCTTACGGGGTGAATTGACGTATAAGAGATCCCGTGTTAGTTACCGCGGTCAAGGAAAGTCTGGTTGGTTTGTTGCGAGTCATTCTCACCAGTTGCACAGAGTTTTTAATGTATCCTATTAAATATATGGTTGTCATAATTTTCATGAACTAAACCTCATTAGCTAATGGAAACCAACGATACTTCGTTAAAATAACTACCTTCTACTTCTGTTTGTTTGTTTGTCACGGCTAGTCTCTTCCTGAATGTCATTCTTCTTATAAGAAATAGATCAGATTACTTTTATTTTCATTTTTACTTTTGATTTTATAAAAACCTTATAGTCACACACAAATAAAATACTACGCACAAATTAAATAGCACGAATTAAATATCAAATAATTTCCATATTTCAGTAGTAGAAGAACAAACGCAAAGCATCTATCATCAAGTTGACAATAACATCAAATAGCAAATCAAGGTTGGTTAAGCGTACATTTCCAGTTATAACAGGTCCGAATACGAACAATTTATACGCCTCGCGTAATGTGGGCAAAGTTAACGTTCGCCGTACAAACAAGAAGGCAGTTTCACCGTGACATTACACCAGGTCTAATTCAACCAGAACCTTCGTTTCTGACACGGCTCGTTGTTATTGTACAAATTTACGACGGATCGAAGGTCTTCATTAATTGGTTATCTCAAAAGATACGGACGTGTTTTGAGGACAGTCGTAAACTCGACGCGTAATTGTTTACTTATTTCAGTTGGCAACGTGTCCTTAATGGGATAGGCAGGAAAGGAGTTTGCCGCAAGTTCTTAATAAGTATTCTGGATGGTTATTCCTCCTTCCTTTTGTGCGGGTCTTTTTTGGACGAATAACTTTTGTTGCCTGAATTTGGTCGGTCAGTTTGTAGTTCTTTCTGTTTGTTTATGATGTGTGTTTTAGCATCAGTATTTACTCAATGTGTTCGTGTGGGTTCGGCTGTTTTACCGTCGACAACGTATTTTACGTCTGAAATTGTCGCAAATAAACTAGCCAGTGGTGCGTAAAACTATTTGCCAACAACTGAACTGGATTTTATTTCGTGTAGTTAAAAGGTTCATTTTACATCCAACTTTTGATATTTCTATGTGGCTCTTCTTTGTGTTCCGCCTGTTTTTCTTTCTTTTTTTTTATTTTAATATCAGTAAAAAAACAAAACAAAAAATCTTTAAGTCTGGCCTCTCAATCCTAGAAGATTAAGTACGCGGTCCAGACAAAATCTCGCCGTACGCGCGTTCAAAACTACAAACTATGAATTTTCGAAGTAATGGTATTCACAATGAATTTACACGCATTTTAACAATGAAGGAAACCATCGCCAAGAACCTGTACAACTAAAGTTACTTTTAACAAGGAATTTCTCATGTAACACAATAAATTCATTTTTAGCTATGATGTGTAGCTAGTTTAGCGGTTGTGTGTAGATGGTTATAGGCGGACGTCGGTGTGCCTGGTTGTGGGCACTTAGCGACAGCGCCTGATGTCCTGGATGGGTGCAAGCGCAAGCGCAATGATAAGCACAAAGCAGTTTAAGCGTTTAATGCACTGCACAGCAATTGTCACAGAATATATAACAATAGTCACGGCACAAGAAGATACAGTTCACACACAACACAATAAAGTCAAGATAAATAAAAATAACAGAAGGAGACGAGACAGTTAAAACTACGAGAATATTAATACAAAAGGCAGCTATTAAGCGCGGACAAGATAAGGCGGTGAGGTAGCAGGCGACACGGGCTTCGCGAGCGAGAGAGGTGTACCGACTGGCCGCGTCGGCGCGGCCGGCGCGTGCGTCGAAGCGGTGACGCGCATCGCTCGCTCTGTGACTATGAGATACCAGTTTGTACCGGCGTGGTATCGTGCGCCTCCAATGCACTATACGTATATTAAAAATATTATAATAAATGTGTTGGGTTCTGTAAGTGTGATGTATGTGTATTAGTATGAATATGTGTGGAGTGTAAATATAAAATATTATGTAATTATAATAAATAAATATATTTTATAAATAAATAAAATATAAGGTACGCCACACATTAAAATTTAAACATTTGAATAAATCTTTCTTCAACCGTACATTTTGCCGGAGAAATTGGGACAACCAGAATAAACATTTGCCGAATCAACGACCCAAACTAAAGCTTTTGACGTCATTGTGACGTGTAGGGTGAAGTTAGCAATATGCCCAACTCCAAGTTATGCGGTTTTAATTTTAGTAAATTCAGGCGTTATTTATGTGAAATGTTTGCATTCATTCATTTGGTTGGATGTGTGGTCGGTTTCGTAACAAAATTTACATCTCAGAGTTTGCAACGCCGATGAATTTCTTAATGAAAACGTTCTTTGTTTGAGCAAGACGACTTCCAATGGGTCCTTTTGCGAAGTCTTTCGTTTGAAAGTTCCAATTCGCGATTGCAGCCTATTATTTGCTGTCTTCTGATTTTTATTTTCCTATTTGTTGATTTATTGCTAAGGAATTGGAAAGCTTTGGCGACAATAAGGCTGTTGGGAGTTTTGAAGTTTGCTTCGCTAGTTATTGACTTCAGGGACAATACCAAAATTATGGGGGAAATTATGTAAAATTGGGTTTAAGAAATAGCATATTTAGAGTTACATTTAGACTGAAAGAAATTTTGGCACTAGGATCTCATCCGTGACACTCATCTGTGATTGTATTTATTGAATTATTATTATCTTACTCGATCCAATTCTACCCTACAACGCCTTTACTCCAATTTTTTTTTACAATATACTATAGGTACTATAATCAGTTAATTTAGAATATAATTATTACAATTATAGTCTTGATTTCCTTGCAGGAGGACCGCTTGTTCGTTAATTACTGTAACAAAAAGAAAAAAGAAATATCCACAAGCACGCCGCAGTGATTTTTATCCTTCAAAACTTTTTACAACCGCAACCCACATTCAGACAATAGCACTTATATAATCATGACTTAACGCAACTAACACTTTGCCAAAACAAATAATGCCCGGAATAATGGACACTTTCATTATTAACGAAGTTTAATGACGTTGGCAGTGTTGCGGGAAAAAATGCTATATTTTAATTGCAGCGTGCAGTTTTACGGTTGATTTAATGTTTCGATATACGGGTCAGAGTGGCGGGTGAAATGCCCCGTTTTGAATTTAAACGCATTGTTATGAGGGTGAAATATTTAAGTAGTTCATTTGTTCCGTTGGTTTTGGATGTTGGGATTTATGGTATGGTATCAACTATACTTTTTATCACCTAAAATATTATAAAAGATACTGACCTCTGAAAAGACGAAAAGGCATAAACGTGAAGGATGAAGTCATTGTAGGATTTGACCTTACCCCACCACACACCCGCCACTGTAACTCCTGTGCTCCAGGATCAACAGCGTCACGCACGTATCGACGCCGAGCAATGAAGCTTAGCGAATCTAAGGGGATCTAATTTGTCATAATACCGCAAAGAAGTTAATCAGAAAAAAGAGTTGGAAAACAAAGAGTTGTCCACTTGGTTTGTTGGACTTCTAACAATCTGTTTATGAAGAAAATGAATTCAGCAAAGCTACTGCTTTGTACCGCTTTTCTGTGACGCAGTTTTAATGCTCTGATCGAATAGGCCCACTCATTATAAAGCCAAATCCTGCTATCACAGTGCTCTGGACCAATACTATATTTCACAGAGTTATATATGTAAATGTATGTATATAAAATATGTGTGGTTGTAGTGATGTTTTAAAACACATTGATATTGTAGTGGTGAATATAAATGAAGTGATTGATTAATCAGTTAATTGGCTTTGACGTGTATTTAATGAGTCAAATGAACAAAATATTTCGTATGAATATTTTTGTAAAAATGTATAGTTTTAATAATGACAAAATCATCGTAAGATGCAAATAAGTAATTATTTGCATGAAATAAAGCATGCTGTATCAGTGTATATATATATTTTATAAATGTCTGTCCTTATTAAGTTTTCCCACTGTACATTCGTACCACGAAAAACGTGAAACAAAAAAAAAAACAATGCACTAACTGTTCCAGAAACCCAGCAACCAACTTAATCTCAACACAAAGAGAAATACAAATTGTAGCGGAAACCATCAGCGTATCTCACAAAGCGATGAACCGAGAAACTTAAAAAAAGATAAACTGAATTTTTAAGCATGTCATACATAATGCCGCGGAGCGTCTCGCCTTGAGAACGAAAAACGAAAAACTGCATCCTCCATATAAAACCGGCTGTAGCCGGCGCGAACCGGTTGTATCCAGTAAATTCCGGCCCGTTCTAGAACTCGGTCGGGCATATTTTGCGAGCAGTGCCGACATCGCGCACAACGGAGCAAAATTTAATTCCCCTCTGCTTAGTTTAAAGCTCAGAGCATATGTATACAGTACACAAACGGGGCAATTGAAAAGATAAATCGGCCCGGTATTTTCGATGTGTTGCAATTAATTAAGTTAGTTGTTCTATTTCGTTTTTGTTTTTCTGTAGAGGGTGTAAGTTAGGCAGGTTTTGTTCACCTCTAATTTGGTTAGTCATGTTTAAATGTTGATTGAACTAAAACACAGACTTTGAGAATGGTTGAAGTATTTTATTCCTGGTACGTGGATACCTACATACTGCTTACTAAAATAGTCGTCGTCGTCATCAGCCCAAATACGTCCCACTGCTGAGCACGGAATTTCTTAGGGGTGTAGTCCGCCAACCCGCACTAGGCCAGCGTGGTGGACTAAGGCCTAAACCCTCTCAGTTGTAGAGGAGGCCCGTGCCCAGCAGTGGGACGTAGTTGGGCTGATGATGAATATAATATTTCAATCGAGGCAATTACTCAGTTACTGCTATTTTTATTGATAAAAGTGAACTAGATTTACTTTTAAAAAGACAAAGAAGTACTTTCACGTCAGACTGCGCCCCGGCTGCGAAGCATTTTTCACTGCCATATAAAACGTTTATTCTAATAAATTTGAATATAAAATTTTAAGTAAACATGAGCGTTTAAAATAATATGAATGTTTGTCAAAGCGTATCACAAGCGATCGTGGATTACCGATAAAGGATATTGAGACTTATTACGAAGGAATAGAATGTAAATTCGGTTGTTTGTCAAGCTTAATGCACCTCGCATAGGGAGAACGTAGCAGGAATAGTTTAAAACATTTGTTAGCTGTTTTGCATCTTTATATTCTGAAGTATTTTGCGATACATTAGTGTTTACTTGGCTTAATATAGACAGTTTGAATCCCTTCAAATTGCAAGTATATGTATTATGTATACACACAATTCTAAAACAGCTGTATTGATTACTGATAATATAAATTGTGTTAAGAACCGATGAACATAATATAATATTAATATATCCTTATATTCATTAGGGTTTTTTTTTAAATAACACGTTATACGGTTATATTTTTATGACTCAATTATAAAAAAACCGGTTAAAAGAATTTTGACGACAAGCGCCTAAATTGTTCGTAGCTTAGACCACCACATTGGAACGTAAAGAAAATAGTCCAATAAGAGTTTTCTGCACTCAATTTAGAAAATCACGCAGAAGAAGCTCCAAGCATAAAGAAAAATATATTTTTTCCTGCATCCAACATCCTGAATACCATACCTACTACCGGACTTGAAAGCATCAAAAACATTTTGCAAACTCGCCAAAAAACAGTAGTAAAAATGCCGGTCATGATTTACATAGAACGGTACCACTTGACCCTATTTACGAAAGGTTTTCGGGCAAAAATGATATGTACATCCTTCGAACGTCGTCACTCGTCCCCTTTAAGAACAGATTATACAAAGACACGCTTGAAAAGTTCCCATGAAAAGAGGCGAAATATATCCTTTCTGTGTTAGTATCTGAAAATTATGAAAATTATTTTGCTTACCGGAATTATGCCTTACTACATACCGTCTTACAGGAGAGTACGAGTTACGCTTTGAGTACGGGCCGGCTGTCACACCGTCATGTTATTTCCTTAAAAAAATACCGTTTATTTGATATTTTTGCAGCTTAATTTTAGGTACTGTGTCTTTGTGTTTCAGGTTCCACTGATAAAAACTTACTTATTGATTAAATATTTTGAATAATGTACAATTAATATTTTAGTCTTAACTTATGATATACTTAGCTTATAACTTATGATATAATATGATACACATTTTTTTTTTAATACAGGTACCATCAGGATCGAACCTTTCTTACCTACTCTGTCCCTTTTTCTTTTCAGCTTCCATCCATTAAGAAAAGTATTTCCAATCTCGAATTTTGTTGCTTTGTAAGATTAACGGTTATCACAAGTAATTAAGTATATCCATTGTGAACAGAATTAACTTTACTTTCATATTATATTCTTTCACATTTATATTTTTACATAAAAATGCACCAACATAGCTGCGATAGTTCAAAACTGTGTTGCAGTTAATTAACAGTACCCAAGTCAACATTAGAGCAAAAATATTTTTACACGATCAATTTGTGACACGGTGTGACATCCGCCCGGAAGAAGGAATGCTTCGGGAAATACGCGTTTCTGGGACAGTCTGGAGGGACCGCTCCGGTTAAAGGACGGATTAAAAATAGAGCCAATAAGAACAAAACTCCGAGTATTCATAACATTTGCTATATATATTTATACACTTTGAACGGTCCGAGCCCTTTTGGGTCTTATTTTCATTATTTAGGGGGCGACGAGCTAAGACTGCGGTCTATATTTGCTGTATTTTTTGCAAAATGAGAAGCAGTATTGCTTAATGCTTCTAGTCTTGGAGCAATTTTTAAAGTTGGAGGGGGTAAATTACTTTTTGCATAAACTCACGCCTGTATTCCCCGAAGGGGTAGGCAGAGGTGCATTTCTGCACCCACATTTCGCCAGGTATGTATCAGTCAATAGGGGGCGAGCCTATTGCCGTTTTTCGGGCACATTTACAGACTCCGTGCTGTTACTGAGAATTTCCTAATGGAAAAACCTAATAACTCTGCCCGACCCGGGAATCGAACCCAGGACCTCTAGATCGCACGGCACATACTTGTACCGCGAGACCACGAGGCAGTCTACTACTTTTTAGATGTTAATAATTGCATCTAAATTATGTTCTCGTGTTGATACGACAATTATGCGGAGTTTTATTGATTCATGCTTACATATATGTATATTATAGGGTATGAGAAAAGGGCTTAAGAGCTTTTACTTAGTCTAAGTAAGATATAGAATTACTTACATATAGAGTAGATGATACGTAAGTAACAAAATTATTTTAAAGAATTCGTGTTCAAGGGATTCAGATATTTAGTAAATTGTGATATCAAGTAAAAAAAAATGTGTATTATTCTTTCTGCGTCGCAAAATATCTGATATGCACTTATTCCTCATAGCCCAGACGTGATGCTTTTTTCTTATTCAAGTATCGTTTGATTTATTTTTAATTTAAATGTGTTTTTTAAATTCTTAGGTGTGTAGTCCGCCAACCCGCACTAGGCCAGCGTGGTGGACTAAGGCCTAAACCCTCTCAGTTGTAGAGGAGGCCCGTGACCAGCAGTGGGACGTATATTATGGGCTGATGATGATGATGTATTTTTTCTGAAAATAAATGTAAGCTTTGTACACGATTTAAATTTGCACTCTATTTTCACCGGTGTCGTGTAGGATTTCATTTAATTTCATTAAAGTGATAAAATTGGATTAGACATAAGTCATTAACTAATATCTACCGTAACATTCTTACTTCGCTCACTGTAGTCGCTCCAACCTCAAATTTAGCCAGAGTTCACCAGGCGTTATGGCTTTGTCCTCTTTACATCATCTGAGCTGAGATCTCGTATGCTAATTGATAGCTAGGGTAAGGTAGCCATCAATACATGTCTAATATGTTAGTCTAGAACCTATTCAAATTGGTTCCCAGGATTTCATAATAGCCGGGCACAATACATAGCCATCACAAACCCCCGTTTGATTAGTTTCAGTTCAAGACCCAACAGAATGTCGAAAATCATTTGTGTTTAAGCATTGACCTGAGTAATCCTCGGTGCACATCACATGTGGCTCTCACACGAATATGAAACTTAATGCATGTAACATAAAGCTCACATTAATGTTTATTCAACGTCGCAGATTTGTAGTTATGAGACGCCTTGGTGTTTTGCTTCGTTGTCGGCAAGCGGAGGATTAAATTTATAGTTGGTGCAAGTTATAAGATACGAACATATAATTAAAAAGAAATCGAATACGTTCTATGTATTTCTTTAGTGTATCTGGTGTCAGTCACCGACGCGATTATATATAAGAATTAATTATAGCATTTTTTTTAAATGACGTTACACTAGGATTAGTCATTAGAGAAAATGATTTTATATTACTAATGATATAAAAAAACGAATGATATTTTGCAAGTACTCTCCTTGACTGGTGTTTTGACTTATAAGTTCAACTACAAAACGAGGGCCTCCGCAACCGATAAAGAATTCTTACACGTGTATAAATATATTCTCGTGAAAAGACGCATAAGTTGAAATGAATAAAATGTACCCGTTGAAACGTAAATATTTGCCCTCCATCAAATTTCCGCCAGTGATATTGTTGACCTGCCAAGTATGGTTTGTATTTCGGAGATGTTAGGCGCCCCTCCGGCTTGGTGCGGTAAATAGGCCACAGCGCGTTGTTTTTTTTATTTGAATTTACATGTTTGCGTGAAATGTGATAGCTTTGTATGAATCTTCACTGCCTTTTTGTTCCCAGTTATCTTTTTTAATGTTTAGCTTTATATATTTTTGTACTGAATATTAGTTAAGCTTTGCATATTTTAACTTCATAATAGTTAAATTGATGAAAATTGATGGAGGCTGGTCTGAAAAAATTGGAAGATTTGTCAGTAAACCGAATGTTAAATATTATAAAAGCAAGTCAGCTATCTACTTAAGGCTATGACGTCACAATGATCATCACAATCGGTTTTGATTTAAAGTAAACTAAGCTGTAACAGGCCGTTATTCGACAGGTTTCCATTAGGTATACTACGTTATCAAGGTTTTCATCACGATTGAACGAGTCCTAAAATTACACGATATGTCAAGGAAAAAAAAATCCTTACTCCTTACTAATATTATAAATGCGAGAGTAACTCTGTCTGTCTGTCTCGCTTTCCTGCTAAAACTACTGAACCGATTTAAATAAAATTTGGTACACAGATAGTTTAGACCCTGAGAAGGGACATAGGCTACTTTTTATCCCAGAAAAGGGGTTGAAAGTGGGGATGAACGGTTATATGTTGTGTAGACGACTAAAACTATGTATATGTCTGTTATATCATTTCACCGATATAAACAATTTTTGATATGGACATAAATGGGACTCTGTGGAGTAAAATAGACTACAACTTATTTTCTTTCTGAACCCAACCCTGTAGTCTACGCGGACGGAGTCGCGGGCAGAAGCTAGTAATGAATAAATAAGGTTACATCCGAAATATAAATCTAATCCGATTTTTTGTTAAAAACTGATTTTATTCAGATAAATTTGGGTGGGTAGATATTTGGTTTACGTGCAGCGACGGTCTTTGAAAATCGACGCTTATAATTGGATACCAAGAATTAAATATCAGACTAACGAGCGCGTTCAAAAGAAACCCCACGTAAAAAGCTAATTAAAATAGGTTGAATAGAGCAATCTTTAAATAAACATAATGATTGCTATTTTTGTATTCCTTTTGATAATTATGTGGTGTTTTATGTCTCAAAAGTACGAAAGAAATTTAGGTCGATGTCTTTATACCTTTTTCTTCTTTTAACCAGAAAGCTTGGCTTTCCTTTGTCCTACGGAAGGTCTGTTAATGTGGCTATTGCCGGCCTCCTGATCTTCATATACATGAATGGTTAGGTTGGATAACTAGAAAACGCGGTGCATATTCACTTAGGACCCACGATTAACTAACTTGTCAGGTGCAGCTGCTCCCACATTTGCCCCTGATGATGAGATCTAAAGCAAAATAGGAGTTGCAAATCAATTGTATTGACTTTTATGGATTCATTATCATTATTAGTTAAACAATTTACATCTATGTACTAAAAGTAAGAAGAGAAGTCTAAGAGTACTAAAAGTGAAGTCGTGATGCTTAAAGCACGCAGTCGAGAATCTTGACGGTCGCAGGTTCAAATCCCAGGCACACACCTTTGTCTTTTCGAAGGTTTGTGTGTATTCACAAAGAATTGTCACGTAATTTAACGGTGAAGGAAAACATGGTGAGGAAACCTGCACACCTAAAAGTTCTTAGAATTTTCTTAGGTGTGTAATCCGCCAACCCGCACTAGGCCAGCGTGGTGGACTAAGGCCTAAACACTCTCCGTTGTAAAGGAGGTCCGTGCCCAGCAGTGTGACGTATATGGGCTGATGATGAATACTAAAAGTAGTATCACCTTAATATACCGCAGTTCAAGTTAACTAGATAATCTTCTAGCTGAGGGAGTTTCTTGCAGTTTCTTCTCCCCAGCGATAACACGTTTCGAAGCGGCAATAGTTTAGTTTAAAATAGCTTAAAATTGAATATTCAAAAGAACTTGTAAAAGTATATTTGAATAAAGATAATTTGACTTTGACAGCTACAAGAAACTCGCCATTAATTAATAACTTGCGACACACATGATGAGTTGTCGCGAGCGATGCTGTCTCACAGATTACCGCTGTTTCTGTATAATGATAATATTTGATTCACCAACCTTTGTTTGTTAATTTTAACAACTCAACAACGGCTTACATTAAGGTGACGTTGGAGTTACGTATGAAAATATTTGTAGTACATTGTTGTTAGATATGAGACTGATAGAAATATTTTTGATTTAGATGCAACCAAGGTAATAGAAATGTGATCAATATGTATTTTATTTTGAACTCTAAATTTTGAGGTATAGATTTATTATTCTACGAGTGTAACAGTGAAGTAGTAGTAGTATTATCCAAATGAAAAAATATTTTTTCTGCAATAAAGAGTTTTCAGTTATAAAAGTTAAACATTGAATAATAAGTTAAAGTTGCTTAAAAAATGAGTTTCAACTAAACAAACGAAAAGTCGTGTAGGCATTTTAGGCAGGTTTAGGCACACGGTCGAGAATCTCGACGGCCGCGGGTTCAAACCCCATGCACACACCTCTGTCTTTTTGAAGTTATGCGTGTATTCACAAAGAATTATCACGTACTTTAACGGTGTTTAACGGTGAAGGAAGACATCGTGATGAAACCGAGATATCTTACAGTGCTTATAAAAAATGACAGCATAGGAAAATTATACGTGATTATTACTAATCAAAATAATAATAATAATACTTGGCGAAATGTGGGTGCAGAAATGCACCTCTGCCTACCTCTTCGGGGAATACAGGCGTGAGTTTATCTATGTATGTAACAGTAGACACAAATCATTTGTAGACATCAGTCTACCATGAATATCTACAGCTATATAAAAAATCAAAGATGAAAATTTCATGCCTTCTCCGCCCAAGTCACAGCGCTCGCGGCGAACAACACAACATTAATTTCCTATCCAAAAAATATTACGACAATAAATAACCTTAAAAAAAGCGTACAAATGAAGTCATAAACACTGCCGAACAATATATCGTAAATAATACAAAAAAGGGGGAAAAACGAACAACACGCATGCAAAAACTCTCGGAGCAAGAAAACATTTCATATAATATAATCCCTGATGTGTTTTGTAAAAGTTTCGCGATATATCACAGCGTTGAGCGTTTCTCGCGAGATAACTTGCGACTTAGATTATGTTAATATCGTGTATTACTTATGACAATGTTTATTCTCGTACGGCCAGCGTTACGTATTAATAGCTATATAAGCGGTTGATTTATGTGAAAATGTTAGGAGTGGTTTATTTTTTCGATCTTTTGATATGCTCCAGTGATTCGGTTTGAGGCACATGAGTAATTCTGATAAAAAGCAGCAGTATTTATAACAATAGTGGGGTTTAGTAATTCAAGATAAAATACAAGATGAAATACGTACACAACCTCACGCCTGTATTCCCCGAAGGGGTAGGCAGAGGTGCGTTTCTGCACCCACATTTCGCCAAGTATGTATCAGTCACGCGTAATGGGGGGCGAGCTAATGAGAATTTCCTAATGGAAAACCCCAATAACACTTTGCCCGACCCGGGAATCGAACCCAGGACCTCGAGATCGATGTACCGTGTCATAATTGTGCAGCGAGACCACGAGGCAGTCTACTATGAATTTTTTAATACGAATGTGTGCTTAGAATCAAGAAGTTAATGTTACCGATTATGATCATAAACTGTTATTGTATTTTTTTTTAATTAAAAAAAACATCATGCCGATAATTGCCAGCGTTATATATACCGTAGGGAGGAATTGGGTATTTTATTAGATGAAGTCGTGATGGTCTCGAGGTTTAGGCACGGGATCGAGAATCTCGACTGTCTCGGGCTTAAACCCCAGGCACACACCTCTGACTTTTCTAAGTTATGTGTGTATTTACAAATAATTATCACTTGCTTTAACGGTGAAGAAAGACATCGCGATGATACCTGCACACCTAAAAGTTCTTAGGAATTTCTATAGGTGTGTAGTCCGCTAACTCGCACTAGGCCAGCATGGTGGACTAAGGCCTAAACTCTCTCAGTTGTAGAGGAGGCCCGTGCCCAATAGTGGGACGTATGATTTATGGACTGATGACGATAAGATAAATCCTTTTAAACTCCACTGTTTGTTTCTCTAAAAGAATTAAAGAACTGAACTGCCTCGTGGTCTCGCGGTACAAGTATGTGCCGAGCGATCAAAAGGTCCTGGGTTCGATTCCCGGGTCGGGCAAAGTGTTATTGGGTTTTTCCATTAAGAAATTCTCAGTAGCAGCACGGAGTCTGGAATTGTGCCCGAAAAACGGCAATAGGCTCGCCCCCTATTACGTGGGACTGATACATACCTGGCGAAATGTGGGTGCAGAAATGCACCTCTGCCTACCCCTTCGGGGAATACAGGCGTGAGTTTATGTATGTGGATGTATGTAATTAAAGAACTTACAGGTTCTGAATAATCCGTACCACATGGCTTCAACCTTGTGATACAAATATAATACCTAGTCCAATTTCACAGACTGACATTCATTTTACTCCCTAACACATTTCCAAATCACAAGACTATATATGCATCATGTCACTTGTGTGTCCAATAACAGACACGGTGGCGCGTCTGATCTAATTCGTTAGTAATCAGTGGTTGGCTGGTCATGATCCTGTTGTGTCACGGCAACCTCGAGCTCATTGGGCGATTAGTTACAGAGTAGCTTGGGCTTTGCTAGTACAATTAGTTATACACATATATGGCCAATGATGGTAGAGGAGGCCCGTGCCCAGCAGTGGGACGTATATGGGCTGATGATGATGATGATGATGATGATATATAGCCATGCCTGTGTTGGCAAAAGAGCCGGTGTAGAGCGTACCTAGACCTAAATTCTGTATTAAGTTCTATTTATAAGCCGACGACTTCATTGCTGCTTTTCAGGTACTTTTTGAATTTTTAATTATTTATTTTTTGTATATGATAAAACTTGGATCAACCTGGGGATTTAACCCTGAGCCTGTTGATCGTACACTTATGCCGCGATATAAAAATGAGTCAGTTATTTTGATTTAAGTTATACCTATGTATGTTTTTATTTTCATTTGTACATTGAACGGGTATTGAATTCCAAGTCAGTTTATTGTGACTTTCCATTAATCCTCAGTAGCAGGTCTAGCAATGTGGCTGTTAAACGACGTAAGTTTGGCCCTACTTAAAAACATAAATCGAAACTTGGGTATAACTCTCTACTTATATCAGTTATAGACAAAAAGTTTAGAGTTATATTTGGGGAAATAGGTGGATATATCATTTTGTATTCCTGGTCTTTGTCAAATATAGGAAGCCTTATTGAACTTTACACAGTTCAGGCAATTTATAAATGAGTATTCCAAAATGTCCTTTGTAAATTCGTTCGTATTTATATTAGTACGATGGTCCAACTCATCACGCTAATCTATAGCGGCTCGCAATGTATTTGCCAATGCCCAGAATTGTAATGAATCGAAGTAATACTCACAGGCTTCGGATTTCACGTGTAGTTTCGATTCGCCTGTAAAACTATCCTTATAATAGGATAGTGCTACGACAAAGCTAATGAGACGGCTTGAGTGTGGTGCAATTGAACAAAATATTTGCAGTTTTAGTGTTCATCATTAGCCCATATACGTCTCACTGCTGGGCACGGGCCTTCTCTACAACTGAGAGGATTTAGGCCTTAGTCCACCACGCTGGCTTAGTGCGGGTTGGTGGACTACACACCTATGTAATTCCTAAGAATTTTTAGGTGTGCAGCTTTCATCACGATGTTTTCCTTCACCTTTAAAGTACGCGATAATTCTTTGTGAATACACACATAACTTCGAAAAGTCAGAGGTTTTTGTCTAGGGTTCAAACCCACGACCGTCGCGATTCTCGACCACGTGTCTAAACCTCAAGGCCATCACGGCTTTTGTGTTTTATTGTTATTACGCGCTTATTCATCTGTGAATTTAACAATGTTTATCTGTCTTGCGCTTTCATTTGTCAGTGAATTTTACGCACTTTAACTAATTTCTCCCAATTCTTTTATTCTAAACATGTATTGATTTAACATCAAATATTCTACTGATATTCTTATTTGCTATGGCTGATGGTATTTTGATTGTATGAGCCAAAATGGCGCATACATATTTGTTTTAACAAAAAAAAGTATTTCATAATTTTTACGAAATAATCAATTTAAAATTCGTGAATTGAGTTAATCTAGATTAACGAATTATACTCAAAACTATAACATTATAAATTTAATAACAGTCCCCACCAATACAATTCCTAACAGCAATCATTGCCATTAAACAAAGCCCCGGTAATTACGTCTAATATTTTATTCATACCGTTTCTACAGTTTATAAATATTAATAACTGGCAAACAGACGGTTAGTTAAAGCAGACACAAAATGGCCGCGGACCCCGGCACTTGGAGTGACGTGTGAGGGGCACTTCGTTTGGCGTCGGCCTGAGGAATTTGTGTGAAACGAACCAAATCTGAGAACTTGCCGCTTTGTGGCGTGACTCTAACAAAGGTGGAATTGGAGATATAGGATTAATATTGAGTGTCGACTAATCGCCCCGTGTAATTTTATATGTTTGAATTGTACCAAATCATTTTGTTTCATTGCACTAATGCTGTGAATGCGGTATCTGATAAATAATTTTGTCTAGAAATAATAAAAAAAAAACTAAACGCACTTGTGTATTTTTTTATTCAATAGTGTCGTCTTTATAAATAAGAACAATTTTGTTATGTATTTTTCTATACTGTATTAAGTAATTATTCTTAAAAAAATGTTTTTTTTTTTAATATAAGGGACCCTAGGGGTCCCATGTATCTGTCATTTATACGAATATTCATTGAAGTTGTGCCGTTTTAGCGACCATTAACGATGACTGAAGTAGGGGACATCTTATAATTTTATGCTAATAATATACTTTCGTAAAAAAAACACATCTTCTTAATATACATATTCTTCTTCTTCTTAATATACATATACACATTCTTATTAAGATTTCCCTGTTATCTTCGACAAATGAAAAGGGGTATTTCGAGGGGTTTAACTAGAAATAAACTTTTGTACTCTGATAAAAGCTGCAAAGAAAATTAACTGTTACGTGGTATTTAAAACTGGCGAATACAGACTTGAGCAGATACTGATATTTAATAATAAAAAATATATCTGTCAAAAGACAAGTTTTTATTTACGTAAAATTTTATTTTTCCAAACAAAAGCGCGAAAATTTGACAGCCTTTACGACATAAAGCAATTTACTAAATACAAGCCAGAAAACATTTTTGTTCCAATATTTAAATATTGGATTTGATTCTACTTTATTTAAATAAAGTAGAATCAAGTTTGGATTAAATTATTCGCCCCGCCAGGACACGTTGCACTGGAGAAATCACTTGCAATTTGGCAGACACATTACCATGGCACACAATTTTCCTCGTAATGTTTCCTCTTTTCTTCGCGTCTTGTAGATAACACCACTTGCGTTGCTTTCACCTTTCATAGAATTTATGGAGAGTACTTGTTTAAAAAACAAGTACTCTCCATACAACAACAACAAAAACCCTCTCAATGGTAGAGGAGGCCCGTGCTCAGCAGTGGGACGTATATGGGCTGATGATGATGATGATGACTTGTTTAAAATGTGTATGAGAGTAAATTAAGAGTGTGTCTGTGCATATTTAATAAGCATTCGGCAAGTGTTATATGTGTGTGCGTGCGTAACACTGTGTGTGTGTGTGTGTGTGTGTGTGTGTATTATGATTGTTTGTATTAAATACAAACAATTTTGAAAGAAACAAATTTTGTTTCTTGGACTCGATACTCCATTTTAACTTCAGATTGCTGTGATTGATATACTAGTCAATATCAGGCTTAAATATCTTAGTGGTATGTTAGAGTATACTTTTTTTTCATGGGAAATATCCTCTTGGATCACCGTCTGCCTTAGGGAGGGCAAACGAGGTATGCCGGATTTCTACCCACTAAAAACCCCATGGTATCCACCATCAGCACAACAAAGGAACTCTGGGATCACGAGTGGAACTCACCAGAATCCCTTCAGTGCGTTGCTTTAATGCTCTACTTGGGGCATAATTAATAAAAATAGTGACCTTTTTAGAATATTATAAAATTTAAATCTAACGCCTCTAAGCATGACAATCAAGTATCCGGTAAAAGATCTGTAACTGTTAATAAGGAATTTTCAATAAATTTAAATGATTATGATACATATGACAAGCTGAACACAGGATATTGGCTATTCATTATCCATTCACGTCTTATTTCCAAGTGTTATACATTATTTAAAAATCATGGTTTCCATACGGAAATGGAACAGACTTCAAATCTCCGCAAAATGTTTATGTATGAAATAAAGAAGTAAAACATGACAAAAATAAATTAGTCCTTTTAATAACTCACGAAAAAGTGGCTCGTATGACAAACTCTTTGGGCGTAGAGCATTCGTAAGAGGCATGGAGCTCGACGCACGTAAACCGTAACTCGCTCTGACGCAACTCTAACAAACGCAATTTTTCATCTCTACATTATTTTTCTCGTTACACGTCGCTCGCTCATGTTGGTAACGGAGCTAGAGTGCTGGATGTGCTCTGCCGAATGAATTTAATTGAAGCAGAACATAAAAAAGAGCATTTTATCATTTTTGTTTTTTTTGGGTAATTCGTAAAAAGATAATTTATTGAGAGTTGTGGAAATGTATATGACAAACTCAGAGGGATATAAAAATAATGTCGCCACAGGTTTTCTAAACATTTTATGAATATGACATCTTGACTGTAAAAAGAAAAGTTTTAATATAATATGCAACATTCTACAATACTTATAAGAGTAGATTTTCTTTTTCAACCAAAAATCTAGATCTACTTCTATTCTGCTTTAGCTGGTATGTCTCAATAAACGACGTGGTCAAAACCGCAAGTATTCTTCATCAACAGCCCATTAACGTCCCACTGCTGGGCACGGGCCTCCTCTATTACTGAGAGGGTTTAGGCCTTAGTCCACCACGCTGGCCTGGCAAAAGTCAGAGGTGTGTGCCTGGGGTTTGAACCCGCGACCGTCGAGATTCTCGACCACGTGCCAAAACCTCGAGGCCATCACGACTTCTTAATACAATAAGCTTTCTTAATACATATTTACATGAACAGGTAAAAAAGCACTCCCAAGCTCTACCTAACCCCAAAAGCCCACTATATTCAACTAATGTCCGAATAATAACCACCCAGCCACATCCAGAGGCCACACTCGATCCATTATTAATACCCAATCTGTTCTGCAAGGTGGCGCTGCTGGTTCATTAACATAAATCACCTCCAAGACAAGCGTCATCATATTGTGATCAAGATGCGCCGGACGAAATACGTTTTTTTACGGACGGTTATTTCGGTATTCCCGAAATTGGGCAATTTTTCGCTTTAAAAGTCTAGTCAAATTGATTTATGGTTTAATTTTGAAGACGCTGGTAACGGGATCTCGTTTGTTGTGCTTTTGAGGGTTGTGCTTTCATGTTTCGGTTATTAAAATACCAGCTGAAGTACTGAAGATTGCACGTTGACGAAATTATGTTATGAATATAATTATTTTAATAAAAATAAAAATTGATTTTCTGATTCAACATTTTGTTAGGTAAACGACCACAAAAATATTTACGAAACACAATTAGTTGCGGGCAGAAATTTCAACGCTGTCCGCATTTATTTTTCATATTAAGTTATGAATTCATCGTTCCAGTTTAATCGTGGCGGATTTGTTTTATTTTATATAGATATGCGAGTCCGGTGAACTGTATTAATATTTACAATATGGCGTTGGATTAACAGTATTTTTTATACCAGCTCGACAAAGTTACATTTGTGCAGGCCGGCATGATTGTGTCGACCAGCGGGTATACCCTATCGTTTCTCGATGGTCGGTATTATTTTTTTGGACTCCACTGTGCTTACCATAAGGTACAGTGGAGTCACTTTGCCGTACCAGTATTACAAAAAATTGTACAGTATGTTAAGCCAATGCTTAACATACAATTGCTGTCCGAAGAGTTAGGCAAGTCAAATAAGCACTAACCAAGTGATTACACTGCATATTGGCTGCAATGTGTTTGTGATACCGAGAAGTCTCTCGTAGTTTCTGATACCCACGACACAGGACTTGTATCCTAGTGTAGGGTCAGAACTATGTATGTGACTTGGGCGTATTTATTTATTTATTTTTAATGTTTTATTTATAAAAGACATAAATATATTGGGCATATGGAACCATTTTAATCCCGTAAGCATGGATTTGTCTACATTAATTAAAGTAAGAGAATTTTGAATGTTGAGATATAAGTCTATGAAAATCTTCAATTAATTTCTACAAGAAAACTTAAGATTTGAAAGCATTTTTTCATTTATAAAAATTGAAGTATACTTTACCATGCCCGTATAAAAACGTAGGTACAACATGGTGAAAATCATTTGTTTATCTCTATTACCGCCGTAAGATATCAAGACTAATGAAATTGCATAAAAAATCGTCGAAAATTCAGATTCTTTAATAAATTCAGTTATCCAACGAGTCATCTCTCAGAATATGTCACCGTCTGAAAATTTTCATGAATATTTCATGGATACAATTTTATGAAATTATTTTTATTCGCTATTATCGTAGATCTTGTATCAAATAATTTTCGTTTACGTTGGAGTTTATATCATTTCATCATCAGCCCATACGTCTCACTGCCAGGCAGAGCCTCCGCTACAACCGAGAGGGTTACATTATTTATTATAATTTATTTCTTAAAATTGGTCCACCCACAAGATGGTCCGACGACCTGGTGAAGGTCGCGGGTCGTCGCTGGATGCAGGCTGCCTCCAACAGGTCAGTATGGAAGTCATTGGGGGATGCCTATGTTCAGCAGTGGACTTCCTTAGGCTGATAATGATGATGATGATGATTTTGTAATATTATACAGAGTGTAAACAGACCGTGATCAAAAACTTAGACAGGCACTAGTTATGGTGATGAGAGAAACGTTTTTTTTTATCGTCAATATGTTTGTAATTACCATATCTATTATATTCTGTGTATTTTAGACATATACATAAAGGTATCTTTATTAATTGTACCAAAATACTAGATCTATTTTTTTATACGATCGTACGTATACGTTTCAGAGCCTATCATATATATCACTAATTTCATCAGACATTTTTAGGTCATAAACATGACCTAACAACCCTAGGATACACGCTACACATGTCAGCAAAATTATTGTTTTAATAACACGCTTGCAGACCATTAGATTTTGTTTATAGGACAAATAAAAGTTGAACAAGTAAAAACGGCATGTTTCTGTGTACATAAAGCCAAAACACGCCGCACTAAATACAGTTCTAAAATACGAGTACACTCCACTATTCGAAGGGATTTAAGATCTCACGTAGGTATCATCTGTTGGACTTCATAAAAGAAAAACGCAGAAAAAAAACTTAAAATCTTTGTTAATTTTTAAATCTATATCTATATTAATTAACCACGGCTACGGCAATTTAAACGCAATAATTTTTGCGGAGACATACACAATAAAAATCTAAAAACTTATAAAATATATTTTGTGAATGTTTGATACAGATGTTTTTCCCTCATTATCTGTATATAAAAATATATTGTTATATAAAAAAAATATTCAGAGGCCTGAGGCATAATTCCTTTGTCGCTTAAAGAGTTATTGGGTTTTTCATTGCTGAAATTTTAACAACACACCGAACTCGGGTAATGTGCACAATTACAATAGGGCCACATGTTCGTAAGATATTGTAACTTACAAAACGTGGATGTACAAATCCACCCTTAACTACAACTTCAGATATACAAGGGCGAGTGTTTTATGTATTTATTTCATCATCATCATCATCAGCCTTTCTTACGTCCACTGCTCGACATAGGCCTCTTCTATGGCACGCCATTGGGCTCGATCTTCCGCCCTCCTCATCCAACCGCTGCCAACCACCCTGCGAATATCGTCACCCCACCTAGCCAGAGAGTGTCATACATCATCATCATTATCAGCCTAAGGAAGTCCACTGCTGAACATAGGCCTCCCCCAATGACTTCCATAGTGACCGGTTGGAGGCAGCCTGCATCCTTCACCAGGTCGTCGGACCATCTTGTGGGTGGACGTCCTACGCTGCGCTTTCCGGTACGTGGCCTCCACTCGAGAACCTTTTGGCCCCATCGGCCATCGGTTATCCGCGCTATGTGCCCGGCCCATTAGGCGTCATACAATACTATGTATTTATTTACTTAGTAAAAATATAGCTTCGTCATTTATATTATGTAGGTATATATAACAAAATAAATAGTTCGCAAAAATATGCAGTTCTCTGATGTATACCTACGACAAGTCTTGTGCATATATTAATCTTTTTTTATTGTTTGCCGCGTGAGTAATAAAGTTTCTAATATATTTAAGTAGCCTATAATTTGTATCTATCTTTAATAAAAATCAAATGCGTGTAATTATGTCATTACTATTCTGATAACATTATTTGTTCGCTTATGAATTTAGAACTCTGAATTGGCTCACATTTAGTTGCCACGTAGCGTAATTATAATTATTTGAATATATAATGCTAGCAACATATTATTCAAATTAGTCTTGGGTCTCAGCTTGTTCTATAATTATGATATAATATCGTGAAATATTAGGTTGTATTTTAGATAAAAGCGCAATTAATATTTCTCTTTTTATAATCATCTGCCTTATAGTCCTAAAAATGGGAAATAATATGTTACACTGCTCCTAAATCATACATACATACATGCATACACAACCTCACTCCCGTATTCTCCAAAACGGTAGGAAGAGGTGCATTTCTGCACCTAGATTTCACCAGGTATGTATAAGTTACACATAACAGGGGGCGAGCGCTATTGCCGTTTTTCGGGCACATTTCCAGACTCCGTACTGCAACTGAGAATTTGCTTTTGGAAAAACTCATTAACAATTTGCCTTATCCGGAAATTGAACCCGGGACCTCTAGATCGCACGGCACATACTTGTGCCGCAAGGCCACAAATGCTAAGACATGAAATAAAATAAGCTACCTTTCGCTTCCTCTAAGATCCCTGGTAACTAAATACAGCAAGACAAAACACCTTTAAGTTAATAAAGTCTCTACAGCTATTACAAAGCGCATCATCATCATCATCATCAGCCCATACACGTCCCACTGCTGGGCACGGGCCTTAGACCACCATGCTGGCCTAGTGCGGGTTGGCGGACTACACACCTAAGAACTTCCTAAGAACTTTTGGGTGTGCAGGTTTCATCACGATGTTTTTCTTCACCGTTAAAGTACGTGTTAATTCATTGTGAATACACACATAACTTCGAAAAGTCAGAGGTGTGTGCCTGGGGTTTGAACCCGCGAACGTCGAGATTCTCGTGCCTTAACAAAGCGCATAATGTTCAAGAAATATCAAAAGACTATTATATTTTTTTTTACATATAATTACTAAGGTATAATATAAGCAGAAATCCTCAAAGAGTTTTATAATTTATCCCTTAACATCTGTATCAGAAACATGTTGGCTATGTGAAAAAAGGTGTCACAAACTGTAAAGGTAACCTTACCTTTTAACACTGTAGCGAGTAAAACTCTCGAAGAAATATGTAAAAAAGTTCTCAAGCATGCACCGTATATAATTTTAAAAGAGCTCAAAGCTAATGCCGCCTGCTTTGAAATATTTTTAATAGGAAACAGCCGTTAAAACTGTTACTTTTAACTTTTATTTTACCTTGAGTCTTTTAGAAGTTAGTAGTGTGTAGTATGAGTAATAATGTTTTGTCGACCGATTTTTATATTAAAACGCACACTTAAACCTCGGGACGTGGCAGTCGAGTTTATTTCTGTATGAGAAACCTGTGTATCTATCAACCCATTTTCGTCCTACTACTGGGCACGAGTTAAAGTGGGCTTAGTTCGGATTGCAAGATTACAAATGGCTAAACAATGTAAAAATATCAAATTTTGACAGCCCCGTGGCGCAGTTGGCTAGACACCAGCTTGCGAAACGAGTGGCCGCGGGTGCGATCCCCACACCTTGACAAATGTTTGTGTGATCCACAAATATTTGTTTCGGGTCTGGGTATATGTGAGACCGAAAAGTCTCTCGTAGTTTCTGATACCCACGACACAGGACTTGTATTATAGTGTGGGGTCAGAACTATGTATGTGGCTGTTGGGGGTATTTATTTATTATTATTTTTTTTTATTTTTATTATTAAATACACTCAATGATTTTCTACAACCATCGAGTCATCTGTATTTTATTTTTCCAACCGGGCAAAGTGCTATCAGACAATTTTAGGATATTTTATTCGGGTCGAAGTCCGGAATTCTTTTGAAATGACAATAGGCTTCCTCTCTGTTTCATGGGGCACAGTACTTGGTGAAATTTCAGTGTAAAAATACATGTTTTCACCTCTTTGGAGACACCGGCGTGCAAAAATATGTATAAATAACTAAAAAGTTCCATAAATTTGTATAAAATCTATATTACTGTGCTGCTCTGATTCAAATGTAAAACTATGTATAATGTGAAGACTAGAACTTCTTGCCCTTCGTTCTCTAGTGACAACGGCCTTCAGACCTGAGTGGTAAATTAAAACTAAAAATGACTGATTGCATAAGATGTTCTTGGAATTTTATTAAATAAATTATTTTCATTTCATTTCATATAAAGTGGCCATGAAGACATTTCTATTTCTTACTTCCTAAAATTGCCCTTTGCTCTTTTAAAAGGGCAATATAAAGAGTCCTCGAAACCGACGTGCATGCATGAAGAGGATAATGTCAGTGGAGGAAGCGAAAGTGGTGTGTTTGGACCGTGGCATTTGGCGCTCTATAGTCTCTGCCTACCCTAACGGGAGACAGGCGTGAGTTTATGTATGTATGTATGTACTTCCTAAAATACAAATAGTGTTTCATGAATTATCAACGTCTCCTGGTTGGCATTTCCGTCTTTAAATCAAATAGAAACACTAGTGTTTCTTGAATTATATTTAGGATTTTATTGCTAGCGTATGAAGTGGGACAGCGCAGTCCCTGCAACACACTCCGTTATTGTCGAAGCTGTGTTGAAAGCTCTTACGCTTCTTAATGGCGAAACCCCATTTGCTAGATGGTATTTTAAAATTTTCTACCACTGTTTAAACATACACACGAAAATACCTTCAACATACGCTTCGAAATGTGCACTCGAATATTATTCTTTGTAAGTGAAACGTATGTAGTGCCAATGCAAGTAACATTTAAAAATGGAACAATTTTTTTGACCTGTCTTTGTCTTATAAATTAAAAAATAAAAAGATGTATTTTACCTTCAAGTAAGAGTTTTTTATCCGGAATTTCTCAGGTAAGTGCGAACTACCAACCCGCACGCGACCAGCGTGTTGTTCTAAGATCTAAGTTGAACAGGAGGCCCGTATCTAGCGGTATGACGTACATATATGTGTATATGTGCTAAGAAGGATATATAGACAGAATATATGCAGATATACCCAAGGTAATTGAGCTTCACTGACATAAAATAACCAAACAAGAATTATGAAAGAATATGAAAAATCTATTTGTCAGTAATTTATCTAGTCAAGGGAAATGCAAATGTACAAAAATACAAAGACATTTCGTTGAAGATAAAAGAATAATGAATTTCATAATCGATTGTCCAAAGTTTAACGTAAAGCAGGCCGGCTTTGTCGTACGAATAAGGAGAGCATAACCACAATTTGTCAAATCATCTCGAGAGGAGCCGGTGATGCGTAAATAATTATAGAAAAGAAATTGTAAAGCGCGAAACGTATATTAATCTGTGGCCCCATTATTATTTCTTTCAGACAAAACTTTTTTGATTATGTTGGATTTTCTTTTTTTCTAAAATGAGACTGGCATTTCTTCTGCAGTTATGAAAAGGAAATAATTATATTCAAATTTGGAAAATCTATTCGCCCCAGAAGATAATAATTTTGTTACACACGAAGTCTATAGTTATTCAGAGTGTATAAATTTAGAGTACCTAACTAATGAGAAAATCAAGATTATGCAATTATATACTATTCGTTGTTGGCAATACATAGTCAGAAAAAAAACTCTCTGAAGTGTGTCTAAAGACGGTTCTTCAATGCATCGCAGGAAACTAAAATTACATAATTTGTCTTATTTATGGGAACATGTGTGGGCCTTATCCATCTTCCTTAAAAGTCATTGACGTGTCTGCAATTCTCTAAAACGTATATTCACTCACAGTAATCGATCGAGCAACTCGTTTTTGCAAACCTTAGAAGAAAGAATAAGTGCTACATTACTTATGTTTCGAAGCAGAACGGCTTGAACGAAACAGTAGTAAAGTAAAAAAGCTATGTAATTTATCAGAACACATCTGTGGGACCCTAAAATTCGTAATGTATTTTTTATCTGTTTCACTTTGCCGGCCGCCCTTGACCTTTGAGCAGACTGCTTTGTCCCGACAGGCCGACGCTTTGTTCTACTAATATTCATGGTAATCGTTATTAATGTCTTTGGTCCTAAGGTTTTTTTGGGGGTGTCATTAACTATTCACGACACCCACACGGGCTTTCGCTGTACATTGTTATTAACTGTTTCCCGATGTCATGTTAATTTATATTTGAACTAATTACATATCGGAGTGGGTTTTATAGGAATATAGGCTTCGTCGTCGTCGCACGGGCCTCCTCTACAACTGAGAGGATTTAGGCCTTAGTCCACCACGCTGGCCTAGTGCGGGTTGGCGGACTACACCCCTAACAAATTCCTAAGAACTTTTAGGTGTGCAGGTTTTATCACGATGTTTTACTTCACCGTTAAAGCAAGTGATAATTCATTGTGAATTCACACATAACATCGAAAATTCGGGTTTGAACCTGCGACTGCCGAAATTCTCGACCGCGCGCCTAAACCTCGAGGCCATCACTGCATTTGTCATTGGCTTATGACTTGGTTATTTTTATTTGTAATTATTGGTGATACGTGTACGGTGTTTAATTTGTACAATTTCGTAACTTTTATTTTCTTTTTCATTTTTGCTGAAATGTTATCATTATAATCAAATTTGGCAGCCCCGAGGCGCAGTTGGCTAGATACCAGCGTGAAACGAGAGGTCGCGGGTTTGATCCCCGCACAGAGACAAATGTTTGTGTGCTCCACAAATATTTGTTTCAGGTCTAGGTGTTTGTGAGACCGAAAGGTCTCTCATAGTTTCTGATACCCACGATACAGGACTTGTATCCTAGTGTGGGGTAAGAATTATGTATGTGACTGTATTTATTACCTATTTATTATTATAATCAAATAATTTACATTTGTGGTAAATCGGGGATCGAATCTCTTCTTAAAAATATTTTTATATTTGTTTGTATGCCGTGTATTTATTTTCTTTTAATATATTAACATTGCACAATAAATATATAGCCGCTTATATACCTAGAAAATCTCCTTTAACCTAACAAATAACATACACATACATAAACTCACGCCTGTATTCCCCGAAGGGGTAGGCAGAGGTGCATTTCTGCACCCACATTTCGCCAAGTATGTATCAGTCCCACGTAATAGGGGGCGAGCCTATTGCCGTTTTTCGGGCACATTTCCAGACTGCCTCGTGGTCTCGCGGTACAAGTATGTGCCGTGCGATCTAGAGGTCCTGGGTTCGATTCCCGGGTCGGGCAAAGTGTTATTGGGTTTTTCCATTAGGAAATTCTCGATAACAAACCAATAAACATATACCAAACCTGTGATTGCTCACTCCAACCACTTCACGTAGGAAAGCAAACCACGCCGACACACACCAAACTTTACTCCACTTATCAGTCAATATGTTTAATTAATTATCACACGAACACATCCATAGGGATTAGTACGGAACAGTTTGTCAACGTCACTTGCAAGTTCGGGGTTCGGCACTCGCACCCGGCTGCTTATGTAAATTATTGTAAGGCTATTAAGTCTAAAGGGCTCATGTCCTAATTTATTGTATGACTGTAAAGATCGTTGTTTGATGTGGATAATTAGTTTATTGATATCTAAACATAACCTCACGCCTGTATTCCCCTAAGGGATTGGCAGAGGTGCATTTCTGCACCCACATTTCGTTAGATTTGTGTCATCATCATCATCATTAGCCCATATACGTCCTACTGCTGGGCACGGGCTTCCTCTAAAACTGAGAGGGTTTAGGCCTTAGTCCACCACGCTGGCCTAGTCGGGTTGGCGGACTACACACCTAAGAAATTCCTAAGAACTTTTAGGTGTGCAGGTTTCCTTACGATGTTTTCCTTCACCGTTAAAGTACGTGATAATTCATTGTCAATACACACATAACTTCGAGAAGTCAGAGTTGTGTGCCTGTGGTTTGAACCCGCGACTGCTGAGGTTCTCCACCGCGTGTCTAAACCTTGATGTGACGTGAGTATGTGAATGCGTATATCCAAAAAAAAAACCTACACAACACCATCAAAAATCCCCTGGTAAATCTATTATGAACAATAAGAAAGCGTTCCATCAAAAGCAAACACTCAGATTCAAACGACCGTTTTCGAATTTTAATTTCCATTACGCGGCCGCCAAGTATTAAACTTCACCGATACTGTTTACGGACCTTCGTTATAATAAGTACCATTTGGAAGGATCGGTGAAAGCGGATTTGTTTATGGGCCATTAATGAATTTCGCTGAGGAACGGTACCGCTTCATACCTTAATTTGTAAAGGCATTGGTTATCAAACGCACCCTTTTGTTTGTGAATTTTGTGTTCGTTTTGATTAGCTTGGGTTTTAGAAATTTTGATGTAACAAGGAATTTCAATGCGTATTTTTAAAAAGACGTCGATTGGACGTTATGGAGCATTTTACTATAATACAAATTGATATTCGAATTATTATTTTTTGTAATCATACATACATACATAAACTCACGCCTGTACTTCCCGAAGGGGTAGGCAGATGTGCATTTCTGCACCTACATTTCGCCAGGTGTGTATCAGTCCCACGTAAAAGGAGGCGAGCTTATTGCCGTTTTTCGGGCACATTTCTAGACTCCGTGCTGTTACTGAGAATTTCCTAATGGAAAAACCCAATAACACTTTGCCCGACCAGGGAATCGAACCTAGGACCTCTAGATCGCACGGCACTACTTGTACCGCGAGACCACGAGGCAGTTTTTGTAATCCCATTCATAAATAGTAAATTATTACATTAACTTATTTAAGTCCATCGATCTATTTAATCATAAATTTTATTATCAACTAATATTTTCATTGTCGTCATTAATTATATATTAACATAATGAAAAACATATAAAAAAATACAGAACCAATTCACAAAACATTCACGCCAGATATATCAATCTCAACAAGTTTCAAACTTTATTATCAGATTAAAGACTAAACTGTTTTGTCTAGTAAAATAAATAATCTTCCATCAATGAAGAAAAAAATCATAAATGAAAGTGAATGTTCAGAATTCATGTTGTGCAACGGAGAGTGATTCAGTCGGGCTAATAACATTATGAATAGCTAAAGACCGCTCCATCCATCATAGCGTTTGGTGCTGACGTGGGGAGCCCTACATTGGAATATCTGCATCATTTTCCATTAGCCCATTAGATATTTCAGATTTATATTAGATGTATATCGTGGATGTTGCCTTGTAGAGATTTAAATATTTAAAATGTGAATGTTTGTAATTACGTATGGTTCTAATACTTTTAGGCATTTCTTCCCAATTGACAGTCTGTTGTGACTGCGCTTTTAATCAGATGCCGATGATCAATTTACTGGTATTAAAATGCACGCAGATAATAAATTGCTGCTTTTATTGACATGAGAATGTCACAATAATAGCTCACGTCATTTTAAACAATTTTAATTAACACATGTATACCTTTTATTTCGATTAAATGTTAGGTAGTTAAATTTAAATTCAATTATCTAAGTTTATTTAACCAAAACTGTCAAACATTTAAATTTCAGTGTAAATTTTTTTTTCAAATTAACGACTTTTCATTTTCAGATAAAGAAATCTGTCAGCTACATCACATTGGGCTAAACTCCTCATATTTTTTGTTTATCTAGCTTGATAAGAGACAAGTCAAAAATCTTTTTGCAATTTTGGAAAAAACGTTACACTATACTATACTATACTACTGCCTCGTGGTCTCGCGGTACAAGTATGTGCCGGGCGATCTAAAGGTCCTGGGTTCGATTCCCGGGTCGGGCAAAGTGTTATTGGGTTTTTCCATTAGGAAATTCTCAGTAGCAGCACGAAGTCTGGAATTGTGCCCGAAAAACGGCAATAGGCTGGCCCCCTGTTACGTGGGACTAATACATACCTGGCGAAATGTGGGTGCAGAAATGCACCTCTGCCTACCCCTTCGGGGAATACAGGCGTGAGTTTATGTGTGTATGTACGATTTTCATACAGATATTAAAACATTGGAACACATATCAATCCAAATCATAGGAAATTACGACCCATTATTTAAGCTATGACCACTCCTATTATCTTTATAGAAACAATGAAATATAAAATTATTACATTTGCCGAGGAAAACAATTTCTCAATATTTCCAACGATAGTCTACCCAATTGTAAAGTTAGTAATGTGTTTAAAATGTACTTGGCTGTGATTTCGAGTGTCCATTAAGAAGTTTCCGATTGGGCTGACGAAGAGCTCTGCATTTCAACAATCACTCTTTAATCTGTTGTTTATTGAAGTTTGAATTGATGCGGACTCGGCATTCCATTTCATTTAACTCAGTACCGAGCTGGGGTGGAGCAATTTATTCTATAGAGGAGGTAAAAGACTATAAGAAATATTATAACCCTTATTCATATTACATACATACATACATAAACTCACGCCTGTATTCCCCGAAGGGGTAGGAGGTGCATTTCTGCACCCACATTTCGCTAAGTATGTATCAGTCCCACGTAATAGGGGGCGAGCCTATTGCCGTTTTTCGGGCACATTTCCAGACTCCGTGCTGTTACTAAGAATTTCCTAATGGAAAAAAACAAAAACACGTTGCCCGACCCGGATATCGAACACAGGACCTGTAGATCGCACGGCACACACTTGTACCGCGAGACCACGAGGCAGTCATTATTAATGAATAATATAAATAAATTTAAATGGAAAATGGCTGCCTAATTTGTCATAAGTATGCGTGTGTGACTGAGAGATCCTTAGTTCGATTCCCGATCAGGAAAATTATTAATGGATATTTTCTATAAGGAAACTCTTAGTAGCAAAACGGTGTTTACGTGGGACTTAATGTCGCTAAAATGTGGGGGAAGGTGAACAAAACATAAAAGGAAAGGAGAAATATCAGTATCAATTCGTGTTATATAATTTACTTACTTTCTATTCCTTTTTTAAAACAATGTATTATAAACTTTAAAAGATTTATACTTTTTATAAAAAAAAGGTTTATACATTAGCCTAAGAAACTTTCGTCATACTATTTTACCATAAGAACAATGTATATCTTCCTTAACAATTATAATAAGATAAAATAAATAAGTCCTTTTGAAACTAACAAATTCTGCTCTCAAGCGAAAACATTAAGGATCCCCTCACATCTGCGAAATTAAGGTGCGTTATTTCGACAAACACGGCGGAAGACGGTGTTGTATCTTGCCAAAAAGGAAAAGTGCATCATTACTTACGAGTACCATCGTACAAGAATATACACATGGAGCTTAGTATAAAATTCTTACTTGGTACTATAAAGGAAAATTTGAAGATTTTAGTTTCTAAACCGTTGAACCGCTTTTGTTAATTTTTGGTACGGACACACATAGGATATTGAGATTAGTTATAGCCTTATGTTTTGAAATATTGATTGAGAAAATCTACAATTATTGAACAAATTTCATTATCATCATCAGCCCATATAGATCCCGTTGCTGGGCACGGGCATCCTCTACAACATAGAGGGTTTAGGCCTTAGTCCACCACGCTGGCCTAATGCGGGTGTGCGGACTTGTGTAAGTGAACAAAGCTTCGGGATAACCCTAGTAATTTTAATTGATAATGACGTGGATACAAGAGGTAATACCTTGAAATATCGCAATATTATTTCACTAATAGAAATCTAGGATGTATTTTAACCCCACACAAATCCTTACAATAGGCATCTGCAAAAAAATATACTCTTTAATGAGTCCTTGTGCTTAAACTAGTCTTTACCGCTCGAAAGACCTTAATCCAACACGCTAACACAGTGCAAGTTAGTGGACTTAAAGAATCAAGGATATTGTCTGCGGAAAACTCTTTGTTTAGCAAGTTTCCTTACGATGTTTTTGAGTTTTGACCATTGTAGTAAATATACCAGACTTATTCTCTTAATTCGTTTATCCTTGGGATTACGAACAATTTAGCTCCGATATTAAGCACAAACATTTCAGTCGAAAGCTTCAGTTTCCACTGAATAGATTTTTATATAACATAATGAAAAGCCCTTTCTCAAATTCCATTTTTACTGGCACTTGAATTTTATTGTAACTGCATTTGCGTTCCTAAACAGATGCTTTACAAAACAAACAAAGGGGGAGTTGTAAAATGCTGCGTTTTGTGTACTGTTGTTTTGACTTCAAGAAACGGGGATGTGCATACGAAACAATGTGTCTTTTGAAGAAAAAAATGACGTAGCTTTAAAATGTTTTATTTTACTCCAACTTCCAAAAACGAATGTGCTAGTAATGTTGAATATATTGCGTCGTGCCGTCATTTTCTCTGGACAGTCGATGGCTATATACTTCATTGGTTTGCGTTTTGATTTAAAGTTACAGCTAATATCGCTTTTTTTAGGTGACAGTAATCTGAGTACCAACGTTTCACAGAAAACGTACGTGAAGTGGTCCTGTTAAATTTTGCATTGTAAGAGATTACCGGAGACCCAAAATGCAAGCAGATTACATTATTATACGAGTATGATTCCTATTCGGTTCGGTAACAAACAGTATAACAGTCTCGGTATCAGTCAATATTAGTTATCGTACTAGTCCAAAGATAGTCGTAATCATTTCTTTATGATAAACTTTATCAGGCCGTATCGGGTAAGTAGAACACAATCAAATAATAAAAGTAAATAATGAAATAAATACACCCAACAGTCAAATACATAGTTCTAACCCCACATTAAGAAACAAGTCTTGTATCGTGGGTATCAGAAACTATGAGAGCCTTTTCAGTCTCTCAAACACCCAGAGCCGAAATAAATACTTGTGGATCACACAAACATTTGTCTTGGCGTAGGCCTCTCGTTTCGCAAGCTGGTATCTAGCCAACTGCGCCACGGGGCTGCCAAAGATTAGTGTCTTCATTGTGATGCCAATGAAAAAAATACCTAAAATAGGTTTAAAATATCTGCAAAATGTCTAAAAAACAACAAAGGAATGTTTAAAATAAATTCATTGTAATGTAAAATTGGAATCCATTGAAAAACCCCTTTCGAAACAGAGGCGAGTAATGCCACTGGTCGGATTAGTGAATCATTTCAGACCGAGCCTAATTGAAAAGTCTGAATTTGTATTCGGGATCCCACCCGACCTAGGCGGGGTATAATTATCGACTAGTATTATTCAAACGTTTAATCAATAAGTCGGTAATAAAGGTTGTATTAATTGTAGGGAACGGCAGCCATTTTCGGGTACGCAGTCGGCAAACAGACGATCTTGTTAGGCCCCGTTTAAATTAACGAGTTTAAGCCTCTAGTGAGATGTCGGAATGAGGACTTTGGCTACATGTTTAAACATAATACTTGTTATAAATGAGAATATTAATTGATTTTAAATTTTCTCATGGTCTCGCAGTACAAGTATGTGCCGTGCGATCTAGAGGTCCTGGGTTCGATTCCCGGGTCGGGCAAAGTGTTATTGGGTTTTTCCATTAGGAAATTCTCAGTAACAGCACGGAGTCTGGAAATGTGCCCTAAAAACGGCAATAGGCTCGCCCCCTATTACGTGGGACTGATACATACCTGGCGAAATGTGGGTGCAGAAATGCACCTCCGTCTACCCCTTCGGGGAATACAGGCGTAAGTTTATGTATGTATGTTTAAATAAAGAAATTATTTATTCGGTCATTTATTGTAGCAAACATAAATGAAATTGTAATTACAAATATTAATATTAATGAGGGTAAATTGAAAACACAAGACACGCGTAAATGTTTGGCCAGAGCTACCGCACTGTACGACGGCTGATGAGCGAGCGTATCCGTGACGCTTCACAGCGCCAGATATATAGGTTTCCGAAGATGACGACAACTGCTATCCGACCAAATTATTTCTAACAATACTATAAGTAAAGCATTAGCAAATATTCGAATATAGCTCAGTGTTTACTATCGGAGTTTTTGTGTCAATATTGGAACATGTTTCAATTTTTTTTTTCATTTCGTATATTACATATTTTTTTAACTATACGTTTATTATTTGTTTATATCTGGGACACTAGCCCACAGCCACTGATCAGCTCGAGCGCAATTTTGAATTCGGCATTTTTTCGGGATAAAAAGTACCCTTTGTCCTTTCTCGAGATCCTATAGATCTCCATACCAAAAATCAGTCAAATCACTTCAACAGTTTAGGCTTTAAAGCCTAATAGACAGAATTACTTTCGCATTTATTACGTAAATATAGATTTTTACTGTTTGACCAATGAATATAAAGTTTCATATGAATGTCACCAGTCGTATATTTATGTATGACCATAACAATGTAAAAGTTAAGTGAATATAAAATCAATTTGGTACTATAATACCATCCTTCATTAACCCAATTTCACTTTTAACTACTGTCTATCAGATCCATAGACACAGACTGTCTAGGTCAAATGAGATAATACATAATTACCTAATTTTTTGTCCTACATATTGATACTATCAAGGTCTTTCATTGCGTCATACCAGGCGCTCGTAACTTAGTCGATCAATCAGAAGTTCTATTGTCTTGGGAATCTCGTGGGTTAGTTGACTATTAAATTCAGACGAAATTGGACCTTAACTTGTTTGCAATAAAGTTTATTATAAGAGTTGGAGGGTGTTCATAATATTTCCCACTCAGGTGTGATGACAGATTTGTATTTAATCTGTTACAGATATTAATGTAGTGAAGGGTTTCGTCGGATGAGTAGTGGTTGTTGCGTCATGGTTATACTTATGCATATACTCAGCCTATCCCCGTCCACTCCTGAACGTAGGCCTCCCAAAGAAAGTACCAACCATCCCGGTCTTGAGCAGCCCTCGTCCATCCGCTACCCGCCACCTTTCTCAAGTCATCGGATCGTCTGCAGGACATCCTGTGGGATGTAGGACGTAGTGTGCTACGTCAAAAGTAATTAAGTGTAAATAAGTTCTTATAATATCTGAACGTGAGATTAAACCATAATTATGTATTCCTTCATAGTCAAAGTAAAATTCTGTTTTAGCATAATCTGATCCATCGTATATAAATACAACCGTATAAATTGTAGCATAAGCTCTCAGTCGTGGAGATTAGTCTTTATTTATTTGACAAGGGCATTGCAAAAGTATAGCATATCGCTTAGGGGATTGCTTGATTAACCACAAAAGTAATAAAAAAGCAGCTCATTATTTTAAAAACGTAGCAATTAAATACGCGATAAAATTTTGAGTAACAGATCGGAGTCTGGGTATGTTCTCAAAAAACGACAACAGGCTCGCCCTATTTTACATTGGATATATTAGAGATATGCCAAATTATGCCACAAATATTGATAAGAAATAACGTGAGAACCCATAATAGCAATTCTTCTTTCAATGGTACTACGGTTATTGGTACAAGAACATACATACATACATACATAAACTCACGCCTGTATTCCCCGAAGGGGTAGGCAGAGGTGCATTTCTGCACCCACATTTCGCCAGGTATGTATCAGTCCCACGTAATAGGGGGCGAGCCCATTGCCGTTTTTCGGGCACATTTCCAGACTCCGTGCTGTTACTGAGAATTTCCTAATGGAAAAACCCAATAACACTTTAAAAACATTCATTATTTTAATCATTATTTTAAAAACGTAGCAATTAAATACCCGATAAAATTTTGAGTAACAGATCGGAGTCTGGATATGTGCCCGAAAAACTCTCCGAAAGGCTCGCCTTATTTTTACGTTGGATATATTAGAGATATGCCAAATTATGCCACAAATATTGATAAGAAATAACGTGAGAACCCATAATAGCAATCCTTCTTTCAATGGTACTACGGTTATTGGTACAAGAAATTGCAACGAAATACCACGGTCTGAGAACAGCAATCGGCTTTATGTCCCTAGGGAGTTGTGGGACGACGGAGAGCCCCGACCGTCTATTTTATCATCTGGTGGCAAAGTATTTTATGTCCGTCTGGGTACGGAGTTGTTACTTTTCAGATTAGACCTTTGGGTCAATTACGAGGTTCGATTTAAGGTCTAGAATATTTTGTGCAAATCTTTACTTGAAAAAAAAATATTGAGAAGATATAACTGACATGAAGCTAAGGAATATTTTGCCAGGCCACGTGATGCTTCTTTACTATAATTATAATATGTGTACTTTTGTCATAGAGTGACGCAGTTTCTTGGCAGGCTGGCATAAGAGTATACAGTGACAAGAGATGGGAATAAAAAAATAAATACACCCAACAGTCACATACATAGTTCTGACCCCACACTAAGATACAAGTCTTGTGTCGTGGGTATCAGAAACTACGAGAGACTTTTTGGTCTCACATACACCCAGACCCGAAACAAATATTTGGGGATCACACAAACATTTGTCTCGGTGCGGGGATCGAACCCGCGGCCTCTCGTTTCGAAAGCTGGTGTCTAGCCAACTGCGCCACGGGGCTGTCAAGTGTCATATATAGTGTACTTTTGTAATAGAGTAACGAAGTTTCTTGGCAGGCTGGCATAAGAGTATACAGTGACAAGAGATGGGAATCTCTCGCCACTTGATGCTCTATTTGGACAACATCGTGCTTGCCATCAGAACATTTTATTTTAAATACTTTTACATATATTGATCCACATAATATCTGCTCATCCCTATGTTTTATTAGGCATGAACTTGCTTTACAGTATTTTGATTTAAGACCAATAAACTGGCTTAGTACGAATCGGTAAAGTTAAAAAACATTTCGAGAATTTTAAGGCCCCCTGAGGTAGGTTTTTTATTTATTTTTTTAAACCGTTGCATAATTACGTCCCAATTCTAAATTCAAATAAAAACAAAACCTCTTTCGAGCGAAGGGGAACATTTTTGCTAGTTGAAGTCTAATTTAAATATATAAGTAGATGTAAAATTTAGTCTGAAAACTAGTTATAACAGAATCCCGAGGCCTGCGAGCCGCAGATAGGCGGCAGACATTTTTTACCCGAATTCCGGCGTAATATTTTAAAGACTGAAGAGTTATTCGTTTACCAAGCGATTCCAACGACCATCTAAAACCTCATAAAAATACATTTTTTCTATTAATTAATATATTTACATATGACCAAAAACTAAGGATATCTTTTATGACTCTTTTAATTTCAAAAAAAACAACACAAAATAACTCAAAAGTTAAACTTTAAAATACGAACGTTGTTAAATACAATATAGTAGGTATGAATTTTCTGACCTACAAGATTCATATTCGAAATTTGATTGGAACATTATTAATAAGTAACTAGACGTTAGACTATAACTAGACGTTATATCGATAGTTATTTATTGAACATTTCATGAAACATACATTATAACATAGTGGTTTCTTCATATAGGCTCCTCAAGCGGGGATTCAAATGACTTGGCCGTCAACTTTCCTTTTATGCTAATAACGTGAAACGAACTGCCGGCCCCTTGGAACTTTCTTAATATTCGAAACTCAAACAGTTTGAAATCTACATTTTCAATTGCCGGTATATCAATCCGCCTTAGGTTATTTGTATAAGTTTTGTTCTTGTATTAAATTTATTGATTGATATTTGCACTGCGAGCCGAGTTTAGAAATTATAATCCTTTGTCTTTGGAGGCTGGCGGGTTGGGAACGGTTTGTTGTTAAAGATTTTGGTGTGCTTAATCTTTGGAGTGATAATAGACAATATAATATTAATATTTAGGGTCATAAACCACATTAAGGATTACTGAGATTAAAAATATCACACACGAACCTGCAAGGATTGTTAGACTATTATTAGTCTTTTCAGTAGCTAAGTTGTGATGGCCTCGCGGTTTAGGCACGCCGTCGAGAATTTTGACGGTCGCGGGTTCAAACTCCAGGCACACATCAAGTTATGTGTGTATTCACAATGAATTATGATCACTTGTTTTAACGGCGAAGGAAAACATCGAGAGGAAACCTGCACGCCTAAAAGTTCTTAAAAATGTCTTAGGTGTGTAGTCCGCCAACCCGCACTAGGCCAGCGTGGTGGACTATGGCCTAAACCCTCACTGTTGTAGAGGAGGCCCACGCCCAGCAGTCAGACGTATATGGGCTGATGATGATGATGATGATGATGAAGTTTTCAATGGTTTTTCAAGTGCAAAATAAAGGCGATTTGATATAGAAGTCACGGCGAGATTGACATTATATTTATTGAATGAAGATATAGGTCTGGTGATACTTGCAAATTGAGGAAGGTCTAAATTTAGCAGAAGATATCCTGTAATTATTCATTTTAACCCATATAATATGAAATTCACCGCATCATACTGCTAAATTGTAACACTGTGTTGCTAAATTGATGTTATACACAAATTTACTCAAAAGAGTGTAACATAATAGTCATTAAAAAGAACTTTTGAGTATTCTTTGGCCCCCGAAAAAGAAAAAAACGGCGTAAGGTACTTGCTTTCAAAAAAATTTTTTTTTTCTGTAGCATCGTATTTTTATATAATCTGTTAATCCGATCTGTTAACACGTTCACGCCGGCGTGTACCACCGGTGGCTCGCGCTAGATTGTGCCATCGGGCGGCGTGTACCACCGGTGGCTCGCGCTAGGTTGTGCTTAGGGTTTGCAGTCCCGCAGTAATTTTTTCCCGCAGTAAAATTTAAAAATGCAAAAATATGCATATAATAATGCTTTATTACCTGTAGTTTACTTACACTATATTAAAAATAATAATAATAGAAACATTCATACAATATCTAATAGAAAAAGTACTTTTTCATAGTTCTTATGAGGTTAGGTAGGGGGTTTGCAATCAATAGGGTTTCCTGCGCGTTAATATGGACTTATCTTACCTAAACAAACAAATAAACCAATTTTAATCCTTTACTTCGCTCGATCGGTTGATCGATCTGACTGACGCACCCGCGCTGTTGTGAACTTGTGATGGAGCTAATAGGCCTTCAGTAAAAGCTGAATTACCTTGCCGAGTCAAAAAATGCGGGAATGCGGGAACGCGGAATTGCAAACTCTAGTTGTGCTATCGGACGGCGTGTACTACCGGTGTTGATGCTAAGATTTTACCCTCGGGCGTCGTGTACTACCGGTGTTGATGCTAAGATTGTGCTATTAGACACTGATAATTTAACGTACCTACATATATAAAAACGTTTATTTTGAATCAAATTTATATTTAATAACGTATTATAAATATATTTTCAACACCCTTTGTTATTTTTACCGGCATAAATCTCTGATCAGGATATAAAAACAACACGAGTTACACAATTTGCAAAGTAAGCACTCAATGTACTACTGAAGAAACAAGAGGCGCGTACAGGCCTGACCACGCGAAATTAGCGCGCCGCCAGATGAAGCGCAACATATGTTAGATTTACGCGCCGGCGGGAACGTGTTAATCATTATGCTAGAATATTTTGGTTCTATGACTACCAATATTTCATACCAAGATTTGTTAAAGATTATTGTGTCCTTTTGTCCAATAAGACTCTCGTCTTCTATCTGTCCTGCGCCATCTCCCGCCAATCCTCAACCTGGAAATCCCGCGGGTCCTTTTCGACCTCATACTTCCTACGGTACCTGGGTTGTCGATCCAGGTGACGACCTCCCGCATTGTTACATAATTTGCTTTTATTCTGGCAAAAGAAAGCAACGCACACAGCTATTCATATTTTTCAGTAGATGAGTAATTGACACATACATACATAAACTCACGCCTGTATTCCCCGAAGGGGTGGCAGAGGTGCATTTCTGCACCCACATTTCGCCAGGTATGTATCAGTCCCACGTAATAGGGGGCGAGCCTATTGCCGATTTTCGGGCACATTTCCAGACTCCGTGCTGTTACAGAGAATTTCCTAATGGAAAACCCCAATAACACTTTGCCCGACCCGGGAATCGAACCCAGGACCTCTAGATCGCTCGGCACATACTTGTACCGCGAGACCACGAGGCAGGCAGATGAGTAATAGAGATTCGCTATAACAGCAGATGTCCCGAGAGCCATGTTTTTATTAAAATAAGAAGATAAATCATGGATAAAATGTCGAGTAATAGTTTCATACTGAAAACACGGTGCGGTTTTATTAAAAATTCGGAATGATTATACTCGGCTTTGTATAAACGTTAAATATTACAGAGCTGGGGAATATGAAAGGCCTCGGCCGTCAAGCAGAAAAAATATTTTTATAAGTAATTCTGTAATCCGTCTATCATATTTATTAAGGACTATCTGATTTCGCGACTTCGCTTGAGTAGTTTATTTAGTAATAAATATTATATTGAGATACGACAACAAATAATAAGGTGAAAACAAGTTTGTCTGTTATTTTACACAATATACGTACACTCACGCCTGTTTGAAACAGGTTATCCATTGAACCCTCTCAATGGTAGAGGAGGCCCGTGCCCAGCAGTGGGACGTATATGGGCTGATGATGATGATGATGATGATGACCCATTGATTCCAAAAGTTCTGATTAAAAATTGCAATATCGCTTTTATTTAATCGCAAAGCTATTTATTTATTTAAAACTTCATTGTAAACATCAATTAAAAACTATGGAGTAAAGTATACTAAATTAGTACAAAAGTTTGTAATAGACAAAATAAACACACACGCTGGCCTAGTGTGGGTTGGCGGACAACACACCTATAAAATTTCTAAGAACTTTTAGACGTGCAAGTCACGATGTTTTTCTTCACCGTTAAAGGACGTGATAATTCATTGTGAATAAACAAATAACTTAGAATCAGAGGTGTGTGCCTGGCGTTTGTACCCGCGACCGCGCGCTTCTACCTCGAGACCATGACTATTTTTTTTTTAAACCAGACAGAACAAAACATTTATAAAATTGTTCACGTTTTTAAGAATGATTCCTGAATAAACACCAAGAAACACCATTCACAATATATGTAGATAAACGGCTATGTTAAGGTGATAGAAGATAGATCTTTATATGCAATCAACGTGGACGCTCATATTGAACAGATGAGCGTTTGAATACTACATACATACATAACCTCCCGCCTATAATCCCCGAAGGGGTAGGCAGAGGTGCATTTCTGCACCCACATTTCGCCAAGTATTTATCAGTCCTACGTAATAGGGGGCGAGCCTATTGCCGTTTTTCGGGCACAATTCCAGACTCCGTGCTGTTACCGAGAATTTCCTAATAGAAAAACCGAACTCTGTCCGACCCGGCAATTGAATCCAGGACCTCTAGATCGCACGGCACATACTTGTACCGCGAGACCACGAGGCAGTCAGTCATTTGAATACTAATGACTGATGATTTTATTATCCATACAAAATGACTCAACAAAAATAATGAAATAAAAAATCTCTATGCTTCCGATCTCTTCAGTCCATCTAACGGTTGCCTGGAAGAAATCGCCGACAGCTACTCGTATATGGCCGCCATTTGTGACACAACCTTATTTAGAGTTACTAATACCTATGTTGGTTTTTTACATGGTGTACGTACATACAATAAAGAATAAATAAACAAAAAAATAATTTTAATAATTTTGTTTTGTTTTTCTTTGTATCATATTCTTAATTTCTGATTTATTTATTTATTCTCTCCGTTTGCCTACGTCTGTCCTATATTATACTCCAATGCTGTGTAAGTTATTGAGCATACAAGCATTGACAAGCTCTGCTTAGTGTAGAGTCAGTAGGTAAATCCAATATTGTAGCCACTGTTATTAAAACATGTAAAATGTAAATGTATTTATGTCAAATTGTTTTAGTTAAATAAATAAATAAAAAAACAGTCTGTGACTTAGTGTGACATAAAACAAGCAGAATAAAAATATTTATATCTAGACCTCGCCTTGCTACGAGTGAGTGATATAGGGCTTTAAAAGTGATATATCTCGGTGGTATTATAACTTATTATTTTCTAGATTGTAAAAAGTCACAGAAAATCGCCCAAGGCGTGTATAAATTTTAGTGCCGAAACGCAGAAGGATGACAAAATGAGACAGAATCTACAAGTTTATACCTTCGTATGATATAAAACAGTCTCATTTTACGACCGTCTTTCTGCTTAAATACGAATTTTCTACCTACAGACGTGAAGTTTCCATATATTTTAATACCTTAGAAATATATTTTAGCACAAGGATCTTTGCTCTAAATCTTTCTCATATTTCACTTATGGTCTGATATTGTTAGAGGATATCTTGGCACAAACGTGTGCCGTGTGATCATGAGGTCCCTGGTTCGATTCCAGGGTCGAGCAAAGTGTTAACGGGTTTTTCCAGTACGAAATACACACCTCTGAATTTTCGAAGTTATATGTGTGTATGTATATACAGTTATATGTGTGTAGTCCGCCAACCCGCACTAGCGGCCAGTGTGGTGGACTAAGGCCTAAACCATCTCAGTTGTAGAGTAGGCCCGTGCCTAGCAGTGGGTCGTATATGGGCTGATGATGATGATGTGAACCAATTAAACCAGCATATTGAACTAGCTAGCCATTCTTAATAGTAGATGAGCTTTCCAGCAGTGGCATGTATATAGGCTATACAAAGTTCAAAAACTCTCAAAGCAATATACGGAGTGCTGTTTCAAAAAAATACTTTTAATATAATTGCTTGTGCAAAACAGCAACGAGCAATCAAACAACAAAAGCTGATTGCTACTCCATCATGTACTCGTGATGTTAACGGTTATACATCAGAAATATTATTGGTAAAATACACACATAATTTCAGGCTAGTATCTCTGAAAAGGTTTTTTTTTTTTTATATACTGGCACGGCAAAGTGACCCCATTGCACCTGATGGTAAGCGCAATGGAGTCCATAAAAAGTGCCGACCAGCGAGAGATGATGATCTCCCGTTGGTCGACACAATCATGCCGGCCGAATACCTCTTCAACTTATTGTGAAGAAGTTTGGGGGGCTAATACCATGGTGATCAAAGGACCGACCGCGACAAACCGGCCAAAAAATGCCGGCACGGCCATCCTTTCACCATGATTGAAGCCCCCCCCCGAAAACCGGATATACACTGGCTGATCCCGGAACGCGGCACACTTTCATGTGCCACTATGGCGGGTTTTACGCCCTGTGTACGGTGGTCGCTATCCGGGCGGATACGAATATCCTACCACCAGCAAACAAACATAGGTGTACAGTCACGCTAGTTGTGGCTCTCTACATCATCATCAGCCCATATATTTATAATCTAATTTAGGTATTATTTGGTATTTTTTACATTGCCATCGTAATGACTAGTAAGTTTGTATCTTGCAGCTTATTACGGCCTGATATAGTGTCGACTTATGAGACATGACTGCGACTATCTTTTGACTAGTAAGACAACTAGTATAGTCTGTTACGACACTGTTACAATGTTTGTTACCCAACTGAATAGGAATCATCATCATCATCAGCCCATGTACGTCTGGGCTGGGCACAGGCCTACTCTGCTACTGAATGGGGTTAGGTCTTAGTCTAGTGCGGGTTGGCGACGCATAATTGAGGTAAAGCCCACTGCTGTTTTTCGGGCACAAATATAAACTCATGACTTCTCGATAGCACCTCGCAGACTTCATCAAAAAGGCAGTCCAACAGTGTATAATGTATCTAGAGCTCAACATTGGTTTATTTGATTCATCATCATCATCATGTAAGGGAGCACGACTTCCAACTTAGTGCTTCAATCCAACCTCTCCTGCACGTGGTACATCCTGCCGATTAGCGAACGAGGCTCTGGCCACCGACGAACGGCGGTTTAACCGTTCCTTAAACCACACAGGCCAGTGATGGGCAGCAGCTTCACTGGTGAGACACTACTGCGATCGCCAACCCGCCTGCCCAGCGTGGCGATTACGGGCATAACCCTATTATGGCAAAACACGCACAACGGCCCCCAGTTCCCGGTGGCCCCGCTATTCCTGGCCAAGACGGCGGCCATGGTTCCGGCGGGGCAGGGGGTGCAAAGAATCTCCGGGCTACGGTAGGCCGTCAACACCGACTGACCTTGGCTACGTATAATGGACGCACGCTACGGCTCGACGAACATCTGGCTCAACTTGAGGAGGAACTGAAAAACATAAGATGGCACGTTCTAGGGTTAAGTGAAGTCCGAAGAGAGGGAGAGGATACCATAACCTTGGAATCCGGCCATCTTATGTATTTCAGGGAGGGAGACCAACCATCCCAAGGCGGCGTCGGGTTTCTGGTCCACAAGACTCTCTGTGACAATGTTATAGAAATCTCCAGTGTGTCGACGAGGGTAGCGTACCTTGTGATCAAATTAACGGAGAGGTACAGCCTCAAAGTCATCCAAGTGTACGCGCCGACCTCGACCCACTCGGACGATGAAGTGGAGATAATGTACGAAGATATCTCAAAAGCCTTACATACCACCTATAAGGCCCACTTCAATGTTGTCATGGGGGATCTTAATGCTAAAGTGGGAGTACAAACAAGCGGCGAAACGGTAGTAGGACCACACGGATTTGGTAGCAGAAATCATAGGGGACAAATACTCGTCAACTTCCTGGAGCAAGAGGGGCTCTTCTTAATGAACTCTTTCTTTAAGAAGCAGCCCCAACGGAAGTGGACGTGGCAAAGTCCCGACACTGTGACTAAAAACGAGATTGACTTCATCATGACTGATAAAAAACGCATATTTAGAGATGTCTCAGTGATCGCTAGGTTTAAAACCGGAAGCGATCACCGACTCGTCCGAGGCACTCTAAATATCAGGTATAAGCTTGAACGAGCCCGTCTGATGAAGTCTACGCTCCGACCAAACCTGCTCAAATCCGTGATAGGATCTGAAGCGTTCCAGATTAAACTGGAGAACCGTTTCGCTGCCCTGGAAACCACAATGGACATTGACCAGCAACTCACCAAAGTGGTGGGTATCCTCCGGGAAGAGGGGACGAAGTTCTGTAAGACGCATCGAACCCGTAGGGAGTCCAAACTTTCTGCAGAATCTCTGCAGCTAATGCAGCGGCGACGTGAAGGGACCACTACCGCTCCGTCAGAGCAACGGGCTTTGAACAAAAGAATTACAAAGCTGGTACGGCGCGACCTCCGAAGCTCCAATACACGCTCCATTAGAGAAGCGATTGAGCAAAATCGGGGGTCCAAAGTCTTTGTTCAAGCGCTGAACCGAAGCAATCTGACGAAGCTGCGAAAACGTAGTGGAGAAGTCGTCGCTGCAAAGCCGGAGATATTTGCAGAAATTCAGGACTTTTATGGTGAACTTTATACATCACATGCATCCCGTTCCCCACCCGTGAGCGAAGACCCAAGAGCCACTTTAACCCGCCACTATTCCGAAGACCTGCCAGAAGTCAGCCTAGGCGAGATCGAGATCGCCCTTGGGCAGCTTAAGAATGGAAAAGCCCCCGGAGAGGATGGAATTACAACGGAGCTCATAAAAGCTGGTGGAACTCCTACGCTACAAAAACTCAAGCGTATTTTTAACTCCGTCCTCTTTTCGGGGAGAACTCCTAAAGCATGGAGCAGGAGTATGGTCGTCTTGTTCTTCAAAAAGGGTGACAAAACCCTATTGAAGAACTATCGGCCCATCTCCCTGTTAAGCCATGTCTATAAGCTGTTTTCAAGGGTGATCACGAACCGTCTCGCGCGCAGACTCGACGAGTTTCAACCCCCCGAGCAGGCCGGATTTCGAGGAGGATATAGCACCATAGACCACATCCACACAGTGCGGCAGATTATACAGAAAACAGAAGAGTATAATCAGCCCCTGTGTCTTGCCTTTGTGGACTATGAGAAGGCCTTTGACTCTATCGAAATCTGGTCTGTTCTGGAATCTTTGCAACGGTGCCAAGTCGATTGGCGATACATCCAGGTGCTGAGATGTCTGTATGACGCTGCGACTATGACAGTCCGAGTACAAAACCAGCAGTCTAAACAAATTCCAATGCATCGAGGAGTGAGACAAGGGGACGTCATTTCCCCAAAATTGTTCACTAATGCATTGGAAGATATGTTTAAGACTCTGAACTGGAAAGGACGTGGCATAAATATAAACGGCGAGTACATCTCACACCTGAGATTTGCAGACGACATCGTCATCGTGGCTGAAACCGTTGCAGACTTGCAACAAATGCTGTCTGATCTGGCTGATTCTTCAGCACGCATCGGTCTCCGGATGAACTTGGATAAAACCAAGATAATGTTTAATCGGCAGGTTACACCGGAACCGATTGCGCTAGGCGGAGTAACTCTCGAAGTTGTTCACGAGTACATTTACCTCGGTACAATAATACAAGTAGGTAGGAGCAACTTCGAGAAGGAGACCCAAAGAAGAATACAGCTGGGTTGGGCAGCGTTTAATAAACTTCGTCGAGTCTTTTCGTCACCCATACCACAAAGCCTAAAGACGAAAGTCTTTAACGAGTGCGTCCTTCCTGTCATGACATACGGAGCCGAGACGTGGACACTGACGGTGCGACTAATCCACCAATTCAAGGTCGCTCAGCGAGCTATGGAGAGGGCTATGTTAGGAGTTTCTCTGAAGGATAGGATCAGAAATGATGTTATCCGACAGAGAACCAAGGTTATCGACATAGCCCAAAAGATTTGCGAGCTGAAGTGGCAGTGGGCAGGTCACATCTGTCGCAGAACGGATAACCGTTGGGGGAAACGTGTTCTGGAGTGGAGACCACGGCTCGGCAAACGTAGTGTAGGACGCCCTCTGGCTAGGTGGGGTGACGATATCCGCAAGGTGGCTGGCAGCGGTTGGATGAGGAGAGCCGAAGATCGAGCCCAGTGGCGTGCCATAGGAGAGGCCTATGTCCAACAGTGGACGTGAAAGAGGCTGTTGATGATGATGATGATGATGATGATGATCATCATCATCAGCCATATACCATACCATATACGTCCCACTGCTGGGCTCGGGCCTCCTCTACAACTGAGAGGGTTTAGGCCTTAGTCCACCACGCTGGCCTAGTGCGGGTTGGCGGACTACACACCTAAGAAATTCCTACGAACTTTTAGGTGTGCAGGTTTCATCACGATGTTTTCCTTCACCGTTAAAGCAAGTGATAATTCTTTGTGAATACACACATAACTTCGAAAAGTCAGAGGATTAGGTTCTAATCCATCATAATGAGAATGAGGATTGGTAGACAAATGTTAAAAGATTTCACACAGACTCTCGTATTTTCTTTATGATTTTACTTAGAAAAACTCCAATAAAATAAACAATAAAGGGAATCTTCCCAAAAACACAACAAATCGAAGCGTAGTCTAAATAAATGATCGTAATTATTTTACAACTTTTTGTTTATACTGCTGGGCGTCTAAACAAGGTCGCAGTCGTCAGCGTTAATAAATCAAACGAGCGGGGGATGAATGAATAAAATTTTATTATCACCCCCCTTTTAACTTACATTCAATTTCTTTAACAACTTGTTTACTTCAGGCTCTCGATATTGCAAAGGGTTGCGCGTGGTCATGGCGGAAGAGGTAAGCGTTTTTATTTAATTTTCAAAAGGGTGTTTATCCACAGAAATTTATCCAGTTAGAAAGACCAAGTGAGTTCTGCAAACATGCCAAAACTACAACATGTATGTTTTGCACCTTTTCCAACGGCCCACGAATAAAACAACGTGACGGCCATTTATCTATATGATTAAAAAGAAAATTATGACGTATTGTACTTTAAAAACTGTGATTGTAAAAGTAAAGTTATAAGACTTTTAAAATTATTCCTCGGGTAAACGTGACACGCATTCCCTTTGTATGACAATTAATTTCAAATAGTTATATTCGGACTAACTAGAAAACAGAGACTTTAGATATAACCGGGATAAATCAACGCTATAAGATAGATAATTTTTATTTTTAAACTTCATGATTCTGTACATTTTTACCGGCTGGATGCTTATGCAACCTAGATAGCATGCTGGTTACTTGTTTGCGATTTAATTGCTTTAAATACGCCAATGTTAAATCATTCATTTATTTCAGACCATAATTTAGTCCATTTATAAAAATACAGTTTGAAAAAATACAATTATTTATCCCGCCACATGTAGGCGATTCCATGCTAAAAAGAATGGACAATCCATCTCCATTCTGTTCGCAACTAAAACTTATAAAGCCAAATTAGTTTAGATCAAAAATATTGTTTTAAAGCTAACTTCCAATTCCCTTGCCACGTGTATGTTTTGTCAATCGAATGTTATATTACAGCTGCGGTCGGGGTCCGTTTTGCACAGTTTTTTTTATAAAACATTCTGTGCCATTTCCCAAGTTCTCATATCCTATCATACCAAATCCATCCAAACTACTTCTATGGTTAAGGCGTGAAAACGTCGCAGACACGAAAACTTACTTTTGCATTTATAATACTCAGATATTCCGCTACCGCTAACAACTTAAACGTTCATTGTAATCTGTTGGCGGGCTTCTTGTCCCGGCACCAATCAATCACGGGGACAAAGCGCGGACGTCGCCGACCCGGCGAAGTTTAGCCGATTTTAGCCAACTTTAGCCGATTTTAGCCCATTTTAGCCGATTAGCTGTTTCATAGTACCGACACGGACGGTTAAGTTGGCCCTTCTGACAAATCGGACGCGATTAAGGCGGAGTTTTTTCAATCATTCTAAGTAGTAGGGTTGAACGTCGAGATGTCTGAATGAATTTGTTTTCTTGAATGATTAGAGGTAATTAGTAAGTCTTTTGTAGATCGTAAAGAGTAAGAATTAGGTCATCAAAATCAACATCTGCCCAAATACGTCCCATTGCTGGGCACGGGCCTCCTCTAAATTTGAGAGGGTTTAGGCCTTAGTCCACCACGCTGGCCTATTACGGGTTGGCGGACTACACACCTTAGAAATTCCTAAGCATTTTTAGGTGTGCAGGTTTCATCAGGTTTCATGTTTTCCTTCACCGTTATAGCAAGTGATAATTCATTGCGAATACACACATAACTTCGAAAAGTCAGAGGTGCGTGCCTGGGGTTTGAACCTGCGACCGCCGAAATTCTCGACCGCGCGCCTAATCCTCGAGGCCATCACTGCTTATATAATTAGGTAGTTATATTTTAAAGTAATTTTGTATAGCCACTTTGTAAGATTGGTAGGACGAACGCTACGAAATATACTTTTAGAGTCGTTTTAAATACTCATGGCACCTTAAAATAAGCCATGAACAAGTATCACGACAATATCAAATGACGAAAGGTGGACGTCTTGCTTAAAATCTTATTTTGCACATAATTTTGCGACTAACTATAAAACAAATATCAAATCTTTTGTCTGGTTGCACTGCGCCTACCCTCGCGTAATGTATCGCGTCGTTAAGATTAGGAGAACAGCTATAAGGAGCGGGACAAATTCACGCCGCCAAAATATTTCCACCAGTAATTAAATGGGAATACAGTGTACGGGTTAATCGTGTTGTTGGGTTAAGTAATGTCTCTATTGTGTTATTGAATGTGAGTTACTAGCTTTCGCCCGCGATTTGTAATGCGAAACTTGAAATTTGAAAAGGAATTGTTTTTGACACATTTTTTATTACTGTTCCTATAGGTCGTAACTCGTAGTGTGATGATATATAGCTTATCTTGGATAAATGGACTATTAAACATAAAGATATCTTTTCAAATTAAGCCAGTACATAGATGCTGAGGTTAGCGCGTTAATTCAATCAAACGAAATTTGCAGCTTTGTAGTATACTACAGGAGGAGTTCGGTCAACTTACATACAAGAAGAACTTCAATGCTATAACTGATATATGCTATACTTAATATATTAATTAAGTATAAATTTTGCTGCGGGTTAAAGTATTATTATATAATATATTAATATATTAATTATAAATTTTGCTGCGGGTTAAAGTAATTCTAGAAGCTCATCTCCTTTGCTTCAGTGCTTAGCACCACTTCAGTTATAGCATTGAAGTTCTTCTTGTATGTAAGTTGACCGAACTCCTTTAAGTAAATAAAACGTAACATAGATCGAGCCTATTGTCGTTTTTCGGGCCCAGTTCCTGTTCCTATGCAACTGAAACTTTCATAATGGAAAATCCCAAGTGTGAGACCATCAAAGGATTTTTAACACACCATAAGAAGAGAATATTCTACCTAACACAGCTACGCACAACAAAATTTTCCAACCACCAAAAAATGAAACATGACGAACATTAGAAACACACACGGCTGTTAGTTGGTAAGAGTAATAAATTTGTAACAGGTGTAAAGTAATTGTGAGTGGAGTACGTGCGCTAACCGTGCTCAGCGCTTGTTGCCGTCTGCATCGGCTAAGCGCGGACGTGCGGAATTAATGTTACACCGCTCGTGGTGTTTAATTGTTTTTGAGTGGTTTACCAGCGTTGTTGGTAATGGGGTGAATTTTATGGGGATTTACGCTTATGTGACGTAGATGAGGACGGCGGGGATACAGTGACAGTCTAGTGGGGAATGGCTATTTTGCAAAGTGAACTGCCTGGGCCCAACTTTGTGTGTGCCGTGCGTTTTAGAGGCCTTGGTTAGATTCTCAGGTTGGCAAAGTGTTTTTTTTTTATTTTACATACATACATAACCTGCCTGTATTCCCCGAAGGGGTAGGCAGAGGTGCGTTTCTGCACCCACATTTCGCCAGTATTGTATCAGTCCCACGTAATAGGGGGCGAGCCTATTGACGTTTTTCGGGCACAATTCTAGACTCCGTGCTGCTACTGAGAATTCCCTAATGGAAAAACCCAATAACACTTTTCAAACCCGGGAATCGAACCCAGGACTTCTAAGTCGCACGGCACATACTTGTGTCGCCAGACCACGAGGCAGTCAGTGTCACCGGTCTTCCAGCCCGCACCTACTCAAGTCGTGAATGCGCTGACATTAGACCCGCGGTCGAGGAAAAATTCTTCACTGCCGCGGGTTCATATCCTAGCACACCTTTCTGGCTTTTTGAATGTGTATTCAAGAGCTCTCGAGAATAAATTTCTTAGGTAGGCATGTGAGATCATCCAACGCGCTCAGCTGAATTATATGGGCTTTAAGTAAATGCAACTGGGAAGTAACACGCCTATGCACCCGTTTGGAGATGTAGGCGTGAATATTTGTTAGCGGTCAAGGGACATAAAGATTAGATTAAAATAATCACAAACATGACACCAATTAAATCGATGCATGAACTCGGCTAGAGGTTGGAAATTCATATTAAAGCTTGTAAATTTAATTATCTATTGACATCGCTGCACACTTTCTCATTATATATCTCTCCATTATGCTTCACACTATATTTAACCTCTCAATTTGGCCAAACCATGCGTGTGTTACTATGACAACAATACAATAATCAAATGCCAAATTATAATTATACATGACGTAAATTATTAGGGGTAAAATCAGAAATGCTTTATCAAAATTCAAAGGCGCGGCGTCAGTTGAAACTCTCGCACAAAACCCACAACAAGCTCACGCAAACACATACATATATATCCACCCAGTCATTTATCTATGGCTATTAGCTAACTAGTTTTTGGGCTTTAGCACTGTACTAGTGCATGTGGCAATAGTAATTCAACTACAATATGGCCTCGAGACTTAGGCGTGCGGTCGAGAATCTCGGCGGTCGTGGGTTCAAACCCCAGGCATACACCTCTGACTTTTCGAAGTTATGTGTGTATTCCCAATGAATTATCACTTGCTTTAACGGTGACGGAAAATATCGTGAGGAAACCTGCACACCTAAAAGTTCTTAGGAATTTCTTCGGTCGCAGTCCGCCAACCCGCATTAGGCCAGCGTGGTGGATTAAGGCCTAAACCCTCTCGGTAGTAGGGTAGGCCCGTGCCCAGCAGTGGGACGTATATGGGCTGATGATGATGACGACGATGATGAGCGGTCAAAATACGACGTCCAATAGTCTTAACATCATATGGTGTTAGGCATCAGTTCGTGAAACTAGAAGACGTGAGTTTCATCCAAAATATTTAAGACCGAAACACATTTCTACATGCTTAGGTACTGTGTCTCTGTGATGTGGGTGCAGAAATGCACCTCTGCCTACCCCTACGGGGTATACAGGCGTGAGGTTATGTATGTATGTATGTTTGTAACATTTTCCCAGCCTTTTTAAAATACGTCTCCAAAACACGAAAGTGTACTCCGTCAACCAATGCCGCTACGCTGCCTGAGTGATAGAAATTCGTTAATCCATTTGCGTCACTGCATTTCAACTGTGGCCCGTGCCGACGAATTGTGAGCTCCCAACTTGTTCCCACCAACCGCCAATATCGTTAATTGAGTTACTTTCCTTGCAGCACGGGAATATTGCGTGGATTTCTATTTTTTACTCGCTTTCATAAATTTTGATTTATACCGCGGCATCGAGAGAGCTCTATCGGACCGCGGACGGTTTATCCTGAATCACACTTTGATATATCGCGAAAGTTGAATGAATTCGCAAAAAACAAAAGCATCGCGTATTGTTTTAGATACAGTTGCCGGATTCTTTGCGGATTCTGAGTGAAAATATTTGTGGTGGAGCAAAGATGTAGTTTACACGACAGTTTAAATGAGCTGAATTGATCTGGTTGATTCTACCGTCTTAAAAATTAATTTCAGCGTTATTTATTATAGTTTTAGAGGACTTTACGACGGCTTGTTCTTTTTTCCATCTATATAGGGCAAATTTTATATTGATGATTTTTAAATGAGGTTTTCCGCTAACAATTTTTTTTAAATAATAGCGCATTAAAAAGTGGATTGTCTTATGATGGTCGTAAATTGTGTATTATGTAAGAGTATATCTTTGAGAAGTAGGCTTCAAAATCCCTGCTGCACATGTTTTTCACACTTGAATATGATTTTGGATGGGTAATGATTTAAAACCGTACTATTTTTTTTCAGTTAGATGGATTTTTTGGATATCCTCAACTAGGAATAGCAGCAACGTAATTGTCAAAGCCATTTATTATATACAAATATATAATGTATAACTCTAATCTGCCTTCTGCTTGGTCCTTATCCTTTATTGTTTTTACGAAGTTTTTACATTACCTTTAATTTTAATCAATACCTAAATAATACTCAAAAATAATTAGGCAATACACTAATTTTAGTTAATCGAAATTCACTTACCAATTTTAGATAAATTCAGTGATTTTGATCATTCAGCTAGCTTGGAGTGGTATCAATTAGTTAATGTATAAGCCGAAATGTAAATTTTCCTAGAATTTTTTAGAATTTTGAGAATAAAGACTACAAAACTCGACCTGTGGTTCATTAAGGATGATCTTTCAATTTCAAGTACTTCATTTCATTCAAATCCTTTTGTATTTCAGGCTAGAATGAGCTTTTGTTACTCTTAAATGATTAATTTTAAATATGAATATGTTTCATGTGAATACAAAAACTGGAGATATTTTGCTATAAAGAACATATAATTTATTTTAAAGCTATATTTATTTGAAAGCAGTGAGTTGTCGAGTCTCAATTTGTCTACTGCCTTCAAGTTTTGAACAAGTCATTAGGAGAATCTTTAAATATGGTTCAAATATACAACTACTATGAGATTTTTTGAACAATTGTTCTATCGCAGGGAGCTCTTTTTATATTGCGAAATAGTAGTAGTTACAATGTGGTGTACACTATAATATAATATCGATAAAAAATGAACAAGATAAAAACCTGCCTCGTGGTCTCGCGGTACAAGTATGTGCCGTGCGATCTAGAGGTCCTGGGTTCGATTCCCGGGTCGGGCAAAGTGTTATTGGGTTTTTCCATTAGGAAATTCTCGGTAACAGCACGGAGTCTGGAAATGTGCCCGAAAAACGGCAATAGGCTCGCCCCATATTACGTGGGACTGATGCATACTTGGAGAAATGTGGGTGCAGAAATGCACCTCTGCCTACCTCTTCGGGGAATACAGGCGTGAGTTTATGTATGTATGTAGATAAAAAACATACTCTTGGTAAATTCATGCAGACAACTTTTAGGTTTGCTCTCGATTTTTATTTTGGCCATAAGACATAACTTTGTGGACCTCACTTTCCCAAATAAGATACAAGCTTAAGGTTATATATGAACCGAATATACGTATAATCCCTTAGCTTCAATGAAGGCAGCGTTACTGTCTTAGTAATATAGACTCACGTCACGTCATATAAATGACAAGAGCCGTCTTCAGGCGGAGTACAACGGCACCCTGTCCAGAACAGACCCCGCCACATTAACTACAGTTAGCCGCCACATTTGGAGGGTTTAAGCTATAATTCAACACGCGCGCTGGCCTAATTCCACTTGATGGACATGTTACTTGGACAATGTACATTTGCGTTTGAAACTATTCTTAATTACACGCCTTCATATGTTTCCGGACAATTACAGCTAAGTAGTTTAGAAAGTGCTTTGGTTTTAGAGAAATTGCCGGTTTTACAATCTACGGGAATTCCTTGTATGGCTTTTCAACAGCTATATCACGATTTGAAGCGATAGTAATATAGCAATAGTTTAAGTTTAAGGCTTTAAAAAAATTAAAACCAAGCAATTAAATTCACTTTTTCTCGAGGGGAAAACTGTTTATGGCTCTACTTCTCGCCAGCCCTGGGGGGAGGGGAGCGAGAAGCGTATGTCGGGATCACCAGCCTTTCAGGCCGGCGCGCGGGGCGTCACGTCTGTGCAGATATTGCCATAGCCTACCTACCTGCTTACAGGTAGATGAAGGGTTCGATGTTGATTTCACATCAACCTTTACTTTGGCTATCCAAGTTGAAAATATTGTGTACTGGCGGACCGGTGAGTAAATATAGGAGTTTTGTAACCAAATGCAGCTGCATTCTGTAGTTTAAACTGCTAAATTGCTTTAAGGAAAGTTTAACAAAAATCCTTTTAATAATAAACAGTATTTTATTTGGTCGAGAATTTCGGCGGTCGCAGGTTCGAACCCCAGGCACACACCTCTGACTTTTCGAAGTTATGTGTGTATTCACAATGAATTATCACTTGCTTTAACGGTGAAGGAAAACATCGTGATAAAACCTGCACACCTAAAAGTTCTTAGGAATTTCTTAGGTGTGTAGTCCGCCAACCCGCACTAGGCCAGCGTGGTGGACTAAGGCCTAAACCCTCTCAGTTGTAGAGGAGGCCCGTGCCCATCAGTGGGACGTATATGGGCTGATGATGAATAAACAGTATAAAAGCCCAAACAATAAATGTATCTTAATTTTATTCCTCTGGGCGTTCGGACTTAATTACTCGCCGAAAGTATTCCCGAATGAATACAAAGAGGGGCACAACTCAAACAAATTATCTAAGAAAACAGATCATGAATTTCCTGGAACTAGAAACTAACCCAAAGGCATTGAGATAAACAAAGCACCGATAGAAATACAGCAACTCGATCGCAGATAATCGATAGCAAACACAAGTTTTGGAGTTACGGTAGAGGCGGGCAGTGGCGCGTACCGTGAAACTTGCGCGTTTGGGTGTACGCAACTGGGTTAATTACTTGTGTATTGGGGAACACCGTCTGTTTGTGCGTCGAAAGTTTTGCTCGCAAAAAGTGCACATAAATTAGCAGCGGTTGCTAAATTGGCCAAATGGTCTTTTGTTGTTAGAAGGCAACGACAAATTGCTCAAATGCGTAAATTATTACACAAATTGGTCCAAGTGTGTGCCGTGCTAACTAGAGGTCCTAAATTCGGTTCCTAGGTCATACATCTCCTGGGTCTTTAAAAATTCCACTTGCTGCATACTGATTTCGCATAAAAATACTAGTAATAATAATTATAATTAAATTTAATTTAAATTAATTAATTAAAATAACTAATTAAATTGAGACTGTCTTGTGGTCTCGCGGCACAAGTACATATGTATCGTGCGATTTAGAGGTCCTGTGTTCTATTCCCGGATCGGACAAAATGTTATTGATTTTTCTATCAGAAAATTCTGAGTGGCAGTACGGAGTCTGAAAATGTGCAAAAAACGACAATAGGCTCGTCCCCTATTACGTGAGTTTATGTATGTAATGTTATCGGCTACTGTAATAAGTGTAACCATACTAATTGGATAAATAAATAAATTAGGTCAACCCGAAACGTGACGCATTTGCTTGCATCACTATTATACATTGGCGCCGGAAAATATCGCACGGTTCCAATAATCTCAAGATGAAGTCAAATTATATTAAGTCTAGAGTCAGTGTAAGTTGGTTTTTAGTTAAGATTAAGTTATGTGAGTTGTGTTACATGAAGTGAGTTTAGGTTAAGTTTACGAGCCCGCTTATAGTACATACAGTTTAGACTAAGTTATAGCCTTGAAGGTAACTTCGTTTAACGGTTAAATGGTCCAACATAATGGCCTATATCTCATTAAATGAGATGGTAACCGCACATGGATACCAAGACATCATCATCTGGTATATACGTCCCACTTATGGGCACGGGCCTCCTCTACAATTGAGAGGGTTAAGGCCTTAGTCCACTACGCTGTGCTAGAGCGGGTTAGCGGACTATACACCTAAGAACTTCGTAAGAGAACTTTAGGTGTGCAGGTTTCCTCACGATGTTTTCCTTCGCCGTAAAAGTATGTGATAATTCATTGTGAATGCACACATAACTTGGAAAAGTCAGAGGTGTGTGCTTGGGGTTTGAGCCCGCGACTGTCGAGATTCTCGGCCGCGTGTATGTATGTAGTGTGAAATTACAAATTTCATCAGAAACAATAAAAATAAGAGCCCTTACAACTAAAAATTAATGTTGAATATAGTGTCCTAAAATAGGACAGTGGGGAGGAATGGTTTAATGGGGTGGTAAATGAAAAACAAAAACACAAATTCTAAATCACCTTTTACAATTTTTATATGGAATGTGATATGGCGATATGTCCGATATCCTATGAAAATAAACCCAGTAAATAAACAACTGAAGAGAAATTGCACACCGCATTCCAGAGGCAAAAAATGACATTCAATGTTGGTTTCTCTTAAAATACTTTTGGCCGGCTTTACCACAAAAGTCATTAAACTCTAAGCCTTCCCTTAAACTTCATTAAAATTCCCGGAATCTAAGCCATTCACAAAACAACCGAGCTCTAAACAATCATTACCTATCGTTTTGAATGTAAAGTATCTTAATATACACTGTTCTGTAACGAGAGACACTTTGAAGTGAAATCTCGAAAATTTCTCCACAAGCAAGTGATTTTCGACTCTACCACTGTTGGTATTAAGTGCATTTTAAATTTTCTGTTGTGTCGGTGGGTGATTATGTAAATAATGTTGTAATGACGTCATCAAACGTTACGCCGTTTAGGGTTGATGCGAATGAACGTTTTAATAAAAGTTCAAATGTATTCTAAGATTTTCGCGATCGAAACGAGCTCGTTTAATTTTGGCGGTAATGTCAGGTTTTATCATAAATTGGTATAAGTGGATTCTTATTCGAGTGGTTTATATGGTCTGAGCTTAGACAGACATTTCTTTCGTCACAATGGTTCCATAAATTTTGATCTGTTATTTAAAAAAAAAACGAGTGGCCCTCCAGGAGTGTCGGCAGAAGTGAAAACTCCAAGATGAATGTTGTGCATTTTTGAATAATTTGGAATGGTCAGGGAATAATTTCACACGAATTGCTTTACTTATCAGTTATTGCAATATTATAACATAATGCCTCTTACGCATTTTTGATCAGGGTCACGTGATCTGACGCGAGTTCAACATTTTTTACCCATCCCAAAATGTGCACAGCGTCGCTAAAGAAGATTTCCTTCAAAAAATTAAAGACATGTCTCCCGAAGCCATTGTTATAAAATGGCATGTTTTCTTGTTTTGATTCTACCAACGACACGGCAAAGTACAATCCCTGCCTAAACAAAACATCAAGTGGAAACAGACTCTCTTTTCTCAATCTTGTTTCTAAATAGTTTTTAATACTGTTGAGTAATCCGAGGAAATATTTACAAACACATTGTTACGCTCGTATTCTCAGTCTATTTCGTTTGAGCGTGTTTGTTTAGCAAAACTAACGGATACGTAGTAAATAGGAGCAAACTAAAAGCAAATAACTGGTTTCTTAAATAGCAGCTGAGTATATATTATTAATATGCTTTGCTTAAGGGAAAGCTAGTAAAAAAACTTCATCAATTTATCAATCCATATGCGTACTGAAAGTGGTTGTGAGACGTTGGGCCAAACGAGAGACACTTTGATGTGAAATCTCGAAAACTCCATAAACAAGTGATTTTCGACTCTACGACTATTGGCATTAAGTGCATATTGAATTTTAATAGCTTTCAGATATTTTTATACATACATAACCTCACGCCTATATTATCAGAAGGGTAGGCAGAGGTGCACTTCTGCATCCACATTTCGCCAGGTATGTATGAGACCCACGTAACAGGGGGCTAGCCTATTGCCATTTTTCGGGCACATTACCAGACTCCGTGCTGTTACCGAGAATTTCCTGATGAAAAACCCAATAACAAGTTATGTGTGTATTTATAATGATTTATTTATCAGTTACTTTACGGTGAAGGAAACCAACGTCGCCCATATACGTTCTACTGCTGGGCACGGGCCGCCTCTACAACTGAGAGGGTTTAGGCCTTAGTCCACCACGCTGGCCTAGTGCGGGTTGGCAGACTAATTGCCAGTTAATGCTTCATTTAAATTCAATTATTATTAATGATTTAATCCATAATATTGGTAACGCTTCACTAAATAGATTAATTTGTGCGAAATCGCCGACTCGGCCGTTTTGCGAGCAATGATTCGTCAGAAAAGATGATTGATGTTAGCTCCACCAATTTTAAGTTGAACGCCATTCGTGATCTGCTTTATCAATCCATTATGTCTCTAATCGCTGGGATATTTTACTAAGATTTCTTCTTGATTATGATTAATATTAGCAGAATTATGAAAATGAGAATGTAATTGAATATATATAAAGAGATTTAAATAGGCTTTAGTACAGCACGCTGATTTCGAGCTTTTGGATCTGAAAAACCGCGCACAAGGTACTTTATCGTCAAAAAATAATCTTCAAGCTCAGCTACTAATTTACATTACAATAATTGAATAGAAATCTGATATCATTTTAAGTAAAAATTCGTATTATTTAATCTTTCAGCATTCATAATCATCAGCCCTCATTCGTCCCACTGCTGGGCACGGGCCTTTTCTATAACTGAGAGGGATTAGGCCTTAGTCCACCACGCTGGCCAAGTGCGGGTTGGCAGACTACACATCTAAGAAATTCCTAAGAACTTTTAGGTGCGCAGGTTTTATCACGATGTTTTCCTTCAACGTTAAAGTAAGTAACGATTCATTGTGAATACACACATAACTTCGAAAGGTCCGAGGTGTGTGCTTAGGCATTGAACCCTCGATCGCCGAGATTCTCGACCGCCTGCCTAAAACTCACTACTTTCACTCAACATTACGTTTGATAAAATCTACACGTCGGAAATTTAAAACTACTTACAACTGATACAATTGTTTGTAAAGCGCGAAGTGTGGTTTCAAAACTTGTCTGGCATACAGCCGAGATGCGCTGTCACAGTTACCATTGATACGTAACATCGTGCAGAAGTGAGTAGAGAATAAAGCCCTTCCTTTGATCAAGGCCGATTACACTGGAACTAGTCAAAGCTGGGAGATAGAGGGCGTTCCAATATGTATTTGGCTGGTCAGTCAAATTAGAAGATGGAGGACGTTTCAATATGCATTCAGTCAGTCTAATCACAGTAGATACGAACAGGGACGGAGTGACGTGAGCCGTTTTATCACCTTACGACATATTTCGAGTATTATTTTTTCAAATAAAGAAGCGGAATTAATTTTTAGATAAATACAAAGAGGTTTTAAACAATGGCGGTACTTCCATAGAAGCCGAAAAGCGTTATTCGTTAATTTTGTAATGTCTAGTTTATAGTAGTTTATTGTGGGGTCACTATATTCTCACTTATATGTTAAATTGCTTTTGTCAAATAAATATTTACAGCTTAAATATTATAATTCGAAATTTTGTAAGACAAACTGGGCTTTTGGGCTTCTATGGAAGTACCGCCACTAGTTTTAAGTATATGGTTTTGGCTTCATATTCTACTATATTATTTATATATTCACGGTACTACTGATGTTTGCACTAATACGTCCACTACGATTTTCATATTTCGAAGTGAACCAATCGCCAATAGACTATCGTAATGAATTTAAGAGTCTCCGCTCCATAGTATAGGAAGCCCAAACGAATATAGGCCGATGGAAATAGATAGCTAGCTCAAGCGATTTGAAATTTTTCATCCATCCACTTCAACGTGAATGTCCGAGTCTACGGCCGATGCTGTGTACATTTCGTTTAAAAACATGTTCCATACACCACCCATTTCTACTCTACACTCATCGAACTTAGAAGTACAATTTATCTATAGCTGGTTTTTTGGCCTGGATCAATGATAGCTCCGAAGTATTTTTGCTGTATATAAAACGTGATATTTTTTACGCTTAATATGAGAAATATCTGAATAGTTATTGGATGCACTTTAGTATATGCCTATATGTAAATATTCCAAAAACTGGGTTAATGCTTACAGGTTTTGTTTTTAACGAGAGGTAAGCTTAATCTTTCCATTGGATATGGCCTTTCGGCCTAGCTTAACCAAATCAAATCTAATGTCGTCACAGAGACACGTTGGCCATCACTTGCATTTTAGTCGGACCGATATAATATCATAAAGTAAAAGGCCTTCTGCTATTGTCCGGCGCATTGTCTTAACATGGACTCATCAAAGTTCGTGCGGGTTGAGTTTTGCCCCCTACTTTACTCGATTTGGTCGTTCAGTCGGAATGAGCGTCACGCGGCCACGCGCATTGCCGCACATCTCAGGAACGCTTGCAGTGGGATGGTTCCACCACCGCAGCACGCACAGAGACAGTTGGTCTCTTACAGAGTATGTAGTGGGGAATTCTCATACACCTAATCCGCATGGTTAAAAAAATAAAAAGCTGACCCGAGCTATTTTCAAATTTAATTCCATTTATGCACGTTGACAGTATGTTTATAAACTTTTCAACAATAAATCGCTTCTACATTCGGCAGTTGCACCAACTATTCAGGCTGTAACAAACATCTCCCAAATTGAAGTACTAAATCCAGTCCTGTCGTATGGATCGTATATATCATTTTCCTTTGAATACAACGCGAAGTATGATGGAGTGTGCTTTAATAAAAGTACAAAATTCATATGCATGAACATGCGGAAACGGCATTATAAATATTAATGATAGGATATTTTTGTTTATTATCTTATTTGTATGAGAATGCATATTGTTTGTAATAGTATAAGGTGTTCTTCAAGGATTATCAAAGAAGCTAATAACAGTGACTTCCACTGACCATTACTCGTTGATCAATCAGTTATTTTTAGACTTAATTCTGACATGGGCTCAAGTTAAATTGCGGGTATTTTCAATTAAATCTATTTTACTGATAGAGAGAGAATTCGTGATGGCCTTAAGGTTTAGGCACGCGGTCGAGAATTTCGACGGTCGCAGGTTCAAACCCCAGGCACACACCTCTGACTTTTCGAAGTTATGTGTGTATTCACAATGAATTATCACGTACTTTAACTGTGAAGGAAAACATCGTGATGAAACCTGCACACCTAAAAAGTTCTAAGAAATTTCTTAGGTGTGTAGTCCGCCAACCCGCACTAGGCCAGCGTGGTGGACTAAGGCCTAAACCCTCTCAATGGTAGAGGAGGCCCGTGCCCAGCAGTGGGACCTATATGGGCTGATGATGATGATGATGACTGATAGAGCTATGAACTCCCCTTAAAGGGCGGATTGTAAAAACAAAAACAAACGAATCTTGCCTGACAACAAGCACTGTTAGTTTGTTCCGCGGAAACCTTCTAACCTAATTATTTCCATAATGAGATTAGACGGAGTAGCTCCCTATTGAATTGGTTGTAGAAAAAATATTGAAAATATGCGTTTGGGTAAGCTTGTTATGTTGGCTCATTTTGCGAGTTTTTTTGTCATTTTAATATAAGTAAGTATCAACAACATACTATATATTTTATGTTTGTATGTACATTACAGTCAATATGCATCATTTTAGTCAATGTAACCGAAAAATAGTGACAAAATTATTTCCAAAATACAAAGTTTCGATTCGTATCAAGACAAAACACAAAGTCACAAGCGCATAATGCCGAAAGCCCGAGCGTCCGACTTGCACGTCATAAACAAAACAAAGGTGGCGAACAATACGTCACAAAGGGTTCCGCACAATGAAAATAAATAAACCAATGACAAAGCGTAAGTTTATCTTCGACACAATTACTGGGGGAGACCACTTAGCTTTGTTTCCTACGCTTGTCTTTTAGCGCCGTGGAAGCAAAGATGACACGAGACTTTGTGATACAATGGTTTGTGTTGTAAATTATAAAACGTATCGAAGTTAAAATAAACATGAGTATACAGAACATTCACCTATATTGTAATACATACATGGAATAAAGAAGTCGTGATGGCCTTGAGGTTTAGGCACGCAGTCGAGAATCTCGATAGTCGCGGGTTCAAACCCCAGACACACACCTATGACTTTTCGGAGTTATGTGTGTATTCACAAAGAATTATCACGTACTTTAACGATGAAGGAAAACATCGTGATGAAAGCTACACACCTAAAATTTCTTAAGAATTTATTTTCCTAAAGATTTTATTCTATATCATCATCATCATCAGCCCAAATACGTCCCACTGCTGGGCACGAGCCTTCTCTATAACTGAGGGGGTTTAGGCCTTACTCCACCACGCTGGCCTAGTGCGGGTTGGCGGACTACACACCTGGAAAATTCCTAAGAACTTTTAGGTGTGCAGGTTTCCTCAAGATGTTTTCCTTCGCCGATAAAGTAGGTGATAATGATGAATGTTTTGATAGCAGAAACATCAACCAAAATCATCTTAATCTTACTTACTTCGCCATTATCTAATCCGGCAGTAATTTAATCCACGGAAAGCGATTAACGGCTAATTAAAAATCAATTTGTGCAATTAATCTTTGTTAGCAGTTTAACATTCGTTTTATAAAATACAATTAGTAGCGTGAATTCGGAAGTGGTAGTTAAAATGCGGTTAACTTAGAATATAGGACCAGGATTTAGCTAGAATGTTTTGTCATTTAATTTCATCTACTGTACGAATTCCACTGCTGGACATTGGCTTACCTCAGAATATATGAATAAGTAATATATTTGAAAAGGTCTGCATCATCATCATGATCAGCCCACTGCTGGGCACGGGTCCACCAATCTGGCCTACTGCGGGTTGGCGGACTACACACCTAAGAAATTCCTAAGAACTTTTAGGTATGCAGGTTTCATCAAGATGTTTTCCTTCACCGTTAAAGTACGTGGTATTTTTTTGTGAATACACTAATAACTTCGAAAAGTCAGAGGTGTGTGCCTGGGGTTTGAACCTGCGACCGCCGACATTCTCGACCGCGCGCCTAAACCTCGAGGCCATCACTGCTTCAATTACACTTTATAAGTACTTAAACGCAACTAAGGAAAAAATAACTAAATTGAGCATGGAAACGGCTGATTACTTGAAAAAAAAAGCTCAAACATCCACAGATCCCCGCATTCAATGATCCTCGAGCTCCATTACGCGAACATTCGCATAGTTTTTTTCACCGTGTATATTTGAAAGGCGTCATTCTGGCACCTCGTAAAACAGGCGCTTAGGCATCAATTTGTGGAAGATGGCTCGCTTACGAGTAATGTGGAAATAGGCCATTATCCCACTTAGTATATCGAATTAAGGTAAGCAACATGAGGGGGATTTTTTATTTTTGTTTCGCGTGGGTGTCAATGAGTGTAGACAAAATTTAAAGTATTTTTCGTAATATTATTTTTATACAATTCTTAACCAGTAAACGTACGGAACACACAATTTCATCCGTAATTACATACACAGTATCTTATGTGACTATATGCAATAAAATACCTCACCTTCTAGCATCTATTCACATAGCCGAAAAACGTTACAATCAAATTTGAATTATGGCATAACGATTGGACATCTAGAAAAACTATTTATAGCACACCACTAAAGAAGTGAATGCGACTCCAAGGGCATGCAGTCATCACTAACTACCTACATAACTCATCATAATTAGCCCATATGCGTTCCACTGCTGGGCACGGGCCTTCTCTACAACTGAGAGGGTTTAGCCCTTAGTACACCACGCTGACCAAGTGCGGGCTGGTGGACTACACACCTAAGAAATTCCTATGAGCTTGTTTTAAACAAATTTAACTCAAATTCGTAATAAGGCGTCTGGTCTGCCTAGAGATTACCTCTGCGGACGCAGGTTCCAATCTCAGCCACAAACAAATATTTTTTTAACGATGAAGGAAAACAGCGCAAGGAAACCTTCATATCTAAGAGTAGTACAAGAATTTTATTAATATCTAAGAAATAAAAAGCCACATGTGAAGACTTTTAATGATCGTCGTAATAACTTTCAATGGAGACTCACTTTAGATGGAAATAAGAGTTTCATGTTTTTTATTGTAACAGTATAGGTATAAAGAGCAATAAAATAAAATACGATAAGTTCTTCTGAGAAGGCAGAAAATATTTGAATGGAGCAAAGCAAATAGCTAATTATCATTAACCAATACTTATTAATAAATTCCCATTCATCTTCAATAACAATCCTGCTAAATTTGGAGGCAACAACCTCAACCATATCATTTATTATTAAGCCCTGCTTACTGTACAATGAAGAATGAATATTTTGAGAAACCTTGTCCCTTGGAGATTAAGTGATCGATCCTGCTTGTTGGCAGGCAGCAGTTTACAAGGAAACTTTGAGGCGGTTTATAGGAATATAATGGCTAATTTGTATACATTTGCGTAAGCTCTGATTCGATTCCCGAGTTGAAACAAAATTAGCATTTTTCGTTTGAAAATTCTCAGACCCGTTATCATTATCAGCACATGTATATAATACAGATATATTCTACGATTGATTTTCATCATCGGCCCATATACGACCTACAGCTGGGTACGGGTCTCCTTTACAACTGAGAGGATTTAGCCTTAGTTCTTAGTTTCGGTTGATTGTGTTCATTTTTTTTTTTATAATTTCGTTCACTGGCTTAAGCTAGTGTCTACATTAGATTGTGAAATGAGTATCCACGGGTTCGATTCCCGCACTATGATAACTATTTGTGTGAAACATTAATATTTGTTTCGGGCCTGAGAGTTTATGAGACCGGCAAGTCGCTAGTAGTTTCTAATACCTACGACTTTTATTTAGAATGTTGTATGAACTATGAATGTGACTTAGGTGTATTTATTCACTTAAATAATAGCTAAACTTGGGATGCAGATATAGGTCTCTAACTATATAAGTACTAAAGGAGTGGGAGTAAATGAAATTAAGTCTTAAGTAAAACCACAACACAAAACGTTCTAATAAACAACAGTCTCTTTCAAACCAACACGAAATCTTCAATTCAAAATACGCATTTCGTCAAAGACTGTATACATTTAATATTGGCAGAGTAATTTTAAAAAATCCATTACACTAAGCGTTCTGTTACAATAGCGCGGTTTTTCAAATCCAATGAAACAAAGTGACCTTTGTACCGAAACGCTGACTCCAAATGTCTGAATAGGCGAGGATCGACCCAAATAGCCAACCAAAACTTGTTTTCAAAAGGATTCATTTGATATTTTTAGCAATTGAATTAATTGACATAGTTCAGCCGTCTGATTGGTTTCGTGCTGAATAAAAATAATATTATTTTATTTGTTCTCTAGGTCTTTGTTATTTTACGTCTTTGTTGATTAGTTTTAAAAGTAGTCTTTTTTGGATGACTTTGGCGATATTATCGGATATCTGATGCGAACTTGGATCTGTCTTATTGCTTTGTCGATATCGAATGTTATCAAGATCAAAATTATATTCGTGGAAGGAACAAAACTCTTTGCTTACTGTCGTGTTTTGAGTAAATCGGTTCATACAGATTATTTTAGTTGATTCAATGTTATTTAATAGCTCTGGTAATGAGGATGTTCATAGACGCTAATAACTACTTAATATCAGGTGACTCACTTGCTCGCTTTGTTGGTGGTTCTGAAAACAAATAGTAATAGTATTTAATAGATTTCCTTCGCCAAAAAAACTGTCATAAAATATTAATCGATATAAATTTGACTCTGACTTTAGCGAATTTAAAATATATAAATATGGTATATTTTTTTATATTTTTCGTGATGGTTTTAATTGCTACACGAATTGCTTATTTAGAAATAAAGTCGACGTCATGAGCATTTTATAGTACGATACACAAGACCCCATTTTCAACACGTAAATTGGCAAAACGATTTTGTAATTAGTTATTTAGGAACGTTTGAACATTCGGTTTTGAGGAAATTATGGTTAACAGTGCCGTGTAATGAAATCGACGAGCATATTCGTGTACCAATCACACGCTTACTCATGATGTTTCGGCCCATCTGAATTACTCGTATCATCGAAGTCATTAACAGATGAAATACGATTGCGGACTTGTAATTTCGTATAATTTTCCCTCTTATGTTAAGAAGATTTAATTTTTAACATCAATAACTTTTGCTATAAAGGTGAAATGAAATGCTTGAAGAAAACGTGTTGTGGAGTGTAGACTGCGACTCGGCAAACGTAGTATAGGACGCCCTCTGGCTAGGTGGGGTGACGATATACACAGGATGGCTGGCAGCGGTTGGATGAGGAAGACCGAAGATCGATCCTTATGGCGTGCCATAGGAGAGGCCTGTGTCCAGTCGTGGAGGTGAGAAAGGTGAAAAATGTGTATAACTAACTCTACTAACTAACAGGTGCCTTAGTTCCGTTTTTGATAACCCCAGAACATTTTTAAGAGTGAACCATAGTCTTTTTCCTAAGATACTAAAGTACTCGTATACTATTGTTTTTTCCAAAATGTATTATGTTTAATCTATTAAAAATTAATCCAAACTGGATTGCATGCATAGAAAAGAAATCGCTACAGAATTTATAAGCGAATAATTTTTTCATCAATAATATATTTAACACTTAAAATCAAGATAAGGTTAAAATATATCGCCAACCTAATCTATTCTTCTAAGTCATCACGATTGCTCAGAAAATAATATTATGTTCCAAATTTAAATAAAATAAAATAGTACATTTTAAATTAACCATGTTAAATTTCTATCGGAGTCCCAAAGCATGTTATTACTGCTGGAAATAGTCAGCTCTTAAAAAATAATAAAGCCTGTAAGAACGTAGCTTGACAACGGAGCAAAATGGAGGTTGCTTTGAAAGAGTTTCCACTTAAAAATAATCAGAAAGCGGAGGGAAAATGTGTTCTTTTTTTGTATGATTGCCCTAAATTATTAGTATTGATTAATTACTCATTTCTTAAAAGAAATTTGCATTGAGTAGAATGGTTCTTTGATTACAAATATGCTGTATGCGATAGAAAGGTCTAGGGTTCGATATTTGGGTTCATCATCATAATCATCATCAGCCCATATACGTCCCACTGCTGGGCACGGGCCTCCTCTACAACTGAGAGGGTTTAGGCCTTAGTCCACCACGCTGGCCTAGTGCGGGTTTGCGGACTACACACCTAAGAAATTCCTAAGAACTTTTATGTGTGCAGGTTTTATCACGAAGTTTTCCTTCACCGTGAAAGCAAGTGATATATAATTCATTGTGAATACACACATAACTTCGAAAAGTCAGAGGTGTGTGCCTGGGGCTTGAACCTGCGACCGCCGAAATTCTCGACCGCGCGCTTAAATCTCGAGGCCATCACTACTTTTTATATCTGGGTTATGCTGTATTATTTGGTTTTACCCATTACACAGTCTTAGGAATAGGTTTACAAACCTATTCTAGACTCGGGAGTGAACCCGAGATATTTAGTTTAGTCCAGAAGCGACTAAATCGTTCTATAACTTTATGCCTCGTGGTCTCGCGGTACAAGTATGTGTCGTGCGATCTAGAGGTTCTGGGTTCGATTCCCGGGTCGGGCGAGGTGTTATTGGGTTTTTCCATTAGGAAATTCTCAGTAACAACACGGAGTCTGGAAATGTGCCCGACAAACGGCAATAGGCTCGCCCCCTATTACGTGGGACTGATACATACCTGGCGAAATGTGGGTGCAGAAATGCACCTCTGCCTACCCCTTCGGGGAATACAGGCGTGAGTTTATGTATGTATGTATGTAACTTTATGCAAAAAAAAATCTACTATTGTTACAGTAGAATTCATGTTTTTAGCAATTGAATTAATTGACATCAATCAGTTTGATCGTTTATTTGTTGTTTATCGTCGAAACCAACTCGGTTGGGCGGCGTTCGGGAAACTTCGCATGATTCTCACGTCCAAAATGCCTCAGTGCCTAAAGACGAGTCTTTAACCAGTGTTACACTACATACATTTGATACTCGTGGTTGTAAGGAAAACATAAAAAAAATATTTTTTGCCGTTTTTTTTATGTCACGATGTTTGTGGTCACCGTGGCTTATTGCCTGTCTTAGTTTTCGATTACGGTCTATATACAGCCTGTATATTATAATGTTAGCCTAAATAACAATATTTAGTAATTATAAATGTATTTCATTATAATACCTTACAATATTATATTTTTAAATTATTAAAAGCTTATGCGTACAGACCTTTTACTAAATTATTGTAGTAATAGTAAAATTGCATAATGATTATTTTATTACTTATAAATATAATTAAAATTGTCAATAACTTTAATGAGAATATAATCTTGATTAATATAAATTGATTATTGGACTTTGTAAAAATATTTAAAAATAAGACCGTCAATTGATGTGTTTCAAAATGGTGTCGCTGAGCAGTTCGAGCTCAGTCATTGGAATTGTCGTTGCAAGACGGATTAATATTTTAAAATATAAAAGTTGAAGACGTACTTGTTTCTCAACGAGTGTCGCCCTTTAATAATGTATAAGGTCTCAGTAATGCGGAATATATATCCGACCAAGAAACCGGTCTCTGAAGCTTCTACGAGATTTTAATCTTAGCTTAACGAAAGAACCGTTTCATTCGCTGTAATTAAAAGTGTCCATGATTTTTATACCCTCTGGGATATTGTTAATTACGTTGAGATTGATATGGATTAAGGTAAATTAATCAGAAACAATGGTCCTTAAAAAATTGCTATTTAGTAGCCAAATAAAACATCTTATTTTTATGATACATGGTGCATTGTGATCTAGAGATCTTAGGTTCCTTTCTAGGGTAAGGTGGGGTTTTCTTTTTGGAATTTTATAGTGACAGCACGACCTCTGAAATTATGTTCAAGAACGGCAATAAGTTTAGATATCCTTACTATGTGAAACTCAAAAAACCAACGCATTTAAACAACAGTGCAGAATTACAGCTCTGCCTCCTTTAAGACACAGGCTTGAATGCATGTATTGTGTATTTATCTATGTATGCTGTCTTGTTTCTTTTCCATAAAACAAAAAGAGACAAAAGCACATTCAAAGGAAACATACACACATACATAATCTCACGCCTGTATTCCCCGAAAGGGTAGGCAGAGGTGCACTACTGCACCCACATTTCGACACGTATGTATCAGTCCCACATAATAGGGGGCGAGCCTATTGCCGTTTCTCGGGCACATTTCCAGACTCCGTGTTAGCACTGAGAATTTCCTAATGGAAAAACCCAATAACGCTTTGCCTGACCTGAAAATCGAACCCAGGACCTCTAGATCGCACGGCACATACTTGTACCGCGAGACCACGAGGCAGTTAAAGGAAACACAATATTTAAGTATGAGGTGGTAAACATCTCACCCAAAGCTAGTGCACATGACGTTCCAATCACGCACTCCAATTTATTACAGTGACAACGCGTTGACATTCTCACAGCAGCTAGACACGCGGCCACTTGATTAAGTCGCCGACAGGGGGTGATTAATGAAACCGTGAGATTTCGAAGGACGCGCCCTAATTAGATTATCGCGTACGTTACGTGCGAGATTCGTATCTGTCGTGTATTAATCGTTTTTGTTTGATCAATGGGTATAGTAGTTATGGTAAATAGATGAATTAAGAGATTGTCTCGTGGTCTCGCGGTACAAGTATGTGCCGTGCGATCTAGAAGTCCTGGGTTCGATTCCCGGGTCGGGCAGTGTTATTGGGTTTTTCCATTAGGAAATTCTCAGTAACAACACGGAGTCTGGAAATATGCCCGAGAAACGGCAATAGGCTCGCCCCCGTAGAACTGATACATACCTGGCGAAATGTTGGTGCAGAAATACACCTCTGCCTACCCCTTCGGGGAATACAGGCGTGAGGTTATGTATGTTTATGTATGTATGTAATTAAGAGACATTTACGCCTGTACTTCCAAAGGGCTAGGCAGAGTGCCGATGTAATGTACTATCTAGAATTGCATTGCACATTCGCTAAATGTGTTTCAATACCATTGCTATTTTTCAGGCACCAATGAAACTCCATGTTGCTGCTCAGAACACTTTGCTCGGTTCGAAAACCAAACCCAAAAGCGCTAGATAGAACGGCACACATTTGTTACACCCTAATTGTGTAATGTCTAGTTTATTGTGGGGTCGTGATGGCCTCGAGGTATAGGCACGCGGTCGAGAATCTCGACGGTCGCGGGTTCAAACCCCAGGCACGCACCTCTGACTTTTCGAAGTTATGTATGTATTCAAAATGAATCATCACGTACTTTAACGGTGAAGGAAAACATCGTGAGGAAACCTGCACACCTAAAAGTTCTTAAGAATTTCTTAGGTGTGTAGTCTGCACTCGCACTAGGCCAGCGAGGTGGACTAAGGCCTCATCCCTTTCAGTTGTAGAGGAGGCCTGTGCCTAGCAGTGGGACATATAAAGTGAGCCCGCTGAGTTTGTTTCGCCGGGTCTTCTCAGTCAGGGTCGCGTTTGGATTCGGCGGTAGCATTAATATAATACGTGACGTTTCAGAAATGCACAAGGTCCATCTCGTTATATTAATATTATACGTTATATATTATTCTCGTTATATTAATGGTATTATTATAACGTTATATAATAATTAAAATAATAATAATAAGATATTATGTATTTCCTGATGAAAACTAAAAATAAATTATAAAAAAGTCGTAAATATTTTTATACAAATTATATAAAATGAACCATAGTTGAATTATAATGTAATAATAAAAGATTTTTCTTTTCTATATTGACTTGTCATAAGTGCTATTTGATTGCCTAGCTACGTCACCAAATAAAGCAATTTCATTTCATTTCAATTTCATGTGTGTATGTAGTATATAGGATTAAGATGATGATGATGACTATATAGTCATACTTCACTATATAGTTCATACTTCACTAGAACATATGCAGATCAGTGGCGGTACTTCCATAAAAGCCTAATAGCGTTACATGTTAATTGTGTAATGTCTGGTTTATAATGTTTATTGTGGGGTCAGAATATTCTCATTTACACGTGAGATTGCTAAATAAGGATTTAAAATTCAAAGATTATTATTCGAAATTTTATAAGGCAAGCTGGACTTTTGGGCTTCTATTTAAGTACCGCCACTGCTACAGATCTACGTTTAAAATCACTCACGAAATGGCGCAGTTGCAAATAACCCGTGACAAACCCTGCCGAAACAAATACAAATTAAACACCTCGCTCCCCGCTGTTATTCATCCGTTCAATTCAGCGCAAACAAATTAATCTCAATCCAATACCACTGTATGATAGTGACGGGACGCCTCGCTTTCAGATGTGTCTGGTATCAAATAGATGGTTGGATTTGTGATATGGATTTATGTGATCCCCGCACCGAGACAAATGTTTGTGTGATCCACAAATATTTGTTTCGGGTCTGGGTGTTTGTGAGACCGAAAAGTCTCTCGTGGTTTCTGATACCCACGACACAGGACTTGTATCCTAGTGTGGGGTCAGAACTATGTATGTGACTGTTGGGTGTATTTATTTATTTATAAATTGTATGTTCTCACGCCTGTTTACTTGAAAGGGTAGGTAGAGTTGTATTTTATCGACATTTTCCCAGCAGTACTTTAAATCTTATATAAAGAGGGTCAATTTCGAGCTACCGTTTCTCGAGCTACTTAACGGACTCTGACTTTCTGAAGTCGTGATGGCCTCGAAGTTTAGGCACGCGGTCGATAATCTCAACGGTCGCAGGTTCAAACCCCAGGCACACACCTCTGACTTTTCGAAGTTATGTGTGTATTCACTATGAATTATCACGTACTTTAACGTTGAAGGAAAACATCGTGATGAAACGTGCACACCTAAAAGTTCTTAGGAATTCCTTAGGTGTGTAGTCCACCAACCCGTACTAGGGCAGGGTGGTGGACTAAGGCCTAAACCCTCTCCGTTGTAGAGGAGACCCGTGCCTAGCAGTGGGACGTATATGAGCTGATGATGATGATGATGATTACTTTCTGCTGAGAAATGTCTAATGATAAAACCTAATAACACTGTGCCCAATTCGGAAATCGAACTCGGAACCTTTAGATTTCACGGCACGACGTTTTTCCACGACACCACGAGGCGTCCACCATCAGGTTCAATATATTAGATATACAAAAAAATTGGCATCAGCGTCCGTCAGTAGGAAGTCAACATGCTAATTCGATAAGCAGTATGAAATTTAAAATTCTAGACCAGTTTACGTTAAATAAAATCACGTAGTGCCGTTTACTTAGATAGTTTTATAGTCACAGTCATAAATTTTATCCACCAGCTGTCATGGACGTCTTAAAATAGTTGCCCCTTCATTTTTATTCATCGATAACTAAATTAATCTGGGAATAATACTAACTGTAAGGGTTGTCTTATAATGCCGGTAGATTTATTTATTTCGTAATGTTATTTCCGGTACATTATTTGCTGCTAATCAAAAGTGTATATTTAATATGCGCATCAAACAATTATGTATTTTGTGTTTACTTTATTATTATATTTTTTTAATTATAATTAAGTGTCGAAAAGTCGAATTTAAAGAAGTATATTGTTTCCGTTTGTCATTTTGTATTTCCGGCGAAACTAACGTCGGTGGATTCAAAAACTGTCTAACGGCATTCGGATTCGAGCGTTCGAACAGTGTACATCTCTGAGGAGAATAAACGAGTTAAGTGAATTGGAGTTTTATTATTGCTGTACGACAATATAACAATAGTATTGTCTCCAACTTAATACATACATACACCCATAACCTCACGCCTGTATTCCCCAAAGGGTTAGGCAGAGGTGAATTTCTGCACCCACATTTGAGCCCCACGCTCTAGATGAGCTTATAGCAGTTTTTCCAGCCTCCGGGCTACTACTCAGAATTTCCTAATGGAAAAACCTAATTTTATTTTCCCGACCCGGGAATAGAACCTGCAACTTCTAAATCACATGCTGCATGCCGCGGGATGACATTTAAAATTGAAAATTGATTAGATATTAGAATTTTTCAACAGATTTTAACTAAACTGACCACAACCAAACAAAAAGGAAATATTAACAACGGACCATTAGCGCTTCCCGTCACTAGCACATATCCCTGTATTGATGACGTTAATCCACAACACTAAAGGAAGATATACGGGTATCATAAAATAACAAACGTCGATTTTATTGTCGTACCAATATAGAAAAGAGCAGTTAAGACTGCTTAATAGCCAGTAATTTGTTTAGCTGTTAGGGGTTGTACTGGGGCTGCTACAGCAATAGCTTGCTGTGAGAAATTACCGGAACGCTATAAAATCAATAAAGATTACGCCATCCAACGGCGTGGATTCGGTCTGGAAAGTCGAAGTCATTGGTGGAATAATGAGATATGTTAGAATGGCTGACGGGCGTTTAATCTCAGCGCTTTCGCGGTAACTTGTGCGAGCAGATAAGATCACAGCTGTCTGGTAGCAATGTCACAATTCTTTTGGCGTAAAATTTTAAGATTTATGTCGCGGATACTTTTGCTATTAGTTGATTTATATAAATAGATATTGGGTTTTTCCATTAGGAAATTCTCGGTAACAGCACGGAGTCTGGAAATGTGCCCGAAAAACGGCAATAGGCTCGCCCCCTATTACGTGGGACTGATACATACCTGGCGAAATGTGGGTGCAGAAATGCACCTCTGCCTACCCCTTCGGGGAATACAGGCGTGAGTTTATGTATGTATGTATGTAAATAGATACATGCAAACTAACGCCCGCATCCCCGAAAGTGTACTAGGAGGTGCATTTCTGCACCCTAGTTTTGTTTGTTTGTTTTTGAACTCAGTCCCGGATTCCGTGCTGCTACTGGATTTTTATAACGAAAATACTATATAATATGTTACCCTACCTGGAAATCGAATGCGCAACCTCTCGATCACATGGTGAGGAAACTGAATACAAAAAACAATGCATAAAACGCTTATCAATAAAAAATAATGCTCTTAAATGAAGTCCATAACTACTTCTTTTTTTTTTTTTTTACTGGCACGGCAAAGTGACCCCATTACACCTGATGGTAAGCGTAATGGAGTCCAGAAAAAGTGCCGACCAGCGAGAGATGATGACTTTTGACACCTAGATAATATTTAATCGTTAGGAAATATCTATATTTAGAGTACATGTGCGCCCTTCGAGTCTACTCGTATATATCAAGTATTGCTTCGAGAAATTTCCCAGACATTGTTCAATAAATTGTAATAGACGTCAACTGTCAAAGTATATTATACTGAGTTCGGTGCTTTTCTCTCATGGGTACGTAACTTCAAATAAGTCTCGAAGTAAAAAATAACCGATTCTGAAACTATATTGTTTAGTAATTTGATAAACATCGTTAGAAAAGTTTGATTTTTTATTCAATAACTTATTAAATCACCCAAAAACAATCTTGATTCGCCGCTGATTCTTGTAAATTACCAGCTAATTTATATGTCGGAGCAGGTGTGGCTTTGAAGAGTCTTTAAGATGTGTGACGTCACATTGCCGACGTCACAACTGTTGATTTATGGTGATAACTCATAGTTTGAGTTTTCTTTAGTAAACTTTCACAATTACTGACGAGGCGATAGCCCTGTATCATTATGAATAGCAGTGGCATCGTTATTACTGGAGGATCCATTTTGAGAAGTAATTTCAACAATCAACTTAAATCAAAGTTCCTTTTATTTCCCAATAAATCGAATGTTTGCTGTCCGCGCGCAGACCGATGAATCCTCGCTCCGCTGCAGCGGACGGCCTTTTATAGACGAATAGTGGGGGTAATCGACACCGCAGAAAGGTGACCGCCCGTGAGTCATTCTTGTTTATGCAAGAGCGATGACGTAGCTAGAGTTTGCAATTCCGCGTTCCCGCATTCCCGCATTTTTTTGACTCGGCAAGGTAATTCAGCTTTTATTGAAGGCCTATTAGCTCCATCACAACAGCGCGGGCGCGTCAGTCAGATCGATCAACCGAACGAGCTAACTAAAGGATTAAAATTGGTTTATTTGTTTGTTTAGGTAAGATAAGTCCATATTAACACGCAGGAAACCCTATTGATTGCAAACCCCCTACCTAACCTCATAAGAACTATGAATAAGTACTTTTTCTATTAGATATTGTATGAATGTTTCTATTATTATTATTTTTTTATATAGTGTAACTAAACTACAGGTAATAAAGCATTATTATATGCATATTTTTGCATTTTTAAATTTTACTGCGGGAAAAAATTACTGCGGGATTGCAAACCTTAGACGTAGCTCTCAGTATATGGTTTTACGCCGTTATATATAATTTATAATTATTAAATGAAAATAAAGTTTACCTCGATATACTTGTATTTTTTGTCGTTAAACGTCAAACTTAAAATTTAATTTAAATAAAGTAATATCTGCCGAGAATCAATTATGATTACATCCAATAGTTGACACAAGTATTCCGTTTCGTTGAATGTATAATATATTTATATATATTTTTCATTTGTTCCAGGATTTCCTTGGGGATAATTAACCCGGATGCTGCCTAAGCAGTTGGGCGCTAAACATCTTGAATACACAGGTTCGTGCTATTTTTTTTATTTTATGCATTGTGATACGGCTACGATCCAGTAGTCTTTTCAGAGCTAAATCGAATGTCATACTCAGATCGCTTTCGCGTTGGATCAAATCGATGAAATCTATTGACGCTTTAAGCGATGAAAATGCATAAACTACTCTTCAAGAGCTGTAACACGTACTCTGGATTTGACGTAATCTAGGAAGTAATATTAATGATATAGCTATTTAAGATATTTTTTCGTATATTTTTTGGAACATATATTTTCTAGTGAAGTAATCGAAAAGTGTTAAGTATAAAGCTGGTCAAGTCAAGTCAAGTCAATAGGTAATTTGCAATTATAGTATATGTCGATGTATAATTGTCGAGAACGTGCGATCTTATTAGTCATTAAGCTGTTGATCTTCTTTTGGACTAAAATACATCTTAATATTTAAAAAAAGGGTGTGTGTGCTTAACACACGTTAGAAGTTATACCAAACGACTGTAGTAAAACTTATGAATACGCCCAACAGTCACATACATAATTCTTAGTTTAAACAACATAAAATATTAAATTTCTGAACGCACTCATAAATATTTGACAACTAACAAATAATATGTCAATCCCTTTTTATTACATACTGTCACTATTCTGCATTTTGAAAATCACATAGGCACATAGGCAGCTTCAACGGCTTACTTTTGTGTTACAGTGATGCACGCGCATCTTAAAATTCTCATCATTTTTTCATAACGCGCCCAAAGAACTTTAAAAATGTGTAACAGTTAAAGTGATGGCTAGTGCACTGCGGTTCCAATAGAGTGACGAGTGAGAAGAGACATTCATCACTAGTTGACATAATTTTGCCGGCCTGGTAGTAAATATATTTACATACACAGGCTGACTCTATAACGGGTCACGTTACGTGTGTCAAAAAAGCACATTTCATAAATCTACAGCCGAGCCGCTACAGTTGCGCAGAGACATTGCCGCACTTAGCGTGTTCTACCGTCTGTATCATGGTGAGTGCTCTGAAGAATTGTTTAACCTTGTCCCATCCTCTCCGTTCCACACCAGAATCACGCGTGCGGGCATGCGAAGCCACAGCTTTGTGGTCACAACATCCGCGGCTCGAACTAAAAAGTTCGCCAACTCCTACTTTTGCCGCACCATCAAGCTGTGGAATAGTTTGCCCGCTCACGTGTTCCCTCCTTCCTATGATCCTGGATCATTTAAGCGAAGCGTGAAGAAGCATTTGTGCGGGCCGGCATGATTGTGTCGACCAGCGGGTGACCATCGTTTCTCGCTGGTTGGTATTATTTTTCTGGACTCCACTGTGCTTACCATCAGGTACAGTGGAGTCACTTTGCCGTGCCAGAATAAAAAAAAAAAAAAAAACTATACCATTAAAATAAATACAATATTCTTCGCTATTTTTAATTCTACGAAATCCGTAGGTATAATCCTTCCAACTGGAAATAATTTCGCGGCGAAGGCCACCGCCATTCGGCTTCCCCGTAATCCAGTGGACGTTATTAGAAAACTCATTAATCTCATTTATCCACATCGCTTTTTACAAGATAGTCGGAGCAAATATAAATAAATGTTCCATCGAGTTGAAAGGCCTGCTTAATCCGGCAAAGGCATTCCAAATCGTATTAGGAGCGGGACAAATTTTGTACACATGTAAAATATGGTTATAGCCCGTTGAATTATTGGTGCCACTGGCAGCGAGCGGCACTTAATGTCTTTCCTTGTTTTCTACCTTATTCACTACTAACAACTAACAAGGTTGGTGTGTTAGGTAATGTGACATGTTGTATGCATATCTGGGATTTTCTCTGGAAGTTTTTTTTTCGGTGTCAAAAGTCTGATTATACTTTTTGTTACACAAACTTTAGCTTTATATCATCATAATTATCACAAGTGCCATCATTATCTTGATCGTTATCGGCATAATTATCCTAGGCCTGCTCTAAGCATATTTGGAGCGGTCTGTTATAAACTACCCGCAGCCAACGATAAATAAATTTTATATTCGTGAGAGAATTTCAAAAATAATTTGCCTAGTTTTTGGATTTATTATTAATAGCAAAAAACGGCATAATGTAAACGTAAAAAAATATGTAATTACTGTTGAAGAATATTTTCTTAAATAAAATAAATTTTACTAGTAGCCCGAGAAAGTTTTACTCGATATTATATATTAATGTCACAAAAGAAATTCCGACAATCTGGCAATGAAATTCGTATCAAACTCATTTTATCAAAAAGACAGAAGCGGATAGCGACTAAATATAACACTTTATAGAGATTTTTAGGTCTACTAGAAATTTCTCTTAACAGAAGGCCATAAAATATGACACCTCACAGGAGGTGTAGAGTGTAAAATAAGTGTACCTAATCTGTTTGCAATATACTGAACATAAACGAGAAATATTTTTTAACTCAATTACCTACATACAAAATCTCTCGCCTGTATTCCCTGAAGAAGTAGGCAGAGGTGCATTTCTGCATCAACATGTCGCCAGCTATGTATCAGTCCCACGTAATAGGAGGCGAGCCTATTGTCGTTTTTTTTTTTTTTTTTTTTTTTTTATTCTGGCACGGCAAAGTGACTCCACTGTACCTGATGGTAAGCACAGTGGAGTCCAGAAAAATAATACCAACCAGCGAGAAGCGATGGTCACCCGCTGGTCGACACAATCATGCCGGCCCGCACAAATGCTTCTTCACGCTTCGCTTAAAGGATCCAGGGCATCGTTTATCGGGCACATTCAGTCTTCGTGCTGTTGCTGAGAATTTCCTAATAGAACAACCCCCTAATATAACACATTGTCCGATCCTGGAATCGAACCCGAGACCTTTGAATCACACGGCACATATTATGTATGTACATCCGCCGCAAGACTACGAAGCGGATTTTTAATTTAAAATTACTGGATTGAAATTTAAAAACAAAACGTATACTTTACAATTAAACTTCCAGTAATCATAATTACCGGTATTCTTTTCAATGCAATAATAATTCTTTACATATTTCGTGGGTAGAGTCATGAGTAATAACTTGCTAACTATTACTACTAGGCACATTACTCCTGGCCTAAATCTGTCACACGATAATGGCAAAGTTTGCGCTTAAGTTATTCAATGATGGACTTAAGTACTCTGTATATCTTAGGCTCAATCGGAATAAATGGCAAATGGAAATAGTCATCATAAAAAGGTATTGTAATGACCTTCGTGACTACTTGCTATATTTCCAAGGTTTGCGATATATAAGTTTTAAAGCAGTCTTCCATAAGATTCGAAACTTTATTAGTTCTGATCTATGGGAAATAAGGTCGATTCAGATTAAGGAGGCTAATAAATTATATATCGTGTTATTTTATTGTGTGGATAACTTTATAATATGATTCAAAAACATTAAAATAATATTTTAGATAATAATAAATTGTCGTGTTTTAACTTGAGTGAAATTTACTTATTGTGATTAATGTAAACGAATATTCTCGGATTTTTTACATATAAGACAGATTAAATGAAAAAGTTGATTGAAAGTATCTGAGACGAAATTCTTATATTTGAGTCCAACAATCGAACTGTATATGTATATGCACTAATGAAAAACATGTCGTTAATAATAAATAAACCCAATTAAGTCACACACATGTCTTGTGTCGTGGGTATCAGAAACTACGAGAGACATTTCGGTCTCACAAACACCCAGAATCGAAACAAATATATGTGCATCACACAAACATTTATCTCGGTGCGGGGATCGAACCCGTGGCCCCCTGTTTCGCAAACTGGTGTCTATCTAACTGCGCCACGGGGCTGTCATAATTATCGTTATTATAGTACCTTTATCCTTATATAAAGCTTTACATTTAACTGCAATACAACTTCACGTACAGAACCTACATTTACTTTAAAGACCGGAAATACACTAACGATTCCTGGTATTGTGGGTTCATAGGCAGTGATGACATAATACGAGGTGACCCATTTGTTTATCATCCTCTTTTTTCACAAAAACATAAAGAAAAAAGAAATAATAAAATGAAATATTAAATAGTATACGAGTATATTTAAAATATCCAATCGCACAAACGAGCCCGCTCACACTGCCACCCCGCCTCGCACAATATGAAATTGCGCTCGGAGTTGAAACGACGCGAAATTGAGACAGATTTCAAGAAGTAAAATCATTTAAGGCCCGCGTCGACGGCGGAAATCCGTCATATAGTAGACGTTTCACAAAAGTATAATTAGATTTCTGAGGGTCGTAGGTTCGAGGGGTTTTTTCCTCGCCTTGAATTCGCATTACGACTGTTTCTCGGTTATGTGCGTGTTCATTGAGATTTATAATGTCGATGGGATTTTCTTTAAGTGTTTCCGTGTTCTGAGTATCGTCCTTTTTGTGTTTAGGACCTTTTTGTAATTGGTTCCTAGTATTCGCGCTGAGGCCTCGAGTATTAGTTCGCAGTGAAGACAAAATCTCGCAATAGAGGTTTAAATCAGAGGTAAACTGAGTATAGAAGACGTGTAATTTTCTATAGTCACCTTTCCCTATATTTTTAAATCTAATGTTTAGCATGAAAATCTCAAAATGTGTCCGATAACTGACAATTAACTCACCCTGTTACGTGGGTACTTAAAAACACAACTGACGAAACTTGTAGATATAAACATTATATTACATTTCCAAACTCCGAGCAGTTACTGAGAATTTCTTAATGGAAAAAACCCAAAAACACTTTGCCTGATCCGGGAATCGAACCCATAACATTCTTCAGCCGCGAGACCATGAGACAGTCAATTGTTTAGCTCTTCTATAACTCATTTATATTTAGATTTATATTTTGAATAGGCACAAGAACAAGGCAATAATATCAGAATTACATTCCTCGCTACCAGGAGATCATGAACACAAAGGTTCACGTTTAAATTAAATTTATACTCCAATAGTAAGCAGATAATACGGCTACCACAAAAATGAATTAATAACCCATTACCGTTATTAATGTCTAATTAACGTGGAGATATGGCCGATTATTAAAATTAATTGTGATGACATAACGTATCGGCTTTTGTGATTTAAGGGTGTTTGAAAAAGACAATTACGGCTTCGAGGAAGGTTCAAGATAAGAAGATGTATAGGTAAACAAAATCAAGGTTGTTGGCTAGACACCAGCTTGCGAAACGAGATGCCGCGGGTTCAATCCCCGCAACGAGGCAAATTTTTGTGTGATCCACAAATACTTGTTTGCGAGAGCGAGAAGTCTCTGGTAGTTTCTGATACCCACGACACAAGACTCGTATCTTAATATGGGGTCATAACTATGTTTGTGACTGTTGGGTGTATTCATAATTTTTTTTTTTTTTATAGACATTAATAAGTGAAGAATTCACCGGCATTTCATTTATCAAATAAATTCGTACTATTTGAACTTTCTTTCAACGTTTAAGTCAGAGACGTCTCAGAGCGCTTGTAGACGTCCGTTTTTTTCAGCGGATAATGGACCGTCAAAAAACGGCTATCCTTGTATACATATTTTTTTTACCGGATGGATGGACTGCCGTCTATAGGTAGTCAGAGATTACACACGTGTGAAATGTCGAATAATAAGAAAAAAAACTCGTATTGGCCTACTATTTGTACAAGAAGAAACAAAAAGAAATAGAAAAACGTAAAAGGTCATCGGTAAAAGGACTCGACTGTCTATTTTTATAGCACTCTTGGGTTTTATCCCACAGTACAGGCCTATTTTCAACCAAACTTATTAACAATTCCATGTCAATATTATCACCCATTTTTAAAAGAACGCAGGCAGACGGCACTCAATTAACAGAAAACAGGCAATACGTCCGGCGGCGTCAACACGCACCAATACACTGGCGTGGATGACCGCCCTTTCTTACACCGGACCGTTGTCCGTCGCGCCGAGGGGAAGCGGTGGTGCACCCGGCGTAAATTGTTCGCCGGACCGATGTCCGGTGCATGTACACACATTCATTATAATTCATACACCACCGCGAATCCGGCAAAAAACACGGTCCGTTATCCGGTGAAAACGCACGTCTACAAGCGCCCTAAGACTGCTCGTGCCTCGAGCTTCGTCTTGAGAATGTCTAGCCAACTATTTTAGTACGCTTATATGCTCAGACATACGCTCATACGCTTTACGCTAGAATTACTACATATTCTTTTATGACTAATATCTACACCTTCCTTACCCACGTAAAAGTGTATTTTTATACTTATGTTTAACCAACAATTTATTTTCACTTGACGGGAGATTATTTATCATTTACAAAGTATATATGCTGTTACCACACTGTTACTGAGGTATTCCTAACAAAAAACAACAATAAAAAAGCAAGCAGGCTTTCGAGAATCGAACCCAAAACATCACAATCCTACGCGAGATTTTACGCTGCGTGACCAACGAGGAATTTTCTCTCCACCCATTACACAAGTCTGTTTACAATAAAGCTGAAATTAGTTTATACGTCACCTCGCACAAGGTCCAACATCAATCATTTCCCTCAGGAATAAGTGGGGAAAATAATAAAAGGCCTTTACTAAGAACGCGGCCGGCTAAATCTCTACAATTCGTTCCTCCTAATTTCCTTCTACCGTTAAAGGTATGAGGCCACTCCGAACTATGGGAGGGAAAAAAGATATTCCGGAAGAAAATGGCAGGTCATAAATAAATGTGAGTGGTGGCAATTCGCGCCTCGAATCTGACATTTAGCCTTGCAGAGGCCTCAGTGTTTGGGTACAGATTACATTCTGTATATCATTGTGGAACTGTCTGAGCTAATATTTGTATAGCGATGTTTAGACGTACACAACAAGATTAGTACACAACATTGAGTTATTCCAATGGGTATTACGTTTGTATGATAAAATAAAATAACAAATATATTAGATCACACAGAATATACAGATTATATTGACGTCCTGAACAAGTGACGGGTTATAGGAGCTTTAAAAAACCGGAATGTATGAAGCGATTGATTTATTCAAGCAATATCAATTAAAATCAAATAATCAATATAAGCGAAAGTAGTATGCCAAAAAAAAAAGTAAAAGTCGCAGGTATGCAAAAGTATGTCCCTTTTGCATACCTACGACTTTTACTTTTTTTTACTTTTTTTTTGGCATACTACTTTAGATTAGATTAGATATATCTTTCTACCTCTATGGTGTTACTTTGTTTATTTGTATGTAAATAAGAATAATATTCTTAATTACTGCCTCGTGGTCTTGCGGTACAAGTATGTGTCGTGTGATCTAGAGGTCCTGGGTTCGATTCCCGGGTCGGGCGAAGTGTTATTGGGTTTTTCCATTAGGAAATTCTCAGTAACAGCACGGAGTCTGGAAATGTGCCCGAAAAACCGCAATAGGCTCGCCCCCTATTACGTGGGACTGATACATACTTGGCGAAATGTGGGTGCAGAAATGCACCTCTGCCTACCCCTTCGGGGAATACAGGCGTGAGTTTATGTATGTATGTATTCTTAATTATTCTAAAAAGAAAACACAGTTACGTACAAGCTGACTTTAACATATTTTAAAAACCCTTTCAAGAATTCACTTTACATTCAAAAGCCTTAAGCATGATATTAAAATTGACACAAGCACCTCCACAAGCATAAATAAATTTGTTTAATGTGCTTTAAAACTTAAACCAAGCTTGACGAAAAAGACACGTGACGAATTTAAAACACATGCTACAAACAAACCTCGTACAGCCAACATAACTCATATCTATGGAAAGCAATACAGCTAAACACAAAGTTAATACTGCTGTTTTGTAAAAGAAATATCCGTACATTTTTATGAAAACGCTCGGATTATTGAGGAAGAACAGGTCTCAGGTTTGCAATGTCTGTTTGTACAATAACTTGAAAACATAAGCTCAGTATACAATTGAGCACGGCGATTGGTGAAAGGATGTCATTTCTCAACGGTATATGCTTGGCAACAATGTTGCATACATACATTAACTCACGCCTCTATTCCCCGAAGGGGTAGGCAGAGGTGCATTTCTGCACCCACATTTCGCCAGGTATGTATCAGTCCCACGTAATAGGGGGCGAGCCTATTGCCGTTTTTCGGGCACATTTCCAGACTCCGTGCTGTTACTGAGAATTTCCTAATGAAAAAACCCAATAACACTTTGCCCGCACCGGGAATCGAACCCAGGACCTCTAGATCCCACGGCACATACTTGTACCGCGAGACCACGAGGCAGTCCAATAATGAAATACAATCAAGCAATGTGACGTTTAATATGCTTTTATTTGATCATCTTAAAATATTTTTTGGAGTTTACTGCGTATTTGTCCCTAAGTGTGCATATTGTCCTCACTTTATATTTAATTTTGTGGCATACATTTGATTAAGTTGAAACAATGGGTTATATGGTCGGATCATATAAGCTCAGACAAGTTGCTGGTTGAACAGACATCTAGAAAAAAAAATCATTAAACACTTACACCTTTAGTTTGGCGAAACGGTTTATTAATGGAGCAAGCAAGATTCATCCGCCTGTAGTCGCGAATACAAATCTTAAAAATCGGAAATTTATATGATCTTTCCTGTCACTTACACTTTTAGTCGCCTCTACAAACCATTTCGCTTATTAGAATTTTACCATATTAAGCTTTCTAGAATGATAGAGACTCAATTCTATTTGGGGTCGGCGTAGTATGTTTTATCCTTCCAAACACCACCCCTATCAGCCGTCATGCCTTTTTCCTTTATATCTTCTCTCACGTACTCCATCCATATCTTCTTTCTTCTTGTCCATTTTTCAATTTTCATACTCATTATAGTGTTATTAGTGCGATATGTATTTAGTTGTCATATTTTCGATCTAAAATATTCTGTCCAAAAATATGTAAATACTTTGAATATATAACAGTAAATGTAGTGTATTATATTATTACGCACGAGTGAGTCCACGACAACAACTAGTCCACAATAAAACCCAACATAAACATGTTCAAGTGACGCGCACCAAGAAAATACATTTCTTTGTGGCGGGAAAAATAGATAACAAAATGTCTTAACGTCGTTCCCTTGTGGTTTATTTCATTTCTCTGTTTGTAAGTCTGCGGTTAAATGGTGTTCGACTTGTTTCAAACGTCTTGGATTTATTGAGGAGTGATGTTAAATTTGGCGAGTTATAGTTTGACTTTTATTCCTTTTCGTTTGTAGCTTACAATTTGGGTGCGGTGGATCATATTAGCACTCATACTAGTATGTGCCGTGCGATCTAGAGGTCTTGGAAATTCTCAGTAGCAGCACGGAGTCTGGAAATGGGCACATTTGGGCAACAACGGAAATAGGCTTAATTCACCTCTGCCTACTACTTTGGGGAATACAAGCGTGAGGTTATGTATGTGTGTACATTAATACATGCATACATATATGTATATCACTACCCTCCGCGTACGCGCATTAAGCGGTCACGATTTTACACGGTGCCTTTTTAAATTGTGTTTGTTGTGTCTAGAGTTCGATTGCCGGCTCGTGAGTGTTTCTGGTTGTGTTGTGTTTGTTTGTGCTTTACGACGCATTAGTTATTTTACTGCCTCGTGGTCTCGCGGTACAAGTACGTGCCGAGCGATCTAGAGGTTCTGGGTTCGATTCCCGGGTCGGGCAAAGTGTTATTGGGTTTTTCCATTAGGAAATTCTCAGTAGCAGCACGGAGTCTAGAATTGTGCCCGAAAAACGGCAATAGGCTCGCCCCTTATTACGTGGGACTGATACATACCTGGCGAAATGTGGGTGCAGAAATGCACCTCTGCCTACCCCTTCGGGGAATACAGGCGTGAGTTTATGTATGTATGTATGTAGTTATTTTAGTGTTTTTTCATTGAATTTGAGATTTCGCCAGTTTTCATCGGTAAGTCATTTTGATTTTATTGTGTGGATCGACTCCCAACCGAATTGATAATGATTACGCAATTACTCAAGTATTGCAGCTGGTGAAACGTGGTTGTAGCAATATACAAGCGTTCCCTATGTTCTAAAGCTGGAAATTGATTTATACCAAATTTAATAATATAAATTTCGCATTGTTATAAGCACATATGTTTTAGTTACAAGATTTTTATTTTTTATTTATTTTCATTTTGTTTAAAGTGTATTAGTTTAATAGTTTACCTTTTTGTTATGTTTTTTTTCATTGCCTGTCACAAGATATAATGTTTAAATGTCATGCATGCCTATAATTTAAGTAATTACATTGTATTATATTTTTAAGAACACCTTTATCTATTTGTTTCTTGTATGTGATTAATTTGTTGGTGTGCTAAATAAATAAAATAAAATACCTCTTCTAACACTTCGCGAACTTACACGACGAACATACATTAAACTTGACATGTGTCAATATTGTCACTTAACACAGACTCCGCACGAAACAATTGCGGCGCGATATAAAATTCTAAGCACGAAACCAACTGGGCCGAACGTTCAACCAATATAAATTTGTACTACAAGCGGTGTATGCATATTCGGAACACCTAATCCTGGCCGCCCAACAAAGCCGCACTGCAATCGACACCCGTTTCGTTGGAATCGTTGGTGCTGCACTGTCGATGACACTTTTTAATTTGGGCTACCGCTTGTTTTTTTTAACCAGGTCGGATGGTTTTGCGTGTTCCGCCCATGGAAATAGAATTCTGTGCCTTGGGCGGCTCGATGTTTGGCGTGAATGAAAATTTTTGCATAGAGTCGATTTTAGATAAAAAAAAATGAATGGTGAAGTGTGTCAGTAGAGGAAAGACAGACGAGTTATGCCGTTGTTAAAAATAGTTTTTTTGTATTCGAAGCATATACTATAGAACCAGGTTGTTAATTTCTTAATATCCGCTATAATCAATCTCGTTTTATGTGTAATTTCAAAAGGGCCCTACATAATTGCACAATCACATTATGATCTAACTTTAACTTTTTATCTCACCACAACAATGCTGGCTTGCTATTTTTTGTTTCATTTTTTTATCAAGCCTTTAGTTCACAGATTATTGTGAGTATATACATATGTTTCATTCTGTATGTATAGTGATCATAAAATCTACTCTATTAACCATTAATAGCATGGAGAGGTGAATATCGAGTTTTCGTAGAATTACCAAACCACCCAGCAACATTGAAACACAGTGTCAGCTTAACACGACAATCCAATTCCGGGGGCGAACAAATATATTTTTACCAAATACGATAGCTCCATCCTCGCAACCGACGCCAATGCACCTATAAACATAATTTTAGTATGATCGCAGTTCAAGTTTTTCGATAAAATGTTATTGCGTCCGTAACGCTGGCGGGTTGATTGAATGCTTACCATCACCGACATCTCTGACTTGCTTATTTGTTGCTCCTTTAATATTATTATCGTTATTGATCCCTTCTTTAGGTATTGGTGGAAGTGTACCAATCTCTCTGTAAGTAGGACGAACAATATTTTTCGCTTGCGGGTTCTGATTTATGGCATTTGGAGTGTTCGTCCATTTTAGCTTGCGAGATTAGTAAATTTTGTAAAAGTTTGGTAAATTTTGTTTTGGATGGACAGCCTTCTGTATATGTATCTAAATCTACTCAGATTTACATTACTTATTGCATTCTAATTTGAACGAAATTGCCACAAAATATATTAAAGCGCAAGCAAGTTTCTATGTTTGTGACGGTTTCACAATAAACCGTTTTTTATTTTTGTCCAGAGTTATATCGACACATGGCAACGGTTATAATTTTTTTATCCCCGAAAAATGTTAGAAATTTGATTGGTCAGCAAAACCGAGCTATAGGCACTTCCTCTACATTTTATTATTTTCAGATTCTTCAATCGCATTCTGAAGTCTATAAAAAGACGTAATATTCCCACCACTTTTGATTTGTTTGTACTGTATTCAAGATTAGATTTATCTTGGCACTGAGCACTAAAATGACATCACTATATTATCCAAAACCTGACTAATATCCATATGAGACAATACGTTACTTACGAAGCATACATAAATGGAACCATTTAAGCGTTGATTAAACAGAAACTATTTTAAAAACTGTAATCAATTTCAAATCCATGTTAGCTGTTCAATGGAAATTCGGAGTGCTAGTGATTTAGATAGACAATTGTTCACACTCACGTGCAATGCATTCTGGTACAATTTATATAAAACGGCATATTCGATTTGCGTTGGTATTGGAAACGAATGCCAAGTTAGTAAATGAACAAATGAATATTTTTATACTTCTTATCACCTTCAAATTTTTCAACGAATTAAGTTCCAGAAATATTGCCATTTCTTTATGAAGAACATTCTATGGGAAAGTATATATACGTGCCTATTGAGGGCATAGGCCTTAGTTTACCAAGCCAGTCTAAAATAGGTTGGTGGAATAACAACCTTAAAAAATCTTCATAGATAATTCTTAGATATGCTGGTTTCCTCACGATGTTTTCCTTTCCCGTTAAAGTGCATGATCATTCATTAAGAATATAAATATAACTTCGAAAAGCTGGCTGCTTGAGTGTTAAACCTGCGAGGCCATCTCGACTAAATATTAACTATCTTAAAGCATTTATCAAAAACCTTACATCATTTTATTCCAATCAACTCATGAAAATATTTGCATCCAAAATTATCTTGATGATGATTCGGTGACATTTCGATTCCCCGGTAGCTACTAGTTCACAGTATCGCTACGGTTGTCCAATTGGTTATAGATTAGATTTCTCCCGCCATATTCCGGAGTCATGTTCCGGGATTATCTGGTGTATATCCAATTACTTTGCACGCTAGCGTATCGACTGATACAATTTTGTCACCCACCTTGATTAGCGTTTGTATTGCAATAACAGAATTAAGTTTAGTGAAACCAATGCCATTAGAAATGTCATCAGCCTCGATCCATCCACATTTTGGGATGTTATGAGGTGATTTATTTCTAATTAATTTATGGAGTCCTTAAAATGGGAGTTGCTGTGTCATTTCTGGGACCTATTTGTGATAAAATATTTCTATAATCATTAAAAAGTGATTCTCCATTTCCCAGCGTGGAACATACGAAATAAGATTAAAGAGGTAAAATTTAATAACCCGCTATTTGCTAGTGTCAAAGCTCAGCGAGTTTTGAATTCCACAATAGTATTAAACTCAGTAGCAACATAAAATGTACCTCGCTCAGTTTAGATCAATCATTAATCTATACTAATAAAATTACAAAGAGGAAAATTTGATTTGTTTGTCAAAATTCTCACATCCTATCAAAGGAGTCTATGTTATTACATAGGTTACTTTTATCCCAGAAAAAATCTGTGGTATAAGCATGGATTTCATAATTGCGTCCGGAGCTAGGTCTCATCAAGATGTGTCTCTAAAATTGAATGTAATTGATCTATATCTGAAATTGGCAGAATTGTACCCTACTGCGAAATCGTGTATGGTAAAAAACAACGATCAATCATAGCTGCGTTGCAATAGTTGCGAGTGGCAGCACGTAAGCGATACAGGTAACAAATTGTTTCACGTGTCGATGAAAAAACATCCAGAGTAATTTACGTTTTGTTTTTAGTTGGATCGCGATTTATTTTCTGCGAGTGGGAGGAGAAATGTCATTTTATTCACAACATAACATGGAGCGGCGTGAATGTTTTAACTTCGAAATAGCTGCAACATGCATTTTAAACAACTAAATATGTGAAATCCGAAATAGTAGCAACATAAAAAAAATCAAGCAAGTTAGGTAGCGAAAATGAAGTTCCAGTAACCGAAGCATAGTCCCAGGGCGTTATTCTGACGTAAATAGATGATGGTTTAAATGACTTGTGTTGAGAATCGATTTGGAGTAACTCTTACCACTCTACACATTGGCGTATTCGTTACCAGATACACGTAGACTAATCCAAAAAAATAATTTAATCCTGAGACAAATTAATCTTTTTTATAAGGAGCTCTCAAAAAAATCTTAGGTCATTAAGAAATTTCGAAATTCACCAATCAAAAGACACAAAAGAAACGCAAAAACACTATTAAAAACAGACGCGGAACGAACAACAAATTCCGAGAGCAAACTGCCATCAAACATTGAAACAAAAGTAATTATTAAGCCCGTATCCAAGCGAACCGCAGAAGACACGCAATAAGTTAATACAAAAAAGACTGGAATTGGAAATGCAGCTGAATATGTTGAATTAACGCTCCATTAACGAATGCAAGCGAGCACTTTTTACAATGCCCGTCGGAGTATCGTTTTTCCCGTTGTGGGCTCATCCGCGAAATAAAATTAGCCGTGTGTACATCCAGTTTTACGGCCCTGCGCCAATGTTGCGGACTCTAGGGCTGCTATGCTCTAGAATTTTACTGCATTTTTTGCGAGGCTCCGTTGCTTAATACTCTCAGCGCTGAGGGGAAAAAGGGCGTGAAAAAAGATCTTTTCATCGGTTATGGGGATGACAGTATTGTTTTTGTGATACTATACTATATTCCTCTTAAAATATGTATGGATCGACAAAGGCACTAAGCGATCCTATGGTGTCTTTAATGTGACAGAAAATTAATCACATAATAAATAAAAAACGATACAAAACAAATGGTTGTCCACTTTCTTCCATATTATATGTTGGCAATGAGGTATAGGTACATTCTGAGATATACATTTATAGTATAGTTATTTCCGAATAGTAGAGGTATTCTTTATATTTGTATATATAAACGCCTAGGTAATCAATTTTATAGTTCCTACTAATTATGACTAAAAACTTGTATTTTATTTAGATCGTTACCCGTTAAATATTTTTATGCATACATACATAAACTCACGCCTGTATTCCCTGATGGTGTAGGCAGAGGTGCATTTCTACACCCACATTTCGCCAGGTATGCATCAGTCCCACGTAATAGGGGGCGAGCCTATTGCCATTTTCGGGCTTATTTCTTGACTCCGTGCTGCTACTGAGAATTTCCTAATGGAAAAACCCAATAACACTTTGCACGACCCGGGAATCGAATCCAGGACCTCTAGATCGCACGGCACATACTTGTGCCGCGAGACCACGAGGCAGTCGCTACATTCTAAAACATAATGCACAATAATATTACTAGACAATTTTAATGCATTACTTTGCAAGTATTCATTACTTTGTATTACATTGTTGAACAGCGTAAAAGCGTACGAAAAAACTTGTGTTTTCTTTCATACTTTGTTGTAGGTTGTTTTAATCAAGAAATATTGTACAAAATTTATGATATTGATGTGTCATCCGAATAAATCCTCGCAATGGAGACTTACTTACTCTTTCTATATGAATTAATAAACCAGGTTATATGATGTATGTAAATAGGATCCAGTGGCGGTACTTCCATAGAAGCTCAAAAGGGTTAATTGCGCAATGTCTAGTTTATAATTGGATATTGTAGGGTCAGGATATTCTCATTTTTTATGTGAAATTGCTTTTGTTAAATAAAGATTTAAAGCTTAAAGATTCAGAATTTTGTAAGGCAAGGTCTTCTATAGAAGTACCGCTACTGGAAGGAACATGTGAGCTTGCAACTTACTCCACTGCTTCAAGTTTTATTGATTTTTACATTTAAAATTTCTCAGTAGCAGCTTCATCATCAGCCCAAATACGTCCCACTGCTGGGCACGGGCCTCCTCTACAACTGAGAGGGTTTAAGCCTTTATACAACACGCTGGCCTAGTGCGGGTTGGCGGTCTACACACCTAAGAAATTCCTAAGAACTTTTTAGGTGTGCAGGTTTTATCACGATGTTTTCCTTCACCGTTAAAGCAAGTGATAATTCATTGTGAATACACACATAGCTTCGAAAAGTCAGAGGTGTGTGCCTTGGGTTTGAACCTGCGACCGTCGAAATTCTTAGGGTCAGGTAATTTGACCAAAAAAAGTTGTTAGACTCGCCTCCTTAAAGAACACCTTGCAAAAAATAGGTACAAAAATACACCTCTTTAACCCTTCGGTTATACTGGCGGTTTTTTTATAAATACCAACTCTAAATCTAATAACTATACCATACTATATCTTACTCCGACACACCTCTTTCGCAGCCGAGGCACCAAAAGCAGAGCTTAAGGCGCTGTTCTCGTTAATAAATTGAACTAGATAGAACATATAGCTGAATGGCAGGTACCTTTGCTGGTGCAATTCGATATGTTTTTTTTTTAAATAATATTGTATATTATGTAAATTGTACTAGATAAATGCTTCTTTCTTTCTTCCTTTCTTTCTTAGATAATTTCTTTCTTTCTAAAATAAACTATTCAAAGCTAAAATAGCAGCGAATAAAGCAATTTTGAATTCATTGTATTCTCATACATCAGCCCTGCCCTGTGTTCATGGGTCGACATTTTCCTGTTTTTCCGTCGAATTACTATTGCATTTTGATGCCGCCGATGTTATTTTGCATTCGTTGAAAGAATAATGGGTGGGATGGCGTATTCGGCGCGACAGGTTTTTTCTAGCCAAATGGAAAATAGATCACTCTGTACACCTGAATGAAAAACACTGCCAGATCCGTCTTTATATGGAAAGCAAACTCGGAAATTTTAGTGCGGTTGCTCATGTTCCATCATGCCGACAAATTTTGACTACTGATGAGAAATGATCGGTTTTTGGTGGCCAGCATTTTCTTTGGACTGTTCTGCAAATAATGATAGTTGTTAAGTATCTTTATCATGTTGGCTTTCATAAAAATATAAGCAATAGTAATATATACACACTCACGTCTTATCCCCGAAAAGGAAGGCAGAGGTGCACTTCTGCACCCACGTTTTTGTTAATTGTATTTTACATCCAACTTGATACTTGTTTTTCAACAAAAAAAAAACTTTCTTCGACCCGGGAATCGAACCAGGGATCTCTAGATCACACCGGTCACCAATATAATTTAATCAGCATAAAAATTAACACATATTACCAATTTACACAAGATTAATTTCCAGAATTAATCAGTGTATAATCAACGCGGTCATTGGTTAATTAAGGCCCTTTCAACGAACATATTGGGCGAATTGATTTACTCACGACCGTAACGTCATTAACTTTGTAAAACCTCAGTTAATCAACTGTGACTGCTGATCGCGTCTACTTCAACTCGAAGAGTGAAATAAAATGTATTTTTAGTATGTGACTGGAAAAAGTGACTAAAAAACCGGATGATGATGACGAGTCAGGAATGTTTTTTTTCGGTCTCACAAACACCCAGACCCGAAACAAATATTTGTATCCACACACACACACAAAAAGTAGTCTCAGTGCGGGGATCGAATCCGCGGCCTCTCGTTTCACAGCCTGTTGTCTGTCTGCGCCACAGGGCTGTCAAATAACATTTGTAAAAACAATTTTGAAAACAATAAAATCGTACCGTATTTTAAACGTTTAGCAAAGTCGTCCAAATATTTCGTTCAACACTGTATTTTTACCCAAAAATAAAATAGAATAATTATTACGTGTCTATGCATAATATATTCTACTCAACATTCTTTCGGAAACCTCGTTGCTTAATAAAAATTGTGGATATATTTGCACTTTTATTTTTATGCGTATGTTTGTTCCACTGACTGCCTCGTGGTCTCGCGGTATAAGTACATATGTGCCATGCGATCTAGAGGTCCTGGGTTCGATTCCCGGGTCGGGCAAAGTGTTATTAGGTTTTTCCAGTAGAAAATTCTCAGTAACAGCACGGAGTCTGGAAATGTGCCCGAAAAACGGCAATAGGCTCGCCCTCTATTACGTGGGACTGATACATACCTGGCGAAATGTGGGTGCAGAAATGCACCTCTGCCTACCCCTTCGGATAATACAGGCGTGAGTTTATGTATGATGTTTGTTCCAGTCTTTTAAGCGGTGCAGTCTTCACTATATTCCGTGTGTTATGTTAAACGTTTTCAAGTTTTACTTTGAGGGTACCGAGTGACTACCAGTCTTGCCACTTGATGCTCTACTTGGACAACATCGTGATTACCATCAGTACAGTTTTGACACTTTGTAGTGCTGGGACATAAAAAAAATTAATACCACATTTACTGCCTTAAATATAGGTACACTTATAACAGCTATATGATTTAAGACCCACGTTATTCGATCAACGTTTCGTGCTGCTAATGATAATTGCCAAAAGGACGAAGATTGCTACTAAAAGTATTATAATGGAAAAACACAAAAACAGTTTAAACACAATAAAAGTAATGATGGCCTCGAGGTTTAGGCGCGCAGTCGAGAATCTCGGCGGTCGCGGGTTCACGCCCACCTAGCTCTGAATTTTCCAAGTTGTGTGTATTCATAATGAATTATCACTTATTTTAACTGTGAAGGAAAACATCATGATGAAACCTGCACACCTAAAAGTTCTTAGGAATTTCTTAGGTGTGTATTCCGCCAAACCGCACTAGGCTAGCGTGGTGGACTAAGGCCTAAACCCTCTCAGTTGTAGAGGAGGCCCGTGTCCAGCAGTGGGACGTATATGGGCTGATGATGACAATAACAGTTTTCAACCCGGAAATCCAACCAAAGATCCCAAGATGGCATAACATGCATTTGTGCTACGAAACCACGAGGCAGTAAGATTTAAATGAGCAGTAAAATTCATCCTAACTTTAGTCCAGAACGAAACTAATCATAACGTAATTTGAACCTGCATTTAATCTACTCGTATAAAACTAATAAAGTAATAACCATTATCGAATCTATATCAGTCCTTAATATCTTTTATATTTAATCTCCCCATCTCGTAAGACTTGAATCTCAATAAAATTGAATCTCCTGCTTCCGTGCACACTTCTGTCTCATTTTACGATTCGAGCAAATATTTTAAATCTCCGCGTACATTCGTCGCAGATACATTCATAAAGCAATCTCATTTGACGGCTATTTTACTACGGAGCCAGCACTCACTAGTGCTACGTGTTATTGCTTTTTCGTCAGAGAATAATTCGATTGTGTCGCATTGCAAACCGTTTAGGGTTGGCGGGAGAGAATTACCTAGTCAGTTGAGTTTATACAGGGTGTATTCAGACCGTGATTGGAAACTAAGGCAGGTAATAGCTGCGGTGATTACAAACACCGTGACATTAAAAAAAATCCCGACAATTTAAAAAAAAATACGTTTTCCTTACAACCACATCCATTTAATATCTATGATTGTTAGGAAAACGTCAAATTTTATTTTTTTGCCGGGATTTTTTTAACGCCAATGGGTTTGTAATCACCGTAGCCATTGCCTGCCTTAGTTTTCGATCACGGTCTGAATACACCCTGTATATTATCGGATTTATTGGGAATAAATGTTGCAATTGAAAAGGTAGTTTGTCCATTTGTTATGTTACACTCCTGGACATGGACCATCATTACAATAGGCTACTAGACTTAATTTGAAAACTTGGTTAATTATTATTGCCTCGTGGTCTCGCGGTACAAGTATGTACCGTGCGATCTAGAGGTCCTGGGTTCGATTCCCGGGTCGGGCAAAGTGTTATTGGGTTTTTCCATTAGGAAATTCTCAGTAGCAGCACGGAGTCTGGGAATGTGCCCGAAAAACGGCAATAGGCTTGCCCCCTATTACGTGGGACTTGTAGGGACGGGAGCAATGAAACGCATGACTGACGATACAATACTAACTCTTTATTGTGTCTCTACCAAATATATATGTTCTTACAGCTAAGCTATACACACTTACTTATGTCTACGCTACATCTCCCCCATAAAAATAAAAAAAATGAATGATTACATTTCGTTTTTTTTTTTTGCATTAGTATATCATAAAATTATATTATTTATTAGTAAAGATTAAAGATTAATATGAATAATACATTTATTTGTATATAAACAGTTAGTAATCTTAATAAGAAAAAAATAATAGTACATTAAAAATTATCTTGTATATGCTTTATATAAGTAAATGTTATACACATTGCTAATAATTATTTAAGAACAGTACAGTTTCGTTCTATTTTTATGAACTAAGTCTATTTTTCCATCTTTAATAATTTCTACATTGGGTGATAAATCTCTTACTACTACATATGGGCCAGAATAAATTGGACTAAACTTGTTTCCTGTTTCTTTCTTTAACAAAATTTGATCATTAGGCTGGTACATTATAGGATTTAATTTACAATCATAGTGTTCTTTCCTTGTCAACTTTGTTTGAATTAAATTCTTACGAGCTTCATTTTGTGACACCTGTAACCTATATTTTAATTCTAAAGGGTAACTGTCATGATTATATAAAGGTTCAATAGACGTTGACAAATTACTCGGTAGATTACATTTCTTTCCATATACCAATTCAAACGGTGTATAATTAGTAGAGCTATGTACTGATGTGTTATACGAGAAACACCAGTAGGGTAACCATGTGCTCCAAGTTTCAGGATGATTATCAGATTGTATTCTTAAAAATGCTCCCAAGTGTTTATGAGCATTCTCTAATGCACCAATACTCTCATGACGATAGGCTGTAGAAGAAAGTTTATTAATATTTAGTAATTTACATACCTCTGACATTGTTGTGTTGATGAATTCTGTACCTCTGTCCGTTGCAATACTCGTAGGGACACCATGCTTTAGAATGAAATATTCAACGAAAGCTTTCGCAACTTCGTTGGCACTTTTGGAAACGAGTGGACAAGCTATTATATATTTCGATAACTCACATTGCATGGTTAATATATACGAATAATTATAGCTATCCTTATCTAATGGACCTACAACATCTAAAAATATCTTATCAAAGGCCGTATGTGCGGTAGTCGTTACCACCATTGGCTCTTTTGTATAGGTAGAATGTTTTTGTGTCTGACATTTGAAACACTTTTTAACGAAGTCATGAACATCTCGCTCCATATTGGGCCAGAAATAATATTTTTTTATATTATTTAACATTCGCCTAATACCCGCGTGGCCACTCGTGGGTAAAAGGTGAAAGTCATTGATAATAACTCGTATGTCGTCTTTATCGACTATTCTTTTGACATCTTTTAAAACACAAAGTCGTGGTCCGGACCATGTATCATCATTCTTTATTTCTTTCACTATCTTTTCAATAAATACATTATTCGTATCATTCTTAATAAAATATATTTCTTCAATATTATATAAACGACAATATTCACCGAGTTCCCTCACAAAAGCGGCTGGCGTCAGTTGTGATCGGGCTGTCGGATTTATAAACAATGTCATTTGAGATGGCACGAAATTAAATGTACCTCTACTACTTAATCGCACATTATCATTTTGCAATTGCGATATCATTTTATTCCATTTAGTCTTTGTTATGTATTTCATTTCAACAGATTCTTTCGGCTTACTATGTGTTTCCACGACTTTTGGTTGATCAGACCAATCGTCAGGAATAACCATATCATCCCAAGAACTGTTTTCTAGCAAAGTCCTTTTTTGTCGTCTAGTCATCACGTTTATTACACATTCATGCATCTCTTTCAATTCTTTCGATGATAAGCACACTCTCGATAATGCGTCTGCAGCCGCATTACTTTTCCCTGGCACATAACAAACCTCATAATCGTACTCATCCAAAATCAATCTAAACTTTAATAACCTACTAGACGGATCTCTTAAATTAAACAAATAAATCAACGGTTTATGGTCAGTATAAATTTTAAACTTACGGCCATATAAATAAGGTCGAAAATGCTTTACTCCCCACACTATAGCAAGTAACTCCTTTTCTATAGTGGGATAATTTTTCTCGGCTTTATTTAGACTTCTGCTAGCATAAGCAATTGGTCTCCCGTCTTTGTTAGACAACACGGCACCTAAGGCGTATCCTGATGCATCTGTCTGTAGGGTGAACATATTTTCATCGCTAAAGTCGGGATATTCTAAGATTGGAGAGGTTATTAAGCAGTGCTTTAATTTATCAAAACTAAATTGGCATTCTTTATCCCATGTAAACTTTACATTCTTTTTACATAGATTATTTAAAGGATAGGCTATATCTGCAAAATTTTTAATGAATTTTCTATAGTAGTTTGCAAATGCTACAAACCGTTTCACCTCGTCAACTGTTTGTGGAACTGGGTAATTTTTTATGATATTTATTTTCTCTGGATCTGGCAAAACACCGCCACCAGAAATTATATGACCCAAGTATAACATATCCTTTTTTAAAAACACACATTTAGCTGCATTTAATTTTAAATTAACTTTTCTTAATCGTTCAAAAATAGACATTAGATTTTTGTTATGCTGGTAAAGGGAATTTCCATAAACTACTAAATCGTCTTGATAGACAAGGCACTTTTCGTAATTAAGACCCGCCATGGCTATTGTCATCATTCTGGAAAATGAACTAGGACTGGTTTTTAAACCCATTGGCATCCTAGTCATTTGATATTGTCCAGAAGAAAAAGCCGTATATTTTCTACTTTCTGGGTCCAGACTCACGTTATAAAATGCTTGGTGAAGGTCTAAATGGCTGAAATAGATGCATCCGGATAGCGAGTCTAAAATCTCAGTTATATTAGGAAGAGGGAATTTATCATTTTCTATTGTATTGTTTAGTTTCCTATAATCGATGACTAGCCTCCATTTTTTCTCACCGCTCGTATCTAATTTTTTAGGAACCAATAAAATCGGACTCGACCAATCGCTTGTGCAAGGCTCTATTATACCATCTGCTAGCATACTATCTAACTGTCTTTGTACTTCTGCCTTTTGTGAATGAGGTAACCTATAGGGCTTAACGAATACTGGTTCTGAATTGGGCTTTAACCGAATGGAATGTTGATAAATATGTGTTGTGGTTAATTTATCGCCTGGCAAAAAGAAAATATCAGGATACTTAGCACAAATGTTCTCAATAGAGACTTGCTCTTCTTCATTTAAATGTTTAAGATTTAACAAAGAAAATATCCTTTTGACACGATCTGCAGTTTTGTCACACTTATCAAAACTACAAATGTTATAATCTGAAGCGCTGTGTATAATTGGTTGTAATTTATTGATAACGACCTCTTTATCCGTAATATTTAGAATCTGTAAGGGTATTTTGCCATTTACCGGTCTCGCTAATGTACTAGCTATGTATACACCATGACATAATTGAGATGCGCAAACAACACATTCTCCTAACTTATTTGTTCGTATAAAATGTATCGACTCTGACCTAGGAGGTATAACAAAAGAGTTCGTATATTCAGCGTTCGTATCAATACCTAACGTAATAATGTTACCACCTAAATTATCTAATGTTAAGCTATAATTATTGTAATCTAATATTGATTTGTATCTCCGTAAGAAATCATCTCCAATGATTCCATGCATCGAACATGGTAATGTTTTAAAAACATAGAACACGTGAGTAAAATTGATGCCATCCACTGCTAAGTCTAAACAAACATATCCAATTGATTGTACTTTGCCCCCGAGTCCCTTAATCTGCGTTTTCTTAAAATGGAATGGAATATTTTGTTCGACTAAATGTTTATGTTTGATGGCTGAAATTGATGCTCCCGAGTCAAGTAACCATCTATATGGTTTTCCATTTATAGATAATGTTACTGACGTATTATTATCGCATGAAAAAATATGTTTATTATTCACGAAAAAACCGATTCGCGTTTTCAGGCTTGTCACTTTTACTCACACTCTCCGTCATAACTCGCATGGATTCTTGAGGCTTTGTCCACTGGTTTCGACTATTATTATTGAAAGAAGACCTACCTCTGTTTGGTCTGTTTCGAGACGTATTCCACGAACCTCGTGACGAGTGACCCCAGTCGACTCCTTGATACTGTCGTCTATCACGCGACTGTCCTCTGCTTGTCTGTCCCCTAAAGTATCGACCACGTTGTCCTCTAAAAAAGTTATTTGTAGCACGCCTGTAATTATAGTTACCTTTGTTAAACATTCTTATGTCTCCGAGAGACGTTGATGACGATGAGGATTCCTCATCTACCGCAGCCTGTATGGCATCCTTAAGGGAGTCAAATTTCTGAGCTGCAATAATAGTGCTCAAACGACGGTTTCGCAATCCGTCGGCAAATTGCTTAATAGCTTGTTTTTCGTTAACCGGTTTTAACACTTTGTAATTTTCGGGTTTTCCTTCGGATTGCGAAATTGTCAAATCCACAAACATCTCAGTAATCGCTTTTCCGTAATCATCAATTGACAAATTATTCTGAGAAAAGGAATGTAATCTTTTCTGTAAAGCCGTAGACGACTTTTTTGGCAATAATTGAACCCTCATATCTCTCAATAAATTCTCAACGTTGTCGTAGTCTGGGCAAAGTTTCAATTTTGCTGCCTGAGACAAACGGCATTTTAAAACAAAAGTAATCAATTGTTTTTGTGACTGTACATCTAATAATGAGCTATAATATTCTATACTATCAATAATATGCTTAATACTAGATTCATCCGTGCTAGACATAACAGGCACTAAATTTAGCGCAACCTTTATTTCAAAGTTTGCCATTTTGGACAATTTTCCTTCGTCTTCACTAATGCTGTCAGACTTTTCACACAATTCCTTAATTTCTAAATATAATTTATTTATTTTGATGCGATAATCATTTATTATTTTTAATTCGTCACATTTAAATTCCTTAAGCTTACCTTCAATTTCACATATTAACCTTTCATAGGAACAATATATTATATTACTCTCATTGAATTTTTTACTACATGTCCTAGATTCACATCTACGCTTAGGACCCACTTTTATTAAATATCGTCTTATTTCACTTAACTCGTTATATATTTTATCTAGTTCTTTAGCCATAAAATACCTTTATTATTATTAATTTTTTTTTTACATTAACATAATATACCGCACAGTATGTAAGGAACTGCAACGAACGTATGTATGTTTTTCACGCACTTAGTTGTTATCACCACGACATATCACTATGAAATTATTGTTTTTCTCTAAGATTTCACTTCATAGCCACACCTTCACACGCACACTCGGCCGACCGTGGTTGACCAACGCTCCGCTGACGTCCTGACCATCTCAATCCCCTAAAGGCCTGCTGGTTGATCTCCTGGCGCATCCATTGCGTATGGCATCTTTTGTACATTTTGTACGCAAAAAACAGGAACAGTGCTCCCATCATACAAACAATGAGGCTGGATATCATCGTTTGAATACTCATATGTGCTCCTATATCTTGTAAATTGGCAGTACCTCCAGCACCAGCAGCATTCTGGGCGAGGAACACCTCTTCTTTATTTTGGTTTGATTGGCACATTTTAATTAAATTTTATTTGCAACAGATTTAACACAATTTAACTTTTCGCACTTCGATCATTGCTTTATAAGAGTTGCTCCAATTAAGGTAAGATATGCGGTGCCCGAGCGCGCTGGTCTCCTGTTACAGGCAGGGTCGCCATGTAGGGACGGGAGCAATGAAACGCATGACTGACGATACAATACTAACTCTTTATTGTGTCTCTACCAAATATATATGTTCTTACAGCTAAGCTATACACACTTACTTATGTCTACGCTACAGACTGAATCATACCTGGTGAAATGTGGGCGCAGAAATGCACCTCTGCCTACCCCTTCAGGGAATACAGGCGTGAGTTTATGGATGTATACTTTCATATCTATTTTATCCCAAAAAACCTATATACCAAGCAATTTGTTATTAGTGGATACAAGCCTATTCAGAAAGGTTAGGATTAAGACCACCGTGCCAGCCTTGTGACTTGACATACTTGGATTTCTTTTACGGATAACTTTTAGGCATGCAAGTTTCCTTGCGATCTTTTCCTTTGCTGTTACAGTGCACAATAACTTAGAATGCATGCAGATATTTAACAACTTTGAGGTGTATCAAACTAAAATAGTGTTTCGACGATCGTAAGGACGTGAAAATACGTAATAATTAACAAAATCATGAGGTTCATATTACCTCATCACCATCATCATCATCAGCCCATAGACGTCCCAATGCTGGGCACGGGCCTTCTCTAGAACTGTGAGAATTTAGGCCTAAGTCCACTACGCTGGCCTAGTGCGGGTTGGCGGTGGAAAGATATACTATTTTAAATAATATGTGCAAAGCAGGTACTAGACGCTAGTATCTATATTTCCGCTTTACCCTTCTCGATACTAATTGGCTGTATGTTAACAACACGCGCGCCGCTTCTAAGTTTTATTCGTTTTATTTTGCGGGTATTGAAATACTCTTTTTTAACGATATCCTAAAATCTCATCTCTATTGCCTATCTAAACCCAAATTTTTCATGCACAAACGCCCAGTGCCGAATAAACATTTGTAAGTCATTAGAAATTCGCTTCTAGGCTAGTTCGAACGAACTGCTGAATGAAAGCCAAACATTTTGTTTTTCTGTTTTTATTACTTGTATGACTTACAGCTGCATATTGCTTTGTTAAATTCAGCGCATAGCTAAGATCCAGATCCCAATAGTTCATTTAAATCGAGGTAAAATAAAAAAATAAAACAGACTAAAAGTTCATATCTCTTTCACTATTTAAAGAGGGGATCGGCTTTAATCTACCATGTTGGCATAGTATAAGCCTAGTATATGTTCCAATTTTCCATGCCTAAGAAATTCCCTATGAATAATATTCTGCCATGTAATTTAACATTAAGAAAAGTAAATATAACTCCGAAATGACAGTGTTAATCTCACAACGAGAAAATATATAATATTAATATAGACAGCCCCGTGGCGCAGTTGGCTAGATACCAGCTTGCGAAACGAGAGGCCGCGGGTTCGATCCCCGCACCGAGACAAATGTTTGTGTGATCCACAAATATTTGTTTCGGGTCTGGGTGTTTGTGAGACCGAAAAGTCTCTCGTAGTTTCTGATACCCACGACACAAGACTCGTATCTTAATGTGGGGTCAGAACTGTGTATGTGACTGTTGGGTTTATTTATTTAATACACGCAACAGTCACATATGGTATACGTAGAGGGTATTTGAAATGACGAAAGACTGTTGGTCCAATAAATATCAAGAACTGAAACAAGTAATCCTTTGTATAATTTAATTTTCTATGTGCAGGGATCGAACCAGCAGCCTCTCATTTAAGCCGGTGTTTAACTAACTGTGCCCTTCTGTCTACAAAAATTTAAATTACACTGCGGTATTTTAAATACACTTCTCACAGGAATGCGCACAGCCCTGGCCACATGAAATGTTACCGGTGTACCGGTTTTCCGGTTTTTACGTTTACCGGTACAGTTCATATCGTCACCGGTGAGTTTAATAGACTGTTATTGGCTGGCTTTATAACTGACAATTTCGGATTGTCGTCCGCGTTTCGATTGTGCATTTTTAGGAGTCATCAAAATGATAACTGCTTTACTGCTGCCCATTGGACTGTACCAGTTATTTATACTTCCGAATGATCAGCATTTTCGTAGGGGATGTTCATTTATATTTGTATGAGATGTTAATTTAATAATGTCTTCGCCTAACACCTGATGCAAAGAAATGGTTCTAATACAGTGGCGGTACTTCCATAGAAGCCCAAAAGCCCAGTTTGCCTTTCAAAGTCAGCAGCAGCAGCAGCAGCAGCAGCAGCAGCAGCAGCAGCAGCATCAGCCCATATACGTCCCACTGCTGGGCACGGGCCTCCTCTACAACTGAGAGGGTTTAGGCCTTAGTCCACCACGCTGGCCTAGTGCGGGTTGGCGGACTACACACCTAAGAAATTCCTAAGAACTTTTAGGTGTGCAGGTTTTATCCCGATGTTTTCCTTCACCGTTAAGCAAGTGATAATTCATTGTGAATACACACATAACTTCGAAAAGTCAGAGGTGTGTGCCTGGGGTTTGAACCTGCGACCGCCGAAATTCTCGACCGCACGCCTAAACCTCGAGGCCATCACTGCTTTTCAAAGTCAGAATAATTATAATCTCTAAGCTTTCAATCTTTATTTAACAAAATATTTTTTGTAAATAAAGACCTCACAATAACCAATTATAAACTAGTCATTACACAATTAACGTGTAACGCTTTTGGGCTTATATGGAAGTACCGCTACTATTCTAATATATACTTACGAAATTAAATCTCAACAGTTAACACACCTTTTTATCCCAGCAATGGGATTTAAACGAGCCTTATGATGCTGTGTAAAGTAACTGAGTTTCATAAACCGTTTTAATTAATTTAGGTACAGAGATAAACATGTAGGACCAATAAAAATCAAGTTAATTCAACAGTACCTAATATTTACAAAATACATTTTACTCTGATAAAATTTCTAGGAAAAGTTAGTCTTCAATATATTCTATACAGCAACACTTTATTGGGACCAAAAACTCTCCCAGCATATTCTAAACTTGAACAAAAATAGTGGGATATTAAAAATTCAACACCGATCCAGTTGGAGCGATAAAAATCTCAAATGGCACGAGAGAACTTTAAAAACTGATATAAAACTGCACTGAAATGGCGATAAATTCTTTCGAACAATAAAAATTAACTGTCTGTAGGTAGGTTTTGGCGAGGTAATGGCAGAGTAATACTGCAATTGGATCAAAGTCGCACAATGGGCCAGCAATTACATCGTTTGAACGGTGCCCCGACCGTCCCTGTGGGTTCGTTTGCTGTGTCCGTTCGACTTGCTTGATAATTTTTATTGGCTTGAACTACTAGCTCGAGTCACTAGAATTAGTAGGTATATGACTTGAAAGTAAATTTACAAATTCTACCTCAATAATTATTAAGGCGAGAGATTGTAGGAAGGTAAGTGCATTTGTTGGTTCTTAAAATTAAACCAGCTGGACAATTTTAAATAAATAATAAAATATAATAATTAAATCGCGTTTAATGAGGATGTTTTTTTAATAACATACCGAACAGTCACAAATAATCCTGAAAACGTGTTTGAATGCCTGTCCCGTCTGCCTGTCCGCATGGCTGTCCCGTTGGTCTCGCGGCTAAAGTGTGTGCTATGGGATGGGCGGGTCTCGGGTTGAAATCCCAGGTCGGGCCAGATTTCTTATTTGAAATGCAGTGGAACCCAGGGTTTACAATCGTGACCGAAAATGGCTAAAGGCATAAGGTCTTTGGATCGTGGATACAAGTTATTTAATTTTGTTTCTTTACACGTCGCATTCACTGCTATTATTAATATTACTCAGATATTTACTAATTTAAAAAACTTTCCTCATATACAAAGTAACGGACAGAAGCCAGTTAAAATAAATCGCAGCTCGCGCGAGTAAACTAGCCCATAAAACAGTCATCGATAAGTGGTTAGAGGTAAGCGAACGGATTGATCTGCGCTCGGCAATTTTGCCACAATCCTCTGATGGTGACTTGTTCATTTCACGGGTCTGATTTGCCATTCAGCTCTATTCAATCATAAGGGATTTATTAATTCAATCACATGAAACGAAAATATGTAATGAAGGGATGAAATTGGTCTTAGAAATATTTAAAAGAATATCTTCATTTGTATGCATTTTTATAAAGGAAAAAAATATATTATTATATTCATCATCATCATCATTATCAGCCTCTGGAAGTCCACTGCTAAACATAGGCCTCCCCCAATGACTTTCATAGTGACCTGTTGGAGACAGCCTGCATCCAGCGACGACCCACGACCTTCACCAGGTCGTCAGACCACCTTGTGGGTGGGGTCCTACATTATTATATTAAAAAAAAAAAAAACACCCAACAGTCACATACATAGTTCTGACCTCACACTAGGATACAAGTCCTGTGTCGTGAGTATCAGAAACTACGAGAGACTTTTCGGTCTCACAAACACCCAGACCCGAAACAAATATTTGTGGATCACACAAACATTTGTCTAGGTGCGGGGATCGAACCCGCGGCCTCTCGTTTCGCAAGCTGGTGTTTAGCCAACTGCGCCACGGGGCTGTCGAACACATATGCACATTATTTTATACACCTATTCATTTTTCTCCGCATCACCCTAATTTTAGTTGACTGGTAGATAATGCCTTAGGCATTAAGTCTGCCTTTATACATTGTAATATATAAAGCATGAATAAATTAATATAAATACAACTAAACATGAATCACATATACATACTTTGCCTTCTTACATTCCATCTAAAGGTTGTCTGGCAGAGATCACTCTCAGCGATAAGACCACCTATTATTCGACTTTTTCTTGAGAATTCCTTTTATGTAATTTTTTATATAAAGAGTTATATAAGTATCATGTATCTTTTACAAATTTAACTACATCTTTGCTATTATCATCAGCTACAGGACGTCCACTGTTGGGTATAAGACTTCCTTCAAAACTTGCAGAACAAGGTAATAAAAGATCTTTATTTCAGTTCATGTGATCCTGTGGATAGACGTCCAACATTGCGTTTGCCGATAATAATATACTACAATCCTAAAAGACCTACTAAAATAAACCTACATAATCCGTGATTTACTTCAAGTTGTATTAAAACATTTTTCAATCTTGCGTTATTTTAGTCAACATTAAACACACATTTTCTAAATCACAAAAGTTAAATGTACTGTTCTATCACATGTAGTTAATATCCCTGTCAAGGCATTGTTAGAAAAAAAAACTCGACTCCAGAACGCAAAACATCAAAAGGGCTTATGTTTACTAGCGTGCGTGTAAATGCCTTTACAGGGCGTTGTTGTGAGCAAAAAATTGAAACAAAGCGACCTTCTCTCAGCATTATGTAGTCTAGAGGTCAGAAACGGCTTGGACCTACACGCGTTACTTTGTAAACATTTATCTAACATGAGAGACTACCGACGAGATTATCCGTAGGTATAATATAAACTCGTAGTGAAAAAGTGTACCTACATGTTTTATATTTAGAAAGTGAATTTGTTTGTTTTTTATGCTTTCACGTACCTACTTTTTTATTGAAGTAGGTGTAGATGGAACTGGAATGTTTTAGAATTCTTTTTTTTTTCAATATTGTAAATTCAGGCCTGGCCATATAGCGAAAAATATTACCGGGTAATATTCGGGTAACTGAAAGTCGCGATGGCCTCGAGGTTTCGGCACGCGGTCGAGAACCTCAACGGTCGCGGGTTCGAACCCCTCCTCTAACTTTTAGACGTTATGTGTGTATTCACAAATAATTATCACGCTCTTTAACGGCGAAGGAAAACATCGTGATGAAACCTGCACACCTAAAAGTTCTTAGGAATTTCTTAGGTGTGTAGTCCGCCAACCCGCACTAGGCCTCTAAACCCTCTCAATTTTAGAGGAGGTCCGTGCCCAACGGTGGGACGTATATGGGCTGATGATGCTGATGATTCGGGTAACTAAGAATTTTAGAAAATTTTTAGTTACAGCGCGGAGCCTGAAAGTGTGGCCTATAACGATAATAAACTTGCTCTCTATAATGTGAGACTTAAAACATAAATAACTTGTTTATAGAAATATAACTCTCTCTTCCACTTCGTGGATAAAGGCGTAAGTATGTAATTTGTATTCTTTAAAATACCAGAAATAATTTCTTACAAGGGTTTCACGCCGAAATCCATCTTCTTTTCCATCTTAAAAGGAGAATAAATTACAAAGCAATTTTCGTCTACTTTTTTCAAGTTTAATACAACATAGTAATAAGACACGCTCGCGGCTTTATAAGGCGGTAGGAAGACCTCTTTATGGCCCACATAAAGTAGGACGTCTAATATGTTTCATATGAAAATGTAAATGAGTTGTTACGAGTTTGTGAATGGAAGAGCTAAGTATTACTCACTCTTTGTGATTAATTTCATACTTTGTACTTACAAAGTAGTGTAGATAAATAGTAGTAACCACCCACAGTATGGGTAGTTTGTCGCGTCCTGGAGTGAGCCTATGTATATCGGGTCTTGACCCATCGTATCTTGATACGCCAGAACTATCAGGCCAACTGATGAGAAAAGTCACCGTTTCTTGTCAGTCGTTGCTAATCTTTACTGTAGAGCATGAACTGTTCAAGTGTCGGCGAGGTAGTCAATCATTATCGTCATCATCAACCCATATACTTCCCACTGCTGGGCACGGGCCTCCTCTACTACTGAAAGGGTTTAGGCCTTAGTCCACCACGCTGGCCTAGTGCGGGTTGGCGGGTTTCCTTACGACGTTATCCTTCGCCGTTAAAGTACGCGATAATTCATTCACACATAACTTCGAAAAGTCAGAGGTGTGTGCCTGGGGTTTGAACCCGCGACCGTCGAGATTCTCGGCCGCGTGCCTAAGCCTCGATGCCATTATGACTTTTGCCATCGGCCATCGGTAATTAAATATTTTATAAAAAAATACTTACAATGGCTACGTAGATGCCGAGTCTTTTTAAAGGAAGCTCTTCATTGAATAAAGATTCAAATCAAAATAAAGAAACTTTATTTCGTTGTTTTTGTGATGATACAATATCAGTTGTTCGGATAGCGAGTAAGGTACATTATTAAAATGCCTGACATTTAGGCCTCACAAAAACCCACACAACAATTTGTGGATCACTCGAATATGTGTCTTAGTGCGGCGATCGAAGTAATGGTGATGAAACTTTTATATCTAAACACAAATCTATAATCATCATCATCATCAGTCGAAAGACGTCCACTGGTGGACATAGTCCTCCACCAAATACTTTCACAGCGCTCTGTCGGAAGCGGCCTGCATCTAGGGGCTTCCCGCGATAATAACCTATTATCGTTTCTGTGGAAATTCTTTTTTTAATTCTAATACACACAAAAAATAAAATTATCCTTTAAAGTGTGAATTGTTTTTAAACAAACATTTGCAAATTTATTCATGAGCAAGTTTCAAGTGAAATGTGCAAAGTTGCTGTGATTTTGGAAGTCGCGGAAAGTACGTGATGCTTCCGTTTGGGGTGTTGACTAGCATCCGTTGTTACTACTATGGAATCGCCGCAAATTAATATTATTTTATTTAATATATTTTTTGTACACTATACAAAGAAATATAACATAAATTACATAAAACTTTCTGGGGAAATAAAAATATATATAGCTACAACAGGCGGTCTTATCGATTTTTTCCAGACAACCCACGAATTATGTACATTATTCAAAAGAAATATATTTTTTATAAATAATATTGTTCAAAGACAGTATTGGTTTTGATTCTATAAATGCGAAAATGGTTCTCTACTTCGGATTCGAGATTAAGCCGCTGAATCGATTTTTTCATAAATTTGAATTTTAGAAACGGCAATACAATTTTTTTTACACCACCTTTATCGTTTTGTTACGTTACATCTATTTTATTTTCTGATTTATTTTGATAAAAAAACGTAGATAATTTAGCATAAATCTCTTGAATGCTAAACTTTAATGCAGTCTTTTAAAAATACGATAAGGAATAAAATTATAAGTCACGTTACTCAGAAATAAACCTGACACACGTGTGCGCAAGTCGATAGCTTGTCACGTCAACACGCGGCACATTAAATTCGAGTGACAAAATCCGAGTCGGTGTTAGCCCCGCACAGTGGGAATTAGAGACACTCATATTTCCACTTTTCGTCGGTTTCCTTCCGCATCGACTTCCTTGCGCCGCGTGCGATGAAACTTTTGGTATTAAAGCGATTTTCGTCGCGTATTTTTTTCATTTTGAACCGTTTGGAGTGCATTCGGGCCGTGTAATTTATTTTTGAGATGGAAGCTGTCGCTTCAGATGTTACGCGTTCGGATGTCTTTTGTTTTTTTGGTGATTTCCATGTTTTGCTTATTAAAAGTAAATTTGAACGTGCTTATTAAAGGCTGTATACGTTTAGGTATGTTGAGATTACGTTTTTTACATTTTTTTCGGTGTTTTCCTCGTCTTTTTATTTATTATTACTTAGATAAATAGCAGTGGTGGTACTTCCACAGATACCAAAAAAGTGTTACACGTTAATTGTGTAATGTCTAGTTTATAATTGTTTATTGTGGAGTCAGGATAATCTCATTTATGAGTATATGTCAAGTTGCTTTTTTTAAATAAAGATTTAAGGCTTAAAGATAATTATTATTCGTATTTTTAAGGCAAGCAGGGCTTTTGGGCTTCTATGGAAGTACCGCTACTGATAAATAGATGTTTGTATAAAGCTGAAACTCTGCAGATGCCCAAATACTGTGACTAACGAAATCATGTGCGAAACAACTCGCAACTAAACTAGCACTCACTTGCGCCAAAAATAAATGCAAGGAGGCTCGACGAAAACAAAATTTCTTGTTGAAACTTAGTTTGAGTTCAGAAAGTGAATTTTATATTATTCAAACGAATCTGCGCAAATAGAGGGATGTCATAATTCTTACATACATACATAAACTCACGCCTGTATTCCCCGAAGGGGTAGGCAAAGGTGCATTTCTGCACCCACATTTCGCCAGGTATGTATCAGTCCCACGTAATAGGGGGCGAGCCTATTGCCGTTTTTCGGGCACATTTCCAGACTCCGTGCTGTTACCGAGAATTTCCTTATAGAAAAACCCAATAACACTTTGCCCGACCCGGGAATCGAACCCAGGACCTCTAGATCGCACGGCACATACTTGTACCGCGAGACCACGAGGTACGAGTCATAATTCTTGTAATTATGTATATTGTAGACGAGGCTCATACCCGTATATGGGCTGAAGATGATAATGATGATGTTAATAGCAACAGTAAGATGTCCAAGTACCTACCTATCGGCTGGCAGGCGACTGCGACTTAATAAAATGAAGTTAAAAGACGGCAGCAATTTAATATTATTTAACAGCCTACCAGCAAGCCTTTACTTAGCATTGGATTCCTTTTGAATAGTACCATCTAAAGCACAAAAAAGAGAAGAAAACTATTAACTCTAGGACTTCATTCCAGACACCGCTATAACACCGACGACAAAAGGTAATTTTCTTAAAAGCGTGCATTGTGCCATTGCTAATTGGCCATTTAAGAGACCAAAAACACACTGCGGTGTCTGTATCCTGCTCCCCCGCACTAAAGTCCCGACAGAGGTGAGGTAGTTGTTTCCACTTTTATCCAGCTTGAAGTACGTTGAGAGCCCTACCTAGCCGGAGACGTAGTAAAGCCGTCTGGCGTTGAAACTTCAACGTAAAACATTCTTCCCATTTACCACTGTAATGAGAGTGGAGTAAGAGTAATAAGTTTATACTTTTTTATATTTATTAACTTACGTACAGACACTCATATGCCCCAAAAGGGTATGCATTTTTGGACCCACGTATTTTTTCTTTTTATTTAAGATGCGTTTTACAGGCGCATATTCTCTTTTGGCTTTCTTCGGACACTACATTAGACATTTTAATTGCGTCAAGTATATCAGAGGCGCGCCAGTCAAGACGCCCGGCCGCCAACCCGCTTAAAGCGATTTAGAAGTGCGGCGGCGTGGGGGATACAATCATTGTGCCATCGAGCCATCGCTCGGCGAATAATTGGAATATAAATATGTATAATAAATAATTGGCATATATGGGTAAAAGCAGTGATGGCCTCCAGGTTTAGGCGCGCGGTTGAGAATTTCGGTGGTCGCAGGTTCAAACCCCAGGCACACACCTCTGACTTTTCGAAGCTATGTGTGTATTCACAATGAATCATCACTTACGGTGAAGGAAAACATCGTGATAAAACATGCACACCTAAAAGTTCTTAGGAATTTCTTAGGTGTGTAATCCACCAACCCGCACTAGGCTAACGTGGTGGACTAAGGCCTAAACCCTCTCAGTTGTAGAGGAGGTCCGTGCCCAGCAGTGGGACGTATTTGGGCTGATGATGATGGGTGTAAAAAGACCGTGATCAAAAACTAAGACAATTTTTTTTAATAAAAAACGTTTTCCTTATCACCATACATTTAATATCTGGAAGTTAGAAAAACGCCAAATTTTATTTTAGCGTCAATATGTTTGTAATCACTGTTACTATTACAAAAAAAAAAAAAATTTTTTTTTTTTATTCTGGCACGGCAAAGTGACTCCACTGTACCTGATGGTAAAATATATATAAATATAAATATATATATATAACGGAGATTCTTGGGCGTTATTGATTTAAAATCCAAACAGTCAAACTTTTGGAGGTAATTACAAATTTAATCGGAAACAAACTTATTACAGAGCTCCGTTCGGTCCGGCGTTCCGAGCGAGAATGCCCTCATCATCGATCGGGCGGTTGTTTTTATACCCTACGTTGGGCGCACAGTGGGGTTGCGACGACTCTTCGACATATATATGTATAAATATCAATAAAATCACTCAAAAAGACAGCGCCGTGGTGTAGTTCGCTAGATACCAGCTAACGAAACGAGGGGCCGCGGGTTCGATCGCCGCACCGAGACAAATATTTGCTTCGGGTCTGGGTGTTTGAGACCGAAAAGTGTCTCGTAGTTTCTCACCCACGACACAGGACGTGTATCCTAGTGTGGGGTCAGAACTATGTATGTGACTGTTGGGTGTATTTGTTTATTTTTCCTCTCAGTTACAATGAAGACCCCTGATAGCAATGGGCAATAAAGAATGATATATATAGAAATTCTCGAAAGAAATAAAGGTAAAATAATCACTCCGTCAGGCGAAGTCTCTGTGACAGTAATTGCATTTCCTTTATCACAGTTCAGATGGAAGCCCAGAGAGCAAAGAATTATTACAGTAACAAATTCGTTGAAAACACTAAGAGCTCACTCGGCACAAAGCAAATTGTAAAGCAAGCACGAACTGTTATTTTTAATCAAATAACCAAATCCGGGAGAGTCGTGCGGAACTTCCGCGGGTATAAACAACAACAAGACGGTTGTTTAAAGTATGGAGTGACGTAGATCTTGTAATAACGATGATTATTTATTGTACAATGAAACTCGAAGTTTGCTAACAAATAATAAACAGGTGTGACTCCATCCTCTCGGATGGAGGATCGAAATGGATTGTGGGAACTCGGTAGGGTAAAGGTGGTGTGTGGTGAGCATTTATTTCACCGGTTCAGCATTACGATCACAGATTACTTAAGATTGGTTTATTTTTCAGATGATAGAAATAAGGATAGTTCAATTTCTTATACATACATACATACATAAACTCACGCCTGTATTCCCCGAAGGGTTAGGCAGAGGTGCATTTATGCACCCACATTTCGCCAGGTATGTCTCAGTCCCACGTAATAGGGGGCGAGCCTATTGCCGTTTTTCGGGCACATTTCCAGACTCCGTGCTGCTACTGAGAATTTCCTAATGGAAAAACCCAATAACACTTAGCCCGACCCGGGAATCGAACCCAGGACCTCTAGATCGCACGGCACATACTTGTACCGCGAGACCGCGAGGCAGTCTTCTTTCACGAGAGTCACGAGGCAATTTCTTATATTTGACATTTATTAATTAAAAACTGACTGCTTCGTGGTCCCGCGGTCCAAATATTATTTGCTGTATCTAGGTGTCATGGATGTAATTTCGTGGGCGAAGTCTGTAAATGGGCGAAAGCGGCAATTGCGTCGCCCGTATTAAGTCGCAACAAAACAATTGGCAAAATTTGGGAACATAAATGTACGTCTGTCTATTCCTTCGGGGTATATGACCGTGTACATATTACTATACGTAATCTAGTCATACTTTTAGTACTCGTGCCTTCACAAGGGTTAAGTATTGGCTCGTTACGTCACCAGCAGTCAGGGTAATACGTCCGCTCTTGCCAACGGCTCGCACTAGACTGTTCCCCACTACTCGTGTCCCCGAGACAATTATACAAATACTATATCCCCAACTACCCGTGTCCCCGAGACTAGTATACAAACACTACAGTACTCTAGTCCTCCGCCTTCTCAAACCATGCAATGCAACTAGCATGTTACGTTTTATAACCCACCTTCCCAACTTTGATCCCAAGATTTGCAAAGAAACTTTCGTTATTAATACGAGTCTGAGCAGGTGTCTTTGTTAGAATTATTTTCGTACATGACTGATTGACATGACATGAATGATTATAATATAGAAAATATTATAATATAGACACATGTACCTATTAGGTAAATCTATAGAGGCGTAAGTTATTATTTGTTTGCGCTCTGAATTCAGCGTCATTTATTTGTTTTTTTTCCAAAATCAAGCGAAAGACACAAATACAATAATTTCACATCGCAATTGTTACAACTTTAATCCATTTTACATTCATCACAGACTTACGCGCAGTAAAAACTAACCACGCCAACTGATGCGTCTATAACAAACGCATCTTCCGGAACGCATGCGACATCTCTTTGTAGTCCCGCAGCTCGGGAAAAATGTTAAAAGCCTGAAGGCCGACTTCCCGTCCCACGCGGTGAGACAAAGCTATGTCGCAGTCCGTAACAAAAGTCGTTTGTTCGCTATACCGCCCAGTGATGTCATAGTAATGGCCGCCGTAAATTAACGGCACCGAACTGCTGCTGTGTCATTAGACGGTATAAGTTATAAGCGATAAGATTATATTATTTGGTGTAAATTTATGTACGCCCTCTGGCTAGTGTCGCAGAGAATGCTCTCAGGAATATATGCTATGTTATTCACGTAATATGATAATACAAATAATACTATTTACTAGGTATTAAATATATGTTTAGGCGAGTTATAACAGCGTTTTTTCTTGTGTGGGAATCCCATTATCTTCTTTATATTTTAGGATTTCCTGCATTAAAGGGAAACCTGAAAGAACTACTTTGTAGTCTATCTGTCAAGTCCTTTTAAATAATGCTACATATATGTATACACACAAAAAAATATATAGGTTAGTCCTGTAACCAGAACTATAAAATTTAGAAAAAAAAGGCGTACCAAGTTAGTAAATATAAAGATCTATTTCTGACATCACACATACGTCAAAAGACCTCGAACTATTTAAGTATTTACATGATTGCACACAACTCTATGTGAATGAGCAAGACTCGCACGACAGTTTCTCCTTTAGTTACAAGTAACTTAGTCCGCCAACCCGCACTAGGTCAACTGGTGGACTAAAGGCTTAGCCTTCTTAGTTGTAGAGGGAGCCCTTGCCCAGTAGTATGACGTACATATATGGACTCACGATGAAGTAAGTAATTTATTTAAAAAGTCTAAAATAATAGTCCCACATAAATGACTAAGCATTTGAACATTACATTTGAAATCATTTTCGCTCACAAATTGGGCCAACCTTACGTCGCAGTTAAAGTTTGCTGTTGACATCGGTACATTTAATAGTCGATGTTTTATGTTCGCTCGCGATCGTAGTAAAATTTAATTTCATATCTGCTTCCCAATACATATTGAACTAAAATCAGGTCGCCGCACATAAAAATTATGTTCCGCCCGTATTTTACGATCCCATTGATTTGAAATAACGAGATTGATTGTTTCAATTGGATACTTTTTCTTAGAAACGTCTTTACTGCTTTTGAAGGTATGATTTAGTTTTTTTTTAAGGTACAGTCGTAATAAACGACCTTTTTTATAGAGAACGAGAAGTTTTGCTGGTTTGATGTTTGTGTTTACCTGGAAAGCAACTATTTATATAACTGCAAGCTAATTCTATAAAATCAGCCTCGCAAATGTATTTTCGGTTTTGTTGCCAAAATTATAACATAAATGGAAGAAATTGACTCAGGATACTAATAAAACCGTATTTAATAATAAGTAACATTAGATTACATTTAATTTGAACACTATACAATAAAGTTTTATCCTTGGTTTCTGCGAATTATCTAATTGAAAATCGAATAGCTGTTTACCCGATTCGTGAATCAAATAAACCCAATAGTTTGAATCCCACACTAAGATACAATTTTTGTGACGTCGGTTTTAAAAACTACGAGAGACTTTTTGGTCTCACAAACACCAAACCCAAAAAACATATTTGTGGAAGACGCAAACATTTGTGTCGGGGCGAGCATCGAACACGCGGCCTCTCGTTTCACAAGCTAGTGTCTAGCGAACTACATTACGAGGCTATTTAGTAATAATATTTATAATGAACTACACTTAAGCTTGAGAAAATGTCACTTTGCCTTGCCATTATGAAAAAAGTTGGTTGAGTGGTTTGAAAAAATCATAAGCATTGAAAATATAAAAAAAAAATCTTAAAAAAAAAAACCATATTATATTAAACATCTGCAATGTCATCTCTTCTTCGATCCAAAGTCAAACGCAGATTTTTCTTAGGATACCCCGTAATTTATTTGGCAAGCGGGAGCCGTCAAATTTCCGGGGATCGTTTGTAAGTGGTTGAGGCAACCTTTAACACTGACATATGTTCTCGTTTAATGCGAAAGTAGTTGAGCCTTCACGATCCCAACTCCGATTTGGGGATGTTGTTAATGTTTCTTTTTAGATTACTTCTCTTTCGGATTTTTTGTGTTTATGCCGACATTTTGCAAATAAAACTCGTTCTTTATATATTATATAAAATGTACAGTTATGCCCAGAATTCACGAAGAAAATTTTCATTTCATTTATTCGATATAACGAATTCATTAAAAATAAGCGATATGCATATGATAAACAGTGATTGCCTCGAGGTTTAGGCGCGCGGTCGAGAATTTCGGCGGTCGTAGGTTCAAACCCCAGGCACACACCTCTGACTTTTCGAAGTTACGTGTGTATTCACAATGAATTATCACTTGCTATAACGGTGAAGGAAACATCGTGATAAAACCTGCATAGGTATGCAGGTTATAAAAGTTCTTAGGAATTTCTAAGGTGTGTAGTCCGCCAACCCGCACTAGGCCAGCGTGGTGGACTAAGGCCTAAACCCTCTCAGTTGTAGACGAGGCCCGTGCCCAGCAGTGGGACGTTTTGGGCTGATGATGAAGCGGTATTAAGCATTGTCTGCAGAACTGATGACCTTTCAACCACGACTATTTATGGCAACTACCTATATCATATAAATGAAAATATTGAAACATATTTACGATTATAAAAAAGCGGTAGACTACAGACTAACTTTAAATGCACGTGATCTTTGCAAATGGATTTTTAATGGCGATTTCTTCACTTTATTTCCCTCTTTTGTATCGACTCCTTGGTCGTAGTTGCAAGCATTAAGTTACTAGGATAAGACGTCAAATTGAAGAATCTATTTTGTGTAATCTAGTTGTGTTGTTTTAAAAAACATAATTTTACTTGAAATTCAGTTGAAATAGTTACTCGGCATATGCCAGCACATTGGGACGCTTGTTTATACTTCCTTTAAGAGACTTAGGAGGAAACACGTGAGCCGACAAACTTATCCCAAGATAGTAATTTCAGCTCTTAAAGATATCAAGTTAGTAGTGATTACAACAATATCATTGATCTGCAAACCAGGTCGCACCATTATCAATAATGGTCAAAACTCACAAAATCTCACTTAGTACGACTCAGGAATAGGACTGCCTCGTGGTCTCGCAGCACAAGTATGTACCGTGCGATCTAGAGGTCCTGGGTTCGATTCCCGGGTCAGGCAAAGTGCTATTTGGTTTTTCCACGAGGAAATTCTCAATAGAAGCACGGAGTCTGAAAATGTGCCCGAAAAACGGCAATAGGCTCGCCCTCTATTACGTGGGACTGGTACTTGGCGAAATGTGGTTGCAGAAATGCACCTCTGCCTACCCCTTCGGGGAATGGAATACAGGCGTGATATTATGTATGTAGGAATAGAAACCGTAAAATTTACCGTGTAAATCTCAGTGCATAATTTTAGCTGGTACTAAGGTCTTTCGATAGGTACACACCTCTGACTTGTCGAAGTTAATTGTTTATTAACAATGAATTATCATATATTTTATTGGTGAAGGAAAACATCGTGAGGAAACCTACACACCTTAAAGTTGTTAGGAATTTCTTAGGTGTGTATTTCGCCAATCAGTATTAGGCCAGCGTGGTGGACAAAGGCCTAAACCCTCTCAATTTTAGAGGAGACGGGCCAGTAATGTGAGGACTATGGGCTGATGATGATGATGATGAAAGATTTTAGGCATGCATCTCTAACAAAAAATATAAATACTAAGAATATAATATACATTAAACTTATAAACAGCATTCATGTCTGGTTAGGTGCTCGTCAGTATGAAATAATACCAACATAAAAATGAAATGTAACGCGAACGTGTAAATGATGTTTGAAATAAAATATTCTTTGACATACGCTGAAACGTGACCTTTACAAAATGGGGCGGTATATAGTACATACGAGACAGCGGACATACATTTTGTATAAGGTAATCATTGAAATAGAATTGTACAGAAATTATAATGTCAGGAGAAACAAAACAAGAAAACTGCTCAGAAGTAATTCAGTATGCTTTAGATCATCATCTCTTTTAATTATATCTTCAATTCTTAACACCAATAGAAATATATATTTTAGGTTTGAATGTTGACGAGGGAAAACGTTCAATAATAGTTTTTTATATGCTTTTTTTTATACATAGTTCTGAACCTAAGATACAAGTCTTGGGTCGTCGGTATCAGAATCTACGAGAGACTTTTCGGTCAAAGAAACACCCAGACCCGAGACAATTGGATTACACAAACATTTGTTTCGGAGCGGGGATCGAACCCTCGGTCTCTCGTTTCATAAGCTGGTGTCTGCAGTACGGGTCTGTTATTTACATACATCTTGCAAGGCTAAGTAAGCGATTATTAGAGATTACATTAATACATTTAGTATAACAATAATTTTAAGCTAGGAAAAATCAGTGGTGATACTTCCATAGAAGCCCATTAATTTGTAATGTCTAGTTTATAATTTATTATTGTGGGGTCAGATTATTCTCATTTATATGTCGAATTGCTTTAGTAAAATAAATATACATACATAAACTCACGCTTGTATTTCCCGAAGGGGTAGGCAGAAGTGCATTTCTACACCCACATTTCGCCAGTATTGTATCAGTCCCACGTAATAGGGGGCGAGCCTATTGCCGTTTTTCTGGCACATTTCCAGACTCCGTGCTGTTACCGAGAATTTCCTAATGGAAAAACCCAATAACACTTTGCCCGACCCGCGAATCGAACCCAGGACCTCTAGATCGCACGGCACATACTTGTGCCGCGAGACCACGAGGCAGGCAAAATAAATATTTATAGCTTAAAGATCATTATTTGAAATTTTGTAAGGCAAGATGGGCTTTTAGGCTTCTATGGAAGTACCACCACTGGGATAAACCATGTTTAGTAAAAAAAATATTGACTGCCTTGTGGTCTGGCGGCACAAGTGTGTGTGTAATTACCAAACGCAGCATTTTCAATTCATGGCTCGCGACGACACGAATAATTTGATCGCTCGTCTTATTCACTGTATTCCATCCCTCACATCGTCAACAGTACGATAGCGTTCATGTCACCTATACAATCCACGAGAAAACTTCTTATGTAGTAAAACGGATTATTTTCAAAAAATATGTGTATATTACATCATCATCATCATCAATCCATATACCTCCCACTGTTGGGCACGGCCTTCTCTATAATTGAAACGAATTTTGATTTCTAAATATTTAATAATTCATGTTGTGTCCAATGAAATAGCTTTAAGATCTAAATAAAATGCACACTCATAAATAACAGTGTCCGTTCCAAATATTTTTTCCTTAAATAGAATAGGTTTGTAGGCATTAAGATGTAGACTATATTAATTGCCACAATTAGTACCGAATAGTGCTAATGGAAAAACTATTTCTCATGGAATCTGTATATTTCAAGATAAGCGAATATTTCTAGATTTAGAAACATGTAATACCATTACATCATAAAGTTCTCGAGTGGAGGCCACGTACCGGAAAGCGCAGCGTGGGACGTCCTCCGACAAGATGGTCAGACGACCTGGTGAAGGTCGCGGGACGTCGCTGGATGCTGCTTCCAACAGGTCCCTGTGGAAGTCATTGGGAGAGGCCTATGTCCAGCAGTGGACTTCGATTGGCTGATGGATTGGATTGGATTGGAATACCATTATTTTGGAAAGCACTGAAACCCTTTGTTATAATCCTCCGTATGCCTTATAGCTTCACCTCCATTTATTTTTCTTCTGTCGTGGTATGTGGATCCTATAGTAGTCTGTAAGAGAGTATCTTTAGCGACAAAAGTAATTTTCTTACGACAGTTATTGCATTTTATTACTGTATGTATGCTATATTCGCAATAAAGTTTAAAATGAATAAAACCTATAATACCAATCGGGGGGCAATCCTACGTTTTTAAAGCTCTCATCGCCTGTCTCACATTAGTGGGAATAGTACATCATCTAAAAAGGTACTTTCTGTTTTTAAATGAATATTGTAAGATATTGTATAGTCTTTAACGCTGAAAGAAAACATCGTGAGGAAACTTGCACATCCAAAAGTTCTTAGGAATTTCTTGGGTGTGTAGTCCGCCAACCAGCATTAGGCCAGAGTGGTGCACAAAGGCCTATAAACTCAGTTGCAAAGGTGGCCCGTGCCCAGCAGTGGTACATACATGATATGGGCATCAGCCCAGACTAGACTATTTATTCATCATCATCAGATGATGAATAGTCTAGCCCTTCTGCCCTAGATCTTCTAACATTCGAAGTAAAAACTTCACCTGAATAGATATTATGAATACCCTACCATCAGAAAAACTGAAACTACTTTTTATAAGACTATACTTCCATTATGTCCATACAATCCAGTACGACTGTCCACAAAGCATCCAATTGATCCACGAGTCCCCCATATTTCATTAAAAAAGTAATATGTCGACAGTTATTTAAGTTCGTTTTATTTCAATCCATCAAACGCTGGCAGCAGTTTTGCGTTTTACCCTGAAAAAAAGTTCAATCATTTTTTTCTTACTTGTTTTAGACGCTGCTTCGTTTTATAGGCCGCTGTGCAGGGGTGAAATTGGGTATAACAGGGGTGTTAGCCCACAGTTTTCGATTTAAATATTGACATTGACAGCTTGCGAAACGAGAGGCCGCGGGTTCGATCCTCGCACCTTGACAAATGTTTGTGTGATCCACAAATATTTGTTTCGGGTCTCGATGTTTGTGAGACCGACAAGTCTCTCGTAGTTTCTGATATCCACGACACAAGATTTGTATCTTAGTGTGGGGCCAAAACTATGTATTAGACTGTTGGGTATATTTATTTATATTTACTATTGGACGGTACAATATGTTTTGTATTAAATTTACGTAGATACGAAGAACTTTGGAATCGCACTTCTTAAATCAGTGAATATATTCAATACCTAATGCAACACTGCCTACATATGTGGCGCACAGTTGGTAAGACATCAGGCATGTAACTGGAATTCGTGAATACACAGATTTCTTAATCATTTGTCTTTTGGCCGAGTAATAGTGGGATCTCAGTACCTTGTTTACCGATATTATTGATACATAATTGTTCCTTATTGTAGTCAGTAAAAGATATATTATCCTCCTTTAGTCAAATAACGGCAAATACAATGTTTTCTTCTGTTTCATTATATGGACAAATTAAAAAAGTAATTACTGAACTAAGCAAATACTGAACTAGATTGAAAGCTATTCCGAAATAGCTGGTATTCAAGACAAATTTATCCCAATTTTTTAATAAATATACCCCCAAAACAAAACTGAGTTCGGCCCCTCACCGGCAGAGGTTAATCGATGTGGCTCCCTCGGCGAATAGGATTTAACAGACTAATAAGCCGTCATGACGTTGACGTAAAAGCATAACCTCGTTTGTAGCACCGAACATTTTTCCCACGAGACTTTAATCGTGTACTGAAACACGCCAATGAAGATGCTCTTAGTCCGAAAGGATAAGTCGAGGTGACTTTCACGAGTGTAGGTTAATACGGTTTTAGAATGGTCTTGTGAGATTTATTGATAATGTTACTACTTAAATCTATTTAGTCCTATGATAGTATGTTATTTTTTATATTGGGGAAGATGCACGCACTTATCATCCAAAAGTGATGATAAGTGTAGTGCGGTTCTAATAGATTGTCGAGAGGCTAGAAACGACAACGATCAGTTGACATAATATATATACCCGTCTGATATAAAACCTTGTAGAGGAGGCACGTATACCTACAGCAGTCCCATATGGACTGAGATGATGATGATGTATGGTAGATAGCAGTTTTTTCTAAAGTTCAACTATTTATTTATTGAATGTGTTGTCAATTTTCTTCTTGTTGATTGTTTATCAGTCTTTGTGATGTAATTGGTTTTAAGTCTATGTGTGTAACGTGAAACGTGGGGTCGTTTACCTACCAGAGAAAATCTTTGTGTGATTAAAAAATACCTGTTTCAATTATAATTAAGTTGTTCCATAATAAATTTGTAAAAAGAAAATCGAAAACCTATATAAAGTTAGAGCAAGTCTGATGGCATTCAATAGCGTCATACCGTTCACAGTCACGGCATTTGGTTTTACTACCAACGTTATCGATATTTCACATCATTACTGACAACAATACCTTCAAGCCGTATTCTAGAACTGAAACCATTTCACGATATCGTAACGTAATACGAAGCCTCGCCAAGTTATAACAAACGTTAAATTAATACGAAATATTCCCGTTCCCATTGAGTTAATAGTGTAAACGAGCAGACATGGCAAGTTTGCAGTAACAAGATCCAGTAATCTCCGTATAGAATTTCAAGTAACAGATTCAGTTTTGCTGTGGCTTCGAAAGTCTGTTCTGCTCGCCCTTACTGCGTCGTTACACAACTTCAGTAATTGGAATGACATTATGTTCGAAATTTGTTTTGCTCGTGTTTCTTTCTTGAGATGTTTTTATGGCACTGTAGCTCATATGATAGCGGTTATAAGTTTTAAGTTCGTGTATCTGGTTATTAGGTCGAGACCACCCATATTTTTGTCTTAAGCCTGGAAAAGTGATATCATTACGAAACACGATTAACCATCTTATACCAGGTGATGTAGCTAAATTATAGATATTTTTGCAATTAAAGTAATTTGAATTGAAGTTGAAACACCTAATGAGACTTTATTTAAAAAAAAATTCTATATATACTTTTCTTCCGCGTTGCCTACATTGGGATTGATGACAAATTTCTTTTTAATAAATTTCAGTCCGCCAACCCGCACTAGGCCAGCGTGGTGGACTAAGGTCTAAACCCTCTTAATTGTAGAGGAGGCCCGTGCCCAGCAGTGGGACGTATATGGGCTGATGATGATGATGAAAATTCACCCAAACTCTCTTTTTTTCGTCATCAGCACAGCGTCAAATCATCCACAAACAAACCCATAGATACACCAAACAGTCTATTCACTAACAATTCAAATCACCCATAATAATGCGAAATTCATAACTAGCAATCCGATCCGATCAAAGATGCCCAAACGCGAATTACAACACGGTACAATAGGGAAAGTCCATAGTAGTGGACACACAAACGTCCGTAATGCATGAAACGGAAGCCGTTAACGCGCCATCGGAAAAGCGAACGCACATTTCAACCTGGGAATTGTTTTGCGAAAATATTTTTGTATCATCATACACGTTTTCAGGGCACGTGAACACGCTGCGAGAATTCCGACGAGTTACAGTATGCGACGAATGAAACGCGACATATGTATGTACCTATGTTCATTTTTTGTACAATGTTACATAGGCGTCGTGGATATTCGTATCTGTTTTATGCCAAACATTGTAATGTAATAAAATCAAGCTATATGTAAGCACTTCCCTCTTCTGTCGATGTCGATGAGTTGTTTAAAGAAATGAGTTGTGTCAAACAACAAGAACACCTTGCCTAATTATTTTTTTTGGGACATACAATAGTGGTCCAAAAATATAGCGGCATTAGGTGCTAACACCTAATGGTATAATTAACATCAACGATTAGTTAGGTTTATTGAGTCCAGAATGAAATTTCTCGACCTATGAATCGAACCCGAGACCTTTAGATCGCACGACGCATATTAAAACCCTGCGACCAACGTAACAATAAATGAAAAATTACACCCACGCTTTCGGGGATTATAAAAAAATATTAAGTAAAATTCGCCATTACGATCAATCAATGTGTCACGTTTCAAATAATATACATAAATTGCAAGTTTAAACCAGCTTAATTATGTCACCCAGTGACAGATATTGCTGAACTGAATTTGAAGAGATTTTTTTAGGCTTGAAATAGTAGGTTCATTATATTAGTATACATTGATTATATGCCTGCCTTATATTATGACTGCCTCGTGGTCTCGCGGTACAAGTATGTGCCGTGCGATCTAGGGGTCCTGGGTTCGATTCCCGGGTCGGGCAGTGTTATTGGGTTTTTCCATTAGGAAATTCTCAGTAACAGCACGGAGTCTGGAAGTGTGCCCGAAAAGCGGCAATAGGCTCGCCCCCTATTACGTGGGACTGATACATACCGGGCGAAATGTGGGTGCAGAAATGCACCTCTGCCTACCCCTTCGGGGAATACAGACGTGAGTTTATGTATGTATGTATGTATTTATTGATTATATGATTGATGATTTGACTGCCTCGTGGTCTCGCGGTACAAGTATGTGCCGTGCGATCTAGAGGTCCTGGGTTCGATTCCCGGGTCGGGCAAAGTGTTATTGGGTTTTTCCATTAGGAAATTCTCAGTAACAGCACGGAGTCTGGAAGTGTGCCCGAAAAGCGGCAATAAGCTCGCCCCCTATTACGCGGGACTTATACATACCTGGCGAAATGTGGGTGCAGAAATGCACTTCTGCCTATCCCTTCGGGGAATACAGGCGTGAGTTTATGTATGTATGTATGTGATTATATGTATATTATATACTTATATGGACTAAGGCCTTAACCCTGGCAGTTGTAGAGGAGGCCCGTGCCCAGCCTGATCATCATCATCATCAGCCCATATACGTCCCAGGACTGGGCACGGGCCTCCTTTACAACTGCCAGGGTTTAGGCCTTAGTCCACCACGCTGGCCTAGTGCGGGTTGGCGGACTACACAGCTAAGAAATTCCTAGGAACTTTTATGGGTGTAGGTTCCACACGATGTTTTCCTTCACCGTTAAAGTAAGTGATAATTTATTGTGAATACACACATAACTTCGAAAAGTCAGAGGTGTGTCTGGGGGTGTCTCGAGGCCATGATGATACATGTACCTACGCGTCACGCATTGTAAGAATTACTAGAGCATTGTCATCGACAAAAACTTTAATACGTTCCAATCTCCACTCCGCCAGAGCAAAATTAAAATCCGCACACTTAAATCCCTCTCGTGCCTTACTAAGACCACAATGTAAATACGGCATGGTTTTATTTTTTCGTGCAATATCCTGAATTGGAGCGCTCTCCATCAGCGCTTCTCATACGTTGACATAAAACAAAGAAATGAAAAAAACGCCACATGTATTATATTTGCGAGGAAGTGAGTTTTGTCGGCAATTGCGTTCTTAGTTTTATTTTACGTGCTATTAAGGAAGATGGGTTTCTTATTCACATTGTTACACAAAGTGTATTTTTTTAATGTATAGGGACGCCAAAGTTACGTATTAAATACGATATACGCGTATTTAAACTCTATACCTTAAATTGAGTATCTTTATCGTACAATTATGTTGTGGAATAGTTTTTAGGATTCTTGATTTATTTAATATTCTTAATTTTTACCACTTTTGAAAGTGGACTTAATAGCTAAAGCATCAGTCGAATCGAAGGTAATGCAGAAATTAAATGAAAAGTTTAAAAATTAAACGAATATTTGTATGTGCCGCGTCAATATAAAATACGGTATTCTTCGTTTTAAATCATCATCATCATCATCAGCAGCCCATATACGTCCCACTGCTGGGCACGGGCCTCCTCTACAACTGAGAGGGTTTAGGCCTTAGTCCACCACGCTGGCCTAGTGCGGGTTGGCTCGTAATACTGGCATCAAATTATTGCCTTCAATGTGGTACTGAGAAATTCTAAATAAAAAACTCGATAACATTTTGCTCGGCCCGGAAATCTAGCCCGGGACCTTTCAATCGCAGGGTAGGTACACACTTGTGCCTCGGGATCGACGATGCAGTTATAATACAAATGTTCATATAAAAAAGTTTATGAATTTATGCAACTACATCTACATAATATAGTATATCTATAAAATTTATAACTGACAGCCCCGTGGCGCAGTTGGCTAGACACCAGCTTGCGAAACGAGAGGCCGCGGGTTCGATCCCCGCACCGGGACAAATATTTGTGTGATCCACAAATATTTGTTTCGGGTCTGGGAGTTTGTGAGACCGAAAAGTCTCTCGTAGTTTCCGATACCCACGACACAGGACTTGTATCCTAGTGTGGGGTCAGAACTATGTATGTGACTGTTGGGTGTATTTATTTTTTAATGTTATAAAGAGTATTTTTGTATTTTTACAAGGAATAAACGCAAAAAGTACTTGACGGCTATAAATTATTTTTGGTATGGATATAAATGAAACATCCGATGTGGCATAGGCTACTTTTTTATAGAAAATTGCGCCTGGGCGGATAGGGGCTCAATACGATATGAAACACATTACCGAAACATACATATTGCTCAGAAAGTTATGACAGGCGTTTTTATTTTTGCATCGTGTTCCGATTGGATAAGGTCGGGATTCAAAATTGCGCCCGGCCGTAGCTGGGCTCCATAATAATACGGCAACTATTATATTAACCCATTACTTCCCAAGCATCGAAAACATTGGATTTTTTTGATAAAATGTATAAATTAAGTTCTTAGTAGGTACACTAAGAAAAAATAGTAAATTTTTCGCGATATTATGAAGTCGATCATAATACTCTTCTTTAGTCTACAAAAAATATCATCTTGAAAAAATTACATTGAATCACCTTAACATTTTTTACAGTGAAAAAAATAATTTATTAGAAAAAAAAATGTTAAAAATTACATACATACATACATACATAAACTCACGCCTGTATTCCCCGAAGGGGTAGGCAGAGGTGCATTTCTGCACCCACATTTCGCCAGGTATGTATCAGTCCCACGTAATAGGGGGCGAGCCTATTTCCGTTTTTCGGGCACATCTCCAGACTCCGTGCTGTTACTGAGGATTTCCTAATGGAAAAACCTAATAACACTTTGCCCGACCCGGGAATCGAACCCAGGACCTCTAGATCGCACGGCACATACTTGTACCGCGAGACCACGAGAGAAATTAGAGCCCTAACAACTTAAAAAAAAATATTTTGAATATAGTGTCCTAAAAATAGGATAGAGGGGAGGAATGGGTTTATAGACCGAAGTGCAAAATCGCGAAGCCCTGACACAGCACTCAGATAGCGATCCAACACGGAAACCGTTTTTGTACAACGTCACATGTGTCAAATTACCTTTTACGCATCTTTGTAATATACGCCAGCTCTCGTTCTTAACTACATTGCGTGAATTATTGTACGTGAATTTGCTTGGCTTTGTCTTTCGATCAGAAATGACTTGTTATTTTTTTTTTTTTACTTTTGAGGGCTGTGTAATTTTTTTGATATTAATTCGCGGGTAAGAGTTCCTGGGTTCGATTCCCTGACTGGGACAAATGTTTTTCTAAAGGCAAAATAAACGTGAGTACAAAATGTTTTTTGTTCTACAACCTGATGTAATGATGAAACAATAAAGATAAGAAATACTATAATTTGATAAATAAAATAAAAAAATATTTTTAATGCTTCTCTGGATTTATTTTATTCCCATAATAGTACTATCAAAAGATCTGCTTACTTCTAATTCAGCTTAAATAAATTTTAACTAACTGTTATTTCGAGCAGAAAATGTCAACAAAACAAAGACAATTGAGAATTACAGAATCTTTTTGTCTTTGTATAATACTCTGCGAAGTTAAGAGGGATATCTCCGGGGACCCACTCTCGATTTGAGATTTAAACACGAGGTTTATTGTGCACAAAATAATTTAGGATAGCTTTAAATATCTATCTATATCGGCTTGCCCTATTACTCGTACTAGACACGGGCCTCCAGTAGTACTAAAAGATTAGGTTTTAATTTCACCTAAATTCACTCCAAGTGCTGATTGACTGTCTAGATATAACAAAGAAATTTTTGTGAAGTGCTCTTAGGTATGCAGGTTTTGTGCATTTTTAATGTACGTAATTTAGTATATATTACAGTTATTTCTCAAAACGAGATCATTGTATTTATTTAATCATCAATAGAAACTATAAATGTAGATGGAATAAGACGCCAAGATCGTAATTACAAAACGAGTTATCAATGCTTTTAATATATTTGTAAATAAAACTTGAAGAAAGAGTAGAAGAAAACATATAGTACAATAATTCCGACGTATTTTTTGCAAGGGATTATTCGAAATACACGTATATAATTAACAAAGAACAATAGCTTACTGTCGCAGTAAGATATTTTATTAAAAAACAACGTCGCGAGGCGAAATTACATGCCCGCATCGCTGCGACATAAGGAAAATTAGGCTTACATTAAAATTTGAGATTATAATTATGCAGGGAGACAAAACGAGGGGTGTTTTTGGTAATAAATTCAAGAAGCCTCGAAATTATATGGAATGGAGTTTTAGGAGACGCCTGATTCGCCGTAATATACGTCGTGAATTTGTTATTCAACTTTAATTAGAACCGAATCGGTAATGCCTTTATTAAATGGGTATTAAATTTAAATACGCTAAGAGCTTCCTAACTCAGCTATAGCATTTTAACAGACACCCATTAAAGGCGTCATTCAACATTAGGATACATTTAGGATATGCTTTAGCTCAGTGGCGGTACTTCCATAGAAGCCCAAAAGCGTTACACGTTAATTGTGTAATGTCTAGTTTATAATTAAATATTATTGGGTCTTTATTCTCATTTATATCTCAAATTGGTTTTGTTCAATAAAGCCTTAAAGCTTTAAGATTATTCGGAATTTTGTAAGACAAAAAGGAATTGGGCTTTCGGGCTTCTATGGAAGTACCACCACTGGTTTAGCTACGAAAGATTCAATGGCAAATCGAACCTAAGGGTCATCGTCATGTAAGCTAATGTATTACCAACTTAGTCATGAACTGACTCTTATAGGTACCTGTAACCCTGAAGGTAGTAGAAGTGTATTTTTCCCACTTCCTTCGCCAGGTTCATGTGATTGTGTAAAGAGATTCTTATCAATACTGACCAAGTTTCCTTCCTACTCAAAATCTCAGTACTATTTAGACAGCTCATGTTGTACACAACTTTATCGCAAGATACTAACAAGCAGATGTCAGAATGAAGTCAAATGAAAAATTGATGCAACATACGTATGTTGGAGTAATAAAAATCTCTAGGAGCAAATCGCTATGAATTAAAGTTGGAAGCTTAGATGCAATTACGAGCACGCACCTTAATGTATTTTTTACATTGTGAACATTTTTATCCCGAGGGAACGTTTAATCCTGCATTAGGACAGATGACGAGGGTGGAGAAGCACACACAAGTGAATTGGAGGCGAAAACACAGGGGCAGTCGTAGTGGATTTCATGGGTTTTTGCTTTCTTTCGTGTGATGGATTTTAGTTCATCTTGTAGAGGGTGACTTAATTTTTCTTTAAAATAAATAGTCTTTGTGCAAATCTTTTATTCAAAGAGAAAAATAAGTATTTATTTATCAGAACACTACAATCAAAAACATGTACTATAAAAATATGGTCGGATAAATTCTGATTGCAATTCGGCGGCAGATCAATTGCTGGACATGGAAATTAAAGTTCAAAGCCATCACGACAAAACTCAATGTTAGGCTTTTAAATAAAAAAGACACAAACATACATACATAAACTCACGCCTGTATTCCCCGAAGGAGTAGGCGGAGGTGCATTTCTGCACCCACATTTCGCCAGGTATGTATCAGTCCCACGTAATAGGGGGCGAGCCTATTGCCGTTTAAAAAAGAAATAAAGAAGAAACAAGTTTACTGGATCACTTCTCCCCCATTAAAACCTACGCCTACACGAATACATCTCTGTCCGCATTTAGTCCACGAGTGTATAAAAGCGAACATACATTACGGCCCAGTAACTGGCCGTGACACAGAACAGCATCGCCAAGAGTACTATTTACTTTTCGTATTTCCACATCCGACGTCGTACTTTCTGAATGCCTTTTGTATCCAGAATTTGATTAAGTCTAATGCCTAGGAGCATGTGTTATCGTATTCGTTCTTTTTGGATACGCTGTGCAAGTTTTGGTAGAAATCTTTTTGCATCTATACTCGACGCTCGAAGTTCTTAGTATTGGGTAGTTTCTTATGGATTGTCTCGTGGTCTCACGATACAAGCCGTGCAATCTAATGGTCATGGATACGATACCTGGGTTGGGCCAAGATTTATTGGGTTATTCCAATAGGTAATTTCTAGTACTACACTAGGCTGGCCCCCTATTACGTGGGACTGATACATGCCTTTAGAAATGTGGGTTCTGAAATTCACCTCTGCCTACCCCTTCGGGGAATACAGGCGTTAGGATATGTATGTATGTTTCTTATTGTTATGTCCAGATGTTTCAGGTTTGGTTTGTATAAATAAAACTACTTAAGCTTGGTTTCAATAGCGTCTGACACGTCCACTCGGTCCGATATCACAGGTAGTAGTGAACCGGTTTGAGTGGGGAACAGCGCTTATATTATGATTTATTTTCACGTTTACCTTACAATTAATTATTAATATTACGTGTACACTACATCTCTTCCCTTTTCAAAAATTTTTTAAAATAATTTTATTTTTTATTTAATTCTTTATCTTTAACCAATCAAATAATATTTCATAATAACAAACAAACACTTATATATATTGCGCTACACACATAAACAATATGTTTAGATTTTTAATCTAGTTTTCGTTTTGAATGAAATGAAATAATATATTTTTTTAAATCAATAACATGTCAAATATTATTTCACTGAAATTTAGTGATATCAATATTGAATTTACCGCACCGTTCGGAAGGCAGTTATCACTAGAGAAGAACGGGCAAGAAACTCTAGTGTTGCTCTTTTCCAATAAAGAAATAAATTACAATATAAGTATAGTCCATTCTTCTTCATCTTTCCGGGTGTATGATATTTCTCCTCCAGTCTAGTCCAGTTCGTTGACGACTTGACCAGTGTGTGTATGTATCATGTACACAACATCACTGATTACATATACCTTTTATAAAATTGTAAAACAAGAACATTTTTTTTTTAAATCTAGCTACAATTTTTTTGTAAATAATTTGGATCTTAAATCTTACACTTGATAAAAATAATAACACAATTTACCTCCATCAGCTACAGATCCACTGCGTTGTTGACAACCACATCTATGATCTACAGTCGAAGTGATCCTTAACATCCTTGTTGCGACTGAATCTGAGCAATGGTCCAAGAAAATCGACGCCAGTGTCAATACATGACTGAACTGGTCGTTGTTTCTGCGCATAGGGTTAGGAGGATTTGGTGCTAACACCAGAGTATAAACATAACATTTCGTGTCTGTATCAATTTTGCCTCATTATACTTTAGTCCGTAGTCGTGGTTTCATGGCAAAGATTTCGGGACGACTATCGTGAACGCAATAGGAATAATTTAATTTCCTCGTAGCAACAAATTATCTTGACAGAGTTCATTTTCAAAGACCTTGTAACTCAATAATTACAAGGTGTGAATACACAACAGAGTGTCAATACACTCTGTTCCTAGTTATTTTGGTAAACACCATTTTTTTTACATACATACATACATAATCTCACGCCTGTATTCCCTGAAGGGGTAGGCAGAGGTACATTACTGTACCCACATTTCGCCATTTATATGTCAGTCCCACGTAATAGGGGGCGAGCCTACTGCCGTTTTTCGGGCACAATTCCTGACTCCGTGCTGTTACCGTGAATTTCCTAATGGAAAAACCCAATAACACTTTGCCCGACCCGGGATTCGAACCCGGGACCTCGTGATTGTACGGCACATATTTGTACCGCGAGACCACGAGGCAGTTTTTTTTACTAATTTATAATTCGCAGTCATTCATACTAGCCTACTTCAGTTCACTTAGGGAAATTGCCAAAGGTCGAGCCTTATCGACTGCTAAATTGAGATAGATATATCGAACGGCTTATTTGGTTCTGTGCAGCCACGCAATAGTGACTATGAATCAGATATGCTTTTCTTGCCTGAACTGTACACGACATTAAAATTATATGATTGTAGACGTTATACCCAACGTTCAATCCGGGCACATGCTTCCAACTTTTGGGAGAACATGACCTTCAGGGGTTTATGATCATTAACTAAATCTTAACCGTATTGTTCAAACAAATAAATATTGAAACGTGCAACTTCCCAGACTAACGCAAGAGTCCTTTTCTCGGTCTGACACGTTTCTCACGTTCTATTGGACTTATGTTGCCATAAGCAATTATCCTTGGCTTACTTTGACGAGCACTGCTCTTAGTACAACTGGACTAGCATCGACAAAACTTCTGTCCTTTGACCTTTCATAGGTTTGTTGTTTGTGTCTCATTTCTTAGTCATAATACCCAAAGATCTTATTTGAGTCAGATTCCGTTTCAAACAGCTAAATGCTTCTTTTTAGTTATCGTCCCGATACGAGCTTATATATACGGACTTGGCTAACTTTAATTTTAACAACTCGCGCAATAGGATTCTCTCTAAAGGTTTTTGAAAGCATTCGGGAGCGCATAAAATACTAAACGCGAGATGTTTGTGTCTGAATAGACCTCGGCTATGTAAAATTCTTATGTATCTACTATCTTCGCTCAACTGCTACTAATGCAAAGAATTGCTAAAATTTTGCTTGAGAACACTTTGGAATAGCGGAACTTGCGGGCTAGCTGTTCCATAGTAGGTAATGGGTGTTTCTCTCTAATATCTTTGCTAGCTTGTCTCATGTATACGCAAATTCTAACATCTCCGTTCGCTTTTTGAAACGGGTGCTTCAGAAGAGATCCATTCGGATGAACCCTCAATAAATTAAATAATATCTGTATTAGGTATGGAATTTCTTGAGTTTAAACTCTACGACAGGATAGAGAAATTGGTTGAACAGACGCGGTCTATTGAAATATGGATTTGAACATCCTTGATTTTGGAAATGTTTCCGCGACTGCATTTATTTCTAGACCCAGTCTGAAGACGCAAAATTTACTTGCAGTTTCTGTAATGTCCAGATGTTTCAGGTTTGGTTTGTATAAATAAAACTACTTAAGCTTGGTTTCAATAGCGTCTGACACGTCCACTCGGTCCGATATCACAGGTAGTAGTGAACCGGTTTGAGTGGGGAACAGCGCTTATATTGTGATTTATTTTCACGTTTACCTTACAATTAATTATTAATATTACGTGTACACTACACTTATCATCTGTTTTGTAGGTATATAAATTTACTTCAAGTATAGAATCCTACCGATTCATATACTTCACTTGTTTATATATATATATATATTACATATGTTTCCTTTATAGTGGGTAATAACTGTAAAGTTCGACTAATAATGAAAATAATAAACTTGATGATTTATAATTGATTACCTATTATTATTATTTTTTTAAATAATGATTACTCTAGAAATTGTTGTATCCTTTTTTCATGTTAGAATGAGATCAAGTACCTATAGCATATTTTTTAATAATGCTATAAATTATAATTTTAGCAATTTACCGTTCTCCAAGAAAAAAGGAATGTCAATAAATTCGACATAAAATAATTATAAATCACTGTTACCGCAATATTGTACAAACTGGTTTTGGGTAGTGAGCAGACCGTGCGCCCAAACCTCGAGGAAATAACACATTTTTAACTTTTCCCACACTTCTCACAAGAACGAAACTCGACAAAATCAATTCACTTTTTCTTTGTTCAATCGAAGTAAATCTCCCGTCGAAACTATCAGTTTCCATTAAACAAGTTTCAATTTGTATTTCAGGTACTAATTTCATGGCTTGCTGAGGACTTCCTTACTTTGTGAGTAGTTTATAAACATTTTGCGGAACTTGTCGGAAAGTACGCCGAGCTTGTCGTGAAAAAAATATATTTCATAAAAGAAACTTCGTTTTTCTTGTTAAATATTCTTGTTAGTTGAGTGTTTTTGTACCACTTTCCTATTCATTTGGAAATTAGTTTTGTTCAATTTTTATAATTTCAACTCGTAGACTAATAGTTTTAAGGTGTAAGGGCATTTTTTTTTAATGTCAACAGGCTCATAAATTAAAGACTTGAATTTCGCTTTACATTATTATTTATTAAGTGGGCCTGATACGCATCTGGCGAATTCTGTCTTTTCCTACCCTTTCGGGAATACAGGCGTGGTGGGGGTATAATATATGTATGTGTCGACGTTATTGTAACCAAACATATCATCATCATCATCAGCCCATATACGCCCCACTGCTAGGCACGGGCCTCCTCCACAACTGAGAGGTTTTAAGCCTTAGTCCACCACGCTGGTGGGTTGGCGGATTACGCACCTAAGAAATTCCTAGCAACTGTTAGGTGTGCAGGTTTCCTCGCGATATTTTCCTTCACCGTTAAAGTACTTTGACAGCCCCGTGGCGCAGTTGGCTAGACACCAGCTTGCGAAACGAGAGGCCGCGGGTTCGATCCCCGCACCGAGACAAATGTTTGTGTGACCCACAAATATTTGTTTCGGGTCTGGGTGTATGTGAGACCGAAAAGTCTCTCGTAGTTTCTGATACCCACGACACAAGACTTGTATCTTAGTTTGGGATCAGAACTATGTATGTGACTGTTGGGTGTATTTATTATTTATTTATTTATTTACTTGATAATTCATCATATTACACACATAACTTAGAAAACTCAGAGGTGTGTGTCTGGGGTTTATATCCGCAACCGCCGGTATTCTCGACCGTGCGCCCAAACCTCGAAGCTATCACTACTTAACCAAACATATAATTGACGTTATATTAATAATGTTAAATAGCACTAAATCTTTTCCAATATTTTATAGTAATTAATTAACCGAACATTGCGAAATACTCAAAAGTACTATTAATGACTGCCACATTTTTAACAGTTAACCGTCTCTCAATAATCATCATCATCAGCCCATATACGTCCCACTGCTGGGCACGGGCCTCCTCTACAACTGAGAGGGTTTAGGCCTTAGTCCACCACGCTGGCCTAGTGCGGGTTGGCGGACTACACATCTAAGAAATTCCTAAGAAATTTTAGGTGTGCAGGTTTTATCACGATGTTTTCCTTCACCGTTAAAGCACGTGATAATTCATTGTGAATACACACATAACTTCGAAAAGTCAGAGGTGTGTGCCTGGGGTTTGAACCCGCGACTGTCGAGATTCTCGACCGCGTGCCTAAACCTCGAGGCCATCACGGCTCTCAATAATACATTGAATTATTTTCCACAGTCCCGCCTCGAAGCGGCAAAATATATCCCAGTGCACGACTGACAAAAACCTTTAGTAATTACACTGAATGTCAGACAAAAAATATTGTACGAAAGCCTCCCGAAATGTAACGTTTTAATATTATTGTGCGGGCTTTGTGGAAAATTGCCGATTCACCTCATATACGTTTTCATTAATTAAGGGACCATTGGTTTGAGTTATTGCGTTTCGTTTGAATGGAAACCTAATCTAAATCGATGTTTAATCGATGACCATTTCACCGTGTTATGGGATGTACTCTAAAACGTAATTGTACACTCTATTTGTTAGCTAAACCGCAAACCCGTCCGCATAAAGATGTAAGAGTAAGCAATTTGTTACGCATTTACATCCAAACTGCTGCTGATTTTTAAGAATTTCGGTTCCGAGATAACGACGATAATGACTACCTACTCCAATAAAAAAACTTGATGAAAATAAATTTCTGACACATGCTCTTCATGGTTATACGATTTAAAGGTCGTAGGTTCGATTCCCAGGGTTGACTAAGTATTATTGTAGCGAAACGTGATTGCATCACTGCCTACCCATCAGGATTACTGGCTGCATGTATGTATGGAAAAGGATCAGGGACCTCACAATCGAACGCCACACTTACATATATTTATGTCACGGGACCAACGAGTTAGTTTGCGAATAATATTTTATCTGATTCTGCCTTAGCCTTAGCTCCAAGTTAAATTAAATTCTACGAATTGGCAAACACGATCATTAAGCTATTTAGCCGGAGACGATTACATACATACATAAACTCACGCCTGTATTCCCTTATGGGGTAGGCAGAGGTGCATTTCTACACCCACATTTCGCCAGGTATGTATCAGTCCCACGTAATAGGGGGCGAGCCTATTGCCGATTTTCGGGCACAATTCCAGACTCCGTGCTGCTATTGAGAATTTCCTAAAGGAAAGACCCAATAACACTTTGCCCGACCCGGGAATCGAACCCAGGATCTCTAGATCGCGCAGCACATACATGTACCGCAAGACCACGAGGCAGATATTTTATCTGATTCTGCCTTAGCTCCAAGTTAAATTAACTTCTACGAATTGGCAAACACGATCATTAAGCTATATAGCCGGATACGATTGACAAATCGATTTTATATTGGCACAGTGACCTAATGCGACTTAACCTGACCTCTGCTGAGCTCTGAAGTCAGAGTTGAGAGACTCTACAATCGTAATAAGACAGATTTCAAAAACCTTTCAAAGCCTTTTTAAACTAGTTTTTCCGAAGTCGTTTTCATGTGTAGGTTTTAGCATTTGAGTTGTGTGTTTGATTTTTCGTTTCTTTTTTTTTTATATATAACGATATTGCCGTACTAGCGTAAAAGCAACTAGTTTTAACATCATCATTATATAGTGTTCTGTAAATTTTTATACATTTTATTACCCACAGAATTTCATTCATCACTAGCCGTTTAGCCGTTTTGTCCTTTCATATTCATAATATACATATTTTTTTTAAATTATTATATTTGGGAAACAAACCGAGTGACATAAATATTGTGTCAATTTCTATAGTAATTTGAACCATTCCGTGACTTAAACGATAAATATGAATGCAGATTTTTCCATTATGATAAGACGAAACATGATAGTTAGTACTAATTTAAAACAGCTAAATCATTCTACTTTTATCTCTTGCTAAAAACGATAATGATAAAGAAACAACGACTGCCATAAACTCTTAACGTAGTTACTAAAGACATGACGCGATACACACGTAGTCTACTTAAAGAGCACAAAAGCGAATCAAGATTATCTACACCTAGTTAGCTATGCTGATTCTCCGTGCAGTACAAAGAAAGTGAATTCCGTTTACTGCATGCGAAGTAAGTTTCCGCCCACTAATGGACCTAATTAAGGTGATGCATATGGAAGTAGTTTTTGCTGGAACATTTCATGTAAGGTTTCTGAGAAGGCGCGCTGGATGCATAAAGCCCGAGTCGTCTGTACGTCTCCTATTATTTAAGTTGAGCGGGAGGCACAGCGAGACATTCAAATTCATAAATATTATAAAATAAGGTAATAAGATTTAAGAAGATGTATGGTGTAGTCATGTATTCATATTATATATATCGGGGTATGTGAGGCTTCAACAAAAAATTTAATGTTAAACGAAATATTTCCGTATAGACTGTTCAATAAATAAAGCTGCTATGGATTTCAATTGTGAACTATAAATAGGAGTTTTAAACCTTTGGTAAAAAAAAAATCAGAAAAATTATTGAATAATTTGAAGCATGAAAATATTTGATTATATATAGAATGTATTAATATTATAGGTATTGTTGAATGATTTTATTATAGACGATCTTAACTATCAAGAATTTAGAAATTTAAATGACCAATTGTCTATTTAAAATTTTATTGACTATATTGAATATAATTGACTTTTATTTTTTTTAAACTATTCTCTTAATGCTATTTTTATAACATCGATTTAAAGTTTCTATTTCATTTAGAATTGTCCTATTCGCAGCACTTTTTCATTACCTATACCTATAGCAGACTGAACAGAATTTTTTATTTCTGAGACAAATAAAAATGAAGAAGAGAAATCAATTAATATCCCAAAACTAACTATCAAATTTCTCAATCCTCAATATCTACAGTTACAAAGTATATAAATTTGTAACACATCGGCGAAATGAAATCAAGCCAATATGTTCCAACACAGATGAAAAATATGGTGAAGCGCTACACTCGGTACGCATACAACCGAACTCGGTCTTCAGTAAACTCATCGTGGACGAACAAATGGGACCTTTAGACGCCGCGAGTGAGACACTCCCAGAAAATGAGACTTCATTCAAACGGTTGTGTGGAGGATACTTTATATTTATTCAGGGCTACACGAATGCAGTTTCGTAAATCACACGTGAATGGGGTTACGTGGGGATGATAATTAAAGCTCCCGCTTAGTGTTCAGTGCGAGTTGTTAGTGAGATACGTGACACGGTTAGGTATTGATGGATTTTTATTAAATGAGAATAATTTTATTTTTACATTGGTAAGAGAAAAATATTTCATATCGTCTGATTCAGGTCCAAATGTATTTTAGAATCAGATACTCAGTTACTACGTCATCTTCTGAATCGAATGAGTCATTAGTATCAAATTGGTGGAGCTGGTCAATTTGTACAGCTGTCTCAGGTTAGTACAGTATGTTATCATCATTAGCCCATATACATTCCACTGCTGGGCACGGGCGGACTACAAAATGTAGTCCAATTGTACTTCATTCTTTTTGTATATTGTTTTGTTCATTATTTCTTAGTGTACAATAAAGAGTTTATAAATAAATAAAAAATGTATGCACCAATTCATCATCCAGCCCATATACGTCCCACTGCTGGGCACGAGCCTCCTTTACCATTGAGAGGGTTTAGGCCTTAGTCCACCACGCTGGCCTGGTGCGGGTTGGCGGACTACACACCTAAGAAATTCCTAAGAACTTTTAGGTGTGCAGGTTTCATCACGATGTTTTCCTTCGCCGTTAAAGTACGTGATAATTCATTGTGAATACACACATAACTTGTAAAAGTCAGAGGTGTGTGCCTGGGGTTTGAACCCGCGACGGTCGAGATTCTCGACCGCGTGCCTAAACCTCGAGGCCATCACGACTTCACCAATGCACCAATTAATTAGACAAGTGCGATTATAGAACAAACATCAGAATACAACTTAGTACATGTTCATAATTCATATGACACCACAGAAACATCGTTTTAATAATCCGTGTTTGAAATCGAGTTAGCAAATCAACATATATTAGATTCATGATCGTTTCTAGATAGCCAATTACATAATTTATCCTAGATAATTTGATAGCAAATTGTCTCATTGTGTATATTTAGGACAGGCTAAAGTTGACAAAATTAAAGAAAATGTTTTACTTTATTAACAGTGTTTCAGATGTATAGGAAATGAAATATTGCCTTAAAAAAGAGCCGTTGATTTGGAAGCTAAATAGCGATTTTTTCGGTGAGAGAAGTTACTAGGGTGTCATGGTATGTAAAATCCTCCATGGTAATTGAAGTTCGCGTTACAGGATTAGCCTGTTTAAAAACTGTATGGTGGTAGTATAAGCAGTGATGGCCTCGAGGTTTAGGCGCGTGGTCGAGAATTTCGGCGGTCGCAGGTTCAAACCCCAGGTACACACCTCTGACTTTTCGAAGTTATGTGTGTATTCACAATGAATTATCACTTGCTGTAACGGTGAAGGAAAACATCGTGATACAACCTGCACACCTAAAAGTTCTTAGGAATTTCTTAGGTGTGTAGTCCGCCAACCCGCACTAGGCCAGCGTGGTGGACCAAGGCCTAAACCCTCTCAGTTGTAGAGGAGGCCCGTGCCCAGCAGTGGGACGTATTGGGCTGATGATGATGATGGTAGTATATTCGTCTCCGCTCCTATAGTGACGACCATACACATACGTAAAGGCGTAAAACCAACTTAGTCCTAGTGATATTCTACGATCAATTGGACACCAGTACCGACACCACGAACGGTGCTGTCATTTTGTCGGGATAGTACAAGTATTTAAGTATTGACAGCCCCGTGGCGCAGTTGGCTAGATACCAGCTTGCGAAACGAGAGGCCGCGGGTTCGATCTCCGCACCGAGACAAATGTCTGTGTAATCCACAAGTATTTGTTTCGGGTCTGGGTGTTTGTGAGACCGAAAAGTCTCTCTTAGTTTCTGATACCCACGACACAAGACTTGTATCTTAATGTGGGGTCAGAACTATGTTTGTGACTGTTGGGTGTATTTATTATTATATTATTATCATTATTTGTGCGATTCATAAAAAAGAAAATTTTAAAATACTCATAGGTACTCAAGCGGGTAAAAACGGTTCTCGGATGAGTTTAACTCAATAGCCAGTCAATCAAATGCAGTTACTGACGAGTTTTAATATTCCGAATTCCGATATAAATAAATTACATTTATTAAACGGCATCATAAAAGGGAAGTATAATTCATTTGGGTTTTGTTAATTGGATTCGCAGCGAAAATTACAGAATGTGGTTAACTACAGTGCATCATCATTAATTAAAGGAAGTTATTTAAATTCACAGTACATTGTTGACACGTAGCTGTGGCATAAAATGATCATCATCAGCAGCCCTTATACGTCCCGCTGCCGGGCACGGGCCTCCTCTACAACTGAGAGGGTTTAGGCCTTAGTCCACCACGCTGGCCTAGTGCGAGTTGGCGGACTACACAACTAATTAATTCCTAAGAACTTTTATGTGTGCAGGTTACCTCACAATGTTTTCCTTCACCGTAAAGTAAGTGATGATTCATTGTGAATACACATAAAGGTAACTTCCAAAAGTCGGAGGTAGGTGGTAATAGACCGCGCCTCTAAGCTTCGAAGCCATCACTACTTCTTCTAGCATGAAATAGCGCTTGATATCGCGAAGTTTCGTGCCTCGTGGTCTCGCGGTACAAGTATGTGCCGTGGGATCTAGAGGTCCTGGGTTCGATTCCCGGGTCGGGCAAAGTGTTATTGGGTTTTTCCATTAGGAAATTCTCAGTAACAGCACGGAGTCTGGAAATGTGCCCGAAAAACGGCAATAGGCTCGCCCCCTATTACGTGGGACTGATACATACCTGGCGAAATGTGGGTTCAGAAATGCACCTCTGCCTACCCCTTCGGGGAATACAGGCGTTAGTTTATGTATGTATGTATGTATCGCGAAGTTTACGCCTCGATTTCTGGAGTAGGAATTATCATTTGGCATTTCAGTATCAGTGCGAAGTTTACTCATAAACGCGATTAAATATTGCGCTGCTAAAAACTAGTGAAACATGGCTGTAGATATACACTTCTGCCTACACCTTAAGGAACATAAGCGTATGTACTCGTATTTAAGCTGGTAGCGTCGAGTGTCGTTTTCAATTGTTTCACAGCAAATTCTGTGCTCCATGTTACGTAGGAGTGTCAATTATTTCACGGAAAGTGCAAGTTCTTTGCACTCCTGTACACGTAAACATAGGGAAGAAAGTTCTTGAGAGTCTGAGCTCGCACTGTGAATATACGATTTTACTATAATACCTTTGAAGTAGTAATATTAATAAAGTTTGTATTTTTCATCGTATAAAAAAGGACAATATTGTGTCGCATGTAATTTAACATTATTCGTTAGCAATAAATATTAAATACGATAGTTAATATATAATTTAGACTGAATTTTTATTTATCCTATTATTAAGAAAATATTAATGGTTGAATTTTTTGATGTGTCTATATAGCTATATAGCTATCTAGTATCTACATACATATTATGTCAGTTGGTTTTGTCCCACTACTACGCAAATCAAATCGCCAACTTTTCTATACGATTCATGAACATAAGCCGATTGCTCCCAACTAATCTATATATATTTCCCAAGACAATTAATAATTAATTACAATCAACCGTCCGGATCATCATCATCATCATCATCATTAGTCCATATACGTCCCACTGCTGAGCACGGGCCTCCTCTACAACTAACAACCGTCCGGATACCACCCACAAACTTTTACACTCACACAAACGAGACTTTTATCTTACAAACACCCAACCTTGAAACAATTATTCCTTGACTACTCAAATATTTAAGGTATGGAAATCAAACCACAGCCTCTAATTTTACAGAGGCTGCAGAAGTCTCTGGAAGCATCATAGTTCTACTAACCTAGTTTACATACATACATAAACTCACGCCTGTATTCCCCGAAGGGGTAGGCAGTGGTGCATTTCTGCACCCACATTTCGCCAAGTATGTATCAGTCCCACGTAATAGGGGGCGAGCCTATTGCCGTTTTTCGGGCACATTTCCAGACTCCGTGCTGTTACTGATAATTTCCAAATGTAAAAACCCAATAACACTTTGCCCGACCCGGGAATCGAACCCAGGACCTCTAGATCCCACGGCACATACTTGTACCGCGAGACCACGAGGCAGTCCTAACCTAGTTTGTTATTTATAAATAAACTCACCACGAGGCTTCAGTGGAATTTGAGCGCCAACAAAATTTTATTACATGACTAATGCGCGCTATAACGCAATCGTGGAAGTCGGGCCGTGGCTTGGCTTCGTCTGCTCTACAAATAAGACCCGACGTTAATTTACTACCTTAAGCTGTAAAAACAACGGCATGTCATATTTCTGGGTGTTTTTGCTTTTCTTTCTCACATGGGAGTTTAATTGTCATATTAATTTGTTGTTGCTAATGTTTCCAACATTTTATGCCTACAAGGAGTGACCGGAGGTTTACTGCATTTTAAGTCCCTCGTAACGTAATAGAAGAAAATTTAATCTCAATCGGACTGAATTCTGGACTCCGAGGGAATATAGTGAATAAAACTATAGGCTCCTTCAAACCCGATTCTCTCAATCCCATGATGCGTTATGCTGCGGGACCATTGCGGCCGTCCATTTCTTAGCATAATGTCATTAGTTTTCGTCTTAGCTTCTTTCAAGGTCGGAGTCGCTATTCGTAAATTAATATAAAAAGCTTTTTTTACTTAGTCATCGTCAGCCCATATATGTACATACGTCCCACTGCTGGGCACGGGCCTCCTGCACAACTGAGAGGGTTTTAGGCCTTAGTCCACTATGCGGGCCTAGTGCCGGTTGGCGGACTACACACCTAAGAAATTCCTAAGAACAAAAGTTCTTATTTTCTTAGGTGTGCAGGTTTCCTCACGATGTTTTCCTTCACCGATAAAGTATGTGATGTGCCTGGGGTTTCTTCTTTGGGGCGATTCTCGACCGCATGCCTAAACCTCGAAGCCATCACTACTTTTTCCTTAACAATTTTTTTTATATTTATTTTAACTCATTCTTAGTGTGAAATTGACTTAAATTCGCCGATTCAGAATTGCCGATACAATATAAGGCGGGATATCAAGATACAATGTACCTATCAATAATAATGGAAATTGTCCTATCATTTTAAAAAGTAATAATATTTATTTTACTACCTCTTCAGTAGCCTTAACCAACCAGCTACTTTCACACAAAAAATCTAATAAAAAATTAGAATTTCTTTGCTTATCGATATTTATTCGCAAAAAATCGCTATTCTATAAAAGTACTAGGTTAATGTTAAATATTCCATTGATAAATTTCTTTATATGCCTATTACTACAATTAATTAAACTCACAAAGTAAAGTAAGTAACACGACACTAAATACCTGGAAAACATATCGATAATCGACAATCGATAGAGTCACGTCCGGAATCGATTCTGAATCGAATGGACGGTAAACGTGCCGATTTATTTGCTGAATAAAGCGGGTTAATGGTGCTTTATATAGTCCATATAAGCAGTGCAATGTAACTCATACTTCTTTTATTTTTCTGCTGTTAAAGGCATGACCGGATTTTCTGATCGGAATTTATCCGTGGATTCAGGTGAATCTAAGAAGCATTCCTGATGTTAAGAGAATGTTTGAAGTCTTTCTTTTAATCCAATAAAGCATTAATACATAAAAATGATTTTACAAGCCGCAAAAGATGTCCCAAACATCAGCAGCCTCCATGGCTCGTGAAACACGGGCCGCGGGTTTGATCCCCGCATCAAATTTTTCATCATCACATTGTTTTACTAATATTAAATATAGTCTTCGGTTTCTTCCTGGTTAGACACAATACATTACACGATACATTTGACTTGATGCAAACCTAATTTCAAAAATACCAAAAAAATAAATAAAAAAAACATTATCTTTATTTACACTATTAACCGGACTATACGGATTTGCTACTGCAGTAGAATCAGATTTTTAGCGATATCACAGAATTCACGCTTATTCATGACATGTATAGGATTCCAGGTAATCTGATGATCTTGCATATAATCTTAACATCTTCGATGTACAACCAGAAAAAAAATAGTTTTGAAGGCACAGGCTTTATTAAACTCGCGTTATTTTCAGTTATGGATTTTAAGTTACTCAAAGTACTACTGACGAGGTTAAGCTTCTAATGCGAACCAATCCGAACTCGACAAAAAAATAAACAAATTCGATAGGCATCAACCAGCGAAGCCGTCATAATGGGCAATTACGCTGAACAAACGACATTGAAAGTATCTCGATAATTGACAATCGATAAGAGTGCCGTTGTAATCGATTCATTCGAGTGTTGGGTAAATGTGCCGATTTGTTTGCTGTTAGAATCGTTTTGATGGGGCTTCACGCACGGTCAGCGATGTACAATACAATAAGCTCTTTCGTGTAATTAGCTCTAAATATAAATTGTAAAAAGTCGTGATAGCCTCAAGGTTTAGGCATGCGGTCGAGAATCTCGACAGTCGCGGGTTCAAACCCAAGGCACACACCTCTGACCTTTCGAAGTTATGTGTGTATTCACAAATAATTATTGAAAACCTTATTTCTTAGGTGTGTAGTCCGCCAACCCGCAATAGGCCAGCGTGGTGGACTAAGGCCTAAACCCTCTCGGTTGTAGAGGAGGCCCGTGCCCAGCAGTGGGACGTACATATGTATATGGGCTGATGATGATGATGAATTGTGATGTACAGATATTATGTTCACTTGTTTCATAATTACGAATGGTACTAGTTCTAAAATGTATTGAAATTAATTACGAGTAGAGCATTCATTTGGAAATTCGTAAATTATGATATATTTTTGTTTGGAAATGAGTGTGGTAATTCTCCGGAGATACAGACGCACATAAGTGCGTGTAATGTCCACGTTTGTATTGGGTTCAATATTTTTGGGAGTATTTTAAAGAGAAACCAATATTCCCTATGCCTTTAAAAAAGTCTTATACCTTTTAGAATACATAAAAGTATAAAACTAAGTTAGCTGCGGAATATGGTATAGATAAAAATAGTACGATTTAATTGTGTTCAACACACCACCCGCGCAAGCTGTTTTATAAACATACAATACATTCTTGTTAGTTATAGAATTTATTCCCAAAAATATTATATATAACAAATATGTTATTGTTTTTGTGGTATTTAAAAATAGATTTTAATTTGTTTGGTATTGGAGAATAAGTGGCACCTAATTGGTTAATTGTTATAAGTTTACTCGTGAGCGAATACGATAGACTCATACTATTACTTATATCGATACAATGGGACCCCTCGATACAGGCTTGCCTAGTGAGGGGACCATTTTAGACTGTTACTTGTGGATCAATAATTAATTGCATACGTTATCATTGTACGTTACGTTATTAATAGATAATAAAACTTAATTTTAAAAAAGCTCCAATTTATATGCGTATATTACAATATAACCGCGAGCGCAACCGCGAACAGACATTAGTACACATAAACATTATATTACACCCGGCTAAAATAATATTTTTTACCATAAAAGTTTCCAGATTCAATCTAAACTTGTAATCTGACCTGAATAAATACTGCCGGCGACTGTTCGTTTCGCGTGGAGCTTCACAAAAAATCCGCGAGATGGCGCTTAAATAAAACTCCATGTTTAGTTCGGAATGTCGTTTTAAATGTAAAATATTGAGGGAAATTTCCAAGCTAAGTTCTCTTTGTGGGATAATATCAATAAGTATAATGTTAAATCAGTTACTTTTACGAATGCTGCTACGTAATATCTACGAGTAAGTTTATGTACTACGATATAGACTGTATGTTATGACCCTTAGCGACGATACAACAATTAATGAAAGGGGTCGTAGTATTTTGCTGATTTGTGTATATTGCTCAAGATTTTATGATTTATAAATTATATTGCTTTTATCACACATTGTTACAAATCACTTTCGACTTGATATTTACTTATAAGTTTGCGGGCTTGTTATTATTGTATCAATTTGCTAATATTCTGTAATTCTTCGCGATAATTACAGCAGCCCGCATCGGAAGTGCTGCTGGGTAAAAGTTATTTTCGTTTACAAACTCTATAGTTTAAGTGAAGTTTTCATATATGATTCCATTACGATGTACCTCTTCATAAATAAAAGTTCTAGTCATTAATAAATACAAGGTGGTCAGACGACCTGGTAAAGGTCGCGTGACGTCGCTGGATGCAGGCTGCCTCCAACAGGTCCCTCTGGAAATCATTGGGAGAGGCCTATGTTCCTTGGGCTGATGGATGGATGATAGATTAATAGTACGCGTAAAAATTTCCTGGGATCGGAACATAAAAGTATAAATGCATTATGCAAACGTAATAAACAGCTCACAGTCCAAGTCACAACAACAGAATATGGTTATTTGAATAAAATCGACCAGCTCTCCAGGTCCTATTTCGGTTGTTACAAAATAATAGCATTGTTAAGCCGAGAGTCTTGCGGGAGATTCGATAACGCAACGTATACGAGCACCGGCTGGCAACGTATTCGACGTGTGAGCAAATACGGTTAGGTAATATTTCAAGCCTGTGCTTTTGCGACTGCGGAGCGTAGTGCGAATGCAATATATTTTTGTATGTAGGTCAGATCATAAGTACTCCCGACTATGTGACTATGCGTGTGACAGCCCCGTGGCGCAGATGGCTAGACACCAGCTTGCGAAACGAGAGGCCGCGGGTTCTATCCCCACACCAAGACAAATGTTTGTGTGATCCACAAATATTTGTTTCGGGTCTGGGTGTATGTGAGACCGAAAAGTCTCTCGTAGTTTCTGATACCCACGACACAAGACTTGTATCTTAGTGTGGGATCAGAATAATGTTTGTGGCTGTTGGGTGTATTTTATTTATGTATCACCAAGTTTTTAGTTACTCATCATCTTTGACCAAAGTTGTTTTTTGAGTGTTTTTCATATTTAGGTTAGGTGTTTGACATAGATGGCAGAGATGGCCACCGGGGGATTTTGGTCGGTATGCCGGCATTGGGATTTTGTTAGGGAGCCAGCTCGGCACTAACATCTACGCGGACGTGACGCCGCCGCGCGCTGGGCTGGAAGGCCGGTGACCATACGCTTCCTGCCCCCCTCCCTCCCCCAGGGCTGGCGGGAAATAGAGCCATAATTAGCTTCCCACATACATAACATACATAAACTCACGCCGGTATTCCCCGAAGGGGTAGGCAGAGTTGCATTTCTGCACCCACATTTCGCCAAGTATGTATCAGTCCCACGTAATAGGGGGCGAGCCTATTGCCGTTTTTCGGGCAAATTTCCAGACTCCGTGCTGTTACCGAGAATTTCCTAATGGAAAAACCCAATAACACTTTGCCCGACCCGGGAATCGAACCCAGGACCTCTAGATCACACGGCATATACTTGTACCGCGAGACCACGAGGCAGTCAAATTAGCTTCCCCTCGAGAACAAAAAAAAGGTGTTTAACACAATTATCCTAACTGGACATAAACTACTTATTTCGGAATGCAGTATTTTGGCATGAATATTTTTCTCGGTTTTTAAACTCATACAGAGCTATTGGGGCGTATTAAAGGTCTTTCCATTAGCAACTACACGTGATGAAATTGACGATCCTTTTTCACAAAATACCGACCATCAGAAAATAAGGCTCCCAGAAACTTCCTCGGCAAATGCAACAGTTTTGCTTTACGTCGCTTTTTAGTGATACGGTGGTACCACTCCAGTCAAGCCGGCCTATTCTACCGCAGTCAAAGCTGACTACTGCGTGGTTTTACTTTACATTTTTTTTTCTCTTTTTGTGTATACTAGAAGTAATTTTTTGTATAGACCTCATAACACAAAGTATTTTAATACTACCACCATACAAATGACCAACTCGTAATAAGATTTCGGAAATACAGTAGTAATAGTATCTATGGCTTTGAGGTTTTGGCGCGCGGTCGAGAATCTCGGCAGTCGCGGGTTCAGACCCAGGATCACTTTTCGAAGTTATGTGTGGTATTCATAATGATTTTTATCCACTTTAACGCTGAAGGAAAATATCGTGAAAAAAACACTTAATAGTTCTTAGGGTTTTTTAGATGTGTAGTCTGCCGACGCGCACTAGGCCAGCGTAGTGGATCAATGCCTAAACTCTCACAGTTGTAGAGGAGGCCCGTGCCAAGCAGGACGTAAACGGGCTGGTGATGATGACGACCATCAGTTCGTAAAATAATTATATACATTTCAGTACATTGAGTTGTAAATTCATGAAGTCACGTCTCAATAGAAATGCACACCCCAGTTCTATGTACGGAGTTTCTCATAAGTTCATAAGGTCTTATTCTTCTTTCATCATTTCAGTCATGTACTGCACATGACGTCGACGCCCACCAGTTTATTTTAACCAGGAAATTTATACCTTGCTAAAGGTACTTACTTAAAGTTATTGTAAATACCTATTAACTACAAAGCAGCGACACTAGAATTTTGTCGGAAGTCAGGAGTCGAATGGACGTTCCACACAGACACAAGCCCTGATTGTAAGTCACTATCCAATCAGTCCCGCTGGCAGCAATCGGCCTTTGTAAAGTTACTGGGGTGATCACGATAATCCAGGAGTATTCTCTACAGGTGCTATAAATTTATTAAGTGTTATTGTTAGTGTCATAATGATTTGGTAACTCTTTAGTTGTCTTTAATATATATTTTTAAAGGTCAAAATAGAGTTAACTCTTAAACGCCAAAAACTATGTTACTCCTTATTAATCGACAAAATCACAACAAAAAAATCTCAACAACTTAATTATACAAATATACAATTTCATTACATCTTATTATTGGATAGTTAATGCTACTATTGTTTACATTTTAATATTGTATGCTTCTTATATTTATTATATTATTATTATAAAATAAATATAGTTTTAGCAAATCTTTTAATCAAAACAATAATTCTCATACATGTTATAGTAATTATTTCTAACCGTCACGTTTTCATGTGTAAATCAATACAATTTTAATAAAAGTTGTGACAACTAAACGTCATTTAAAGATAGAAAGGCCTCCTTTTTTAACCATCTCACCGGACGAAGCTGGGCTTGTATTGTCTCATAAAATCCAGCAAATTCCTGCAATGTGGGGACAACACTCGAAGTTTAATCGACGAAGCTGCACGGACGGTAAACGACCACCCAGATTGGTGGTCACCACCGATGGCCCTGTGATAGTGACGTCACTGTATTAAAGGCTTTGTCGCCGGTCTCGGCTCGACAGCTCTCAGCCTGAAGATACAAAATTAATGTTAGTCTATTCATATTTATGCTACGCTTGTCTCACTTTCGGAATTGTTGATCTTTGACGAAGTTCAGGGCGATGTGGAATACTGAGGTTGAAGAAACAAAACTGTTTTATTAGACTAGTCAGCTAGCTTAGACAGCTTTGTTGACCTGCGTTCGGGAGGTCTTAGGTTAGATTCCCGGGTCGAATATTTTTTTTGAATTTTTTCGTTAGCAATTTCTTAGTAGCAGTAAGCAGTTTAAAATATACCGGTAAATGGCTCTTGACTCTTCCCTTTTTACATGTGTGCAAAAGTAAGTAAATGTATGCTCCTTGGGGACCCAGATGATAGGGTACGTATCCTACTGTCACCTAACCATTCCATCGCCATTTTGAACAATACAAGTGCGTCGCTTTTCAGTATATAGGTAGGTCAAAGTTTACCCGGTATAAATGAGCCGGCATAATTTTTTCGACTGGTCAGAGATAATTGAAATCATTTTTCGCCAGTCAATAGCCAGTACAATCATAAATAAAAAATACCAACGCTTTACGAGTTTGCGAACACCTAACAACACACAGGTGCATTTAATTACGCCAGTATAAAAACATTCAACATAAATAATCGAAATGAGTCACAAAAATGTCGTACATATAAAACATCCCATAAACGTCCATTGTTGTTGAACGTCTGAATAAAGTTTAATCGACAGCGGTTCGATACGACACAATACGGCACAATACGGCGGACGGCGGCATTTCACCAATACACCGGCACATTTACGGACATCGCAATGGTTATTCGATTCGCGTCAATAAAATCTGATAATCTACAACGGTAAAAAATCTGGTCAGGCGCGAGTGTGGGGTTAGGTGGTACGTTCTGTAGTTTTTACATAGATTTGTGAGTGTGGAACTTTACATTTAAATTAATATAAAATTAATATATATAGGCAATAAAAAAAAAATATATATATATAAAGAGGAAAGGACCTAGAGGTCCAGGGTCGGGCTAAGTGTTAGTGGGTTTTGTCATCAGGAAATACCAGTATAATATTATAGGCTTGCCTCCTATTACGTGGGACTGGTACCTGTACCTGATTCATACCTGGAGAAATGTGGGTGCAGAAATGCACATCTGGAAATGCATACCTCTTCGTTGGATAGGTGAGGTTATGTATGTATGTATGAAAGTTTTGTACTTTTATGTCATCAGCCCATATACGTCCCACTGCTGGGCACGGGACTCCTCTACAACTGAGAGGGTTTAGGCCTTAGTCCACCACGCTGGCCTAGTGCGGGTTGGCGGACTACACACCTAAGAAATTCCTAAGAGCTTTTAGGTGTGCAGGTTTCATCGCAATGTTTTCCTTCGCTGCTAAAGTACGTGATAATTCTTTGTGAATACACACATAACTTGGAAAAGATTTCTCGAGATTCTCGACCGCGTGCCCAAACCTCGAGGCCATCACGACTACTACTTTCATACGTTTGTATCAACTTAAAATCTTCTTAACCTATTTAAATATTTTTTGGTATCGACGTAGATACGATCTTCGAACGTAAGATAGGCTACTTTTACTTATATAATTACGTCCGGACGGAGCGCAGCCGAGCCGCTAGTTCATTATTTGACAGTTTGGCGCATTTGGCTAAATACTAGCTTGCAAAACGAGAGGCCTCCCGATTCCCGAAAAGTCTCTCATAGTTTCTGATACCCGCGACACAAGACTTCGACACAAGATATCTTAGTATGGGGTCAGAACTATGTATGTGACTGTTGGGTGTATTTATTTTTTATAAAAAAGAGGATAGAGAAACGAACATCATTTACATAATACTATCATATTAAAATAATCATGATAGCTGATTTACGCTATTTCCAAAGAGACGACATGCCGCCACAGCAATCATGTCAAGTATAATGCTGTTTAAATAGTGTCAAGTGGAGGGGCGTCCAACTCGCCATTGGATACAGTTATAGCCGCTTGGTGATATAAGTATTCTTCAAGCTATATTTAATGAGAGAAAGATTATAATAGGAAATAATACTCAGAATGTTGCAATATTCCATAGCTAGACAAAAAATGATATACAGGGCGTATTCAGACCATGATCGGAAACCGTGATTACAAACCCCTGGTGTTAAAGAAAATCCCGACAAAAAAAAAAAAATTGAAGTTTTCCTAACAACTACAAAAATTTTATACCTCCATAGGTACCATCCATATGATTGTAAGAAAAACTTCATAATTTTGTTTTTTGTCGGGATTTTCTGCTATTACCTGCCTTAGTTTCCGATCACGGTCTGAATACATTCTGTATAATGGCTAGACGAAAAGTGACTTCGAAGTACCTTTTCCTAAATATATTAAGGTTATCAAAAATGTGTAGAATTATCAAACACATACGTTCTTCTTAGTTGTGCGACGTAAGTGAGCGTGAGGTAAGATCGACAGCTCTCGGATTCTATTACCGGATGATAAAAAGTTTAAAGGCCTTACCTTACGTATTGAGGTAGAAGTTTAGTTAATGTTCCTAGAAAGTGGCAATAGGTTCGCCGTCTTTCAACTTTAAAACACAGTTGTTAAAATGTGATTGTAAAAATTCATCTCAACCCTTTTAGGGGTGTATGCATGAGTAAGTGCAATATTTAAACCTCTTTAATTAATATATAATATTAGAAATGAGAATATTAATAGATTTAAAATAAAGATTTATTCGGCCAGGAGCCGTAACAAACATTAAAAATTAAAATTACTAAATAAATATTAACATTACTGAGTGTAAATTGAAAACACAAGACACGCGTAGACGTTCGGACAGAGCTACCGCACTGTAAAACGGCCGATGAGCGAGTGTGTCTGTGGCGCTCAACACTGCAACAGCGCCCGTTATATAGGCAGCCGACGTGATGACGACGACTGCTTTCTTTTTTTTTTTTTTTTTTTTTTTTTTTTTTTTTTTTTTTTTTTTTTTTTTCCTACGGGGAAAATCCTATTTACGGACGGTGTGTCGGACTCACCGGCGCCTTCCGACCCAGCATGGATGTTACCGCCCGTTGTCGGGCGGCCGCTGGGCCGGGTCCCTACCAAATATCAATGCGCCGTAATACCGACTAAAAACCCCGCGACGGCCACCATCAGCGCATTCAACGAGACGGCCCCGGAATACCCTGAAGCCAGAGCTATGGATTGACCCGGGACCGCCTCTGCGCGGTGCCAAAAGGCACACCGAAGCAATTGTTACCCCTCGGGGGCCGCCAAGGTAGGGACGGCGGCCCCGCGTGGCCTCTGGGCGCCGGGCTAGATATTCGCCCGGCGCCTCCTACGTCGCCTGTTGCGACGAGCGGGATCGGTCTGCTCCCGATCCCGCTCCGCGCTCTCCTTCTGCGAAATGACACGTTCGCAGAAGGAGAGCATAGCTTTCCACGACCTCCGGCTGCCGACCATGGCGGCGACCACGGTCGGCAGCGAGAGGTCTCTCCCCACGACCGCTACGAGAGCGCTGCGCTCCTCGTCCCAGGCTGGGCACTCCTCAAGCGTGTGCTGGGCCGTGTCCTCACGGCAGTTGCCACAATGGTGGCACACGGCGGTCTCCTCCACTCCGACGATGCGACACAGGTACGCACCGAAGCTGCCGTGCCCGGTGAGCACCTGCGTCAGCCGGAAGGTCGGCGCACCGTGGCGCCTGTCCATCCACTGCTGGAGGACAGGACGCACTGCCGCGACGGTCGCCACGCCAGCACTTGGACTCTCCAGCCTGGAACGCCACTCCTCCACGGCGGCGCTGCGGAGGGAGGCCAGCATGGCCTCGACCTCTCTTGGGGCCGGTCTCTGTCCGGATCGCCGGTACGCCTCCTCCCGCCAGAAGAACACTGACGAGAGGGACTTGGCGTCCAGCTCCCAGGGCAGAGTACCCGCCAAAACGCAGGCCGCCTCGTGCGAAATCGTGCGGTACCCTCTAACGATTCGCTGCGCCACCATACGTTGCGGACGATGCAACAAGCGGACACAGCGAGCGCCGAGGGAATTGGCCCACACGGGACACCCGTACAGGGCCATGGACCGCACGACTCCAGCATAAAGGCTTCGGCAAGGGAAGCCAGGACCATTAATGTTGGGCAGCAGGCGACCGAGAGCGCCCGCTGCCCGGACCAACTTCGGCGACAGCATCTCGAAGTGCGCACGGAATTTCCATCGACTGTCCAGAATCAGACCTAAGTACTTCATCTGGGAGCCGATGGGAATCCGCACGCCCTCCACCGTCAGGTGTGCCTCCGGCGGTGGCCTAGACCGAGGTCCGTGAAAACACAGAGCCTCGGTCTTGTGCAGGGCCACCTGGAGGCCAAGTCGCCGAATCCTGCCCACCACGAGTTCGGTCCCGAACCCGGCGAGCAGGGCGGCCCACTGTGGGGTCCTGGCCGTCGCTGTCACCAACGTGTCGTCCGCATAGCAGACGACAGCGACGCCCCGAAGGTTGGCACCACGAAGCACCCAGTCGTAACCGATGTTCCACAGGAGCGGCCCGAGAACCGAGCCCTGTGGAACACCGCACGACACCGCCCGACGGTGCCACCCGTCGGCGCCCGGATACACGACGTACCTGTCACACAAGTACGCCTGCACCAGACGCCGTAGGTAGGGCGGAACCTCGTGGTACCGCAGTGCCTCATTGATGCAGGCCCAGGGCATGGTGTTAAATGCGTTGGCGATGTCGAGTGACACCGCCACGACGCACTTGCCCCGAGACACTGCATACTCCGCCTGTGCCCTGACTCGCAGAATCGCGTGTATCGCCGACCGGCCCCTCCGGAACCCGAACTGGCAATCTGCCAGGTCCGGGCCCGTGCTCTCCAGATGCTCGACGAGGCGCGCGTGCAAGATACGCTCAAAGAGCTTGCACACCTCGTCGAGCAGCACGATGGGCCGGTACGCCGACGGCGACTCTGCGGGTCGCCCCTCTTTCCTCAACAGGACAAGCTTGCCCGTCTTCCACCGCGACGGGAAGCTGCCCTGCTGCAGGCACGCGGAGAACAGGCTGCGGAGCCTCGTGCCCAGCGACTCGACGGCGAGCACCCAGATACGTCCAGGCACCCCGTCGAGCCCCGGGGCCGAGTTCTTGCCCCGCAGCCGAAGCACTGCCGCCTCCAGCTCTTCAGGCGACACCTCCGGGATATCCCTTGCCGAAACCAACGACGATGGCGCCGGTGGACGTGGCGCCATCGGTGGAGGAGTGAACTCCTCGGTGGCCGGGAACAAAGCCGCGACGACGTCCTCGACGAGGTCTGCCCGAAGACTCTCCGTCAGCGGGGGCGCCCATGGGCGGAGCTTGCTCAACGCCACACGGTATGGACGCCCCCACGGATCTCTATCGAGAGACCTCCGGGACTCCTCGTAAGCCGCGGCCTTTGCTCGTGCAATGGCCACCCGCAGCGCTCTCTTCGCCCCTCTGTGGAGGCCGTAGAGCAGCCGCTCCTGTTCGTCGTCGCCAGGTCGGCGGACCCGACGACGACGGTGCCTGGAGAGTCGGCGTAGCGCAGCCGCGCAAGACGCGCGCAGCTGCGAAAGCTCCGCCGACCACCAGTACACCTGGCGCTTCACCGGGAGGCGGGTGACCCGGGGCATCGACGCGTCGCAGACGCGCGACATCGCCACCCCGAACCATTCCGCCTCCTCCTCGACCCGCACCGGTCCGTCCGGTACGGAGATCCACGCCTGAACAAGAGCGGCCTCTTCCGCAGCCTCCGCATCGAGGCGCTTAGCGGCCCACCGCCGGCCGCCCGTGAATCGGGTAGCGGGACCACCACCGGGCTGGGTAGGGGCCCGGGAAGCAGAGACGCTGTACCGGATGTAACGATGATCGGACAGCGTCTCCTCGTCAACCAGGACCTTCCAGCCCCGGACACGGCGGGCAAGGGCCGGGGTGGCGAACGTTATGTCCACCACCGAACCGCCATTATGCCGCACGCACGTGTCCTCCGACCCCCGATTCAGGACGACCAGCCCGATGGAGATCGCCCATTCCTCCAGGGCCCTACCCCGCGCATCCGTCACCGACGAGCCCCAAGCCAAGGACTTGGCGTTGAAGTCACCGGCGACTAGCACGGGGTAGGACTGACTGCCTTGCACCACCAGGGCCCCCAGGCGGACCAGAAAGCTCTCGAATTCCGCCAGGGACCTGTTGGGAGAGAAGTACACTCCTACGACCCAAATCCCTCCCAACAGGACCGCCACGCATCCCGAGCCCTTCGCTACTTTTTCGAAGGGCGGGGATCCGGCGGCGCCCCGAGTGATGACGGCCACCAAGCCATCTAGGTCCCCAGCCCAGTCATCCCGGGAAGGAACAAAGTATGGCTCGGAGAACACAGCCACTTGAATCGACCACTGCGCCAGGCACTGAACAAACAAATCCTGCGCCCTGGCGCAGTGATTGATGTTCGCCTGGAGGAAGTTATGTGCCATACTAACTATGGGCGATCTCCATCATCTCCGGGGTGGGCGGTTTCGGCCGCGCCACAACCTCAGATCTCGCACCGTGTAAAGAGCGGTGCGGGACGGAGGAGGCGACGCAAGCCTTAGCGCCCACCCTGTGCCCAGCGGGCTTACCCGCAGCTGCACAGATTGTGCAGTGCGGGTCCGCTTGGCAATCACGGGCCTTATGGCCCTCTTGACCGCACCGGTAGCAGATCCCGGTGCGGTCACACTCCGCGGTGCACTTTATCCTTACGTGCCCCCGAAAGAGGCACCGGAAGCACCGCAAGGGCCTAGGCTCTAAAAGCCGGACCCCAGCCGACACCCAGCCCACCAAGACGCGTCCTGCCCTGGTGAGCTTTTCAGCCGCTTTGGCCGGGCACCGGAGCCAAACGGCGCCCATACCGGAGCGCTCGGCCCGGATTTCCCCCACCCGAATATCTTCGGGCGAGCACTCGCCGAGCCGAGCGACGGCCGCTGCGACTGCCTCGGGGGTGACGGACTCGTCCAGCCCCGAGATGCGCAGCTCCGCAGTCTTGACGGGTCGGCTGACGCGAACGCCCTCCGACCCGGCAAGTACCTCCCTCATCTTGCTGATGAGGGAGTCGGCCCTTGCCTCCGACTCCGGCCCGGGCACCTCGAAGATGTAGCCCCCGGTGGCTCCTCGTCTGGCCTTCATACCGGCGATGCCCAGGCTAGTGAGGTCCACGTGAGTTTTGACCTCGCGCAGTACCTGGGCATACGTCGTGCCCCGCTCCAACGCCTCCGGCAGCACCGTCAGAGTGACGGCGGCTCTCTGCGGGAGGCGGAGCTGGGGCACCGGCTTGCGCGGCGGCTGTGTCGGCTGGGGTTTAGGGGGGGCGGTGGTGTTGTGCCCCCCAGACTTCTTCTTTTTCTTTTTCCCCCGCTTTACCACCTCGGTCCATGGAGTTTCCATGGACACGGGTGGCGGGGGGAGAGAACGCGGAGCTGGCGTCGGTAGACGCGGTGCCAGGCGCTTTCGGTTCCCCCGCTATGACGACGACTGCTACCCGACACCAATTTATGTCTAATAATCTATACATTTCTATACACATAAATAAAATTGGAGTGTCTGTTTGTGATATTGAAATAACCGCTTTTTAATAAATGCATATGGATGTATACAGGGTACATATACCAAACGTTTTTTACAATTTTTGTCTGTCTGTCTGTATGTTAAAAAAAAACAAAATTCTTATTTAAAAAAAAAAAATATTTTTCCGCGCGGACGAAGTCGCGGGCACAGCTATATATTATAAAAAAAAAACAACATGTAGGTACACTATTTTACAGAAGACTCAGAGTTCTCACAAAGGCTTGGACTATCTGTTTCAATTGTTGAACCCTAAAAAGACATCGTTTAGCCCGCCCGGCCCACCGCCCCGACAAACGCCAATGAATATCACCACAATAATTCAGAGTCGCGTAATTTCCGTGCCGTCAGTTTCATGCGGCTCGATCTAGTCCGTTCGTATACTACGTCACACTTAGGGCGTGGTCTGAGTGTCGGCGGAATTGCTTAGAAGTGGTATTCAAAGGACTTGTGTTAGGAACCAATCGCTGGTTTAATTTTGTATTAGATGTATATAGTTAGATACGTGTCAATTGATTCGTGATTTATGATGATGTGTTGTTAATGTAAAGGTGGAATTTATAGATGTAGTTTTGCAATATAGTTTATCGCTGGTATGAAGAAAATCTAGAATCATTTAATTATGTGAAATACGGTTGGATGATACCGTGATGAGATAATACATAAAATAAATAGAAAGAAAAACGTTTTTGCTTTATTAAATAAACATTTTAGTCCAGGAAATGTAGTTTTCTAGAAATTATTTATCAAGATATTTTAGCTTTGCCCGCATATATATAAAAATTCCGGATTCTTTAGGTACCATATAACATAAAAACTGAAGTTTACCTTCGTATTTCATACAATTCTCTAAAAGCCTTTTAAAAACTATACTCTCATTGTTACTCCGCTACTCGCCTTCACTCACACCTTAGTTCCTTCAAACGCATCGGAAGCAACCCGACGCATCCGTCCCTCTCTTCCATTGTATTTTTAGAGCAGGACGCCGACATTTGCGGTTAAGCTTCGACATGTATATGCAATGACACCGAGCCGGTATCGAGGACCGGACAACACTGGGTTTGACGGTTTGCGGTCGCTGTGGCGAAGATTTAATGAGAAGTTTGAGGTGTGCTGAAGTTTTTTAATTATTTCTTCAGCAAAAGGATTAGTTAAGATTCCTCGTGGAATTATGGAAGATGACAGCAGTTTACCGGACCATGTCACTTTTGTGGACTTTGAAATTTAAGCACAACTGATTTCTCAGAAATTTAAGAAAAACCAACATTCTTGCCTGTGTCTCCGAAGGGTTAGACATTCTTCGAAAAGATTTCAAGACTCCGTGCTGTTATTAAGAATTTAATAATGGAAAAGCAACAACACTTCGCGTCATCCGCTAATCAAAATCTTGTAGATCGCACACGCTTATGCTGCGAAACACAAGGCAGTGGATTATTCCGACTAAGCGATAAATAACCTTTAAAAGATCGCGTCTAGAATAAACCGTTTCATACGCAATAAAAATGAACAACGTTCATTTGTACTACGTTATACCATTTTCAACCTTCTGATTTATTTCCATATTGTATACACCATATCGCGTTACTTCGTTAAACAAACTATGCGGCTAGCATATTTGTTAACATACTATATTTCTGATACAAAGTAAACCAACTAAAATAATTGAGGTCGTACTGGCGCAGTTGAAAAACATTGCTACAAATACAAATTTAGTTTCTGCAAAAAATGAAAAAATACTTAAAAATTCTAAATTGGATATATGATACATAGTCAATCAATATGTTGAGTTGTATAATTTATGAATATTAAGGTACCTTCCAATACGTTTCATGGATATATTTTCAGTAGCAGCACGATGTTTGGAATTCTGGTCCAGAAACGGCAATAGGCCCCCTATTATATGGGACCGACATACAGGCGTACGTATGTATGTGTGTGTGTGAATATATATATATTATTATATATATACTATAAGTATATATATAGTAATATATACTATATATACTATAGTATATATATACTATAAGCGGTACCCTTGTGCGTGTTACTATAGCAGATTTTACACGTTTTGTATGGTGGTCCTTATCTGTCTAAAAACGAATAATCTACCATCACCAGCTTCCATTCGATCTTACGCCAAACATTTTTGCGACGACGGTCAAACCGTTTTATTCCTAATTCAAGGCTGATTACATACCACTTACAAAATTAAAGCATTAGTCATTTTACATTATCGTCAAGTAAATTGCTTAGATCGTTGACTAAAATATATTTCATCCTACTCCAGTTCATAGCAAACACGCTGATGTTTAATATCATAATTATTAATATCATAAATTTAATAAGAACACATAAACTCTGTATAACATGTGTCGCCGTCGCTGGGTATTTCGCTCCAATTACTTACTGAAATTCCAAGAGTACTTACTTACTTGATGAAATTTCGACCATACTCGGCCCCTTACACGGCGGGGAGTATACATTTTATGACTTGTATATTCTTTTTATAGGAGTAGTGAATGGGGTAGCGATAGCTTAGATGAAGGTAAAATCGAGCATGAACGAATGTCGCAGGTTCGTTAGAATTTTTGAATTAAGAAAAGTTTTTATGTATCTGGTCGAGAAATAGGTCGCTATAGTATGCAACCTACCGTAAATGTTATGGTTGAGATGGGTCTACCAAAATACCACCAGAGGTATTCTTCAATCTTTGTAAAATACAAAAGAAAAACTTCATGACAAGTGAATGTTTGAGACTTTAATTTTTAATTTATATGTCAAATATACAACGTTATTGAAAATCAAACTCAGCAAAAAAATATTTAAGTAATCAGGAATATGTGGTTCGAATAAGTATTGACTTGAAATATGTAAATGCGCTATGTGCCCGGACCATTGCCACTTCAACTTGCTAATCCGCTGGGCTATGCCGGTTACTTTAGTTCTCCTACGGATCTCCTCATTTCTGATGGCCTAGGGGGCCAAAAAGTTCTCGAGTGGAGGCCACGTACCGGAAAGTGCAGCGTGGGACGTCCTCCGACAAGATGGTCGGACGACCTGGAGAAGATCGCGGGACGTCGCTTGATGCAGGCTGCTTCCAACGGGTCCCTGTGGAAGTCATTGGGAGAGGCCTATCTCCAGCAGTGGACTTCGATTGGCTGATGGATTGGATTGGATTGGATGTAAATGCGATTAAGTATAACTGATCCACCAAAACAATTTTATATTTGAAATTTTAGACAGCCCCACACACTTGAATTTCTGTTGCGAGATTTATACGTCGTGGTTACAATCTGATATGTACTGCCAGGTATGTATCAGTCCTACGTAATACGGGGCGAGCCTATTGCCATTTTCCGGCACATTTCCAGACTCCGTGCTGCTACTCAGAATTTCATAATGAAAAGTCCCAATAATACTTTTCCTGACCAGAAAATCGAATCCGGGACCTCAAGATCCCACGGCACATACTTGTACCGCGAGACCACTAGGCAGTCTTACAAAGTACCTTATCCTATAATATTCGAGTTTAATCTTGTGACTACAGAGTCAATGACCTCAGAAGGTCGTGAAACTCTGCAATTGGGAAGCCCAGAAATCTTAGAAATTGATGATAACTTAATTACAGTTTATACGGGTTGACAATACGACGTTAATATTCCATGTAACATGATAAATATTTACCGTCGAAGTTTAAGATGCTTACTCTAAAAATCCAAACCATATAGTTCCATGGATGGGCACAAAGTCATCATCAGTCGATACACTATACTGCAAACGCCTCCTCTACAACTGAAAGGGTTTTGGCCTTAGTACACTACGCTGGCCTAGTGTGGGCTGGCGGACTTAGCAAGAGTAAAGTAAAGGCAGGGCAAATAGTATTTTCGCTTATTTGACTACATATTTGATTATATACATGCCTAAGTTAGTTCTTTAGGGTTTCAAAACGTTCTTTTCTTTTCTGGCAATATTATGATAAAACAGTTCACGCTTTATGCTTTTCTTTCTATCCTGGTCTAATTAGAATTAATATGTTTATGAAAACTCCTAAACGTGAAGGTTTGCTTTCAATATTTCTCTTCGCCACCATGGACATATTGTAACGATGAAGAAAAACATCGTGAGAAAACCTGCACACCTAAAAGTTCTTAGAAATTTCTTAGATGTGTTTTCCGCCAACCCGTACAAGGCCAACCTGGTGGACTAAGGCCTAAACTTTCTCAGTAGAGGAGGCCCGTATCCAGCAGTAGGGTGTTTATGGGCTGATAATGATTTCTCTTCGCTGTTAAAGCGAGTTAAAATAGAAAATAGTTTTTATACCTAGTAACTTTGAAGAGTCTGAGGTAATTACATGGAAAGCAATATAATAGGGAAAAAATATCTCCCCGCACACATTATAACACACCTAGCCAGATGCGACCGCCATTTTCCTTACAGTCACAGTTCTTGCCTGAGTTTTTGTGGGCGGTGGACGAGAAAAACAAATATATTACGCTAACTACTGACCAAGTTTTGTTGACCTGGAATATTACTTCAACGATTGATTCGGGGTCGTTCAATCGCTCAGTGTCCAATTATGATGTGTTTTTCTAGGTCGTATCAATAAGTAGTAATTATTGTAATATTTATCGACTACCTCGTGGTCTCGCGGCACAAGTGTGTGCCGTGCGACCTAGAAGTCCTGGGTTCGATTCCCGGGTCGGGCAAAGTGTTATTGGGTTTTACCATTTGGAATTTTTCAGTAGCAGCACGGAGTCTGGAAATGTGCCCGAAAAACGGCAATAGGCTCGCCCCCTATTACGTGGGACTGATACATACCTAGTGAAATGTGGCTACAGAAATGCACCTCTGCCTATCCCTTCGGGGAATACAGGCGTGAGTTTATGTATGTATGTATGTAATATTTATACTGATAATTGATATTAGATTTCGATCGTTGTGTAGGTATAAGATGTATGGATGTTGCAAAAGCAAAAAAGGTGTCAGAATTGTAGCTCTCCTGTGGGATACGGGCTTGAGTGTGTATGTATGTGTGTAAAAATTTCCGTCTCTCTATTACTTTTACATGTTAGTCCAATGATTTTCACATACATACATACATAAACTCACGCCTGTATTCCCCGAAGGGGTAGGCAGTGGTGCATTTCTGCACCCACATTTCGCCAGGTATGTATCAGTCCCGCGTAATAGGGCGACGCGAGCCTATTGCCGTTTTTCGGGCGCATTTCCAGACTCCGTGCTGTTACTGAGGATTTCCTAAAGGAAAAACCCAATAACACTTTGCCCGACCCGGGAATTGAACCCAGGACCTCTAGATCGCACGGCACATACTTGTACCGCGAGACCACGAGGCAGTTTCAGTATTTTTGATTTAATGATTTTCAGTATGGAGAAAATTGAGACGTAAAGGAAATATAATGGATTTTTATTTATTTATCCAAAGTAATTTGACCCAGCCAAAAATTATGTTAAAGAAACTACCCTTTAATCTCCAGAAAACTCAATGGTGTTCAAAAATGCACACACAATAATTTCTTGTATTATGACATTTCATAGAAACTAAGCAAGGTCAATTATTCTGAAAGTATTCATACAACCAGGACTTTACCTTTGTAAAGTCACAGTTCAGTCACAGACGGTATACTCTTTATCAATTTTGGACTCAATTATCAGTTCATTTATTAATATATTAGGTCTTCCGGTTAGTTTTGAGGGAACGTGTCTAGTAGCTGTCGCGTCAAGTCGGTGCAAATTACTTAGATATTCGATGTTGCACGTTTTAGCTTGCACTTTAATTATTCGAAGTAACTCATTTATAGTAAACCCATGCAAGATTTTAGTGTTATTAACTATGGAATGCGATAAATATCACTTTTGACATTTACTACTGTTTTTACTGCATTACAATGCTCGCCCACACGTCGCAAAAACTGTAAGAGATACACTTTCAGAGCTTCGGAGGGAAGTGTTTTCTGAATGCCGCAAATTCACCAGATTGTGCTACTTCTGATTACCATCCATTTCGACCTATGCAACACATACTTGCAGATCAGCACTTATAAAAAAATCGTATGTATCAAAAAATGATGAATGGATAGCTTCAAAAATGATATTTTTTTTAAATTATGGAATCCATTTGTTGCCCGAAAAATGACAAAAGGTTGTAGCAATGGAGCATATTTGATTAAAATTAATTTATCTTTTTTACAATACAAAAGTATTTCGTTTTTAATATATCCCTCAAAATTAACCGGAAGACCTAATATTTTTAAAGTATTCTTTAGGTATCACTGTGCGTGTCTAATTTATTTATTTATAACCTTTTTATACACACACAACCCGTTATTACATTGCATTAATAAGCCTCTGCAGTGCGGAATAGGTGTTGCTGCAGGAAGAGTAAATGTAAGTCGGAAAGCAGTTCCACAGCTTAATGAAACCCCTAACTAGCAGCCCATGTATCATCGCTAGGTGTTCTTGGCAACTGACTGTACTATCCTTATTCATTACGCATGCATTTGAATAAATTTTTTACTTAGTATTAATCATGAGTAGAGGCCCATTTAACACCTTAGAGTTATGTTGATAAAATATGACTAAAAGGCGGAAAATATGGTTATTTCTACTGATTTATATTATGTCAACTTTTATACATCTTTCTGCTGAACCTGCACGTTCTCAACATTTAAAAGGAGGTCTAATCAGTCCTAGTAGAATTAGTAAGTTATATAATATTCGTGAATACTGTTTGATACGCCGGGAATTCGTACATTTTCCCTCATCGTGAAAATTCGTGATAATTCAATAAAAATACACATAAACTTAAGAAACTAGTGAATATGGTTCTGGGAATTGAATTCGCGACCATTGAAACTGACTCTGTACACAGCGTGCCTAATCCTCGAGACTATCACGAACGGCTGAAGGCTGAAACCAAGAAATTGTTAATATATATTTAAATTTTATTCTCTCAAAGGTTAAAAAAAACAAAAACGGCTCAACATTACAACCCAAATCATTGACGTGAAAAATCAAAAGACCCATTCGCTATTCGCGCAACCACAGGAAGTTCCGGAGAAACTTATTCCCTGAATCAAATTATGACTTTGCCGTACCCTGTTCGTCCCATTTAAGAGCATAACATATGACGTCACTCCATTTGGTTTAATAACTTGCCAAAGTTTTCAATACGTGTAATATCATTTGGGGCGAATGTTGTTATTTTTTCCTATGAAAGTAAATTATTGGAGTTTTACTTGGTCGTGACTTGTTTTCAAGGAAATCGTTATTGGATTTTTAATGAAATTTCTTCTCGTATCCTCGATGATTATCTGTCGCAGACGTTTTATTATAATCTTTTGATTGAGCTTAAGAATAAATAAATGAAAATAATGAGAGCCATCATTTTCCCATAGCATTTATTTATTGTTTATTTATCAGATCGGCACTGTTTTGCTATTCTATAAATTAAACAGCTGTAAATCTAATGTGAGCCAAAATTGCTATGTAGGGAATACATTAAAACTCACGTCTGCATCCACGAAGGGGTAGGCAGAGGTTAATTTCTGTTGATTTTATTCCGACGTAATAGGGTGCGAACCTTTGGCTGTTTTCGGGAACATTTCCAGACTCCGAGCTACTGAGAATTTTCTAATAGAGAAGCTAATAACACCAGACCAAACTAATAACACAGAATAGTTTAAAATTGACGACTCAAAAGAACTTGTAAAAATATATTTCAATAAAGATTTTCCATCACCCAAGGTTCGGCAGTCAGAGAATGCCTTAGGCATTAAATCCACCTTTACAATTATATCATTGTATAAAGTGTAAAGTGTTTATTTATGTATAAAGTGTTTATTTATTTATAAAGATAATTTCACATTTGACTTTGACCTATAAATCGAACTCAGGACTTTCAGATAGAACGGCACTTACTCCGACCGCGAGATCTAGAGCCCAACTAGCGCCCTTCGATTTCCCCTTATAGTTTTTAATTGGAAAACAAAAAATAAAGCCAATAACACACTAAGCCGTGTCGCATAATGATTCTTTCTGTTCAACCTTTATAATTCACTGGTGATGTACGACCGCCCTAATTTCCGCCGCGCTGGCCCGCAGCCAAACCTCCAAACTACACCGGCGTACCCACCGTAACGGCGTGTCCGCGCTGAGAAACGTTAACTTTAAGTGCTTGTGAAGTTGTCGATGGCGACCGCGTATAGGGGACGTGTATTTATTGTTTTATGCCGGCTTTTGCCTGTCCATTGAGATTAACTTGATCTCGACATCATTAAATTAAACCAATAAAGTAAAAAATGAAGTCGTGATGGCCTCGAGGTTTGGGCACGCGGTCGAGAATCTCGACGGTCGCGGGTTCAAACCCCAGGCACACACCTCTGACTTTTCAAAGTTATGTATGTATTCACAATGAATTATCGCGTACTTTAACGGTGAAGGAAAACATCGTGATGAAACCTGCACACCTAAAAGTTTTTAGAAATTTATTAGGTGTGTAGTCTGCCAACCTGCACTTGGCCAGCGTGGTGGACTAAGGCCTAAACCCTCTCAATGGTAGAGGAGGCCCGTGCCCAGCAGTGGGACGTATATTGGCTGATGATGATAAAGTAAAAAATGTATGAACTCACTTATTTTTTTACAGAAGCAGAAGAAAATAGTAGGTAACACACGCACGCACGCTTACATTCATGCCCGCTCATACAGACACGCCAGGATTCAAGGGGTGGGCAGAATTGCATTTCTGCAGACATTTTTCGCCAATTTGTTGACTACTTGTATAGGCGGCGAGAGTGTTGCCATTTCAAGACTCCGTGCTACCACTGAATATTTTCTTATGGAAAAACCAAAAAAAACTTCGCCAACTTTTGATCCGGGAATTGAACCCTAGAATTTTAGTTCGCACTTGTGTCGTGAGACCCCGAGGCACCTTATAAAACAAATATAAAAATGACGGAATTCCAATTTTCATGTCACGTCGGTGACATTTACATCATACATACATATACATCATCAGACCAAATACGTCCCACTGCTGGGCACGGGCCTCCTCTACAACTGAGAGGGTTTAGGCCTTAGTCCACCGCGCTGGCCTAGTGCGGGTTGGCGGACTACAAACCTAAGAAATTCCTAAGAACTTTTAGGTGTGCAGGTTTTATCACGATGTTTTCCTTCACCGTTAAAGCAAGTGATAATTCATTGTGAATACACACATAACTTCGAAAAGTCAGAGGTGTGTGCCTGGGGTTTGAACCTGCGACCGCCGAAATTCTCGACCGCGCGCCTAAACCTCGAGGCCATCACTGCTTCTTATCGGTGACATTTACCTCTGTACTAAAAGTATCAAATTCAGTAAAGCGATTTACGGCCTCAACTGTGATGCAATCTCTGTCTGTGGGTAGATATAAACAATGGACTGATTAGATAAATATTTGGTTGAAACGCTCAATGATTAATTATTTCAATTTATGTAAATGCAGTAAAGCTGCAATAGGAAGGTCGCCTCTGGTTTTAAACCAATGTGACTGAAAATTTCCAGTTATGTCTAGTTTTCCCTTACATCTAATCTGCTTGTTTATGAATTTTGATACAGATATGATAATTAAATCAATATATGGATATTATGTAATACTGCAACTTCATTTCCAAATCTACGGGCTCAACACAAATACAACATATAATATCACTTTTGGGCACTTCACTGAACGGTATCTTTAACACAACACAACACAACATTATGGAGGCTACACTGCGGAGCACAGTGCAGGATATGAAGCAGGAGTTCCACAAGAGAATGGCAAATTTTGAAGCAGACCTTCTAAAGTCGTCTTCTGCAGCTGCAACATCACCTGGATTGGCTACCGAATTTGCTGCTTTTCGGACTTTTGTCACTCAGTCGCTCAATCTCATCCAACAGCAAATTGATGTCCTAAGCAGCAATATTGACTCCATCGAGATGCAGAGGCGCAGAAAGATGCTATTATTTCATGGTGTTGCCGAGGTGCCGGATGAAGATACTACCCAACTGATTGTGGAGGTGGTAAAACAACAGTTTGGGACTGCTGATTTCAGCAACAGCGACATCCAACGCTGCCATAGACTAGGTCGACCATCGTCTATGAAGAAGCCACGGCCTATACTCATCAAGTTTCTGGATGTTGCCTTGCGGGACAAGTTTTGGTTTAGCAAAACTAAACTAAAAGGTACTGGCATCACCTTATCTGAGTTTTTGACCAAGCCCAGGCATGACATCTTCATGGCGGCACGAGATAAGTTTGGCGTCAATAATGCTTGGACTCGGGAGGGCAACATCTATGTACTGAGTGCTGGCGTGCGGCATCGCGTGGGCTCAATCGCTAGTATCAATGATATTGCTGCTGTTACTGGCAAGCCGAATCCTGCTGCCAAGACAATTATACCCTCTAAGACCAGACGTGCTGTAGCGTCCAAAAAATGAAGTGCTTTCGTTTCTTTGCATAGTCCAGGTATTTCTTCTTTAGTTTGTGTTAAAGTTTGGTTTCAAGGTCTATTATTTGCTTATATATTAGGTTTACTTTTAGTTTATATTTATACTGGATATTTTAGTGTTGAATTGACTTTTAGTGTTTAATTGACTCACAGTATTGATTAGTAATGTAGGTATAAACAAAACAAAAAAAATTAACCTATAATACTCATGTAAATGTCACCTGTCATCAATGACGTTTTGTTATTGCTCGTTTTTACAATATGTCTTTTTAGTTTTACTCTTATTATTAATTTGCATTTTTATTTTATTTTTTAATTTTTATTTTTTTTCACTTTTGTTTAATTGTGATTTAGTTTTTAAATTACTGTTTATTTGTATTATATAGTTTTAACCTGGACTTGCACAGTTTTAGTTTTTTCTCAATTTAAGCTTGATATATTTATTGTTTAAATTATTATTTTTGTTGGCACAACCGGCGGATGGAAGTTTACTTTTGCCTTAAGTTTTTAGTAGCTATTTTTTTTTTATTTTATTTTTTTACTTTTTTTATTTTATTTATTAATTATACTACTATATTTTTTTTTCATAATTATTTTTGCACCTTATATTTACAGTTTTATATTTAAATCGTATTTCTATTGTTTTTATATATAATTACCTTCATTCACAATGTCTTTAAACAATGTTTTTGTCAATAGTGATAGTGATGAGTTCCTATCAGCATGTAGCGATGACAGTTTTGTAAGTGTTCCATCAATTGCTGATACACTCGCATCTCAGTTTTCTGATGTACCCAGGTGTTTTAATGTAGTTCATCTCAATGCTCAGAGTATTCCGGCTCATTTCCCAGATATGCTGGCGAGTTTTGACTGTACTCACTTACATGCTATTCTTGTTTCGGAATCTTGGTTAAAACCCTGTCTATCATCTTCTGCTTACTCGCTACCGGGGTTCCATCTCATCAGAAATGATCGCACAGTGCGTGGTGGTGGTGGTGTGGCAATCTACCTCCGAACGTACATTCCGTACTCTGTAGTCAGTATGTCACCTCAGCCTCCACCACCGAATGCTGGCGAGCATCTCTTCTTAGAAGTGGAATTCTCGTCTTCTAAACTTCTACTCGGTGTCTACTACTGTCCTTCGCTTCATATAGACTTTTTCTCATCTTTTGAAATTATCGTCGAAAATCTTGTTCCCTTGTACAGTCAAACAATAATCATGGGTGACTTTAATACCTGCCTCCTTAAGAACGACCGGCGTTCTTCCTCTCTTCAGAACATTGTCCAATCCTGTAACCTCTCCATTCTTCCTCTTTCTGCTACTCATCATTTGCCTAACTGTATTCCTTCGCTACTTGACCTCATCTTTGTCTCTTCTTTAGATCATGTTGTCAAACACGGTCAAAGTCCCGCTGATGCCTTTTCCTATCACGACATCCTTTTTCTATCTTACCGTATTCGTCCTCCTAAAGCTTCACCTAAAATCCTTCTACTGCGCAATTTTCGAGGTATAGATTACGCCAATCTACGCGAGGATGCTGCCAACATTGTTTGGGATTCATTATACAACGCGGAGTGTATTGATGATAAAGTGAACATTTTTAACAACAATCTGATACAACTTTTTGATAAACATGCACCTATCAGATCGGTTAAGGTGAAACATCTTCCTGCCCCGTGGCTCACCGACGAAATTAAAGCGCTGCTGTCAAAAAAAGCGTTGGCTAAATCCAAATATAAACGTCGTCCTAATGATTCAAACTGGCAAAAATATGTGGCAATACGGAATCACTGCAGCAAGGTGTGTAGATCAGCTCAACGCCGACATATTCATTCCTCAGTTGAAAATGGTGATCCTGCCAAAGTTTGGAAATTTCTTAAATCGTTGGGAGTAGGAAAATCTCGGCATGACTCTCTTCCAAAAAGTATCGATTTAAATGCATTGAATTCCCATTTTTCTTCCTCGTTTTCGTTTGATAGAACAATCAAAGATAGTACACTAAAACATCTTTCTACCCTGAAGACTCCCAATTGCTCCACCTTAGACTTCAAGCAATTCGCTGCTTGTGATGTTAGGAAAACCATTATGCTTATCTCATCGAATGCCATGGGTAGCGATTGTGTCCGTCGTGATATGATTATCCCTATCCTTGACGAAATCCTTCCTTGCCTTTGCCACATCCTTAATTACTCTATTTCTAAGGTAACCTTTCCAACCCTTTGGAAAGAAGCCCAAATTATTCCCATTCCGAAGAAATCCAATCCTGCTTCCCTCTCTGAATTTCGCCCTATATCCATTTTGCCATTCCTCTCGAAAGTCCTTGAGCGCCTGATCCATGTCCAACTAAGTGATTTCCTATCCAAAAATAACCTTTTAAATCCTTTCCAGTCTGGATTTCGTCCTGGCCACAGTACCACTTCCACACTTATTCATATCACTGACGGCATAAGAGCTGGCATGGAGGAGGGTAAGCTGACGGTGCTAGCTTTGCTAGATTTTAGCAATGCTTTTAATACTGTCGATTTTGATGTTCTCCTCAGCATATTGCGTTCTCTTAACATATCTCCAACAGCGGTTGACTGGTTTCGTAGTTACCTGTTCGGGCGCCGGCAACGTATTTGCACAGATGATAGTAAATCAGCCTGGTGTAACTTGACCGCCGGCGTTCCTCAGGGCGGCGTGCTGTCTCCTTTACTTTTTGCAATTTTTATTAATTCAATTACAAATAATCTTCGCTCCTCCTACCACCTTTATGCAGATGATCTCCAAATCTACACTCAAGCACATTTAAATGAGATGAAGGGTGCGATTGCCACTATCAATGGAGACATTGATCACATTTGTGGATGGAGTAAGGCCTACGGTTTAAAAATTAACCCTAACAAAACGCAAATCATCATTGTCGGCAGCGCAAGAATGATTTCTAAAATAAATTATTTTGATTTACCGAATGTCTCTTGCGAAGGTGTAAATATTTCTTATAGTGACACAGTAAGAAATTTAGGTTTATATGTTGATAAATCTTTCACCTGGGGTCCACAGATCCGTGAAGTAAGCCGGAAGTTGTTTGCCTCCGCTAAATCTTTGCAACGATTGCGTAATCTATTACCCACTGCTACTAAAATCTCTTTAGCGCAAACACTCCTTCTCCCCATCCTTGATTATGCAGATGTCAGCTATCTAGATCTCACCGAAGACCAACTTAACAAACTTGAGCGCCTTCAAAATTTTTGCATAAGGTTTATATTTGGTTTGCGCAAATATGACCATATTTCTAAGTACCGCGCTATGCTCAAGTGGTTACCCATTCGACTTCGTCGGGATACACACGTTCTTTTCCTTCTATACAATATTTTGTATAATCCTCTCACTCCTTCCTATCTAAAAGTCCGATTCAAATTTCTTCATGAATCACATGAGAGATCCTTAAGGTCATCAGAAAATTTAAAGCTGAGAATGCCCGTGCATTCCACAACATTCATGGACAACTCTTTTACCGTTAAGGCTATTCGGTTGTGGAATGCACTCCCAGTTCAAGTACGACATGCACAAACACTGTCTCAATTTAAAAGACTTGTGAAAGATCACTACTCCTGTCAGTCATTTGAAATGAAATAATGCTTCGACTGCTTATTCTTATGTATATATGTATGTATTTATTTATATTTGTATGTATGTATGTATGTACGTATGTATGTATTATGTATGTATACATGTTTTATATATATTTGTGTATGGGCTATGTAAATTAATTAAATATATACACATTGATTTATTTATCTTATTAATCATTATATTGTACACATGAACTACCCTCCCTTCTATCACTTGTTTATGTCCATCTTATGGTTGTCTCTAAAAGATCGCCTCGAGCGATAAGACCGCCAATTGTACTTCATTCTTTTTGTATATTGTTTTGTTCATTATTTCTTAGTGTACAATAAAGTGTTTATAAATAAATAAATAAATAAATAACATAGGAACAAAACGAATGAATGAATGAATGAATTTCGTCGAATGCAAAGGAGAATTCAAACGTCCATTCCTTTTGACATGTGCTCAAGTTTAGAATTGTGAAGTGACCTAGCATCGAGGTCGCAAACATTTGATGTTTTAGCGATCTGTAGGTGACCTCGCTCAGGCGCCATAGCTCTTAATGTTATAATTGTGAAGTGACCTCGTGCCGTCTAATGCTCACTGGGTTTCATGAATTTTCGAATGACGTCACGTTTAAGAGCGAGTTTTGCGATGTCATAATAATTTAAAGTTAAATATGGTTTATGGATGGCCTCGAGGAAGCAGTGATGGCCTCGAGGTTTAGGCGCGTGGTCGAGAATTTCGACGGTCGCAGATTCAAACCCCAGGCACACACCTCTGACTTTTCGAAGTTATGTGTGTATTCACAAAGAATTATCACTTGCTTTAACGGTGAAGGAAAACATCGTGATGAAACCTGCACACCTAAAAGTTCGTAGGAATTTCTTAGGTGTGTAGTCCGCCAACCCGCACTAGGCCAGCGTGGTGGACTAAGGCCTAAACCCTCTCAGTTGTAGAGGAGGCCCGAGCCCAGCAGTGGGACGTATATGGGCTAATGATGATGATGATGATGATGATGGTTTAATATGTTGTTATCTTTTAGTCTTTGGATGCGGTTACACTGATTTATTTTTAAAATGCGTAGCTATAATTATGGTTATAAAGGGGTAGGTTGAAATGTATAGGTATATCTCCTACGTCATAGGGGGTGTGGAGTGGATTTTCTCGGACATATTATTATACAAAAATCAAATAACTCTTTGCCCGATACGGAATCGGGCTCGAGACGTCTAGATCTTACCACGAGGTAGCCACTATTAGTCAATTTGCAAAAATATACCTATAACCAGAATTCAACTATCCCAAAACGCTGTCAGCTAAAAAATATCAATGAAAAAGCGAATACAATTTTTACAACTCCCCAATATTTCGACACGCAAATTCCTAAACCCGAACCGTCCAGGGGCGGTCGTTGATTTTTTCACGTCGCCCCGGCGTTGTTATGAATAGTGGCGATGTATCATGTTTTTCAGCGGACGCTGACCGAATAAGACAACGGAATAACCGGACATTTGTCATGACGCACGCCACTTGTCTTATCACTCGAGGGCCGGAATCTGTTGTCTGCAAGCGCTTATTGAGGGCATGTTACTTATGGAGTTTTTACATCTCATTGTTTCATGAATGTAGAATGTGGATAAGTGAAGTTTTTGGGTACATTGTTACTTACTTAAAGTCAAAGTCAAAATCACCTTTATTCAAATAGACTTTTACAAGTGCTTTTGAATCGTCATTATTAAAAGTTTGTTTTTATTTATGTCGCAATGACCCAAAGAGAGTCTTGGCCTCCAACAATATGACTCTCCACTTCGATTTGTCCTGCGCCATCTCCCGCCAATCCTCAACCTGGAGATTCCGCAGGTCTTTTTCGACCTCATCCCTCCAACGGTACCCGGGTCGTCAGTTCGTACGTTTATGGGTTTTAATTTTAATAATTGCTCGGTGGATTAACGATATTTGTGTAGAAACGTGGGTGCAAAAATACACCTCAATCTCATTTTTTGGAGTGAAATTTAATATTCCCAAAAATTGGAAGAAAATTCATTTGTAATTACTTTTTTCAAAGAAGGAAATTTCAAAACTGGTTTAAAATAACATATAAATAGAATACTTTGTTTACGTGCTCGCATTATTTCAAAAGTTCAGTAACCCCAATGTAGGATCATCAAAGAAAGCCCAAATTAATATTTTGAATATCAGAATACATGTAAAAATAATTAAACTATTATTATAGAATAAATCTCCCATATCCAATGATTGAGGACTAAGGCCTAAGCCCTCTCAGTTGTAGAGGAGGCCCGTGCCCAGCAGTGGGACGTATTTGGGCTGATGATGATCCAATGATTGTTAACAGATAACTAAGATTATAAGAGACGATAGACTATGGTCAAATGTATAAAAATAAAACACCTTTGTTCTCATAAAAAAATACGAGAGTGAACTTTTACCCATATATATGTATCGTCACAAATAAAAAGATAAATAGTATTGGCTAAAAGTACATCGACCTTAGCACACATAAGGTAATCCTCAAAATAGATGTCGAAGTCAAAGCAAAGTTTAAATAAATAATACCAAACATTTTATCTTCAAAGCAGATTTGGAGCAGACAAGGAACACAACTTAGGTTCAATCTACACGCATTTAAAGCTTAACTCTAAAAGACTTATTTCTTTATGGATTATTCTATACAAACGTTCAACAGCATTGGGAATTTAATTTCGTTCCCCCTACTTCCTCTTAAGCGGTCTCTCAGAGCGTGAAATCTGCTTAGCGGCTCTACTAGATACAACTGGTGGAAATCCGCGGACGGAGAATTAAGATTTTCGATCCAGATTTCTTTGTAAATAAATGTATAATCCTGTCTTGTAAATGCTGGGTGTAGTTTATGGTAATAAGATGACTTAAGTTGAAATTAAAATTTTAGGCCTGAAATAAGCAGTGATATGAATAAGCCCACGCTTGCCTCCCATTGTCATAAGCCTACAGAGTGCCTAATAAAAAAGTAATACACCCTTTTCACTTCCTGAAAATTAATTAATATTAATCAAACCTGACATATTCTTTGTTCAAAATCGTGTAAAATATGATGTGATTCCTAAAAAGATTTGACATCACATCTTTGGACAAACATCACACTCAATCTGTCTCCAATCATTGAACGACGATTCATCAAAATAAATTCCGCAGATTAGTCCTTAACCAAAAATCGACTTACCATTTATAGCAATGTACAAAATTTCATCAGAATCAGTCCTAGATCAAACTTATTTCCTTATATACATATATAGAATAAATGACTGCCTCGTAATCTCGCGGCACAAGTATGTACCGTGCGAACTAGAGGTCTTGGGTTCGATTCCCGGGTCAGGCAAATTGTTATTGGGTTTTTCCTATAGAAAAATTCTCACTAGCAGCATGGAGTCTGGAATTGTGCTCGAAAAACGGCAATAGGCTCGCTCCCTATTACGTGGGACTGATACATACCTGGCAAAATGTGGGTGCAGCCCTTCGGGGAATATGGGCCTGAGGTTATGTATGTATGTGACAATAAATGCCTGTATTTTCAAAACACCATCATACAGTATATAAAACTCACCACATAATTTCGCAATCAAGAATCAAACGCCACAAAGGTCATCAAACCCCGCGAGTTTTTCAGACAGGCTCGGCGCAAGAGCTTGCCTTTGTCTAGCCGAGAGTCCCTCAGCCGACACTGGCATGTTAGCTGAAGTGCGAGCGCTCTTAGTTTTGCCTAACAAGAGATGCCTGTAGCCGTGTTTACCGTAACTTAGTACAGCGCGGTTTGTGTTTGCAGATTTGATGACTGAATTCACGTATTTATCTCAGACACGAAGTTGCTTACCGTTGTAATGAGGTGTGGTTTTATTTGTGAAATATTTGGCGAGTTACATCGCTGTATGATAGGTTAAAGTCTGGCACTAATTTAGAATGATAAAGTATTTCGAAAATTAAGACAGGTACTAGTAATGACGGTTTCAAACACATTGACAATAAAAAAATGACTTTTTCCTAACTACTTTTAGTATTACCAGCTAATGTAAGTACATTTATACTAATGTTCTGTAATACTGTTGTATAATATTACAGAAGTCGTGTAGGCCTCGAGGTTTAGGCACGCGGTCGAGAATCTCGACGGTCGCGGGTTCAAACCACAGACACACACCTCTTATGTGTGTATTCACAATGAATTATCACGTACTTCAACGGTGAAGGTAAACATGGCGATGAAACCTGCACACCTAAAATTTCTTAGGAATTTCTTAGGTGTGTAGTCCGCCAACCCGCACTAGGCCAGCGTGGTGGACTAAGGCCTAAACCCTCTTATTTGTGGAGAAGGCCCGTGCCCAGCAGTGGGACGTATATGGGCTGATTGTGATGTTGATACTGTTGTATACAAACCGTAATAGAAAAATAATATAGGTAATAGTTTTGATGATTATAAAAACGTCAAAGTTTTAACTATACATATACGCCTTCCCGCAGATATGTATGTTATAGTAAGTTAACTAAGTAACATAACATCAGACATCAAAAGTCCTATACATGCCATTTACTTACTATTTGAAACTCCATAAACGTATGAAAAGGACAAGTTTATTCTCAACGTAAAAGTTACGTTGACAAGTTTTCTATTCACCCTCTGTGGAACGGAACACGAGCGAGTCCAAATGTATTTTATAAGGCAGTCATATTTTTATTAGCCATAAAGTAAATATTTATACTTAAATGAGTTTCCGTTGATATAGGAGAGTGCTGTGTATGGACAAGTTGGGAAGTTACGTTAACATTATTAAATGACGGGCAATTTTAGTTCGAAGTGTGTATACATAACATAATATGTAAGTATATAAGTATAGTAGGATTGTTTCTAAAATTAAAACAATTTTAAAGACAGCCCCGTGGCGCAGTTGGCTAGACACCAGCTCGCGAAACGAGAGGCCGCGGGTTCGATCCCCGCACCGAGACAAATGTTTGTGTGATCCACAAATATTTCGGGTCTGGGTGTATGTGCGACCGAAAAGTCTCTCGTAGTTTCTGATACCCACGACACAAAACTTGTATGTTAGTGTGGGATCAGAACTATGTATGTGACTGTTGGGTGTATTTATTATTTATTTATTTATTTATTAAAACACGCAGCCTCCAGAGCTGACTGCATCGTGGTCTCGCGGCACAAGTATGGGCCGTACGATCTACGGGTCTTTGGTTCGATTCCCGGATAGAGCAAAATATTTATTGATATTTTTATTAGGAAATTCTGAGTACCAGCCCGGAGTATGATAATACGTCCGGAAAACGGTAAAAAGGAAGCCCTTACAACGTGAAACTTTAAACAAACCGGGCATAATGATGGTGCAACAAGTCTTCCAAAATAAATGCAAATATAAATACTCTGAACAGTAGATGAGATCCGCTTCCAGTCATCGTCAGCCCATATACGTCCCACTGCTGGGCACGGGTCTCCTCCACAACTGAGAAAGCTTAGACCTTAGTCCACCATGCTGGCCTAGTGCGGGTTGGCTTTCATATTTCATCATCAGCCCAAATACGTCCCACTGCTGGGCACGGGCCTCCTCTACAACTGAGAGGGTTTAAGCCTTACTCCACCACGCTGGCCTAGTGCGGGTTGGCGGACTACACACCTAAGAAATTCCTAAGAACTTTTTAGGTGTGCAGGTTTTATCACGATGTTTTCCTTCACCGTTAAAGCAAGTGATAATTCATTGTGAATACACACATAACTTCGAAAAGTCAGAGGTGTGTGCCTGGTGTTTAAACCTGCGACCGTCGAAATTCTCGACCTCGCGCCTAAACCTCGAGGCCATCACTGCTTATTTGATGTGTGATATATACATATATCTTCATATACATTCTTCCCAGTTCCTATGAAATGTATTATCCTCATGTATTTTATTCCTTGGCAGACTGCTCACATATTATAAAGGAACTGCACCCATAGTGCAACATACTGTAATGCAATAATGAAAAATATTTTATAATAACTTTCTTAAAAAGTCAGTTCACACCCCACGACGTGTAGAAGTGTTAACGTGAATATGATAAATACTTCGTGTCACTTTCACTTCAGTGATTCCTAAAGGGGTGCAAGTTATCACGCTGTTTGTATCACGTGTCGCATGCTTCGCTATTTAGGGGCTTGTGATTCCTTTTTTTGTTATGAACAAGACCAAGCCTGACATTTTAATGTGAGGTATAAATTCAATTTGAATCATCGCCTGCTTTATCGATGAACTAAATCATAAGACCAAGGAAAATAAATAAATTCACCCAATAGTACATATACTATATACATAATTCTGACCGCACACTAAGTTGCAAGTCTTGTGTCGTGGGTGTCAGAAACTAAGAGTATTTTCGTTCTCACAAACACCCAGACCCGAAACAAACATTTGTCTCGGGATAGTTATAGGGCCAGTAGTAAAGTCAACTTCGATTGGAGCTACATATAATGCATACACACATACGATGTACATACAAACATACTACTTACATACATAATATGCCTGTATTGTCCGGAGTAAATAGATATATTTTTCTCCACTCGGGTATCGCTAGTTTAATTGTATATCGTATGTAAAAGGACTTTTTGCCGTTTTTCAATAACATTTACAGAACCCGTGCTGCTATTAAGAATTTCCTTATGGTAGAAGTCAACAACAATGCTCAACTCGGGAATCGAACCTGGGATCTCTAGGCCACACGCCGTATCGAATGATCATGGATCCAGTCTACAGCAAATAACATAAAATTATTGATAATTACAATTTCGAAATTATCCGGCTATTTTTTGGTAATTTTCCATTTAAAAAAACGTAAGGCAATCTTCAAACAAGAAAGATCTCGACTAGAGGTGAAGTACACACTGAGCCGGCGTAGTGGACAAAAGGGCACTCCTCTTCAGTAAAGATAGGAACCCTTTGCTTAGTTATTGTAGGTTGATATCACACATCCATATTTATGGATGTAGGTATGTAATTTTATTAATAAACTATTTAGTTGGATAAAATTATTAATATCTAAATTGAGCGAGAATTTTTTTATTTCTCATATTAAATTTCTTTAATTCGAAACGTGTATAAATATAAATATTAGAAACAAGGAATTGTTCTTATTTCGTCTGGTCACTGGTCATTCACTGGTCGTGTTATGTCTCTTATTTTATTTCACATTATTAAGAATCATCATCATGTCACGTTCAACTATTACGCAGAAACCTTTCATTCCCCAACACTGGGCCAATAACACTCGGCCTAAAACACTTACTTCACGATATTTAATACAACAACCCAATCGATTTACGTCCAAGTCATAAATATTTAAAACATCTTAATTACAAAAGTCGGAAATTTCATACATTTTTATACAATTTATCATACAGGATATTCCATGCATTCCCATAATCCTCTCTATCTGAGCATGTGAATCATAAATATTTCCCGTAAGCCTACGGTCCAAACCCGTTTGAGCGCTGCAAAAAATATAGCTCGACTGATAAGGGTGGAAGGAAACAGCAGCTGCAACGTAGCGTGACACCACGCTGTATCTTTTCCAGAAATATTAGGAGCGTGGATTTTAGTCTTAGTTTCTCCCTGTAATAGTCTAGTACATACGAGTATACTAGATGACCTAAAATAACATAATATTTACTTTAGCATAAATTTGTAACGACTGCTTATATCAAGACGCGCTTGAAATCTTAGGAACATATTCAGCAGTGGACTTCTTTTGCTTTTTAATCATGATGATGAATTCTGTACGTCTCGTAGCAAAATGTTTGTTGAACAATTTACTCAAACACTTCGAAGACCGAGTTGACCTTGAGGATCAATATTTGTACGGTCTGACTAATTATTGTGTATGTGAAATTTGTATTGGATATATGGTAGAGAAAGGCTTTCCCAAAAAATAAAACATCAAACTCACGCCGGCACTCTAAAGGTATCGTCAGAGATGTATTTTAACATAGACGGTATCATAGGCTGAATCTTTTAGGTTCCACCTCCCTCCCAATATTATTCAACCAAATCCGCGACTATAAACTATAAATCTCATGTATTCTTACCCTTTCGTGTGGTTGTGGCTTTATCAAGTTTAAATCTTCCATAATAACATCAAAGAAAGGGAATCTTTGAATGAATCCCCAGCAATTGGCGGCTGTCGAATCGTAGAGATAAGCCAAGTTCACGCGTCCCGTGTGAATCGCCCTCGGGGAAATTATTACTTGGCTGGTGTAGGCAGTTAGGATTCACACCTCGACGCGTACGTAACGACATTTCGTGTAAGATTTATGTAACACTGACGATGTGTAACAGTTTATATCTGTATAAACTCGTATAGCGGACTGTTTAGTACAAGAGACTGGTGACCAAAACAGTCAGCAATTGTGAGGTTAATCATAGGTTAAATTGGGCTATCACGCATTTTAAATTATAGTTGAAGACTTTAATATTATTTTTTATTTATTTTATTACACCACTTATGATAAATAAATTACATTTGTTTTTGTTTTATAGCACTGTTTATTTTGTCTATGAGTGGAAATTATATTATTAAAAATAAATCAAATTAGTGAATTAAAATTGCAATCTTCGTGATAATTTGCCGAAGAATAAATTAAAACAGCTTATTTTATACAAAATCGGGAAGGAAGGTTTAAAAAACAGTAGCTTTGTTTCACCGGCGCAACGTTCTTTAAATTACCAAAGCTAATATCATACCTAGGATCTGAAATAATTATCAAAAAACTGCAAGCTAATTTAAAAATATTTAAAAGAAAAATCGCAATACCTTATCAATAAAATGTAGTGAACAAAACAAGAAAATTATGATATACAGCGACAATCCTCAGTAAATAAACCGTGACCCACATTTCACACCGAGACGTAACGTTTAATCGTACTGTCGGTTACGTTACGTGAGTGTGTGAGCCAGTTAACATTTCGCAGCCTCTTTGAGGATAATCCGTTTGACGCTAAGATTTATTCGCATCCCGACGTGACTGCGCTGGTGCGTGCTTCCACTGATTTCAGAAGATTGATACGGGGTGCCACCGCATACACGAGCGTTTTAAATAGACATGTTACGGAAACGAGTGTTTAAATTTAACATAGCTATTTTTGTGGTACTGTTTTTACACTTCAACCGCTTTTGAAAATGGAAATAGATGATAGTGTTGATAGAAATATGATTTTTTTAAATAATAAATAAATTTTGAAAGTCGTTTAACTCCCTCAGTACCTTATTTATGTAAATATGAAAGAAAGGAATAAAATTAAATTTCAGTCCTTATTTAATAATGTAGTTTCAGGCGATTCAAGTTTACACACATCCTATCTTTTCTATCTACAAATGGAAGAGAGGAGACTTTTAGATATAAAGAAAATTACATTAAGGCTACATCTTTAGTCTTGCGGCATGAAGAGATGCGTGCAATCAGGAGAGTAATATCTTGATTCAAGTGTTGTTGTTAGTTTCAGCACTGAAAATGCATTGTACCCGATTGATAGAAATCGTCTCATATAACGTGTGTCTTAATAACTTACGGCCTTACTTATAAACGTTAGCGACTAAATGTAATTTATCATATTTTTTTAAAATTAAATAAATACACCCAACAGTCATATACATAGTTCTGATCCCACACTAAGATGCAAGTCTTGTGTCGTGGGTATCAGACACTACGAGAGCCTTTTTTGGTCTCACATACACCCAGACCCGAAACAAATATTTGTGGATCACACAAACATTTGTCTCGGTGCGGGGATCGAACCCGCGGCCTCTCGTTTCGCAAGCTGGTGTCTAGCCAACTGCGCCACGGGGCTGTGATAGAAATCGTCTCATATAACGTGTGTTTTAATAACTTACGGCCTTACTTATAAACGTTAACGACTAAATGTAATTTATCATTATAAATCACATTACTTTAAGTATTACGTATAAAACGAGGGCCGAGAATTCATACCCTTCATCAAAACAAATGTTCTATAAATAATTGTAGGTCAACCACAAAATTCTTCTATCATAGCGTGGGCTCAGAACAGTTTATGTGACTATTGGATGTATTTATTTACAGATAATTTCAAAAGGTTAAAGGTACCTACCTAAGATTAGGACTGACATTTCATATTTATTGGATTCACAATAAAACCTTCATTATACATTCAAGGAAATCAGACCGCATTCTCGAATAAAAACCAACACCATTGGGGGAGAAAAACAAAAATATTCTCAATAAACCGTCCGAAACATGAATAAAAACGGTAATAACAGTGAAAAAGTCGTAAAGGGAACCGCGAGGGGCGTCAAGAATGGATGAGAGGTTATAGCTATAAGAAAATTCCCCAACATGTTCCATACTTTACTTACTATGATTCTGAGCAAAATTATATATATCACTTTGCTAACAGAACTAGCTGACTTCTCAAGTTTGAAAGAGCGTAAGCGACAAAAAAAAATCCAAAGTGGTAATTAATTACAATTAGTAGAGACCGACTTGAAAAATGTGGGGGGTATCGTATGGATTAGGACTGCTCAATGAAATGGTTGGCGCTTACTTGGGGACACGTTGAGCAGTGCACCGACATAAACTGAGTATATATGGCGTAAACAGACTGTGATCGATGATCGTGTTACGTTGATTACAAACACATCTACGTTAAAAAAAACAAACTTAAAATAAAGACATACATACATAACCTCACGCCTGTATTCCCTGAAGGGGTAGGCAGAGGTGCATTTCTGCACCTACATTTCGCCAGGTTTTGTATCAGTCCCACGTAATAGGGGGCGAGACTATTGCCGTTTTTCGGGCACAATTCCAGACTCCGTGCTGCTACTGAGAATTTCCTAATTGGAAAACCCAATAACACTTTGCCCGACCCGGGAATCGAACCCAGGACCTCTAGATCGCACGGCACATACTTGTGCCGCGACACCACGAGGCAGCAGTAAAATAAAGAATTTAAGGTTTTCCTAATCACCATCAATGTATATAAAATCGAATTTCGAAAAAACAGATTAAATTTTGTATTCCAAATTACAACATGAAATCATATTACAGTTTGTAAACAGACCGTGACCAAAACTAGTACCTACAGGTAATATTTTTAATATTGATATGAGCACTATAAGATGTTGTCTTGTAAGCTAAATGCATTTATTATAATGCATTGACTTAAGACAGAAGGTTCCTTAAACGGGTACTGAATAAATTCATCGACTTGGTATCACATTAATTTTACAACTTTTTACGGTAGAATACCTGAGTTGCGAGAGTTGTTTTTCTTTACGAGTTTTGTTTTTGATGTCATTTTTTTTCTAGGATTTTATTAGCGTCAATTTGTTTTTTTAATCACCATTCCGTACACGTCTTAGTTTAAGATCATGGTCTGTTTACACTCTGTATAATTTACTGTATTTATATCTATTACAAGCAGTGATGGCCTCGAGGTTTAGGCGCGCGGTCGAGAATTTCGGCGGTCGCAGGTTCAAACCCCAGGCACACACCTGTGACTTTTCGGAGTTATGTGTGTATTCACAATGAATCATCACTTGCTTTAACGGTGACAGAAAACATCGTGATAAAACCTGCACACCTAAAAGTTCTTAGGAATTTCTTAGGTGTGTAGTCCGCTAACCTGCACTAGGCCAGCGTGGTGGACTAAGGCCTAAAACCTTTTCAGTTGTAGAGGAGGCCCGTGCCCAGCAGTGGGACGTATTTGGGCTGATGATGAAGGCATACAATCGTGAAATGAAATTGCTTTATTTGGTCACGTAGGCAATCAAATAGCACTTATGACAAGTCAATACAGAAAAGAAAAATATGTTATTATTACATTATAATTCAACTATGGTTCATTTTATATAATTTGTATAAAAATATTTACGGTTTTTTTACAATTTATTTTTAGTTTTCATCAGGAAATACATAATATCTTATTATTATTATTTTAAAGTAAATAACGAGATGGACCTTGTGTATTTCGTTATAATGTTTTCGTCCACTTTATCTGACGTCATAGATCATTCAACACAAAAAGACAACACTGCATATCTACTGCATACACAACGTTAAAAAGCTAGGAGATAAATAAATTTATACATTATAGTTTTCATATAATTTGGAAACCGTATGCAATATCACTCGTACTTAAACCACTAATTCTAATCACTAATGAAAATGCAATACGTTATAATATAACGTGAAACCACGAAATTTGATTTATTAAATGTGTTTACACTGAACTCGGGTTTAGTTGAAGCCCGTGCGCCTATTAGAAAATAATTTGAGCCCATCAGGTGTTCGATCAAGCGAATTTAGCGTTTAATACCCAATGAATAAATAACGAGATCGCGTGAACATATTCTCGCTCGGATCGCAACTCGCCTCAACCGCAGTATTATTGGCGCAAAATTTCATACATTTCAAATATAACAATACAGAGATGGGGGAATAATTTCATTTTTAATTTCCCATTTGGAAACGGGGCTGTTGTTTAGATTGGATATTTTGCGGTGCTTTGATCGTGTTTTAGAACATTTTATTCAGTCGAATTGTGAATATCTCCCTAGAGTACATGAATCTCTAATGAATTTCATGATAAGTAATCCCCAAGGCAATTTCGGCTTTACAAATGCTTCGATAATAAGCAAATGCTTGACTGTCAACTGGAAAATACCTGTAGCCCAGGGGATTTTAAAGCAGGTCTAAATATAATTTTAGGAGCAGTGTGGACTAAATACGATTTGATAAGAAGAACGATAGATATAAGGGATACAGATTGATGAGAACCAAATATCACTCACGACGACACATACATACATACATACATAAACTCACGCCTGTGTTCCCCGAAGGGGTAGGCAGAGCTGCATTTCTGCACCCACATTTCGCCAGGTTGTATCAGTCCCACGTAATAGGGGGCGAGCCTATTGCCGTTTTTCGGGCACAATTCCAGACTCCGTGCTGCTACTGAGAATTTCCTAATTGAAAAACCCAATAACACTCTGCCCGACCCGGGAATCGAACCCAGGACCTCTAGATCGCACGGCACATACTTGTACCTCGAGACCACGAGGCAATCAACACACGACGAGTCGACGCATTTATGCCAGCCAGTTTTTTTTTGTGGCGGATGTCAGAAAATACGGCCTCTGACAATTTCGTTGACACAAGCTTAGAACTGATCTCTCCATTGAGTTGAACAGCAGTACTCTACACTACAAACCAAGCTAAACGACAAGGTGTTATTGGGTTTTCCATTTGTAAATTCACAGTAGCAGCACGGAGTCTGGAAATGTGCCCGAAAAACGGCAATAGGCTCGCCACCTATTACGTGGGACTGATACATACCTGGCGAAATGTGGGTGCAGAAATGCACCTCTGCCTACTCCTACTGGGAATACAGGCGTGAGGTTATGTATGTATGTTTACCTTCGTTTTCAATTTTCAATGCACCAAAAATCTTGATATACTAAACTATTATATGCCTAACATGTCTAAACTAACAATTTAAATCGATACTACATGACTGAAGCTATAAATTTGTGTTACTATCATAAAGCCAACCTTTCACTACTAAACTAAGGAAGGTGTATTTAATAAAACATGTAATGCAGAGGAGGCTCATAAGTCGGGATCAAGGTAGCAACTAGGTGCGTGGACCGAACCTGCTGGGGTTCATAAAATGTGAACTTTATTATTGAGTTTTAAGGAGGAGCATAAGGTACGGCATCGTCGGCATAGACTTACGCGATATGGCTGGCTTTATAAGATATATTTGATTAGATTATTCCAGTTTTATTTTGCTTGCGTGGATTTTAAAAGTGGATATTGAGTATCTTGCCGTTTTCAAGAATTTATTTTCCTTTTTTTTAATTAGTACACTTTGCTATCAACAGAACAGAACATAACAGAACTGAAGCAGTGATGGCCTCGAGGTTTAGGCGCGCGGTCGAGAATTTCGGCGGTTGCAGGTTCAAACTCCAGGCACACACCTCTGACTTTTCGAAGTTATGTGTGAATTCACAATGAATATTATCACTTGCTTTAACGGTGAAGGAAAACATCGTGATAAAACCTGCACACCTAAAAGTTCTTAGGAATTTCTTAGGTGTGTAGTCCGCCAACCCGCACTAGGCCAGCGCGGTGGACTAAGGCCTAAACCCTCTCAGTTGTAGAGGAGGCCCGTGCCCAGCAGTGGGACGTATTTGGGCTGATGATGTATAATGATATGATGATGCTATCAAACTTGTATTATTTCAGAGAATGCTACGCACACCTTAAATGTCATGTACTACATGTTACTAAGTTAAAAAGTTCTACTAAAATGGAAAACCTGTTTTGATGGTACGTCGAATACTTATGTAGAAGGTCCAACGAGGCGTCAACTAGCCTAAAGCAAGCTTCAATTTCGCATTTAAAATATATCAATACGGGTATGCGCTACGTCATACTCTTGCAATCCTATACGTTCATAAATCACCTTTAATATTTCAAGCCACATCCAGTTACTTCTGCAACCCTAGTACTTTTTCTCATAACACTCTTGCCGATTCCCGGGGGAAGTTTTAGGCGTCCCGATTATGACGGCGGTGCGGATGTTGCCCCGACGTTGTGAATCACAATAAATCCTGCCGAAACGGGGATGAAAAATTTACAAGGCTTTTTGTTGATGAATTTTTCACGTTGGCTCCCTAATGGAAAAGTTAGTTGCAAGTATTCCTCATGGTTGTATTGGAAATAGTCCTAGGCTTAGTTGATTAACTCCATGCGTTAAATGGTTTGGTTTCTAGCAGAAAATAAAATTAAATCGGTCAATTTCTTTTGAGAATTTGAGCTAAAAAATATAATATCATTACTAAGCCCAGTTTTATCACGAAGACAATTAAAAATCATAGACTAAGTTAAATAAGAGCAGGTTGATAAACTATATTATACTGTAAATGAGCAAAGAACTTGTATTAATGGTAACCATTAAGATACTATTGCCCTTAGTATTTAGTAGTGCCCTTGGATTTTTTTACCGCCATCACTCAGCGCATATCCACTTAATCGAATTCCCGTCTTGATCGATTAATTAGGGGTTAAGGGTGACTTACTCTATCCCGGAGTAACTTGGGGTATGACTTATTTTCAAACCAGAGCCAAGTCAACAAAATTACAAAAAATAATGATAACTTCATACGATCTCGCGATACAAGTATGTGCAGTGCGATCTAGAGGTCCCAGGTACGATTCCCAGGCCAGCTAGTGTTATTGGGTTTTTCCATTAGAAAATTCTTAGTAGCAGCACGGAGTCTAGAAATGTGTCTGAAAAATCGCACTAGACTCGCCCCCTATTAAGTGAAACTGATACATACTTGGCGAATGTTCATACGATTAGTAATTGCTAAAAATAATGTTCCAATTTAGCTGCTAGTTAGATCACAAACGAAAAACGAAATTGATTTTAACTACGCAAAAGAAACAAAATGCAAATTTATTCCCCACCGCAGCAGATTTTTAATCTGATCTGTTAAATTTTAACAAGCGTTATAAATTTCGCCGGTAACCGGAGCGACGACGGCCACGAGGCTTAAATGGTGTATACGGGAGTTCGTAACAAGCTCCTATTGACCCCACCCGACTGCGAATTAGACACTTTAAATTTACCTACAGTCCGTGTTATATTTGATGTTACTGCTTGAGGGAAATATGCGTGAAGAAATTTTGATGAGTAGGTTTTTACGTGTACTGTAAATATTTTATTATGATTAAAAAAGCAGTGATGGCCTCGAGGTTTAGGCGCGCGGTCGAGAATTTCGGCGGTCGCAGGTTCAAACCCCAGGCACACACCTCTGACTTTTCGAAGTTATGTGTGTTTCACAATGAATTATCACTTGCTTTAACGGTGAAGGAAAACATCGTGATAAAACCTGCACACCTAAAAATTCTTAGGAATTTCTTAGGTGTGTAGTTCGCCAACCCGCACTAGGCCAGCGTGGTGGACTAAGGCCTAAACCCTCTCAGTTGTAGAGGAGGCCCGTGCCCAGCAGTGGGACGTATTTGGGCTGATGATGATGAAGCGAGGTTATAAAAAAATCTTAATAAAATTTTATTAATAGGGGAAGGTGGGCATGAAAGAGACATGTTTTGAAAGAGCCACTTGGATTTTTACCCGACCTTTTGAAATTATCATCATTTGAATTTTATTTTCGTGTGAAAACATCGACTATCTGTGGCCCACAAAGATTTGATAGTTCGCGGAAGTGTAGTGACGGAGCAGGAGGCTATCGAAAAAAGAGGCATTAAAAAGTAAGTTTTTATGCTGTTATTCCAACCATTTTTTTATATTATGGTTTGATTTGACATCAAAATTACATTACAACTAGAGTCTGCACTCATTTAACCTTCTAATTGCAATATTTAATGGACAGTATTCGTAATTTGATCATATACTTTTAAAGTTTTTGCATTTAGTGGCTACTCGTTTTGAAAGAGCTAACTAAATATGTGATGAAACAGCCGGCTCTTTCATGCCTAGGTCTTTTATAACAACCTGTTTTGAACCGTTGCTATTTTGTTACAGGCATTAAAATATCATCAGAAACAGCATAGCCTAAAAAAAACACGCAAGGGGCCTAAAAACTAAATCGTATGGCGAACAGACCTACAAACATTGTTCAAATACAAGCAATAAACGTATTTTCATTTTGGATCAGGAACAAAAGACTGATTACCTAAAAACTGCATCTAAAAAATTAACATACGATTATACAGTAGCTATTAGTAGTAGTGACAATTGTTTCAGAGGATTTATGCACCGAAATAAATATGAGCCATTAGAAAAACTAGAAAACACATCACTTTCAAGAGCTACGAGTTTTGAAATGAGTGTTATTAATTAACTAATGTTGGTTAGTTTTTGTTACGGTATTCTAATAAAAAAATGTCATTTCTTGTTAATGTTGTTTAACTTTTGGAGAAATTTATTGAAATAGTTGGTAATATTGTGCATGGCTCTTTCATAACAAGTGGCGGCTCTTTCAACAACCACATGCTATGAATGAGCCGTTTTCCCTCTTTTAAAAAAAGGTAGAATTTTATAATGAAACATATCTCTAAGGAGTAATTGTTGATTGAATGTCATAAAGTAATAAATGAGCTTCGGACTAACATATAAAAATGTGGTTTTATTATGTTTTAGATATTAAAACGAGTCCTTTTCTAAAACTGGCTCTTTCATGCCCACCTTCCCCTACAGCTTTCACTACGTCCAAAATACTACAGATCCCCTATAAATAATAAGCAACACTAATATGAATCATGGAATCTAAATATTTCTTCCCAAATCACTATATATCGTTTACCAGAATGATAATATTTTGCTACAGAGCAAATCATAAAGTAAATTTATGTGGAGCGAACCGAGCGCGGGCTTAGGGCCCTGCCCAAATGAACCCTAATAAATAAACATGAACAGTCTTGACCAAAATGTCGTTCTAGTCTTAAAGCCGGCGGCGCCACAAAATCCTCATCTTTGATTTTAAGATGTGCGGTATTAAAATTTTACAAGATTTCTTACAGTACCTACATAATAAACCTACACATAGAATTACATCTATAGCTAAAGACCACGTAATGAGATGCGAGCCTGTTACCATGTACCAGGCACAATTTCAGACTGTGTCGCTAATGAATAAACCCGGTATCAGTAACGAATAACCTAAACTTTATATCTCTAAGGGCCGAATACTGAAACGCTACTTAATCTGAGGGCGACTTATATTCAAGTGGCTGTTATAATTTAAGCGGTATACTGATACGTCATTTATCGGTTTTAAGACTGTGATTAATTAATGACCACTTAAATTTCCATAAATGACAACATTACCACAAAAAGTTCTTTTACATGGCATTTTTAAGTATATACCGCTTAAATATAAGTCGCCCTCAGATTAAGTAACGTTTCAGTATTCGGCCATATGTCTGACAGGAAGATTTTAGTATCAAAGGCGCAATGGGCAGCTGCGTAATCATTTATGTACCTACTCACCTTATTCCTCAAGCGATGACGGTTATGGTGAGTTGGTATGATAGTGTAGGATTATTTGTTGGGTCTATTTTCGGCACTTTCAACTAGCCGATTGGATGTCTCCAATGAGGTTGACCATACATTAACTTTTAGACGATATACCCTGTAGATTTACTGAATAAAGAGCCAGAGACACCCTTACCAGAACATTTACGCACCACTGCTGGCCACTGGCCTCCTCTACAACCAAGAGGGCTTAAACCTTAGTCCACCACGCTGGCCTAGTGCGAACTCGCGACAGCCGAGATTCTCGACCGCGTGCCTTAATCCTAAAGCCATCACTACTTTCAGAATCACGCTTACTTTAGTAATAAAGCTACCAACTTTGACATTTTATTACGTCCTAAAACGTAAACTACTTAGAATTCTCTTTTAATTTGTTTAAATTTAGTCAGGATATTGTTGCCGTTGTCAGGATAGATGTTAGAGGCATAGGCATAGAGGCGATAGTTTAGTTTAAAATAGGTAAAAATTGACGATTCAAAAGAACTTGTAAAAGTCTATTTGAATAAAGATAATTTGACTTTGACTTTGATGAAAGAAAGAGACTCCTGGACTACACATATCGAGGAAATACGATAAGTAAATTTATATGACGAAAGTTGTCGATAGACAGAAATCGTAAAAATGAGTGTCACGAAGCAAAAAACTCGGACGTCCAGCGAGTCGCGCTGGAATATATCCAAAAACAGGGGCCATAACTCGGGCGTAACAATTTTTATATAGAAAACCGCCATTTCAGTCGCAATGATAGGCTACGTGGTTTTTTCGAAATTGCAGTTGCATTTTTCCGCGCTCCCCGTTGAATTTTGATGTGTTGTGTTGTTGGCCCGATGTTTTTGGATAATTTTCGCAAAAGATAAATAAAGTTTGAGATATAGTAAATGGCTGTTCTAATTCATATCATACAGACATTTCTGTATTATTGAGATTTTTTTAACTACTTTTGAAAAAAGTAACACTAAAGATTCTTGCCTACTATTCTCTAGTGAACACCGGCAACTGATGATAACTGCGCATTCATCGAAAAAATAATACGACCATCACTAGTCGACACAGTTATGCCAAGCACAAACTCGATACAAATATGCTCATACCAATTTGTGGTGCGTTTTCACCATACTTATTCGCTATGCGGACGAATATAAAAGTAAGAAACAGCATATTGTTCATAACAAAAACTACACATAAACGCTATGGTATTAAACGATGTTATCCGCCGCATAACCGAGACCCATTTTCTCCGACACCTGAATATGTTTTTAAAACACCCGCTACAAAGTGTACATAGCACGAAGGCCCCACATTGGCATTCATAGAGTGCCCTCTGTTAGCTGGCGTTTACGCTTGAAATACAATGGGAACTTTCTATCCGATATTAGTTTTCAATTCCCCAACCCATCTCATTCGCGGAGCGATGAATAAGAAACACAGCGTTGTCGATGCGGAAATGTTTGGACAGTGCTTTTACATCAGTGCTCAGTTAATAAAAAATAAATAAATGATATGAATGAAATGAAATGAATGATACATACCTGGTGAAATGTGGGTGCAGAAATGCACCTCCGCCTACCCCTGCGGGTAATCCAGGTTATGTATGTAAAAAATAAATAAAGTATTTATCCTATGAATTTGGATATGGATCTTTTACATCCATACCTTAAAATTAATACAACCTAATGCTAAACTTATGCTAGTCAATAGTAACATCCATGTATCTATTTATATCAACTTATTTACCTATCAGCTATTTATTGATATATCTATTTATTTTTGTTTATTTACATATATATTTTTACCTCGATAGATATCTCCTACTGTTGCTCATGAGTTTTCTCCGCAAGCGACAGGGGTTAGGTCTCAGTAAGGGTAAACGCGGTGGGTTTACCCAGCGCGGCTTGGCGGAATACACGTAAGAAATTTTGTCAAGATAATAGAGCGGTGTGTAATAATTCATTGTAAATCCACAAATAACTTTAAAAAGTAGAGCAGTATGTTTGGGACGTGAACCCCACACTTAGAGTCAAGTTTTGTGTGGTGAATAAGAAAACACGGGTAACCGGTGTAACAAAACATTCGGACCCAAAACAAATATTCTTATTACACAAAAATATTTGTTTCTTTGTAGGGATTGAGCCCGTGGCCTCTCGTTCCACAAACTAATGTCTAGCTAGACTACAGAAGCTGTGAAATCTAATTAACATAACGAGTCCATTTTTCCTCACTCCCACATAAAGAGAAGATCAAAAGCAATAAAGGTCAATGTTTGCGCCAGAAAATGATATCGGTTCAGACTTAGAACGCTGTTACATCACTGTTCCAGAGCGGTGTAGAACAGCCCGGAATATGCGTCCTTTTTGGAAATTTCACTTAAGATCCTTGATTCGATCCTATTTGATTTAGCTTTGGTTGGTAAATAGAATGATTTAGAGACAAAAAAATATAAAAGGGACTTATGTCGCCAAAAAATAGGTGCAACTTAAAGTAAATTGTATAGAATAAATTAACAAAAACGAGACGTTATAATCAATCAAGATCACATATTGTTTTCACAATTAAATTTGGATGGCATGGTATAGACAGAAATATTTAACCTACCAGAGAATATAACTATTCTAACAACGTTACCAAAATACCGACTTTTCTATATTCCGAAGGCACATCTGCAATATCGAAACTAGGTCACCGATGAGCTAAATCGTTTTCTAAAATGTATCTTTTGGCAAAAATGTTACGTCGTAATGATTGCCTTTTTTCTTTCATTTTATTATAATTTACAAACTTCTATAATTCGATAGTCCACGAGTATCGCAGAAGTACTTTGAAGGCAAGGAGCACTTACTAACCACTCTTAACAAAACATCTTGTAATAAAGAAAAATCATTTTGCATTCAAGAACTTTTATAAACTCGGAATAATGCGAAAAAAATCCAACTGTTTTACTATAATATTCATTTAAACTACTCCGGTTATTATGAAACCCGTTTCAAATTTTTGTCCAACATTACTCAGCCGTACAATTCTATTGTTTCGCCGAACACGAAAGACCTAAAAAACTCATTTTAAGTTCAGACCGGGCTGAATTAACAGTGCTTTTGCATGCCGATGGTGTTTAAATAAGGCCTTTTAAACATTTTTTTAAATTTCTCTTTCGTGTCTTTGACGTCATTTCGCTACGAACACACTATAATTGCTCTTTTATAGTAATTTTCTTTTTATTACCACTTTGAATTGCATTAAAAAGTTACTTTAGCGCGGAGTTATTGTACTCGGCTATTATGTAGAAAATATTGTTTTAAATCGTGCGCTTTATACGTTCAACAAAAATATGCTACATCGTTTGATTTTTATAAATTTACATCGAACCGGAGTCATTTTAATCTAACAATATAATTATAACAAACATGAAACTAGGAGAACTAAAATAACCGACATAGCCCAGTGGATTAGCAAGTTGAAGTGGCAATGGGCCAGGCACATAGCGCGGAGAACCGATGGCCGATGGGGCCAAAAAGTTCTCGAGTGGAGGCCACGTACCGGAAAGCGCAGCGTAAGACGTCCACCCACAAGGTGGTCTGACCCCTGGTGAAGATCGCAAGTCTGCGCTGGATGCAGGCTGCCTCCAACAGGTCACTATGGAAGTCATTGGGGGAGGCCTATGTTCAGCAGTGGACTGCCTTAGGCTTAAAAGCAACCAAATGCCCATAGTTTCGAACAATCTATACAAATAAATAAAATTGGAGTGTCTGTTTGTGATATTGAAATAACCGCTTTTTAATAAATGTATATTGATGTATACACAGCACATAATTATACCAAAATAACGTTTTTTAAATTGTTTGTCTGTCTGTCTGTCTGTTTGATCCGGCTAATCACTGAAATGGCTGGACCGATTTTGACGGGACTTTTATTGGCAGATAGCTGATGTAATAAGGAGTAACTTAGGCTACTTTTAGTTTATAAATTGTCTTATAAAAATTCATTTTCCGCGCGGACGAAGTCGCGGGCACAGCTAGTATTAAAATACAAATTAATATCTTAATAGTATTCTAGAAGAAACATTACACGGGCACTTTTTTTGCTATTTAAATAACGTTAAAATATTAATGTTGCTAATTTGCTTTGCATAATAAGCAAATGAAAGTATACAACTTTTGCGAACTCTTAATTGTTATAGGTTCTGTCTTCGCACTCAACTAGGTCTTTTCAAGTTGTAAGTTTTTATCTTTGCAACGATTAACCTTGCCTACTTAATGACATTCTTAAAAGGACTTACTGTTACAACAAGAGGGGAGATTTGGGGGGAGATAATAAAAGGGTCGGTGTTTTCAACACTTATTTCTAGGTCTTAACTTAGCCACAGTAAAAGTAACAGTAAATGCTGCCTTTAAAACTTATTTATTGTCCTCATTTATGAAGTTTGCATTAGACTGGTTAGCATTGAAATGGGTTTATGAAGCCATTGCCATGCCTCTGAATTTTGAAAAGGACGATAGAAGCCCTTTCAAACATATTTACATAACCTCACGGCTGTATTCCCGAAGGGGCAGGCAAAGGTGCACGTCTACACACATTTCGCTAAATATGTTTTTTGTTCCACCCAAAAGAGGCCGAGCCTATTGCCGTTTTTCGAGCTCCAAGCTGCTACTGAAACTTTTCTAATAGAAAATCCTAATAACACAACGCCCAATCCGTGAATCGATTCTGGGAGCCCTAAATCGCCCAGCACAGGCTTGCAGAAGATCACAGTGTACAATTATGCATCATCTTCTATTAATATTATTTATTTCTTTTTTTATTATTTTACTCCGTGATATATTACAGCTTGATGTAAGTACTGACATTATGGTGAGTGCAGTGAGGAACGATGACGATAACTAGTCGATGACATTATACAGACCTCTCCGAACCTATACACAGGCCGCTCCAGAATTAGACTCACTTGCAAAAAGTCTTAAGAATGGTTTAACGCGATGCCGTGGTCGTTCGGTCGTTGTTGTAATGAAAAATATCCCACTATAAACAACTTCTATTTTACATACATATACCGTGGCGCAGTTGGCTAGACACCAGCTTGCGAAACGAGAAGCTGCGGGTACAATCCCCGCACCGAGACAAATGTTTGTGTGATCCACAAATATTTTTTTTGGGTCTGGGTGTATGTGAGACCGAAAAGTCTCTGAGAGTTTCTGATACCCACGACACAGGACTTGTATCTTAGTGTGGGATCAGAACTCTGTACATGACTGTTGGGTGTATTTATTTATTAATTTATACAGAAGCTCACGCCTGTGTTCCCCGAAGAGGTGGGCAGAGGTGCATTCCTTCACCCACGTATTAGTTTGCGAGCTTATTGTTGTTTCGAGCACATTTCCAGACTCCGTGCTTGTTCTGAGAATTTTCTAATAAAAAAAACAATAACGCTTTGCCCGTCCTGGGAATCTAACACAGAAGCTCTAAATCGCCTGGTTCATGGCAAGCAGGAAACTTCTATTTTGTTACGTAGTAATTGAATTTTTCTTTCATTTTAACTTTAACCGCTTAGTAACCACAGCGATCTTTATGTAAATTCACTTAACTTCTGTATCAAAGACACAGATTACTTAATCTCATCTCGCTTATGCTTAATTTCTTTATTAATTATTAATTTCGAAATACAACAAAGCAAACGAAATGGCTCGTGTTTTAATTAAAATAAATCTCTAACATAACAGATTAATGAAAGTTGTTCGCTGAATTAAAAAATTATGGTCGAAATTCTTTTTGAAGGAATGTTTTTATAGACTAAATGAATGTGGGGTTTAAAATTTGATTACACTCCAACTTATAGTTTAATTTAAATTGAGTCTTACATTGTACAAAATAAGGTACATGATCAATTATACAACTAGTGAATTAAAACTTGATGAGGCATTTTGGACGCATAGTTATATAGTATACTACACTGCCTCGTGGTCTCGCTGCACAAGTATGTGCCGTGCGATCTAGAGGTCCTGGGTTTGATTCCCGGGTCGGGCAAAGTGTTATTGGGTTTTTCAATTAGGAAATTCTCAGTAGCAGCACGGAGTCTGGAATTGTGCCCGAAAAACGGCAATAGGCTCGCCCCCTATTACGTGGGACTGATACAAAACCTGGCGAAATCCTCTGCCTACCCTTTCGGGGAATACAGGCGTGAGTTTATGTATGTATGTATGTAATTATATACTAAGGGCTGTCTCATTAGTTCTGCTGCATCATCAGTATGCAGGGTGATCTAGATGGTTTCGATTCAAATATTCTCATTAGCATTACGTATCATGGATGAAAGGTAGGCACAATCCAGCTCAGAAGTTTCTCAAGTATGCTAAAAAGACTTGAGTGTTAAATTAGGTCCTAACCCTCTCAATATTGTGGTCTGTGCCTAGGAATATGACTTATTTGATATGATGATGAAAACTAATAACCAACATCATCCTCATCAGCACATATACGTGCAGGGCACGGACCTCCTCTACTAAGGTTTTAAGCCTTAATCCAACGTGCTGGCCTAGTGCGGGTTGGCGGACTACACATCTAAGAAATTCCTAAGAACTTGTAGGTGTGCAAGTTTCATCACGATGTTTTCCTTCACCGTTAAAGTACGTGATAATTCTTTGTGAATACACATAACTTCGAAAAGTCAGAGGGGTAGGGCTTGAACCCGCGACCGTGGAGATTCTCGACCGCATGCCCAAACCTCGAGGCCATCACGATAACCTAATCCTTCAAGATATATTATCTGTTAATTCATAAAGGCAAACTGTTGACCCCGGTTGTCAAGGGATGCGGAACTAAAAACGTAATGAAGGACATAAACAAAAACTTTTGTAGCCATTTCGAACCAAATATAAACGCTATTAAGAATATTCCTCATAGATGTGACCGAGCCACAAGGGAGGCAGTAACCGTGAGGTAAAATGAAACTATTTCCCGCCCGCCGTTACTTAAAGCCGGTCGTAAACTTACCACGACCCCCGAGGGAGGCGCGTCGTGTTCTCTACCCATTTCTATGATGTTTTTTAGAATTTTAAGTTACGGTTAAGACCCTGCTCCGATCTCCGATGTGATTTATCATCATTCTGTTTTCGTTTCTGAAATGTGAGCTAAATTCTTAATTCTGCAGAATGGAGCTGCGATAGTCAGATAGCATGTTAGATCGAGTAATAGCGGCTTGATGGGGTGGTACTGGTATCTAATAGAATACTGACGAACATTTTATCTCATATTGTTTTAATATCTGTTTATCTGCCTATTATTGGAAGTGTACATAACAGCTCGCACCTTAGGTCCAATTTACTCAATAAATCTCATATATTTAAGTAGTTATTTATCCATGGTGCGTTAATTGCGTCTATTCTGACTAATTGTAATTGTCTTTAATTTTTATGTGAGGGTGAAACCTCATAGCTCAATGTTTTTGTCACCCGCTTTGCTGCGGAGGGAACACGCAGCCTCACGTTTCACAAGCTGGTGGCTAGCCCACTGCGCCTTAAAGCTGTCAAAAATGAAACATTTCTTTATTACTTGTATGAAGACATTATTCTTTACCATATAACGCGATAGATTTGAAGTCAGAGGTTTCAAGAATCACCGATTTAATCCTGTCTTGCACATAATCTTAGTTTGATCTCTAAAAAACTGTTATTTCCAATTGCCACAAACCGGGACTTAATTAATACCATATTTATTTATATATTATACCAGTACACTTCGGCTACCTTTCATCTCTCTTCCTGCATCTCCATCCCAGGTTGCCTGTAAGAGATCGCCTCGTGCGATAAGGCCGCACATTGTACTTCTCTAGTTCTCTGTACTGCTTAGTTTTAATGTTGTGTGTACAATAAAGTTTTAAAAAAAAAATAATAAAAAAAAAAATACACCCAACCTTTACATACTCAAACTTATTATACTAGTATTGTGTCGTATAAGAAAACTTTGCATCTATTTACAACAATATTAAGCACTTCATTATCTCATTATAAAACGGCGCCATCATAAAATGATCCACAAAAACCTATATTAAAACTGTGAAAAACGAGCACCAAACATTATGAAGCTTCGGGCCGTTGCAGGCAGAGAGGCGGTTAGGTGGACCACGTTAGATTAGCAACCAGCCTAGCGGACGAATTTTTAATCCAACCGTGCAATTTCTAACATGTTTCAATCTACCAACTTAATCCGGGTTTATGGGAGCCCTCTTTTTTCTTTTGACTGCTTAGCGTTGATTGATAACGTTATTATGAGTTTAGTAACATTGAGGTATGGTGGTGGTCTCGATGGCCTCGAGGTTTAGGCGCGTGGTCGAGAATTTCGGCGGTCGCAGGTTCAAACCCCAGGCACACACCTCTGACTTTTCGAAGTTATGTGTGTATTCACAATGAATTATCACTTGCTTTAACGGTGAAGGAAAACATCGTGATAAAACCTGCACACCTAAAAGTTCTTAGGAATTTCTTAGGTGTGTAGTCCGCCAACCTGCACTAGGCCAGCGTGGTGGACTAAGGCCTAAACCCTCTCAGTTGTAGAGGAGGCCCGTGCCCAGCAGTGGGACGTATATGGGCTGATGATGATGGTGGTGGTGGTAATTTGAAGCCAATTCTTACAGATAAAATCAAAAATATTGTGTAAGAGAATCAGATTCACATCAGCGGATTTTTTAAATAATATTATTGGCGAACATGTGTGCGTAATAAATGGGACCACACTGAAAGCATCAGCTTTCAAATAAAAAAAAAATCATCAAAATCTGTCAACCCAGTCGAAAGTTCTGAGGTAACAAACATAAAAAAACAGACAAATTAATAACCTCCTCCTTTTTTTTAAGTCGTTTAAAAAACTATGATTACTACCAAATTAAACACGATTTCTATCTTGAACTTAGTTCGGACTGTGCATGTGACCGTAACGTGTATTTATTTTATGCATGCTAAAACCCCTGAAAATATAATAGAACTTTAGCCTCTGAGCATAGCCGTTGTTATACTGAAGTCTTTTTACGTACTCTCACACCAGTAGCCGCAAACAGGTACGCAGAGGTGCATTACCACACCCACATTTCGCCACTTGTCCCACGTAGATTACTACCGTTATTATTATTTATTATTTAACATACTTGTGCCGCGAGACCACGAGGCAGTCATTTTGTCCGACCTGAAAAACGGACCCGAGACCTCTAGATTGCACGGTACACACTACTGTCTTGGTCTTGGTTCATGCTATGTATGTCATCGTTACCAGTAACTATCCTTAAAATCAACTATGAACAGTTATAAAGAAAATTATTTTCTACCTTATGTTCATAGATACGAGTGGATTTTTTCAGGAATGAATTTTTTTTCATAATTTTTTCTCCTTTGTTAAGGACATAATTTTTTATTATGAGGAACAACGATGTGCAATGCTCATTTTTTATTTAAATCGAATTGTTTTCTTAGTTAATGAAACTGCAGGTTTCATCGTTAAATCGATCTATAAATATTTGTGATAATGGGGCCAAAGTTTTTTATTTAATCTATACTTTTGAATGTGCGACCATCATAAGCTCTCAACCCCCTATTCAAGCTATCACTTAAACATAAATTTAGATAAAAATAATAACTTGGACCGCAGTCCAAACGATTCACTGCGGTGTGCTTAACGCTTGCACAACGGTCTACTTAGTGTCAGATTTTTTAACCAACCAGCCCGTAGATTCTACGGCTAATCCACTTAGCAACCCTGGTCTTATTAAATCTATTCATAGATTAGCATTATAAGCATGAAGCTTATTCAAGAATAACACAAAAAAACCTACACCGCAGCAGAACTTGTGTTTTTAATTAAATACACGCGGATGAAAATGCATCCGGCATAAAATCTAATATCCCGCGGAATATGTCTGGAGAAAAAGGTTTGCATTCGAAACGAGGTTTCCTCAAAGAGATATGATTTGTTAAACATTTATACAAACTCGAATTAGTTTGCCTTCATACGGGGACACAGTCTAAGTGAAGTCTTTGAAGCGTACACAAGATATGTCTGTAGTCTGTAGAGCGCGATCTAGCCGCAAGACATTTCTCGCAATAGTCAATATTGGTTTGTTCCTATACACAGCCATTATAGACATGTCATTTATTGTACTGGATATGGGAGCATCAAATCGTTTATAAATGCCTATTTACTTATCACAGTGCCATAAACCCATTGTGAGTCCTGGTCTCCGACACAGAGTGACACATTTTAGTTCTCCTGTGAATGTGTGTGTCTTCTGTGGCCTCGACAAATGACTCGGACGTTGCATAAGACAGCCGCGTGGCGCAGTTGGCTAAATACCACCTTGTGAAACGGGAGGCCGCGGGTTCGTTGCCGCACCGAGACAAATGTTTGTGTGATCCACAAATATTTGTTTCTGGTCTGGGTGTTTGTGAGACCGAAAAGTCTCTCGTAAGTCTCTGATACCCACGACACAAGACTTGTATCTTAATGTGGGGTAAGAACTATGTATGTGACTGTTGGGTGTATTTATTTATTTAATATATAAGTGTTTCTTGACTTGGTTTACCTAGCTTCGCCCGCCCTATAGCTTGATGTTCATACAGAAAATTGGGGTCAATTAGGCAAGTTTTTCAGCTCAATCGTATCCCATGCTAATTTAGTGGTCGAACCAACAAAATCTATGTGCGTTCGTTTTGCAGACAGTATTAGTGTGCGCCATATTTTTTATATTATTATTATGTTGGATTTCAGAATTTTATAATTTTACAACAAATCATTTAGAAAGAAGTCAACAATCAAAAACTTGTTCCATTCAAAGCGTTGGCAACAAAATATTTGTAAAGGCCCTGAAACCGCCAGACATAATACAAATAGTAACGAGAATTAAGAAATTAAATGCTTGTACTGTAAATCAGTATTTACTGACTTGACTATGTAATTATTTGCGTTTGAGCTAAATAAATATAGCGTATGGCAGATTTTACTTCTCAGTTAATTTAAAAATTCTGTTTAAAGTATTTCATTACTGTTATGGCTCAATGCGGTTTTACTAAATTGTATTCGAACAAATTATCTAGAATTCTACAGTGACTGTCTACTTATCCATAATTATCCACTACAGGATATTATTGGCCCTTTGAGGATATTAATAGCGCCATCATCACCTCATATACGTCCCACAGCTGAGCACGAGTCTCCTCTGCAACTGAAAAGGGATAGGCCGCAGTCTATCATACTCGCCTAGTGCGGATTGGCGAACTAAACACCTAAGAAATTTTTAATCATTTTTTTGTGTCCTTGTTTCCCCACGATGTTTTCCTTCACAATGAAAGTACGTGATAATTCATTATGAGTATACACATTACTTCGAAAAGTCAGGGGTTATGGCTTTCCCCTCGAGAACAAAAAAAGGTCTGGGCCTTGGGCTTGAAACTGTGACCGATATGTACTCGACTGCACTCCAAAGCCTCGAGGCCGATATTAGATAAAAAATAAAATAATAAAACGTAGTGTTACAATAAGCTTCAATCACGGCGCCACAATTTGTCAATTCGTATAATACATTTGCAATTTTTCTCGGTTGCTCAATCAGCCACTTTTCTATTTTCGTATAAAAAAGCTAATATCGAAATGCGACTTCCAAAACCAAGTTTGTGATGATTCTCTCGAAGCGTGTATTAGTAAACTTGAGCAATAACACCTTCTTTCGTGCCAAGTTTTAAGTTTCTAGGCCAGCGAGAATTGGTCTTTAGATCTAGTATATGAGACGATATCAAAATTTTGTTTGGCCTTATTATTTTTCTTTGTTATATCTTTATTTTTAAGCGTTTAAGAAAATTACAGTAAATATCTTTTGATGTGGACAAGTGGATAGAAATAAGACCTGGTATGTATTTATACCTAAGGTAGAGGAATAAATCGATACATAGGTACATACATATACGAGTATAAATACTTTGACTGCCTCGTGGTCTCGCGGTACAAGTATGTGCCGTGCGATTTAGAGGTCCTGGGTTCGATTCCCGGGTCGGGCAAAGTGTTATTGGGTTTTTCCATTAGGAAATTCTCGGTAACAGCACGGAGTCTGGAAATGTGCCTGAAAAACGGCAATAGGCTCGCCCCCTATTACGTGGGACTGATACATACTTGGCGAAGTGTGGGTGCAGAAATGCACCTCTGCCTACCCCTTCGGGGAATACAGGCTTGAGTTTATGTATGTATGTATGTAAATACTCTTTACTGTTCATCTGAGAGGGTGTATTCTTATAAGCTCGCTACATCATCCGACATAATAGCTAGACAGCTATTTGTCGTATAATTGTGTCATCTCCTAACCCTGCGGCGAGTACTTGAATGATAAAACTGATAATACTTTGCGAGACCCGGAATTTGTTTCAAGTTACCAGTTTGTGTCTTTAGATAGATAGAGTTCTTATAAAGATAGAGTTGTTATCGGAAGTCGTGATGGCCTCGAGACTTAGCCACGCGGTCGAGCATCTCGACGGTCGTGAGTTCAAACCCGAGGCACACACCTCTGACTTTTCGAAGTTATGTGTGTATTCGCTATGAATTATCACGTACTTCAACGGTGAAGGAAGACATCGTGATGAAACCTGCACACCTAAAACTTCTTAAGAATTTCTTAGGTATGTATTCCGCCAACCCACACTAGGCCAGCGTAGTGGACTAAGGCCTAAATCCTCTCAGTTGTAGAGGAGGCCCGTGCCCAGCAGTGGGACGTATATGGGCTGATGATTATGATAGATAGAGTTGCCATCTTAATGCTTATGACTATCACGATGTTTTCATTTACTTTGAATAGTGATAACGTAATGGAATTACAAAAAGAAAGGAATCTACGGCTCTCAAACCTCCGAGACAAATATATTGGGTTGTATTTCATTAAAATCAATCTACTTATAAAGAAAACATTAGCTCAATCAGTACAAATTAAATTAACAACATCGCTTTGTTTATTTATGATGCTCGATCGGTTTCAGCGATTGCGTCGCGCGAAGCGTTTGTCCTTGTTAACGAGATAAGTCTCTGAACAAAGAATTTCCGCATCATTTATTCAATACAAGCCGACTGACAGGTTGAAACTGTAAGATAATTCGATATCCAGTTCCGTTTAGGGTCCGCTTGATGTGGTACGGAGTCAGGAACAATTTCAGGAGCCAAAAAGCAGTACGAAATTTTATATTAGATCATTAAATTAAATTGATTGCTTGATAAACTAAAATGGTGAAGATGAAGACGCGCAGTCTATTGAGAAATCAAATTTTTGAGGGTACGGGTGTATTTAAAATGAATTAATCTTTTAATTTAATGAAAGACAACATCATGAATAAACCTAGATCTCTTAGCCTTATTCATAGAGAATATATTTGTGCATCACACAAATATTTGTTTCGGTGCGGGGATCGAACCCGCGGCCTCTCGTTTCGCAAGCTGGTATCTAGCCAACTGCGCCACGAGGCTGTCTAAAAATAATATCTACCACGCAGACGTTAACATCCTTTGCCAAGGTGAGGATAGGAGGTTAAACTACATGTTGAAATTTGCTTACATTTTGATACCCCCAAATTTACCTCAGTTCATGCCTGAGCACGTTTAAAGGGGATATATTGTACCGTATTCCAGAAGCGTCCGCTCCGTCACAGTGGAGCTCCGATCAGTATAATAAACATAATGTTCCCGATATTCGACAGGTTCGGGATTTCCTCTCTTCTAAATTGTATTACAAGAACCTTGTCAACAGTGGAGGTATTTCTATACGTATATACTGTATTTACATAGAATTGTCGCGATTTAGGTTGTTGGTCTTTTCTATGATGTTTTTATTGAGTGCAAGTAACATTAATAGGGCAGGCAGAAGTATACTAAAATCATCGTTAATTACACTGCCTCGTTGACCCTTCGTCATTTATGTGTGCGGCGTGCGTTGGATCATCCAACTTGGATGAGATGACTCAGAGATACCAGATTCAATTACCGACATGGGCAAATTATTTTTTATTCTGTAAGGAAGAATTTTAGAATTGCACCCTAACATCAAACTTTTCCTACCACTTCAGGTTACAGGCCTGAGTGTACGTATAAATTTTCATAATTTTCCACCTATATTGAAAGAACGAAATCAAAGCGAAAAGATATTTATGGAAAATTCCCACCTAAAATAGCTCTTCCATCTCGTAAAACCCTTTGGGAACAACTGGATGTTAATATAGCGGGAATATGAATCCGTATTTATTTTAACCTCGTTCTGGGGATCAAAGCTAGAATACTCGTATCATTAAAATAGCTTACCGAAAATAAAAACACGTCCTTACTCCGTTGAGTAAGTATAAACTACAGGAAATGTCACGAAGTTTTTAATTCAAGTTGGTTGAATACAAAAACTCAAATTTCCCTTCTTAGTATCGATGATCGAAATAATATTCATATTTACCACCATATTATCATAATTTTCTACACAATGCTTACGATCATCATCATCATCATCATCATCATCATCAGCCCATATACGTCCCACTGCTGGGCTCGAGCCTCCTCTACAACTGAGAGGGTTTAGGCCTTAGTCCACCACGCTGGCCTAGTGCGGGTTGGCGGACTACACACCTAAGAAATTCCTAAGAACTTTTAGGTGTGCAGGTTTCATCACGATGTTTTCCTTCACCGTTAAAGTACGTGATAATTCTTTGTGAATACACACATAACTTCGAAAAGTCAGAGGTGTGTGCCTGGGGTTTGAACCCGCGACCGTCGAGATTCTCGACCGCGCGCCTAAACCTCGAGGCCATCACGACTTTTTTTAATGCTTTTTTTACGATATAGCCCAACAATTTTTCATCGTTGTCTATTTTTGTCGTCAAATAACTATTCAATCTCCTTTACTTCATCATCGTCGACACAGCTTTATGTATTTGTATTTATTATTTCTCTAACACATACTTTTCAATACTCCAATGTAAACACCGCTTTCTAATTTAATATTTCTCCATATTATTTATCCTGCACCAACTCCTGAATACTCTTATAGGAGAAGTGGTATTCTTGTACTTTAATTTTTCCTTCATCCGCACTCAAAACAGCATAAAAACCCTTGTGTCCATAATAGCGATAATATATGGGTACGTCTGGCAGCACCTCGGGTGTCTGATTGAATTTCAGCACAAAATGATTTAGTGTATACATCCTAAATGGGATGTTTCAGTTACCGCCTGCGGACACTTGCGACGTGATGGATGGTTCGACGCGAATTTGTGGCGATGCTTTAGGTTTTTTCGTGGTTTTTAAATGGAAAATCCGACGGGAGTGGAAGATAAAATCTACTTGTATTTGGTGTGTCTTAGTCGCAGTTGCAACAATACAGTGTTGTATCGGACACAGGGTAACCTAAGGAAACTGTATCGAGTGATGAACGGTTGAAAATATATTTGCTGATTTATTGCTGACGAAAAATTGTTAGTTAAATTTTGAGGTTATTCGAATTCTATCGAACAATGCAGCAGGATTAAATTAGGCCACTACTTTTCATAAATCTACTTCTAACATCAAATATGAAGTTTATCGTACTAATTTGGGTAAAGAGGATGTTCATGTTTGGTCTAACGTACCTACCTAATAGACTCTTAGATATGATATGGATTGGTCACGGTTCTTTCGGAAAGCTACAGGTGTGACCAGCATCGGCTTGTTAATTTACATCTAATATTTGTTTACATTGTTAACCACCACTACCAAATTCAAAGTCTGATAATTTATTCCTTGATCAAAACTAATGCAACCCTTAACTCAATATTTTGGCTTTCCACCAGACACTGGAGTGCCACTTAGCAGACGAGTGCCATGGAAAAATCAAGGAGTTTAGTTTATAAACTTTTTGATAGACGTCCAGAGAATGATCGGTAGGAACGCGAGCGCTCCGCTTGGCACTACCCGCCCGACGACATGCCAAAAAGGTTTTCAGTGGCATGATCTTATAATGATTTATACTCGCCGCTGGATTTTAAAATCTGCTTCATGGCGATATAAAATGACACATTTCGTAAATTAATTGTTTGCGTGATTTATATTAATGGTCTGGTTATGCTAAGATGTGGCGACGAAGTTTACATTGAAGTTGAAGAAATTACATGATATACCGCTGTCTCTTTTTATTTTTGAATAAAACATCCGTACATTTTGAAGTTTGAAAATGGAGACAAAGGAGTGTCTCATCTAAACCATTTTGTAAATTGGCGGATGGGTTCGAGAGTTCTCTGTAAGGATATAGGGTAAAGTGAAATAGGATTTTTATACGTGGAAATTCTCGGTAGAAGCGTGGAGTTTGAAAATACATACATACATACATAAACTCACGCCTGTATTCCCTGAAGGGGTAGGCAGAGGTGCATTTCTGCACCCACATTTCGCCAGATATGTATCAGTCTCACGTATAGGGGGCGAGCCTATTGCCGTTTTTCGGGCACAATTCCAGACTCCGTGCTGCTACTGAGAATTTCCTAATGGGAAAACCCAATAACACTTTGCCCGACCCGGGAATCGAACCCAGGACCTCTAGATCGCACGGCACATACACGGCACGGAGTTTGAAAATGTAGCCGGTAAATAAGATAAGAGTTGCTCTATATTGCCATAGCACTCAAAAACTTGAAATTTTAGACACAAATCATCATTTACAGTGAAGTTGTGTTGGGCCTAATAGAACTTAGTGGTTTACTCAGGTGGTTCGCAATGGACTTTTGCTTTTTATGACAAATGTTTTCATCCCGCATTAGTACAGCCTAGACTGGTGGACATAATATACCCGCTGATACAGTATGCTTAAGAACTTCTTTGCGCACAATTCAATTTAAAATACCTTTTAATTTTTATCAAAACCATTTTTATCATAAAACCATCAACCAGATAACACCAAAAACATGATTAAGTAAATACACGCGGGCACTGCGATTTGACGCGACAACGCATAAAATCCGACATAAACTTGCGGCGGCGCGTACACAGAGTTGGCAGGGCGAGTGGGGCCGCGTGCCAAACTAGCTACACGTTGATGGGGCCAAATCAATTCGCACAACAAACGCACGGCTTAGCCTTACTACTGTTCGCCTGATGAAGTGTGATGCGAACTATTTACTAGATACTAAGGTAAGAATAGTAAGACAATGAATCAGCGACAAATTTTTTATAATGTTATTATTCAGAAAAAATAAGTTTGTGATGTAAGTACATGACACACGCACACGTAGAAAAAAAACAATATTACTTTGCCCGACCTAAGAGTCAAATTCTTGACGTCTAGATCAGCAAACGCACACTTCTGCCGCAGGACCACGTGGCAGTGACGTGTCATGACGGGTAATAAAAAGGTGCATTGGTGCATTTATATATAGTATATAGTAGTAAATTCAGTAGTATTTATTTCGACAAATTTAGTCCACCAACCCACACTGGGACGACGTGATGAACTTAGGTCTAAACGCTTTCGAATGTAATGAAGACCCAACAGCAAGGTTTATATATAAATAGAGCTGGAGAGAGCCCCAACTGGGGGACTACACACACAAAAAAAAACTTAGTTTCGCAGGTTCCCTCAAGATCAATCATAATTTTAGTGTGTTTTATTTATATTCAGCAAATAAGTTAACTACTTATTAATATAATATAAATAAATAAATACACCCAACAGTCACATACATAGTTCAGACCCCACACTAGGATATAAGTCCTGTGTCGTGGGTATCAGAGACTACGAGAGACTTTTCGGTCTCACAAACACCCAGACCCGATACAAATATTTGTGGATCACACCAACATTTGTCTCGGTGCGGGGATCGAACCCGCGGCCTCTCGTTTCGCAAGCTGGTGTCTAGCCATCTGCGCCACGGGGCTGTCATCAGAGGAAAATAATCGAAAACATCAAAGTAATAGCCATAAACAATAATACCGCTCAAAGCACATTATGATCACAGCATAGGCCACACAAGAATTCCATGGAATCCTGTAAATTTTAATCAAACTGCACACCACAAAGGTTCCCCATACTCACGTCCGCAAAATGTTTAATTACATACGCTGCTCAAATAATTGCCCCAAAGTTAATTAGCGATTTCCTAATTTGTACCGACGAGTTGCGACTCAGTTATTCTGAACACGAATTAAACGCATTATGATCGTACATTTCACGAATCTCGCATATTACTGTGGATTTTGGATTCTCCGCGCATAAATAAGATTTTTGTTGCTAACAGTTCGGTCGTTGCTGCAAATAGTTTTAGCTTTTGCCGCAAGATGTCGCTTTATAAAAAACATTACTTAACCGTTTTTATTTTTATATTCGTTGTGTTTGTTATAAAGAATAAGATTTCACAGCTCATTACTACAAAAAATATAATTTAATCATCAAACTAGAATACACTAAGTTTGATACTCAATTACTCCAAAACGGCTAAACAAATCTAGACCAAATTTGGCACACAGACAGATTAATACCACAACGGATACGTAGATTTTTATTACGGAGAATATATTTTCATGTGAATTAAACCGCGGAGCATAATAAGTTTGCTATAATTTGACAATTAATTAATACTTGTTTAATACTCATTTATCTAACTTTATCTGACTGCCTCGTGGTCTCGCGGTACAAGTATGTGCCGTGCGATCTAGAGGTCCTGGGTTCGATTCCCGGGTCGGGCAAAGTGTTATTGGGTTTTTTTCCATTAGTAAATTCTCGGTAACAGCAAGGAGTCTGGAAATGTGCCCGAAAAACGGCAATAGGCTCGCCCCCTATTACGTGGGACTGATACATACTTGGCGAAATGTGGGTGCAGAAATGCACCTCTGCCCACTCCTTCGGGGAATACAGGCGTGAGCATATGTATGTATGTAATACTCATTTATCATAAATATGATTTGTAATAATTATAATCTATTGGATACATACGTGTAGAAAAAAAATGGACAATGCCTTAGTTGAGATGGATATGGATGATGGACGGTTCTACCGTCCACGCGAAATAATAAAGAAATCCGATATAATAAATCCAACCAATAGAGTAATATAGAAGTAATTAGATGAACGTCTGCCAACGCATATACAGATAAATGATTATTTTCGTCAATCAATGTCATTTTCGTTAGTCGCCCATAATCCTAGATAACCGTACGAGGGTAAAGGTCGAGACGATATTGCTACCAGCTGGACATCAGTCCGTTCGTACCCACATGAACGTAAGAGCCCAGATACCATCGAAACTATTTAATAGTCCTATTGATTTGAATGATTAACTCGTATGGCTGAATTAAATAAATTTAAGTTTGGTTGATGGCCTCAAGGTTTAGGTGCGCGGTCGAGAATCTCGTTCAAACCCCAGGCACACACCTCTGATCTTGACCTAAAAAGTTCTAAAGAATTTCTTATGTGTGTAGTTCGTCAACCCACACGAAGCCAGCGTGGTTAACTACGGCCTAAACCCTCTCAGTTGTAGAGGAGGCCCGTGCCCAGCAGTAGGACGTATTTGGGCTGATGATGATGAAATAATGTATATCGTAGTACGGAATCCGTGTAAATCCGTTTACTTTCATCAATTCATCTCTATTCTCATTCCTATTCTCAGCCGTCACAGCCTATCGCCGTCCACTGCTGAACGAAGGCCTCCCCAAGTAGGCGCCAACCATCCCGGTCTTGAGCAGCCCTTATCCATCCGCTACCCGCCACCTTTCTCAAGTCGTTTCATCTCTATAAACCCTAAACCCAGTGAGGTCAAGAAAGGTGGTCAAGCGTGAATGAATAAACTTTCCAAGGAGTGTAGGTGTTAATTTATTCCTGTATTATTCTAGGGTGTTCCGTACGCAAAAATTACGTGTGCATAAATAAAGAGAGCAGTGTGTACCGCACACTAATCCCTTTGAGATTTTAAGTGGTCATGTAAAGCGATGGTTATTTTTAATAGGTAATTTAGCAACGTAAATAACAATACAACAATTTACAACGTAAATATAATAAAAGCAGTGATGGCCTCGAGGTTTAGGCGCGCGGTCGAAATTTCGGCGGTCGCAGGTTCAAACCCCAGGCACACACCTCTGACTTTTCGAAGTTATGTGTGTATTCACAATAAATTATCACTTGCTTTAACGGTGAAGGAAAACATCGTGATAAAACCGGCACACCTAAAAGTTCTTAGGAATTTCTTAGGTGTGTAGTCCGCCAACCCGCACTAGGCCAGCGTGGTGGACTAAGGCCTAAACCCTCTCAGTTGTAGAGGAGGCCCGTGCCCAGCAATGGGACGTATATGAGCTGATGATGTATGATGATGATGTATGTAAATAACAATAATTGCCAATCGACGAAAACATTGATATCAAAGACAGAAGAGAAATATTTTACGAGTTTGTATTTGGATAAAAGCCAAATTCAGAACGTAACAGGTGTATCTTGATTAACAGCATTACCTAGTGAAATTTTGTTTATATAAACACGAGCCATCAGCTTATAAGTGTGAAATATTAAAACATATTTTTAACATGAAGAATCTTTATAATTGAAAACAAATATTGGCACGTATACTCTTTAATAAAGACGAATCGTTTTACGAATACTTGTCTGCCATTATGAACGAACTTTCTATACAAAGGATAAAGGTAGCCACAATAAGTACGTCCCACACAATACGGATACGAAGCCGTATCGCAATATGATATTGGGGATACAAGGAAAGATATAGAAACATTTCGGATAAGCAAAGCATCATTTAGATAGAGAAAATTGATCCAATTGTCGTACGACGATTGGTTCATTTGAAGTAGTTACTAGCAAAAAAGCGACCGCAGAGCCTTACTTGTAAATGTACTAAATATAATTTACCTTAAGTTAATGTTAGTTATTTGTGAGAATTCAAGTGTTTTATCGAAAACTGTAACTTATTTAATAAATAAATAAGTTAATGTAATTTTCAATAGTCCTGTCAATGGTCTCGCGGTACAAGTATGTGTTGCGTGATCTAGAGGTCTTGGTTTCGTATCGGTTTCGGTTCGGGCAAAGTTTTAATGAGATTTTCCTTCAGGAAATACTCAATAGCAGCACGGGATCATTTTTGCTCAAAAAACGGCAACAGGATCGTCCTCTATTACGCGGGACGAAAACACAATTGGCGAAATGTGCGATATACATAGGTGTGAGGTTACGTATGTATGTATGTCATTAGCTATGACGTAAGTTAAAAGCAATATCTTGAAAAATGACAAAAGAAATATCACATAACTTTGTTATGAAGGTTTGCTTCATTTAAAATTAAAGGTTAACTTGTACGTTATTAGAACGTGGTATATTATTAAACTGAATAACAACGTGAAAGAAGATTTCTCGAACGGTTCTTAGTGCACTTCTTACCGACAAAATGAATAAAAAAGACGTTTGGGTTTAGCTAAAACTAAAGTGACACGCAATTATTTAATTTAAAATTAAAGTGATTGTGTACCTATATTGATATAAATAAATTCACCCAACAGTCACATACATAGTTCTGATCCCACACTAAGATACAAGTCTTGTGTCGTGGGTATCAGAAATTACGAGAAACTTTTCGGTCTCACACACACCCAGACCCGAAACAAATATTTGTGGATCACACAAACATTTGTCTCGGTGCGGGGATCGAACCCGCGGCCTCTCGTTTCGCAAGCTGATGTCTAGCCAACTGCGCCACGGGGCTGTCAAATCTGTCAAAGATGTGTATATTGATCAATGTATAAAATGCATATGTAAATAATATACATACATACATAAACTCACGCCTGTATTCCCCGAAGAGGTAGGCAGAGGTGCATTTCTGCACCCACATTTCGCCAAGTATGTATCAGTCCCACGTAATAGGGGGCGAGCCTATTGCCGTTTTTCGGGCACATTTCCAGACTCCGTGCTGTTACCGAGAAGATTTCCTAATGGAAAAACCCAATAACACTTTGCCCGACCCGGGAATCGAACCCAGGACCTCTAGATCGCACGGCACATACTTGTACCGCGAGACCACGAGGCAGTAAATAATTTATTTCAACGCAATTAATCTACAACTTCCAGACCATCTAATATATTAAAATCCTCTCGATCACGAAATTGTCAAATATAATCCGGCTAATATTGCGAATGGAGGTAGAAAAAATAAATCCCATTACAATAACCCCGACACGTGCTCACAGAGCATCATACACTGATCCCCGTAACGGTAATGTAAAAAGCTATCCTAATAAAATCAATTTGAAAGCCGATTGTGCGGCAAAGGCTGCCAATCCAATCTCCACGGAGATATATTACAGAAAAAAAAACGAATGATAACTGCGGCCTCAGTTACCTTGCCTACGTGACAATAATGCGTAATTTTCCGCGATTCGAATTACCTGTAGTGATGTGTAGGTGGAACACGTACTTCAAGGATAGTTATACTAAGTATATAAAAAATGATTGTAAAATCGAGTTTTTGATACCAACATTCGACGTCGCATAAAATTTGCCCAGGCAGGTCACTTGGCGAAATGTACTTGGGATAGATGTAGTATAGCAGTAGCCGTGTGTGGCCAAGTAAAAGACTAAACGTCGAGCTCAATCGCCAGCATGGTGGGCCAATGACATTCAGATTTCAGAGTCGTTGGTAATTATGGTTGAGAGAAGCATTTTATGAACGGTAAAGGTGTCTAAGCAAAGGAGGCCAATACAATAAAGTCGCCACTGATGAGAATGATGAAATAGTCGATGGTTGAGGTGTTAAAGAAACAGAAAAAAAATATATATTTGGAAATCAATGCAGGGAAATTGACTGCCCAAAGACACTATCACACATCATACAATTAATTGACTTATAGCTATAGAAAAGAGGCTTGTTCTTCTACTTCTAAATACTTGATTGTAGGGACGAGAATACCTCTAAATTCCCGTCCCTACTCATTGGTAAATACTTTGTCTCTAGTAAGCACTCGTTATAACCCCTCGATTCGTGCCCCCATCGACATTCTCATCGCGTATTCGGTGTAAATTTCTGTAAAACTTATTCAACGGTTATTCCTGCTGTACTCCACTATTCCTAATAGCTGCAGGGAAGTTACTAATAGGCTATCAATGTTCAGCCACAAAACGAAAATGTCTTTGAATTACTGCTACTTCTGCGCAGTAAAGGACCTGTACGTTTAGTTTTTGTAAGGACAAAAATAATACAATGACACTCTTTACTGTCTATGTTTTCCTGGTACTTACTTGTCATGGATTATTAATTTATATATTTGTTTTTACCACGCTGCTGGCCTAGTGCGAGTCGGCGGACTTCACACCTAAGAAATTCCTATCAACTTTTAGGTGTGCAGGTGTCCTCAGGATATTTTCATTCACCGTTAAAATACGTTATAATTCAATGTGAATACACACATACATAACGTCGAAAAGTCAGAGGTGTGTGCCTGGGGTTTGAATCCGCGCCGGCCGAGATTCTCCACCGCGTGCCTAAACTTCGAGGCAATCACGACTTCTTGTCTTTTATGATTCATAGTAAATGAGTGTGACCGTTGAGCGTATATATATGTGTATGTAAGTGGCGGTACTTCCACAGAAACCCAAAAGCGTTAGGTACACGTTAACTGTGTATATCTAGTTTATAATTGTTTATTGTAAAGTCAGGATATTCTTGTTTATATTATGTCAAATTGCTTTTGTTAAAGCAGTGATGGCCTCGAGGTTTAGGTGCGTGGTCGAGAATTTAGGCGGTCGCAGGTTCAAACCCCAGGCACACACCTCTGACTTTTCGAAGTTATGTGTGTATTCACAATGAATTATCACTTGCTTTAACGCTGAAGGAAAATGTGAAATCGTGATAAAACCTGCACACCTAAAAGTTCTTAGGAATTTCTTAGGTGTGTAGTCCGCCAACCCGCACTAGGCCAACGTGGTGGACTAAGGCCTAAACCCTCTCAGTTGTAGAGGAGGCTCGTGCCCAGCAGTGGGACGTATTTGGGCTGATGATGATGAAGCTTTTGTTAAATAAATATTTAAAGCTTAAAGATTCTTCTTCTTCTTCCTAGTCGCTTCCTCATTACTGAGGGTCGCGACCACCATGCGTGTGGCTCTTCTGTACACTTCTCACCACCTTCCTCCAGGCATTCCTATTCTTTGCCATTCATAAAGATCATTATCCGGATATTTTAAAGGAAAATTGGGTGTATGTGACATATAGATGCGTAATAAGCATAATTAACTTACTTATTACGTTGGGTAAAAACCAACGATGTATGACGTGTTTGGTGTTTGTGCTATGGTTTGCTAATTTTATTGTAATTGTACAGCTGTAAATTAATTAACAAAACCATTATATAAGGCTGGAGTTTTATATGGAAACGTATACGTAGGCAGACCAAAAAAGTGATAATAATTTAAATTATCCTAAAACATCTACACGTATATTTTGTGGCATGATATTATCAGCCGAGTTTTAATGATAAGGCTTGTAATAATGTTGATTAACTGAAATACGGAATATAATATTACTCAATTAATTGAGTCCCACCGTCATATAAGCTACTAACGAGAGATTCATGCTTAACTTACCGTAAGATTTCAGTGCGCTTACTGTGATAAACTAATACAATAAAAATACGTTTATTATTTATTTAAAGCCTTATTGTACACATAAGATTAAAACTACGGTGTAGAGTAGACTAAATTAGTACAATAGGCGGTCATAAGTAAGGCAAAAATAATAATACGAAAGCATACATATATACATACATAATCTCACGCTTGTCTTTCTCGAAGGTGTTTGTTACTGGCAATTTTCTAATGGAAAAACCCAATAACGCTTTGCCCGACCCGGGAATGCAACCCAGGACGTCTAGATCGCACGACACGTACTTGTGCCGCGAGAACATTTTCCTAAAATAACTTTTAAAATCCGAACACAAATCCTAACAACTCATCCGGGTACGTTAAAAAAATTAAGGGTTTACCGCGATAACTCATTTAATTCGAAAAGGTCCCGCGTCAATCCCACGGCGCCCCCCGGGTGCGTGTTAACACCTTGTCAAAGTTAAACCAACGGTCAACCATTATAATTACTTTTTTGTCGACGTCCGGAACATTCAATTATTTACGAAAGAAAGTTAACAACCGGGCTTTTAATGGTTTCGTCCGATAGCAACGATGCTGAAATATTTAAATATTAATTAGTAGAAGATCCTGGAATTTCTATAGCCCATTTCAACGTTAAAGGAAAACATCGTGAGGCAAACAAAGCACCAGCAAATATGCCAGAAAGCTACTTAAAACAATGCATATTTGTGATAGATATGAATAAAAATAGGCGAGTTACATGTAATTTAGAGACCTTATTGTGCTAAGTGCACAGTTACTCTAAACTTGAAGGCCGGAGACTTTTTCGCGCTCCCCAAGGCAAGAGTTGCTTAAGGAGCTTAAACACAAGGTGAATTTGTCATAAGTTGTGATGGCCTCAAGGTGTAGGCAGGCGGTCGAGAATCTCAGCGGTGGCGGGTTCAAACCCCAGGCACACACCTCTAACTTTGCGAAGTTTTGTGTGTATTCACAATGAATTATCACGTACTTTGAAAACAAGTACAGGTTTACAGGTCAAAACCTGCAAAATGGTAAAAACTATGTATTTATTAAGTTAAAGCTAAACTATCTTCAATCACACATTTTTATTCGCGCTCTTTAAGTTACGGCTAAAAGATCTCTAATTGAAGGAGAAAGAAAACGCCTGCACAATTAACTAATCCACAGCTTGTTGGAAGAACATATTTACGAGTAACCTAGAATAAAAAAAACTACTAACTAAAGTGCCTATTACTGTGGTATTGAGACCGAGTTTGGATAATATGGTACAAAACAGCGCTTCCAATATTCAATTTGATTTTGCCCGCAAAAAATACCGCTTAATTGGTACTGCATTAATTCGACCACATATCCCATCAAACACTGACCACGATAATTATGATACGATACTGATGCAGTACCACCAAATTTGTGGTCCAATGCCAGATAATTATTTTTGAATTAGGTAGTTTGTTATTCGCACGGGAGCGCAGTGCGAGTTCATTGTAAACTAAAATAATGATATCGTACTATTGGTAGTTATTGTACTTAATAACTATCTTATATTAAACATATTGTGGTCTCGCGGTACGAGTATGTGCCGAGCGATCTAGAGGTCCTGGGTTCGATTCCCGGGTCGGGCAAAGTGTTATTGGGTTTTTCCATTAGGAAATTCTCGGTAACAGCACGGAGTCTGGAAATGTGCCCGAAAAACGGCAATAGGCTCGCCCCCTATTACGTGGGACTGATACATACTTGGCGAAATGTGGGTGCAGAAATGCGCCTCTGCCTACCCCTTCGGGGAATACAGGCGTGAGTTTATGTATGTATGTATGGTTCATTCAATTTTTGACAGCCCTGTGGCGCAGTTGGCTAGACACCAGCTTGCGAAACGAGAGGCCGCGGGTTCGATCCCCGCACCGAGACAAATGTTTGTGTGATCCACAAATATTTGTTTCGGGTCTGGGTGTATGTGAGCCCGAAAAGTCTCTCGTAGTTTCTGATACCCACGACACAAGACTTGTATCTTAGTGTGGGATCGGAACTTTGTATGTGACTGTTGGTTTTTTTTTATTTTTTATTTATTTATTTATTTATAAACTCTTTATTGTACACTAAAAAATAATGAACAAAACAATATACAAAAAGAATGAAGTACAATTGGCGGTCTTATCGCTCAAGGCGATCTTTTAGAGACAACCATAAGATGGACATAAACAAGTGATAGAAGGGAGGGTAGTTCATGTGTACAATATAATAATCAATAAGATAAATAAATAAATTATAATATTTATTTATTTAATTAACCCAAATTCTTCGAAGAAAAGTATAATTTTTTTTTAATGGAAAACAAAAACATTTTCTAATCGTTACTCATAAAATAGCTTCATACAGTTGAAATTTCACTATCGTAGAAAAAAAACGGACTGTCTCTTTGGACCTGCATTATAAATGTGCGGCTTGCGAAAGAGAGTTCCTATGTTTGATACCCGGATTAAGATTAAGTTTTCTGGTTTCTTCATTAAGAAATTGTCTGTAGCAGCAAAAAAAAAATCGCCCGACAAACGGCAATAGTGCCACTCTATTACGTGGGGTAGCACAGTAGTATAAAAAGGCTCATCGCTATACCAAAGAACCTATTCAGTCGACTTAAAATTTTAACAGTCAACGTCGATATTACTATACGAGTAATGTGGAAGTTAGTCAATATTAAACAGTCATTACACCGTTGAACCTAGGATAACATTAAAAGCAACTGTGTAGCGCCACGCTAGTTAATGATAGCATCATTTTAAGGCATTGCCAATAAACATTCACTTATGAAGTGCGGTGTGTTAATAACTTAATGGCTTAATATGTTTGTAACCTAATACCTAGTTATACTACCGACTCGAGAACGAAGTCATAGATTTAATTGGGCAAATATAGAATATATAGAAGTCATTTTTGGCCAGCAGTGATGGCAGTGATGGCCTCGAGGTTTAGGTGGGCGGTCGAGAATTTCGGCTGTCGCAGGTTCAAACCCCAGGCACAAACATATGACTTTTCGAATCTTTTTTTATGTGTGTATTCACAATGAATTATCACTTGCTTTAACGGTGAAGAAAAACATCGTGATAAAACCTGCACACCTAAAAGTTCTTAGGAATTTCTTACCTAGGTGTGTAGTCCGCCAACCCGCACTAGGCCAGCGTGGTGGATTAAGGCCTAAACCCTCTCAGTTGTAGAGAAGGCCCGTGCCCGTGACTTATATGGGCTGATGGTGATTTTTGGCCAGTCGACGCTCTATTGAAGTAATGAAGGCTTAGAGGCTTAGGCGCGTGGTTGAGTTGAATCTCGGCGGTCGCGGGATCATACCCTAGGTGCACAACTCTGTCTATCGAAGCTATGTGTGTACATACATACATAACCTCACGCCTGTATTCCCCGACGGGTTAGGGAGTGGCGCATTTCTGCATCCACAGGTATGTATCAGTCCCACGTAATAGGAGGCGAGACTATTGCCGTTTTTCTGGCATATGTCCAGACCCCGTGCTGCCACTGAGAATTTACTAATGAAAAACCCTATAACACTTTGCCCGACCCGGGAATCGAACCCGGGACCTCTAGATCGCGCAGCACTTACTTGTGCCGCAAGACCCCGAGGCAGTCAATCAACGTGTGATGAACACATTGAAAATGAAAATATTTTTAAACGTCTGAAATACCGTTAATGATTAGCGAAAATAGTGTTTGTACTAAGTAATTTATCTGCTTACTTAATTGCTATTTGATCCTCGAGCTGCGGTCAGCTGTAGCTACACTACAGCGTGTTGCGGTTGCGGCTATTAAATTCTCGTGTAAGATGAAGTGAGTGTGCTGTCCGGTATGCATTCTGGAGTTAGTAATACTGCGGTATACTGTTTTGAAGATTCATAATAAAATACTTTCGACAGCCCCGTGGCGCAGTTGGCTAGACACCAGCTTGAGAAACGAGAGGTCGCGGGTTCGATCCCCGCACCGACACAAAGGTTTGTGTGATCCATAAATATTTGTCTCGGGTCTGGGTGTTTGTGAGACTGAAAAGTCCCTCGTAGTTTGTGATACCCACGACACAAGACTTGTATCTTAATGTGGGGTCTAAGCTATGTATGCTACTGTTGGGTGTATTTACTTACATACATACATAAACTCACGCCTATTTTTCCCCGAAGGAGTAGACAGAGGTGCATTTCTGCACCCACATTTCGCCAGGTATGTATCAGTCCCAAGTAATAGGAGGCGAGCCTATTGCTGTTTTTCGGGCTCTTTTACAGACTCCGTGCTGTTACTGAGAATTTCTTAATGGAAAAACCCAATAACACTTTGCCCGACCCGGGAATCGAACCCAGGACCTCTAGATCGCACGGCTCATACTTGTACCGCGAGACCACGAGGCAGTGTATTTACTTATTTATTTACTTATACTGAAAATAATACACGTGCTTCGTGAAGGACTTCGTAGCTGAAGTTCAATATAATTTAACAAGAAACTTGGCCTGAGAAATAAGCAGTTCCGAAACAAATATTTAAGAATTATACAAAAACGACTAGTTGCTTTATTACGTCAGAGTTAAAACAACTGCGCTGCACGTTCCTATGACTTTATTCCGCGTATATTTCTGCGACAAGTTGCTTGACAAGCTTGTCAGACGTCCGTTTTATAAAAGGCCAATGCTTTATACTGACGGAATGTGTGTTACTGAGAATTGTTAATTTTATTTTATTTTCTGATGCTATCCTTTCTTCTATAGTTGATAACTAAAATAATATAAAGTCATAAGTCTCATAGCCTGCCGTGGACATTTTTACGAGTGTTCACATTAACTGTGTTAGCATAGGGGGTTTCTTTACTTCAGACGCTTAAAAACCAATTTCATTTTCAGTGTGCTCATACGAGTATAAATATTTCTTATTTGAGAATTATGAAATCTTTATCATATAGGTATTTTTAAATGTCCCAAAACATATTATGCAAATAAGAGGTAAAATTCCATAGTGACTCATGGAAGTTTGGCACATTCGTCCTCTGCATAGCTAACAACTATGAGACCGATATAATTCTGTTGAGTGATGACAAATTATAAATCTGTAATAAGCTTTTCCTAAAATAATAAAAAAATCAAAATAGAAACAAATCAAATTGATGTTGAAAATATTTAAAATGAACAAGACATTACTCCTAAACAGAGAAGTCTTCCATTTAAAGCTGCATGCACATATCATGTAACAAAAGATCGGGATCGCAGAATAATGGCATGATAAAAAGCTTATGAAAATATCTAAGAGCTGACGTGAAACAAAGGCGAGTACAAAGAGAATCTAGATAAGAACGACATTTTGAAACATGCATTCTTACTAGGGATGTTAAATATCGATCAGGTTTTCTATGTAAATGTCTATGGATGTTAATTTTTCTTTTCTTATTTGTGCATTCTGTAGACATACATAAATAATAACCTCACGCCTGTATTCCGCGAGGGGGTTGGCAGGTATGCATTTCTGCACCCACATTTCGACAGGTATGTAAGTTCACGTAATAGGAGGCAAGCCGTTTATCGGGTGCATTCCCAGACTCCGTGCTGCAACTGAGAATTTCCTATTGGAAAAACCCAATAACACTTTGTCCGACCCGGAAATCGAACCCTAAACTTCTAGGTCGTACGGCACATACAAGTTATGACGCGAAACTATGATAGCTATCAAATAATAGCTTAAAAAGGTGGACATATTGACACCTGATGGCAAATACATACATGAAATCGCTTCTATATTAGAACCCACGATTCCCCAGCTCTTGTAAGTCTCACGTCATAGCCTATTGGCATTTTGTTTTAAATATGAACAGCTACGGAAAACATCTTCTTGAAATATACAGTTGGTCTTTAGTTCATATATTATTGCGTCAGGATCCAATCCTAAATTCTAGAAATCAAAATCGAATGAGTCTGATAGAGAGGTAAAAAAGATAAAGTTTTAATCAAAGTAGCTGAAGTGGGTAGCAGAGCGTGATAAATAAGTATTATAAAAGAGACATAATTTTAATCAAAATATCCATCTGAGTAATCCAAAAGCGACTCGCACATTCACACCCCTACTCGCATTTGAATTACAAAGCCAAATAACTTCACAGTTCAGGATGTTGACACTACTCATTCTTTTGTGAGCGCGTCACGCCGCGCTGTGACTTGGTGTTTGTTTCCAAAACTTTGTAGTTTTCGTTTTTGCTATGTACATGGTTGTGGGAATAGTAAATATCGCCCCGAAGGAACAGCTTATATCCGAAGAAACGCAACTTCTCCCGAAGTTTCATTTACATGTTTATGCCAAATGTAGCTATGAAACATGGTAACTATCTAATGCATCGTTAAGATCCAGATCAGGCGAAGGTCAGGAAATTCGCACTTCTGTCACAGAGTCACGAAATGGCAATAGATGTGCCATTTGTGAGAAGGGATACCACTAGCGAAACGTTGATTTAGAAATATGAGACTGCCTAATTCTTTTGGAATATAAGCATGAATGTATAGTATAGTGTTTGTATTTTCATGCAAAAAAGTATTTTTTTTTAATATAAAACCTGCGTAGAATTAACTGTTGAGACCACATGATACCATTGAGTTACTCTGAGATTAATGCTACGGGAATATGTATTTTTAGAATTGGGAATATTAATTGATTTTAACATAAAGATTTATTCGACCACGGATCGTAACAAACATAAATTGACATAACATTTAACATGAATTTGAAATAACAAAATGTTAACATTACTAAGGGTAAATTAATAACAAAAGACACGCGTAAACGTTCGGACAGAGCTTCCGCACTGTAAGCCGGCCGATGAGTGAGTGCCCTGTGACGCTCAGCAGCGCCCGTTATATAGGCAGCCGACGTGATGACGTCTACTGCCACCCGCAACACAAATTTATTGCTGACAGTATAGTCTCTTAGGATTAGACAGCTCATTTCGCAATAGTCTAGATTTTTTAAGATTTAAAAGCACGTTCGTAGAATAATGATGGATTCACTATTCATAAAAGGAATTGTATAGCAGCTGTTTATAGTTGTTTGAATCTGGTTGGCTATTGTCTAAACATTTACTATGCAAGGTGGAACTACAGCGGAGATTATTTGAATGTTTTGTTAATAGAATTAATTAATGCTGTTTTGCCAACGTATGGAGCAGCATTATTTTAGGATTTATGTAATATTCATCATCAAGTGTTGAGATTGGAATATATTGCAAAGTCGTTATATTTATTTTAAACAACAAAGCTTCTCATTGAGGTTGCAAACTATTAATCCAATCCATCAGCCAATGGAAGTCCACTACTGGACATAAACATGCAAATTATTAAGCATGCTAATTTTCATAATGACAAAGTGTTTATGTATTTTCCACCAACAACTTTACTCTTTTTATTCTGACCTTATCCAAACTTTGTAAAAAAAATCTATACCTATACAGTTCATAGAAGTCTCACCCTTGGATATAGCTTTCCTTTACAACTAGCAGACTTTTGGCTTTAGTCTTCACTGTAATAAATTTACCAAATCAACAACTTTATCGCACATCCCTAGCACTAAAAAACCAAAGCCGAATTACAAGCACCAACACTTCGTGATCCAAAACCCAAATATTTAAGCCAAATAGCACAATATAAACTCGGGGTACTGTTATATCCATTCGCAACACGTTTTCTAATAACTCTTTAAGCCTGCACTAAGTCCCGTGTGCCTCGCGCCTAAATCTGTTTGCTCGAAAGAAAATATCTGTAGCACTCTAGAGATTCTCAGTAATAAATCTCTCTGTATCAAGGGGAGCTTCACGTTTGTTTTTATCAAGATCTCTCAGAGTGAGGTCGGCGGGGTTTTTTTGCCCCAACCCGTTCACTCCCTGAAGGATATTTAGTGGGCGATTGTTTGATATTGTTTGAATTATGGTGACGCTCGTCGCGCTGTGGGAATTGTTTCTGTTTTGTCGCTCTGATTTTGTAATTAGCCTGGATTGAATTAGATTGTTCCGGTGTTTTGTGTTATTCCATTGAATCATGTGCTTAGATTTGGAATGTTATAGTGATCAATGTCCCTTGTCGTGTCAACATTACTTATGGGTCTTTATTTATAAAACATGTGGATTCATTTAGCTTAATAATACCTTTAATGTTGGACTGTCAAACGAATCCAAATACTTATACTTGGCGCTAATGACTCATATAATATAAAAGTTACATACGGTTCAATGACTTCCAAAAGTTATTGTTAAAAAAATAATTAAAATATTTAAAAAAAACGGAAATAGTAAGAATTATGGAGGATCAAATTACTAAACACGATCGCAAATCATTTATCTCAGTGTGTTTAGATGATAGTAAATATGTTATCATTGTTCTAAAAACCTTAAAATTTGCCGGCAAATAGCACCGACACTTCGCCAGGGGGCGACACTGCTGCGAATTCAAACATATATTAAATCCGACATTGGTACATTTGACTCGTTAATTATTTGAAACCCATTACGGATTACGGGTCGAGTACACTCTACGCGAGATCCGTTCATAAACAACGCACATCGACGAAAAGTCGCGTTGTCTGATTAATTATTGCCAGCGGGAACAAGTTTGTGGTTAATTTATTACTGATAAATTGTATTAGGTAATGCAAATAGAATCAAAATCATAAATTAATTAACAAATATTAATTATGTCCTATAATAAATGAGTAACATAGTGATGTTTCATAAAAGAGAGTTTTGTAAGCCATTTTTTTATATGGATTTTTTATTGCTGTACGAGTATATTTATTATGGAAGGCAAAAAGGCAATCATATTTTAAATAGACTTAATCTGTAAAAAAAGGTTTTTTTTACAAGTTTTCAATACAAGTGTATTGAAAAATCCTTGGGGGAGGAACATGTTTTAAAATAATTAAAATAAAGCCCTATGATAAAATTAAAACTGTAATTTAAATGTTATGGAACCTTTTAGTAGAGTAGATCTATTTAATCTTTTAACGTGTCGTTGACGTCACGTCTTAGTGACGTGTGAACGGACCTTTAATACATTAAATTACGTTCGGAAGCCGTCACCACAGTGTGTTGTAATCTCTCAAAGGGATTAGTGTGCGGTACACACTGCTCTCTTTATTTATGCACACGTATTTTTTACGTACGAAACGCCCTAGAATAATACAGGATTAAATTAACACCTACACTCCTTGAAAAGTTTATTCATTCACGCTTGACCACCTTTCTTGACCTCACTGGGTTTGGGGTTTATAGAGATGAAACGATGAAAGTAAACGGATTGTCACGGACTCCGTACTACGATATACATTATGTAATAAATAACAACAACAAATAACAACAATTACGTTGTTGTACAATTATTTTGTTAGGGGTTATACATACAGGGTGTAAAAAGGCCGTATTCGAAAACTGAGAAAGGTAATAGTTACCGTGATTACAAAATTTGAAAAATAAAATACATTGAGGTTAAAAAAATCCCGAGAAAAAAAAATGTTTTCCTAACAACTAATAAGTATTAAATGAATGTGGTGATTAGGAAAACGAATTTTTTTGTCGAGATTTTTTTAACGTAACTATTTTCTGTCTTAGTTTTCGATTACGGTCTTTTTACACCAGTATAGTAACGTAAAATTACACCTGCAATTTTTTATTCAATAAATTGTATTGTTTATATTGGACTCATATTTATAGATATTTTTTCATAACAGCTTAAAAAATACTACATCACTTGTTGTAATCATACATAAAAAGAAAACTCCAAGAACATTACCTTAAATCAAACTCATAGATTTATAGAGCAGAGTATCTTGTACGAAACTGTTAATGTGTAACGTCACTGTTTGTACTGTGTTCACGTAATTCATAATGCAACAAGGCGACCACGCAAAGTTTGTCTTTGCAGAGCGTGACATATTTAACTTGTATAAAACTCAATAGACTTGGTACATACCCTTTGAATACGAAATGCCACCCATTATTTACATTAGCTAGCTTCCTTTGTTTAATTCGCTCATTCCGTTTGTTACAGATAAATGAAAATGGAGCGGCGCATAGCGGGCATAATCTACATCCTAATCACGTTCGCGCTAGTCAATGAGATGTCCATTAACGTCCAAGCTAGAGACAACAACAAGCGCCGGAGTAAGGAGAAGATCGGTGGCTTTCAGAAGAACATATGCGATATCACAGACAGGGATTCAAAAGTGCACTGCTACTGCGAAAACTCGCGGGAGCCTAGAAACGCGACGAAAGCGGAATGCTGGGTATTCAACGGGGGAATACCGCGTGACGACCTCATCTGGCAGAGTTTCGCCTCACAGCCCATTTTGCAAACTTTGTCTTTCAACGTTCGAGTGGAAGGGGCGCTCAGCTACGTCCCCACTAAGGCAATATACTACTTACAACGCTTGAGATCTATCAATATAAAGTATGGTAACATTATAGACGTGACACCGTTTGCTTTTGCAAATCTAACCAATTTGAAAGAGGCGGGGCTGTCGCAGAATCAAATCGAAACGCTCCAGCAGTACGCATTTGCGCACCTTCCCAATATAACGACGATAAATCTGGAAGACAACATGATTATAGACATCGACACCGAAGCGTTTTATGACGTGCCCAAGTTGCAGAAACTGGTGTTCACAAAAAACAATATATCAACTATAAGGAACGGGACGTTTCAGCACACGTTTAATCTACTCGAGTTGGATTTGAACAAAAACAACATATATCACCTGAATCGGAGAACTTTTGATGGATTGGCTAACTTGAGGAAATTAGATTTGAGAAGGAATCGGATACACAATCTGACTGAGTTCACTTTCGCCGAGCTGTGGAACCTCCAAGAACTGCTGTTGGGGAAGAATGATTTGAAATATATCTCGGAGCGAGCGTTCGACGGCTTGTCGCAGTTGAAAAAGTTGTCCCTCGACGACAATAAGCTCGCCGCGCTGCCGTCCGGGCTGTTCGAAGGCGTCCGGGGTCTAAGCTCCCTAGATCTACGTTCGAACGAACTTCACTCGCTAACTTTCGACAACATCAAACCCATACTGGACAATTTAAAGCCTATGAACAGCAATTTGTTACTCGAGGGTAATCGCAAATTCATTATAGCCCCTTTGATAATTTAGCACACGTTGAGAATTAAGTCGTGGAACATAGACTGTTAACTTTAACGCAACAAAGTTTACCTCTTTTATGAACGTTTAGGGTGTTCTTAGGTGAGGCGATGTGATATAACAGAAGTGGAAAATGTTGTACATTATATTATTATAATGTGATTTTGAATTGGTCTGTCGGGAATATTTAGCATAGCAAAGTTGCTTACACACTGAAGTTTGTATTTTAAAAACATTTTTACATAACATGAAATCCACTTTTGAACTCACCTGAACTTTTCTTGTTTCCGGGGGACAAAAAAATGTAGTTCTTTGTTTTCCTGTTAACAAATATTTAGATTAATACTGAAATAATCTTATAAGCCAATTTTTTTGTTATTTGGGAAACAAATCACGAAATTTCTTTACTATCCTATATGAAACCTCAATAACTGTTTAATAAACTTAAGATTCATAATAATATTTTAAATTCAAACAACTGACAGTCCCGTGGCGTCGTTGGTTAAATATTAGCTTGCGAAACAAGGGGCCGCGGGTTCAATCCCCGCACCGAGACGATTTTTTGTGTGATCCGCAAATATTTGTTTCGGGTATGGGTGTTTGTGAGACCGTAAAGTCTCTCATAGTTTCTGATACCCACGACATAGGACTTGTATACTAGTGTGGGGCTAGAACTATTAAACTAACTATTGGGTGTATTAACTTTACTTTATATTTCTAATTATTTTTATTAATAGTTGTAGCAATGAGATTTCAATGTAACATCTTGATTTTCATTTGGAGATGTCTTTACTGAGACAGCCTATACTCTATAATTTTTTTCTATAGTGAACAAATTATAATAATCAAAATTTTATCTTCGATTCCAGAAAACAATTTCGTCTGCGACTGCAACTTGAAGTGGATGCATGCTCTCCGCAACGACACGAAAAGCCAAAACACCAAAGACTCTTTAGACACAGTCACTTGCAAAATGGACCCTCCCATCGTCAGTTCTGCCTACAACAAAATGCCTGAACCGGATACAGTGGGATACAATCACGACATTCTCCACGCTGGCCTGACTATCGAAACTTTGAATGATAAGAACGTCACGGAAAAGAAGACTGGTGACTTCAAAGATCTGGTCGAAGCCAACGATATAGCACTGGCCAAAAAGGGGGTGAAAAGAAACGTTTTGAAGATACGTCCTGAAACACTGCCGTGCCCTAAAGAGACGGTGAAGTCGACTGAACCACCGTATGTGATAGATTCTGTTATACCGGTCCAAAATGAGATGAAGACATACAGATTTCACGAGATGAATGGATGTGGACTGCAGATTAGTTTTGATATAGCGTTAAGAGTTGCGTGTTTTGTGTTTTTCTTTACTTAAGCAATAGCCAGTCAATTTCTACTAGTCATTTATATAAGCAAAGTAAATTTAAGAGAATGTTTGTTGACTGCACACTGAATTTATACGAAATTGTTTTTCGTCAAATTTAGTTATTTAGTTGAAATAAAAATAAATTAAGATCACATCGAAGATATAAATGATAAAGACTGAATTCAAAAATGGAACTCAAATAATGAAGTATGAATGATGATACAATAAATGTTTCGCTATTGTCAATGCGGTAAACTTTATCGTTATAAAACATGAGGACGAGGGCGCTCCAACTATAACTGCAATAGAACAAGTTGTAAAGACCATTGAATTGTCTCGCATAGCAGTCGTGGTATTAATAGTTCAACAAAACTTCACTATGACATCGCCGGGTAATGGAACGCGAAATGCTTATGCGAGACGACATTTTCGTGTTGTGCGCGACTATAATTAGAACAACTCTTGGTTGTAGGAACGTTTCAGCAATGTTGTGTACACGGAAATGTAAAAGCAGAATATTGGGCGTTATAATATGTGCAAATATAATTGAAGTATGTAAATACTGTATTTCGCCGTATGTGTAAACATTAGTAAAATCAATAAAATGGAGGTAAATAAATTTTAAGGCCATTGTTTTTGACAATTGTATGATTGACTGCAGTATAAACCTTAGTTTCAATTCAAGATTATGCATAAAGACACTTTCGTAAGTTTCAAATTATTCCCCAAAATGCTTGTATGATACCGGAATAAACATCTCAATGTGCAGTCAACGAACTATTACGGAACCGTATAAATTAAGCCACAGAAAATCGCAACACATCTTCTTCGAGCACATTAATTATATACAATAAATGTAAACGAAATATGTAAAATACAATTCAATGTTCTTTAGATTGTAAGACATGTGATCTCATTACGTTTAGTCGTTCATCTATCAGTAAGGGATGTGGAATTTCTGTACCACGAAATCTTACATGAAAAATATTTTATTATAAGCCCTCATAATGTTCTGCACGCCTTTTGGAAAATATGAAAGAATTATTAATTTGTTGTAAGTAAAAATTACGTTCTAGACTATCTACATAGACTTTATAAGCGGCCGGCAATAAAATGATTGTAATAGTTTTTTCGGTAAGAAGTCGACTCTTTGGTTCACGTTACATTTTCCATCAAGTAGGTACCAGATTAATCACTTTAGCGTATCTGAAAAGAAATATAAGGAATCAATGTAACAAATATGGAATTAAAAAAAATCTTTAAATTAAATTTTTGCCTCGTGGTCTCGCGGTACAAGTATGTGCCGAGCGATCTAGAGGTCCTGGGTTCGATTCCCGGGTCGGGCAAAGTGTTATTGGGTTTTTCCATTAGGAAATTCTCAGTAGCAGCACGGAGTCTGGAATTGTGCCCGAAAAACGGCAATAGGCTCGCCCCCTATTACGTGGGACTGATACATACCTGGCGAAATGTGGGTGCAGAAATGCACCTCTGCCTACCCCTTCGGGGAATACAGGCGTGAGTTTATGTATGTATGTAAATTAAATTTTTATTAACCACAGTTGCTAGTAACACAGATGCTAAGAAAGCCTTGTTGAATGGTGAATATGAGTTTATGTCACTGAAAAAGAAATCAAATCATTTAAATTAATTATGCACCCGTAACAATTTTAAATTAAACTGTCTTCTTTTTACTATCCTTTGAAATAGCTTTGCGTCAACAAATTAATTTAATGACGCTTTCATCAAAACCTGAAACAGTAAAATACTTCAATTCCCGTCTAATTAAGGGTGACTTAATGTAAAGGCCTTTTTACTATGTATTATTGTGGATTACTAAAGAGTCGGGGGACGCTAACAGGAATAAAAGGGACGGAGTTATACGGTAGTAGATAGGTAAGAAAGAGATAGAGAATATCATTGGTTTGTCTTCGTAATAAAAAAATGCCATTACAAGTGATTGTTGTGTAGTTCTTAAAGCAAGCTTTATTTATTACGACCTTCGTTTTGTATGGGATTAAGTTATTGGTAAGAAAATCGATTTGTCAATTTTTGATTCAATGGTTTAGTTGTTCCTTTTAAAAATCAAATAATTATTACGCGTGAAGGGGTTAAAACACTTCGGCCGTGGGCGTTTAAATCAAAGCCACACATATTACTATTAGAAATTATGTTATGATTTATATTTTAACGGTAATTGTTTTCGTATTAGAGTTTAATTCATAATATAAGCATTAATTTAAACTTGATAGTGTACAGCAATCGAGGTGAGCGTGACATATATTGAATAAGTTTGGCTGTTCGAGCAGTTTCTCCAGAAATAAACCTGTTACATACATAAAAGCGTTACACGTTAATTGTATAATGTCTAATTTATAATTATTTATTGTGAGGTCAGGATATTCTCATTTATACGTCAAATTGTTTTTATTAAATAAATATTTGAAGCTTAGATTGTTATTCAGAATTTTGAAAGGCCAACTGGGCTTTTCGGATTCTATGGAAGTACCGCCTCCGTTAGATACATACATACATCAATAATAGAGATTGCAACCCGGTATGTTTCCCAACCCGGCCGGGCCCGGTTGCATGCGTCGCCAACCCGGCCGGGTCCGCCGGGCCCGGCCGGGTTGTGTTAGCGATGAAATCTTTAAAGTATTTTATGTTTTTTTTTTATATATATGAATGAAAAAAGACAATGATTCAAGTAATATTCATTTCAAACTGGCTTATGAACAATTATCACAATAATCAGTCTCACTCAAGTGAAATGATTACTTTGACTTATGGACGGAAAAGTAACATTAGTATTAGTAATTATTCATTTTTATAAGTTTAAACAAGCAGGTCTTTCTCTCATAATAATTATAATAAGAAACCAATAACACAGCTTAAAGTACTAAACGTGCCATAACAATTTATTAGATAGATATAAAGTTTGGTAGCTTTGGTATAAACAAAACAAATTCTTATTTGCTAAAAGTAAAGTTTTTTTTTCTTAAACTTTGGCTATTAAGACTAGTGAGTGTTATTCTTACTAATTGAGCAAATAGCGAAATCTTATTGGCTAGGCTGTACTGTAACTGTAAACAACCAAACTTGTATAGTCTTAACATGTAATGTCAAATTGGTTACGTTACGTAGGCTTCATAAGTATAATAAATAACAAAACAAAAAGAAACAATTATTTTTCAGTCTGAAAGAATAATCGATACGAGTATTTTACAACAGTAACTACTATGAGTAGGCGCTCCCGCGCCTTAATTTACTTACCGGGTCCGCTGAAGAATAGCCGGGCCCGGTGGGTGCGTAAAAGGCCACCGGGCCCGGGCGGGTCCGGCCCGGCCGGGCCCGGTTTGCAATCTCTAATCAATAATTACTACCACTCCACCACTAACGATAAAAAAATAGTAGATTTATTAACTCCCTTTAATTACAAAAATTAATTCCAATGATTAATTTTGTTAACCTAATTTACGCAACACTTGTATTAACTGAACAAAGTTATTATAAATTTCATCAAATTTACCATTAAGTGAAACTATTCCATCATTTTAAGAGAGATTATTTTATCTTCCACCATATTCTCAGAGAAAGTTCACAGGAATGTAGATTTCGCTCATTTTAAAACTAAATTACATAATATTATCAAATCTTTCGTTCGTCAAAGTACAAAAATATGGCTCAAACCGGCCTCCACGTCATTTCATGCTTCATTTTTAATTAATTTAGTTATAAGTAATCAGAATTGTATGTCGTGATAGCCTCGAGGTTTTGGCGCATGGTCGAATCATAGATCGACGGTCGCGGGTTCAAACCCTAGGCAAACATTTCTTACATTTCAAAGTTATGTGTGTAATCACAATGAATTTTCACGTTAGCGGTGGAGGAAAACATCGTGAGGAAACCTGGATACCTAAAAATTTCTTAGGTGTGTAGTCCTCTCACTTGTAGAGGAGGCCCGTGCCCAGCATTGGGACATATATGGGATAATGATGATGAATCAAAATTGTAATATTGAAAGTATGATATTTCAGCGTATAGAATGTCCACATCCCACTGTCAACGCATCAACGTGTAATTTTCATCTATCGTGCATAATGTTGTATAAAGTATTTTGACAAGGCGTTTTTGTATGAATATATATTAAATAATTAATAATGGTGTAAATTTTTCTATTATGTTTTGTTTTATTTACCCTTTGTAGTTTACTAATTATCGACTAATGGTCCTATTATAAGAATCCAGGTTGTAGAAGAAAAAAAATACAATATTAAACTTACCGCTGGGCCCATCTTCAGTCGGGCGTCTTGGTACCTATAGATAGAATACAGTTATGTCCTCCTCGACGGCTTCTCTACATCTATAACCAAAGTAATAAGAAATATTTCAGTAACTTAGTTTTGAGACTGAGTTATTTTCAAAAAAAAAAATAGAGAAAAAAATATTTATATCTTTTTTATCTACTGATATGACAAAGTGACAACACTATACCTGATGGTGAGCACAATAAGAGCGTCAAGTGATGAGTGACTTACATTTCTCATCACTCGATATCCTCACACCAGTCTGCTAATCTCATATTTCATTGTTTAATATATTGTGGCTAGTAATTTATCATTAAAAAGGGGCTTAAAAACACAGCTGGCGAAAAAATTGTGTAGAATTAAATCTCTCCCTATCTGATATGCGTAAGTGAGTGCAAGTATTGCCTTACTCCATACTAAAACGAATGTAACTAGTGGAGACTAGTGGAATAATAAGATATTATGTATTTCCTGATGAAAACTAAAAATAAATTATAAAAAAACCGTAAATATTTTTGTACAAATTATATAAAATGAACCATAGTTAAATTAGGTATAATGTAATAATAAAAGATTTTTCTTTTCTGTATTGACTTGTCATAAGTGCTATTTGATTGCCTACGTGACCAAATAAAGCAATTTCATTTCATTTCATTTCAAAGACATTAAATAAAGTTCAGATTTAAAAATGTTATGTAGTGATGATAACTGATGATGGCAGTCATCATCAGTCTCGTGGTCTTTCTCACAAGTATGTGCCGTGCGATCTAGAGGTCCTGGGTTCGATTCCCGGGTCGGGCAGTTTTATTAGGTTTTTCTATTAGGAAATTCTCAGTAACAGCACGGAGTCTGGGAATGTGCCCGAAAAACGGCAAAAGGCTCGCCTCCTATTACGTGGGACTGATACATACCTGGCAAAATGTGGGTGCAGAAATGCAACCCTGCGTACCCCTTCGGGGAATACAGGCGTGAGTTTATGTATGTATGTGATGATAAAAATAAATAAATAAATACACCCAACAGTCCCATACAAAGTTCTGACTCCACACTAAGATACAAGTCTTGTCATGGGTATCAGAAACTAAGAAAGACTTTACGGTCTCACAAACACCCAGACCCGACCCAAATATTAGTGGATCACACAAACATTTGCGGGGATCGAACCCGCAGCCTCTCATTTCGCAAGCTGGTGTTGAGCCAACTCCGCCACGGAGCTGTCTAATGTATATTTCATATATGCATGTTTAAAAACTAAACAGACACTGAGAGTGATCCCGAGTAATCCGTCTGATCCCATATCAAGTGCATTACGAAATCCAAACATTTTCACTTCATTTATTCGAAACGCCAGTGTCCTCCAAAAGGGCTAGGAGCTACAAATGTTTTAAAATGCTTTGTAAATATTTTATTTATTTTATTTTTATTTTATTTTATTTTATTTGGGAAATAAACAGAACAATCACAATCAAAAATATAAAATAAAAATATAGAACACAATCCAAAACAATTTCCACTAATAGCTAAAGCACAAAATTGAAGAAATGAATGACTAATCTAATCTAATCTAAAATATATTGAATATTAATATACTATTTTGCTACCTCGTTGGTCTCGCACTATAGGTAGGCGGTGTGCGAAAGAGAGGTCCTGGGTTCGATTACCGGGTCGGGTAAAGTGTGTTATTCTATCAGGATTTTTAGTAGTAGCGCGGAGTCAGGTACCTGATTAACCATTTTCCTTATAGGTATTTTGAAAGATGCAATAATTTGCTTCTAATCGGAGAGACATGAACTTAACTAAATATTATTAATGGCATGGTAGCTCTGTCTGTTAGGTTTACAAGTATAAATTATAATGCTTTGAGTAAAGACATTGAAGGATGTAGAAGAAGAACAAAGTTTTTTTGTATCATTCATCTGGATTTCAAGAATCTTAATAAAATGTAAGCGACCTAATTCAAGTGAAAATGATCACGATAGTCTTAAAAAAATATAGGGTTGAATGAATTTAAATGTATTTCATAATCGCCAATTAATATATCTTTAATTTTCATTTATAATGAAGTAGTGATGGCCTCGAAGTTTAGGCACGCGGTCGAGAATCTCGGCGGTGGCGGGTTCAAACTCCAGGCACACACCTGACCTTTCGAAGTTATGTGTGTATTCAGAATGAATTATCACTTACTTTAACGGTGAAGGAAAACATAGTGAGGAAACCTGCACACTTAAAAAAAATCCTTGGAATTTCTTAGGTGTGTAGCCCGCCAACCCGCACTAGGCTGGCGTGCTGGTTTAAGGTCTAAACCCTCTCAGTTGTAGAGGAGGCCCGTGCCCAGCAGCGGGACGTATATGGGCTGATGATGATGATGACATTTGAAATATAAGTTATTAAAATATTACTAAACACTACAATAGTTTCGGTAAGGTCACTCTCATTCTAAGTGTGAGAAATTATCTGAATAATTTCGACATACTCAGCTCCTAGACCACACCCTGTACAGAGTTAATTCACAAATCCCCCGAAATCTTCTCGGGGCTCGAATGAAATTTATTGCTTCGGCTTAATTTGCTGCTCTAAAATGAGATTTGTTAGCTTGACAGGAGCGGCTGTGTACATAAATCTTGGTGCTTGATGTGCTCAACTATATCTACTTCTTTAGTTTTAGCGGCTAGGTCGATAGTAGTATACCCATCATAGGGCAAATTTTGATTTTTTTATATCATACTTCACTAGATCAGCATCCTCTGATTTTATTACTGAACAAAGTAGGTTCAGTCATTTCACTTCGGAACCAATTCATAATGCATGGCTATGTTCATAATAATTCATTAGAATTATCAGTAAACGATGATCAAAATAAAACTGAACAACTAAGAGTTTTAACAAGAAATTTCTTAGATATATGAAGTGAAATAACGCCCCAATTCTATCGTAGAAGAAATTTTCACCCAGCAGTGGAACAAGTCTGCCTATGGGGTATTATCATCATCATCATCATCAGCCCATATACGTCCCACTGCTGGGCACGGGCCTCCTCTACAACTGAGAGGGTTTAGGCCTTAGTCCACCACGCTGGCCTAGTGCGGGTTGGCGGACTACACACCTAAGAAATTCCTAAGAACTTTTAGGTGTGCAGGTTTTATCACGATGTTTTCCTTCACCGTTAAAGTAAGTGATGATTCATTATGAATACACACATAACTTCGAAAAGTCAGAGGTGTGTGTCTGGGGTTTGAACCTGCGACCGCCGAAATTCTCGACCGCGCCTAAACCTCGAGGCCATCACTGCTTTCAATGGGTATTACAATTACCTATTACAATTACCAAAATGTAGTTATTTATCTTCCTGTATGTTACACTGTACGCTGTATCCAGGACAAAGCCTTAGTAATATTACCCTAAAAGTACAGACTTTGGTGCCATTTGTGAAAAGGTGAGCTTGTAAAAAAAATACACCCGCCAGTTACACTCATCGGTGCAGTGATCGAGCCCGCGGCCTATCGTTTCCCAATATGGTGTCTAGCTAATTGCGCCACTAGGCTGTCTTTGTACGTTTAAGACAACCCCACGATGATATATAAAACGTGGTGATAACGGAATCAGTAAGAGAAATTCATGAATCACAAGCAGATAGACTAAAAAGTAAACATTACATACATACATATATACATAAACTCACGCCTGTCTCCCGTTGGGGTAGGCAGAGACTATGGAGCGCCAAATACTACGGTCCAGACACACTTCTTTCGCTTCCTCCACTGACATTATCCTCTTCATGCATGCACGTGGGTTTCGAGGATTCTTCATTTTATTTTAAGTAAACATTAATACGCACATACTTTACACTCAATATATATCCAGTAGTATTATACATATACGAGATCCACCACCAATACGAATTCTTTTGGATCGCTTAAAAAATTGCAAAATAGTTTTTTAACTCACAAACAAGACAACATATTAAATTGGTAAACTATGGGTCTTTCTATCAGTGATTTTTCAATTCCAAAATCTCCCACTTAATCAGTCGAATATTAGTAGTAATTATGAACATCTTCCTTGTGAAAAGAAAACTCTATACGAACAAAATGAAATCTCACACTAAGACTCCTCGCACAACTATAAATAAAATAAATTAAAATACTCTCAGTTGGAACGCAAGATTGTACACCGAAGGAGAAATATCTCCGAAGGTCTGTACGGATCGTTTATCAGAATCATTAGTGAAATTCCTTTGAGCAATCATTTCCATTGAGGCCGGCACTCCGTCGACCTGACAAATACCAAAGTTCGATTCCCGGCTGTAATTGGTGTGGGAATTTTAATAGAGCTGCCTTTCGTGCGACTCGTTAAGCGTTTTGTGAAGTTCTGTCATCTTCATCGTGATGTTTTTCTTGCTGTAATCACGTTTGGCAGTTTTATAGAATGATTTTTCTACTGGCAAAGGTATTTTAGTGAAGGCAGATTACCTAGTATTAACCTTGCTGTGAAATAAAATAAAATATTGTTTATTGATATTATTTGTTATTGTAATTCTGATTTGGTCACCTTTCATAGTAATTTTTGGCTCAATACGGGAGACAGAAGGATTTTCTTTAGGAAATCTTTAATATCGTGTGTAGTATATCACAATTTAATTTACACCTACGCTTTTCATCTCTGCACCATCTAAGGTTCGACTGGAAGAGAATGCCTCAGGCATTAAGTCCACATTTACATCAGGTATGTATAAAGTGTAAATAAATAAATAAATAAAAGAACGGGGAAAGGAGGTAGTAACATTAAATTCCCTTGTAATTTATACGCTTCTACTGATAAAAAACATATTACTAGTTACTTTGAACATAAGAAGACTTAAAGACAGAAAAGAAGTTGACAGTAGAAATATAATAACATGTGTGTATAACATTGATGAATTTACTGAATGTAATGTTTGCCATTTATCGAACGGAATATTCTGATCTACGGGCTCATATATCAGGAAGCTCCTGGATTATCTCGGATTAGTTTAATCTGTGCAGGTATTAATTATCGTCAGTATTAACATCATACAACTATTAAATAACTCTGGGCGGTCATAACTTGGTAAACTGTAATAATCTGTGAATATCAGCTCTGCATACTCGTACAATAACTTTACAATAGATTTAGTGTTTAAGTTTGACCTGAATCGTTTTGATGTCGGCTTTGTGCATAATCTATTGAGTATAGTAACCCTACATTTAAAGAAGCTTGCGTGATTTACGATCTAGTAATTTAAGCATTCTGTTTTATTTAGTTAGTTTTTTAAGTTTGTTTAATTTCCTGTCTGTAATTTTTCTTTTAAGTATGTCTTGTTTTATATTGTTTATTATCATAATGGGACTGGCATGTCCATAAAGGAAAAAATGTCCCTAAATGAAATAAAGAGAAAAAATTACAATAATTGATACATAAGTGTAGTAGTGTCCGCGAAGGGGGAAGCAGGGGTGTAGTTCACTGTTCAACACTTAAGTCACGTTTTAAGTCCCACGTAATAGGGGGCGAGCATATTGCAGATTTTCGGAAGAAAATCCTAATTAACCAGCAAACCCCAATAACACTACGTGACTTAGGAATTGAACCAAAGAAATTTAGCCTGTCATGCATAAGCTACTACATCAGATCCAACAAGGCAGTCAGTATCTGGTTTAAATGCAAAGCTTTCTTAATTTACATAGATACTCCTTTTTTTTTTTTTTTTTTTTTCACGCGGGGAAAATCCATTAACGGACCATCCCGCCCCGGAGGGGCGAGGGTGTGTCGGACTCACCGGCGCCTTCCGACCCAGCATGGATGTTACCGCCCGTGATGTGCTCGGGCGGCCGCTGGGCCGGGTCCCTACCAAAATCAATGCGCCGTCATACCGACTAAAAACCCCGCGACGGCCACCATCAGCGCATTCAACGAGGCGGCCCCGGAATACCCTGAAGCCAGAGCTATGGATTGCACCGGGACCGCCTCTGCGCGGTGCCAAGAGGCACACCAAGACTATATTATTTACACCTGGGGGGCCGCCAAGGTAGGGACGGCGGCCCCGTGTGGCCTCTGGGCGCCGGGCTACGTGTTGACCCGGCGCCTCCTACGTCGCCTGTTGCGACGAGCGGGATCGGTCTGCTCCCGATCCCGCTCCGCGCTCTCCTTCTGCGAAATGACACGTTCGCTGCGCACGAGCGCTGCGCGCCTCGTCCCAGGCTGGGCACTCCTCAAGCGTGTGCTGGGCCGTGTCCTCACGGCAGTTGCCACAATGGTGGCACACGGCGGTCTCCTCCACTTCGACGATGCGACACAGGTACGCACCGAAGCTGCCGTGCCCGGTGAGCACCTGTGTCAGCCGGAAGGTCGGCGCACCGTGGCGCCTGTCCATCCACTGCTGGAGGACAGGACGCACTGCCGCGACGGTCGCCACGCCAGCACTTGGACTCTCCAGCCTGGAACGCCACTCCTCCACGGCGGCGCTGCGGAGGGAGGCCAACATGGCCTCGACCTCTCTTGGGGCCGGTCTCTGTCCGGATCGCCGGTACGCCTCCTCCCGCCAGAAGAACACTGACGAGAGGGACTTGGCGTCCAGCTCCCAGGGCAGAGTACCCGCCAAAACGCAGGCCGCCTCGTGCGAAATCGTGCGGTACCCTCTAACGATTCGCTGCGCCACCATACGTTGCGGACGATGCAGCAAGCGGACGCAGCGAGCGCCGAGGGAATTGGCCCACACGGGACACCCGTACAGGGCCATGGACCGCACGACTCCAGCATAAAGGCTACGGCAAGGGAAGCCAGGACCCTCAATGTTGGGCAGCAGGCGACTGAGAGCACCCGCTGCCCGGACCAACTTCGGCGATACATAGATACTCCTGCCTGTATTCGGAGGCTGAGGTGTATTTCGCCAATTAAGTTTTTGTCCCTCTTAACAGGAGGCGAGTCTATCGCCGTTTTTTGACATTTCACATGTCCTTATGGAAAAACCCAATAACATTTTGCCTGGAATCGAACCCAGGACATCTAGATTGCATGGCACGTACTTGTACCGCGAGACGACGAGGCTGTCGTGGTTTCCTAATTTACTAGACAGATTTCATTGCACCACTGCTTAGCTTATTGGCAGTATCGCTAAATGAACAATAAATACAGCTGTTGGTACGTCTAATCAACATAAAACAGATTCTGTCGGGGAGGTGCCTGCTAGTGGTCGGGGCATCCCGCCAACTAGCGAAGTTGGAAACTAGGAGCGCACCGGCGGCTGTCACTGAAACGTGTTTATGGGACCACAAATTTACTATCCTTGTGTATTTTAGTTTCACCTTGCTGGGCTTTTTTCATTTAATTATCTTTAGGTAAAAATAATGACCATAAAGATGTTGCATAAGAAATAATAATATTAGAATTTATGTTCTCATTTTGTACCTTTTGCCTGCTCCACAACTTTGTGCTGCTACTGAGAATTGCCTTATGAAAAAAGACAGTCCTTGGCCTGACTGGTCGGTACTTTTGAAACTTGTATAAGTACACATATGTATACCCAAAACTATATAAAAAATATTTGCTGGAGAATAGTGAATTTCTCAGTGTTAAAAACATAATGGCCAAATTCTAACTGGGTTAACATAGTAATTCTTTCTAAATTTGTTAAAGTATTTTTTTTAGAGAATGGAACGACTTCTCGACTGCATCTTTCATCGTCATGGCTGTCAAAAATTACTACCCTTACTACTCGAACTAACAATCGAACATCTGTCCCATTTACTGATCTTTACGGCCGGGGGAATTTTGAATTCCGCTCATAAAATCCAAATTTACCATGTTGCAGTGCCTGCTCTCCCCAAATCTAATTATGGCGGGCTCGTAAATTTTATTCCTGGGGTACAGTAGGTGGATTACAAACAATCTAATTTACGGTTGACAATACGTAATAGTTTTGGAGTGGATTTTTAGAATGATAACCGTTGGATTTGACTTTGGAAGAGGGTGTTTGATGCAAATGGCTTGATAGCGTATCTTAATGGATTGGTTGTTGGACCCTTTTTGATGCCGTTTCGATGAGGGGACCTAGAGACGTAGTTATTGAAATTAATGGGGGATTAAACGTGATCGATACAGTAGGAATGTTAATTTATTTTAGAAATTATAACTTTAAATTTTTGTTTAGTTCTTTGAATTATTATATGTTATGATATGTTGAAGCTGATTTCATTACAAGAAATTTGTCTCTTAATTTTCTTCAATTTAAAATGGTTAAATTATTAAAACATATACAAGGAAAAATGAAATAGCAGTGATGGCCTCGAGGTTTAGGCGCGCGGTCAAGAATTTCGACGGTCGCAGGTTCAAACCCCAGGCACACACGTCTGACTTTTCGAAGTTATGTGTGTATTCACAATGAATTATCACTTGCTTTAACGGTGAAGAAAAACATCGTGATAAAACCTGCACACCTAAAAAGTTCTTAGAAATTTCTTAGGTGTGTAGTCCGCTAACCCGCACTAGGTCAGCATAGTGTGCACTAAGGCCTAAACCCTCTCAGTTGTCGAGGAGGCCCGTGCCCAGCAGCGGGACGTATTTGGGTAGATAATGATGAAGGAAAAATATACCATGTTAGACGACTAATAATTTATTTTGTAAATATAAAGAATACTCCTACCACTACTATACTTACTAAGAATTGTGATATACAGGAACACCATATAGTGGCAAATATGATTATGAATAAATCGATTGAATGCAGACAGGCAGTGGACGTCATGTGGCTTATTCAATAAATAAATGTTTAAAACTGTTTTTCCTTTTATTTATACTACCCCGAAGTAAATTTAAAATGTTTATTTATTCTTCATAAATTATCACAGACTATTATCATCAAACAAACCTTGAGAAAAACTCTCTGACTCTTCACAATTAGAGTATAAGAGCTAATGATTAAGAGGATTAGCAAATGCGGACATAATTCTCTGTCAAATTACTCTAGGAAAACAATCGCGCCTAATATTGATTGTTGAAAAGCCCACGCGCAAAATTCGCGGGACAACCGCGCCATGTTTTGCAAACTCAATAAAACGGACAATTTATCAGAATAATTCAATAAACTGGACAAAACGTGTACAAGCACAATAGATCTTTTAACATGACGACACAATATTGGCGGCGCAAGCTCTTGCGCCAATTAAATCGAGGGCGAAAAAAAAATGGACAAAAGGCTCGCCCTTTTGTCGTGCTGTAATGGAAAATGTCCGTGACACGGCTCAACACGGAATTGTACTGAATAAAGTGATGAAGGATGCACTATCATTTAAATATTGCTGTGGTTCCACAGCTGAATGTGGTTTAATAACTTATGTTCCCTTTTTAGGTTACGTACGCTGATTGGAATGTGAGCAGTATTCTACTAGTTGTATGCTATTGTTACCGTTGGTGTAATTCTATGGCCTCGAGGTTTAGGCGCGCGGTCGAGAATTTCGGTGGTCGCAGGTTCAAACCCCAGGCACATAGCTCTGACTTTTCGAAGTTATGTGTGTATTCACAATGAATTATCACTTGCTTTAACGGTGAAGGAAAACATCGTGATAAAACCTGCACACCTAAAAGTTCTTAGGAATTTCTTAGGTGTGTAGTCCGCCAACCCGCACTAGGCCAGCGTGGTGGACTAAGGCCTAAAACCCTCTCAGTTGTAGAGGAGGCCCGTGCCCAGCAGTAGGACGTATTTGGGCTGATGATGATGATGATGATTTCTATGAAGGTCTAGTTTTGCACCCAGATTTTACTTTCCGTTTCGAAAGAGTACATTTCTTGTACATATCGGACTCCAAAAATGACAATACAAATATTAAACAAACTACAATACAAAAAATGACGTAGATCGTCTTTGTGTTCAGAGTAAAAAAGCGATTTGCTTTCGGATATACGAAACAGACGTCTGCACCCGTAGTTCCCAGTTACTGTTTCACTTCATTTGACCTTTCATTCAAAATTGTGCATACTCAGGTCTGTATCTACAAAGAAGTCGTTAGAAGTCATATAAGAGCAAGACAAAGTAGTAAGAGAAGCAGACTTATGCCACGTGCCGCGCGGCATATACGGCGTCCGATCGTGAGGTATCGTATTCTGGGTCCGATTCCTGAATCAGTCATTTTTTGGTCGATATTCCGTTAAAATATTCCCAGAAGCACCATATAAATAGCAATAGGCCCACCCCCTATCATGTTGGACTAAAAACCCAATGGCTGAAACTTGTGTGTGATACACACCTCTATCTATCCTCGTGACCGCCTGCTATGAACCGATCACGCTTTTATGCTATAAGAACTAGAATCAAATGTGTTTATTGTAAAGATATAAGCGAAGAAGACAGAAAGAATGAAAATATTTAGAATATTCGTCCACTTTAGGAATGCATAAAATGGTTTTATTTTTCTAATTCAAATTAAATAAGTCTTAATTGAATAATGTACCTACATAAATAAATAATATTCTGTTACGTTCTATGTGTATTACAACCCAATTATAATGAATTTGTCCTATGTATAGAACGTAGTGGAAATCCAAATTTTCACGAGATTTATTTTCTCAAATATTTCTTTAATTCTTGGACCCTAAGTATCAGAGACCATATTATTAAAAAAAATTGAAAGAAATTCCATAAATCCAACGTTCTGTAGTCAGGAGGCTATCGAGGATACTAGTATGAGGAAGACGAGATGGGCGTCACTTATGTCGTTTATTCTCCCCGATACCAAAATACTCAATGGAGTATTTTAGATATGGCTTGAACATTAAATAACCATTAATAAGAGAAAACTAACAAATTTTCTGACTTCATTGTACTAAGTTACTTAGTTCACAACACTCGAAGCCAAACGCCGCTTAAAAAGAAATTTTAACACATCTTAGTTCATCACAAAAAGCATAGATGGCGCTGAAATTATTATGAATATATTGAGCCAATGTTTGTCGCGTATAAATTTTTTCAACTGGTGTTATTATTGAATGAAGAAGTAATAATGATATATTTTACAAATAAATATACCCAACATATACATGTACCAAATTTTACCTAATTAGTTGATTAACATTATCACATTGTGATCTTTCTCTTTTGTAAAAAACGTTAGATAATAAGAGATATTTTCAGTCTAAATATTCAAAACCATTTTTATAATCACTAAGAAATTTAACTTATGTCTTATATAATTACCAAATGCCCCACAGAGGCCTTCAGCCAAAGATCTCTCTGCAAACTATCTGCTAAATTTTCGATGCCATCACACATTCACATTAGATTACATAAAATACACTCACACAAAGTAAACAGTGATGAGTGTAAAGGAAAATGTAAAGGATAAAGATCCTGCAAGGTGTAAGTAGAAGTATTTTTAATCACATGTTACACCAGCTGGGCTTAAAGTTGTACCTATGTAGGTACATATATATGAAGAACCAACAACTGAAATTTATTTAAAACATTTTTTAATGACCAGTGAAGCGTTAAAGGCTATCGAAAATGAATTAAAAAAAACTCGGAATTTTGATTGTTAGCTTAGGATCTTGTTCCATTATTTTGAACTTTCATTATTAACTTCATAAGTTTATTTTTTTAAATTAAGGTTATTTGATCTGTATTCAATATTACACCGGTTAGGAAATAAAATCAACCAAAAAAAATAAAGTGTAATTATGTTTTAATATAACCGTTTTATATGGAACAACTAGCGTATCATCATCATCATCATCAGCCCATATACGTCCCACTGCTGGGTATGGGCCTCCTCTACCTTTGAGAGGGTTTAGGCCTTAGTCCACCACGCTGGCCTAGTGCGGGTTGGCGGACTACACACCTAAGAAATTCCTAAGAACTTTTAGGTGTGCAGGTTTCCTCACGATGTTTTCCTTCACCGTTAAAGCAAGTGATAATTCATTGTGAATACACGCATAACTTCGAAAAGTCAGAGGTGTGTGCCTGGGGTTTGAACCTGCGACCGTCGAGATTCTCGACCGCGCGCCTAAACCTCGAGGCCATCACTGCTTATACTAGCGTATACCTTGCGTTTATTCTGATTTTGTAACTAATGACATGAAGTTTATGTCGAAAATCGTTGAGAACAGAAAACAAAATACGTAAGGTAACACTAAGCTTTTTTATACATGACAAACATTGCATTTGGTGGGAAAGTCGAGTCCAAATTCGACAGCTTCCGTGACACAGTTGGCTAAACATCATCTCGCGAAACGAGAGGCCACGGGTTCGATACCCGCACCGATAAAAAAGTTTGTGTAATCCACAAATATCTATTTCGGGTCTGGGTGTTAGTGATATGAAAAATGTCTCCTTTCAAATACCCACGACACAAGACTTATATCTTAGTGTGGAATTAGAACGAAATATGTGATTGTTAGGTGTATTTATTAATTTACAAATAGGGTATGGGTTGTTAAAAGACGACTACGATCATTCTTTACAAGTCGGCACAATTTTGCCGGCCTGATGTAAACTCAAAAAATAAATAAATAAAAAACTTCTTTTTGATCATCATGATTAGCCGCGATGCCTCCAAGGTATTTTCTTTCCAGTAGCAAAATCCTGGAATTTATACGAGAACTCTATGATCACTCTAAGATCATAGTTTAAAATCGTTTAAAATTTACGATTCAAAAGAACTTGTTAAAGTCTATTAGAATCAAGATAATTTTGACTTGGACGTTGAGCAAGATCGATACATTGATAATAACCAACACTTGTTATTCGTGGTGTACCTGGTGATTTCACTTCTAGCTTCTCGAAATGTTGATCTTAGACCTGATGATAATACTTCGGTCAATATTTTGCCTCCCGTTTTACTATGAAATAATTTAGAGAAAACAAAAAAAAATTCTATCTGATTCACTGTATAGCATCACCATCTTGGTAGTCACGGATACGAATTACAAGTGCACATCTTTAATGTGTAAGCAGTGATGGCCTCGAGGTTTAGGCGCGCGGTCGAGAATTTCGGCGATCGCAGGTTCAAACCCCAGGCACACACCTCTGACTTTTCGAAGTTATGTGTGTATTCACAATGAATTATCACATGCTTTACCGGTGAAGGAAAACATCGTGATAAAACCTGCACACCTAAAAAAGTTCTTAGGAATTTCTTAAGTGTGTAGTCCGCCAACCCGCACTAGGCCAGCGTGGTGGACTAAGGCCTAAACCCTCTCAGTTGTAGAGGAGGCCCGTGCTCAGCAGTGGGACGTATTTGGGCTGATGACGACCTTTAATGTTTACAATATTTATAATTTACTTATAATCACTTACACTGTGAAGAAAAATATCTGTTGAAATCTTGCATACCTTAGATTTCTGAAAGCGGAATTTCTTATATGTATGAAGTCTACCAGCCAGCACTGAGTCAACGTAAATATAGGCCTAACCCCTGAATATTAGAAGAGACCTCAATATTCGATTAGTCCAATTACGCAGACATATGTATTTAGACCGTTAACAATCACTGAATTATTAGCTTACATCGTCGGTAAACAAGTAATGAATACATCTTAATTAAATAACGACTTATAATCAGATCGAATGAAAATTATCGTTAAAGCGAACGTATAGCTGAGTGTTTGAGCGCACAATCTAGATATGCGGGAAACTGGATGCGAACACAGTTGAGCGCTCAGCGCTAGGGATGGGGCTCTGTCGATGCTATAATAAAGAAACATCGATAAATAACACTTTTTGAGTTTTTAAATATGCTTTAAACATCATTATACCAACATCGAAAAGTAGCCACACCATAGATGCTGAAGAAGATACATACATACATTTACGTGCGCACGTCATGGGTTAGGCATATTTAGGGCCCATTTAAAGCAAGCCCTCTTCGGTTTTTAGTCATATTACTGGCAATTTGACATAGAAAATTCCTAAAATAGATTAGAATGTCCTCGATCCTGAGATCGAACGCAGGGAGTCCGGATCACGCTTACTGTACTGGTACTGCGCGAATAAAGAGATAGAAAATAAAAGTAGAAAGTGAAGTTATTTTAAAAACAAACATACTTATGTATGTACATAGCCTCACACCTGTATTCCCCGAAGGGGTAGGCAGAGGTGCATTTCTGCACCCACATTTTGCCAGGTATGTATCAGTCTCACGTAATAGGGTGGAAAGACTATTGCCGTTTATCGGGCACAATTCCAAACTCCGTGTAGCTACTGAGAATTTCCTAATGGAAAAACCCAATAACAATTTGGCCCGACCCGAGAATCTAACCGAGAACATCTAGATCGCACGACACATATTTGTGCCGCGAGATCACGAGGCAGTCGCTTTAGTTTAGAAAGAAAATTAAACTCAAAATTAGAAACAGGAAACAACAGCCAACAGTTTTGAAATTAATTACAAATTAATAAAGTGATGTTTGCCTCGTGGTCTCGCGGTACAAGTATGTGCCGTGGGATCTAGAGGTCCTGGGTTCGATTCCCGGGTCGGGCAAAGTGTTATTGGGTTTTTCCATTAGGGAATTCTCAGTAAGAGCAGGGAGTCTGGAAATGTGCCCGAAAAACGGCAATAGGCTCGCCCCCTATTACGTGGGACTGATACATACCTGACGAAATGTGGGTGCAGAAATGCACCTCTGCCTACCCCTTCGGGGAATACAGGCGTGAGTTTATGTATGTATGTGTTTTGTTTTTGTGAGTGCAAAGTTTTGTATCATTTGATCTCATATAAATTATTGCGTACAAAAGCTAAGTCTCTCGACTAGGTTCTAACTCCTTCAATGACTTCCATTGGCTTTGGCCCAAAACTGATTTTTACTTATATGTACAAACACTACATCACTAAATTTACATCACTCGCACATTTGCCAAAATGTAACACTCCATCCCTGTCTTGAGTCACTCAATAGCTGTAAGACAAATGACGTCATCTTCCACAAATGTTCTACACCTGGATATCTCCGGCATAACGCGCCATCGCCTTTACCATAAGTAATCAATTCTGTATTTGATTTAATAATCGATAATCGACATCCATAGATGCATTCTCTAATCAGACATTCTCCCACGCCTCTGAGAAGATCTGCCGCTTTATTCATGCGTTGTGTTTGAACTCTATTGTAATTGTAATAAAGGCTATTTTTGAATAAATCCTTGTTTGTTAACTTTGCAAAATCAGTCGTATAGAGGAGACAAGCGGAGTAGATTTGGGTTGGCGAGCGTTTCGGTGACTTTCTGTATACATAATGTAGGTACAGACGTACTTTGGTTCCGATTCAAAGGGGATAGATCATTGCTTTTTGTATCTTACAATTTGATTGGTTTGTGTAAGCTATTTCTTTTTCAATAGTCCCAAAGGAGTATGATCTACACGTCTTGCATCTTCGATCTGGTCTTAGCATCCAATCTGTGTATTTTGGATTTTTGCAGCATATTTTAGCTAAGATATTCTTATATGCATTTAGTTAAAAAAAGCAAACTTTCAACAAAATTCTAACCAATATGAGAATTTCATAAAAACATCAACTTTCTTAGCGGAGTATGTGACGAAGTAGGACAAGCGACTGCTAAGGGCATAGGAAAACGAATGCTGTTTACTTTTACTTCCTCCTATCACTCTTAATTTTTGGTACGTTCTTAATGTGACAGCCCCGTGGCGCAGTTGGCTAGACACCAGCTTGCGAGAGGCCGCGGGTTCGATCCCCGCACCGAGACAAATGTCTGTGTGATCCACAAATATATGTTTCGGGTCTGGGTATTTGTGGGGCCGAAAAGTCTCTCGTAGTTTCTGATACCCACGACACAGGACTTGTATCCTAGTGTGGGGTCAGAACTATGTATGTGACTGTTGGGTGTAATAAAATAAATAAAAAATAATAATATAAATAGTGGTTGCTAATAACATCGAAAGAGCTACTGACACAACAACAACAAAAATGATATTATCGACCATCGTGAACAATGCTTAAACCATTGAAGAAAAACAAGTAACTAAATAACAGTAACCAACCAAACAAAGCCTAGCGGGCCATATATTTTGTAAAGATAGACCTCAATCTTAATGCACTACTGTTCTATATATATTTTGCATTCAAAATTGTGTCCAGCGCTCTAAGCTATTGTCAACCCGTTCGGTAACGCGACCCTCGCCTGAAGTAAACATGTACTTGCTTTGTGACAGTGGCATGTTGCAGAACAAGCTACTTACAGTTCTATAGCTATATAGTGACAGCCCCGTGGCGCAGTTGGCTAGACACCAGCTTGCGAAACGAGAGGCCGCGGGTTCGATCCCCGCACCGAGACAAATGTTTGTGTGATCCACAAGTATTTGTTTCGGGTCTGGGTGTTTGGGAGACCGAAAAGTCTCTCGTAGTTTCTGATACCCACGACACAAGACTTACTAGTGTTGGGTCAGAACTATGTATATGACTGTTGGGTTTATTTATTATTATAATATAAGGGTGTATAAAGCAGTTATCGAAAACTAACACAGGCAATAGCCACAGTGATTACAAATATTTATTTATTATTTTTTCTTACGTTTTAACTACATACATTAATTATTACTCGTGGTTGTCAGAAAAGTTTTTCCTTATGCTAGAACTAGTTGGTTCTAGCGATAAATACATAATTAAAATTAAATCCCAATTTAAATCCCTTCAGTTTGTCCATCCTATGGTTGCCTTGAAAAGATCGCCATGTGCGATAAGGCCGCCATTTGTACCTTTCAATGTATGTTTTTTATAAAAAAAAATTATGTTTAGTGTTCAATAAAGTGTTAAATAAATAAATACATACATGTATTTGTTTAAAAATATATATTATAAGAAAAATGTTATTGTATGTTTTCTAAAGTAAAAAAACCCCGACACAAAAACCTAAGTTCGGTTTAAAAAGTAAAAAATAATAATAAAAAACTCAATCTTAAAGTAGGTACCTAAGTACGTAATAATAATTCTAAAAAAAACGTCACGTTCGGGGACCGCTCCAAACATAACAATTTAATTACAAATAGTCTATTACCTAAAAATGCAAAATAGATAAATTAAAAAACAACATTAAGAAAATAATAAAATTTATAACCAGCATTTTAAATATTAAATACACCCAACAGTCACATACATAGTTCTTACCCCATAACACGATACGAGTCTTAGGTCGTGGGTATCAGGAACTACGAGATACTTTCCGCTCTCAGAAACACCTAGACCCGAAACAAATATTTGTGAAACGAAAACATTTGTCTCGGTGCGGGCATAGAATCCTCGGCCTCTCGTTTCATAAGCTTGTGTCTAGCCAGCTGCGCGATGGATCTGTCTGTATAGGTTATTCGTGATGACTTACACAGTAAAAATGGTGCAAGGAATATCTTCCACAGTTGATTCGCAAAATCTACTCCGCTAAAAAAGGATAAAGCGGTTGTTGTACTATACGCAAATCCCGAGGAAAAGACCTAATTTGTATTCCCATAACAAAGTCAATTTGTCCGCCTCTATTGCGACAAACGACGCACCCGTTATTACAAGCGTTTATTTTGATAACAGAGAACATGCTACGAATTGATTCTTATTGTAATGGTGCCGAAAAGGCATTTTTTCTTCAATATGGTCTAGGAACAAAGTATTTTTGAGTATAACACATGTCTGAATTTCCTTACTTTTGTTTAACTACTAAGTGTTAGTTATCTCGAAAAAGTAACATCCTGACATTTTATGGTAAGTTAAAAGCTGTCCTAATAGACTTTTCGTATACGAGAAGAGGCACTAAATGTATATTAGACTCGTAGATACAGGATACAGATTTAGTCCAAGGTTTTTGCGCATAACTTCATCATCATCATCAGCCACTGTCCCACTGCTGGGCACGGGCCTTATCTACAACTGAGAGGGTTTAACCTACCTACCTAACTTCGTTTCATTTCAATTTATTTAAAAGTAGGGAAAAATATGATTGAACATTTATAGTTTTATATTTGTTTAATTGGAAACCGTATTTTCCATTCATGTTAAGTATATTTAGCAAATTTTTAGATATTATATAACGACGAATACCTAGTTAACATTTATAAAATGAAACATTATATTTGTAATTTCAGTTAAACCATATTTTAACAAAAAAGAAACACACATGACTGCCTCGTGGTCTCGCGGTACAAGTATGTGCCGTGGGATCTAGAGGTCCTGGGTTCGATTCCCGGGTCGGGCAAAGTGTTATTGGATTTTTCCATTAGGAAATTCTCAGTAACAGCACGGAGTCTGGAAATGTGCCCGAAAAACGGCAATAGGCTCGCCCCCTATTACGTGGGACTGATACATACCTGGCGAAATGTAGGTGCAGAAATGCACCTCTGCCTACCCCTTCGGGGAATACAGGCGTGAGTTTATGTATGTGTATGTAGAAACAATTTGTTGAAAACAAACTTGAATGGAATTCAGATCAAAAACATGTTAACTTTCATTCCTTAGGTAAATAAATTAATCCCGGTTTGGCTCCTTTGCTGTGGAATATTTTGCGAACTACAAAAGCAGGTTATATTTAAAAACAAATGGTACGGTCATAATTTATATTTGATAATAAAAAAAAATCAATACCACGTAACACGGTTTATTCTCACATCAAAATCTTCACTATAAAGTTTTCATAACCACTCACAGATGGCGCCAGCTGTTGGCGCGTCACAAAAAAATTCACCGCATACTCAGCGGATATAGTCGCGAGAAGTTTATGATAAAAAAACAACCATTCCGAAAGGGCCATTCGTTAAATGCGACATAATATCGCGCATTCTGGGCCACAAAGCAAATTACTTCTTATACTCCGAACATCGTAAGCGAAAAAGTTCACTTCGTTTATCCCTTACAGGCTTGGAGCTAGGCATTTTTTTTGTACACGTGTAAATGAGTTTACCCATCATCATCAGCCCATATAGAAGTTATGTGTGTATTCAAAATGAATTATCATGCACTCTAACGGTGAAGGAAAACATCGGGAGGAAACCTGCACACCTAAAAATTCTTAAGAATTTCTTAGGTATGTAGTCCGCCAACCCGCACTAAGCCAACGTGGTGGATTAAGACCTAACTCCTCTCAATTGTAGAGGAGGCCCGTGCCTAGCAGTGGGACGTATAAGGACTGATGATGACGATGAGGCAACAGTTTTATTAGAAAGCGCATAAATCCAGTTAATAAAAGAAACTATATTACAAACCAAATTGTTAAGGAAATTGACATCTCGCATCAAGCAAGCCTGCTAGCTCCGAGCTTCTGGCTATAACACTCATAAAATACAAGAACCCCAATAATCTCTATTTATTAAACTATCCCCCGGGTGGAGTTGACCATCAGTTTGTTGATTACCAACTAACGAGATAAGTTTCGTGAACTATCTCATCGTCACTAATCTTTGGATACTGTGTGGGATGTGAGAAAAATGGATGTCACTTTAAAATTGATATAATTTGCGAATGATATTTTTCCGTATGATATAGAGGAACTAGATTTGATTGCCTGGGTTGAGCAAAGTGTTGTTGAGTTTTTCCATTGGAAATTTAGTACTAATAGCATGGAATTTTGATATGTGCCTGAAAAACGGCAATAGGCTCATTCCCTATAACCCTCACGTTATAGGTGGGAATAAAATCAAAAACGATGAAACGTGGACGCAGAAACACACATCTGTTGCCTCTTCGAGGATAATGGCGTTATTGTGAATGAGTGTATGAAATTTGGCCGTCGCATGTTTAAATAACACATCTCAAGGTTGCAAGTTGTGTATTCATCAAGAGCTATCTATGCACATAAGAATGAAAAAAAATACCTTTAAACCCTCACACCTAAGCTATTAAGGAAATTTATAGATATGCCTAATGCCAACCCAACCTAGGCCTGCATGTTGGACCCCGACCGGGGCGACCCCTATCCAATTGTTAATAATTATTGCCGCATACAATTATCTCTCACTTATTGACACACCAGCCAGTTCAGTTTTATATAGAGAAAAATTATTACCGCGTCCACAGTTTTCTTCTCCGCTGCCAGGTGCGGAATTAAGCAAGTTGGACGTAACACGTGTCGACAAGTGGCGTGCCCCATCGATTGCCGTGATGACACTCTAATTAGGTGGGAATGGGATACGTGACAGACACCCCCGTACAGGTACATGCGACCAACTAGTGGAATACTAATTCGGAGTCAGGCATTTACTGTTTGTTTTGAATAAATAAATAAATACACCCAACAGTCACATACATAGTTCTGACCCCACATTAAGATACGAGTCTTGTGTCGTGGGTATCAGAAACTACGAGAGACTTTTCGGCCTCACAAACACCCAGACCCGAAACAAATACTTGTGGATCACACAAACATTTGTCTCGGTGCGGGGATCGAACCCGCGGCCTCTCGTTTCGCAAGCTGGTGTCTAGCCAACTGCGCCACGGGGCTGTCGACAAAATATAAGATAAAAATAAGAGTGAAACATAATTTAAGTATCGTTATCCCCTTCGTTTCCAAAGAGGAAAGAGTGGAGGAAAAGAAAACCTAAAAATATTTGTTATATTGACGAAGATTTACTTAGTTTTTAGTGACCTGGAAAGCAGATATCATCAGACTATTATGGCCATCTAGTGTCATATATGAGCAAAATCTGCTATTTTTTATCTTAGTCAAACGACTATACTATACTTCTGATTTGTGTACATTAGTCTTCTATTTTTTATTACGCACCATTAATCCCATACTTTGCTTTTAATGAGGATTAGTCATGTTTCATGAGGCGTCATAGAAGCTCAAGAAAAAATACACTACAAAATCTTTATGAAATAATTGTGATAATATCAGTGTAGTCGAAGAAACATATACATGTGCGCACATACACATTATCTTATATAATATACTGGCCATAATATAAATTGGTTAAGTAACCTCGCCAGAATAATAAATTTCCTAACAATGCATTAAAAGTAAAAAAATATTCATAACTACAAAAGTAGTGCACAGATACAAGATACGATAATGTAATCTTCCACAAGCTCCGAACGAGGACTTAATTTTAACAACTGTTGTACCATTGTGTACAGTGAATGATGTTTCTTTATATGACACGACACGATTCATCATCATCCCAAATACGTCCCACTGCTGGGCACGGGCCTCCTCTACAACTGAGAGGGTTTAGGCCTTAGTCCACCACGCTGGCCTAGTGCAGGTTGGCGGACTACACACCTAAGAAATTACTAATAACTTTAGGTGTGCAGGTTTTATCACGATGTTTTCCTTCACCGTTAAAGCAAGTGATAATTCTTTGTGAACACATAACTTCGAAAAGTCAGAGGTGTGTGCCTGGGGTTTGAACCTGCGACCGCTGAAATTTACGACACGAACGATACGATTATTTTACCGTAATTAATTTACAGTGTAAAAGAATTTCTAGTACGATATTTTACGTACCATATTATTTCTATTTTTAAATTGATAACTAAAACCGTTCGAATATCAACATTAAGATTTTGTAAATTTTGATTTGATTTTGTATGTATGTGTATATATATATATATATATATGTTATATATATATATAATATATATATGTTTCTATAATTATTTATTTATCTGTGTATATATATGTTAGTTATTCTATTTATATGTATTTATTTAACCATTTAACTATTTATGCACCTACCTTTTTTATCTCTGCATCACCCAGAGGTTGACTGTTAGAGAATGCCTTTAGCATTAAGTCCGCCTCTATACTTAATGTATAAAAAGCATAAATAAATAAATAAATAAATAAATGTTTCAAATATGTCGCAGGATGTCACGAAATGATTACTCAAAATGGCTATGGCGATTACTGGCGAAGAAAAGGAAAGAAGTCGTACACCCAGGAATAGACAGCTTTTGGCTGATGACGATCGTAATCGGTACATGCAAACCACAAATCATATTTGTACTTTTTAAATAATTGTGAATAAGATGAATTAAAATACATATATACATAAACTCACGCCTGTATACCCCGAAGGGGTAGGCAGAGGTGCATTTCTGCACCCAAATTTCGCCAAGTATGTATCAGTCCCACGTAATAGGGGGCGAGCCTATTGCCGTTTTTCGGGAACATTTCCAGACTCCGTGCTGTTACTGAGAATTTCCTAATGGAAAAACCAAATAACACTTTGCCCGACCCGGGAATCGAACCCAGGACCTCTAGATCGCACGGCACATACTTGTACCGCGAGACCACGAGGCAGTCAAAATAATAAGTATTTTTTTAAAATCCAAACTTATTAGTTTCGTTATTTTACATAAATCGTGACTTATAAAATTTCGCTGAAGACACAGCTGCGGTAGTGAAGTGTAATAGTGCCGGTAGAGGGCGCTATTAAAACAAAACACACAGATAAGTACACTCCATGAATTCACTAGAAGTTGCCGTAAAGAAATTGCTTATTGTTTTTAAATGTCCATTTCTTTGTTAAGCGTATTTCGTAGAACACTTAGGGGCGATCCATAACGGTGTGTGACATTGTGTGACAAGGGGGTGGGAGGGGACTTAAATATCGTGACGTCACATTTCAAAATCTACTTGTTAAAACACGAACTTTGTACTGTTTATTTTTTAAATGTTTTAAAAATTTTATTTTTTAAGAATTTCTAGATTCTGGATCTAACTAGATGATGTATCTGTACAGGTTGAAAGAAAATTTCAGATTTAGTCACCTTTTGTTACATGTTTTGTACAAATTCGTATCTTCAGTGACCCATCATCATCAGCCCATATACGTTCCACTGCTGGGCACGGGCCTCCTTTACGATTGAGAGGGGGTAGGCCTTAGCCCACCACGCTGACCTAGTATTGGTTGGCGGACTACGCACCTAAGAAATACCATAGAATTTTTAGATGTACAGGATTCCTCATGATGCAATCCTGAACCGTTAAAGTACGTGTTAAAAGTGACCCAATCAATAACAAAAATCTTCTTTATAGTGACCATTCCATATATTAACATCTGTCTTCCATAGTACGTTAAATTAACGATGAAAAGGCTGTTAAGGTACATTCAAACATGACGAGTAATCATAAAAACCGTTGCCATAAAATATATTCACCATCCACCGAATATTAAAATACCGCAAATTTCAATATTAAAATGGACGTGACGCTTTTCTTTATTCAGCTGTTGATTGAAAAACGAGGAATAACCCCGTAACCAATAGCAACGGACACTTCATTAAAAATGTTCGTACGAGGGAAAAAAGTACTCACAATGCTTTGAGAGCCGAGATGGTGTCACATTCGCATAGTTAGTGAAATGAAAGAGCCTTTCGCGTTGCAGCAGCATAGGTCATTAATTTGGTGATGAGCTTTTGTTTCTCTTGCATATGAAGACAATGCGTCATTCTTGTTTTGAAATAAATAACGTCTGCCTTTGGATCCGTATGTTCCATAGACATAGGTGCGGAATATACTTCTGGAGTGACCTAATTGAAGCAACCGGCATTCAACAATGCCTAGTAACCTTAATGGGACCATCATATTATTTCATACATATCAATTCGCTTAGTTTTGTTTAAACTTAATGTACCTGTTATTACTGTAACAATAGTCCTAAAAAAAAAACTTTTCCGGGACCAATAATAGTTTTAATCCATAAGGCCTAAGCCATTCTAAGTTTTAAAGGAGGCCCGTGCCCAGTAAAGTCAAAGTCAAAGTCAAATCTATCTTTATTCAAAAAGACTTTTACAAGTTCTTTTGAATCGTCAATCAAAAGTAGCTGGACGTATTTGGGCTGATATAGAAATAGTAGTCCTCGTCAATTTCCCTCGTCACGTATATTTAAGAAGTAAAGCGGGTTAATATAGGGCAATAGGTTCGCCCCGATAGGGATTAATACATACCTGGCGAAAGGTGGGTGCAGAAATGCACCTCTGCCAACCCTTTCAAGGAATAATGGCGTGAGGTTATATATGTATCATCATCAGCCCATATACGTCCCACTGCCGGGCACGGGCCTCCTCTACAACTGAAAGGGTTAAGGCCTTAGTCGACCACGCTGGCCTCGTGCGGGTTGGCGGACTACACACCAATCAAAATTCCTAAAAACTTTAAGGTGTGCAGGTTTCATCACGATGTTTTCCTTCACTGTTAAAGTACGTGATAATTATTTGTATGTATATCCAATGAATTAAAAAGTACTCCTCCTTGTATTCAACCGAATCAGGCAACTATTTTCACACAATAAACTATTCACATGCAAACTTTCAATATATTCAAACCGGCACCGAGTTGAGTTTATAATTTTTCCGAGGTACATCAGCTCATCAGAAACAAAACAGGCGGGCGAGCGTCGAACAGGATACATAATGCATGTACCATGAACATTATTTCTTGTTTGCGAGATTGTTAAAAGTTCTGTACAAATATAATGCAGGCGTGGTACTCGCTTCCTCGCATACAATTGTCTGTTGAGTGGGAATTTGCTGAGAGTAGTAGAGTGAGCGTTAGAGCATTTTGTCTCTATGGTTCTCTCATGGACTGCCTCGTGGTCTCGCGGTACAAGTATGTGCCGTGCGATCTAGAGGTCCTGGGTTCGATTCCCGGGTCGGGCAAAGTGTTATTGGGTTTTTCCATTAGGAAATTCTCGGTAACAGCACGGAGTCTGGAAATGTGCCCGAAAAACGGCAATAGGCTCGCCCCCTATTACGTGGGACTGTTACATACTTGGCGAAATGTGGGTGCAGAAATGCACCTCTGCCTACCCCTTCGGGGAATACAGGCGTGAGTTTATTTATGTATGTATGTATGTGGTTTTCTCATACACCTTTGACTTTTAGAAGGTATGTGTGTATTCATAATGAATTATCAAGTACTTTAAGGGAAAGATCGCGATTTTATACAAGGAATTTCTTATGTATAATTGTTACCCATATTAGGCCAGCGTGGCGGAATTAGGCCTAACGCCTCTGTTGTGAAATAGGCCCGTGCCCACTAGTGCGAAGTATATACATATACAGGGTGTATAAAGACAGTGATCGAAAACTAAGACAGGCAATAGCCAAGGTGATTACAAACACCGTGACATTAAAAAAACCCAACAAAAAATAAAAATAAAATACGTTTTTCTTACAACCACAAGTATTAAATGTATGTATTTGTCCCGCCACATACATAATGCCCGCCCCCTTTTACGTAGGACACAAAATTGTTGAAACGAGGTTACAAAATTGCAGTCCTGCCTACTTCTTTGGGAATAGAGGCATGTTTTTTTTGATTATTATTATTTTTTTATACTGGCACGGCAAAGTGACTCCACTGTACCTGATGGTAAGCACAGTGGAGTCCAAAAAAAGAATACCGACCAGCGAGAAACGATATGGTCACCCGCTGGTCGACACAATCATGCCGGCCTGCATGTATGTATGCGAAACATAAAAGACCTTAGGATTACCTAAAATTTGTGAAAAAAACAACCTGCACTAAATCACCATGGTGGACTAAGAGGGGTCATCTTTCAAGTTTACAAGAGTTTCGTGCAAAACGCCCATAATATGGCCTTACATAAATATACCCAATACAAAAACAATAACATGGAGAAGATAAATTAGTATGTATTCAATACAAGCTTTAATTAAAAAACAGTGATGAGTAACAATTACTTACACGAACGTATAACATTCTTATTTCCATAAAAATATAACAAATTCTAAATATTTACTTAAGTCGAATTTTTGGTCATTTTTATTTTGTTTAAGGGCAAATATAATTAGAGTCTCGCCAAACATTTGCGAGTAATAAAAACAAAATTGTGTGTGAAGACAAATTACGCGTGGAAAATATGATTTTCAGCCTGAATAAATATTTCTTTAATACTTTTTGTGCTTAAAAATAAAATGGTGTCATAAAAAATTTGTATTGTCGTTTAGATAAGTATAATTTGCCATCGAAATTTTAAATTTAAAGTTTTATTAGGTATTAGCTTTTGCTCGTGACTTCGTCCGCGTAGACTACAGGGTTGGGTACAGGGTTGGTCTACATCATAGTAGCTTTATGCATACAGTCTCACCCCGATCGGTTTAAAATTGACAAAGTTTCATACAAACTTTCATCCCCTATTTTATCACCTTGGGGGTAGAATTAATCAAAATCCTTTCTTAGCGGATGCTTACGTCATAACATCTACCTGCATGCCAAATTTCAGCCCGATCCGTCCAGTGGTTTGGGATATGCGTTGATAGATCACTATGTCAGTCAGTCAGTCAGTCACCTTTGAGTTATATAATATAGATTCTCGTTGTAAATTTTTTGTGACTCCGTGGAGTTTCACGATGTACCCAAAAAATGGCATATACCTTGTTATTATTGGTGCAATTATCAGTATCAAACTACGTTCCACTAAATTCACAAGATCGTCTAAATTCCAAAGTAATTTAACTTGCAACTTGCTATCGAATGATTCGAGCTTGGATTCCTGAATTGGGTTTTCCGTTAGAAAATTCTTAGTAACAACACAAAATTTGATGATATACCGGATCATCTGACAAACCGGGGGTGTTAAAAATACAATTTTGCATTTAAGGAAACAGTCATGAGAATATATAAATTATAATCGAATTTAAAAATCAAAGACTTATAAAAAATACTTCATCTTCATAATCAGCCCATTATTATCGAACCCGCGACCGCCGAAATTCTCGACCTCGCGCCTAAAACTCGAGGCCATCACTACCTTAAAAAATACTTCTTTAATAAAAATTGCTTACTCTAATGCCTTCTGACATCGCGTACAGCCTTCTCACGCTCGCATCCGACATTTTCCTAACCCGTGAAGCTTTCCCATTTTTCCTGCAGGAAACTTATACCCCACGTATCCGAGTGACGAGAGTTTTAGTGCAGGTGTTAGGGACCAAGAATATTGTTAAAGTAGAGTTCAGATGTTCTCGCGATAAACACTTTAGCCTGAAATATATTTTCTTTTAAGTGTTACATTTTTTATGGTAGTTTTGGGTGTAAACGTTCTTTATTTTTCGCATAATATGTACATCGCTATATGTAAGTCGTGATGGCCTCGAGGTTTAGGCACGCGGTCGAGAATCTCGACAGTCGCGGGTTCAAACCCCAGGCACACACCTCTGACTTTTCGAAGTTATGTGTGTATTCACAATAAATCATCACGTTCTTTAACGGTGAAGTAAAACCTCGTGATAAAACCTGCACACCTAAAAGTTCTTAGGAATTTCTGAAGAGTGTAGTCCGCCAACCTGCATTAGGCCAGCGTGGTGGACTAAGGCTTAAAAACCCTCTCGGTTGTAGAGGAGGGCCGTGCCCAGCAGTGGCACGAATATGCGCTGATGATGATGATGATGATGTACATCGCTTATGACAGTATTATTAAAGGAGAGCAGTAGTGCATCTGTACATCGAGATTTAAAAATTAATATTTGATTTTTAATTTATAATTAATGTTTTACAAAATTGTATGCGCTGTGTATGTTATCTACTTTTTTCTGATGTGTATGCAAAATAACCCCACACTTTAACAGTAAAATAATTCATCATGACGAAACTTTTAAAACTTAAACTTTTATTAGAATTTTAGTTCGCTAGCCCCCATTATGCCAGCTTGCGTAGGCGTAGCCCCTTACAGCAGTATAGGACTATCACGAAATGGAATGTATATGAATTGAATAGATAACTCCCGACAACAACTGAATCAGTTTTAAACATCCTTGCACTAGGCATTATAATATATTATGTGTATCATCATCATCATTTCATCATTATCAGCCTAAGGAAGTCCACTGCTGAACATAGGCCTCCCCCAATGACTTCCATAGTGACCTGTTGGAGGCAGCCTGCATCCAGCGACGACCCGCGACCTTCACCAGGTCGTCGGACCATCTTGTGGGTGGACGTCCTACGCTGCGCTTTCCGGTACGTGGCCTCCACTCGAGAACCTTTCGGCCCCATCGGCCATCGGTTCTCCGAGCTATGTGCCCGGCCCATTACCACTTCAACTTGCAATATTATGTGTATAATGATGATAAATTTCAATTATCCTTTATTAATACAAAGGCTTTATTAATAAGAAGCAGTGATGGCCTCGAGGTTTAGGCGCGCGGTCGAGAATTTCGGCGGTCGCAGGTTCAAACCCCAGGCACACACCTCTGACTTTTCGAAGTTATGTGTGTATTCACAATGAATTATCACTTGCTTTAACGGTGAAGGAAAACATCGTGATAAAACCTGCACACCTAAAAAGTTCTTAGGAATTTCTTAGGTGTGTAGTCCGCCAACCCGCACTAGGCCAGCGTGGTGGACTAAGGCCTAAACCCTCTCAGTTGTAGAGGAGGCCCGTGCCCAGCAGTGGGACGTATATGGGCTGATGATGATGATGAATACAAAGGCCTCATTTTGGTGTTGTAGCCATCTACATACATATCGTACATATCTAAATGAAAAGCTAGTCTATAGTATCATGAAATTATTCGAGTTGTACATTTTATTACTAAATAGCCAGAACATTAGGCACAGATAAGGAAAACACAATGTACATTGTAGCTTAGCCTAATGAGTAGCTCCAATATCCTTTTATTACTAAACATAAAACCATTTACACCAGTTAGGATGTGGCATTAAGACATGCCTTGTCCAATTTTTTTTTTTATATTTGGAATCCGAAAATTAGTCGTGGTTAATATTGACAGCCCCATGGCGCAATTGGCTAGGCACCAGCTTGCAAAACGAGAGGCCACGGGTTCGATCCCCGCACCGAGACAAATCTTTGTGTGATCCACAAATATTTGTTTCGGGTCTAGTTATTGGTGAGACCGAAAAGTCTCTCGTAGTTTCTGATACCCACGATACAAGACTATCTTAATATATATGTGACTGTTGGGTATATATTTTTTTTATTATACATTAAGAGAGTAAGAAATGATTACTTCAGCCTGTCCTTCAACATTTTCTGCTATTAGATGTGACCTGAAGGAGTCCTGCACTGAATTCTTCATCTTTTCTTATTTAAGCCAAAACTTAAAAACATTTGAGGTGAGATTTATTATTTTATGACTACCATATTTGTATTTTTTTGTAGTTATCATCTTAACAATTTCTTTGACTATTATTTTAAAAAGTCGTGATGGCCTCGAGGCTTAGGCACGTGGTCGAGAATCTCGACGGTCGCGAGTTCAAACCCCAGGCACACACCTCTGACTTTTCGAAGTTATGTGTGTATTCACAATGAATTATCACGTACATTCACGGTGAAGGAAAACATCGTGATGAAACCTGCACACCTAAAAAGTTCTTGGGAATTTCTTAGGTGTGTAGTCCGCCAGCCCGCACTAGGCCAGCGTGGTGGACTAAGGCTTAAACCCTCTCAATGGTAGAGGAGGCCCGTGCCCAGCAGTGGGACGTACATGGGCTGATGATGATTATTATTTTAATAAGAAGCAGAAAATAGATGCCTTTGACCTGCATTACAGGCTATTAAAACTAGTTGTTTTGTTTATTTCCTTTTCAAACCTTATAACATATTTACGTCTTTCGTAAATTCGCATCGAAAATCACATCTAACCACTACAGAACCTTACTTTGTTGGACATAATATAAGGATCATCACGTACTTTAACGGTGAAGGAAACCATCGTGATGAAACCTGCACACCTAAAAGTTCTTAGGAATTTCTTAGGTGTGTAGTCTGCTAACCCGCACTAGGCCAGCGTGGTGGACAAAGGCCTAAACCCTCTCAGTTGTAGAGGAGGCTCGTGCCCAGCAGTGGGACGTATATGGGCTGATGATGAATATAAGGATATAAGAAGCAAATTATGAGCTGTTACTGTTATATTCCGTCTCGTGGTCTCGCGACACAAGTGTCTAATTTCTGTGCGATTAGAGGTTCAATCATCCGATCAATTCCTGAGTCAGGCAAAGTCTTATTGAGTTTATCCATCAATAAATTCTTAGTTGCAGCACGAAAACTGAAATCGTGCCCAAAAACATAATTGACGAAATAAAGGTGCAGAAATTCAAATTCGTATATTATGTTATAATTTGTTGTAATTCTCACACATGCCTTATCTATAAGTGATGTGTCCTTCCTACATCCCGTCTATATTATACACCACGATGACCCTAACTTCGGTAGGCCGGTGTGTCGTGCGCGTTGTTTGGCCACCCGACCGTAGCCGGCAAATGAGCTTGTTTATTTATGGGGGAAACGGCGTGTGTGCTCTGAAAAATGTACATAAAGATCGTGGTATTTCGTGAGAATTTTCAGTACATTACCTGCTGAGTTTGCGGGGATTTTATGGTATTTAGTCCTTGATATGTTAGGTTGGTACCACTGGAAGTTGATTTGAAGAAATCCAGTTGCATGTCAATCTATGACCGAGGCTACCGAACGCCATTTTTCTGCCTCGAGGCCCACGTAAACGACAGGAAGTTCTAGTATAGTCTTATAGCTCGGGGGAAGCCGAAAGAGGTATGTTCGGTTTCCAGCTTTTCAGCTTAGGTAGCATAACCACTTTCCGCTAAAACCTCTCGGTTGCCATCATGAATGCTTGGAGCAGTACTGGAGGTTCCAGAGCGAGTGTTTTTAATTCTTCTTAAGTGCCGCTCGGCGCATTGTCCAAAGACGGACACCTCAAAATTGTAAGGGTACGAAATAACCGTTGTTTAGTCAATTTGCTTATTGCAGTGCAGTGTGTATTGTAAGTTATATCCATAGTTAATTCAATAGGACCGGCTGTTCTAAAATAAAAAACTCAGAAAAATAATTTGTCGTTAAAATATTTTAAAAAATCTGGAATATCTTAAAATTAATGTCTAAAAAGCTCTCAGGCACTACCTAAGAGAAGATTAAAATCACGTTAAAAAAGCGCAGAAGTTGCATAAGACTTTCAGCTGAAATCAGCTCCTGATAGGTAATTAGTTAAACTATTTACTTCAATATCTAAATTATGAGTGAATTCTAATTTCCGACAAGATTTATCAATCCTAGCACATATACATTCCGCTTCAGCCGAACCACACCCAATAAATTATCCAACACCAAATGCTTTGTCAAATTTAAGGCGTGGAACGATTCAAAATCGTATTTCAAACCCATTGCCAAACGGCATTTGGTTCTTACAGTTGTTTTTGTCCCCGCTCCGCTGTGAGTGGCCACTGATTTATATGTCGGCTTTCCAATTAGCCTTACGGAGCGGGTTTTATTTATCGCACTCTTTCCATTTTCCGCACTTTTGGCTTGGCGGAGAGCGCTGTGTTTAGATCGTCCGACACTGTGTTACGAATAGTCGGATGATTGAGTTGGTTATTTTTCAGCTAAAAAAACACTGGTCTCCCCCAAAGATTATAACAGGACATCCACGAGTTATTGTAATTATTGAATAATATATTTTATTAAGGTGTTCATTTTCATGTGATTGTTTATTTGTATCACGGTACTGGCAAATTGAATATTTCAAACGACACCCAGATAATACCAACGATTGTACCGGCATCTATGAAATAGGTTTATAACGTAATAGAGTATGACTCTAGTAGATTAAATAACCGTTATTCCACTTTGATCAATACATCATCATGCCATCACGCCTAAAGTGAATAAGATGAACTCTGATATCCACGAGTGCATACTTACGCTGGAAAAAAACTATTATTATTATGAACCAATTATGAAGAACGCAGGTTTTCTCACGATATCAAACTTTGGGGCTAATTATAAGATAATCCATATAAATAAAGTATAAAAATTCAAAAATAACTCTGTTTGTTACTTTTCACCCTCAATCCGTTTTTATCTTAATTTCTTGGTTGTCTATAAGATATCGCCTTGTGCGATAAGACAGTCTTTTTCACCAATTTAGTCTAGCGTACTCTACAGTTTTAATTTAGAAAATTTAAATAATAAAAAATAAAATAACCGTCGACACCAACTAAGATATTTCTATTACGTAATAATATCTGATAGTAAACTTGTTCATGCGTAACTTTATAAATATCGGAGGGTGTAAAACCAAGTATTTCGCAACTCCAGTATGTGGTCACACGTTTTACTCCGTAACGTATGTGAGTTTTGATTCACAACGAAATGCATTTGAAGCTCTCTTGTTTTCGGTAGCGGATACGGTAAACACCAGCCTGACTAATGGTAATTCGTTCTTTGCGGTAAATGCTAATACAACTTCTCGGAGTGCTGGATGAGGCTTTGCGATCCGAATCAGTTGGACTTTGTAACTTGTTTGAGCCAAGTTATTTTTAACTTTTCCACTTAATTAAAGGCTTTTGGTTTAGCGGAGCGACTGTTAAATGATTGAAGAAATAACAATTCCAATTTGCTGAATGTATTTTTTTTTTATATTTTAAAATGATATATTGTGGAACCAAGAATGTCTGATTTATTTTGACCAAATCTGTATTTAAATTTAGTATGTAACCCATGTCTGTAACTTTATAAATTTTTGTCATACGTCCCACTGCTGGGCACGAGCCTCCTCTACAATAGAGGGGGTTTAGTTCTTAGTCCACTACGATGCCCTAGTACGGGTTGGCGGATTACATATCTACACATATACATTGACTATACATCATATATTCCTAAGGGTTTTTGGTGTGCAGGTTTCCTCACGATGATTTCCTTAGAAAATTCAGACACATATATATCACGACACTATATTACTAGAATATAATTTAACACTTACCAAAAATACGCGCACATATAGAAGAACGGCAATCTGGAACAAACAAATAAATTGATAAGTTTTGGAAATCGGCTTCATTACGCTAATGTAAAGTTTTAAATTCGAAAGTTAAACATTTATAGTTTTATATTTCACTGTTTTTGATAACATAGAAATAAAACTAATATCAGGCCTCTATGGACTAAGGCCTAAACCCTCTCAGTTGTAGAAGAGGCCCCTGCCCAGGTGTATGGGCTGATGATGATGATGACAAGCCTCTATAAAAAAAATAACCGTACTCAAAAAGAGAACATTGGCTGTTAATTAATAGAGTAGTGTCAAAGATCAATTAATTTAAATATCGAAACACATAATCGATTGCGTGTACGATGATCGCTGAGCGTGGCGGTTTTAATCGCTCGATAGGATAATGACAGATTAAAGCCTCAGAATGTTAACGTGTTTTACAACAGCTTATCACGTCAGTTAACGTGTGGGCCTGCGGTTTAAATCTGCAACCGCCGAAATTCACGACCGTGCGCCTAAACCTCGAGGCCCATCACTACTTGTGTGAATGAATACTTAAATAAAAATATTCTGACTTCATTTTTTAATAACAACATAAATGTAAATAGCAATCTGCCATATTCCTACTTCCATCCTCGTGAATACGTAATTAGTCGGCTCTATTTAGAGGAGGTATCAAAATAATGCAGATCTTTAGGTCCACTTTAGTTTTGATTGAAGCGAAGGCTAGCCTACCTAAGCTTGGTTTCGCATACTGAGAGGAATTAGTGTATATTTAAAGGGTCCGAATTAACTAAAAAATATTATTGTGCCACTGCTGGGTAGGGCCGAAGGATAGATTCTATCTGCTTGGTGAACCTTGGGCTCAGTGGCGGTACTTCCATAGACGCCCAAAAGCCCAGCTAGCTATCCTGACCCCCAAAAAAATTTATTATAGAATAGACATTACACAATAAACGTGTAACGCTTTTTGGCTTTTAAGGAAGTACCACCACTGCTTGGGTTGATGGACTGCACCCAACCTTTTTTTCTTTGATAGAAGTCTAATTCATATTTTCGTCTATATGATTTTATTTACCAATAGATGCTGGATAGATTATTTCTATGTTCACAAATTTTTGAATAGTTTGTGCTGTGAATTTGAACTCCCAACCCTGCTGCAGCTGTTCGGTCTGTCTTATTGATGTATCGCACACAAACATTTTTTAAATATGTATTTTTTTCTCCCTTTCTCTCACAAAAACTTACATCAATGCAATTTTCTTGTAATAGACTCTTTATTTATAATGATTAAATACTTGCGACAGTATTGATTTGCTCCATTAACGAGTATACTAGGATTTATACTTACTTAGTTCTCCCGTCAAGCCCTCAGATTATGCCCCACTGCTCGCCCGTCCAGACCCGCTCTGACTTTATGCAGATAATGGCCGCTGAAAGTTTCACAGATTATGCCTGTATCGCTGAGTGCTGAGTCTGTTTCAGCGTCTGTGTACGTTCCATTTTGCCATCCGACATGTGAAATGTATTTATGTGGTATTCTTAGCTTCGTTTGATATTTTGCTGTGACATTATGGTAATCTCGTTTGGTGTCATATAATGGCGTTTGTAATCGGAATATGGTGAGTTTGATACATGGTATGCAATTTTCAAATATGATAAACGTCAATAGGCTACGCCACAATTAAACGTAATTGGAGAAATGCGTAAAAGTTTTGTTCTGCTTTTCCATTTGGAAGTACGAGCATAATATTAATGTATGTTTTAATTGGTGCAGCTCATGTTTAATGATACATAAACCAAAAAAACGCGAGAGAAATTCTTTAGCGAGGTTATGTGTGGGACTTCAATATGTTTAAAACTAATTTTATTTTTGAAAAAATCTTGTGTTGCAAAAGTGTTGTAGTTAAAAACAAACAATATAAGAGAATTTTTAGCAACATGATGTGTTTTTAAAGCTTACAACACTTTTTTGTATTCTTTTTTGTATACTTCGACCTTTGTTTTTTTACCCATACATATACATACATTGCGCCAAAAATACAATTACAGTCCTGTACATCGCTTTGTCGCATTTATTGTCTTACCGAAACTTCGTACGTATTCATGTTAAAAAAAATGTTTGGAGATGTGCTTCTTTTTATATAAAACTGATTTTGCATGTTACGAGATAAAAGCATACATGTATTTACATTAATAAACGTATTATTTTCTTAGATTACAAATTATTTAGTGATATTAAATCGTAGCTAGGGCGAAAAGATATATTAATTTTGAACGTAAATCCAAGTAAGACTGTATTTTAGTTGTTTTTGTATCGTTGTTTTTATGTTTGAATGGTGCACAATAAAGTGTTTATCTATCTCTTTTTTTATTAATAGCAACATATTATGCCGAGGAATATAAGCCAAGCATACGAGTACAGTTTAAATAAAAATGTTTAAGAGCCATATTTGTTGCACAGTCTCCTATAAATCTGAAAATGACTATTTCAAATATAAGTGTCTTAAGACCGAAAAACATCTCACCATCTTTTATAACACAAATTTATTTTAATTTAAATCTTAGTGCAGTTGAATTTTACTTAAATTTATATAGAAAAAATGTCAAAACAGCTAGAACAATTAAACGCAGAACGCGCTAAAAATATTCTACCAAAATCCTTTAGCGTTTTGTTTCGAATGAAAAATATCGTGGATTAGTCACGAGTGAATTAATTAATAAAGGCTAAACAAAGGCCCATGGTGGCTGCAAGGCCGTATATTAAGGCTCACAATGGGTGGTGTGTGCAGTCAAATGAAATAATGCGATGCTCCACTCACCTTTGTTCGAAGCTTCGTTATTTTTGTGGCATCATTATCAAATGGTGATAAAAGCAATGTATGTAAGCGTTTTTTTATCATGATTGTGAGTATTGTGTATGAAATAAAAGCTTTTTTGTAGGGTATGTAGACTTCAAAATGCATAAGTTGTCAAATTAAGTCCTTTCATGCCCCGTGAAAAGCAATCATGTCGAGTTTATGATGATTTTCGCAGGCCTATTTGACTGCTTGAATCTACCTCTTACAATTATTGCTGTCAATATATCATTTTAATTATAATAATGAAATAACATAACCTATCGCTCTCCTGTTATTATCACATAAAATAGCACGACTGTAGTTTTATCATAAGTTTCGAAGTTAAATCCTCCATATGAGCACATTCGAACTTCAAATATGTAAAACTACATATAAGATAAAATATGAAATAAAATAAAATAAATAAACAATAAAAGTTAAACGATACAACTAATTTATGAAGTAAAACAAATAAACATATTACACTTTTAAGCGCCCGAACACTCCATCACGCCCATAAATCCCCAACGCAAACAAACCGTCGCAGAATTCTAATAATACTTAAATGTAAATACAGAACATAAGCCTCGCCTGTAAATCAACCTAACCACGTATACTTCTGAATAAAATATCAGTTATGTTACGCATTATTGAGCATAGACGCGTTCTCAGACCGTTACATGTGTTTATTTTGAGATTTCCACCACGGAGTGTTATTCTCCGGATTTTTTGTATCAAATGCGTGCAAACGCGTTATTGTGACTGATGAGGATCTGCATACATTTATTTGTGGGATTTATAAATAAATAGAAAACAAAATGACATAAAGTTTTAGATGGCTTTTTATTTTTATTTTTTATTTTTTTTATTGCCTCAGTAGGCAGACGAGCAAGCGGTCCGCCTGATGGTAAGCGGTTACCGCCGCCCATGGACTAAAGTAATGCCAGGGGCACAACCCAGCCGCTGCTTACCGTAAATACCGCTGGCTTAGAGTAATATGTTCTTTTGGGTTATGTACGCCAATTTAAATTTAAAGCAGTTGAAAAATGACCTGGATAATACAGGTAAAATTCTGTGCCTATTTGTTTCAGTGTGTTTTAAGTCGCACGTAGGGAGCAATTATCGTCTTTCGGACACATTTTCAGACATTATGAATTTCATAATGGACACATTTTATAACACATCACCCGAGCGATTAGCATATCAAAAATTCACTATCATCAGCCCATATACGTCCCATTGCTGGGCACGGGCCTCCTCTACTATTGAAAGGGTTAAGGCCTTAGTTCACCACGCTGGCATAGTGCGGGTTGGCGGACTACACACACCTAAGAAATTCCCAAGAACTTTTAGGTGTGCAGATTTCATCACGATGTTTCCCTTAACCGTTAAAGTAAGTGTTTTTTTTCTGCTGTCGGTTTATTGTCGTGTTTATTATTATAAAACACGTCTAGTGTTTTCTGTTACAATTTGAAATTATTATCTTTAAATTGTAAATTTACTCTGAAAAGTTGTGTATTTTGTAGTACAGACAGTGCATTCCATATACTCACATTTGAGCAACGGTGTGTGATCCTGCTCTGCACCATCTGCCAGCACTAAAACATACCACTCATCACTTTCTTGACACAAACCACTAAGGTATTCAAAACTCGCTATGTCAACACTCGCGGATATACAAAGTGCACAAAGGAATCTGGAGGACAGTTTTTCGAAGCGGATGGCCCAACTAGAAGCACAACTGCACACTGGGGGCACTGCCAAGGATACTGTGGCTCGAGTTGTGCGGAGTGCGCTAACATGGTGGACGCATTGGAGACCAGGCATCGTAGAAAAGCGCTGTTATTCCTCGGAGTTCCTGAAGCTGACAATGAGAACTGCACACAGGCCGTGTTGTCGCTGGTGAACGGCGCCATGTCGCTGAAGGAGATCACAGCGTCGTCTATCACAGTTTGCCATCGCATTGGGACACCAAACAGAGAGCATCATCGGCCTATACTTGTTAGGTTTGCGAATGTAAGCCACTGGTCAGATGTCTGGCGAGCCAAGTCCAGGCTGAAAGGCTCAACTGCATCCATCAAGGAGTTTCTGACAAAGTCCCGACAAACCGTGTTTAGCAAAAGTCGGCAGTATTTTCGTATGCGATCTTGCTGGACTCAGGACGGCATTATTGTTATTAAAGTCCCGGACGGAAGCCGAATCAAGGTCACCACTGTCGACAAACTAAACTCCTTAATAACTAAGTTCCCGAAGACAGCAGAGTTATCGTCGTCGGCAGTACGAAATCACGGGGCGGCCGAAACATCGCGCGCGGACTTAAAATCGCGTAAGCTGTAATATTGTCGAGCGTCAACTAACATGTTTTCATTTATTGTTATTGTTTGCCTGTTCTTTTTTCTCTACCCACTTTGTATTTGTATTTTTTCTTCTCTCTCTTTCTTTTCTATGTCACTTTAATTTTGTCATTTGAGTGATATAAATGTTACGTTCCATTACACATATATTTACTATGTTATGTTATTAGTTATACTTTTGTTTTTATGTAACATTTACTTTTATATTATTGTACCTATGTTGTTAGCTGGCAGGTGGTGCAGAGTGTGTTTGAACACGTAACAATAGTATACTTTTATTTACTATCTGCGCAATATTAATATATTTATCGGAGCAGGAGAGGCTTGGAAGTGTCTTTAAGATGTGTGACGTCACATTGCCGACGTCACAACTGTTGTTTTATGGTGATAACTCATAATTTGAGTTTTCTTTAGAAAAACTTTACAATTACTGACGAGGCAGATAGCCCAGTATTGTTTAAGAATAGCAGTGACATCGTTAGTACTGGAATATCAATTTTGAGAAGTAATTTCAACAATCAACTTCAATCAAAATTCCTTTTTATTTCCCAATACATCTCAATACAATTCAAAACACAAATTAAAATTTTCAAAAACGACTCAATCAGATCGGGAAATAAGACATAGTGACATTTGCACTAAAACTGCTTTCTTCGCAAAGCTAAGTAATTTGAAAAATAATTTAACTACACACAGAAACTAACTTCGACAAAATAAAGAAAGTGGGCAAAAAGGGCCTATCCCACTTCTGATCTAAGGAAATTCGATCAGAAGTGGCTTTTTTAAAGGAAAATATTATACACGTATTTACAATTTCATTAATTACATTTACTCAAAATCAAAGCAACTTAACATTCAACGATTCCGACACAAAACCTACGCTAAATATTCCAGATTACAATTTACAATCATTGAGCAAAAACCAACAGAACCGACCATTATCCTAACCAACGACAATTGTCTCAGACTGACGCGACGGAAGGAGCGCAACCAAATGAGGTCCGCCAACACTCGACACCGGCGTATATAGAGTTACTCCTCCACTACCCTTATGTATTCTAACAATATATATATGTTATATATATATAGACTGCCTCGTGGTCTCGCGGTACAAGTATGTGCCGTGCGATCTAGAGGTCCTGGGTTCGATTCCAGGGTCGGGCAAAGTGTTATTGGGTTTTTCCATTAGGAAATTCTTAGTAACAGCACGGAGTCTGGAAATGTGCCCGAAAAACGGCAATAGGCTCGCCCCCTATTACGTGGGACTGATACATACCTGGCGAAATGTGGGTGCAGAAATGCACCTCTGCCTACCCCTTCTGGGAATACAGGCGTGAGTTTATGTATATATGTATATATTTATATACGAGTATTTGTATCTATAAATATTATGTATGTTATATATATAGGTATGCTTAAGAAATATCACCATCACACTACACCTACCAAGGTTCATCTCTGCACTCCCCTAAGGTAGACTGTCAGAGAATGCCTATGGCATTAAGTCCGCCTTTATACTCTCAAGTATAGATAGTTATAAAATAAATATATAAATAAAATAATTCATTGTGAATACACACATAACTTCGAAAAGTCAGAGGTATGTACATATGTACCCCGCGACCGCCGAGATTCTCGACCGCGCGCCTAATCCTCGAGGCCATCACTCGAATCAAAAATTACATCCATAAATGTTTATTAGATAGTAAACGCAAATGTGAAATACGTTACGGTAAATGAAGGTAGTTCATAAAATCCACCCTTACTAAGGCCGCCCTTTGGCTAATTATGTTTTATAGGAAGCGGACCTCCCCTGGGCGTGCGTCTGTCCTTCCTCACCGTTTAACTTACCAAGAATTACGTTTGATGTCCGAAAGGTAGGCTGAAATTACTTTTGTCATTAACACGGCCATTTTCGGAGCATCCATACGTGTAAATAATTCTTATTATAGCTGTTAGAGATATTTGGAATAGCAACTCGGTATAGTTACGATGGAAATACGAGTATTTGAAAAAGAAATGGAAATAATATTTTATAGTTCAGTTCATCGATATTATCTAATAAGATAATTGTTAAGAGTAGATTCTAACATATGTGTTATATTTGCAATAGGTACTTGAGTTGTGGTATAATAAATAAACAAAAAATCACCACTAATACCTGTTATGTTACTAAAAAAAAACTAATATGTATACTATGTTTGACATGTTCTGGTTTTAACCTACAATAACCCAAACGAAACAAAAACATGACAACAATATTCATAATACATTTGGGGAAATCAATTGTAAAATGATAAAATGAATTTTCTAAAAATAAATCAACTAGTTTTATGGCGCTATTTGACCGCCAATATTGGCCCAATTATAGTGGCGGTACTTCCATAGAAGCCCAAAAGCGTTACATGTTAATTTGTAATGTCTAGTATATAATTATTTATTATGGGGTCAGGATATTCTCATTAATATGTGAAATTACTTTTGTTAAATAAAGATTTAAAGCATAAATATTGTAAGGTAAGCTGGGCTTTTGGGCATCTATGGAAGTACCGCCACTGGCCCAATACTGTTGGTGTATTGGCGTGTAGGTTGGCTGTTACAACTTAACATGATTTCGTGTGGTTATCACATGACGTGCGTTCTGTCCTGCGGCGATGCACCCGTGTGTAATCTATGCGAGGTGTGACACATGGGTCACAACGCATTTCATATGCCCAATATGCTGGCCGCATGGTTTAATATCCTTTACATGGCTTCCAAGCTATTACAATATGTATAATACCCCTGAATTATTTGAAATTTTTATTATAGTTATCTATTTTATGTTTTGTATTACAAATGTTACGTTTTAGTAAATTGTTATATTGTGCTAAATAAATGTTAATAGGTAGGCGCATAGCAGTGGCGGTACTTCCATAGAAGCCTAAAAGTGTCACACGTTAATTGTGTAAAGTCTAGTTTATAATTGCTTACTGTCTTCATCAGCCCAAATACGTCCCACTGCTAGGCACGGGCCTCCTCTACAATTGAGAGGGTTTAGGCCTTAGTCCACCACGATGGCCTAGTGCGGGTTGGCGGACTACACACCTAAGAAATTCCTAAGAACTTTTAGGTGTGCAGGTTTTATCACGATGTTTTCCTTCACCGTTAAAGCAAGTGATAATTCATTGTGAATACACACATAACTTGGAAATGTCAGAGGTCTGGGGTTTGAACCTGCGACCGCCGAAATTCTCGACCGCGCACCTAAACCTCGAGGCCATCACTGCTAAAATTGCTTACTGTGGGGTCAGTATATTCTCATTTATATGTCAAATGTTTTTGTTAAAGAAAGATTTAAAGCTTGAAGAGTATCGGAATTTTGTAAGGCAAACTGGGCTCTTGAGCTTCTATGGAAGTACCGCCACTGGCGCATAGGTATGCACTGACTCTCAGTTTGCTATCAAGAGCGTTTTATTGTTTGAAGTTATTAATGATGGCTACGTGACAATATTCCATTTCCTATTGTGTAGAATATAAGTGGTAAAAGCAGAGTTGAATGCAGAACTTTACCACTAGTTGAGCTATCAACATGAAGCATTTTATATGTCGTCGCGAAGGTTATTAAACTAATATTTAAGTTGACTTTAGAAATATTTAATTACCATTCATTGGTTAATTTAAATATCACCAAAAATCTGTTTATTCAATATAGTAATTTAGAGATGTCTCATTAACGTAATTAAATAATCTTTTGATTTCATTAGTCTTTATGTTGACACTTGTTTGTGGAAATAAATCTGAAATAATTCTAATCAATATTTCATAACTTTAGGACACTGAAATATAAAAAAATAAGGTTTAAAAATATTAAAATTAATTATCATGATTTGTGACATTATCAATTTGTTGTTAAAATACTTTGCTGATGACGTTCGCCAATGGAGGGGCGACCGAACCTTTATAAAGTCGCCTTTATATGTTGCGCGTGGAGCGCTCTCTCGCCGCTGGTATTGCGAAGGAAACATTGTGAGTAGAACCACTGTTGGTTTTATTAAAAATTATTTGTTGTTTGTGGTTGTGTTTGCTTATTTCGCTTTAATTATATATTCCCATAGTTTTCAATAAGTCTAATTACAAATAGCAATCATAGTTACAAGCTAAATATTGCCGCATAATAAGTATTAGGCGTAATGTAGTAGAGCAGAGCCGATGACCAAACAAAGGTCAACGGTTCTGCGTTTTTTTAAAATAACCGCCCTGTCATATATTTGACATAAATACTTATAGTTAAAGTGATTCCCTAAAATATCTCTCACTCACGGCACAATATCTTTATACGTAATGTGTAATATGTATTGGGTATATTTATGAGTATATTCTATCCCTTCTTTACGTTTATCCTATAGTTGTCTCCAAAGGATCACCTTTGATCGATAAGATCAATTGTACTGCAATTCCCTATGTATTTTGATTTGTTCATTATTTCCTCGTGTACAATGAAGAGTTTATTTATAATGTTAAGGCCTTACAACACTTCAAAACCAGTATCTAAAAGGTTTCTATGTCAAATTACCCGAAATCGCACACCTTTCGTGCAGTGGCGGTACGTCCATAGAAGCTCAAAAGCGTTTTATTTATTTATTTTATACACCCAACAGTCACATAGTTCTGACCCCACACTGGGATATAAGTCCTGTGTCGTGGGTATCAGAAACTACGAGAGACTTTTCGGTCTCAAAACCACCCAAACCCGAAACAAATATTTGTGGATCACACAAACATTTGTCTCGGTGCGGGATCGAACCCGCGGCCTCTCGTTTTGCAAGCTGGTCTAGCCAACTGCGCCACGGGACTGTCGTTACACGTTAAGTGTAGTGTCTAGTTTATAGTTGTTTATTGTGGGTTCTGTATATTCTCATTTATATGTCAAATTGATTTTGTTAAATAAAGATTTATATTTAGAAATTAAAGATTATTATTCAAAATTTTGTAATGCAATCTGGGCTTTTGGGCTTCTATGGAAGTACCGCCACTGATTTCGTGTTCTCTAGCATGTTATTATTCATACGGTGCAGTTGCAGGACATCCGTATGTAGCTCGCGGCGTCGGCGGCGTCACTTCCGCACGCCATTTGTATTCAAACGCACTGCAACACACTTCCGGTGGGGCGCGTGTGACGTTTACAGGTGTTTAAAAGTGTGGCTTTACATTCGCAGGTGTAGCTTATGACTTTTTGAGGATGAAATTAAGATTTTATGAAACTGTGGATGTGCCTTTGTATCCAAATTATATTAAGTAAGGATTTTTAAATAATACTAAGGCCTAAACCCTCTTAGTTGTAGAGGAGGCCCGTGCCCAGCTGTGGGACATATATGGGCTGATGATGATGATAAATAATAACCACCACCACGTTCGATACGTGTGTATATTTCCACAACTACATAGTGAATACTCGATATTACAAGAATAAATATTAAGCTGATATAAATGCTGACATTTATTTCACGGCACAATTTTTTTTTCTTTAATACATTTTGTAGAGAAAGGTTATTGATATAACAAAGGATTTTTGAGTTTTCCTCTAAGAAAATCTTTATTAGCAGCACGGATGCTAAAACTCTGTAAATCGCATAGGCTCATCTAGTGCAACATAACTGACTAAACCTACGCCAAGGAAAATGAGGACTTATTGCTAGGTTATGATTACTTTATGTTAGTGTAACCTGCACTTTATATAAAAAATAGCTGTTGTAATTATTATGGTTTTATAAGGCAGAATATAGATCAATCTTTGTCTGGAATCAGAATACTAAATCAGAACTAATGCTCGAAAGCCTAAAGTTATCTTTAACAACTCTAATATTTTATAAAAAAAAATACGTTTTGAAGATTACGACAAACTTATTTAAAATAACATAATCTTTAAAAATCCGATTTTTATGGATAGTTTAACATTTTATAACAAATTAAAAATACATTATTACTGGAATCACTCATCGTTACATAATAATGTTTATTCAGCACGACTACTCTTTCTACTCCATGTCCTGACATAGTAGTTCAGAAAATAGCGATAGATGTCGCTGAATTAAGCTTTAAACAAAATATCACAGATGGCGTTAGTAGAATTGTAAAGTTGCTAAAAAAATAATCATGTACATAGATGGTACATAATTCTTTTTTATATTGAATCCAAAATATATTTTAATCAAATCAATCCCTTGACATTGCATACTATCTGGGTTAAGTATTGACCAGCCATCGGTGTCTATTTTCGTAACATTCAACACAGTTACAACGGCCAGTCTCATTATAATAATTACATTTCACATATGATGATGCTGTGATCTTTATCATCATCATCATTTCATATACGTCCTACTGCTGGACACGGGCCTCCTTTCAAACTGAGAGCGTTTAGGGCTTAGTCCACCACGCTGGCCTAGTGCAGGTCGGCGGACTACACACCTAGAAATGTAGGAATTAGTACTTTTAGGTATGCAGGTTTCCTCACGATGTTTTCCTTCTCCGTTAAAGTACGTGATAATTATTTTACTTAACTGACTAGCCTTTTGTAGGCATGTCTGTTATAGATGGGTAATTATCACGAAATTCCGAAATTCGGCTATCTTAAAATGACAAAAATTTTTTTTTTTTTTTTATATATATTTTATCTGAATTTGATAGTACTAATGTTACTAGAATTTTATTATGTGGTGGTCCCAAAAATTATCGCGTTTTATGAAAGTTATGAGGACATTAAAAAAAACAAAGTGAGGGAATGACAATTAAGGTGAGGGAATGATTATTTCAGACAAGTCATGAAGCGTTTTAAATGAAATTAGCTTTCTTTCAAAGAAATCTTTTTATTAAATGAAATACATAATAGTTTCATACATCCACTGTTCGTAAGTCACTATTCTGTTTCGCTGTGGAAGATAATACTACCTCTCTACCAGTTGTTTAGACAACCATCACATTTTCGTAACAGACATTTAGTTGAATAGACATTGCATGTTTTCATGGTCAAAAATTTAGTTAGAAGCAAGGCAATACTCTGTTTTCATGTAACTTCATGATCATCCGTTGAACATTTGCGTGAATTACATATTTGCGTGTGTTACGGTTTGCCCAAGTCACCCAAAAAGGCCTAAATCTACAGAATGTTGTCAAGCGTATTTTATACTCAACTTTAGCCAGGAAATGAATTTTTTCATGGTATCGCACAGTAAACGTTTTTGTTTTACTTGTCCCTTTGACCTTACAAAATCTCTCTTTTCTGGGCACATCCGAGAACTTTCGTCCTTTTCCAAAATTCTTGAACATCCTTTTTGACCTTCATCAATTTAGAACTGACTTTCCTAGAAACGCTCTTTTTGTAAGAATCATATTTGAAAAACAGTTTTGATAGCTTCTTCAAAAGATCTGGTTTTACTATATGAAATAGTAAAAAAACTTCTTTTTCTTTTCACTAAGTGTTATTGGGTTTTTCCATTAGGAAATTCTCAGTAGCAGCACGGAGTCTGGAATTGTGCCCGAAAAATGGCAATAGGCTCGCCCCCTATTACGTGGGACTGATACATACCTGGCGAAATGTGGGTGCAGAAATGCGCCTCTGCCTACCCCTTCAGGGAATATAGGCGTGAGTTTATGTATGTATGTATGTATTTTTCTTCACAATGTCAGGAACTTGGGTGTTCTTAGAGAGAGCTGAAACTTTAGCTTCCGGTGTAGTCTGATTATATTTGTCTTGTCTTTAACATCTCTTACGGTATCTCTCTTTTCTTCTTATTTCTTGTTTCAGTCTTTCCTGTAATGGATATTTTTGCATAAAGTATTTCTCTACGTCTCATGAGTTAGAGTACTCTCTGCCTTCTCCGATTAACTACCAAATTTCTTAAATCATCATTACTTTGCATAGACCCTGGGCTAGGAGCTGGTGTCTCATCTATTAGTCTTGCTAAATTATTTCGCACTTTCACCATTTTGTCTCTATATGTTTGGCTATCTCTCCTTCAGTTTTTCCTTTTTTGTCTTCTTTCTCGGAAACTCATTGCGGATATAGGTTTTACTTGACCTTTTTATGGTATTTAATTCTTTTTTTTTCACGATGTATTTTAAGTGTTACAGGATTAGCTTCCATTTGACAGCCCAGTGGCGCAGTTGGCTAGACACCAGCTTGCGAGACGAGAGGCCGCGGGTTCGATTCCCGCACCGAGACAAATGTTTCTGTGATCCACAAATATTTGTTTCGGGTCTGGGTGTTTGTGAGACCGAAAAGTCTCTCGTAGTTTCTGATACCCACGACACAGGACTTGTATCCTAGTGTGGGGTCAGAACTATGTATGTGACTGTTGGGTGTATTTATTTAATTATTTATATTCATAGATGGGTTCACACATTCAGATCAACTGATACAAACTTTATAACCACCATCAATATACTATGGACATAGTTTGCGACCAAAGTTCGAGCCTTCTGTAAAAGCTATTGAATCTCATAAAATTTAACAAGACCGTACGCCTTCGGCTGCCTATAAAAAAACCTTCCGGGCACCGTTAGGAGCATACAATCGGTATTAAGTTATTGGCGGCACAGGCGCTCGGCTCGCCATAAACTTGCCTATTAAGAAACACTGGTTTAACTCTTATTAACAGACGGTGGCGTAGTTCAGTATTTTGGCAGTATGTTAAATGGATTCTTTGGTAATATACAACGATATATGTACTACCAAGGTGATAGTGTCTCAAAAAATAAAGGCATATGGTATAAGACGATACAGAGTGAGCCTCCAAGAATACCATGGTTTGACTGTAATTTGCACAGAAAATATGTTAAGTTAGCTGTAAGACTTCGGTCGGGGCACTATCCATCGGCAAAATTTGTTTACTTAATTAAAAAAGCAAGTTCACCAAATTGTAACACCTGTAATGTTCCAGAGGATATTCAACATTTGCTAGTGGAATGTGTCCGGAACAAAAATGAGCGGGACCTGCTGCTGGATGAATTTAAGTTGAATTTGTTGGATGTAGGCTGGATCCAAAGCATTATATCTAATCCAAAGTCTGATATAGCTATACGGTTATGCCAACTAATCAATTAAATTCATACAGTAACAGCGGTCCATGCAAGGAGCATGTTACTTGTTATTGTTGTTAATATAAGTATATGTATATTGTAAGTATACTTGTTATTGTTATTAATATAAGTTTACACTTAGTATGTTATTAAGTTAGATGTAGATAAAATTATGTAAAAGATATGATGGGGTTGTCATATCTTTTTTGATAAAAACCCCGAAATAAATAAAGATTAAAAAAAAATTACTACCAAGGTCTCTAAGAACTGTTGTTGTTTCCTTTTAAATTATTCTATATATTATTCAAAAAACAACAACAATAAAACAGTAATAATAAAGAAACTATCTTATATCTAAATATATATAAATATCTATATTTTATTTAACTATAAAAATAGAATGATTTTTATCACAAATCTTTACCAAACCAGAGTTGACACTCTGACATGGATGCCACTAGAACCGCAACTCTCGACCGTTCAATAAGTTCCAATTTTGTCGGTAAACCGATTCAGCGACCGTTGGTAGCGGCACTATACCTGTATTAATTGAACAAGCTGAACGGTTAATGTTATTAAACTCTTGTACGGCACGGTGTAGGAGCGCTGCGATCCACCACGGCACTGTCAATTTCATTTGTTTAAGAGCCTTGTTTGTGGCTATTAGGTTCTCAGCTCTCAAATTGATAACAATGAACGCAATTTTATGGAAATTTTACACTGGCACTAAAAGGCAACACAAGCTTAAATAAAGCATAAAATAGGGATCGTTCAGTCTCCGTCACTCGATAAAACTTACTAAATACACATTCAAGTTATGCGCAGAGACATTAAATCTCACTTCTAGATTTATTAATTTACTTATTTATATCTTTATACACTGTTGACAGCCCCGTGGCGCAGTTGGCTACACACCAGCTTGCGAAACGAGAGGCCGCGGGTTCGATCCCCGCACCGAGACAAATGTTTGTGTGATCCACAAGTATTTGTTTCGGGTCCGGGTGTTTGTGAGACCGAAAAGTGTCTCGTAGTTTCTGATACCCACGACACAAGACTCGTATCTTAATGTGGGGTCAGAACTATGTATGTGACTGTTGGGTGTATTTATGTATTATTATTATCACTTGACAGTTGAAAGGCGGTCTGTTATCTTGTTAGGTATCTTGCATACTTGAATGTTCTTATTTTTAGATATTCTTATTTGAATAGAACTAAATGGAGTAGACTAACTAATACGAACGGAGTACGAATGGGCCGACTTGACCCGAACGTACCAATCTATTGGGACCGCACTGTTCTTACCATCATGGACGAAAGTGGTCACTTGTCTTTGTTCGACAATCGCACCACGTGATAGACTAAGGCTTTAACTCAACCGTAAGTGAGGGCACAGTAAGCACACTCCTTACACTTATGATAACAGTACAGAATGAAAACAGCTTGTCATATCACGTAACATACCTACAAAACTGTATTCCCCAGAGTGGTAGGTAGAGGTGCAATTTTCGCCAGACTCAGTGCTGCTATTGAGAATTTCTTAATGGAAAAACCCGATAACACTGCCCGAACTAGGAATCGAACCCGGAACTTCTAGATCGCACGGCACTTACTAATGCCGCGATACCCGACGATAGTAGGGTAGTAGTAATACGATGCAGTCATTTACAAAGTTATAATATTAAATATTTTATTTATTTTATTTTATTTATTAGTTATATATTTATTTATTTATATATATAGCATATATATATTTACATACGTATTTAAGTATAGGAATATGTATATTAATATAAATTTATTTGTATGTTTTATACTTATTTAAAAATCTAATTATTATTATTTTCACTATTATTTTGCTTCACACTTTATGCTACCCCTATTTATTTTTCCTGTTCTATTATCCATCCAAAGGTTGTCTGGAAGATATTGCCTAGAGCGATAAGACCGCCTCTTGTTTTTGTTATTTTTTATATTTTTTTTCTCCATATATTTTTGTTCAAGCAAGAAAGTGTAAATAAATAAATAAAGTTTTTCTCATAACAAACTTTCTCGTTCGACTGAGTGTCATTACCATATGAGAGTTTTTATTCTAGGAACTGGAAACGCTCCCTGAAACACAGCGAATGCTACAAAGTAATAAACAAAACTATTCAATGCTATCGCACTTGTAGTTGCGAAATTTCTACTAGCTCCATGGAGTTTTGTTTCACAATTGTCTTAATTGGTTTTCTTAATTATGTATCCTTAGGTACTATTTGCCTGCAGCACGATGGTCCGACGACTTGAGAAAGGTGGCGGGTAACGGATGGATAAGGGCTGCTCAAGACCAGGATGGTTGGCGCTTTCTTGGGGAGGCCTACGTTCAGCAGTGGACGGCGATAGGCTGAGTATAAGTATAAGGTACTATTTTCTTAATAACCTAAAATATTTTATTATAACTGCTTCATTGGCTGCGCATTTAGAGATCCGTGGTTCGCGTCCCAGTTGGTTATTTTTTTCCATTGATGATTTTCATTGTCAAGCAATTGCCATAAAGAGTCTGGTCGTTATGAGAAATTACTTATCTTCCATATTTCGAGACAGGGTCATCCGAATGTTTAAATCACACGCGGACGTACGGTTCTTGTGGTAAGGATTCTGTCTGAGTCTGTCTTTGAGCATACGTAGGATGGAAGGCCGGAGGTACCAATGTATCCTTGGCAGTCACCAATGCCAATTCAACGACAGCCTAATAGTATTTCTCATGCTCCAAAATAACAAAAGCACCACGAAGTCTGAAAATGTTAAAATAATTAAAATAAATTCCCAACCATCTGGATGAATGGCGTTCATCAACCGGTTAAAGCGGAGTTTTCTTCCTCGCACAACATCTTTGTGGAATCAGCTATCCTCGGCGGTATTTCCAAACGGATACGGTTTGGGGACTTTCAAGAAAAGAGCCTATATTTTCTTTAAAGGCCGGTAGCGCACCTATGATTCTTCTGGTATTATTGGTTTTCATGGGCGGTGTTGACTACTTAACATCGTTTGCCTCCTGTCACATAAAAAAAATGTAACTGATAAATAGGTTTAACATAGTGAAACGGAGGTGTAAAAATACAAAACACCCTATCCTTTCGGAGATTTAGGCTTGGGAGCATATAATTAGATTGAAGCACACGGTTTGTAGAACAGACCATCCCAAGTGATGTCTTCAATTAATTCAGATAATTGGCATATCTGCATATTTGATTACATACTATACACTAGTACATCATTAATTAACACTTCGCGAAGGTAAAAGCTATATTGTGCTTACAATTAATTGCTTTGGAGTTAATTGTCGTATCATTACTACAAGACATCAACTTGATAAACGGAAGGACGCGGGTTCGATCCCTTCACCGAGACAAAAGTTTGTGTGATCCACAAATATGTGTATGTCTAGGTGTAGTTTCTGATACCCACGATACATGATTGGATCTCGATATCTTATTGTGAAGTCAAAACAAGTCTTTCATTTCTTCATAGCCGCTTTATGGAAATGACAGTTAAATAATATAATTACATGTTCAGCATTCAGCATCAGCCCATATACGTCCCACTGCTGGGCACGGGCCTCCTCTACAACTGAGAGGGTTTAGGCCTTAGTCCACCACGCTGGCCTAGTGCGGGTTGGCGGACTACACACCTAAGAAATTCCTAAGAACTTTTAGGTGTGCAGGTTTTATCACGATGTTTTCTTTCACCGTTAAAGCAAGTGATAATTAATTGTGAATACACACATAACTTCGAAAAGTCAGAGGTGTGTGCCATTTTTTTTTTTTTTTTTTTTTTTTTTCGCGGGGAAACTCCATTTACGGACCATCCCACCCCCGGAGGGGCGAGGGTGTGTCGGACTCACCGGCGCCTTCCGACCCAGCATAGATGTTACCGCCCGTGTTTGCGGGCGGCCGCTGGGCCGGGTCCCTACCAAAATAATTGCGCCGTAATACCGACTAAAAAAAAAAGCAGCAAAAAGCAGTGATGGCCTCGAGGTTTAGGCGCGCGGTCGAGAATTTCGGCGGTCGCAGGTTCAAACCCCAGGCACACACCTCTGACTTTTCGAAGTTATGTGTGTATTCACAATGAATCATAACTTGCTTTAACGGTGAAGGAAAAACATCGTGATAAAACCTGCACACCTAAAAGTTCCTAGGAATTTCTTAGGTGTGTAGTCCGCCAACCCGCACTAGGCCAGCGTGGTGGACTAAGGTCTAAACCCTCTCAGTTGTAGAGGAGGCCCGTGCCCAGCAGTGGGACGTATATGGGCTGATGATGATGACCGACTAAAAACCCCGCGACGGCCACCATCGGCGCATTCAGCGAGACGGCCCCGGAATACCCTGAAGCCAGAGCTATGGATTGACCCGGGACCGCCTCTGCGCGGTGCCAAAAGGCACACCAAGATGATAGTAACTCCTCGGGGGCCGCCTAGGTAGGGACGGCGGCCCCGTGTGGCCTCTGGGCGCCGGGCTACGTGTTGACCCGGCGCCTCCTACGTCGCCTGTTGCGACGAGCGGGATCGGTCTGCTCCCGATCCCGCTCTGCGCTCTCCTTCTGCGAAATGACACGTTCGCAGAAGGAGAGCATAGCTTTCCACGACCTCCGGCTGCCGACCATGGCGGCGACCACAGTCGGCAGCGAGAGGTCTCTCCCCAAGACCGCTACGAGAGCGCTGCGCTCCTCGTCCCAGGCTGGGCACTCCTCAAGCGTGTGCTGGGCCGTGTCCTCACGGCAGTTGCCACAATGGTGGCACACGGCGGTCTCCTCCACTCCGACGATGCGACACAGGTACGCACCGAAGCTGCCGTGCCCGGTGAGCACCTGTGTCAGCCGGAAGGTCGGCGCACCGTGGCGCCTGTCCATCCACTGCTGGAGGACAGGACGCACTGCCGCGACGGTCGCCACGCCCGCACTTGGACTCTCCAGCCTGGAACGCCACTCCTCCACGGCGGCGCTGCGGAGGGAGGCCAGCATGGCCTCGACCTCTCTTGGGGCCGGTCTCTGTCCGGTTCGCCGGTACGCTTCCTCCCGCCAGAAGAACACTGACGAGAGGGACTTAGCGTCCAGCTCCCAGGGAGAGGTGTGTGCCTGGGGTTTGAACCTGCGACAGCCAAAATTCTCGACCACGCGCCTAAACCTCGAGGCCATCACTGCTTAATTATATCCACTTACTTATATATGTAGTAACGGCTTCGAGGTTAGGCGCGTGGTCGAGAATCTCTGCGGTCACTGGTTCAAACCCCAGGCTGTGTGCCTCTGACTTTTCGAAGTTATGTGTGTATTCAATGAACTTATTTTAACGGTGAAGGAAAACATTGTGAGGAAACTTGTATACCTAAAAGTTCTTAGCAATTTCTTAGGTGTGTAGTCCGCCAACCCGCACTAGAACAGCGTGGTGGAATAAGGCCTTAAACACTAACACTCAACATCAGACATCAATGTTATCAATTTCTGGTTCCCAAAAGCATATACGCTTTCTGCATCATGCCTACATCCTATAGTCTATAAAATATACCACAATACACGCAACGCATACGTGGCTAGCGTCCAAGAACGATAGTGACAAGGCAGCAAATTTAAATTTATTCCAGCACTTACATTAGTTTATGCAAATTTAAGGTCATAGCTTAGGCGGGCTAGGCTGAGCTGTGACGTGGCTTCACGCTTGAGGAGGCGACCTTATCTACCGAGGATTAGTCTGCGTTAAGGCTGTCTGCCTTTACAGAGATGTAAAACAATGTGACGCACTATGTATAAATTTTTCAATGGTACCAAACCGTAGATTCATTTCATGCCGTGCCTTGGTGGCCTAAAATAGCTTCGAGGTATTTAATGACAATACGTGTGCCTCATTCGTACCATCGTTTTTATAACATAATTTCAATTTCTGAGTGTCTACTATTCTTTCGATGAAAGAAAAGTTAGTGCAGTTTTTATTAGCCCAGTTTGCCCTATAAAATTCTAAATGTTGTACCTATAAATAATCTTTAAGCTTTAAATCTTTATTTAACGAAAGCAATTTGACATCTTATGAGGATATCCTAACCCTACAATAAACAATTTCAAAATAGACATCACAAAATTAACGTGTTTTAACAAAATTAACTTTTGGGCTTCTATGGAAGTACCGCCACTGATATAAATATCTGCTTACCCTTTTAAGAATACATGCTTGTATGCTTGTTGACATATATAAGGGGCATAAATATCTCAAGAAGTTTATTCATTTCCTCGTAAGAGAAAGGAGAAAATCTCAAATAATTCAGTATTTTTTTTGTATGTAACAAACTCACAATTTTTCGACTTACAGTTAATGAATCAAAAACTAACCCATGCTTAAAACACAAAATCCAAGGCCTTCAAATAAAATCATTATAACCACAGCTAAAACTTCAAAAAGCTTTTAATATACACAGCTTATAAAGTCAAAAGACGAGTATTTACAGTTAACAAATAGACAATTTTATTCCCAAAACTACGAAACGAACCCCTGATATTTTCAATCAGAAGGGTAATTTCGTAGTACATTTCAAGGTCCCTGTAGCGCAATGGGTTAGCGCGTTCGGCTGTTAACCGAAAGGTTGATGGTTCAAACCCATCCGGGGACGGAGAGGGAATTTCATTTTGCAAATATTTAACTTCAATTTTTATGGTTATGGATTTTTTATTTGCACTGGAACCATGAGAAGGGAGTAACATATGAAAATGGCGATTGAATATTTTTTATTTAAGATAGATTTGTGAAATATTAATTTGTGAAAATATGATAAAATTCAGACAATTTCTTTATCAGCACAATATGCCCCACTGCTGGTCGTTCTATGTTTGAAAAGGTAAAAAGGAGTGAGGTAGGAAGGAATAAGCCAACATACATATTTAATTTTCGCTTAAGGAAAATTCATAAGTTTTCATTAGCTGTCACTTTTCATTCGTTTTCCTTCCGCGTTAACATTCGTGGAAATCATTATGAATATAAAGCTGAATTTGGAAAGTAAATGAGTTTTTCATGTTAAACGTATTTATGAAATTTATTACGAGCCTGAGACTTTTCTATGTAAACGATTTGATTTTTTTTATGGAAAAAAAGTTAAAGTGAATTGTTTACTTCAGAAACATATACAGGGTGTATTCAGACCGTGATCGGAAACTAAGGCAGGTAATAGCTAAGGTGATTACAATCCCCCTGGCGTTAAAGAAAATTCTGACAAAAAATAAAAATTTTGACGTTTTCCATACATCCATCGGTATTAATTGTACGCGGTTTGTATGGAAAACGTCAATTTATCGTAATAACGTTATCTCTCTTTCACTATAAATTAGTACTGTCAATGTAACTAACAGAAAATTACATCAAGCTTAACAGAGGTATAACTTGAACTAATTTACGGCACTAACCGCCGCACTCAAGGTTTTTTTTAAAGAATAAATTACTTGACCCTATAAGAAGGTTTCCTCACGATGTTTTCCTTTACCGTTAAAGTACGTGATAATTCATTGCTAATATACACATAACTTCGGAAAGTCAGATGAGTGTGCCTAGGGTTCGAACCCGCGACCGCCGGGATTCTTGACCGCACGCCTAAACCTCATTACCATCACTCATTACCATTATGAAGGGTTAAACTACTGGTTCAAATATTAATAAAATTTGAAATATACAGAGCTTATACTGTGCTTGCTTGGTGACTAAACATTCAGATTTCTAGGTTTATTCACAACGAAGTTATAGGGTGTTGAAAATGGCCTGAGTTGCTTCGAGAAAAGTATAGTACAGCCGTGCCGCTTTTTGCTCGACTTGGTGGGGACACTGCTGTGCCCCCAGATATACGCTTATTTAAGAAAATATTTATTTCTAAATCTTTTACGTATAAGTGTCGACTGTTAGCGCGAAATGTACTAGATCTTCCCGATTTCAGACTCCACTTGGACTAAATCCAAAAGTGAGCATTTTACATCCAAAAGTCACTACATCGTATCTACGGAGACGTTCTTATCTCACTTCGTAACACGAGATCACAGTAAATTCTGGTGCGGAATTAAATCTATCTGTGACTTTAATTTGTGGATGTTGGGTGTCGCAATACTGGATAAAAACTAGACTGTAGGAAAACGACTGTCTAACAATTGCAATTGCGGATTTATTTAGAATCTTATAAAGAGGTAAGATTTGTGTTTATAGGTATCATCATCGTCATCAGCCCATAAAAGTCCCACTGCTGGACACGGGCCTTCCCTACAACTGAGAGGGTTTTAGGCCTTAATCCACCACGCTAGCCTAGTGCGGGTTGGCGGACTACACACCTAAGAAATTCCTAAGAACTTTTTTTAGGTGTGCAGGTTTCATCACGATGTTTTCCTTCACCGTTAAAGCAAGTGATAATTCATTGAGAATACACACATAACTCCGAAAAGTCAGAGGGGTCTGCCTGGGGTTTGAACCCTGGACCGCCGAGATTCTAGAGCGCGCGCCTAATCCTCGAGGCCATCACTGCTTGTAATGTAATGTATAAATTTTCAAACCACTAGACTGATTATGGTATTGGATTTTATGGGACTTTGGAAAAATGCATAGGCTAATTTTTAAAAAGAGAATTGTGCCCAATTATTAAAAAACCAAATTGTTGCTTATTTATTTGAATTGCTAACATTTCTTTATAAAATTTCACGTGCTACACTAAATACTCCATATTACCGTTACTGCAGCATGTAGCTGAATGAGAGATATCATTGCTGGTGCAATATAATTAATTGTATACTCTTTTCTTTCTTGTTACTGCCTCGTGGTCTCGCGGTACAAGTATGTGCCGTGCGATCTAGAGGTCCTGGCTTCGATTCCCGGGTCAGGCAAAGTGTTATTGGGTTTTTCCCCTAACGAAAAACGGCAATAGGCTCGCCCCCTATTACGTAGGATTGATACATACCTGGCGAAATGTGGGTGCAGAAATGCACCTCTGCCTACCCTTTCGGGGAATACAGGCGTGAGTTTATGTATGTACATACATACATAATATATATACATAATATACATATGTACATAATATGTTTCTTTTTAATAATTTTTATTTATATGTCGAAGCGTCGACGCATCCCCACTGTGCATCCAACGTAGGGTATAAATATAGCCGCTCGATCGAGAATGATTCATTCTCGCTCGGAACGCCGGACCGAACGGAACTCTGTACTAAGTTTTTGAAATTACCTCCAGAAGGTTTTACTGTCACTATTTAAAAAAAACAATAACGCTCAAGACCCTCCGACATATAATTGTGCTAGAAGTTAATGCTTCCTTTTATTAAGGTGCATGTTAAATGAGGGCTAACGGTAGATTTATTCCATGTAAATGAATTTAAAACATACCAGTTTCTCACTGGACTTTTCTCCATTAAAAACTAAATGCAGTTAACTTTTACTATACCAGTATAAAAGAAATATGGCGATCCTCTCTCTGTGATGTAATGCTAAGAAAGTGCAGGGATGAAATTAAATTCCGACTTTTCAGACGTCGATGAAATGTGTCCAAGAAAACTCTGAACATTTTTGGGGGAACATACATGACCTAGTTGTGCAAGACGAGTCATTTTGTCGTGCAAACAGATTTCATATATTTTTTCTTACTTCTTTCTGGTTTACGAAATTAAATCACGGGGAGAAATTCATTTTTATTAATTTGCTCGAAATCGTTAATATCGTTAAATAAACGATTATTAATTGTTTTAAGCTATATTTTGTCCTCTTAACAAGACAGCAATTAACTTAACTTAAAAACTAAAACTTAAAAAAGTGTAAAATTGACGATTCAAAAGAACTTGTAAAAGTCTATTTGAATAAAGATAATTTGACTTTGACTTTGAAGTTCCGAATTTCACAATAATGTAACAAATAAACTGTTTAAAATATTTTAATTTACGTTATATTAACGACAAAAAGTTAATCGAATTGGTTTACAAAACATGTGAAATACTAAATTTCTGAAATGAAATGAAGAGGACTTTGCATGACTAAGAGGTGACGTAACGTGAACAAGGGCGACTCTTTTTTTTTTTAACTGGCACGGCAAAGTGACTCCACTGTACCTGATGGATCTATCTTAATTCTAATATCTATGGATTTATCTTTTAGCGGATAACAATTGTCAACCCTCACAAAATTAAATTAATACTTGTCAAAAACAAAACCAAGTGTAAGCGCACATTTGATGCAGTATGCACATAGTTTTTGAATACCGCATTTAACATTTCACACAGCGTGCTATTAAGTGGTTAGCGCAAACACTATTCCATACACTTTCATTGTATGGAATGTATGACTGCCTCGTGGTCTCGCGATACTAGTATGTGCCGTGTGATCTAGAAGCCCTGGCTTCGATTCCCGGGTCGGGCAAAGTGTTATTGAGTTTTTCCATTAAAAAATTCTCAGTAGCAGCCCGGAGTCTGGAAATGTGCTCCAGAAACGGCAATAGGCTCCCCCCCTATTACGTGGGACTGATACATACGTGGCGAAATGTGGGTGCGTAATGCACCTCTGCCTACCCTTTCGGAGAATACAGGCGTGAGATTATGTATGTATGTATGCACTATACAGGGATTAATTGAGCGTTAATTAAACCTTATAGATTGTAATCTTGATCTTATCAATACACACGCAATTAATACTAAATATGTAGCATGGGTATATGGAAATGAACTCGAATGAAAGTAAATTCATCATTGTTTTCAGACAAAAGAAACGTAGCTGATAGAAGGTAAAAAAAAAAGGTAAAGAAATAATCTGATTGCAGGTAAGGCATTAAAGTGCGCAATCAAATCCATCGATTGTGACATCTGATGTGACAATATAGTTCTCGGGAGATAGCCACTTCGGAGAGAGCGTCATTGGAAATCAAATCAACATAATTAGTATGCTTGCCTAGTAAAACCACATAATTATATCACAACTAAAAAGTAGATGATGATGACGTGACGAAACCTGCACACCTAAAAGTTCTAAGGAATTTCTTAGGTGTGTAGTCCGCCAACCCGCACTAGGCCAGCGTGGTGGACTAAGGGTTAAACCCTCTCAGTTGTAGAGGAGGCCCGTGTCCCGTAGTGGGAGGTATATAGGCTGATGATGAAAAAGTTGTGACTATTTTCTACAGGACTTTACTTTTTTTATAAATAAGTTTATGTATGTAATCATATTTGAACAGATTTGATTAGACGTAAAAAAGGCAACACAGTTGCAAAGGAAACTCGCAGAATTAAAATAACAAATGATTCATTATGGGTTTTTGAAATTACTTTTATCCTATTTCAACAGACGAATACAAAAAACCTTCGTTAAAAAATAAAAACGGGCATAACTTTTAGACCTAAAAATCTGGAATTAAAATTTTCCTCCAACATTGAACACCGCAAATAAAGATCCAAGATCATAACTGACGCCGAATGCTTCTAATCTCCACATGAAGTTGTAAATCAAGTTTTGGGATAACATTGAACCTAGTTATGGCACAAGTTGGAAAATTAGATCTACTTTGTAAGTTGCCAGGGACGAACTTATCTCAAAGATATTTTCATATCGGGGCTCTATATTTTATGCTGGCACAGTAAAATATACCAACGACAGAAAAGAAATTAAAATAATTGACTCGCGCCTGCATTCCACGAAGGGGAATTCAGAGGTGCATTTCTGTACCCACATTTCTCCAGGTATGTATCAGTCTCACGTAATAGGAGGCGAGATTATTGCCGTTTTTCGGGCTCATTTCCAGACTCCGTGCTGCTACTGAGATTTTCCTAATGGAAAAGTTTAATGACACTTTTCTCAACACGGATATCGAACCCGGGACCTCTAGATTGCACGGCACATACTTGTGTCATTGTACATAAAGATGCAAGTATTTAATATTTAAGACATGGTACGAAATACGTAATTACATCGGGCCTCGTGGTACACTGATTCTCTTTTAATCGAAGATCCTTGTATAGGTTGTCACTTAAGAACAAGTGGTATTTCATTTATAGCTACATTCATGTATAGACAGCCCAGGCGCAGTTGGCTAGACACCAACTTGCGAAACGAGAGGCCGCGGGTTCGATCTCTGCACCGAGACAAGTGTTTCTGAGATCCAAAAGTCTCTCGTAGTTACTGATACCCACGACACGAGACTTGAATCTTAATGTGGGGTCAGAACTATGGATGTGACTATTAGGTGTATTTATTATTATTAATATTATTTATACTGGTACGGCAAAGTAGTAACACCGTACATAGTGGTAAGCAGTGACTAACATATTCACTCCATACATATCGGTCTACTTCAGTGCCTTTCCACGCTATCCTTACATGATAGTCATACATGTAGGTAAACACAAAAGTTGCCAGCACTACATGATCCGGTAAAATCTACCAAATCCTACCCCGTTGCGCGAGCGATAACCGCATGTAATGCACAGAATTTGCACAATAATGGAGCAATAATTCAGTCGTAACGAGTGGTCTGGCTCTTCGTACATCAAAACAACTGATAAGCCTTATTCCACATACGATGTAAATTAAAACAGCACGCTGCCAAGAATCTTTGTATAATGATTCTTAAAACTTTCCCAGTCATGTTAAACATATTTTTTTTGATGGACTGCCTTGTGGTCTCGCGGCACAAGTACCAATGTGCCTTAAGATCTAGATGTCCCGGGTTTGATTCCCGGGTCGGGATTGGGTTGGGTTTCGCCATTAGAAAACTCTCAGTGGCAACACGGAGTCTGGAAATGTGTCCGAAAAACGGCAATAGGCTCGCCCCCTATTACGTGGGACTGATTCATACCTGGCGAAATATAAGTTCAGAAATGCACCTCTGCCTACGTCTTCGAGGAATGCAGGCATGTAGTTATGTACATATGATTGTATGTATGTAACTATTAAAGTACAGCCAGCTCACACTCACTTCTTAAAACATCACGACACAAGAAAAGTCTCAAGAAACCGTTGAAAGCATTAGTTGCCACTTTCTATTTGTGCACAATGGAGCATAGTGCTTCGAAAGGCTATTTTTCAGTCTGTCTGTGCGTCGTTCATTAATCTGCTAGGACTGAGTGTGATGAACAACCTGGCAGGTGTGTGTTGGCGAAATGTTCGGAATTTTCGGAAACTACTTCGTCTATCCATAGTGACGTCGTCCTTGTTTGGACCTTTGATGGGATAGCTTTTATAGACAAAGGAATAGTGGGAGTATATTACCTTCGTATGGGCTTTTGGCATGATTCTGCGGTTAGTGATCGAGAGGTTTTGGATTCGAGTTTCGGAAGACAAAGTTTTTATTGGTGTTTTTTCTTTGGAAATTTTCAGTGGCACAAAATCAAAATATGTGTTATGTACGATCGCCTTTACAACAGATGACTTGAAATATAATTAACGAATCATGGCCTAAATGTTTTATGGTCCTTCAGCAAACATGAGTGCAGTTAAGTATAATGGAAATTAAAATTGTCAATTTTAAAGAATTTGTGAAAGTCTATTTACGCTTACCTCAATTTTTTAAATCATATCCACTTACATCATACATGGTTGGATACGTCAAAATCTTTAATACCTTAACTAGCTTATAATGTCAAAGTGAATACAAAATATATCAAATACATGAAAAACAACAAAAGCGCTGAATTGCGTCATTTCTCTTTTAGCTGGATATTTCTATAAAAATGCCACATTTCCAGCTTTTACGTGAATGTCGGCTTGTTGTTGATTCTCTGTGTAACGACTGGACCAATTTCAGAGGCTTTTAGCATTTATTCGTACGAAAAATAATAGAATAGTACATGTGTTGTGCCATACATAGGCCGCTTTGATGGAGGTAATATGAAATCGCATAGTTATTTTGTGTCATGTGTATACGTCTTATTTAGTTTTTAAATAATATCATGTTTCTACATTCATACCTACATATATTTCGCTTAAGGGAGAGAACGGTCTAAGAAAAAAACACAAAATAACTTTCCCTGACACTGGCATCAAACCTGGGATCTATAGATCGCAAGACATATCTGTGTCTTTAGATCCCGCGGTATCTTTAAAATTGATAAATTATATTAAGTAGGTATTTACTATGGCACGTCTTTATCAACGAACAATGTCTTTCAGTATTGTGATTCACATCTTATTTGACAAGTCAATTGATATTATACATGACAGCTCCGTGGCGCAGTTGGCTAGACACCAGCATGCGAAACGAGAGGCCGCGGGTTCTATCCCCGCACCGAGATGTTTGTGTGATCCACAAATATTTGTATTGTGTCTGGGTGTTTGTGAGACCGAAAAAGTCTCTCGTAGTTTCTGATACCCACGACACAGGACTTGTATCCTATTGTGGGGTCAGAACTGTATGTGTATGTGACTGTTGGGTGTATTAAAGTTGAATTTAAACTTTATTTATTATTATCATTTCTAGCACAAAATCAGGAAAAATCAGATTAGCCCATAAACCACTTCAATCGTTTCTCATACTTCAGATCTTAATAAAAAACACGTAAATCAGACTCGGTAGTCTTAAAATATCTTATCATCTGTTTCTAAAGAGAATATCAATTGAAAATCATGTATTCATTGAATGTGTCCTTACAAAGACATTACAGCTGAGCACGTTGCACCAAATGTAGTATTTGTATGAACAAGATACTAAAGTAGGTCATTGTGTGAGAGATAGATCGATCTACGATATACGAGCTTGTAAAAGCTCAAACTCTGATATGCAAGAGACAGGACGTGGATCTTAGAATTTGGGAGTTTGGGTGGATACGGTATAAGACATTCTCATTTCAGTAAGATATCACAATCTGCCATAGTACTTTTTAAATACCACATCAAATGCGCTCATATCTTAGACAAGCATCTAACTTTATGAGGTTATGCAAAAAATAAATAGTATTTGCGAACGTACTCTGCATACTAAGGGAGTAATCATTCCTTCAAGTCACAAGATGATGTACAATGTACATACCCCTAAGTTCTTTTGAGACAAATCGGTCTAGAATCTAGATAGCGTAATGCTCACAGCGACTTTCAGCGAAATTCTCCATATACCATTATTGACATTCTAGTGGCAGGAATTTCATCCTAACCTCCTCTATTTTCTTTTCCTTTGGGACATGGGAAGTACCTGATAGTAGTGCTGATGATGATCAGAATCTAAAAATAAATTAACTACAAAAAATTAAAATATGATATCAAAATCTAGATACCACTGATTTAAGAGCTATTGAATGTAAGCAACCAATATAAAAGTGATATAAAATATTTGTTCATTAATATAGGCGATGGTCCGACTACTTGCGAAAGGTGGCGGGTAGCGGATGGATTAGGGCTGCTTAAGACCGGAATGGTTGGCGCCTACTTGTAGGCCTTCGTTCAGCAGTGGACGGCGATAGGGTGAGAATATAATATAAACGATCAATTAACACCTACTTGCTCGTTTGTATATGTGATAAAAATTTCCTCATCAAACTCAGCATTAAATTTCCAACATCCGAGTTAGTAACATTTGCTTCCAAAGTCTCCAACCGGTCAGCTCTTTAAACCTAGATCGGGGACACGGAACCTTTTACGGGCTGACACAGCGGGGGAATTTTCCAGTTGTTCACTTTGTCAGTTTACCAACGCAAGTTATGACGGTGGCATGCAAATGTTTACGATAAGGAGCCTCGCTCGTGACGTAAGATTACCGCTGTCCGTTGAGATTTGCATAGACCTTCGTTTCTGCTACGTGTGTGAATGTAACCGCTTCAAACCTTGTTACAGTATGAAGATTTTCTTTTGAGTTTATATAAAAGGATGTACACTTAAGATAATTACAATAATTAAAGCTATTTTTAAAAGTGGAGTTAGCCGAAATAATATAGGAATACATGATTAGATCTGGGGTATAATAAGCTTAAATTAAGAAATTACGTCATCATCATCATCGGCCCATATACGTCTGGGCACAGGCCTCCTCTACAGCTGATAGGAGTAAGGTCTTAGTCCACGATTCTGGCCTAGTTCGGGTTGACCAAGTTAAGGGTTGTTTTTTTTTTATGTTGCCTTAACAATTTTGTGTCAATAAATCAATTGCTACACCTTTTATATTTTCTACCAAGGCTTAGCTGAATATTATGGACACTTTATTTATTCACCAGTTGTTACGATTTTGTCAATAATATTCGAATATACACAGAATAATCTGCATTTTGGCATCTACACTTTCTGTTGCATGTGATAGATTTTACACCTCTAGCCTGGTGATGAAATAGACACGAAAGTCCTACTTACAAAAACATAGTTCTTAATAACCAATATAAATGTCGATTTTAGTATATTATATACAAGGATGTGCCGTGCGATCTAGAGGTCCTGGGTTCGATTCCCGGGTCGGGCAAAGTGTTATTGGGTTTTTCCATTAGGAAATTCTCAGTAGCAGCACGGAGTCTGGAATTGTGCCCGAAAAACGGCAATAGGCTCGGCCCCTATTACGTGGGACTAATACATACCTGGCGAAATGTGGGTGCAGAAATGCACCTCTGCCTACCCGTTCGGGGAATATAGGCGTGAGTTTATGTATGTATGTATAATATATCATATCATTAATCAGCAATATTGAATCCAATTTCACAGCGCCTGTGACGTATTTCGAATATCACTCAATTGGACTACTTTCAATCGAAGACAACTTCCCGACGAGTCCATACAAAATAATCGCCAACTAATTTTCCGTTGAGAAACTCGTCGATTTGCCGTAGCGCTGTCCCCATTGAATATTGAAATGTAATAATCACTAGCCCGAGAGAGCTGTGCCGGCTAGACTTCCGCTGTCAATTTGTCTCGAGCTCGCTGCATTTTGTAGCCAACTAGCGAGCGTTGTGGAGGTACGAACAAATTTTGAATAGAGTAACTACATTTATGGGAGGTTTCTTATTATTTATATATTTGTCATATACTTTATTGTACACTATGAATATATACTACAATCGATAATGAAGTTTCACTTGAAAAAAAAAATTGGTTTAAGGATACATTGTGACTACATTAATTACATATTATGTAGTATTAAATGCAATCATTTCCATACCATAACCATACCATATCACTGATTGTTCTGAAAGAATCATCGCTGCTTTCAAGATGAGGGCATTTAATTCTTCGATTTAACGACTCCTGAAAACTTGTAGTGCTTGGACACCTAGAGAGAATGAATGAGGATCGTGCAGTAAAGCGGGTGTACCTGGGTCGTCCGTGCGGCAGGGGCGGTACTTCCATAGAAGCCCAAAAGCGTTACACGTTAATTGTGTAATGTCTAGTTTACAATTGTTTATTGTGGGGTCTGGATATTCTCATTTATATGTCAAATTGCTAAGATTTAAAGCTTAAAGATCATTATTCGGGTTTTGTAGGACATGCTGGGCCCGCCCGGTTGGACAAACCAAGTACCATTGGAAGGATGAGGTCGAAAAGGACCTGCGAAATCTCCAGGTCGAGGATTGACGGGAGATAGCGCGGGACCGATCAAAGTGGAGAACCTTATCGTCGGATCGTTATTAATTTTGTTTCTCTAACAACATTCTGACGAAAGAAATACTTTCTCTAGTACTATTGTCGTAAAGTCATATTAGTATCATTTAGTTCCTTCTTACAGCACTGGGACGTGTATGTGCTAATACTGTGGTAAATAGATTCATCTTCATCATCATCATCATCAGACCATATGCGTACATCCCACTGTTGGGCACGGGCCTCCTCTACAACTGAGAGGATTTAGGCCTTAGTCCACCACGCTGGCCTAGTGCCGATTGGCGGACTACCTAAAAAAATCCAAAAAAAAATAGGTGTGCAGGCTTCCTCGTGTTGTTTTCCTTCACCGTTAAAGTACTTACGTGATAATTCATTGTGAATACACAGATAACTTTTAAAAGTCAGAGGTGTGTGCCTGGGATATAAACCCTCGACCGCTTAGATTCTCAACCGCGTGCTTAAACCTTGAGGTCATCAGTACTACTAGTTAGATAGATTACCAATTCAGAGTACCGGTATAGACCTAAAGCTCAACTTTCCTTTTAGTTAGACTTTAGGGCTGTCTTATAAATTTTGTCAAAATAAATTTAAGTAGCTAAATTTTTCTTAATGTTTCCATTTATCATAGATACAGGTTATTGAAAAAAAAAGTGTGTGTGTGTACTTATGTACACCCGTTAGAAGTTATACTTCATACATAAATATATATTTTCTTAAATAATATAATAATATATTATAAAATAATATTTTAATAACTTCATGGTGTCGGTTTTTCATGACAGTGTGCGCGCGCATCGTAATAACTTCAATTATTACTGTCACTATTCTACATTCTTAAAATTTAAAACAAACTTTTTCTGAATAACTTTTTGGTGTCGGTGTGCGCGCGCATCGTAAAAAATCACTCTCATCATTTTTCCCTAACGCGCCAAAAGAAGTATAACTTCAAAAATGGATTGTATGTTCACTCTATATCATTAATAGCTCGCCGTTAGCTTAGAGCAGAACTCTGCGTTTGTCAGTTTCTGTGCAAGTAATAAGTAAAATTTTGAGCCTGCCATCGACTTAGTTCCGTGCGTTTGTGTTGAATTCTTGCTTTTGGAGTTTGTTCATAATAACCACATTCGTTCGATAGTATTCAAGTGCGAGAATATTGTTTTGAAGAACATAGTAAATGATTACGAGTAACTACAACCCCGTGGCGCAGTTGGCTCAACACCAGCTTGTGAAACGAGAGGCCGCGGGTTCGATCCCCGCACAGAGATAAATGTTTGTGTGATCCACAAATATTTGTTTCGGGTCTGGGTGTTTGTGGGACCGTGAAGTCTCTCTTAGTTTCCGATACCCACGACTCAAGACTTGTATCTTAGTTTGGAGTCAGAACTATGTATGTGACTGTTAGGTGTATTTATTTATTTAACTAAGTAGTTCCTGTGCTTTTAGTCTTACTTCCGGGGTTGTTACCAAAGGAACCTAATTTAATCTGGCTTCTTAAAAGTATGTGCGTATTATTAATGTATTATCAGGAACTTTAAGTGAGGAAATGTGCATAGAAAGCATACTATAACATTTTTTAGGAAGATAATCTATCAATAGTCGAGGATGCATGTAGGTACCTAAGAGTGGGATAACATGGGCTGACATGAAAGATATAGAAGATAAAGATAAATAGATCCATTGAGAAATCTTTCCTAGAAATATTTTTTTTTATGGCAAAGGAGGCCAACAAGCAAGTGAGCCACCTGATTTTATGTGGCCAACACCGCCATAAACATCCACAATACCAGAGGAATCATCAATGCGTTGCAGGCCTTTAAGGAAAAAGTAGGCTCAAAGTCAAAGTCAAAGTCAAAATCACCTTTATTCAAATAGACTTTTACAAGTCTTACTTACTGGTACTTTTGAATCGTCAATTAAGTTTTTTTTAAACTATTGCCGCTTCGAAACGTGTTATCGCTGTGGAGAAGAAACGGCAAGAAACTCCCTTAGCAACATGAACTGACATTTTTTTATATAATATTTTTTAATTATAATTACATTTTTATTTATTATATTTAATTTAACCTCATACATGTCATAACGATACAAATTGAAGCAACCTCCGATCAGTTTACTAACTCGAAGGGCTTATTATCCTCAATATAATCTGACATTTTATAATAAGCTTTTTTATATAGTTTTTCTTTAATCGATTCTTTAAACTTTTTCAAAGGAATCTCCTAAATACCCTTCGGAAGTTTGTTATAGAAGGCTATACATTGCCCCATAAAAGAGTTATTAATTATCCGGAGACGAGTTACGTGTTGTACAAGATTACACTTGTTCCTAGTATTTTTATTATGAACATCACAAATTTTATGAAATTGACCAAGATTTTTTTGGACGTAGGTACATGAGGTTTTCGTATATTATAAGCTCTTGTCTTTACGGGCCCTAAGTCGTGTCCGTTTGGAATTTATTAGTTTTAGACATTTGTTTAAATATATTAGATGTCTAGCCTTGGTTAGATATAAGTCACCAATTCATTACAGATGTATCTTACACAAGTCTAGTGGGCCAAAATTTGCTGAGGCCAAATTCACAGCGGCCCACGCAACAATTACCAAAATAATCTCGATCCATTTGGACAATTAAAGGTAATATACAGCGGGCCGTTTGCGTTAGTTCAAGATAATGTTTATTGCTCTATTTGTTTGTTTTAATTGCAATTAATGCCTCGATGCAACCTGTAAATAAACTTAATAGGCCAGGCGACGCCAAAAGGCCTCTTTCTGTACAATGGCTTTGTTAAGGATATTTTTTGGCTTTTATCCTTTATATCAAGACGACGGAATTACTCAATGGATATTTTGACTTACAATGTCTTGATAATTCATTGTGAATACACACATAACTTCGAAAAGTCAGAAGTGTGTGCCTGGGGATTGAACTCGCGACCGCAGAAATTCTCGACCGCGTTCCTAAACCTAAGGGCCATCACTACTTCATACTTTGTATTCACAATGAATATACACGTACTTTAACGGTGAAGGACAACATCGTGAGGAAACCTACACACCTAAAAGTTCTTAGGAATGAAATAGGTATGTAGTCCGCTTACTCGCACTAGGCCAGCGTGGTGGACTAAGGCCTAAACCCTCTCAGTTGTAAAGGAGGCCCGGGTCCAGCAGCGGAACGCATACTGGCTTATGATGATGAATGTCTTTATAGGGATATTCTGTTTTGAATTTTTCATTTCATGCCAAAATCTATGCGTAACTCTTCTAAGCATAATTATATAAATAGAACTGAAACACCAGTCTTTCAGATTTTGTTGTTCAATGCGATTTAGAGTACCTACCCAGATCAGGCTGTGTTATTGCGTTTTTCTATCAGGTTTTTTTTAGAAAATCAGGCGCCCATTTCTGCACTCACGCTAAAAGCTGACAGGCTATCGATCATATTTTCCTCCGTCTTTCCATTAGGGAAGTAACAAAACTAAAAAAAATATTATGTCACACGAAAACTATGCGAGCAGATCTAAATTTCCAAAACTTTGCAAACAAAGAAGCAAACTGCACAATTTCTGTCGTTACCTCGCCGGCTACTAAATCAAGCTGAACGCTGAAACCATTTACCGAATCCTTCCTTAAATAAATTTCCAGCAATGGATGCAGTTTCAACGGATGACTGATCCTGGTAATATTGTAAATCAGGAACTCTATTTAGATGCTCGGACTGCGTTGAGTCGGAATAGTCTGGCGTAATGGCTGGTATTAATGTGAACGATGCTTATTTAGAAACGTAACTATAAAGCTCTTTGAATTTGTATTTATTTTAATAACATTTTTAGGGATTAATAATTTTCATTTACGTATCGCTTTGAATAGAATTATACGTGGCTAATACGAAGTAGCCAATATAAAATACATACATACATCACCTCACGTCCGTATTCCCTAAGGGTTAGCAGAGGTGCATATCTGCACCCACATTTTTTCAGTAATGTATCAGTCCCACGAAATATCCTTATTGTCATTTTTCACGCCCATTTCCAGACTCTGTGTTACTACTGAGAATTTCCTTATGGAAAAACCCAATAACACTTTGCCCGACCCGGGGATCAAACTCGGAACCTCTAGATCGCAAATCATATATTTGTGCCACGAGACCACGAGGCAGTCCAATATAAAATGAAATCTACGATCCCTTTTTAAGAGGCTGGCACAATTTTTTTTTTGATAGGTAAGACATATTTTTGAGATAAATATATCAAAATTCTATTGCATTTTGAGTTCACTTTATTTTTCGTCTAAATCGTGTTCTAATGATTCAGTGCTTATAATAGTATCATCACTAAAGTGCGGTTGACTCGAGCTCAAGTATTCTCTATATTTCTATATGGTGCAGAGACATGGACTATGATAAGCCGGGATTGCAATAACATCGAAGCTTTAAAGATGTGGTGTTGGCGAAGACTGCTACGTATAGCGTGGACCGCTATGAGAACCAACGAGTCCATACTTGAAGAGTTATAATATCAACATACGACTCTCTGCAGCCTGCCAACAAAAAGCCCTCTGTTTCTTTGGGCACATTATGCGATCTCCAAAACACCATTTAGAAATGCGACTTGCATCTTGGGCAAAATGGACGGCAGGCGTGCTCGTGGAAGAGCGCCTACTGGTCTGACGCAGTGAGGAAGGCGGAAGGCGGTGGGAGGCAGCATACACTGTGCGGTTCACTTCGCCTATGACCGCACCCAGTGGAAACTGATCCTGCGTGGTCGCGATCCTCAGCAGTGAGGGAACGAGGAAGAAGAAGAAGAATAATAATAATATAATTCATCTAAATGTTAACAATTTAAGTTACTCACTCAGTAATACTATGATACCGTTCAAATCAAATTATCTTTATTCATATAGACTTTTACAAGTTCATTTGAATCGTCAATTTTACACTTCTTATTTTTTTTTTAACTATTGCTAAACTCTTGCCGTTGACACATCACTTATGTTACCTTAAATGTCTACGATTACTAGCTTAATGACGTAAGAATAGCAAGACGGAACTTCAATTACTTAACTCTCAAACTTGCAGTCCTGAAAATATTTGCTTTTTTAATAACTTCACAATACCTGCGTATTCAATACGCAAATTACATAATTTATCCGTTTTACTATATAAATAGAGGCCGATAAAAACATTTGAATTCAACTCCCAACTTAAGTATCTGCCCCATTAATGAGACACAATCCGTTGTCGAACACCAAACACACTGGCGCATATTAAACAACTGCATAATTGTACGATTCATTTATTATATTCCGTTTCAATAATTTATTATTTAAATTACATCTGCAATTTACGTTAACGTTAACATTCATAAACGGCTATTGAAAATAATAACAAAATATTCCTTTGTTAAAATTATGAATTTTCCATTTCCTCTATAAATTGTCGGAACGTACCCATAAAGCAATTATTGTCTGATGAATGTCTTAATAATCTTTATTTACATCTGCCGGTAGGGTGTATATCGTTGTTGTGTTTTTATTATTTCATGCTGCTATGATCGTGTAAAATCGTGGCAATTAGTGCTGCAGGGTAAACTATCCTGGCAAACATTCAGCATTGCCTTTTCACCAGGATTGATAGCCTTTTTACAAAAGAAAAATGATTATAAACAAAAAAAAAATACACTGTCTCGTGGACACGCTTTTAATGCGACGGCGACGTCCTTAAAAAAGCGGCTCAGGCATTTTCTCATAGGCCATAATTTCATTTTCGGAAATCATCCTGAATCAAGCTCAAGCCATAGGTAACTTTTACGAGGAGTCATTTATGCGTGGATTTATTGTACAATAAAAGGCAGCAATAAAAAAAACAGCTAAATAAGGAAATTACGAGCAAAGTTTCCACACCAGCGATCCTACATATAAATCTGAAGACGCCCTTAAATTGTCGAGATAAGTCGGCAACTTTCCTAAGTCTCACTGTTTTATGATATTATCGCGGCGGGGCGTCGGTCACGATTTCCCCCTCGGAACTTAATAGTTTATTTCTGAACGGGTGAGAGAACAAAGTGTTTTTTCTGTTTTAATTTCGCAGGACAATGTTTATGACTAATTTGGCGACTTTCTGCCGTTGTTTAAGCGTAAGTATTAGAATTTTGTTATTAAATTATTCTGTAAGCCACGTTTTATTTATATTAAATTATATTATTAGACTGCCTCGTGGTCTCGCGGTACAAGTATGTGCCGTACGATCTAGAGGTCCTGGGTTCGATTCCCGGGTCGGGCAAAGTGTTATTGGGTTTTTCCATTAGGAAATTCTCGGTAACAGCACGGAGTCTGGAAATGTGCCCGAAAAACGGCAATAGGCTCGCCCCTTGGCGAAATGTGGGCGCAGAAATGCACCTCTGCCTACCCCTTCGGGGAATACAGGCGTGAGTTTATGTATGTATGTAAATTATATTAACAAGAATATGTATCAACGTCATCATCATCAGCCCAAATACGTCCCACTGCTGGACACGGGCCTCCTCTACAACTGAGAGGGTTTAGGCCTTAGTCCACCACGCTGGCCTAGTGCGGGTTGGCGGACTACACACCTAAGAAATTCCTAAGAACTTTTAGGTGTGCAGGTTTTATCACGGTGTTTTCCTTCACCGTTAAAGCAAGTGATAATTCATTGTGAATACACACATAACTTCGAAAAGTCAGAGGTGCGTGCCTGGGGTTTGAACCTGCGACCGCCGAAATTCTCGACCGCGCGCCTAAACCTCGAGGCCATCACTGCTTCAACGTACGTACTGCTCTATAATATTTAGCGGACTAATTTATTTTTTCAGAAGCCGTTAAAAATATTTGACTATGTATTACTACCTAATTAATGGCCTTGATAATATATACCATCAAAAGCAATCAAAAGATCGGTGAATAAATCAAAAATTTAATTAAGCTTTGTAACCACTATGCATATAAAAAATCTGGCAAATTGTGATTCGTAAGAAAAAAAACAATTATAAAATTCACACGTTTATTCAACAATAAATAATGGTCGTATTTAAAATTAAATAAATTAAACTTTAAAGAATCTTGAAAGGATCAGCTAGGTAGCTGACGCATAGGTTCTTGTTCTTGAATTCCTCCAACAATTTTGGCTCTAATAGCCTGTTGACTATATTAGCAACCCTGCAGTCTTGAGGCGCTGTTGCATGGTCACATTCTATATTGAAGACTTGCACTGGCTTCTCACTGTACTTGGAGAGATTATAGTCTTCAGGCAAAGGAGCGGCTGAAGGATGAGGAATGCCCTTCATCAGAACCAGTTCTGACCTTAGCTTGAACTCCGGCTCATACTCCCTCGCTAGCATAATTCTTTTGTAAGCTCCTTGCAGCATAGACCTCTTATACTGGTGAGAATAGAACACTAACCCTCTAAGGCGATTGACGCATGCTTCAACTTTCTCCGACCAATTCTCGTATTTTTCCAAGTCTTTTTTCAGTTCTTCGCTATCACGTCCTGACATAAGACGGTACATGTGCTCAATTATGTTGTTTTGGAGCTGCGAGTCAGTTAAATTGCCGACGTAGGCGTCCAGCAGAACTCGGAGGGCATCGGGGCTGCTGTCCAGGCAATAGACCACGCCAACGTGACCTGGGTAAGGAAAAAAGCAATTTAGATCAAATCTCTAAGATTTTACGAGAGCTATTGAGGATGCGGTTTTAATGTTTGTAAACTATTCAATAACATTATTTTTACTTCAAGGCCAAGTTATTAGATAAATTGTCTAACTTAAGACTCAAGCGACTATGAAAGTTTTAAAGTTTTTTTTGAAGTTATACTTCTTTTGGCGCGTTAGGGAAAAATGATGAGAGTGAATTTTTTACGATGCGCGCGCACACCGACACCAAAAAGTTATTCAGAAAAAGTTTGTTTTAAATTTTAAGAATGTAGAATAGTGACAGTAATAAAAAGGGATTGACATATTTTTTTAATTATAAGTAGTTTTGATTATTTTATTTATTTATTAGTATATCTATATTGTTAGAAACTAAAATTTAATTATTCAAATCTTTTAAAATGACTGTTATTTGACCTGATGCCGTAACTATAGTAACCAAATAATAAGACGCGTAAAAACTTTCAGGCCGATCAAGAAAATATACGATCTGTGTCGTTTTCCCGCGCTTGCTCTATATTCGCCAATATTGAATATTAGTGATAAAACTAATTTGAATAAACTGTTTTGAGTGCATTTATAGATTTGAGGTTAATTGTCGGTATGTATAATTTATTTACATCGTTAATTAATTATTACATTATTATCTACAAAAAAAATCGTTTTGTTTTATTTCTGGTAATAACAAATTTTATGTATAAATAAAAATAAAAAAAAATTATAATATATTATTATATTATTTAAGAAAAGATATATTTATGTATGAAGTATAACTTCTAACATCATCATCATCATCATGTCATGTCGAATGTCCATGTTGTGCCCACCCCGATCGCAGTTGGGGGCTCGACTCTCGAAGTTGTAGACGAATATGTCTATTTGGGACAAGTGGTCCGGTTAGGCAGGTCCAACTTCGAGAGAGAGGTCAATCGTCGAATCCAACTCGGTTGGGCAGCGTTCGGGAAACTACGCGACGTCTTCTCGTCCAAAATACCTCAGTGCCTGAAGACGAAAGTCTTCGATAGTTGTGTGTTACCAGTGATGACATACGGCACTGAGACGTGGCCTCTCACTATGGGCCTCATTAGACGGCTCAGAGTCACTCAACGAGCTATGGAGAGGGCTATGCTCGGGGTTTCCCTACGTGATCGAATCAGAAATGAGGAGATCCGTAGGAGAACTAAAGTAACCGACATAGCCCAACGGATTAGCAAGTTGAAGTGGCAATGGGCCGGGCACATAGCGCGGAGAACTGATGGCCGATGGGGCCAAAAAGTTCTCGAGTGGAGGCCACGTACCGGAAAGCGCAGCGTGGGACGTCCTCCGACAAGATGGTCAGACGACCTGGTGAAGGTCGCGGGACGTCGCTGGATGCAGGCTGCTTCCAACAGGTCCCTGTGGAAATCATTGGGAGAGGCCTATGTCCAGCAGTGGACCTCGATTGGCTGATGGATAACTTCTAACGCGTGTACATAAGTACACACACACACTTTTTTTTTGTATACGGTATTTAATTTTATAAAGCAATCATGCAGGTTAACCTTAGGCTGCAATAATGGATCCATATTTAGTTACCATCTTCCGGCTGAGAGATTTTAATTGACAAGCTTCGTTAAAAAATATTGTCATTTTACCTTCTTTTTCGAACAATGCAGCCAGCTCCAACGCTACGTTGACACCAAACGAATACCCCAGCAGGTAGAACTTTGATTTCAGCTCGATTCGTTTTTTAATGAACTGTAAAAATAATGATAGTGGATTTTATTTTAGAGCGTTTTCTTTGTGTTTTTGCATTGGTGTTTTGTTTTTTTTAATCCTCGGTCTGCTGATTCTATCAGGTCTGTATATATACATTTTTTTTACGAAATTTCTTGATAAAAAGTAGATGCTTTGATATACGGTTGAAAAAATTTAATAACTTAAAATACTACACCGTTCCAAAGTTGCTAAAATAGGAATATTTTTTACGGCGACAATACTGCTCGCTCCCAGGGAAATATAAGTTGAATTAATTCAATCTTTTCCTACAATAAAAGAAAACGACAAAGTGCGCTCGAACGGCAGGAGGGAATCTCAAGGCGCAAGATAACGAGATCTCAGTTCTGATAAATACTAAAGAAATTGTAGGTGAAGCGGAAAAAAATCTCCTTTTTGGTAAGAAATTGTTGGTAGAAAATTGATTGATCAGGTATCTCTAAAGCGTTGATGTGGTGAATTTTCCAATACTCTTATACTAGCAACTTAGTCTTAGTAAATTGACTTTCCTGGCTACAACTTATTTCTACATGTGTTTGTTTTGCTATCACAATTTTTATATGTATTTTATAAAATCAGACTGGAGTGACAAGTTGATTCCATGGTTTGATTAGTTGATTTAACGTACTAGGGTCGATTTACCGAAAGGGCAAAAGCTTTCCTTAGTAGAAAATTATCAGTAGCTTTAAGGAACAATAAGCTTTTGGAACTAAAACGTGTTATCTATGCGTGGATGTAGTGATACAACTCCTTGTACACCTCTGGATGTAGTGGCATATGGATTAATAGTTAATAATATTATTATTTAATTGACGTGAATATTAAACTCATTTTTACCACCCACCTTCATTATGTTGCTAGCCATCTGTTGTATACTATCGTCCATCATGTCTGGTCCAAGTTGAAGAGTCAAAGCCTGAACTTTCAGTCTCTCGCATACGGATGTGAATATATTGTGATGGCCTTCAAATCCAGGAAGAAGGAGCAGATATGTTGCTTTGGGATCCAGTTCCTCTTCTTCCTGAAATTTTGTTACCAATTATTGAGCCAAATAAATTTAACGATATACAAGCATCCAAGACATAGCCTCGATATGGAAATTTATAGGTAAAAAAATCATTTGTTCATCAATTAATATTCGGAATTCAGGAATTACGAAGCTTTAAGAAGAAGGTAACTATAAACCATAAATATAACAAACGAACCGTAACATCGCTGAATTTGGTCTCCATGGTGATAAGAGGCTCAGCAGCCAAGCATTCATCCTCATCGATGAAAGTGAAGAAGGCTCCCAAACCACTGTTAAAGTTTTTGTTTGACTTTACGAGCTCACGGCCCAAGTTCTTCAGGCTGTAACATTTCGTATATGACATAAATATATGTATCGATCCTGTTGTTATAATCGTCCTACTTCCCAAGGAGTCAAACTATACTATGAAAAACACATTCATAAAAAACTGTATTCATGAAATGAAAATTATCATCTGTGGCTGGTATTCCTTACAAATCCATTAGGCAATAAGCATGCAAGTAAAATAAAATTGCTGTTTTGTACCCTCAATATTTCAGCACGCAGCAAGATTATTAAAATTATATTGACACTGTTTTCATCATCATCATCAGCCCATATACGTCCTATTACTAAGAGGGTTTAGCCCTTAGTCCACCATGCTGGCCTAGTGCTGGTTGACGGACCACATACACAAGAAATTCCTAAGAACTTTTAGGTGTACATACGTGATAATTCTGTTTAAATACACACATAACTTCGAAAAGTCAGAGATGAATGCCTGGGGTTTGAACCTGCGACCGTCAAGATTCTCGACTGCGTGCCTAAATTTCGAGGCCATTATGACTTATAATGACACTGTTTTAAATATTTGGTATTACAACTTACTTTTCAATAGTCATTTTCTTGACTTTTTCTACTGGGTATGTAACCTTGTATTCGTCTTTTATTGCCTTTATAATTTCTTCTATGTTAATTTCGTTTATCATTAAATTATCTAGAGTGTGTGTTTGTTCCACGTCGTTGATTGATTCTAAGCCTGGAGAAAGCATTCAAGTATTTTTTATTTTATGATTTCGATATTGGCAATCTATGTTACGATACTAGATCAGATATAAAAACTAAAGCAAGAATTAAGAAGTTTTGGTAAATAATTCATTGCTATAAGCTATGTGCCAAAATTTATCATTTAAATAAAATTTTATACTAAGATGAACAAGGACGTTCTTAAAGGGATATACCTAGCAAGAAATAGTACAGACAATTAAGCCTTACGGTACACATAAATTTGATAAATTTACCAAGGATCCTGGCTATTTTGGTTGTGAATTCAGCGCCGAAAGGTTTCTTTAAATTGTAGGTCACAACATTATTATACTTCAATCGCAAGCTGGTTTCAAGGGCATTGAACACAGTTCTGACGGTTTGTGGTTGTATCTTTAATAGCGCATTGTCTAAGTCTTCTTCGAACTGAAATAAAAAATATATTATAATTTTGTTATTGAGCCATTAAAATTGAGTCTCAATTCCATTTAGATTGATTTAGGTTTAAAGTTCCACGAGCTACATTCGCGACCGAAGATTTCATAATGGATTTTCCATAAAATTTGATCCAATCCAAAAATCAAATGAGCTCTTGTTTAGTACACACAGTTTTAAGCTGCTAGACTAAAGAATAATTTAATCATCATCAGTCCATATACGTCCCACTGCTGGGCGCGGGCCTCCCCTAGCTTTGAGAGGATTTTAGACCTTAGTCCACCACGCTGGCCTAGTGCGGGTTGGCGGACTACACTCCTAAGAAATTCTTCAGAACTTTTTGTAATAAGTTAATAATCATAGAGAAAGAACAGCGTAGTGAATTAAAGCACAATCCCTATTATCACTCTACTAAGATAAACGGTCGGATTAAAAAGAAATCCTGATTAAATTTCTTACCTCGGCCAAAGCTTTAACTCGGAAGACAAGTGCTGGCAATGTGATATCGTTTCTGGCTTGACAAATTTTGTCAATAGTAGAGGAAACGTATTCATCGGGTGCAGATTTTGATGAGCAATGAAGTACGACGAAGTGTCTGTAATTTTAAATGCGGATTTACTCAATGATCAAAATTTATACCTAACAAATATGTACTGTGAAAGTGTGTACAGTGAATATTGTTTTTATTCAACTTTAATGAAAATTTTGAATTTCAACTAAACGATTTACATTCAATTGTCAATATCTATTTTGGTATATATGTAATCATTTGGTATATAAGTATCGACCGAAAAAGAACAAACATAAATTAAATTTTAATTATTACCTAGCTAGGAAACTGAATGCAGGCTTCTCTTGAACCTTTATACGCCTTACTGAACCATACAAAGCAACAGGGATATGATAGAGGACAGCATTGAATAAACAAATAATTGGCAGCAATATTTAACAAGTTATTTATCTTTTAGAGAGAGCAATACTGTCATAATAGTGATAAATTTCCAATATCATATAATTATATCTTTTCAAAGTCATCCAATTCCACGTCACTGCCGCGCTCACTCCAACCTATTCTCGCTCGTCTTAAATCATACAATTTCAAGGTCAGAAGAAGCCTTACTTATTTTTACAAAACCTTGGCCAACTATTTTTATAGTGATCACATACCATCAAATATATACCGCTAGCTAGCTTCTCAGTCAGTTATTTGATGATAACGCGAGGAAAAATGAAATTTATGTTAAAGAAAATAATATAATCAGAGGATCATCAAGTGGGTTTTCTAATAAGGCAACACAGGTATGACATCACATCAAGTTGTCTATCATATTCACATTGTAATCAATAAGCACTCTAGACTCCTTCTTAGGAAGCCTATATCTAGCAGTGAATGACGTGTGACATATATTCTGGTTAAAAAACATTTTATATAACTTACGCTAGCTCGTTGCAAATATTTCTAGAAACCAAGTCCAAGTTGGCGACGACGAAAGCAGTCTGATTGAATTTATTAACAAATTCTTGCTCTTCAAAATCTTCTACAGCTGCCGAGTTATTGGTTTGCACTATGAATATTCCCAAAATCGAACCCAATTTATTTCCTTCCTTCAACATTTGCAGGCATCCTTTGTCTGTTTGCAAATTTTCTGAGGTGATTTTTATCGATACGTTTTGTTTTTTCCATTCCCTAAAAAATAATGAAGTTTAAATTTTACAGCGTAATAATTAAATTAGATTTTTATTAGTGTCCACACATCCGTGGCATGCAGACCAGCGAATTGATTTATCATTGAATTATTTTTGATCGCATTTTCATAACAAGACTCATTCGGAAATATCATTTAAACATATAAACCTGTCAGTTATCTGTCAGTGTAATTTTTTAAAAATGTACGACTTTGATTTCTTCATCGAGTACACTGTTAGTAATAAATTGGTGTCGGGTAGCAGTCGTCGTCCTCGTCGGGTACCGTCGCCTGCTATACATATATCAGGCACTGCTGAGTGTCACAGAAACACTCGCTTATAGGTCGTTTTACAGTGCGGTAGCTTTGTCTGAATGTCTACGCGTGTCTTGTGTTTTCAATTTACCTTCATTATTTTTTTTATTTTTTTATTTTAAATGCTTTATTGAACTTCACATAAACAGAAACAAAATATAAAACAATGCTAAGCTATAAACTATTGTGCTACAAAGGGCGGTCTTATCGCTATTCATTAATGTTAATATTTAGTAATTTCAATTTCGTTTTATGTTTGTTACGACCCCTGGCCGAATAAATCTTTATTTTAAATCAATTAATATTCTCATTTCTAATAATACGCTAAATTCAAGAAATACTAGTCTGATTAGATTTTTTTATCCATGTTATATAGCCTATTTGTCGTTATCATCACAAACATGTTTAAATAAGTCATCGCACATGGCATAATAAGAATTCTTATACTACAAAATTACTTACATCATCTTAGCATAATAATATCCGGCCATAAGGTTTTGTGTCACATTGAGAACTATATTTCTTGCTCCTCTCTTTACGAGGTGATCAGCTAACTCCAATCCTAATGGTGTCTGGTCACAAACGACCACATAACTTCCTTTGGAAGAGAAAGTCATTCTGAAAAAAATATAATAATAATAAATAAATACACCCAACAGTCACATACATAGTTCTGACCCCACACTAGGATACAAGTCCTGTGTCGTGGGTATCAGAAACTACGAGAGACTTTTCGGTCTCACAAACACCCAGACCCGAAACAAATATTTGTGGAGCACACAAACATTTGTCTCGGTGCGGGGATCGAACCCGCAGCCTCTCGTTTATAGATAAAAGTTATTCAAAATCTGTTTATTTTTCTCGACTTATTGTTTAACTCCAACATCAATCTGCTTTATAATTGGCATGTGTAATTAATTAATAATAATAATAATTTATTTATTAAAAACAGATTACACCATTTACAAATTTAAGTATTAGCTGAGTATTTCTCAAAATAAATGTACGTAACGAAATGGTAGTAACGAAATATTGTTAGGAAATAGTCCTAAGATGTAACTAAATAGTAAAATAAGGCTTGTTATACAATGGCTAACTATAATTTATTTAATCTAGAAAGTATTCGTGTTTTTTTTATTATAATACATTTATTCTTTTATTTATTTATTGTACATATACATAAACTAGCGACCAACCAAATATATTTAGTTGCATATATTGTAAAGGGTTTAAAATAAAACAAGATAGTATTCATTCATTTCTGTATTAAAATCAAATTAAAAAGGTTTATAAATTTTATAACATCCTTAATTTGAATCAGTATCCATTAGCGCTTCATAAATTTCTTCCGTATTTTTATAAAAATTGAATTTTGTCCGAGACAAATTTGGTTTGATAATCCGTTTTTCAGACTTTGGTTTATCTATTTGCTTTGGCGCGTGAATATAGTTTTTTAGCGATAACTTTTGACAAATGTTTAACACGGATTTCTTCATATTTATTTGGCTTTTCCTTTTTTAGCCTTTCTCTATAAGCTTTTTGCCTTTCAGCATTGGTTTTTGGGGGCATTCCTAAAAAAAAAAGGAATGCTGTAGTGGGTATCATCGAGTAAACTATAAAAAATATAGTTTTATACATACCCATAGCGCGGAGAACCGATGGCCGATGGTGCCAAAAGGTTCTCGAGTGGAGGCCGCGTACCGGAAAGCGCAGCGTAGGACGTCCACCCACAAGATGGTCCGACGACCTGGTGAAGGTCGCGGGTCGTCGCTGGATGCAGGCTGCCTCCAACAGGTCACTATGGAAGTCATTGGGGGACGCCTATGTTCAGCAGTGGACTTCTTTAGGCTGATAATGATGAATGATGATGACATACCCATACATGTTTTTAAACAAGCTTTTATCTTTTATTATTACAACACACACATACCCACCTTCACACACACAAAAACTTAATAAAAACTTAGAATTAATTAAAAGCAAAAATATAATTGTATGCACTCAGCCCTATACTGTACATTTTCGTTACGTAACGAAATTCATAAAAAACGTTACGAAATTGTAATAAGCATTAGACAAAACGGGGTTATAAAAAGTCAATGGTTTGATAAAAGCTGATACTGCAAACACATAAACTTAGCAAATGATCGTGTCACACGTATTACAAAAAGACGAAAAAATAAAGACTTACCGTTTTATAAAAAAAGCCTATAATATTACCTGTCTCGAAAAAGTAATCTCACTAAACACCACTCGTTTTTACTGATTTCACAACAAATGTCATGGCGGAGACGTCAGACTAACAAACAATCAGAAAGAAGCTAGTGTTTAAAGTGCAAAAAATTAACGGATGCGTTTAGAAATTATGTGGAAGTAGATATAAAACGTAACTAAAGAGTAGTAACTAAAAAGTAAACGAGTACGACTCATTTTGATTTGTTGCATTAAATTAATAATTCATTATGAAAACCCCATAGAAAATCACATACAATTAATTAATTAATTAATGTAGACCGATAATATACAAAAATGCACAACATTTACGTATCCTACAGCATCTTATGGAGTATAAACCCATGAGAGAAGTAGGGTGGCAGTTAGATTTTTGTATGGAAGGTAAAAAAACGTTATTTTAAAAAAATCATAATAATTGATAAATAATAAGATTGTATTGTAAATTCTTCGTTATTTTGAAGACTAATATTTATTCTACAAAATTGTGAAGTTATTTTTTTGTATCATTAATTAAAAACTTGTAGATTTTTAACTATTTCGAGGCACACTTTTTTTTTCGAAGATGTACATTTATTTTGAGAAATACTCAGCTACAACTGTAAAATTAAGAACAAGCAGATTATACATGGGCCCTGCACTAAGCTAAGCTTGTGTCGCAGTGGCCTTGAATTGAATGAGTTGGTATGGAATACCAAAATTATTGACATAGTTGAGAGACTCACCTAGGCAGAACTTGCATTCCTTTAGAGATGTTTTCAGGGTCTCTCATCCTGATGAGTACTTTGCCTCTGTGCTTGCTAGTGGAGATCAGTCTGAATGCTCTTGGAATGTTATCTGGTGTGTATACAACGCGACTGAGTGGACGCACAACGCCAGTTGCTATCCCGTTGCTAATCATGTGATGCAGCCACTGCGAAAAAAATTAAGCTCCTTAAATCTGTCGTGAATGTTAAATAAATTATATTTAAAAATATATAATATTAACGTCCGTACGTTCGCTTGAATCCTTGCCTCCCATCGAAAATTAGCGTTGCAGTATCGTTTAATTGTTACTGCAGCATGTATCTGAATGGAAGCTACTTTTGCTGGCGCAATTTAATGTGTTTATTGTTTTTCTTCTTTTTTCAAATTTCATTTGTGATTGTTAATTGTACTAGCTATAAAATCTTTATTTTTTTAATAGGTATTAAATTTACCTCAATACTATCCCTATTATGTTTGATATAAACTTTTAACATACCTTCTTGTCTTCAGCAAATTCAGGTTTGAATATGGTGGAAAAGCGGACGCTGATGTATGAACGTTCTGCCATAAGGTATGCCATACCAAAGTCATTATTAGATGTCATGTCATAATCGCCGATATCCAAAATTTCACTCACTGGCCTCACACAGTGCATTGCGGCCTGAAAAAAAGTTTGTCATTTAGTCCATATGTACTTTTTATAAACTTTGCATTGGATTAAATTAAAATATAAAATTATCGAAAGCTCATTATAGCAAAGGATCAAAATAGACAAGAATATGAGACATAAGACTGGCGTTTATTATTTTAAGATGTTCCGTCTACTACTTTTTTTTAAGTAGTTACTTACATGACGTAGATTTCCACTTAAACAATTGATGACGACATCACAGCCATTCTTCTCAGAGTTCTCAATCACCAAGTCTTGGAATGTAATCACGTTTGAATAGCCTATGTGGTTTTCTGTAGATAATTCATATGATATTAGTACATAAAAGATTAATTATATACATACATACATACATAAACTCACGCCTGTATTCCCTTAAGGGGGTAGGCAGAGGTGCATTTCTGCACCCACATTTCGCCAAGTATGTATCAGTCCCACGTAATAGGGGGCGAGCCTATTGCCGTTTTCGTGCACATTTCCAGACTCCGTACTGTTACCGAGAATTTCCTAATAGAAAAACCCAATAACACTTTGCCCGACCCGGGAATCGAACCCAGGACCTCTAGATCGCACGGCACATACTTATACCGCGAGACCACGAGGCAGTCATTAATTATATGAAGTACATATTTTTCATTTGCAAAAAAATGTAAATTAAAAGAAAAATAAAGGTTAAAAAGCAACAGAAAAGCCAAATCAAAGCTAACTTTAAACGTTTAAAAATATATATTGACATTAAAATAAGACTCAAAGAGCAAAATGACGCAATGAAGAAGATTGCTAAAATTTAAATAATTTGTCTTATCTGTAAAATGAGTAAATTTAGTTCATAACTGCCATTATATTGTTCCAATATATTTTTTGAAGCGTTTAGAAACATTTACCTGTGAGTTCAGGGAATAGCATCAGTAAGAATTCTTTTTTCTGTGCATCACTGACTGTGGTGAACACCTCACATTCCAAAGCCAAGCAAATGGATATTACGGCTTGACCAAACGCTCCTGCTCCACCGTTGACAAACACCCTGCGTTGTCTGCGAAGTTTAGTTTTAATAGCCTGAAACAATAACTCGGCATTAGAATTTTTTTTTTTTATTCCTCAGAAAAAAGCCTAAGAAACTAACTCACCAAGCAATAGTAAGCATAGAGGTATGGTAATGGCACCGTTGCCGCGTCTTCCAGACTCCAGTGCTCAGGAACAGGCCAGAGAAGATCCGGATCGGCTTCTACTGTGCTGCTTAAAGCTCCTCCATCAACTACACCCATGACTCTTTCACCCCTAGAGATCAATGAAATGCAAAATTAAATTATAGCTGCATTTGCAAAATTTTCCTGATTTTTTTTAAGGTAAGTAAAAAAATAAATTTGATAAAATAATTACATACTGATATAATTTATTTATTTAAACTTTATGGTACACATAAGAATTAAACTATGGAGTACAGTAATTAAGTACAAAAGGCGGCCTTTTCGCTCAAGGCGATCTCTTAATCAATAACCAAGGATGGAGAGAAAAGAATGGTAGTCATAAGTGTACAATATTATATTATAATCAAAGGATATATATGTAAAATATAATATTTTAATGCTAATCACCTGCTATTTAGTCCGCTGAAGTCCATACCAAACGCTTTGTTACTATTATTCGTAGATTTCCCGGCTGCGTGTTGCGCGTCCTTAAATGAGGGGCTGGAGTAACAGACCTATAATACAATAAAATGTGTAAGACAAGAATCAGACTACTTTAAAATTTGGTAATGGCACTTCTGTTTACAAATATTATTATTATGCCAACCCGCACTAGGCCAGCGTGGTGGACTAAGGCCTAAACCCTCTCAGTTGTAGAGGAGGCCCGTGCTCAGCAGTGGGACGTATATGGGCTGATGATGATGATGATGATTAATCGATGGCGTAAATTAATTCAAAGATTTATATATTTAATGTAATTGCTTTAACCTTTTCTTTAATAAAAAATTCAAAACGTACCTGAACTAAAGAACCACTGGCTTTTGTTGGCAAATCTTCCACCCATTTTAGGCTATCTAGATCTCCTGGCACGGTGCAAGTCAGGTAAACATTCTGAAGATTGGCTGTAGTCATATTCGACAGATAGAAGTAGCCACCCCAGAGACCCTGAAATTGCATATAGGATATACAACATTATGCGTTATATTACTTAAACCATTGATGGACATACAATCATTTTGAGAGTATCACGTTTCATGTTTAATAGGAAATAAGCAGAAGAGCAAATATTATATATCAGTTCAGTAAAAAATATTAAATAACCTGAATATTGTACTTGAGTACTTTACTGAAATTCCATAAGTGATACAAATAAATCGTGACCCTACTAATTCCTTTTACATTTGACTCAAATATTGTGTCATCATAATTATTGGTATATACAAACCTTCTTCATAACATTAAACGTTAAATTCTTCTGCAGTTGTTCTTTAAATATATTGTTTTCTGGGTTGAAAGAGGGTATCTGATAAAAGTCATCAACAATGATTGAAGAAATTTTGTTTCCGTAATCTTTTCTTAGAGCCTTGATTAGACCTGGAAAGATGACAAAGGAATACATTTAGTAAAAAATTGGCTACAAATTTAGAATTTAAAAATCTTTGCACTGATATAATCATAAGTCCCTGTGGAAGTCATTAGGAGAGGCCTATGTCTAGCAGTGGACCTCTATAGGCTGATGGATGATGATGATGATACTATAATCATAAAGTGAATGAATTGAATAATGATATATCTTACCGGCCACACCGCAGTAAGGTTGACGTTCAGAAATGAGCACAACCTTTTTATTTTCCATTAAGTTTGCTCTAAGACGTGGAATCCAGGAGAATTTAGGATCATGTGTAATTGGTATATAAATAATGTCTTCATTAACGCTCTCAGGCTTTCTCATTAGCATTATAATTTGTTTTTGCACCGACATAGCAGAAACTATGTTAAATGTTTCGTATTTTGGACTTATGTTTTTAGCATCTTGTTCCACTACTAAGAGGAAAGTATTACTTGATACCAGGTTGTGCAATTTCTTCATTTTCTGTAAAAAAAAATAAGTTTTTTTCATATATTAGGGTATGCTTATAAAACCGATATTCTAGGTCAATTTGACTATAATAATTGATTTTGCAGGCTGCTTCCAACAGGTCCCTGTGGAAATCATTGGGAGAGGCCTATGTCCAGCAGTGGACTTCGATTGGCTGATGGATTGGATTGGATTGGATTGGAATTGATTTTAGCACTCTCTCTTCTGTTTCTTTTCGTATGATGCTATTTGCTAAAAACCATCAGCATTTGCTGTTGCTCATAAATAATAATAATAATATTCATAATAACTAAATTTAAGATTTCAATTACTAGAAAACTGATTTCTATTGTATAGCAACAAATATTATCTTTTATTGAAGATTTAAATAAAAAAGGAACTTACCGCTTCGTCACCTAATAAATTATCGATAACTATAACATCAGCTTTTCTAGTTCTTTCATTGTCAATATCTCCATTTGTAGAAGAGTCAATGACAAATTCATTTGTTGCCGTTTCAGTTGTTACTTCTTTGATGGCGTTAGATACGTTAGTATTATTAGGGGTAAGAAGCTCCTGAATTTTGATTTCATTGTCAGGCAGGTTATCAGTTATTATTTGGAAATTAACTTCTAGTGCTGTTTTAATCTGCCAAAAAAACATAAAATTATATTTCAATTTCACTTTATGAGTATGACAAGTACAAATAGGTATTGATGATAATATATTGATGGGTCTGGATAAGCATAGTTAAAGAAATAAAAATGAGGGAATGAAATTGCGAAATATTGCCAACAGAATTCGTTGGTTTTATATCATTAAGTTTATTTATTTATTTTATTTCATTAAGTTCGTAAAATAAATAAAAATAAGCGAATCTATTCAGCATTTATGATGCATTGGAAAAAATAATTTAGTTCTTGTTATTTACAAAGGCTTTTCAAGTACTTTGCTTTAAAGTTTAAACTTTGTTTTCAAGAATACTCTGTTTAAATACGTTTTAATTTTTTTAATTAAAATATGCATTTTAAAAATACTTACGTCAACAACTCCTGTCAAGAAGTAAGGAACAAATATCCGCGACTTCAATACATCTGGTTCTTTCGCGTTAATTGGCTTGTCGATAAATTCAACAGAATTTAACTCCACGCCACCGCATCTAAAACACACATTCATATAAATTTCAGTGAAGTCTAAATAATACAAATTATGATGTCTACATAAAGTATGAGATGATAAATAATTATGTGATGCCATGTTATGTTAACCCTCTGTAGCATAGTGTAGACTGTAGGCAACATACCGTTCAAACGCCTTCAGATTTAATAAAATTGATTTTATAAGATAATCGTGCTTTGTCACCCGTGGTCTACATTCCGAAGTTACTAAATTATACCAAGGAAAACAATAACGAGGTGCTGTACGCAGTAAATAGGAATTCGCCTGTCGACTGTTGTCATTTTCTAATGGCGACGATTGACTACAATTTCAAAAAATAATAAAAAAAATTGTTATTATATTATGTTTATTATATGGATAAACTAGAGAGGTAAGTGTTTGAACTTTCTTGTGTAATATTAATTTTGAATACTTTTTACGTTTTATTATGTATTTTTTGCAAAAATGGGTTTGTAGACTGTGGGCTACATCAGGCGATAAGGGAAGAATTTGATACCTATTATATTGATGGTAGTTTTTAATATTGTCGAATGTTAGTAAGGGCTCTCTTGATGATAATGACATTATTATTGTGCTAAATGATAGTGCACAAAACAAAGATGGTTTGGACTACAATGACGACGACCTTGCCGATGTGATTGATGTGATGTGATATTGATGTGATTGATGTGGTGTGATTGATGTGGTTTCTATAGTAGAAACTTTACAAAACAAGGAAATGCTTTGTCGAGCACGGAAACTACAGACGAGAGTACAGCTCTACCTTTCGAAGCCATGATCCCAAGAAAAATCGCTAAAGAGAAGCTAGCTAAACTGAATTTACGCTCTAAGAAAAATAATTTGGAATGGAATGTAGGGCATCTTATTTTTATGGGATGCAGGTTCCAGAGTCTAGGGTGCTACGATCAGGTGATCGTCTTGAGCTAGATACTCCCGCGGAGTTTTTAATACCTTCATATTTACAAATGACCTACTCAAGAGAAAGACATATTTGTATTAAGTGCAAAACGTTTCCAATAGCACTTTTCGGGTGTCTGAAAAGACAATAAAAATCTCAACCTGGCTTCTATATTTGTTACCCACAAACCTGAAACTGATGGACAAACAGAATTAAACGTATATATGAGCATAAAGTGCTCCCATGTGGTCGAAGAGTACAGTCGCCACATAGGGGATGTTGAATTCTTAAATCATGGGCACACACAAAATACGTCTTGGATACGAAAAATTGTTGTAAGTTCCCCAAATATGATGGATTTACAAATTATGGGTGCGAAAATTGCGAGGTTACCCTATGTTACACTAAAACTAAATATTGTTTCGGAAACTTCCATATCTCATAACACTACTATAAATTATAACCTTTTAACGCAATGTTGCCTAGAAGCAACACACCCTTTTTTTGGAATTTTCTTTTCAAATAATAATAAAAAAATTAAATCCAGAAATACGGGTATTTTATTTTTATTGTTATTATTTCCATTCCAAAAATCAACTGAATCCAAGTTTATGAGTGATAGAGGGTTAAATCGAGAATACAATGTATATAATGAAGTTCTTTGGCAAGAGTTGATATAGAGGGTTCTAGGGCCAATTATCCTATTAGCACGGCTATTATATTTAATTGGGCGAATAGGAAAAACCCTATCAAAATGTAACTACGTGCAACTGCTAACTTACTTAGTTGTATCATAAATATCAAAGCGATCAGCAGACAGACATTCAATCCCACCCACGTCGACCGCCTTAGCTTTAGCGTGTTCAGTCACATTGATAGAAATCTTCTTTATAAAACTGAGAGTGGACACTCCATCGTGTTCACGAGAATATGCATTAAACTGGATCAATGAGTCCAGGAAGGTTATCCATTCTTCACTCCATTTGATGTCAGCCTTATTGCGATTAATGTTTGAACAGCGGATTGATTGAAATTCGTCTCTGAAAAGCAAAATTATTTTATTCCTTCTGTAAATATTGAAAAAAATATTTTAGATTGAGTTACAAGGAAGCTATAAGACTTCCATGAGAATGTTATTTCCTCCAACCTGTATGTGGCAAAACTAGTAAATTATAAACAATAGTGAAGCTTTCTGCTGAACATTCCATGTGATATGGGCTGATGTACAAATAGAATAGGTGTTAGTAATAAGTTAGATATTGGCATTTTTTTCTTAAACCTTAAGAATCCGAAATTTAAAAAAGACGTTATACCTATATTACCCATCACACGATAGCAATACCGGTAGTTCATTGACTAATGCCAGTTGACTTTGTATTTAAAAAAATAATATTAACGATGACGTAAACACTGTTAATACAACTAAATATTACGATATTGCTTTATGTTCAAACACATTTTAACATAGCAATCACAGTCGCCAGCATCATAAAGTGTTTCGAATGCTGCTTCGACTGCTTGCAATGCATATTTCTAATAACTACGAAATATAAATATTTATGACAATGTGCAAAAACACTTTGGCAGCTTCATCATCAGCACATATACGTCCCACTGCTGGGCACGGGCCTCCTCTACAACTGAGAGGGTTTAGGCCTTAGTCCACCACGCTGGCCTAGTGCGGGTTGGCGGACTACACACCTAAGAAATTCCTAAGAACTTTTTTAGGTGTGCAGGTTTTATCACGATGTTTTTCTTCACCGTTAAAGTACGTGATAATTCTTTGACAGCTTAATTACACTTTATTCAAGATACTCACTTATAACCGTATCCTCTCAATTTCATGATGGTGTACACTTCTTTAGAGTCGAGAAGTATTTCGTCTTCACCAACTTCTATTGGTTTTAAATTTCTGTCAACGAAATCAGCAGGTGCAGCCTCGTTGATATAGCCAGTTACAATTGGAACGTTCTCGTAGCTCACCTAAAATTGTTACAAATAAAAATATCTGGGTACTGCCATCAGAATAAAAGATTTGTAGATAAACATTGTAGATTCACAGATGGATTTTTGATTAATTTTAGATTAATTTAAGTCTATTACTTATTTTCAGATACATTTCTTCTTTCACTGCTTATCCTTCAACTATCATTCATAAATAAGAATATGATTGTTTGGTTAATTTTTTTCCCATACATACATAAACTCACGCCTGTATTCCCCGAAGGGGTAGGCAGAGGTGCACTTCTGCACCCACATTTCGCCAAGTATGTATCAGTCCCACGTAATAGAGGGCGGGCCTATCTCCGTTTTTCGGGCACATTTCCAGACTCAGTGCTGTTACCGAGAATTTCCTAATGGAAAAACCAAATAACACTTTGCCCGACCCGGGAATCGAACCCAGGACCTCTAGATCGCACGGCACATACTTGTACCGCGAGACCACGAGGCAGTCAGGCATTTTTTCATTAAGTGAATATTATCAGTATATTATACAATATAATATATTATATAATACATTATATTATTAGTAGGTACTATCGCTTCATGCCAAACATATAGACAGCAGTCAGTCTTATTTAATCATAGGGGCAAAAGTGTTTTTTTTTTTTATTACAAAAACTATATTGGTTCTCTGAGTATATTTAGTATATAGTTGTCTATGCTATTTTTCAATATTTTATGTCAAGAGATATTAATATTTTTACCTCAAATTTATCATTTCCTTTATTAATCATTATGTCAAGCCTAAGCGATGACTCAGATCTAATTGTAGCTTCTCCAGTAAATTTAACATTATGGAATATGACGGACATTTCTTTGTAGTTGACTCCTCGACTCATAGCTAGAGTTTCCCATACTAAGACCAAGTATGCGGCTTCTGGTAGAACGCAAACTCCTGAAACAAAATTAAATTTTACATCAATCAAATTTTATTAACGATCTCTTCTCCCACGGTTTTTTTATCGGCAAAATGTAATACATGTACTCGTATAATATGAAATATATAAAAGTATCAGAGGATAAGTAAAGTAAGACTTTTTCTTAATGAAATAATTTTTGACTGCCTCGTGGTCTCGCGGTACAAGTATGTGCCGTGCGATCTAGAGGTCCTGGGTTCGATTCCCGGGTCGGGCAAAGTGTTATTGGGTTTTTCCATTAGGAAATTCTCAGTAACAGCACGGAGTCTGGAAATGTGCCCGAGAAACGGCAATAGGCTCGCCTCCTATTACGTGGGACTGATACATACCTGGCGAAATGTGGGTGCAGTAATGCACCTCTGCCTACCCCTTCGGGGAATACAGGCGTGAGTTTATGTATGTATGTATGTAAATAATTTTTACATGAATCTAGATTCATTCACTGCTAGCAGTGTGGCATTCTTATTAATAACTAACATTATATGCACGACACTTACCATCTCTTGCATGGCCACTGAAGTATTTGAAGTCATCATCATGTATAGACATAACAAACTCTCGAGATGTAGCCGTAACACGATCTTTATTATTGTATTTTGCTTGAGGCCTGGAAAGTTAAATCAATATTATTCCCTATATCAAATCTTCAACGTCTTTATGGACGGTTGTATTGAAAACAGCAAAAACTTAAGGTAGAATTTTGTGATTGAACACGTTAATTTATTATCTAAAATGGCTATGCTTAATGTGATAAAAGGTGCCCCAATGATTAACTCACCAATCCTCGCTGTGCTCCCATTCAACTAAATGCGACAACAAAGGAGTTTCTGTAGAAACTGGAAATTCAATTGTTGGATATAAAACATCCACATTAGGATTCAAGCCGGCTTGGTACAACCTGAAATGAGAAATTTTAAAATTCTTTATCATGATCATAAGTAAATTATGTAACTCTAAATAAATAATGTAATTCTAGATTGTTCATATCTAGAAAAATATTATTAATTTAGACTTTATGAAGAATTCTAAGCAACTTACTTTCCAATTGCTTCCAACAGATATTTCACTGGGTCTGCGTACCCTCGTCTTGTCAACGGGATATGGAGACATTCGCTGAGCGACTTCTTTAAGATAGCTTGGAGAAGACCGTGAGGGGCAATCTCAATGATCAGAGCATTTGGAGGTATTAGCCTAGAGGTCTCTTCAAATAATACAGGGTTCTGAAAGACCATATTTTATTAACGTGGTTATTATGAAGATTTAATCAGATGGTAATAATAAATAATCTTTTTTTTTGTGGTTAAATCGGAAATTAAAAACAGTTATTATAAGTAAAAGTAAAAAAAAATCTTAATTATATTTTGCGACGGAGCTGAAATTCTATTTATTAAATATTTACGCAACCTGCAGATTATAAAAATGTAGATTTCTAAAGTGCTTTCCTTCGAAGTCTTTGTAGAAGGTTATAATTAATACTTTTGTATATAATTAACGTTTATTTTAATTTGATAAAGTGTAAATGAAAGTAATTACCAGTAAATTGTTAGTGTGGTATTCAGCTGAGGAATATTTGGCTGCTGGTAAATGCCATTTATCTTGCGGAACTGATGTGGACACCCATTTCTCACTGCGAAGCTTTGGTTCCTTAATAACTTCACTCATATATTTCAAGAGACCAGGACCTGGGATAAATATTTGAGTTCGTTAATTTAAAATAAAAAATAAATAAATATTTTTTTATTGGGTGTATTTACACCCAACAGTCACCTACATAGTTCTGATCCCACACTAGGATACAAGTCCTGTGTCGTGGGTATCAGAAACTACGAGAGACTTTTAGTTCTCACAAACACCCAGACCCGAAACAAATATTTATTGATCACACAAACATTTGTCTCGGTGCGGGGATCGAACCCGCGGATTCTCGTTTCGCAAGCTGGTGTCTAGCCAACTGCGCCACGGGGCTGTCAATTCGCTATTAAATAACATATTCATGAAAATGTTTATTTTTTATTTTTTAAAAGACACTAGGCGTAGTTCTGCGAATTACCCTGAGCTCGAGCCCATTGGCCAGTCGCTCTAATGCGGTTACTCATCGCAAGTTCTATCTCATCATCATCAGCCCATATACGTCCCACTGCTGGGCACGGGCCTCTTCTGCAACTGAGAGGGTTTAGGTCTTAGTCCGCCACGCTGGCCTAATGCGGGTTGGGGGACTACAAACCTAAGAAATACTAAGAACTTTATTTAATAAATATTTTCTCGAGTGTTGATTCATGGGCTTATCTTATATTTGTAAGTTCAAACAAAATATGGTGGAAATAGTAATGCACTCAATAAGCTGATGACGATAAACCAATTAGTGAAGTCATTTGTGTTTATTTTTCTTTTGTAGTACACGAAATTATAAAAAAAACAATAGACGATCGAGATATTAATGTAATATATTTACCTGCATCAGTAATGTATCTTGAATGGAAGGCGATGTTGGAACAAGGCACTTCTTTCGCGAAGATACCACGGCTGGTCAGTTCACCTACGAATTGTTTCATTATATCGGCTGGGCCAGAGATTGTCGTTGAGTCTGCACTGTTGTGGCAAGCTACTTCCACTTCTGGTGGGCATAGGTCCATTATCTGTTACAAAAAAAAATGCAAAACACAGTTCTGTATCATTTTTTTAAGAATAGAAGGCAAGAAAATATCTTTAAATGGTCGCTTACGTAATTGATCTATAAAGTTTTCGAGGATAATATGTATAATATTAATAAGTAAGACTTTTTAAAATTAAAATAATAAATTTTAATTATTAATACCGTTCACATCTTAAGTATTAAATAACAAATTAAAATACTGACTGCCCCGTGGTCTCGAGGTACAGGCATGTGCCGTGCAGTAACGTGGTCCCGGGTACAATTCAATTTCCGGTTCGGGGAGCGTTACTGGGATTTTCCATTAAAAAATTCTTAGTAGCAGTACGGAGTCAGGATTTTTAGTTAATAGTCTCGCTTCCCTATTACGTGGGACTGATTCATACCTGGCGAAATGTGAGTGCTGAAATGTATTTTCGCCTACTCCTTAGGGGCATACAGGCTTGAGGTTATGTACATACATATATGTATATATTGCAAAATACTTTCTTACACGAATGCAAATACATATTATACTAAGTCCCATAACATGATTCTGGTGAACTAATAAACTTCTTACATTTTTATATCCAAGACCAACAGCTGCCATAGATCCTTTGACGAATGGAGTTTGTACGGACACCAAACCTCGACTGTAAGCAGCTAAAATCATCTCTTCAGCAGTAAAGCAACCGTCAGCGTAGGCACAACCAAGTTCTCCTACACTGTGACCTAAAAACGTAATTAATAAATATAGCCAACAAATAAGTGCAGCCAATAACCACATAGTACATAGTCCTGATCCCACACTAGATACATACAAGTCTTGTGCCGTAGTATTAGAAAATATAAATAATTAAATTATTATTTTTAGTTAGTTTTGACGCATAATAACATCTCCTAAATAATTGACAGACCGTCTGTATCATGGTGAATGCTCTGAAGAATTGTTTAAGCTTGTCCCATCCTCTCCTTTCCTCACCAGAACCACGCGTGCTGGCATGCGAAGCCACAGCTTTGTGGTCACAACATCCGCGGCTCGAACCAAAAAGTTCGCCAACTCTTACCTTTGCCGCACCATCAAGCTGTGGAATAGTTTGCCGGCTCACGTGTTCCCTCCTTCCTATGATCCTGGATCCTTTAAGCGAAGCGTGAAGAAGCATTTGTGCAGGCCGGCATGATTGTGTCGACCAGCGGGTGACCATATCGTTTCTCGCTGGTCGATATTAATATTTTGGACTCCACTGTGCTTACCATCAGGTACAGTGGAGTCACTTTGCCGTGCCAGAAAAAAAAAAAAAAAAGGTTGAAATTTACCGTGAATTGAATACCGTGTAAGCGGAATTGCAGCATACAGCTGAATGAAGGGCTCATTGTTGGCTATGTAAATTGTATCTACTAATTGTTTGGTTGTTTGTTTTTGGTATCTGTTTTTTGTATAGCCACCAATACAACTTATTTCTTCCTTTCTTTCTTTCTTTCTAAATTTCATTAGGATTTCTATCCGAAAATTGACAGATGACTAAAAACTGAGGAGACCTTTCTCTATCCCCTCGGCGATGCAACACGAATATATTATGAATGTACTAGTATGTTTAAATAAATTTAACAACGATTTCGAAATCTATTATTTAAAGAAATCTTTACCTAACATACGTATTCAAGTGAAATTACTTCAAAGTTTTTAAGTTATTCATGGCGCATAGGACGTTCTACAAAGAATACAAACCAATAATATTATCCGGTACAATTCCCATCTCCCTCAGGATGTCGGTGAGACCGATCTGAACAGCTGCGATGCCCACAAAGGAATGCAGAATATTGTCATAAATAGTCTTGTCTGGATCAGTCAGGATGCGCACAATATCGACTCCTTTTGGCTCTAGAACTCTGCGGCATCTATTTAATAGATACATTTTTAATAATTAAATGTATGAGATTCGCCATCTAACAAACATATTAAGTGCCACTAATGCTTTATACTATTTTTCACTTCTGTTACTAGTATTTTTTCAAATGAGAGGAGGCCTGTGCCCAGCAGTGGGACGTATATGGGCTGATGATGATGATGATCACGATTTTTTTAAATGCATGATGATACAAGCGAACAGAGAACAGCGAATTATGTTATGTAATGCGTAAAATTAAGGAGAGCTAAGTTCAATATCTTGGTGCACAATAGACAGGAGTTCAAAACAAAATAATATTCACGTCTAATATGGAACAATAAATACGTACTTCTGTAACATATAACTATGTATAATTGTAAATATTCGTCTTGATCTGGAATATTGACGTCACTTAGCCTAATGGTGATGCAGTGACGTTCAAACACGGTATCTAGTAGCTGACGGCTGACATTAGTCCATAAAATTATGTTGGTCTTTTCTTAACTACGATACTTACTTCTCAATAGCTGCAGCAAATATAGGAATACGCATCAACTCAGCCCCCATAGTGGCCCACTGCGATCCCATACCGCTGTAGACGAACCAAATAGGACGTGACGCACCAGTGCAGTAATCCTGACTTTGTGCTAAGCATACGGTTTCTTTATTCTCGTTTGTATCTGTAAATAAAACGGATTTTAATTACCAACCGTGCTTTTGAATTGGTTAAGTCTACATTTGAGTCTTACTCTAATTAAGCTTTAGTCCAAATGGAGCTTTAAGTGGCTAAAGCCTACTTATCGTTGCTATAGCTACTTATGATTATTTATTTCAGGTCTGCCGCACGAGCAAAAGAACTGATGGCGAAGGAAACAAAGAACACTAAGCCCTTCCATTGGTTTCTAATCGTATATTGGTCATATCATACACTTTAGTGCATGCAAGAAATCATCATCATCATCATCATCAGCCCAAATACGTCCCACTGCTGAGCACGGGCCTCCTCTACAACTAAGAGGGTTTTAGGCCTTAGTCCACCACGCTGGCCTAGTGCGGGTTGGCGGATTACACACCTAAGAAATTCCTAAGAACTTTTTAGGTGTGCAGGTTTTATCACGATGTTTTCCTTCACCGTTAAAGCAAGTGATAATTCATTGTGAATACACACATAACTTCGAAAAGTCAGAGGTGTGTGCCTAGGGTTTGAACCTGCGACCGCCGAAATTCTCGACCGCGCGCCTAAACCTCGAGGCCATCACATGCAAGAAATGCCATTGACGAATCAAAGATTGTAAAAGTCTATTTGAATAAAGATAATTTTGACTTTTGACTTTGACTTTGACACCTAGACAAATATGTATGTTTCTCTACCACGTTGTGGTTTGTTAGATACAGTTTTTTAGTGGCACGTTAAAGTGATAACTCCGCTACTTATAGTAAGGGCAGTGTAGTTTAAAAAGGGGGATTTTAAACCAAAGTCAATGGCTTTCAAATTAGATTTTAATAGAGTTTATTATTTAACCCCTAAAGCTAATCATTTCCAAGTGATTACTCTGCCGCTGGGCTTTTACTAACATAATTATAAGAATATTTTTCATCTCAATCGTGTTTCAAATGATATGTTTAAAATGGAGTTTATGATTGATGTGAGTCTCTGTTTAATGCGAGATAAATTTTATGAGCTAACTTTAAAATTGTATTAGATTAGAAAATTATTTTTAAATAAATGGATATCGCTTGGGGGAATTTTGATAATAAGTTGAGAGGTAATGACTTAATTTTTATGATCGTCATTTATTTTTAATCTTTTATAATCAACTGCATATTGCTAATTAATATACGTATTACAAGACTATTGGTTTGCAGTTTTAACCTCAGCAACGGAACAAATTTTTCGGTGACCCACAAACATTTGTTTCGCGCGCGTTTTTTGAGTCGTATCACTTACCAAGTATAGTGTATCCTCTGCACATGTGCCCAGGTATCTCGATCTGGTGAATGTTGTTCAACAGTGCAATCTGTTCGGGATCAACTGGACTGTTTTTCAATGCATTCAAAATTTTGTTGACGCAAGAGTCTTGCCTGCCTGAAGCGAGGATCAGTCGGGGAATGCTGCTCTTATACCTTTCGGGGTCCTGTAACGATTTCGTTAATTTGTATGAAGCACATTTTTTATTTAAAGAGATATTATTTTTTCGACCGCCTCGTGGTCTCGCGGTACAAGTATGTGCCGTGCGATCTAGAGGTCCTGAGTTCGATTCCCGGGTCGGGCAAAGTGTTATTGGGTTTTTCCATTAGGAAATTCTCAGTAACAGCACGGAGTCTGGAAATGTGCCCAAAAACGGCAATAGGCTCGCCCCCTATTACGTGGGACTGATAGATACCTGGCGAAATGTGGGTGCAGAAATGCACCTCTGCCTACCCCTTCGAGGAATATAGGCGTGAGTTTATGTATGTATGTATTTTTTCGAAAATTCTAAGATTGAAATATGTACCTTGAAACATAACCAATAAATATATTTGATTATTACATTGTCACCTGTATCTCCAAAGGGTACGCAAGAGTGTATTTCGACACTCACATTTCGAGAGCTTCGTTTAAGTACTACGTAGGGCGAACCTGTTACCTTTTCTTGGGTTATATATTCAGCTAATGAGAATTTCTTCATCTTAAGCCAACAACCATTTACCTGACTCGAGAATCAAACTTGGAACGTCTCAATCCCTTGCCGTACATACCAGGCTACTGGACCAAATATTATCATCATCATCATTATCAGTCCATATACGTCCCACTGCTGGGCACAGACCTCCTCTACAACTGAGAGGATTTAGGCCTTAGGCCACCGTGCTGGCCTAGTGCTGGTTACACTTAAGAAATTCCTAAGAACTTTTAGGTGTCATCACGATGTTTTCATTCACCGTTAAAGTACGTGACAATTCTTAGTGAATATACTATATAAAATACCAAAAATACCTTAAAAGATTTACAGAATAATGAAATAAGATAGATATTATAAAATATTTGAACATATCTCACATACCTTTGGTTTGTAATGCCCTTTCAAGAGCAAGTGGAAGTTACCGCCACTGTATGAAAAAGTGTTAATAGCACTGAATCCTCTGCTAAACTTAGTATTTTCTGTAACGACTTGAATTCTTCCTTCACGCACTGCGTCAACATTGTCCATGGGCTCGGTGTAGTGAAGATTTCCTGGCAATTTTCCTTCGTGATATGCCAGACAAGCCTAAAATTAGTAAAGTATATTTTGGAGACATGTCAATTAATGCATTGAATTATTTTTTTTGTTTTCATAGCAATTTAAAAGAAAAATACTTAAATTAAGTTTAGTTTGCTCCTTTAAAAGCTTCAAAATGGATGTGATAGAGAAGTAGCATTAATCTAAGGAACATCATTGCAAAATGAAATAATTTTAGTTTGCAAATTAAGTTTTTATCATGTAAAATTAAAACTGTTTATTAAAAAAAATATGCGATTTTCTATTTTAAAAAAAATATTGACATTTCGTGTTGCTGAGGGAGTTTCTTGCCGTTTCTTCTCCACAGCTATAACACGTTTCGAAGCGGCAATAGTTTAATAGTTTAAAAAATATATTAAAAAGTGTAAAATTGACGATTCAAAAGAACTTGTAAAAGTGTATTTGAATAAAGATAATTTGACTTTGACTTTGACTTTGACTTTATGATGCAACTTTTCAAACTGACATGGTTGTTTGACAAACATTAGCTGTAGATGTATTACTTTTTAAATTACCGTAATGTAATAAAACTAAGATTCATTTTCCTATTGATGTTAAAATATAATAAATATTTTAGGTGGTATAAAAATATTTACTCTTGCAACTAACATAAACGTTAGTATGTAAATTGCGAATATTTACCTTTGCCACAGCACAGATTCCAGATGCGGGCTCACTGCACCCCATGTTTGATTTCACGCATCCAATTTTTACAGTCCTATCCTTTGCAAATACTTCTCCAATAGCTTGGAGTTCATTAGCATCTGCTCGAGCGATAGCTGTTAAATAACATACAAACATACATAACCTCACGCCTGTATTCCCCGAAGGGGTAGGCAGAGGTGCATTTTCGCACCCACATATCGCCTGGTATGCATCAGTCCCACGTAATAGGGGGCGAGCCTTTTGCCGTTTTTCGGGCACAATTCCAGACTCCGTGCTGCTACTGAGAATTTCCTAATGGAAAAACCCAATAACACTTTGCTTGACCAGGGAATCAAACCCAGGGCCTATTAGATCGCACGGCACATGCTGTTATATAAATGTATAGTTAAATAATGTTACATGTTTTTTGATGTATTGGCACGCACGGTTACATCACCGTATCTGATGACAAATGCAAATCAGTTTTAGTGGAAGGTCGACTGACAAAAGACGCCTACGATCATCCCTTACCAGTCATCATAAATGTGCCGGCTTAAACCTAACCACATATAATATGTATGTACACAGTTTGAACTCTGAACACGATCCGTACCGCAATCCAAGATCGAGAGCATCGATCGAATCGCAATCAAGATACCCACGACTTATGCAAGTATACAAATATAAAAACAGATAGAATTTACAACCAGGATTTTTGACTAAACGCCCTCGCCTTGTATGAAGATGTAGAAAAAAAATACTAACCTGTTCCACACGCTTCTACATATTCTATGTCTCGTGGTGAGACATCTATTTCAGTGTAAAAACTCTCGAGGAACTTCTGGATTTCTTTGTCATCTCTAAGTGGTATGAATGAGTCGTTGATAATGTTGCTGTAGTTGGATTTGGCGTAGTAGACTTCAGAGTAAATCCTAAAATTATAAGTGTTAATTCACTAAAGTATCTCTTTGAAATTTCACATGGCTAAACTAAAAGATTAGTGTTAATGAAATTAAATGGAACGTCGAATGTATCTTAGTAAATTTCAGTGCTGTGAACACTGAAACAGGCAATTCCTAGAATTTCGAGTTAAAATGCCCGAAAATCTTCTCATAATCGGTTTTATTGAATAAGGACCGTGCTCAGTTATTTACCATTAAAGAAATCTATTTCCAAGGGTCAAGGTTTACTTGCATAGAAATAGAGCATTTTAACATACCTCTTGGCATCCTTTGCTTTCTGAAGGAAAATAACACCGATTGCGTCGGAACGTACGTATCCATCTCCATTCTTATCAAAACATTTAGTTTTACCATCCAGACATAAAAATCCAGCTCTGAAAATCGTCAAATTGAAATCGTCAGTTCAGCAGCAATATCAATTTACACACTTGAAAGAAAGAAAAATCGTTTATTGTCACATAACATGCCAAAAAACACTGAAAACATTTTAATCAAAAGTAAAAAAATAAACATGGTAGGCACGTAAGGCAGTGACAAACAGGTCACCAACTCGGCCTTTATGCTTCGCTGTGGCGTAAACTACAACGGAGCACTAGTTTTTAGGATTACTTCAAACATCAATTAAAACATGAAATTCAAACTGGTGGTAATCCACGATAGCCAAAGTTGAAGCCATGTTACAGACCGCCAGTAAAATAGATTTAGAACTATAAAAGCATGTGGTGACAATTATGAAAATAACACCTGTCAGCTAAGAAGCAGTGATAGCCTCGAGGTTTAGGCGCGCGGTCGAGAATCTCGGCGGTCGCGGGTTCAAACCCCAGGCACACACATCTGACTTTTGAAAGTTATGTGTGTATTCACAATAAATTATCACTTGCTTTAACGGTGAAGGAAAACATCGTGAGGAAACCTGCACACCTTTTTAGGTTTTCTTTTTAAGAACTTTTGTTCTTAGGAATTTCTTACGTGTGTAGTCCGCTAACCCGCACTAGGCCAGCGTGGTGGACTAAGACCTAAAACCCTCTCAGTTGTAGAGGAGGCCTGAGCCCAGCAGTGGGACGTGTATGGGCTGATGATAATGACCCAGCTTTATTCAAATGTCCCTTAGCGTTGGATCTAGATAGAGCATACAAAAAATATGAGTACCAACTTGAAGTATTAATGTATTTCTCACCTGCTGCAGTTCAGCAGAACTTTGGGGTGCATGCAGAGATTACAGCCCCCAACAATAGCAGCTTCGCACTGCCCAGAGCTGATTGCGCGGTACGCGTGTTCCAGACAAGCAGTTGAGCTGGCGCATGCCAAGTCCACAGCGTAGGAAGGACCCTTCCCATCTATCCAGTAGGAGATGCGGTTGGCATACATAGCTTTGTTGCACCTGGAACAATGAACAATTGATGAAATGTGATAAATTGTACCTTTACTTGTATAATATGTATCTGTCTGTATAGCTGTTTGACAGCCCCGTGGCGCGGTAAGCTAGACACTAGCTTGCGAAACGAGAGGCCGCGGGTTCTATCCTACTCAAAGAGATAAAATTTTGTGCGATCCACAAATATTTGTTCCGGCTCTGGGAGTTTGTGGGACCGAAGTCTCTCATAATTTCTGACACCCACGATAGAAGACTCGTATCTTAGTGTGGAATCAGAACTATCTATGTGATTGTTGGGTGTATTTGGACTTATTTGTTGAAAATTGTTGGACTTTGAGCTGAAATTCTTCCAACAGTTGCTTGAGTTTTCACATTTTTTTCTCATAAGAAGGATAAGTACCTAAAAGTTTTTTTTATATTTTGAAACGAACGTCCAAGTCCAAGGCCGTAAGTCCAAAGCACCAAAAACCTTTTAAAGCTATGATTTTAATTATTTGTATCTCCTATATATTTTTAACGTGGTGCTCTAAAAAGACTGATAGGAAGAAGTGACATCATATAGGTAAATATTTTCAACGCGTGTGTGGACCAATGTGATAACTTCAACACTTATAAAATAATCTTCAGTTCAATAAAGTAAGTCCTAACCCTTCTTAGTTGTAGAGGAGGCCCGTGCCCAGTAAGGGGACGTAGATGAGCTGATGATGACGATGATGAAATAAATTTAAATATGAATAGATAATAAAAACATTTTGTTCTTTTATCAAAGTTCTTTAATCAACTTTGAATAGTAAGTCGGCCGATTAACTGTTTGGGCTTTACCAAATGGAATTAAGGAAAAACAACGAGTACATCCAACAAATCAACTCCAGATATGAACAGAGCGCGGTTGTATTGCCTATTTGATTAAATGCCACTGAAATTGCGAGCCGCACTAACTATAGCCCGCGGCTGTATCTGCATTTAAATCGGAAACGGCGGGAATGTTGCGCTCGGGGCCAAAAATCCATTTCTACGCCAATGGATTCGCTGTAGCTGTTATGACTTTTGATATCAAATATGGGCTTGCTTAAACGCATTAAGACTCAAATGTTATTGTATTATTATACAATCTTTGGGTAAATATTAATTGGCTGATATAATTTATCTACCGTAGCCCGTTGGTTAAGCGGGTCTTGAGTCTCATACATACGAGTCAGTGGCGGTACTTCCATAGAAGCCCAAAAGCCTAGTTTGCCTTACAAAATTCCGAATAATAATCTTTAACCTTTAAATTGTTTATTAAATTTTTATTAAATTGTTTATCCTGACTCCACAATAAACAATTATAAACTAGACATTACAAATTAACTAGTAGCGCTTTTGGGCTTGTATGGAAGTACCGCCACTGATACGAGTGTAAGTACAAACTTGAGATACTGAGTTCATTTTCTGGTTGAGTAAAGCGTTATTAAAGTAGTGATGGCTTCGAGGTTTAGGCACGCGGTCGAGAATCTCGGCGGTCGCGGGTAAAACACCAGGCACACACCTCTGGCTTTTTGAAGTTATGTGTGTATTCACAAAAGAATATCACTTATTTTATCTGTGATGGAAAACATCGTGAGGAAAGACGCACACCTAAAAACTTCTTAGGAATTTCTTAGGTATGTAGTCCGCTAACCCGCATTAGACCCGCATCCCGCATTGACAGCCCCGTGGCGCAGTTGGCTTGACACCAGCTTGCGAAACGAGAGGTCGCGGGTTCGATCCCCGCACCGAGACAAATGTTTGTGTGATCCACAAATATTTGTTTCGGGTCTGGGTGTTTGTGAGACCGAAAAGTCTCTCGTCGTTTCAGATACCCACGACACAGGACTTGTATCCTAGTGTGGGGTCAGAACTATGCAAGTGACTGTTGGGTGTATTTATTTATTTATTTATTAGGCCAGAGTGGTGGACTAATTGTAAGGCCTAAACCCATTCAGTTGTAGACGAGGTCCGTGTCCAGCAGTGGAACGTATATCGGCTGATGATGAAAGCGTCATTTTGGTCCGATAAGAATTTCTTAATAGAAAAAAGTAATATCACTGTAATAATATGTCTGCCTCGTGGTCTCGCGGTACAAGTATGTGCCGAGCGATCTAGAGGTCCTGGGTTCGATTCCCGGGTCGGGCAAAGTGTTATTGGGTTTTTCCATTAGGAAATTCTCAGTAGCAGCACGGAGTCTGGAATTGTGCCCGAAAAACGGCAATAGGCTCGCTGCCTATTACGTGGGACTGATATACCTGGCGAAATGTGGGTGCAAAATTGCACCTCTGCCTACCCCTTCGGGGAATACAGGCGTGAGTTTATAGATGTAGGTATGTAGTAATATCACTACAAACAAAATGTACACAAGTCCATTCATTCACATAACGTCAAATATGAATTCATCAGACGAACGCGAATAATAAAATATGAATCGAATTGGATTACAGTGACTAAATTGACTGTTGGAGGCTATTTCTCAATGAACCGTATAAACATGGAGCAAAACAAACATCTGTTAAACAAAAAACTCGTCAAATATATAATTTAGTGTTACATGTTTCGATACAATGACATTTAATTTAACTTTATTTAACGGGTGTTTCTTTGTAAAATATGTTTATTTATAATATGTTTATTCATAAGCTTAGTTGTACAGGAATATATAGTAAGACAGACTAATCTACATAATACAAATTAATGAACGCCTGGTAGATGCGCAGCATAAATTAACAAATGTGATTCATAGTTCGCGTTTTTAATTCCGGAGTCAGACAAAGAGTTAAGTTTTTTTACTGTAAAAATTTCTCATGAGGTTAGCAATATGCCCCATAAACGGCATTTTGCTTATTCACTATTAGTTCAGCATGGACGTGGCTTTAGAAAAACAGAACCCTACCCAGAGATCTAGTATGATTATATTGTATAGATAACAATTATAAAAATACCCACTAAAAGAAAACAAGACATGTGAAATTCATCATCAGCCCATATACATCACACTGTTTGGCACAGGCCTCCTCTACAACTGAGAGGATTTGAGCCTTAGTCCACCACGCTGACCTAGTGCGGTTAGTGTGAAATTAAGGAACCAAAAATGCACAAAACTACACAATAGTACATATTATGTTAGTACATATATTCATATGCAATAATAAATATTAACGTTTTTCATATACAAATACCGATTAACAAAACAGTAGCAAAATAATGGCTGCTAATGATACTATCGATTCCACGTTTTTATTTCATTGACATTTTTTATTTGGCAAAGCATTTCATACATTAGAGCTGAACATTTACGACTTGTTAAAAAAAAAACTTCTTATTAATAAAAACGACTTAGGTCCTACTGCACTAAAAACACAGCCCCGGGCACTTATTAAAAAAACATAATATGTAAATCAGTTTTTTAAATCCATAGAATAAGGAAAAAAGTCTTTCTCGAACTCATTAAAATACTGTCCATTCAAATCAATTTCGATTATTTATTTATTTATTTATTTATGCTTTTTATACATTAAGTATAGAGGCGGACTTAATGCCAAAGGCATTCTCTAACAGTCAACCTCTGGGTGATGCAGAGATAAAAAAAAAAAACTATTATATTTCACCTCTTTATAAATATTCATCGGAGTTAAATGAATCCCACAAAAAACAAAACTTGTAAAAAAAACAAGATACCAAGTCGATGAATTTATTCAGTCCCCGTTTAATCACTTAAGAGTTATTATGCACTTAGCTTACCAGACACCATCTTACATCATATCACATACCATATCAATCAATGATATTGATATATCATATAAATATTAAAAAACTTTTATGTTTCAAATAAAATAGTTAGACTTGGCAATCGCATGAAAACACAATGTATCTCCCTTTTAGTGCGATTTCCAAGTCAAAACTATTTTATTTAAAACATAAGGAAAAAAGTCTTTCTCGAACTCATTAAAATACTGTCCATTCAAATCAATTTCGATTGTATTTCACCTCTTTATAAATATTCATCGGAGTTAAATGAATATTGACAGCGTGTTGCCAAGCACTGCCAATACATTTGGACGTAAATATTTTAAACTCTTTCATTCAACGGGCCCTATTGTGAATATACATGTGTAAAAGGAATTTCGGTCGAATGAAAGCTGATTGGATCGTATTACATTTCCGATGCTACAATGAAATTTTAAATAGCACATGTCTGGTTTTTGTTTATTATTGAATTACTGGGCATCGTCTAGATTTTTTTATTGTAATAAATGCATGATCAGGCTTTGGTAGGGCGCAGTATTCATATTGAAATAACTTGATAATATTTGGATTCTTAAAAAAATCACTTTACCTCATATTATGCAATAAACAATCCGCACAAGCTATATAAACAGCGTCGTTCGCTCCGTGGCACAAGTACATAAATGTGTTGAGCAAACTGGAAGTCCCGGGTTCGATTCCCGGGTGGAGTAATGTGTTTTAACGTTTCAATATTACAAAATAAAAATTAAAATTAATTAATACCTTTTAATGCCTTTGTTATTAAGCGCAGATTTACATACTGCAAAAAGTGTTATAAATTTAAAAAATTCTTAGTAGCAGTACGGAGTATTGAAATATCCCTTAAAAATGACAGTACGATTGCTCCCTATTATATAATTAAAACACGGCGAAATATGATAGCAAACCAAACCCCTGCCTAGCCCCTCGGGAAACCACGCGTGACAGTGTAATTATGTCTTTTGCCCCCTAAAATTAATGTTATTAGTTCAATGGTTTACAATTTAACAGACTATTTTGAAAACACCAGTATCTATAAATAGGCATAAATAAGACACACATAGGCTTCAAGAGTTCATTATATCGACGTTTACTTTATCATTTTAGTGAGTCTCGTTGCCCTGAAGCCGAGCGATTTGTCCGAGCCACCCTTCGATACTTCGCGGAAGTTTATTTCTGATGTGAAATAATAAATCTTTGATATTAGAACCGATTGGTCCTATCAATTTGCGACCGTTTCGCTTTACGATGCCGGTCCCTTCAGTTTTGTTTTATTTATTTGTAGATACGTTTTGTTTGGTTTGGTTTTGATTGTTTACTTTGGCATAGGCTTTCTCGTCAACTCATATGTGTTCTACTGTCGAGTTTGAACTTTAACAAAATGAACCCTTGATCTCTTCCAAAACTTTTTGATTGCTGTAAAAAGCTTATACAACAATATACATTGTCTACGAGTAATAATAGAGTCATTAATATGGTATTCCATATTATTTATGTTGTAGAAGTATTATTACTTTTTCTCCCTCATCTATTTTTTTTAAATATTAACATATTTGTTTAAATGACCAAAGACTAAAATGTAATCGAAATATAAATTACCGTTAACTTTATATTTAAAATGTGACCACTATTTATACTCGTATATGTATTAGCCCCATGAACAGGACTGCAATTTGTTTGAATTAGTTTTAAAAATTTTGCACCGAAATATCTTCTAAATTTGTAATTTGGTTTATTTTCTCATGAAGATTTCGTCATCGTTCTATCAGGTCGTGTCTGCTATCTATTTAACTGTGAATCATATTTAATGCACCTTTGAATCGAGACTTGGCACTGCGATCCAATAAATTAAACAATACAAATTATTTCAAACGACAGATTATTTTGTTTTACGAAGTATTTTTAAAAGTCATTAGTATGCATTCGATTATTTCCCCTTTTTTCATGATTTTGCATTTTGGATATATAGCATAATCATCACAACTGAATAAATAAAAATGATTATAGAAACAATAAAAAAATATCGATTTATTTTAAATTATTTGATTCAAGACAACTGAAAAACCTTGCTGAAAAATATTTACAAAATAGATACAAATGAAAAACTTTGTTACAAAATATTTGGCGTAACAATGTACTGACTTAGACAAAAATGCAAGGGCAGTTTACTATTTCGAACGCTTATAACAAGGGGATATAGCTCAGTGGTAGAGCAATCGACTGCAGATCGATAGGTCCCCGGTTCAAGTCCGGGTGTCCCCTACTAATATATTTTTTGTACGAAAGGTGTTTTTATATTAAGTTGCTAACCTCGTTATATCTATTCAAGTTTTAAAAATTAAAATCATATTTTTATTTTGAAAAATTAAAATTTTCTTATTCTTTATTTTTTAGTTCTTAGGAATTTCTTAGGTGTGTATTCCTTGTTAAGACGCCGAAATAAGAAAAGTACAAGATTTGATTTCTACATCAATACAAATATATTTTTTAGCATTTATCATTTCGCTTTAGCCAGATTGTACTACAAACAACACATAATATACTGTTTATTTAAAGGACCCAATACAATCAGGTCTCGTACGGTGAGTCGATTTCGTTTCTGATTACAAAGCTACCGGTTGAAACAACAACGGCTGGTTTTACATCCTATATAAAGATGTGAGATGTAAAACCAGCCGTTATGCAAGCAGTACAGGGTCCGAGATCAGCCTGTACATCTGACGTATAACCATAATTGTTTCGACTTATGAAAAACAGCTTGTAGTTAGTTACTTGCTCCTACATTTCAATATTGCGCTTACCATCAGGTGCCGGTATAGTCATAGCCAGTATAGTCACTTTGTCGTGTCAGTTAAAAATATCTTTTTAATGTATGCGGTTGTAAGGATTATTTTTTTGTCGGGATTTTCTTAATGTCACGGTATTTGTAATCACCGCAGCTATTATCTGCCTTAGTTTCCGATCACGATCTGAATACACCCTGTATATGTACATACATCCATAACCTCACGCCTGTATTCCCCAAAGGAGAGGGCAGAGGAAATTTTTTTCACCCACATTTCACCAGGTATCAATCCCGCGTAATAGGCGGCGAGCCTACTACTGAGAATTTCCTTGTGGAAAAACCCAATAAAACTTCGCCCGACTTGTGCCGCGAGGCAAAAATATCTTTGTTTTTTACATTTCTTACATTTTCTATTGTATTTTATACCAACATAAAAGTGTTACGATTATACCTTACGACATTCAGCAGTACGTATAAAATATTTAAAAATATTTCCAACATACTTAGTTCGATAAGTGCCCTGTTAGCTTCGAGTTTCCCGAATGGGCAATTTAACGAACTTTGTGTACTCGGCGTGGTGCTTTTTCATAATTATTTTGTTATTAGCCAACACGACGCTAGCAGCACCTGCTCTTGACGACGTTCCCCTTTTTTCCTCGTATATGAGAGATCGTGTTACTGTGTATATTGTTTTCATATTTTGTCATTAATATTATTAATGACTTTCACAGTGACTTATAACACACTTTAACGGTCAAGGAAAATAAAGAGAGTAATAGTTTACGAAAAGAAATATCTTAGGTGTATAGTCCTGCCATCCCGCACTAAAATAGCATGGACTAGGGACTAATTTCTTTTATCTGTAGAGGAGGTTTATACGCTACTTTAAATAAAGTAACTGAGAGGGTACAACTGAGAGGGTTTAGGTCCGCCAACCCGCACTAGGCCAGCGTGGTGGACTAAGGCATAAACACTCTCAGTTATAGAGGAGGCCCGTTTTCAGCAGTAGCACTGATGGGCTGATGATGATAAACAAAGTAATGGGAAGAAAAAAAATATTGCACTGGCGGACTTGTTACTGCTTGTACATTTTACATCACATTTTTTGAACTTTGATATTGAAATAAAACCCTGTCCACTATTTCAGTGTTGTAGGCGTGAATGTATATAAGTAAATCTATCTAGTCAGTAACTTAGTCATCACAAATTACATATCCCCATCCATAAGTGATATTACGCGAAGCACTAAACAAATTTAGCTAAAGCAAATATAATTTGAGTGCCATCAAAACACGCCTAAGGCCAGTCGACCCCTCTGTTAGTCATTCGTTGATAGAATACATATTCTTGTTTATATAAGAGGTATTTGCGTGGAAGTAATAATGCTATGCATGATGTATCCTACTTATATTAGGTTGAGATGTTTTTATAATGTTCCTTAAAGGCACAAAAATGGCAGAAAATAATCAGATGATATTTAGAAATGTAAAAGAAACTATTAGCACAGAGGACTGTCTGGAAACTTTCAGTAAAATAAAAAAAAATCTGGATAAAAAAAAACACTTACCAGATCATTGAATTAGAAATAAAATCTGTGATATATTAAACAAATACATAAAAAAGGCATATATTTTGTTGCTGCAGACCGTAAATTGTCTACCCACGTCAAGTGTATAAATTACAAGGGCCTAAAGTAACCTTTGGCTTGTTTCTCTCTGTCGCCATTTCTTATCTAGCTGACAACTATCTTAATTATCTTGACTCCATTAAGGGATCTGCCTTTATCGTCGACTTGTGGTGCGAGGGCTTAGAGGACGGATGTTGGTACAGTTTTATCTTCACTTGAGCTCGTTACATTGTTGGGCAAATCTGGTTCTTGAGTGACGAACCCTTCAACATTTTCTCTTAGGTAAATGCTGTTGGATGTATTAGTACCATCATTCTATATTATATGCGAAAGCAACGTTATGTGCTAGACTTTCACGCCTAAAACACTAGACTGATATTATTTTTTGGTCTGAAAATAAACGGAACTTTGAAATAGAATGTAGGTTGCTTTACTTATAAATTTGCGTTGGAGTCAAGCTGGGCCTAATAGCTAGTCAATTATACAACTTCTTATAAAAAGTAGGAAGTTTTCAAGTTTTAAAGTGTGAAGAAAATAGGCACCGGTGTATTTCTGCATCCGTGTTCCGCTATCGGTGATTGATTACAAAACAAGGGTGATTTGAAACCTTAAACTGAGCTAAGAAGACCTATTGCCATTTTAGGTTAATTTTGTTGAATCTTACTGAAACACCAATTAGACTTTTTTAGAAATCGAACTCAGGACCTCTTGATTGCATACTTACGCTTCGAAACTACGTGCTAATAAAGATAGAAGGGTAATAAAGGAGCAATAGTTCCCTGAATATGTGATCGACACGCTACGTTAACAACTGAGGTAATGATGCATGAGGCATAAAAGGCATTAAAAGTAATTGTCCCGAAAATTGATATCGCACCATGACGCTTTCGATAAGTATGCTCGGCGTTCCCAACATATAGGTAAGTAGATTTTATCCTTGTTAGTACGAGAATAAAGATTCCATGTTCTTCTTATAGGCAAACAATATCACTGAGTTTCGCTACAATGCGACTCAAACAGAGTAAAATTTATAGATAATTGACAATATTGTAGTATATTGCATAACTTTAGCTTGCTTTATCTTTTTTATAGTGAAAAAAAAAAACATATAAAAGACTGTTGATATCACGTGTGAAAACGCATAGGGTTCAAAAACAAAGAGTCGAAAAGAAAACAATTATAATTGACCCTCATTTGACGACAAATATGGCGGGCTGCCTTTGTCTGACTTTGTAAATTCGTTTGTATATTGTATTGAGTATTTCGTATTAATCAAGAATATTGAGAAATATTTAATTCAATTGAAGTAACCGCCTGCCTTATAAGTATTATGTTTATTGTTTTTCAAATCAAGAGATTTAAATGTAATACTGTCATAAATGTGCCATGTTAAAACAGAAACCAATTCATCCTTTCAACCGCGATGACAAAATACAAAATGACCGCGATAATGAATGGACATAAAGTTTTCGAATGGCCTCCCGTTATGGAGTGTTAAACGCGTTTGAATTTAGTTTAGAAAATAATTTAGTCGAAATTCAATTACGCCGGATCGAATTATGGGCACGACGCCCGCCATTTTGCTAAAACGCAGATATTAAAGCTTAGGTGCGCGTGGATATTTATATTTGATTTTCACGCACGAGTTTATAAGCATAAAGTTGTTAATATTAAAATACTATCTATACATCTATACACACTACATACAAATAAATAAAATTGGAGTGTCTGTTTGTAATATTGAAATAACCACTTTTTAAGAAATGCGTATGGATGTATACACGGTACATATACCAAAATAACGTTTTTTACAATTTGTGTCTGTCTGTCTGTTTGTTCCGGCTAATCTCTGAAACGGGTGGACCAATTTTAACGGGACTTTCACTGGCAGATAGCTGATGGAATAAGGAGTAACTTAGGCTACTTTTATTTTAGAAATTTTATTATTTTTATTAATGTAATGTAAATAAACAATTAAAATAACTATTACGCGCGGGCGAAGTCGCGGGCACAGCAAGTATATTAATATACTTGATGGCCTCGAGAATTAGGCGCGCGGTCGAGAATCTCAGCGGTCGCGGGTTTGACCCCGGGCACAAACCTCTGACTTTTCGAAGTTATGTGTGTATTCACAATGAATTATGATCACTTGTTTTAACGGCGAAGGAAAACATCGAGAGGAAACCTGCACACCTAAAAGTTCTTAGGAATTTCTTAGATGTGTAGTCCGCCAACTCGCACTAGGCCAGCGTGGTGGACTAAGGCCTCAACCCTCTCAGTTGTAGGAGAAGACCGTGCCCAGGAGTGGGGCGTATGTAATATGTATTTGGCCTGTGATGATGATAATTAAAATACTTTCAATAAAATATTACTGTAGATTATGTCCATACTATCCGATTATAAAAACAATGAAAAGGTACAGAATTCTGCAGTAAGTTAATATATGAAACATTTGCATAATAATTATTGAACGAAGTAAATACTAACATAATTTCAATAGTTTAGTTTAATAAATATTTAAAATATTTGGGTAGTAGTTTTCGAAATGTGTCTTAGTTTTTGAAAAGTGGTCTTTTGGAAATTGCAACAGTAATGAGCTGGTTCTAAATAAGGTGTGAAGATGGAGCTGAACTACTGAACAGCTAGAGATCCTTGGTCTATAATTATAATAATTTGACTTAGACATATATACAGGCAACACCGAGTATATAAGTCACATTGAAATTGTTATAGTAGAAAACAACTCCTCGAAGCCACCTCGCCAAATAGCGTAATAAATTGAATTGTATCGACTCACCCCGTAATGCCGAAGCCATTACGCTGAACGTTCTCGTAAACGACTTTCTTCTCAGACTCCGAGAAGTTAGAGCCGATGAATACGCCCACTTTTTTCCCTTTCAGCTGCATTGGATTGATGCCTGTTGGAAAAATTGGCCATTAATCTGTGGATCTATCCAAATGAACTTGTAAACCAGCTTCCAACAAAGCTACAAAACGAGCTTACTTCGTATAACATTACATATGAACTTAAAAAATAGTTTGGATGATATACAGCAGTGATGGCCTCGAGGTTTAGGCGCGCGATCGAGAATTTCGGCGGTCGCAGGTTCAAACCCCAGGCACATACCTCTGACTTTTCGAAGTTATGTGTGTATTCACAATGAATTATCACTTGCTTTAACGGTGAAGGAAAACATCGTGATAAAACCTGCACACCTAAAAGTTCTTAGGAATTTCTTAGGTGTGTAGTCCGCCAACCCGCACTAGGCCAGCGTGGTGGACTAAGGCCTAAACCCTCTCAGTTGTAGAGGAGGCCCGTGGCCAGCAGTGGGACGTATTTGGGCTGATGATGATGATGATGATTAAAAAATAGTTTTTTTGTCAAACACGTTTTTATTTACAAAGGACTAAGATATGAATAACCATGACGAATCTGTGAGTTATTTATTTCCACATTGTTTTCTGTGAGTTTGCGGTGTAATGCACGCGCGCTGTGCAACCTTCATTTTTTTTTTGGTTATAATAGATTTTTTCCTTCTCTTGTTCCTCTCTTTTACGTGTTGTTCCCTTGTAATGTAATGAATGTATTGTATAAAAAGTTGTATAATGTCGATGAATCAACAAGTATACAAAAAAAACCTTATGTGTTTTATGTTTACACTATATACAATTGAAAGAAAGAAAGAAAGTTTTATTGTTGGCTATAGGAAAAAACAGATACAAAGAACAAACAACCAAACCATTAGTAAATACAATTTACATAGCCAACAATGATCCCTTCATTCAGCTGTGTGCTGCAATTCCGCTTACACGGTATTGCAGCGCTGGTTTTCAATAAAGGGACCAAGTGACAAAGCGGGCGCTAGGTAGGCGTACTGATTTTAAACAATAATAAAAGTTAATAATATTACTATATTAAAATATACTATTCTTATATATTGCACTAGTCTAAATTAAATTAATAATAGCAAACGCTACACAACACAACATGAAAACTATATATAGGTACTTATTAATCGCGAAAAAAACAAAAAACAATAATATGTTTTTTTTACAACAATTGTAACAAAAATATGTCTTTTTATATAAATAAATTAGACAGATAGTCTTGGTACTTTGTTAACTTTGTTTGTTTCAGTAGTTAGTCCAAAGGGACATTTACGATGCTACGATATTAAGCAGCAACATTTAGGGGACTAGCCTATTGTTTGATTGGTCCCTTTTTAGACTTTGTGCTGCTTTTAAAAATTCCATAATGGAAAACTAGTGACATTTCCCCCGCCTACGCAATCAAACTCAGAACACGTACATTAACAAGGAGGTCAAAGCACATATTTTTAAATTAAACAAAATATTGATATAGTGTGTGTGTTTGCATGGTAAGGTTTTATAATTAAGGTGCAAATCCTTACCTGCATCAAAGATGGCGCTGTACGCATGTTCCAGAAGTTTCCTGCTCATCGGCTCCATGGTGCCGGCTTGCTTGTAATGGACTTTGAAGAATTGAGCGTCGAATTTTCCCACCCCGTTGACTTTGCCCAAATGCTTCGGTACTTCAGGGTGGTTGAAGTTCCAACGGGTGTCAATCGACGTCACCATGTCAACCTGTTACCAATATATACTTATACTCACAACCCTCACGTATCTTCGACAATTTCATAATTCGTCACCCACATTTCGTAATTAATTTCATCCGACGTAATAGGGAGCGAGCCCATTGCTGCTACTGGGAATTTCCCAATGGACAACATAACAACATTTTACCCTACCAGAGAATCGAACTTGGAACATTTCTATAGATCATCTCCGATTTTCGCCGCGAAATCGATGAAGCAGTCTACGTTTGTAGATCGATATCTATGAAGCAGGCTGCCATAATTTTGTCACGTAATAAAATATCACAACAGTCGAGCCTCTATTAATACTTCTCCGCAGTTAACATCTGCCATAAAATAATTATTGAAAATTACAAACAAAATTAAACTAAATTACTTGTAGCTTATACAACGGCAGCATAAGCAGCAATGGCCTCGAGGTTTAGGCGCGCCGTCGGGAATTTTGGCGGTCGCAGGTTCAAACCCCAGGCACACACCTCTGACTTTTCGAAGTTATGTGTGTATTCACAATGAATTATCACTTGATTTAACGGTGAAGAAAATGATCGTGATAAAACCTGTACACCTAAAAGTTCTAAGGAATTTCTTAGGTGTGTAGTCCGCCAACTCGCACTAGGCCAGCGTGGTGGACTAAGGCCTAAACCCTCTCAGTTGTAGAGGAGGCCCGTGCCCAACAGTGGGACGTATTTGGGCTGATGATGATTATACAACGGAGTTTTTAAATATGACGTATAAAATATAACATTAAGTATGTTGTTATAGAAGTCCAAATAAAAAAAAACAACTATCACAAGATTACATTTGGTGGAGAAACCAAACATACCTTTGCGTGAGCAAAGAGCCGTGAGGCCAGCTTCTAACAAAGTTATGAGGATTCTAAAATCTTTCTTCTAATATTAAATATTTTCCATAATCGGAAGTGTAATCTCTTACCTGATTGAAAAGGTTTTGCTTAAACTCCAAAACACTGTCGGAATTCGGGAAGATTCCGGATAACCCAGTGATAACAACTTCTTCGCCAGTCGGAGGTCTTGGTCCTACATCTTGGGAACCTGATGCTGCTTCTTGAGCCAACACAGTGTCTTGAGGAGTTGGAGCCATTTTTGGTATTTCGGTTAACGATTCAGGAAGGCGAGTACCGGATAATAGAATCGGCTTGCCGACTGCCTGATACAAAGAAGAACCGTTATTTATACTAAAACTTTTTGTAACGGGAAACATGCGTAGAATGGTAATAGAAATTTGCATAATATTGATAAGGGTTCCGTAAAAATTAAGTTTTTTTACACCATCAGCTCGGTTTGCTATCACCAGCGCAGTTGCTTCAATAGTTGGACGTAAAATCGTAGGAAATTAGTTAAATGTTAATGAAATACATAGTACCAAAATATGCTGCGTATTTATTGCATTGTATAAGCAGTGTTGGCCTCGAGGTTTAGGCGCGCGGTCGAGAATTTCAGCGGTTGCAGGTTCAAACCCCAGGCACACACCTCTGACTTTTTGAAGTTATGTGTGTATTCACAAAAAAACATCGTGATAAAACCTGCACACCTAAAATTCCTTAGAAATTTCTTAGGTGAGTAGTCCGCCAACCCGCACTAGACCAGCGTGGTGGACTAAGGCCTAAACCCTCTCAGTTGTAGAGGAGGCCCGTGCCCAGCAGTGGGACGTATTTGGGCTGATGATGATTTATTGGAAGGCTAGCGGAACACTCAAAACAGGTCAGAGATCTTGTTTTACTTGATTTAAAAAAAATACGTATAAGTTCTATAAAATAAAAGAATTTGACGTATGCGAACATAGCTAGGCATGTGGTACACTAAGGCCTCGAAAAAGTTATAATAGCGCTTATCTAGCAATACGATGTGTATGTGGCCGATGAAATAAGATTTAATCCTGATGAAAAAAAATATTATTTTAGGTAAAAAAATATTATTGTTGCAGATACTATTTTGTGGTTACTCTTAACAGCACATTAAGTTCTCAAGACACCACTCATAAATAAGCAAACAATATTTTATCTGTACGTAGCATTTTTATTCTTATCAAACACTTAGAAACGTAATTCTGACCCCAAACTTAGATTCAAGTCTTTTGTCATTGTTATTAAAAATTACGAGAACCTTTTCAGATTTTTTTGGACCACACAAATTGCTTTGGTGCGAGAATTGAACCCGCGGCCCTCGTTTTTAAGCCCTCGTACGGCTGTAAATGTCTTAAAATATCTATAAATAATTATCTATAATATGACATTAACGAAGGAACCCTAAAATAGACGAACTCTTGTGCATAAATTATCCACAAATTTAATTCGTGCGTTTATAAATCGGTCATTGTATTTTTTTAAATAAATATTTAGCTGACAGAATTTGAACTAAAGAAAGTTCAATTGCTTCAACCATACAAGTGTCTTTGCACCCATGCCATGCATAATAATGGAAGTTATTTTTTAATTCAGCATCTTTAACAAATATAATATGTTAAAAAGGGTAAATAGGGCAGATATTAAGGATTAAGAGATATCAAAAGGGAATAATTTCTCTAAAAACAATAGACTGGCTATTGCTTTATTCAGAGTATAAACAAACCATAATCGAAAACAATAACAGGTAATACTTAAGGTAGTTATCAATCGTCAACATTTTAATTTATTTTATGGGATTTTTTTGCGTCAATTCGATGTCCAATGTTTGCTATCATCTATATTACCTGTCCTAGTTTTCAGTTACGGTCTGTTTATTACGCATCTATAATGATAGAGAAACTATTTAGGTACTATTTAGCCTGACATAACCATGTTAAGTCAAAATCTATGGGACAAAAATCATACATCACGTCTTTAATTGTTACTTAAAAAAATAGTGATGGCCTCGAGCCTCAGGTATGCTATCGAGAATCTCGGCGGTCGCAGGTTTAAACTCCAGGCACACCCCTGTAACTTTCTGAAGTTATATATTCACAATGAATCATCATATTTTAACGGTGAAGGAAAACGTTGCGAGGAAACCTGCACATCTACAAGTTCTTAGGTGTGTAATCCGCCAACCCGTACTAGGCCAGCCTGGTGGACTAAGGCCTAAAACACTCTCAGTGGTAGATGAGGCCCGCGCCCAGAAGTGGGACGTATAATGGCTGATTATGATGATAATTGTTGTAACACGCTTTGTTGAATCTGCAAAACAATAACATCATTTCAAATTCTTTGAAGAAGATCTGCGGTAAAGACTTCTCATGCTTGTTGATTGACTAATAATAATAATAATAAATAATAAATACACCCAACAGTCACATACATAGTTCTGATCCCACACTAAGATACAAGTCTTGTGTCGTGGGTATCAGAAACTACGAGAGACTTTTCGGTCTCACATACACCCAGACCCGAAACAAATATTTGTGGATCACACAAACATTTGTCTCGGTGCGGGGATCGAACCCGCGGCCTCTCGTTTCGCAAGCTGGTGTCTAGCCAACTGCGCCACGGGGCTAATATGATGATGATGTAATATGATGTCAATATCCAAAACATTGAAAGACAGTATTTAGTTCCGTAAATAAAATGCGTGGCATTAACCCCGACGCAATTCGGGTCGACTTGTAAGAATTCTAATTCTAAATTTAAATTTGTTAATGAAATATTCAAACATTGAAGTGCAAACGCCTATTTTTAAATGTTTTAAAAACAGGAAGAGGTCCTCAATTTAATTTTTTTTTTTATGTTTGTTACCTCAAAACTTTCGACTGGGTGAACCGATTTGGATGATACTTTTTTTATTTGAAAACTGTACTTTCTCGTGGGGTCTCGTTTTAATTTAGTCCAGGTCTGACAATGGCATCCATGACAAAATCATAAAAGTCTTAAATTTGAATTAATTATGTGCACGACAAATGGACGTATAACTCAATATTACGCTAACCAATTTCGACGATTCTTTCTTTATTGGAAAGGATGCACTTCAGATTCAGTAAAAATAAAAAAATAAAACAAACAAAACCGACATAAAAAAAATATTTCAAAACAAATTAATATGCACTAAAAAGTAGAAACAATTAATTGCGTATTCTTCTGCAACTTATTTGTTTTTAAATAGTTTTTTGAAGTAGTTTTTTTTTTGTTATGTAGTAAACGAATATAAATACCACAATTTTAATTAAAAGATAAATTATATAGATTTTGAGTATAATGAGATAGAAAAGTGAAGTCGTGTGGCTCAATTCTGGTCAAACTATCTACTATTTCTTTTAGATATAAATGAATCATCACATTATTCACAATTCAAATTAAATAAATAGTAATATATAGTCGTGATGGCCTCGATGTTTAGGCACGCGGTCGAGGATCTCAACGGTCGCGGGTTCAAACCCCAGGCACACACCTCTGACTTTTCGAAGTTATGTGTGTATTCACAATGAATTATCGCGTACTTTAACGGTGAAGGAAAAGATCGTGATGAAACCTGCACACCTAAAAGTTCTTAGGAATTTCTTAGGTGTGTAGTCCGCCAACCCGCACTAGGCCAGCGTAGTGGACTAAGGCCTAAACCCTCTCAATGGTAGAGGAGGCCCGTGCCCAGCAGTGGGACGTATATGGGATGATGATGAAATAGTAATAAACAACCAACAGTCACATACATAGTTCTGACCCCACATTAAGATACGAGTCTTGTGTCGTGGGTATCAGAAACTATGAGAGACGAAACATGGCTAGAGTACGGTGGAGTAGGCAGAGGTGCATTTCTGCACCCACATTTTGCCAAGTATGTATCAGTCCCACGTAATAGAGGGCGGGCCTATTGCCGTTTTTTTGGCACATTTCCAGACTCCGTGCTGCTATTGAGAGCTTCCTAATGGAACCCGGGACCACTAGATCGCACGGCACATACTTGAGCCGCGAGACCACGAGGCAGTCAGCACGAGGAGACGTTTATAAGAAAATATAGCTATAATAGGCAGAAGTCAAGAGTAAATTAGGGTTTGGGAAGTGTCGGATCGTTAAGGGAACCGCAGGCTGAGTGCTGTTTTACTGCAGTTTTATGGGAACGGGTTCACGTGACTGGATGATGTGGCTTTAATATTGCTGTTAAAATAAATTTTCGTTTTGGGAGATTTCCCTGTACATTCAAAGTAATAGGTAAGGTACTATAACATTTATTTTATGGCAGAATCTAAATTATGTGTAAAATTCTACTAATTCGAAACTAAACGACAAGCCTTGTGTCGTGTGTATCAGAAATTTTGAGAGACTTTTTGGTTCCACATTTCTGTAGTAAAAACTTCTAAATATATTAAAGTCTAGTAGTCAAGGATGATTGCAATTCGCTAATACTTTCATAAAATGTATTTTTTTATTACTTTCGGCTATTAAACTTTACGATATTAAATCTTCAAACCTCAAATGATTTCGTTTGAGCCGAGTCATATAGAATTCTAATATCGTATTACATTCGAAAAACGTCACGGTGACGTATTTATGAAAGTAATGTTGTATTAAAAAACCCATTAGTAAATTACTTTGTAGACATACTAACTGATGTGGTACCACTACCATAGCGATAATTGATGTAAAATCTATTGCTTTTTTTGTTTTTACTGTGACCTTCGATTGCCTTATTGTCAATTTTTCATAACAAATCGCGTGCTATCAAAAAATCCTACAATCAATTCCAGGGCAAACAAAATCATCTGCAGCAAATACACAGGGCAGTAGCCCTCGATATTGGCCCTATCCCACCACACACCCGCCACTGAACTCCTGTGCTCCAGGATCAACAGCGGCACGCACAGTAATGACACCGAGCAATGAAGCTCAGCGGATCTAAGGGGACCTAAATTTGTCATAATCCCGCAACGAAGTTAATCAGAAAGACAATATAAGGAGGAGTTGAAAAACAAAGAGTTGTTCACTTCCCTTCATAGCAAAGCGGGTGACAAAACATGGAGCTATGAGGTTTTACCCTCACATAAAAAAGACAATTACATTTAGTGATATTAGACGCAAGTAACGTGGAACTGATACCATCATCATCTTCATCATCAGCCCATATACGTCCCACTGCTGGGCACGAGCCTCCTCTACAACTGAGAGGGTTTTAGGCCTTAGTCCACCACGCTGGTCTAGTGCGGGATGGCGGACTACACACCTAAGAAATTCTTAAGAACTTTTAGTTGTATAGGTTTCATCACGATGTTTTCCTTCACCGTTAAAGTACGTGATAATTCATTGTGAATACACACATAACTTCGAAAAGTCAGAGGTGTGTGCCTGGGGTTTGAACCCGCGTCCGTCGAGATTCTCGACCGCGTGCCTAAACCTCGAGGCCATCACGACTTGATACTGAACCGATACCACAACACCTACGAGTATACCTACCACTTTGAGCTTACAGAGGTGAATGTTTTCATCAACAATCTGACTGTTTTGATATGCGTAATGATAACTTCAGTCCTAGACTCAACTACAACTGTCAAGTTAGTATATTCGTAATGTCCGGTAATCTGCTAATGGTTCGCCACTCACTATAAATCTGGCAGACACAAACTGCATGCAGTTAATTAGTTAGATCCGGTCGCTGCAAGTAGGGACGTAATATTTGTCATAGATTAAACACGTCGGAATGTGACGTCCCATTCATAATTACGTTTGGGAGCAGTATAGTTGAAATATGAGTAGGTAACTGTATTAAACTTTGCTGTGGATTGTAGAAATGGTCTTTTCGACTGTGGTTAACAGTGTCTTCAAAAAAAATATTTAGCATCACTGACGCTACAGGTCAGTAAGAAGCTAAGGAACTAAAACGTCATATTATACGAAATTCTACAACATACAAATACCAAGTCGTGATGGCCTCGAGGATTAGGCACGCGGTCGAGAATCTTGATGGTCGCGGGTTCAATCTTAGGCACACACGTAACGATTTAAATCTTCTCAGGCTGCAATAAAAAATAATATTACTGATACATACTTGCATACATACGAGTACAAAATATTGCCCTGTAAAGCGTTATTTAGTATGAAAATCTCCCCGATAAACGGGAATAAAATCGACCCCTACGCAGAAACAATAACACAATTACCGGGAGCAGAAATGCACCTCTTTCCACTTCCTCGGGGATACAGGCGTAGATTGCGTTCGTATTAACTGCAGTCTGTACTTTGTAGGCAAACTGAGCACGACTCTCTCAGAGTCTTATCACGTTTAGGCATAATTCACTTAACTGCGCATCGCTCGATATAATCTTGGTGAGCACAAATCCCTCGGGAATACCGGCAGCAGTAATTTTGCGGTAAGTAGGTGTCTACAGTTTGAGATTAGGTACCGTCATTGTTATGCTAATTTATTATTTATTACTGAGGACAAAGGGTGCACGGAGATTTATAAGCACAAGTAATTATTGCAGTTAATTGTATAAGATGTGTTTATTCTCTTGAAAGGAGCAGGAGTGATATAGGATAAGCAAACTGATTAAGTTCGCAGGAGGCAAATTTTTTTTTTTTTTTTTTATAAGTACATACATCAATTTTAACTAGTCTATAAAAATCAGACAAATAAAATGTAAATAAAAGCCTACATTTCAATCAGAGTTGTTTTAAGTCGGTGTCCAAATTAAACTTTTTTATAAAACTAATCATAGTCTTGGTCTAATCTGTAGCAATTTTTTTTTTTATTATTACGTATTTATATTATTTATATTTCATATTATTTTTATGTTTTGTTACAGCGCGTTCGTGGATGTTTTAAGTTTAATATTAAAGCTGCTAGCGCCATCTAGTTATATTTGGGGTAATCACAGCGAAAGGAATAATATTATTATGTAGCTTAACGTAAATTTCTTAAACCGTGAACGGCTATGAAACTCTTCGAACAATTTAACCGTAGCTTGAAGTTTTAAAATACTTTGTGTACTTTAAATAAAATCTATACTTGCATATTTATACATAATATTATATTATGTTTCATAGTTTGAATCAAGGGCTTTAAATATATATATGTAGGTATATGATGTGCGGTTGACTGGAATAGTTTTGATTCTTATCGTAAGAAAATTGCGAACTACGGTCTATGAAAATTTAAATTGACATAAGAAGTTCAAATTTTAATAATTTTTTTGTTCGAGATTTAAGCAGCCATCATTATGAGTAACAGCAAATAATTAATTGTTTTATTTATTTATTTATTTATTTAATATGCTTTATTGTGCACTACATACATAAATAAAAATTAAATTAAAGCTACCTTATAAACTATTGTGCCACAAAGGGCGGTCTTATCGCTATTTGCGATCTCTTCCAGACTACCCAGAAAAAAAAAAAAAAAAAGTATATAAAAGGGGTGGTCATGGAAATTAATTAAAATAATAATAATAAAAATACACAATAAACAAAAACTAAAAAGCATTAATAAAAAAAAAATAATAATAATTAAAACTAAATACACAAATATATTTTTAAATTAAAAAGATTATAATGAGTAGTGTGCTTTAAGTCTAGTCTTAAAAGAAGACAAGGATTTTGCTTGCCTTATAGATAGAGGAAGTTCGTTCCACAAGCGAGCAGCATGGACTGAAAACGAATTGCCAAGAAAAGAGGAATTATGCTTGGGAATCTCTAATGACAAATTCTCTAGTGATCTAAGCGGTCGTGCATGGGTATCGCTTAGGAAATGGAATCGTTCCTTCAGGTAGGAGGGGGAAGAAGGAAGGAAAAGAATACGATAAAGAAGAGAGAGAATACGAGTATTTCGGCGAAGGCGAATAGGTAGCCACTTGAGTTTAATTCGAAATTCAGAGACGTGGTCATATTTGCGAAGTCCAAATATGAACCTAATGCAAAAATTCTGGAGTCGCTCAAGTTTTTCAAATTGGGCCTCGGTCAGATCGAGATAGCTAGCATCACCATAATCAAGGACAGGTAAAAGGAGAGACTGAGCAAGTGCAATTTTGGTGGGAATAGGTAGGAAATTCCGAAGTCTTCTCAAGGACCCCGCTGCAGCAAATAATTTACGGCTGACTTCATGGAGTTGGGGACCCCAGGATAAGTTATTGTCAAAAATTATACCCAAATTCTTGACTTTATCACTATAAGGGATAACACAACCGTCAAATAGAATTTGGGGTAGCAGTGTGAAATCAATCCTGGAAACTATCCTGGGGCTGCCGATAATAATGACTTGGGTCTTGGATGGATTTACTATTAACCCATGCGACTTACTCCAATTAGCTATACTAGTAAGGTTCTTGTTAATTGACATGATAGCCTCGTTCACCCTGTCTAGGGGAGCATGGTAATAAATCTGCAAATCATCTGCATATAGATGGTAGGAGGAAATGAGTTGATCAGAGATAGAATTAATAAATAATGCGAAGAGTAAAGGAGATAAAACGCCGCCCTGAGGGACACCAGCAGTCGTATTGCTCCATGATGAAACAGAGTCATCCAAACGTATGCGCTGCCGACGCCCCATCAGGTAATTATGAAACCAGTCAATTGCCGTTGGAGATATGTTAAAAGAACTCAAAGTACACAATAATACTTCATGGTCAACAGTGTTAAAAGCATTACTAAAGTCAAGCAAAGATAGCACTGTTAACTTTCCGTTATCCATGGCTGCTCGGATGTCATCCGTGATATGCACCAGCGCCGTAGCAGTACTATGTCCATGTCGAAATCCAGATTGGAAAGGATTTAGGAGTTTATTCTTATTAAGAAAGGAATTAAGCTGTAGATAGACTACGTTTTATTGCTTACTATTAAAAAACTACTATTTGATGCATTTGATATCGCAATGAACATTAACGCACAAAAACAAATTATTTTATTTAAACCTCCTACCATGATTACAACATTAATTACAATGAATTACTGTAATATTTACTTCGCAAAATGTTGTTACTCATCACAAAAACAAACCTCTTCATCATAAAGCTGAAGTTATTTAATCACGACCTCCAATAACGACATCCACAAAAAATATCCAGAGGAGAATAATGGAAACTCATCGTCTAAATTCCTTTATATTTCCATTTCTACGCTATCGTGCAAATTAAAAGTGCTCACACGCGCCCTCAGCGTAATGATCCAACTGGTAGCAATAATTATTCCCGTCATTATCTCGAAAACACTCCACTGTTTAATTTTAGTTGAGCGGGAGGACTTTCCAAGTGTATTTTCAATTAATATTCTAGTATTGTGCAGTGATACGCGGAATGCTTATCGAGCCGTGAGAAATGCAGTTGGAATTTTAATTTTCGTCTTTTAGGGCAACGTAGTGTAGTATTGGGGGATTTTGGTCACCACGCTTGGCAGGCGGGTTGGTGACCGCAGTGGCTGGAATGCTTAAGGAATGGTTAAGGGCTGCTCCAGACCGGGATGGTTGGCGTCTACTTGGGGAGGCCTTCATTTAGAAGTAGGCTGAGAATCAGAGGCGGTGCTTCCATAGAAGCCCAAGAGCGTAACACATTAGTTATGTTATGTCTAGTTTATAATGTTTTACGGTGGGGTCAGGATATTCACATTTAGATTATGTCAAATTGCTTTTGTTAAAGAAATATTAAAAGCTAAAAGATTATATTATTCGGAATTTTGTAAGGCAAGCTTGACTTTTGGGCTTCTATAGAAGTGCACTGCTAAAAATAGTGTAGTGTAAATAGTATATTTACTGGAAAAATGACTACAATTAGGTATCTGTCATCAGTCTTCTCAATCAATCCGGTCAATGACGGTTATTATTAATACAAGCTGATATCGATACATTACAAGTTTAATATATATTTTGGATCTGGGTGTTTTTGAGACTTAATTCTCTCGTAGTTTTTGATACGTACCGCACAAGACTTAATCTTAGTGTGGGGTCAGAACTACGTTTGTGTCTGTTGGGTGTACTGATTTATAAAAAGTGATACAATTCTGTGAACCCAAAGTTTGTGACGACTGGCATACAATATCAGGAATTAGCCGGTTATAATAACACTAATGGATGAAACTCTAATGCACTTGACGCTATAAATTATACGATACGATACACCGAGTTCGATTGCTAGTGCTATAAAACTAAATATTTAATTGGGACAGCAGCCCATATACGTCCCACTACTGGGCACGGGTCTCCTCTACCATTGAGAGGGTTTAGGCCTTAGTCCATCACGCTGGCCTAGTGCGGGTTGGCGGACTACACACCTAAGAAATTCCTAAGAACCTTTAGGTGTGCACTGTGCAGGTTTCCTCACGATGTTTTTCGTCACCGATCAAGTAAGTGATAATTCTTTGTGAATACACACATAACTTCGAAAAGTCAGAGGTGTGTGCCTGGGGTTTGAACCCGCGACCGCCGAGATTCTCGACCGTGCACCTAAACCTCGAGGCCATTGCTGCAGAATTACGACTACAGAAACGTTTTGCCCTCTTGTGGTCAGATTGCAGCCGTTGCGAAAGCGATGATTGGAGTTGGTTTTCTGGAGGATCACAATACCTACCTGCAGGTATGAACGTATCCGCAGAGAAAACTGTCATCTTACAGAAGGTGTTTGCCTTGTCAGTTTTCATCAAAACCATCAAATTTACCGTCTGCCCAACACTTACGCCCTCACCTGGAAAAAAGTTCATAGAAACTACAGGCCGAATTTCTATAAAACTAGACCTCTTTATTTCATTACTTTATCTTACAATTACGCTAAAATTTTACAGAGAATCTCTTTAAAAAAACTCATAATACGCAGTCAAAGCCGACCATTTACACAGAACTGCACAAACCCATTTTAATTTCGAAAGCACACATCACATTCAAAACTAACAAAGCATCAAGCCAACTAAACCTAACATGCCATTAACAAATTAAATCCACATGCGATGAAAATCACAAGTTCTTCAATGTGAAACAGTCAGGGCCGAACCACACGATGAGATAGTAAATTATAATACATTTATTAACGCTAGATAATCATTTGAATTAGTATCGAAAGAAGAATGCAGAAATATTTTTAAAGCTATTGTGTCTGTTAGTTTGTGTCTGGTAGCCACAGCCCCGTGGCGCAGTTGGCTAGACACCAGCTTGCGAAACGATAGGCCGCGGGTTCGATCCCCGCACCGAGACAAATGTTTGTGTGATCCACAAATATTTGTTTCGGGTCTGGGTGTTTGTGAGACCGAAAAGTCTCTCGTAGTTTCTGATACCTACGACACAAGACTCGTATCTTAATGTGGGGTCAGAACTATGTATGTGACTGTTGGGTGTATTTATTTATTTATTAACTTTGAAATTCTTTAGATAAATTTTCCTTATACCTTCATAGGGCCAATATTTGTTTGCCAAGTTTTTGTCATGGATTCCACTTCGCCTACACATACATACATATATATTTATATCATGCTTTCAAAAGTTTCAACAATAGGATATCTTTAATATAGTTTTCGCGTTTAAAGGCAAAATTCCTCGAATAATAAAATAAGGTAGGATTTTTTCTTATATGTGTTCTAAATTTCATCTAGGAATTATCTGTCGTTCACATTTTTGGAAGCTTAACAATTATCAAAATAAGGTCCAAATAAATTATCGAAGTTACAAAGAAACAATTGTCCATTTATTAAAGACGAACAAAGTACATTCTAGACTTTAGATGCTGTCAATTAAGCCAATAGACATTTCTTTACAAATAGTTATTAAAAACTGTATTGATGAATCTAAAAAAAACACAATAAGGTAATTTATTTTATAATTTCGTTATTTTTATAAATTGTGACCACCCACTCTATGCTTCTGATCACTCCAGTCCATCTAATAATTGCCTGAAAGAAATCGCCGAAGGCGATAAAGTCGCCATTATTGTATCTAATGTTGTAATGTTACGAATGGGTACATTGTTCTTTTGTTTTGTTATACGATAAAGCATAAATAAATAAGCTAAGTCAAGAATTGCCCCCAAAAACACATTATAAGACCGTAATCCTCATAAACAACATAACTTGTTTCATATGAAGCTTACGACAATATTATCTGTCACAATAGTATCTCAAATGGACGCTTAGCTTTATCATTATTTGAATTCAACCCTAGATTGTTGGTAGTAAATTAATTAATTCTCAGGTAAGTGTCTTGTTTCGGCATCTCGTATCTGATATTCTGAGAGGACCGCTGTTTGCTTTTTACTGTCGTCAGATACCGGTAATTGTGAGCCATTGTGCTAATACTAGTCGTGATGGCCTCGAGGTTTAGACACGCGGTCGAGAATCCCTACGGTCGCGGGTTCAAACCCCAGGCACACACCTCTGACTTTTCGAAGTTATGTGTGTATTTACAATGAATTATCACTTGCTTTAACGGTGAAGGAAAACATCGTGATGAAACCTGCACACCTAAAAGTTCGTAGGAATTTTTTAGGTGTGTAGTCCACCAACCCGCACTAGGCCAGCGTGGTGGACTAAGGCCTAAACCCTCTCAGTTGTAGAGGAGGCCCGTGCCCAGCAGTGGTACGTATATGGGCTGATGATGTGCTAATACAGATGATCTTGATGGTAATGATTTTGGGAATGAGCATAAAATTGTTTCATTGTTGTCACAAAGAGATGATTAGTTGGTGAAGTTTGAAGTTCTATAACGGGTGTAAAAGACCGTGATTGAAATTAAGACTGGCAATAATTACGGTCATTATAAATATATTGAAGTTTGAAAAAAACCCGACAAAATATGAAAAATTTGACGTTTTCCTAACATCCTTAAGTATTAAATGTATGTGGTGTTTAGAAAAACGTCATCATTTTTATTTTTTGCCGGGATTTTTATTAACGTCAATATATTTGTAATCGTGATGGCCTCGAGGTTTGGGCACGCGGTCGAGAATCTCGACGGTCGCGGGTTCAAACCCCAGGCACACACCTCTGACTTTTCGAAGTTATGTGTGTATTCACAATTAGTTATCACGTACTTTAACGGTGCACTAAAACCTGCACACCTAAAAAAAAGTTCTTAGGAATTTCTTAGGTGTTTAGTCCACCAACACGCGGCCAGCGTGGTGGACTAAGGCCTAAACCCTCTCAATGGTAGAGGTGGCCCATGCCCAGCAGTGGGACGTATATGGGCTGATAATGATGATGATGATGATTTGTAATCACCGTATACCTGTCTTAGTTTTCGATCAAGATCTTTTTAAACCCTCTATATGGATATATGTATGTGAAAATTTTTTATAGTGAATATTTCCAAACAATGACTGTTTCAGAGTATATATTTCTCATTATAGGGCACATAAACATTCAAAACGTTATGCCCGATGTGTAGGAAGATATATTTCTGTACCTATCATGTTTTCTCTGTTGTGCTTTAGTCTCATGCAGTGGGTGGCGAACTATTGTAACTGACACTAACTAGGCAAAAATAGTTTCCATGGTTCATGCTAACAATTTAAAACAACGCTTTATCTCCAACAAACACGAAGAATACAGATGAAAATAAAACCAGCAGACGTGAATAATTCGATTCTAATAATTTGTTATTCTCACTGACTTTCGACAGGGAAAAGTCACCTGGGATAACTTCCAGGAATATTCAACGCTAAAGTCGAACGTCTCGACATTAATAAGACAAAAAGAAGTTAAATTCCCTATTTGAAAAGCTAAAAATTTCGTCCCAGCCAAACCGCAAAGTTATTACAAAATAGGGGCCATATTTTTTGATTGACGTTTATTAATTTTCATAATTTTCCCGAGTTCACCTCGATGTTAGGAATGTTTTAATTTCGAGGGAGCAATTTCGGCATTGCTAAGTTTTTTCGGTTTAAAGACGATTTGGATCTGACGGGTTTGCTTCATGCTAATGTTTTTAGTATTGTATTTGTATCTCGATTACCTCGAGGTTTAGCCACGCAGTCGAGAATCTCGACGGTCGCGAAACCCCAGGCACACATGTTTGACTTTTCGAAGTTCATCATCATCAGCCCATATACGTCCCACTGCTGAGCACGGACCTCCTCTACAACTGAGTGGGTTTAGGCCTTAGTCCACCACGCTGGCCTAGTGCGGGTTGGTGGACTACACACCTAATAAATTTTAATGTTTTCGAAGTTATGTGTATATAAACAAAGAATTATCACATACTTTAACGGTTAAGGAAAACATCGTGCTGAAACCTGCACTGTGATTAAAAGTTCTTAGGAATTTCGTAGGTGTGTAGTCCGCCTACCCGCACTAGGCCAGCGTGGTGGACTTAGGCCTAAACCATCTCAGTTGTAGACGAGGCCCGTGCCAGCAGTGGGACGTATATATGGGCTGATTAGTGAATGAATGAATAACTCTTACGCCCAGCCCGTATGTCTAATAGGCAGACGGATGTGCATTGGCATTTGTAGAGCCTATGTACTTACAAGCAATGTATTAGATGCCCTTTGGTTATATACCTAACCGTTGCTTATAGTTTTTGACTGAACATTCATATGCACATACGTCATACATACACATTCACGCCTATATCCCTTTCATTAGTTGGCCGAGGTGCAAGTCTGCACCCACGTTTCGCTACGTGTGTTATAAACCCTGCGTAAAACGGGACGAGCCTATTACTGTTATTCGGGCACATATCCAGATAGCTTGCTGCTACTGAGAACTTACTAATACAATATTAAAATAACATTTTGCCCGACCCGGGGATAGAGCTCCAGATCTTTAGACCATACAGGACACACCTGTACCGCTAGCTCATCAGCCAGTCATTCTTTAAATATATTTTCAAATTCTCCAATCCCCAGTGGATTCTTTTGACAATGTCAGATGACGCCAACAAAATAAAAAAAGTAAAAATCACCCGGCAACAATCAGAAGTAGCAGTTACAAAAATGTTTTTCGAGTCGACGAGAATGTTTCCTTATAAGTTTGTGTAATTAACGTAGTTAAGGAAAGTTGCCTACGTGTTATTTGTTATATTAATGCTACAAGTTTGTTCGCGGAAAGGTGAGATCGTCACGTACCGAATCGATGGAGCGGATTCTTAAGGTGTACAGTGAAAAAGTGAACTGAAACGTTTTGTGCATATAGACTTTTGAAATGTTGAATTGAAAAATAAATACACCCAACATATTATGTACATACATAGTTTTGACACCACATTAAGATACGAGTCTTATGTCGTGGGTATCAGAAACTACGAGAGACTTTTCGGTCTCACAAACACCCGGACCCGAAACAAATATTTGTGAATTACACAAACATTTGTCACGTGGCGGGTATCGAAACCGCCGTCTCTCGTTTCGCAAGCTGGTGTCTAGCCAACTGCACCACGGGGCTGTGAATGCTGAAGCACAAATTTTTGATTATGAAATTAAGCCCTGAAACCCTTATAAGGACCCTTATTGATCTTAGGAAGTATAATGACCTTAGACGATATACTTGGGACTAAGTGATGAACCAATTTCCTCAGTCAGCTTTGTACAGTGAAAAACTGAATTCGAATGATGATGGGGCACAGACTTTAGTGATTCTAAAGTTGCCTCATGGTCTTGCGGCCTAATGTGGGCTGTGAGAAATACGAATGAAGTCCATATTAATATGTAAAGACGTATCCCGAATTAGAACCGCAAGGAAAACTATTTATAAAATTATCATTCTAGGTAGATATTTTAGTTTGTAGTTTTTTTTTCTGTCATTTTAATAATAAATCTAACCATAGTCTTGATAAGAAACATAAAAATCCAGATATCCACGTAAAGCATTTATTATAAAATTTTAAGATACAACTTCATGGTGACATTAAATCTAATCATGAGAACGTGTCTGTTATTAATTACAACATGGGCGTGCTTACTACCGCATTAATTCTTAATTCTGTCAATAGATGGAGTTGGTAGGGTGATAATATTACATTCATGAACATTATTAAAATTCCTAATTATATTCCAACTTATCTACTACTTTATATTATAATAATTTATACTTACTCTATATTTATACTGTATAAATTATTCAAATAACGTCTGTGATTTTAATTAAAAATGTAATGCACTGTAATAAGTTGATAGAAAATTTCGTAATATTTTTTTTATACAACATCGGTAGTATAGTAATCAGTAAGTACTCGTATGTTATGTGTTCAAGGTCCATTATACTTCGACAAGTTTCAGTGATGTGGTTATTAAGAATTAAAATAATGCTGGTAAGACATAGAAACAGAATGCGACTCCACCAATCATATCGGAATTCCAGGCTTCTGTGTGTAAAAATTTGTTGACAATATACACATATATAAACTCCCGCCTGTTTTCCCCGAAGGGGTAGGCAGAGGAGCACTTCTACACCCACATTTCGCCCGGTATGTATCAGTCCCACGTAATAGGGGGCGAGCCTATTGCCGCTTTTCGGGCACACTTCCAGACTCCGTGCTGTTACTGAGAATTTCCTAATGGAAAAACCCAATAACACTTTGCCCGTCCCGAGAATCGAACCCAGGACCCCTAGATCGCACGGCACATACTTGTACCGCGAGACCACGAGGCCCAATATTGTTGACAATATTTATTTAAAAATAAAAACTAAATATTATGTTTTTTTTTCTACTATCACAGGTCTTGTTTACTATTCACAATGTAATTATTTATTTATTAATACACTGTGATACAAAAATATATTATTCTCTTCAACAGTTCGTACGGAAATTCATATTCCAATTTTTTAACTCAGTTTACGGTAAGCAAACGGCCGGCGGGTCACTTGTCCTATCAAATTAATTTTTGATCACTCATGGCCGTTTCATGGTTGAGAGCAATTTTAAAAATGTATCAGTATTTCAGGTTGCCCTCAGGTGGTTTTCCATTTATTAAAGAGACAACTCTGATTTTATTCGATTTTAGGGGGAAAGAATTGTGTTGTGAATATTGAAACAGTCGTTTGACATTTTTATTTTATTTTATTTTATCTGGGAAATACACAGAACAATCACAATCAAAAATATAAAATAAAAATATAAAACACAATCCAAAACAATTTCCACTTATAGGTAATATGAAATATGAATATAAATATAATGTATTTGAGTAATTGTTCATTTATTAACATTAAAATGGTGATATTTGAATGAATAACGACAAAATACGTTTTTTTTGTTTTGAATACCTACGCACTTTTGTCTGTGTCACTGCGGCTCAGAATCGGTCGACCACTTGTGCCGGGGCTAGCTAAATGTACACAAATAATAAAATTTCGATCAGCTTGTCCATCGGTCTGTGTAATTCATATTTTATTTTTAATTTAATATAGCAGCTATGTTAGAAAAAGATGGACTCACTGGTATAGTCTACTGCTTAGATAGCAGTCCTGAACTGATAAAAAATCAAATTCAAACATACACAAGTCTTTACGATAGTAATAAGCACCAGATCGCTATTATTTCCCATTTGTATACTCAATCAACGAAAAGAAAAGATGCTATTGAACTCCAGGAAGAACTACAGACAGTCAACGATTGGACGAAAAAAGTTGATACACTAATCAAAAAGGTCTCTGGTTTGTCATCACATACATACATACATACATACATATGAGGTTACTAGCTGAAGCAGCCTACAGAAGACTAAGATTAGCTGCAAAATATGAACGTACTGTTAATATTGCGATCGAAACTTGTGCTTATAAAGGGTATAGCTCAAGAAGCATTGCAGCTCAGAGAAGATTATGGTCATTATAGCGTTAATAAAGTCCAAGTATTTCATATAAAAAATGACTACTCAACAGCACCGTCTGATTACAAAGTTGCTGATATTATCAATAAACATCTCGAATTTGAACTTTCAAATAAAATGAAAAACCAAAGCCCATGTGACGAGTATTATAAAATGCCATAAAATTCAATCGTTTGTCGAGTTAATTTGAAAAACGGCCAATAATTTTTTTATTCATTTTTTTCTATAATTTACTTCGAATGATTATATCAGCTCCACACGAAATATGAACACGTCGCATTGCTGGACACAGGCCTTCGCCCTTCCGTTCAATTAAAAGGGGTAAGACTTTTATTCACCACGCTGGTGAAACGCGAGTTGGCTTACTACACAGCGAAGAATTTCTCTCGGGGTTTTTTTGTTGGTTCAGGTTTCTTTCCGATAATTTCCTTCCCAGTAAAAATCTGTATATTTTAATACACATACATATTACTGAAATTATTGTCCTTGAGGGGTGTATAGAAGGCAGTTGAGCTTAAACATAAATGAGTATTTTACGTAGAAGTTAGTAAAAAGGCAAAAATGGTTGCCGACAATTTTTTGCATTTTAAAAGAAACAAAAAACACGAAAGCGACACTGTCCTCGTGGAATTAAGAAAAAAAACTTATAATGTACAGTCAAGCAGATATATCCGTAGCCGTACCGCGGTAGATAAGTGACCGAACTCAGTTGCCCAGTTTCAAACGTTATCATTGGAGCGATCTCGTAAATTTTTCCCAATCTCTAGCACGGTTCCGTCTTGCTTTTACACTGAGGTGGAGTGCCCCTTAACAAAATGCGAAATTGAAAATGCTGGCAGCTATGGCCGTTAATATTTATGTTTGGAAATCTCCTTGCTTGAAAATTTGTAATGAGAATGTTTCAATATATCTATGGTTGTTGATTGTTTATGGGGCTATCTATGGTTGTCGTCCATAGATAGCCCCAAAGTAGGTACTCAGTCTTTTAGTGGTTAGTTTTTTTTTACATATTTTTAAACATTGTTTTCTGGGGGGCAGTGCGTATAGAATATTGACAGTGAAAAATTAATAGAAATTATCAGATGGTCCAATGGTCTGTCTATTATTTAAAGCATAACAAACTCGGATAATTTAAGAAAAATGTTTTTGTGCTGCAAGACAAATTTAGTTTCAATAACCAAAATAAGACATCTTTTTCAAGCAGCATAAAAAAACCTGAAATGAAAGAATATTGTGTTGCTAAATTTTAACATTTTTATGTTTTAAATCCAGGAAGTAGATGTGGATTTTATTATGTCAGCTTTAACTGTAAAATGCGATGTTGCCAAGTTTCATTGAAAAAAAAAAAGTGATTTGTCAAACATTTTATGCATTAAATATCTGGCGAAACGTGTCGCAGCAATGCACTTCTGCCTACTTTTCCAGGGGTACTAGCCAGTGGCGTGCCTAGGGTCTCTAGCTAGGGCAAGCCCAAATTTTTATTACGGTTTTTATAGTGTATTTTTTTGGTCCAGAAAGTCAGAGAACTAATAAATAATATACCTACCGCAAATTATTTACATTTAAGATTTTGACATTTTGATGTGGGTATATTATAGTACTGGCCTAACAAAGAAATAATTATTTGTCGCTAGTGATAGTTAGTACCAAAAACCATAAAATGTCGGCGAAAATTATTAGAACAACAATATGTCCAAATTGTGCACAAACGTCGTGTCTCTCTAAATTTGAATGCGAGATGTTATAATATAGACACGGAATATATCATATTGAATTTTATTAGACAAATAACTCGACTCGAATTGGTTTCAAACCACATAATTAAAAAGTAAACAGTCAAATTCTAAAAATTACCTATACTCGTAAGTTAATTTTCATGTCGTGACCTTGAATGCAAGTTTTTTTTGTTGAACAAAATGATAAACAATATGTATTAATCTTAGAAATAATACGATGATGATCAACGCGAGAGTTTTGAAATTTCGTGACATAATTAACGAGAAATGAATACTTCAATGCGTTGTTTACAATATTTATAAAAAGAAATCAAAGTAGGTATATGGTGTTGTAAATTTTAATGCATTCTACAAGAACCAGATAAATTATTTAAATCATTACAACAAGAATTCCACACATTTTAAACATTATATAAAATATACAACACAAACATAATATAACCTTTTCGTATGGGAACATTACATAACATACTTACTAATCGGATCTATTAAGCGTCCTCATAATTTTTAACAATTGGAGAAATACTCGAGTCTGGCATATTATGTAGGTTTTGGACAAGTTACGAGCCGTTTTTTCACAGTATTAGGTATTTAATGAATTTACCTTATCTTCGAAGAGCAAAACATGCACACACTTTAAGTCGCCACGAGGATTAACAATAAACATCACCCATTTTTTATAATCACGTTAGTAATATTCTAAATACCACAACAAATTCTATTTAATTTGGTTCTTTCACTCAGTAAACGTAAACAATTATGAATTAACAACGTGTGACCTTGACACACTGCACTCCAGGGTTGCCATTAAATAAAAATATATTGCCGTGTTTTGTAGAAAATTTGAGAAATTGCCGTGTTTATTTTTTTTTTTCAAATTACATTAAATTCTTGTCATATAATTGCCGTGTTTTATGACACGGCAATGAAATTCTGCCGTGTACCGTGTTTTTTTTTCCAACTGACCCCAATTACCTTATAACACGGCAGTGGCCGTGTCAACGTCAATGGCAATTGGCAGCCCTGCTGCACTCCCGATTGCACGCACTTCAAAGCGAAATAAACCGGGATTCTTATGTCCATACTAATTGCTATATAAACGGTATTTTGATTATATCTATGTTTTAAAATCCAATGGGAATTTCGACGTAGTGCGAACTAGTAAAGTGAAGCCAGGTTTAAAGCCCACGAGATAGATATTATTATTATGTTCAACATTGATGTTTACTCTAAACTATTGACGTTCGTGCGCCCGCGTTTCGTTTTTTTGAAATTATATGGGCAGGGATTTGGCGCGCGGCGGCGCGGCTGTATGGCGGACGGCGGCGCGGCAAAAATACGTAAATTTCTGTTTTTGGATAAATATTTTGTTGTTTGTATTGAATTATGGAATATCTAGTTTATGTTTCTTATTCGGAATTACGTAAGGCAAGCTGGGCTTTTGGGCTTCTATGGAAGAACCGCCACTGATACTAGCGTGAGTGTGTAATATATATGTTTAAATTTTTGACAGCCCCGTGGCGCAGTTGGCTAGACACCAGCTTGCGAAACGAGAGGCCGCGGGTTCGATCCCCGCACCGAGACAAATGTTTGTGTGATCCACAAATATTTGTTTCGGGTCTGGGTGTATGTGAGACCGAAAAGTCTCTCGTAGTTTCTGATACCCATGACACAAGACTTGTATCTTAGTGTGGGATCAGAACTATGTATGTGACTGTTGGGTGTATTTATTTATTATTTATTTATTTTTATCTAGTCGAAAAGTACGATAAAAAAAGAAAGAAAATTGTATTACATTTCTGCTTTTAAATCATGAAATATTAATGTTACCTAAGGTGAGGCTCATAACTAGAACTTACTGAAATTATATTTCAAAAAATCTCATATCAACCACAACGACGTCTGTTAGGACGCGAACTAAAATTCTAATGTTTATTGACTTTTTTGGTACGTGACGTTAGTTTTCTACGAACCTACAAAAAAATAAAATGTCAACAACTTGCTTGAACAACAACAGTAAAGATTCCAATTAAAATCCTCACTGAGCTCAGAAACACGTGTACAATTTAGAATCAATACAATACATCCAATTAGATGACACCCCGACAACACCGACATCACAAATACAATCGTGTTCACTACAAACAAAACAAATAATCCGTTTGTTATTAAATAAACAGCGACTGACGACCGTCATACAATTTGTGAGTTAGCAATCGCTACACGTGTTCATACAGTCTTACTCTGACTGCCTCGTGGTCTCGCGGCACAAGTATGTGCCGTGCTATCTAGAGGTCCTTGGTTTGATTCCCGCGTTGGGTAAAGTGTAATTGGGTTTTTTTCATTACGAAATTATCAGTAGCAATACGGAGTCTGGAAATGTGCCCGAAAAGCGGCAATAGGCTCGCCCCCTATTACGTGGGACTGATACATACTTGGCGATATGTGGGTGCTGAAATGCACCTCTGCCTACCCCTTCGGGGAATACAGGCGTGAGTTTATGTATGTATGTGTATTCATATTATAAGCATGAGTAACAGCCTGACCCCAAATATGTATATGTAGGTGAAGATTTAACTTTTCAATAGCCTACTTAGGGGACTAGAAATACTTAAAAGTTGTTTAGTTGTTGCATAATATTTGCAACAGCCAAGGAAAATCAGCGTATTCCTATAAAAAAAAAGTATAATCGTTTTGAATTATGACCTGCTGAAACAAAAATGTATAAGATTATTTTTGTCATCGTGATTCAAATAAAGCAATTAACATTTCAAATATTTTTAAGTAAGAAGTTAATTAAAAATGGACTCTTATATTTAATAAAAAAAATATTTCATCGGTTCCCAGTCTCTAGTCACGTAATAACCAGTTAGAAACAAAGCAAAAAACAGCGTATAAGTCCAAAGTCGGAGCTACGCGCAAGTTCCCTGCAGCTGATTCAATTTTCATGTTAATACGTTACCCGGCAGAAAGTCCGCTCCTTTGTAACACACTAGTTTCGTCGCGTTAGAGTTTTTTTGGTTCACTGTACACGCGGCATGTGGTGTTGTATTCAGTTTATATACGCTAAACTTACAAAAGAGTTAATATACGCTAAACTTACAAAAGGGTGTAATTGTCTAAAATTCTTATAAGGAATCGAATGCCTAGTTGGTTCCATTGGAGACTCGCTCAGCTTCGTTGCGTAGTATAATTTCTGTCTACAGTCGTTTTGTGGTGGTGGGATCGACTCCAGAGTGTTCAAATGGTCAGACGATCGAGTTGTCGAGCGTTCTTTTTCCAGGTCAGGTTATTTCATTAAAAAAGTATTAGCAATATGGAGTTCGGATATGTGCCCGGATAAAGCCAATAGTCTCGGGCTTAGCTGCCTTGTGAAACGTTTTTGTGAAAATAATTTTACGCCAAACGCTGCTTCGCTTTAGACGAAATATGGGTTTCTGTAATAGCCTTATTGGCTTCTCGAGAAAGTGGTATTTCCCATAAATAATAAGTAAATCGTATCGGCAATTATGACTGTTTGAAAATTTTTAGAACTCTTCTCATATTTAAACTCATACTATTAAAAGAATACCTTCTGTTCTGTTTACAAATAGTACTAAGGTTTAGAAATTAAACTTTTACCGCGATCATCGGAGTTACCTAGCGCAATTTGCAAAGTTTGGTGGACAACAAAAACATTTGCTACCGACCGATGTGCCCAAAGTTTCATTAAAGTCAGCCAACAGCGGTTGAAGCTAACGAGGCTGCTTTGTGAAAATAAAGCTTGACGCAAGCTCCATTCCTTACAGTTTTGCGTATGATAGATTGAAGTTAGATGCATAATTCTATACAACCTACGTCATACACCACTCACATTTGACAGCCCCGTGGCGCAATTAGCTAAACACCAGCCTGCAAACGAGACATCGCGGGTTCGGGTTTGTGATCCACAACTATTTGTTTCGGGTCTGGGATTTTGTGAAACCAATGTCTCTCGTAGTTTCTGATACCCACGATACAAGACTTAAATCTTTGTGTGGGGTCAGAACTATGTACCTATGTAACTGTTGTTTGTATTTAATTATATTTTTTTCACATCATAATGAACAGCTAACAAAGATCTTTTTTTTTTTTTTTCAAATTGGTAATGTAACGTAATGTTGTGTGAGGCGTGCCTAACACGTTGGTTACGGTGTAAATGACATTGATTGGACAGACCGAGTAATTAAAGGACACCTAGTAACAAGGCTAACGTAAACAGCTCTTATAAAATTAGACTAACATTCGATAATTCGACCTCCTTACCCCAGGCCTGTATTCCCCGAAGGGGTAGGCGAAGGTGGTTTCTACACCCACATGTCGCCAGGTATCAGTTCCACATAATATGCGGCGAGCCTATTGCCGTTTTTCCGCCATATTTTAAGACTACCGCCGCTTTGGGACGTGTTTTCGCTGTGGAGAAGAGCGGAAGCAAGATACTCCCTCAGCCACACGAAATGTCACTGCTTTTTCTTCAAAATGGTAACAATAATTTCTACATAATATTTAATTTTATTTATATCAATTTAGTGAATAGCAGTGATGGCCTCGAGGTTTAGGCGCGCGGTCGAGAATTTCGGCGGTCGCAGGTTCAAACCCCAGGCACACACCTCTGACTTTTCGAAGTTATGTGTGTATTCACAATGAATTATCACTTGCTTTAACGGTGAAGGAAAACATCGTGATAAAACCTGCACACCTAAAAGTTCTTAGGAATTTCTTAGGTGTGTAGTCCGCCAACCCGCACTAGGCCAGCGTGGTGGACTAAGGCCTAAACCCTCTCAGTTGTAGAGGAGGCCCGTGCCCAGCAGTGGGACGTATATGGGCTGATGAGTGAAATAATAGTGTAGAACGTCCTGCAGCACGATGGTCCGACGACTTGAGAACAATGGCGGGTAGCGGATGGATAAGGGCTGCTCAAGACCGGGATGGTTGGCGCCTACTTGGGGAGGCCTTTGTTCAGCAGTGGAGGGCCATAAGCTGAGAATAATAATATCGATTTAATATTATCAATGTCTTAACCATACAAACTGTAGTGACAAAATAAAACACTGATCCATTTACATGTGCAAAATTTAGTAACATCTATAAATTTTGCAAATAAACATAATCGATCAAAACATTTGTAAACATAGTTCCGCCATCGCTGACAACCCTATCTAAATATTAGTTCTGGTAAGTTCGTTTCAGCTGCTACATTATAATGCTTGATTGTTTTGGCATCTTATTATGTAAAACAATTATTATCTATATAATATGTAGATACCGCTCAACTAACATTTTAGTTTGTTGAAACTATGTTTTGTTTGGAGTAAGATTGATATATGTAAATAATGTCTCTGGTTCGTTTTACGAGACGGGCAAAGTGTTTATGTGTTTTCGTCATCAGCCCTAATACGTCCCACTTGTTGTCATTGTGAGACCAGTTATTTCAACTGGCAATAGATAATTGTTACCATTTTTGTACGTTTAGCATTGTTATTGGGCACTGATGTCACCATCAGCCAGTTTTGTTGGAAATGTGATGAAATAATAAAAGATCAAGACTCTAAACTGTAAAGAACTATTTATTTTAACTTACGAGGGCAGTCCGATAAGTACTTAGCCTCACCGCCCGATGGCACCACTATCGTAAGATAAATTTACCATCATGTAGCACATCTTCGTAGACGGCTATTGTCAAAATTTCAGCCGAATTGGATTTGTAGTTTTGTTTTGACCGCGTGTGTAAGCGGACGTGTCCGCGGATTTTCGAAAAATGGAAAAAGAGCAATATCGGCCGGTGATTTGATTCTTGTTTTTGGAAGGGAAATCGCGCAGCGATATCAAAAAGCGCTTGGATGCTGTTTACGGTGACTCTTCTCCTTCAATGGCGACCGTCAAAAATTGGTTTAACGAGTTTCAACGTGGTCGCACGTCAGTTTTTGATGAGCCACGCCCAGGTGCCCCAAAAACGGCTACCACGGAGGATAACGTGAGAAAAGTCCCGATCTTGTATTGGCAGACCGCCGATTGAAGGTGCGCGAGATAGCTGAGACAGTAGGCATCTTAAAAGACCGCGTGGGTCATATCCTGCATGAAATATTGGGCATGAGAAAGCTGTCGGCTCGATGGCTGCCGCGTTTGCTCACTTCGGACGACAAGCGCATCAGTGACACAACTTCAGAGCAGTGTTTGACACTGTTTAGGTGCAATCCGAAGGGGTTTCTGCGTCGTTTCGTGACCGTCGACGAAACATGGATTCACTGGTACACACCAGAGACCAATAAACAGTCGAAACAGTGGACTTTACCCGGCGAATGTGCTCCGAAGAAGGCGAACACTGTCCCATCGGCCGAAAAGGTGATGGCCACCGTTTTCTAGGTTTCACAAGGTGTGATTTACATCGACTACCTGGAGAAGGGCAAAACGGTCACAGGGCTCTACTATGCCGAACTATTGGGCCGATTCAACGCTGAATTGTAGAAAAAACGGCTCCATTTGGCGAAGAAAAAAGTGCTCTTCCACCATGACAACGCACCGGCTCACACCTCCGCCGTCGCAACGGCCAAATTGGTCACATTAGGCTACGAACAGCTGCTCCATCTACCGTATTCTCCAGATTAGGCCCCGTGTGACTTCTTTTTGTTTCCAAACTTGAAAAAGTCCGTCGCCGGACAGAAATTTGAGTCGAATGAGGAGGTTATCGCCGCCACGGAGGCCTACTTTGTAGACCTCCAGAAAACGTTCTTTTCAGACAGCTTAAAGAAGTTGGAGCATCGCTGGGTCAAGTGAATCGAGTTGAAAGAAGACTGTGATGAGAAATAAATCGCCACTTTTCCAAAATTTTCGTTTTTCTTTTGTAGGCTAAGTACTTATCGGACTGCCCTCGTAATTAACAATGACAGAGCACTATGACATTATCGACCGTAAGAACAAGAGCCTATATTAGTTGACGCGCAATTATGCGTACATGTACATTGCTATTGTATTATTCTAGGCGCTGCGCATGTCTGCGTTTCTCCCAACAAAATGTCATCTTTGCCTATCTATCCAATTCATACCGCAGTCCAGAAGACTTATTGTAAATAAAAATATTTTTAGTAGCAGACACTGGCCTACTGAAATTGTCATCACAAGTGTTCTATATTCATCTGCATACGAACACGAATTACTTAAACGTAACTGCTTCGATACGAGAGTTATAGTAGAAATACTATCTCAATACGGATATCTCGATTCATAAGTACATCGGAGCCTGGGGAAATTTATTTTGTGGCTCACAGCGGGCTTGGCCGGTTAAACGTTATCACGGCCCTAATATAATAGGTTCACGGTAAAGATCGCTTGCCTCGTTACTAATTGGAAGTTTCATTCGTAATGTGCCAATGCATGGTAATTTATGTTAGGTCTCCAGAGGTCTCTAGAAGTCTAAGCGATAGTTTGACCAAAAAATATATAGTAACGTTACCGATAGGGTCATAGGGTCGAAAGAATCTAAAACAAAAAGAAAATACTTTTATAAACATCTTAAAACATTAAGATGTCGCACTAAAAATACATTAAATGGTACCTCAAAATATGTATAGGTTGAACGTGAAATAACTTGAGTATCTATTACTTTTAAAAGTGTTTGCTTATTAGTCTGATTTCCTTTAAACGTATCAATAAAGTTTTCTTCTATTTTTAAATTCGTAGTAAAAAGGTACCGGCAGTTTTTTGTTAATTCTGAAAAATGTTCCATTTTGAGTTACAACGCTTTACAATACCGAGTAACGCTGTACAATAACAAGTGCGATATAGCGTTTTCTAACAAAAATCAGGGCTTTATAAAAAATCCAACAAGTTTTGAACATGTTAAAGTGTATTCCATATATGTACGAAGTTTCCGAAGTAATTCAGTTAGATAGCTTGTGTGGTGCAAAGAGAAACTAGACCATTGATGAATCCAATACACTATTATTGCATTATCCTTCCCGGAATAGTTTGTCTAGGCTTCTAAATCATGGAACTGTTCGATGTTGGTACAATTTGACCGTATTCCAAACTCTAACTTGTATTTGCTTGTTGGTACGTTCATTATATTACTTTACAATATACTTCTCTTTGAATTTCCTTTGAGATCGTATGATAGCAGTGATGGCCTCGAGGTTTAGGCGCGTGGTCGAGAATTTCGGCGGTCGCAGGTTCAAACCCCAGGCACACACCTCTGACTTTTCGAAGTTATGTGTGTATTCACAATGAATTATCACTTGCTTTAACGGTGAAGGAAAACATCGTGATAAAACCTGCACACCTAAAAGTTCTTAGGAATTTCTTAGGTGTGTAGTCCGCCAACCCGCACTAGGCCAGCGTGGTGGACTAAGGCCTAAACCCTCTCAATGGTAGAGGAGGCCCGTGCCCAGCAGTGGGACGTATATGGGCTGATGATGATCGTATGATAAACTATAAAACCCAAATCTTAGTGTGCCTTTTTATTTCATTTATGATGAGTTTATAACAACGAGTCGTGATGACCTCGAGATTTAAACGTATGGCCGAGAATCTCGGCGGTCGTGGGTTCGAATCCCAGGCATAAACCTTTGATTCTTCGAAGTTACATGTGTATTCACTATGATTATCACGTTCTTTAATGGTAAAGGACAACATCGTGAGAAAATCACACCTATTTTTTTTTAGGAAATTCTTAGGTGTGTAGTCTGCCAACCCGTACTAGGCCAGCAGCGTGGTGGACTAAAGCCTATACTCTCTCAGTTGTAGAGGAGGCCCGTGTTCTGCAGTGGGACGTACATGTACATAATTGGCTGATGATAATGTTTTCGAAACAGTAACAAGTACACTAATTTCGGAATGGATCTCTATAACGGGTTGTGTGGTTGTGCTAGTCTAAGAGAAAATGACCCAAACCCTGTATTAATATTTTCAACGCTAAATCCTTTATATTTACCACGGGTGATGGACTACGCTAAATTTTCTTCTAAGGCATATCATACCAGACCACCTCAAAAGGCATCTTAAAAAAGTATGAATTTAACTTATTCCCCGATTAGCTCCCGAACCGTGTAATTTATCTATACAATGATAAAAACGTCACGCAATTTAACATATTACCAGCAGGTGTCACAGATATAATAGAATGTAGCGTGCGACTTGCCAAAGGTTATAAATCTCCTACCCTTTTCATTGGAGATGGAACCTTTTCGCAATACGTGCCCGGCATCACAATGGGAGTGTAGATGCGAAGACGAATTTGGAAGGAGCCGTGTTATTTGACGTTTGTGATAGAGGTTAGTGGAATATTGTTTATCGCACACACTGGAGCTTGTACCACAAACATGTGAGCAGTGGTGCATTTCTGCACACACATTTCGCTGTAAGTCTCATGTATGGTAGACGGTCGTGATGGCCTCGAGGTTTGGCCACGCGGTCGATAATCTCGACGGTCGCGGGTTCAAGCCCCAGGCACACATCTCTGACTTTTCGAAGTTATGTGTGTATTCGCAATGAATTATCACGTACTTTAACGGCGAAGAAAACATCGTGATGAAACCTACACACCTAAAATTTCTTCCGAATTTCTTAAGAGTGTAGTCCGCCATCACGCACTAGGCTTGCATGGTGGACTAAGGCCTAAACACTTTCAGTTGTAGCGGAGGCTCGTGCCCAGCAGTGGGACTTATATGGGCTGATGACGATGATGATGATGATGATGATGATGATGATGATGATGATGATGATGATGATGATGATGATGATGGTGGACGGTTAGCCTATAGGTCTGTTTCCCGACCCGGAAAACAAACCTAAAAATCGAATCTCCAGATAGCACAGCAAATTCTTGTGTCGCAAGATCTCGAGGCATTTTATTTGACAGCACCGTGGCGCTGTTAGCTAGACACCAGCTTGCGAAACGAGAGGCCGCGGTTTCGATCCCCACACCAAAACAAATGTTTGTGTGATTCACATATTGACGGCAGAAAGCCAAAAACGTAGAAATCCACAAAAATGAAAATGTTCACCAGAGCCAAAAACCTTTTGAATGATTTTTCAAAAAATCATAACTAGCGTGTTTTTAAACTCAGACTCACGATTTTTGGATATAGTATACTTGTTACTTTTTGACTTTTGACTTGTTACTAAGCAGTGATGGCCTCGAGGTCTAGGCGCGCGGTCGTGAATTTCGGCGGTCGCAGGTTCAAACCCAAGGCACACACCTCTGACTTTTCGAAGTTATGTGTGTATTCACAATGAATTATCACTTGCTTTAACGGTGAAGGAAAACATCTTGATAAAACCTGCACACCTAAAAAGTTCTTAGGAATTTCTTAGGTGTGTAGTCCGCCAACCCGCACTAGGCCAGCGTGGTGGACTAAGGCCTAAACCCTCTCAGTTGTAGAGGAGGCCCGTGCCCAGCAGTGGGACGTATTTGGGCTGTTGATGATGATGATGAGACTTGTTACTATTTACTCAATGTAATTCTAACTATTAAATGTATATTCTAACATGCATCATATTTGTCTATGGTCGGTCTATGGTCGGTGTATTGAGTGGACGTGCTTTCGGTTAAAATTTTAAATTCAATTAGTTAAACTGTGTTTATATACTTTCCAAACTGGTGAATTTTGCAAAAATACGTTGTGAATGTACTCACCTTTGTGTTGCTGAATGTAATCCAGCTCTGCACCACTACCAGCCAGCGTTTAACTTCACCAGAACAACACCTCACTTTAAGACAGTTAATATGACTTCACTAGAGGACATCCAATCTACACAAAAGACGCTTGAAGACAGCTTTTCGCAGTGAATGGCCCAACTCGAAGCTCAACTTCAGACTGGGGGAGCTGCCAAGGACACCGTCGCTCGGGTTGCCGAAGAGTTCCGGACCTTTCGGGAGCTCACGCTCAACATGCTGCGATTGCTGAGACTGCAAATAACTCAATGCGCAAACATGGTCGATGCGATGGAGACCAGACACCGTCGTAAAGCTCAACTTTTTCACTGCCGGAGACTGACGACGAAAACTGTAATGCCGCCGTGTTGTCCATAGTAAACGGTACGATGTTGGTGAAGGACGTCACAGGTGCCTCTATCACTGCCTGTCCTAGTCAGGTTCTCCAGTGCACTTCATAGGACAGCTGTTTGGCGAGCCAAATCCAAGCTGAAAGGCTCATCTGTTTCGGTTAAGGAGTTCCTCACAAGATCGCGACAAAACATATTCAGCAAAAGTCGGCAGCATTTTGGCATGCGGTCTTGCTGGACTCAAGACGGCACTGTTGTAGTCAAAGTTCCGGATGGAAGCCGCGTCAAAATCACAACACTTTTTTTTTTTTTTTTTTTTCACGCGGGGAAAATCCCTTTACGGACCATCCCGCCCCGGAAGGGCGAGGGTGTGTCGGACTCACCGGCGCCTTCCGACCCAGCATTGATGTTACCGCCCGTGATGTGCTCGGGCGGCCGCTGGGCCGGGTCCCTACCAAAATCAATGCGCCGTAATACCGACTAAAAACCCCGCGACGGCCACCATCAGCGCATTCAGCGAGGCGGCCCCGGCATATCCTGAAGCAAAAGCTATGGATTGGCGCGGGACCGCCTCTGCGCGGTGCCAAGAGGCACGCCGATAGGATATGAATTATATGTACTCCTCGGGGTCCTTGGGGTGTAGTGGGTTGGGAAGAGGTTTGCTCGTCGGTCGGTTTTCAATGGAAACGAGGAGTCAAACCTTGCAACCCACCCTACCAGTGGCTCCAAGTAGCTGTGCGTGCACACAGCGGCCACACCCCGTGAACCACGTCGATCCGTGGGCCAAATCTGGTAGAAAGGGACTCATTCCATCTAAGAGTCTATTATCTTACGGTCACTCCCCGTATGTGCACAAAGTCTGTCCCGGCGGTGAAAGCAACTCGACAGCTGATAAGCGACTGCAGTTGGTGGATCCGGCAGGGTAGCGAGGCACCGTGTACAGCCGAGGGCGGTGGTAGGAGTCGTGAGTTACCATCGGCCTGTACACTGCATCCTGATCTCCTCCGGTCGTGGCGGTTACCGTCCCACCGGCTTCAGGAGTGAGCGGACGAGAGAGGGCATTTGTGCCAGCGCAACCACTTATGCACTAATAAAATTATCACGCGCATCTGACCTGTTTTTGCACAATGGACATTTAGAAAACAAGCCCTGTGGCGATGAACTGAGGTAGAGAGGTCTGGCTTTGATGTAGGCTGGACTTTGTCTGAGGTTTGCACACAGGCGGCTTAGGGAGAGTGGTCGCTTCCGCACTGCATTCGGGGTGACAGTGCGACTCGGCAGCACCCTCTGCGACGAAGCAGCTCTATTTAGAGAGGCACTGCTTCCCCCGCTCAGCCGGGGAGGGGGCTAGAAAAGGTGTCCCCAAACAAATGCTCGCCCCAACAATATCAAGGGGGTAGTAACCACGGCTGCCTGCACATCCTTCTTCTCGTGGTCGAAAGTCAAGTAAAAAGATCCAAAAACATGAAAGTAAAACCATATATGCTACCTGGAATGTACGCACCCTTTTAGACAGACCAGGCAACGCGTGCCCTGAAAGAAAAACAGCCATCGTAGCGCGAGAGCTCGCGCGCTATAATGTAGACGTAGGTGCCTTGAGTGAAACCCATATGGCAGAGGAAGGCGAGCTTGTGGAACAAGGCGGTGGCTACACGTTTTTCTGGAAAGGTACTCCTGCATCTGAGCCTCGTAGGTCTGGCGTAGGTTTTGCTATAAAAACAAAGTTGGCTTCAAAGTTAACAGAACATCCAGTCGCTATTTCCGATCGTGTCATGACCTTACGCCTCCCTCTGGGTAGTAACAACTTTTTAAGTATCATCAGCGTCTATGCACCGACGCTTGATAAAAGTGATGATATAAAAGACAAATTTTATGATGAACTAAAAACAGCTCTCTTAAAAATCAAGCCCACTGATAAGATCTTACTGTTGGGAGACTTTAATGCCCGAGTTGGGCGAGACGCTGATGCTTGGCCTCGAGTGTTGGGGAAACATGGTGTTGGCAAAATGAATAGCAACGGACAACTGCTACTGAGCCTATGTGCGCAATTTGATCTTACCATCACCAACACTTTGTTCAGGCTACCTGAAAAGTACAAGACAACATGGATGCATCCGAGGTCAAAGCACTGGCACTTGATTGACTTTGTTATAGTTCGACGCCGTGACATATCACAAGTATTAATAACACGTGTGATGCGTGCAGCAAACTGCTGGTCTGATCACAGGCTGGTTATTGCAAAACTCAAATTCCGAATTCACCCACCGCGCCGACCAACCAGAACAAAACCAATTTCATTAAATATACAAAAATTAGAGTCAATAGAAATCCAATCGGCATATATACAAAAAATAAGTTCTGCTATTTCTGCAATAGATTTTAAAGATAACGAGTTACAAATGTCATGGCAAAAACTCTCTACATCTATACTCAACGTAGCATCAGATATCCTCGGAGCCAAGCCTCGAATGCATGAGGACTGGTTTGATGACAGTGACAAAGTCTTGATGGACGCAATAGCCGGTCATAGAAAGCTTTTGCAACAGCATCACCGCACACATAATAACATATCAGATAAGATTAAGCAAAGTGCTAATGAACTAAGAAAATTGACTCGCACAGTAAAAGACGATTGGTGGCAACGAAAAGTCACTTGGATACAGTGGCTTGCGGATACCAATCAGATGGGAACTTTCTTCGCAGAAATTCGCAATCTTATTGGGACACCATACAAAGTAAACGTACCACTCAAATCTATGGTCGGGTCGATCATCACTAACAAATCTGATATACTTAAGAGATGGGCAGAACACTTCAACCTCTTACTCAATGTCGATCGTTCAGCTGATCTGACTTACATTGAATCATTGCCGGATAATCCTCGCCTCGATAGTTTGGACGAACCTCTGACATTAGACGAAGTAGTAGAAGCTATTAAACTACAACAAAATAAGAAAGCCGTGGGGATTGACAATATACCTGGCGAACTACTTAAGTTCGGCGGAGAGCGGTTACATGATGCAATTTGGCAGCTCTTTTCATGCATGTGGGAAGAAGAACAAATTCCACCTGAGTTCAAAGTTTCGCGCATATGTTCTCTGTACAAGAACAAAGGAGATAAAGCTGATTGTAACTCGTATAGGGGCATTTCGCTTTTATCAACCCCTGGGAAAATCTTCGCACGAGTGCTTCTACGTAGGCTACTTACTCTGTCTGAGACCATCCTACCTGAAACTCAGTTTGGGTTTCGTCCCAACAGAGGTACATGTGAAGCCATATTTTCCGTACGACAAATTCAAGAAAAGAGTAGAGAGCAAAACCAACCATTGTTTCTCTGCTTTGTCGATCTAGAAAAAGCTTTCGACAGTGTACCTCGAGAGGCGCTCTGGATGGTTCTTGGAAAACTGGGCTGCACAGACAAATTTATTAGGCTCATAAGGCTTTTACATGATGATATGAAGTGCTGTGTGGCTGCGAATGGAGAGTTTTCTGACTTATTTTCAGTAAGCTGTGGCGTGAAGCAAGGGTGCGTATTAGCGCCAACTTTGTTTGCCCTCTATTTCGCAGTGGTCATACGAGAGACCTTAAACAACACAAAAGACGGCATACATATCCGGTTCCGGACTGACGGCAGTGTCTTTGATCTTGTAAGGTTGAAAGCACGCAATAAAGTATCATACCAACTGATCACCGAGATCATGTATGCCGACGACTTGTGTTTTGTAGCGGATTCTTCTGAGGGCCTGCAGGCCTTGGTCGAAAAACTAGACAAAGTTTGCTGTAAATTTGGACTAAGGATCAGTATCACAAAAACAGAAGTGATGCAAATGGATGCCTCAGATCATGCACCCCTGAATATACAGCTGGGCGGAAAGGTCTTAAAGCAGGTGGAGAAGTTTAAATACCTCGGAAGCTATGTAACAGCAAAGTGCGACCTTGACGCGGAGATCAATAGCAGAATCGGTGCTGCATCGGCTGCTTTTGGTAAACTTCGCGACCGGGTATTCCGCTCACACGATGTCAAACTGAGCACTAAAATTAAAGTATACATGGCAGTAGTTCTGCCAAATATCATGTACTCATCCGAGACATGGACTCTGTACCGCAGGCATATACGCACGCTCGATAGGTTCCATTTGAAATGCCTCCGCGACATAATGAACATCCACTGGTCTGATCGCGTAAGGAATACAGACGTCCTTCGCCGGGCCAATGTGTGCGGTATGGAAGCCTACCTGATGCGGCGTCAGCTTCGCTGGTGCGGACACGTGTCACGGATGCCCGATGAGAGAGTGGCGAAGCGCATTTTCTTTTCTGAACTAAAAATTGGTAAGCGGAAACGCGGTGGCCAGTACCTTAGGTACAAAGACGTTCAGAAAAGACACATGAAAAAATGCAAGATTGAGCACTCTTATTGGGAATCGTTGGCAGAGGATCGGCTGCAGTGGCGCGGCACAATTGAGAGAGGCGTGAGTGACTTCGAACGCGAGCGGAGGCGCGAACTGGATTTGAAACGCGACCTCATAAAAAGCAGGCCACCGGCTAGAGTCCGCTACAACTACGTCAATGGTACCTTGACGTGTGCACGCTGCTCGCGCACGTTTGCTGCTAAGATTGGCTACATCAGCCACACAAGAGCATGTCAACTACGCTTAACAATATCTTGACTATACCTATGCAGAAACAGTCGCCATAGCCGAAATCGGCCAGGATGACATCACTCCTCGGGGGCCGCCAAGGTAGGGACGGCGGCCCCGCGTGGCCTCTGGGCGCCGGGCTAGGTGTTCACCCGGCGCCTCCTACGTCGCCTGTTGCGACGAGCGGGATCGGTCTGCTCCCGATCCCGCTCGGCGCTCTCCTTCTGCGAAATGACACGTTCGCAGAAGGAGAGCATAGCTTTCCATGACCTCCGGCTGCCGACCATGGCGGCGACCACAGTCGGCAGCGAGAGGTCGCTCCCTACGACCGCTACGAGAGCGCTGCGCTCCTCGTCCCAGGCTGGGCACTCCTCCAACGTGTGCTGAGCCGTGTCCACACGGCAGTTGCCACAATGGTGGCACACGGCGGCCTCCTCCACTCCAACGATGCGACACAGGTACGCACCGAAGCAGCCGTGCCCGGTGAGCACCTGCGTCAATCTGAAGGTTGGCGCACCGTGGCGCCTGTCCATCCACTGCTGGAGGACAGGACGCACTGCCGCGACGGTCGCCACGCCAGCACTTGGACTCTCCAGCCTGGAACTCCACTCCTCCACGGCGGCGCTGCGGAGGGAGGCCAACATGGCCTCGACCTCTCTGGGGGCTGGTCTCCGCCCGGTTCGCCGGAACGCCTCCTCCCGCCACCAAAACACGGACGAGAGGGCTTGGGCGTCCAGCTGCCAGGGCAGAGTACCCGCCAAAACACAGGCCGCCTCGTGCGAAATCGTGCGGTACCCTCTAACGATTCGCTGCGCCACCATTCGCTGCGGACGATGCAGCAGGCGGACGCAGCGAGCGCCGAGGGAATTGGCCCACACGGGACACCCGTATAGGGCCATGGACCGCACGACTCCAGCATATAGGCTTCGGCAAGGGAAGCCAGGACCATCGATGTTGGGCAGCAGGCGACCGAGAGCGCCTGCTGCGCGGACCAACTTCGGCGACAACATCTCGAAATGCGCACGGAATTCCCACCGACTGTCCAGAATAAGTCCAAGGTACTTCATCTGGGAGCCGATGGGAATCCGCACGCCATCCACCGTCAAGTGGGCCTCCGGCGGTGGCCTAGACTGAGGTCCGTAAAAGCACAGAGCCTCAGTCTTGTGCAGGGCCACCTGGAGGCCGAGTCGCCGAATCCTGCTCCCCACCAGTTCGGTCCCGAACCCGGCGAGCAGGGCGGCCCGCTGTGGGGTCCTGGCCGTCGCTGTCACCAACGTGTCGTCCGCGTAGCAGACGACAGCGACGCCCCGAAGGTTGGCACCACGAAGAACCCAGTCGTAACCGATGTTCCACAGGAGCGGCCCGAGAACCGAGCCCTGTGGAACACCGCACGACACCGCCCGACGGTGCCACCCGTCGGCGCCTGGATACACGACGTACCTATTACACAAGTACGCCTGCACCAGACGCCGAAGGTAGGGCGGAACCTCGTGGTACCGCAGTGCCTCATTGATGCAGGCCCAGGGCATGGTGTTGAATGCGTTGGCGATGTCGAGTGACACCGCCACGACGCACTTGCCCCGGGACACTGCATCCTCCGCCAGTGCCCTGACCCGCAGAATAGCGTGTACCGTCGACCGGCCCCTCCGGAACCCGAACTGGCAATCTGCCAAGTCCGGGCCCGTGCTCTCCAGATGCTCGACGAGGCGCGCGTGCAAAATACGCTCAAAGAGCTTGCACACCTCGTCGAGCAGCACGATGGGCCGGTACGCCGACGGTGACTCTGCGGGTCGCCCCTCCTTCCTCAGCAGGACAACCTTGCCCGTCTTCCACCGCGACGGGAAGCTGCCCTGCTGCAGGCACGCGGAGAACAGGCTGCGGAGCCTCGTACCCAGCGACTCGACGGCGAGCACCCAAACACGTCCGGGCACCCCGTCGAGCCCCGGGGCCGAGTTCTTGCCCCGCAGCCGAAGCACTGCCGCCTCCAGCTCTTTAGGCGACACCTCCGGGATATCCCTTGCCGAATCCAACGACGATGGCGCCGATGGACGTGGCGCCATCGGTGGAGGAGTGAACTCCTCGGTGGCCGGGAACAAGGCCGCGACGACGTCCTCGACGAGGTCTGCCCGGAGACTCTGCGTAAGCGGGGGCGCCCATGGGCGGAGCTTGCTCAACGCCACACGGTATGGACGCCCCCACGGGTCTCTATCGAGAGACCTCCGGGACTCCTCGTAAGCCGCGGCCTTTGCTCGTGCAATGGCCACCCGCAGCGCTCTCTTCGCCCCTCTGTGGAGGCCGTAGAGCAGCCGCTCTTGTTCGTCGTCGCCAGGTTGACGGACCCGACGACGACGGTGCCTGGAGAGTCGGCGTAGCGCAGCCGCGCAAGACGCGCGCAGCTGCGAAAGTTCCGCCGACCACCAGTACACCTGACGCTTCGCCGGGAGGCGGGTGACCCGGGGCATCGACGCGTCGCAGACGCGCGACATCGTCACCCCGAACCATTCCGCCTCCTGCTCGACCCGCACCGGATCGTCTGGTGCGGAGAGCCACGCCTGAACAAGAGCGGCCTCTTCCGCAGCCTCCACATCGAGGCGCTTAGCGGCCCACCGCCGGCCGCCCGTGAATCGGGTAGCGGGACCACCACCGGACATGGTAGGGGCCCGGGAAGCAGAGACGCTATACCGGATATAACGGTGATCGGACAGCGTCTCCTCATCGACCAGGACCTTCCAGCCCCGGACACGGCGGGCAAGGGCCGGGGTGGCGAACGTCACGTCCACTACCGAACCGCCATTATGCCGCACGCACGTGTCCTCCGACCCCCGATTCAGGACGACCAGCCCTATTGAGATCGCCCATTCCTCCAGGGCCCCACCCCGCGCATCCGTCACCGACGAACCCCAAGCCAAGGACTTGGCGTTGAAGTCGCCGGCGACTAGCACGGGGTGGGACTGGCTGCCTTGCACCACCAGGGCCCCCAGACGGACCAGAAAGCTCTCGAATTCCGCCTGGGACCTGTTGGGAGAGAAGTACACTCCTACGACCCAAATCCCCCCCAACAAGACCGCCACGCATCCCGAGCCCTTCGCTACTTTTTCGAAGGGCGGGGATCCGGCGGCGCCCCGAGTGATGACGGCCACCGAGCCATCCAGGTCCCCAGCCCAGTCATCCCGGGGAGGGACAAAGTATGGCTCGGAGACCACAGCCACTTGAATCGACCACTGCGCCAGGCACTGAACAAACAAATCCTGCGCCCCGGCAAAATCACAACACTAGACGAACTTAATTCCTTATTGGCAAAGTATCCCAAGACATCAATTTTATCGTCACCGGCAGTAAATTAAGCAGGCTAGTTCGGTGATATATTCAAAGCTTAGGAAAGGACATACTTTACTAGGTTTGACGACTTGATTACCTGGGGGAGGGGGGAATAACAGGGTAAATACGAATATCTCGAAGCAGTCTATCTTACAAATATAAGCAGATACTATCGAATCTCATACATGCAGAGGTACCTCTGAACGATCAAGTGTCCCTGACATGAACTTTCAAAAAAGCTTCTTTGTTTCATTGATATACATCCCAGTCTCCTTTACAACCCCTTCAATCATAGACTCGTATTAACTAATATAAAATATATTGTTTGCTATTTTTTACAAATATTCAATTGAAAACAACCAATTAACACTCAATAACACAAAGCGTACACAGTTTCCCAAATACAATAACCGACTGCAAAAAGCGAGCAAAACCAACTAATTCGCGTATTGGGCTAATTTGCTAGTTGCAAAGCAATATTTTGTCGGTCAGTCCAAATTGCAGGGAAACAAAAGTTTAGTTGCGAAATGAAAACAATTAACTTCGCGTTGCGGGTGGTGAGAAATTGTTGCGGTCAAATGTTTCGTATGAAGTTCGGGTAATAGTATTACTGATGGTACAAAGGATTACCCTCTAGATTACTTTAATATGTGTTACTAACTATTTTGTGTATAGAGTATCTGTATATATTGGTATATAGATAATATCTTACTCGGGTCACGGTAATGGAAAACATTGTTTAGGTCGTACGGTAGGGAGTGGGTATTAAAAATGAGAACGCGATTTCGGGAACAAACTATGGTATATTTAAATTAACACTTAACAAGTAAATTCATCATCAGCGCAAATACGTCCCACTGCTGGGCACGGGCCTCCTCTACAACTGAGAGGGTTTAGGCCATAGTCCACCACGCTGGCCTAGTGCGGGTTGGCGGACTACACACCTAACAAATTCCTAAGAACTTTTAGGTGTGCAGGTTTCATCACGATGTTTTCCTTCACCGTTAAAGCAAGTGATAATTCATTGTGAATACACACATAACTTCGAAAAGTCAGAGGTGTGTGCCTGGGGTTTGAACCTGCGACCGCCGAAATTCTCGACCGCGCGCCTAAACCTCGAGGCCAACAAGTAAATTATAACAACTTAATTACAGACAGAGTAGAATAACAACTTCAGCGAATAGGTGCGTGGTGTGCTCGTCACGAGTGATGGCAGACTATATCTATCATCCAAATAAACCGACCCTTTTATCGGTCTCCCCGATGAGGATCGGTAGGGATCAAACATAAAAAATACATTACAACGAACACAAACCAAGGTCTATCTCTTAAATAAAAAATATGGGATCGCCTAAACATCTGTGCTATTGTCCAAAACGATCGATCCATTTCCAAGGATTGCCGGTGCTAAAGACTTAGGTAACTAAGTAATATAGTTTTATTGCACCGGCATGAACAAGTATTTACAATTGGAGATTTTAACAAAATATTTTACAACAGCATTTACTAGTCTTTAACAATATGATACATAAAAATTCTTGTTGTGATAAATTTTACAACTCGCAGATGTTTATGGTTAAACGTCTGCAGTCATAATTACAAAATAGAACAATGCCTGTTTATAAAGTTAAAAAATTACAATTAATGAATAAAAACAATGCATGTTAAAATAAGGTTTAAAATACTAACAATTAGAAAGTAAATATAAAAAACTACATCTATGTTGGCGTGTTGCTACCGCCACAATTGTGAGGAAACCTGCATCTGTTGAGATGCTCTTAGGAATTTCTTTGGTGTATATGTCCGCCAACCTGCACTAAGCCGGGGGTGGGGGGTGGTGGGTATTGGATTAAAGCCTAAACCCTCTCATTAGTAAAGTATTTGATTGTCATAATCATCATCAGCATGATCAGCTCATATACGTCCTACTGCTGGGCACAGGCCTCTTTTAAAACTGAGGGAGTTTAGGCCTAAAGGTGCGTGATGGCGGACTTATACACCTAAGAAATTTCTAAGGGCTTTCAGGTGTGCAGGTTTCCTCACAATGTTTTCCTTTACCGTTAAAATATTTGGTAATTAATTGTGAATACACACATAGCTTCCAAAAGTCTGAGGTGTGTGCCTGGGGTACGAACCCGCCACCGCTGAGATTCTCGGCCGCGCGCCTAAACCTCGAAGCCATAACTACTTTTAGGTTTTCCTGAAAAAAAAAACAATAACACTATGCCCGCCCCGGGACTATACGGTATCTTTAAACGCAGCCAAAATGTAAATAAGTAGTTTCCAATAAATTTATCATCTCGCTAAATTTATCGTCAGAAATAATTGTATAATTGTAAAAAGCAAAGAACCACTTCAAGGGTTTACATCCTATAAAAGCTGCAGTCGTGCATATCAAAATGCTTTGAGTGTTGAAACTACTTTTACCATTGTGTAAGTACACTGAACTTATCGAATTAAATTAAATGTAGTGTAAATAACACGATGTTTCAATAAAAAGTTAAACACATTTAGATTGTAAAAGTCTGTAAACTTTATGTATTTAGCTGAAGATAATAGTTTCTCTTTCATAAAAATTCCATTTGAGAATATTCAAAGTTAGCAAAAACGTTGTATCTCCAATCTATTAAAACTTAAGTTCAAATTAAATATCTCCCTTTGTCAAGGGTGAAGAATCTTTTAAGTTATATCAATTGAATAGGTTTCATTGGAAGATATTGCATTTGTCTAATTGTGTTTTCAAAATAATGTTTTTTTTTTGCTAAATCTAGATACAAATCTTTTTTTCTGTAAGTGACCTGTCCAGACTAAATCTCAGGTTTAAATTCCAGGCACACAGCTCTGACTCCACTACTTATAGATCTTCATAGGTGTAAGAACAAACGTAAGGAAATAGATGTGAAGTCAACCCGCACGAGGCCAGCGTGGTGGGAACAGGCCTAATCTCTGTTTTAGAGGAGACTCGCGCCCAGGAGTAGGGCGTATGTAGAAGTTCCAATTTTTTTTTTAATTTTTGTGAAGCTTAGGCAAATAGAGGCGTACAGTAAATCTGCTAAGTCCCTTAGTTGAACAAAACTCATTATGATATTTGTTGGTTCTAATTTAAAGTGATATGTGAAGGAAAACACCGTGAGGAAACCTGCACACCTAAACCTAAGGAATTTTATTTGTGTGTAGTCCGTCACACCACACTAGGCGTATGTATTATGTAACTCGTACCTATGTAATGTAAGTGTAAAACCTGCTAGGCTTACCTACGCAAGTTTCAAGATTATTGGCCGAATACTGAAACGCTACTTAATCTGAGGGCGACTTATATTTAAGTGGCTGTTATTGTTTAAGCGGTTATATACTTAAAAATGTCATGTAAAAGAACTTTTTGTGGTAATGTTGCTATTTATGGAAATTTAAGTGGGCATTAGTTAATCACAGTCTTAAAACCGATAAATGACGTTTCAGTATACCGTTTAAATTATAACAGCCACTTAAATATAAGTCGCCCTCAGATTAAGTAGTGTTTCAGTATTCGGCCATAAGTCCCGAAAATCCAATAACAAGTCTATCTTCATAATTGTGTCGACTGGAGACGAATAGTCGTAATATTTATTTTTACTCGTATAGCAGACAATGCATTTGGATCGTACAGCACGCTTTGCTGTGTATCTATTTAAAAAAAAACTTATTATTATTAGTAAATACTGCGATCAGATTTATACATGTATTAAAATTGGAAGTCCTATTCAGAAAACTCATGTTTAAAAAAGTATCAGCGACTTTATAAATTTTTAGGTAAATAAATACAGAACAGATTAATCAAAAAGTTGCAGATTGGTAGTTGGTAAAAAATATTTGCTGCAATCGGAAAACAATTAAGTGGTTTAACTGTTCCAACGTAGTTTGATTCTGAAACTTTGTGAGTTCTCATTGTGACATGGAGGGAGTACCTTGCAAATAAGATAGATGTGGTATTTAGTGAAAACCAAGCATGAAATTAATATATCTCAAATATAATTCTACCGTATCTAACATTGTTTGCGTTATTATTCTCATAGTTGAAAATACTCAAAATATCAAAGTATTCTTTATTTGCCCAGTCGATCATAACAACTTTTAAATCATTAAAATTATATTTCGAATATAATAAAATTCACGAATGATGATGTAGTGAATACTTTAAGTAGAGACCCTGAAAACATACAAAGCGTGACCCATCCAATAAAAAAAAAAATAGTCGACTTTTTTAAAGTTTCTACATAGAAGCCGCTTCCACTAAACCAATTACAAAAAGGAAACCATCATTAAGCAGACATGTAAACAAAATAATAATGCGTGGACTTTAGGAAATCGACGCATAACGGTAATTTCCAAGAGGTGTTAGAAAATTATAGGAGTGATGTGTCAATCAGTACCCATTACATTGCTGTTGCTGCTGATATAGACGATTCTGATGGTTTTGATAGTAATGGCGATGCTTTCATCAGCATTGATAATGAGGATAATGATATTAAAATGACTGTTGTAGTTAAACTTGGTAATAATTTTAAGACACTATGCGAACTGACAAATCATGCCATATCCGAAATTTCATCCGGTTTCTTATGCCGTAGGATTTTACCAAGCGGAGTGCAGAGTCGTGGTACATTGAAGAGCAATTTATTACTTTTAAGTTGCCCCTGCAGTTTGGGATTAGATGCAATGACCACTCAAGCTAATGCAGACCATAACATAAATATACTCTGGAACAGCCAATATTGCTTAGGGTAGTGTGTTTTAACTTTTGATATGTTTAAGCATGTAATAATTGACTTGAAAGCAAAAAAAGTATTATTGAGGGTATTTCATGTCTCTTTTATAGGAGACAATAACGTACTGGCCATTCTGTGTTAATATTGATCACTTTTGCAACGCAATAACATTAGTAATGCACCTAATCGACTGAAGCACAATGTGTAATTGGCTTCTCCAATGGGTTACATATGCTTGTAGAAGTATTTAGGGGTGTATGCATGTAGTAAATATAAGATAATAAGATATTTTATTGGACATACATACATAACCCCAAGTCCAAAATTTCCGAAGGGGTAGGAAAGTTGTATGTTTGCAGTTTGCACCCACATTACGCCAGCTATATATCTGTCCCACGCTATAGGGGGCGAGCATATTGCTGTTTTTTGGGTGAGATTCCAGACTCAATGCTGCTACTATGAATTTCCTAATGGAAGAACCCAATAACACTGCTCGACCCGGGAATCTAGCCCGGAATGAGACACGAGGCAGTCCAGTTAATTGCGTTTCATTTCATATTCTTAGAATAAATAAAATAGTACTTATACGTAGAAGGGAATCGATCAAGTAAAACTTAACCTTTAAAACTTTCCAATAGCTTTTATTATGTGTGTTGATAAATAATACAAATGATATAAGTGGCCGTACAATATATTTAAATAATTATAATCAATATGATGTGTTCAAAGTGTAAAAATCACACAAGTTCTTCTGTTTAAATTCTTCCAAGATCCGAGGCTCGAGATGTCTGTTGACGAGGTTAGCGACCTCGCGGTTGCTGGGTATGGATGCGTGATCGCTATCTATTTCGAAGACACGCACTGGCTGAGTGCTGTACTTGCTGAGCCCATAGTCTTCTGCAAGCGACGGCAATTTATATTCCGGTAGTAATTTAGCGCTCTTCAATAGAACTATCTGGGACTGCAGTTTGAACCTTGGCGTGTAGCTATGGGATGCTATAACTTTGTTATAAAATGCTTTTATAACACCCCTAATGTACTCGTGTGATAATCCAACAACACCTTTAAGTTTCAGAATACAAAACTCCACTTTGTTCTTCCAATCATTTATATGTTTCAACTCATTGGCCAAATCATCGCTGTGTCGTCCACTGATGATATTGTACATGTATTTTATTATATTGTCTTGTACGTTCGTATCTGCTAGATCACCTACGTATTTTTCAAGTTGTATCTTAATTGCATCTGGACTGCTATCCAAGCAGTATACAATGCCGGTGTGACCTGAAAATCAGGAATTATAAAAAAATACTCTTTTTTTCAGGTTTCATTATTAATCTTAGTTATATACATTCCACGTTTTTAGTTTGAGATCTGGTTGAAACTTGAAATAAAACTTTTAGGTATAAAAGCCTCCAAAAAGTTATTTGTGAACCTTATGTATCAAAGGAATTTCAGTAACTCCCATACAATAAACAACAAAATTTGATACTAAACCTTCCTTTTCAATCAACGACGCCAACTCCAGAGCAACATTTACACCGAATGAGTATCCCAGGATATAGAATTTACTTTTGAAATCTAATGATTGTTTGATGTTCTGCAACAGCAATACATAAATACATACATACATCTTCATACATCTTTCGGCACCTCCATTTCGCCAGGTAGGTAACAGTCCCACGTAATAGGGGGAGAGGATATTGCCGTTTTTGGGGCACATTTATAGGATCCGTGCTACTACCTAATGGAAAAACCCACTAACACTTTGCCCAACCCGGGAATTGAACCCGGGACCACTAGACCGCACGGCACATGCTTGTGCCACGAGGCAGTACATCAGTACAATTTTATAGTTAAAGTGATGATTTCAATTAAAATGAAGATTCAGATTTGCAGTACTAGCTTTCCGTTTTCCTAGCTCGCAATATTGATCATGGAGTATGTATTGTTCAAACGTTGCGCTAAACAAATCTTTGCCTCAAAATCAGTATGTAATTATTTTATAGGAAATTTGTACGTCACCAAAAGTTTTAGTATAGACATACATTCTTTAAACAAAACGTGATATAAACAATTTGATGCTGCATCTTCTAATAACACCTGACTCTTTACTACGACATGATAAAATACTACAAATTGTATAATTGACCCAGTACAAATTAGATTTATACTTACAATCATCATGCGTTTTGCGATGTCGGGAATATTGTCTTCTTGAACATCAGGGATAACCTGTAAGGCCACTTGAGGGATTTTTAGTCTTTCACATATTGGTGTGAAAATTTCGCAATGTCCTCCGAAACCGGGAACCAACAAAAGGTATGTCTCTGAAGGATCTAGTTCAGTATTAGTCTGAAAGGTAAATATCGTTACTTTAACTTTGTTCGTGTTTGGTGTTTGTTTTATGCTATGGCAATCAGTGCTTTTGAATATCAGAGTACGGTTTTATAATAGTATGAACTTCGATGTTATACCAAAATGTTAGCAAGAAATCAAGAGACCTTATCTTTATCAGACCATTTATATTTATTGCTGCACATGGTATGGCATGCGCCACCGCTACTTAGTCCTCTTCGCTTGTCTAGTCCGGGTTTGGTGGACATATTATTTATAGATAATTATTATTTGACTTCCTTGTTTTTTGTTTTGATTTTTTAAGCGTTAAATTAATTTAGAGATAGTTTTATGTATATGTAATCTCCTTAGATTTTAAATATCCTTATATTTAATTATATTTCAGTACTCACGTTGTCTATTGTACATTTGGCAAGCTTAGTAGGCATTACAACAACAGGTTGAGTAGCGCGGTACTCATCATGATCAACGAAGGAGAAGAGAGCATTTAAGCCGGTCTTAATTTCAATTTTCGTCGTGCAGTCTTTACTCGCCAAAGATTTTAATCTAAAAACATGTTTTTGATATGCTTAAATATAAAAATAAGCAAGTATAATTCACAATTATTGCTTTTTTTGGTCACGCAAAGCAAATAAATATTTCGCACATTTAAGACAAATATGCTGTTCTTAACAAAATGACATAAAAAGAAAACAATCACCTGCCGATTGTCATATTTTGTAAATATTCCACGGAGTAAGTGACTCCGTGTATTCTTTTGATCAAGTCACCGATCTCTTGGAGCTCCATTTCACTTCTACAAAGATCTTTTAAAATTGTGTTATTAGTTGTATCGCCTAAATGTTTTTTACCTAAAATAAATAATAATACAATATTAAAGATAAGCTGATCATAAACAATATTGACAAGATATTTTGCTACATTATCTATTACAGAACTATATCGCTATGAAACACCCATTCATCATAATATAGTGAACCGAATGTACAACCAATCTGCTTCTGTCGACACAAGACATCACAATATTGATAAAGTTTTTTCCAGCCATTTTAATAAGTAATGTTTTGTTTTTTATCATATTTTTTTCCGTAAAAAGCAATTAATATTTTTTTTAGTATTGTATTGTGTTATATTATAAGATACTAAATTATTATTGCTATCCAAACAATCTAAAATCATAATTCGTAGTTATAGTATTAACGTATGCTAGCACTTACCGATAACATTACCAATTTTCTGTACAAAATCTTTTGTAAAATGTTTTATACCATTTGAAAACGCAACATTTTTTCCTTCTTTGATAGCTAATTCTAGGTCATTTAAAACATTAACCAAGTTAGCAAATTCTATATTCATTAATAAGTCTTCCATTTTTTTGGCTTGCTGGAAACGAATAATCAATACAACGTTAATATTGCTAATTTTCAAAATAGAATTAAGTACATTTAAAGTCTCAAATTACATGAATAATGAATTAACGAAAACTAGTATAATACTTACTTCTTTCTTTATTTCTACTTGGAAGAATATCGAAGGGTATCCATTTTGATTTCTTAGTTCACAAGTTCGCATCCGTTTCATTAATTCATTTTCATCTTTGTTACCTTGTGCAGATAAAGCAATCACCACAAATAACCTGGATAGACCAGAATATTAATTTCATTATTAATTAAAGATATACCGGATGTATTCAGACCGTGATCTAACTAAGGCAGATAATAGCTGCGGTGATTACAAACACCGCGACATTTAAATAAATCTCGGCAAAAAATGAAATAAAATACGTTATTCTTACAATCACATCCATTTAAATATCTATGATAATGTTAGGAAAACGTCAATTTTTTTATTTTTTGTCGGGATTTTTTTTTAACGCCAATGGGTTTGTAATCACCGTAGCTATTACCTTCCTTAGTTTCCGGTCACGGTCTGAATACACCCTGAATATAATTAATATACATTTACAAATTTAGAAATTTAAGTACATACTTCAATTTGGGACATATTTTTTTCGATATATGGTCAAAATTATCAACAATATTGCAGTCTTCATGCTTCCAATTCTTCGTAAGGGCATTGGATTGGCAATCTTTTTGTGCAAGTCGTTTACTGTTAATGTTAAATGTATCTTCTGTGATATATATGCCGTTGATGGGCCCAAGAGTCTTAGCCTCTTCTAACAATTTGCAGCAACCCTTCTCATCAAAACATTCCGCAAAAGATAATAATACTTTAACACCGGATGATTTCCATGAACTGTAAGCAAATAAAAACTCATTCAATTGTAATAAGTAAATACATAAACAGTTAATGTATGGATTTTCTTACTCAATTTTATATTTCAAGTATCCAAGTCTTCTTGTAAAATTGAGAACCACATGTCTTGCTCCTCTATTTATGAGTCTGTCGACCAACTCAATCCCTAAACCGCTAGCGTCACTTATTACAATATGAGTTCCTTCCGAGAATGTTGTTATACTGTAACAAAAATATATTTGATGAAACAAAAAAACAACTACGACTTTACTTTATTTATGTATAATAATCATTTTTCTAATATAACATTTATCTAGTTATTCATTTTCTATTGCATGCCAGTGCCATAAAATAAAATTAAAATTTGCAGTTATAGAGTACACAACTAAAATCAATATACCTTGGTTTCGGATTAGATTTGTGGCAAGGCGTTTTCAAGTCACTCATATTAAGCAAAACACGTCCTCCAATCATTTGTTTGTAGAAAAGTCTGAACGCTTTGCTTACATCTTTCGCAGAGTACACTACTCGATTCAGTGGTCTCACTACACCTCTAGCGATGCCATCGGTAATTCTTCTTTGCAGAATCTGAAAGATGTGTCATTTACGGTTTATAAGGAAAGAAAAATCATTATATGACGTGCCAAACCGAAACAAATATAAGTCATGTAAATAAACACTATGAAGTAAAATATAAAATGCTATAATATTATCGCGTGGGCCGAAAATTTAGGTGGCAAAATTAAGAAGAATAAAAACATTATGTATTTAGATACGTCTCATACCAATTATTATTTAAATCCCTGGCATCAAAGATCTAAGTATGTTGTTCAAAATTATTGCGAGTGGGTAACCACATACCTTCCTTTCTTTGGCATTTTCAGGATTAAATAAAGTATGCAGATGCACGGAAATGAAATTTCTACAGAATGTCATGAAGCTCATTCCCACGTCTTTTCGCTCCGGTACTTCAATGACGTCTAAGAAAACGCCGTACGCTCCAAGGCATTTGAGACCAGTCTGAAATGTTATAAATTGTTTGCACAAAGAAAACCAATTGAAAATTATTTTTGACAGCCCCGTGGTGCATTTACCTAGACACCAGCTTGCGAACCAAGAGACCGCGGAATCGTTCCCCGCACCAAGAAAAATGTTTGTGTGATCCACAAATATTTGTTCGGGTTTTCGTAGTTTCTGATGCCCACAACTTGTATCTTAGTGTGGGGTCACAACTATATCTGTGACTATTGCGTGACAAGAACAGCAAAATTTTAGAAGTAGGTATATATATTTCAAATATTTACCTTCCACATATCTCCGTTGCCACAATTAATAACAAAGTCGCATCGCATATTATTAGTATTCATTGTTACTGTATTGTAGAAACACGAGGAACTGTTATCATTTATATTATTTTCTGTAAAATAAAATAATAATTATTAATAAAACTTTTTTCATAGACGATTTCCTTTCTGTAGCGTCTGCTACAGACATACATATTCTCAACAGTGAAGACGGAGACTACCGATTCCTCATTCGAACTTTCTTTTTTAGTAGATTTTTTGGATAAATTCTTAAGTAAGGTTAGCTCGAGAACATTGAGTACATCACTAAAGCATGATAAAACATTTAAGTAATTTACTGAACACAAATGTGGCCTCTGAATTATTATTTTTTAATCTATTTATTCTTAATAAACAAAGTATAAAGGCGGACTTAATGCCTGAGGCATTATCTAACTGTTGATACTAGGGTGATGGAGAGATAAAGGAATAGTTGCATCAATATTATGCCACCTTACTTATTATCACAGTGAATAAAAAGCCTAAATCGATCAATTTTACATTTTTGAATATCATTCACATATCGACGTAAGAAAGCATATTTGCTGTAAGTAGACATATTGCAATTGTTCACCAGAGCCAAAAAACTTTATTAATTTCGGAAAAAAATTAATAGTGTCTGACATATCCATGATATTGCTACCATTTTTGGAACATAGGTTTATTTAACTGCCAGTCACCATTTGCAATGTAAACTTTTTATCCAAAGTTACTATAAGTACGTGTTTGGCTACTTACAGCAAACAGTTTTTTAAATCACATACCTTTAAAACGCTGTAACTAAGGAACAAAAATGTACGCATAGATGGAAATATTATCAATTTACAGACGGTAAATATGCTGTATGCAGTAAATTAATTTATTTGGGTACTGCAATTCAAGATGTAAGATTAAATTTATAATTATGATTAGATCTAGAAATGCAGTGGGTCAGTATTGTAGTCTATTAAACAAGTGCAAAAAGGTGAAAAATAGAGATAAAGGTCCTAAAAATATTAGCGATGGCTCATTCGATTCGGAATCACCTCTAGAAAAATGTTTTAGAAGGATTTTAGTGCAGGTAAAAAATTACAATTGTTATTAACAAAATAAGATGAAAAAAAAGATATTTCGTTTTCTATTAATAACTCAAAAAAAAAAAAAAAAAAACAATTTTGAAAAAAACTCGTTAAAGAGGAGGAAATTTCCAATAAAAACATCCTGACTCCCGAAACTCTATCTCCAATATTTATAATTTTAATTTGACGTTGAAAATAGGGCTTCGCGCGGCTATTACGGCATGCGCGCGCCGCCGCTATAGAGAGTTCAGCAATAAAAATATTTCTATTATAACATAAAATGTGTATAAAAAAAAAAACAAGTATCTTCTTGACACTTGAAAGAATCGAGCCCTGAAGAAAAAAAAGGTTACTCACCATTTTTCAAAATGTTATTCAATTGTTAATTAACAATTTTTTTCCCAATCTCCATTGGCATAAACAATGGGATGAAAGGTATAAATAATATTGGCCTGTAAATTTTAAAGTTTGTGCAGCCCTTTTGATATAGGTATATATACTTCATAAGATCCTGCGATAAATTTTCATAAAACTTTATTAATTTGTTAATTATGATTTTTTATAACTATTGAAAAATTAAAAATCTAAAAAATGTTGATAATTCTTTTTTTTCAATTATTATTTAGCTATGCCTGTTTTCACATTATTAATTTGTTATTAACAATTTTTTGATTTTTAATTTTTCAATAGGTAGTTAACATTTTGATATTTGTTTAAAAATTTGTTAGATAACAATTGAATAACTTTTTGAAAATGTTGATTAAACTTTTTTTTCTTCAGGGCTCGATTCTTTCAAGTGTTAAGAAGATACTAGAATTGTTTTAAATTTTTAAAACCACATTGTATGTTATAAAAAAAAAAAATTGCTGAACTAAAGCTAAAGAGTAGCAGCGGCGCGCGCATGCCGTAACAGCCGCACGGAGCCCTATTTTCAACGTCAAATTAAAATTATAAATAATGGAGATAGAGTTCCAAGAGTTAGAACTTTTTATTGGAAATTTCCTCCTCTTTAACGAGCTTTATTCAAAATTGCTTAAACATTAATATTTTTTGAGTTATTAACAAAAAACGAAATACCATTTTTTTCATCTTATTTTGTTAATAACAATTGTAATTTTTTACCTGCATTAAAATCCTTCAAAAACATTTTTCTAGAAGTGATTCCGATTCGAATGAGCCATCGCTAATATTTTTAGGACCTTTATCTCTATTTTTCACGTTTTTGAACTTGTTGACTAGACTATTGGTAATGTAATGTTTGGTTGAAATAAAACGTCGTAAATGGTAAAAAAAATATGGTCTTTTAAATTGTGGAAACAAAATTTGAAACTCTAATTATACTGCCAGAACTTCGTTTCCACAATACAATGAATTAAAAAAGTATTTTTCTCTTATATATGAGATAAAACAAAAAAAAAAAAATATACAAAATAAAAACTAAGGCCCTAAAACTAGTTAGGAACGCAAGATGTAAATAAAAACATTGTATCGAATAAATTTTTTTTTATTTAAATGTAAAAAACGGAAACTTTGTGGCAATTTGCCTTATTTTAGAACGAAAGATGTAATAAAATACAATTATAATTGAAACTTAACATGAAGACATTGTGTCCAATCAAAAACATATTTAAGGAAAAGTAAATAAACCAATGATATTAAAATTATGCTGTCGCGAATCATTCATATGTTTTTTCAGTCATCTTCATCGGTTTCAGGTAAACAGTCATTTGTTTGAAATTTTTTAAAATCCTTATATGTCGTGGCGTCGTTTTGCAATTATTTTGCAAAAAATTATTAGATTCATCGGTCTGTTTTTTTTGTTGTTCAATTTCGAAGGAATTAAATTGCCTTGTAGGTACAGTTTGTTGCTTAATATTTGTATTTTAGGTTTCTTTCTTGAATGCTCTTCAACAATGTCTTCTTGAAGAGGTCTCAATTCGTCCATCCATTCCTTGCGTTTCGCCATCTAAAATAAGCAAGGCAGTTTATAAAAAAATAATAAAAAAATATCTTGTTACCCTCGTTGGCCTAGTGATTGTGATTGCTGATTATAGGGTCCGGGTTCGATTCCCGGCTATGGCAAAGTGTAATATGTGGTTTTACTGTTGTGAAACTTCCTCAATTGTAGCTCGTAACCGGGTTTGTGCTCGTAGTATACTGGTTGGTTCGTCACCAGTCACATTGGAGACTAATTTCGTCGGTGAAGTGCCTACTCCGTCAGGGATTACAGGTGTGACGATATTCATAAAAAATCTGTAGAAGGACAAGTAAATTGATCATTTTTATACTTTGAAACAAATATCTTTGCTTGTATTAGATAGTTTCGATTAAGATACAATACGTTAATACTTATCGACACTTAATAATAAATCATTCGGTAAATTTACTTACGTTTTCGTGATAAAATACTCAGGTTCAATCTAAATCACACCACTTATTACGAACACTCAGCACACACGACGTTTCAAATCAAATGCCACGCTTATAATCAGACAATCTTCAAAGTACTATCATTTTTTCAATGGCGTAACGGTAAAATGAAATGATAAATGATTTATCAAAATGCATTATGTCAAATTTCTAAAAAAAATCACAGGATTTTAAAATGCATTATGTGGTGTGAGCTTTTAAATCAAATACGTGCTGTAAATAACAAAAACTAAAACTGTAGGTTCCCTAAACTTGTTGTAAGTAAAAAAATGTAAAAATCATACGCCGCAGAAATGCTGTAAGTAGCGTTAAGTTTTTAAATGGGAAGAAGTAAGTATTTGTAAAGCAAAAAATGCAGTCTTTCTTTTGCTGTAAGTACAAAATGTTTAAAATGACTAGATTTTGGTGTACATACAGCATTTAATTTTGTTAAAAAAAATATAAGTACGGGCGTTTTCAACGGCGTATGTAATTTTTTTTTCATCGTAGAGACACAGGACCCGGTTCATTCGATGCGGCTTTTTTTTCTGATTCTAGTGGTAGTAAAAAGTCACTTTAGGTATTTTGTCTACTTACAGCAAATATGCTTTCCTACGTCGATATGCACATTTGAATAAAGTTACAATGTTAAACCAACCTTTAAGTTGCACAAACGTTCTTTTTAGGAGTTTCTTTTCCTCGGAATTAGAAACTGTTGCAAATACATTGCAGTTCAAGTCGAGACAAATGGATATACACGCTTGTCCAAATGCGGTAGCTGCATCCATTATTAAAACATTTTCGTTACTCCCAATATCACTTCTGATAGTCTGTAAAATAAAAAAAAAGAAAGTGATAAGGCAATCGACGACGGTCGCGGGTTTAAACACCAGGCACACACCTCTGACGTGTCAAAGTTATATAACGGTGAAGGAAAACATCGTGATGAAACCTGCACACCTAAAAGTTCTTAAGAATTTCTAGATGATGATGATAAGGCAAATAATTTTGTAAGTGGACTAGCATTGCGTGTGATTAAGACTATACAGCTTCGATACTTGGATCTGGCTATTTGTTTTTGGGGAATAACTGTTAGAAAATTCTGCACGAAGCCTAGCATGTGCCCGACAGAAAGCGTTTCATCATCATCATCATTGTCAGCCCACATGCACCCACTGCTGGGTATAGGCCTCCCCCAATGCATGCCATCTCTCTCGATCCTGGGCTACTCTCATCCAAAGCCTTCCGGCTAACTGGACTATGTCATCTGAACATCTGGCCGGTGGTCTGCCCCGTTTCCTTGCACCTTCTCGAGCGTTTACGAGACTTAAAACAAATCAGTAGAAAAAAGAGGGCGATGTATTTAGCGTCGTATGATCGGGCGACTTTTCTACTCGTTTGCTAACTTATGTTACAATGAAAAGAAGAGGAAATAATATCTTAATACTTATAATTTAATACCTATAAAATCAATATCGAAATTATCCAATACACTATGATTAGTATCTTAAACCAATGTAATGTATTTAGAACTAAATACAATCTTTTCTACGCTAAAATGATAATTATAATTACCAAGGCATAATAGGCTTGAAGATAAGGCAAGGGAATCGTCGCAGCATCTTCTAAACTCCAATATGCAGGCACCGGCCACATGAGATCTAAATCAGCTTCAACTTCAGTAGCCATGGCGCCTCCGCGAACAACACCCATAACTTTTTCTTTCCTGGTAAAAAATAGCTCAAATAGTAGACTACTAAGCTACCCCTTCGGCCAGTTAGGAGTGACGAATATGCCGAATATACTAGGATGGTACTACTGCTTCACAGTAAAGGCACGTGAATATTTTTGTGATTTGGAAAAAAAACCATACTGACACAAAAAGGTGCGTCGCGTTTGAACAGGCTTATATAATTTTGATGACAAGCTTCGGCAAAATTCGTCATTCTATTTGGACGGGATTGCTTTAAGCATCAGCTTTAAGGCCTTTTCTCGACCCAGTAGTAAAAAAATCATTACTTATATAATTAGCCTCTTAAAATTGTAAAAACATTTCAACTTACTTTTGGTTGAAACCGCTATAATCCAGTCCAAAGGATTCGCCTTTAGTAATTCTCCCCATGGCTCTGTGACCATCCGTATTCGATATACCAGCGTAGCAGACCTGTCGAATTTGAAAAATATTTATAAAATCATTATTTACATTCGACTTATAAGGTTGCTGAAATTCCATTCTCAATTTAAACATGTATTGTGACGTTGGTTGAAGTAAGTTGGTTGGTTGGGTGAAGTTGGGCAATATTTGTTAGTAAAGCCATTATTTAGACCTCGAGGTTTAGGCCTGCGGCGGTCGGAAAATTGTAAAATTGATATTTGATAATTACCTGTACCATAGCGTGGTTTTGCACACTACTATGTTCAACCCAAGCTAATTTATCTATATCACCATACACATCTATCGATAATTTAGAATCTTTAGGAGGTGTATATGCTGCATTATATTTATTGTTGGAGTCGTTGACCTGCAAAAAATATAATTAAAAATTATTAAAAATACCCTTGCCACCAATAAAATAAAATAATCAGGTATTTTTAAAATGTCTTACTTTTGAATACTCCGAAATCAGTCCCACATCTTTTGCAGATGGCTGATTTTGAAAGACTATATTGTGAATTTCGACACAACCACATCTGGAATATAACAAAATTGTATTTGGCGTATTTTATGGTTAAATGGGATATTCTTAGCAGTATTTCAGTGAAACCCGTAGATAAATCTCAGTTATGTACGTTGTTTCAAGATGTTGTATTTCGTAACACTTTGGATGTAAAAAAAATAGTTCTAAAATTAAATTTACGATTTAGAAATGTATCTTATAGACTATGAAATTTCATTTAGGTTGTTACTTCATCAAAAGCTGTTGCTCTTACCAAATTTCTAGTAAATAACCTAATACGAAATAATTGGACGGTTGAATAGCACAAATTCATACTCACCGAATTATTTTACTCTCATTACCGGTTATGGTTGCAAAATACTTTCCATCGTCACGTAATTCTGCATATTTGGTAGTATCGATATTCAATTTGTTTATATATTTAGGTATAGTTATGCCAGTATGATCAGACGCCAATATTCCAAATTGCAGGAGGGCGTCAATGAGCACCATCCAATCACCATTCCATTTGACATGCACCTTGCTACGTTTCAGATTGGATGCTTGTAGCGATCTGACGTTTTGCCTAATACGTTATAAAAAAACATTACGTTAAGTACGTACACTTCAGGGTGAGAATGCTCCCACGGTTAGAGCTATTCACTTGCTGAATCGTTTTGTCGCTGGGGTCCAAGATGTCGACCTATTTGATGATGCGGTAATGCAAATTATTAATTGCATTAAATATTATTTTAGGTGTATTTGATTTGTTTTTTGTGTACTGTGTATAATGTCCTATATTTTTTTTTGTGTGGTTTGTGCACAACTAATCAATGTAAGCGCGATGGTGTATACTGTAAGCTTGTGATGTAATTTTAATCTAAATAAATATACATTTATGTACGTCTCAATGCTGGGCACAGGCCTCGTCTACCAATGAGAGGGTTTGAACCCGCGACCGCCGAGATTCTCGATCACGCGCTTTAGCCTCGAGGCTGATGGCCACGAGCACGTCACAAGTATGCGCCGTGCGATTTAGAGGTGCCGAGTTCGATTCCCGTTTCGGCAGTGTTATTTGGTTTGGAATTTATTTATTAAAATGGGACCGTAAAATGGCAATAGGTTCGCCCCCTTTTACGTGGGATTGATACATCTCTGGTGAAATGTGGGTGCAGTAATGCACCTCTGCCTACTCCTTCGTCGAATACAGGCGAGAGGTTATGTACAAATATATTGTATTTATTAATTTTAATGGATTTTGGTAATAATCTGTAGTATTAACCAGATTCCACGACCCTTTTTATTCATTTCGCCTTAGTCATTAATTTTGATTATTGTTGTGATATTCTGTAGATTTTCTATTTGTAAAAATGACGGAATTTTTATTGTAAACAATTTGAAAGAACATCACATACCCATAAAAATGTCCTCGTAAATTCATGATTGTGTACACATCTTTGGAGTTCAATTGCAAGTTGCTTTCCTCTGTGTTTGCGATATCAAGATTTTTGACATGACCTTTAGCACCCACTATGTAACCAGTAGCGATGATAAAATCCCCGTAAGTTACCTTGAAATAAAAAATGGCAATTCGTAACTCCTAAGTAATTTTATTGAAAAATACGTTGGTCAACAAGACAATTTTTTGTTTTAGTAATGTGTAATCTATTTACCTATATATTTATTTTGTAGCAAACAATATTTTTATGACTACCGCCTCACCAGAATATTCCTCATGTTTGAGTTCAAATGCTAAGTTAATCCTCGCAAATTCTCGTTTTGATTTTACCAATATCTCTGCAGTTCATTGTTAGTACGTTTTAGGTCATATTCGTACCGTGTAGCAAGCCAAAGGGGGTAAGTCAGGGTCTTTGGACCTAGAATTGGGTGCATGGCATATTTTACCGCTTGGTTGAGTTGTACAACCAATCGATACCCCTGTTGTAAGTTACGTGTGTGCGTGTACTAAGATATACTTCTAAATCAATTTCCATTACTAACCTCAAATTTACCACTTCCTTTCAATATGTTAACATGGAGTGCTATTGTATCCTCTATTTGTATGTTTATTGCTCCATGAAACTGGACATCCATGAAGCTCACAGAAAGGTTTCTGTAGTTTACGCCTTGATACATTCCTAACGTTTCCCAAACCAAAACTAAGATCACGGCCTCTGGGATTTCTGCGACACCTGCGATCAAAGACAACATTGCGAATATTACCTTTATTCTTGTGATGAAATAGTACTAATAAACGTTCAATTATTGGAGAGTGGCTGATTAATAAAATTGATTTATCATAATTATTGTAAACCAATATACTTTTAGAAGCAATATTTTTTGGCAACATTTCTAACAGATTTCTACCCACTATTGGTTAATTGTTATTTGTCTCCGACATTATTTTGGGTCCTTTTTCATTTGACCTCGTAAATTAATTGAAGCATAACCCGTAATGACAGCTAAAATCATTACAAAAATCGACGGGGATAAGGCTCTAAACACAAATTTATATTCCTAACGTCTTTAGCAGCAGATATAGCTTATATGACTACATTAACATTCCTGACATTTATTTTATTTTGAAAACATGAAAATATGCTAGTCAACAAATTGAAAATTAAAGTTTTGCTACTTATTTATTTACCATCTCTTACGTGATCCTTGATGAAACTCCAGTCATCATCATGAACAGACAAATAAATTTCTCGGGAGCACTTTGTTATTCTATCCATTTTATCGTAAGATGGTGACGACCTGTAAATTATAACTTTACTCACTTTATTTATTTACGTATTAGTACATTTAATAGAATTAAATTATGACATGATTTTTATACAACAAGTTTTACGACATCTTCGCCAATTACAGATCAAAAATTATAAGGATCGAAGAAAAAAAAAGTTTTAATAAAATGTAAACGTATACCAGTCTGTACTATGCTCCCATTCAACGAGATGTGAAAGTATTGGTGTTGTAGTTGACACGGGAAAGTTTATAGTTGGGTACAATGCCTCTATCTTGGGGTTCAAACCAGCTTCGTATAACCTAGAAATTAATACACCTATTAAAAAATCTGAGGAGCAGCACGATTTTTGAAATTTTGCTCGTAAAACAGCAATAGGCATTCCATTACTGGGAAATTATCCTTTGACATACGAGTAAAAGCATGAATTTGCGTATTTATGTCAGAGGCAGGTCATAAGTATTCTGACCTCTAGGAAGGAGAATGTAGAATCCCACCACGGCATCCCCTGCCTGTCGTAAAAGGCGACTCAAAGGGGCCTTTGGGGTCGCTGAACGCGCTGCGTAGGCAGTGCGTCCACACTGAAAGTGACCCCGAGAGGAGCGGCGGCACTATGGCTTGTGTCCGTCGCAGGCGGCCACCCACAGCCGGGGCGCCAGAACCAAGCTAGCGGTGGGGGTGCGATTGCATTCCCCACAACTACGAGACGTCCGAGATATTTTCATCCGGGATCTAGCCCGGCATTAACATCTAGAAGGCCGGTGACCCCGACATACGCTTCCCGCCCCCCACCACCAGGGCTTGTGGGAAGTAGAGCCATAACCAGCTTTCCCCTCGAGAAAAAAAGGCCATATTATTTTTAGCTGGATAATAAAATATATATACACGTTACTTACTTGCCGATAGCTTCTAGAAGAAAGCGGGCACTGTCTTTGTGCTCTCGTTTGGTCAAAGGCACATGGGTACAACTTTCATGAGACCGTTTCAAGACAGCTTGCATTAAACCATGAGGAGATATTTCAATGACTATTGCATCCGACGGTATCATTACAGCGACCTCTTCAAAGTAAACGTTGTTCTAAAAATGAGAAACTTGGGATGAAATCAAATCTATACGTCTACGTTCTACGTGGGATAAAGTAAAATCTTAAGAATTAGGTAATAATTGTTTCAGAAGTTTCTTTAACACCTACCAATAAATTGTTAGTAAAGTATTCCGCTGAACAGTATTTTGCTTCATCCTTATCCCAGTTTTCTGGCAAAACAGAAGTTGATAGCCACTTTTTGCTTCGTAGTTTAGGATCTTTGATGAATTTCTTCATATTTGAAAGAAGCATGCCACCTGTTAATAATACACATTTACAGATTTTAATGTTGGATCAAATTATTAATCAGTTATTTACCATGACGTTAGTTCAACTTTATTCCTATTTTTATCGAGCTTTAAATTGTTTTTTTCTTATATTTATTTAATATCTATCATTATATTTTTTTAAACATTAATTGCTTTAAAATACTTATGGATAATTAATGTACTCACCTGCTTCAGCGATATATCTTGAATGATAAGCGATGTTTGCAGTATTAACCTCTTTTGCGAATATGCCTTTGCTCTTCAAATTAGCTACAAATTCCTTTATGTCCTCAAAAGGACCTGAGATTGTGCATGAAGTCGAGCTGTTGTGACATGCCACTTCTATTGCTGGAGGACATAATGGGAGAATCTACGGAATAAAATACAAGTATATTTTTTTATCTTGATTTAGATCGATAACTCTTCTTTGTGATTAGACTTCAAATAGTACATATGTGTACAAAATTGTATCTATTTTACATACGTGAGCATTTATGCACCCACATTTCCATTGGTATGTATCAGTTCCAAGTCACAGGGGGTGAGCCTATTGCCGTTTTTCTGGCACATTTCTAGACTGTGTACTGCTACTGTGACTTAATAATAATAATAAATAATCTTTATTCATTACCAAGTTTTTTACAACAATTATTACAGTGTTACTACAGTACTACAATTATTACAGTGTTATTATTACAGTTGTGTTGACTTTCCTAATGGAAAACCCTACAACACCTTGCCCGTCCCAGGAGTCGGACCCAGGACCTCTAGATCTCTTGGAATTTACTTGTGCCGCAAAACCACGAGGTAGTCGTCTAAACTAAGCTTTATATAATATTATATGCTGGAGATAACATTTTAAATCTTACGTCTTTATAACCAAGTCCAACAGCAGCCATTGCACCTTTGCATAACTTTGCCTCAATAGAGGCGAGCCCACGATAATAACTGGCGAGTATCATTTCTTCTGCGGTGAAACAACCATCAGCGTAAGCGCAGCCCAATTCCCCTACACTATGCCCTGAAATATTGATAATTGGAATTGGAAGCAATTACGTCATCGTGGTTTTTTACTAATCATTCATAAAGTTTATTAGAAATGAATAGATGGGGATATGTGACCAAAATAAATTCATTTATCATGTCGTTCCCGTAATGCTTAAGATTTGTATTTCGTATTAAACGTGTATTAATTCGTATTAAAAATTATGTACGTATTATATTATGTACGTATTCATTCGTATTAAAAATTTAGTTTGACAAACTAATTTAATATTGTATGACATTAAAAAATAAAGTATCTTTTGAAGTTCACTAAATAATAAATCATGAAGGATTACCTATAATATTATCTGGAATCACTTCCAACACGGTAAGTATGTCGGTCAGGGCGATTTGTACTGCAGCGATTCCGACGAATGAATGAAGGATGTTGTCAAAGATAGTTTCGTCAGGCTCAGTTATTATTCTAATTATATCTACTCCTTTTGGTTCCAGGACTTTGTGACATCTGTATAAATGATAATTTTTTATCATCATCATCATCATCATCAGCCCATATAGTCGGCGCGGGCCTCCTTTACAACTGAGAGATTATTATGCACTTGCTAAATTAACTCTTCGTCTTATAGCGGCTTTTATTGGGACCGGTTGGAAACTCAGAATCCAGAAAATATCGTTTCTCGCTGGTCGGTATTCATTTTTTGGACTCCACTGTGCTTACCATAAAGTACAGTGGAGTCACTTTGCCGTGCCAGAATAATAATAAAAAATAAATAAAAAAAGAACATCAACTACTACTTTCTAGTCATTCGAGCACTTTGTTGAAATTTGATGCAGCTTTAAAATTAGCTTCTTGTTAATGAATTATTTTGATAATCGAATTGTATAATTAGTAGCATATATTTTTTTACAATCAGTCAATTTTAACATCAATAAAATTTATAGATCCTTAGTTAATACTTTTGATCTATTCGCGTTAAACAAGGCCAAGTGAAACCAACGTAAAATTTTGCGTCAATAAAACTATTCATAAATTTATACTAGATAAGATAAATAATAGGTTAATGAAATGAAAACACACCTTTCAATTGCAGCAGCAAAAACTGGTAAACGCATCAATGCTGATCCCATTGATGGCCATTGTGAACCCATTCCACTGTACATGAACCATACCGGTCTGTTTACTCCAGGGAAATGTTGATAGCTCTCTGACAAAGTGATGGTTTCGTCGTCCTTATTTAAATCTGATAAAAACACAATGACAAAACCACGTGTTAACTCAATTATTTTTTATGGACTCAGCTAAGTGACCTTAGTGGAACTGAGCATATGATTATATACCTATCAAGATGTGAAAAAAAAAATATTAAAGAAGATAACGTATTCTCAATAAACCATTATGGGGATTTGACGGTTTATCTCGGGCAATTCCTAACTAGACGAAACACGAATACTGTATGTGTATATCGGTGAAAAAAAATACTACCGCAACGGAGCCGGTTCTATGAAGCCGCAATCCATTCTGACTAGGTTAATGATCTTAATGATTCGATCTTGCTAATTATATATTAATATTGATTTTTAAAAACATTTATCTCTCGACGCAGACATTCGTCTGGGTTAGTGTTGTATCTTATTACTTTTTTTTAATTAAATAAATAAATAAAATTAATTAAAATAGCAGTAAACATCTCACCTTGGAGGATATAGCCTCTTGTGGTATGACCAGGTATATTATGATAAAAGAAACCGTGCAGAAGAGCAATTTCCTCCGGATCTATTTGCTTATTTTTGAAGTAATTGATTATTTTTTCTACACTACTTTCAGTTCTTCCCGAAACGAGTAGAAGTCTTGGTATCGCTGTGTTGTATTTTGCTAGATCCTGGAATTTAAAGTTTTGTATTGATTTACGATATCTTGTTATTACAAACGAATGATATTTTTTACTTTAATATTCAAAGAAAAATCATATTGTCGACTTAAATAGTAGATCCATGTTTTTAATGGCACAAGACTACTACTGATTGTTGACTTTAAAACGTCAGGGTTTCCAGCAATTATTGCTGTAAACCCTGATGTGCAAACCATGATTTTGATTAATTTGTACCTTCGCTTTGTAATGGCCTTTCAGAAGAATATGAACATTGACACCAGTGAAACTAAAGGAATTAAGTGCGACGAATCCTCTTTTGAACACTTCGTTTTCAGTAACGACTTTAACTCGACCAGACTTTACAGCCGGGATATGATCTTGAGGATCATGATAGTGAAGATTGCCTGGCAGTTTACCAGTGTGAACAGCTAAACAAATCTGTAATTTGAAAATTAGGTTTTTGATTAATTTTCGTGGATGAGAAATAGTTTAGTGAAAAAATATTTTGATGACAATATAAAAGGTCTAATGATGTTTATAGAGCGATAAATGTATGATAGAACAGCATGTCACGATCCAAAACTCTAAAGTATCATTATACATATTGACAATACTCAACTCAGTCTGAGAACAGTATTTTATCTGATACTGTTCCGAGATTTTTTATTTTTTGTCTTGCTTAAAAAAAACAGTGATGGACTAATCCACATAAGAATATTTACCTTGTTAGAATGTTTTAAAAGGACTAGTTGAATAACCAAGTTCAGAAAATATAATATTTTTTTTCTAGTTTAAGTCAAGTCAGATATTAAAATATATTTTATAATATACTAGCTTTTGCTCGCGACTCCGTCCGCGTAGACTACAGGGTTTGGTTCAGAAAGAAAATAGTAGTCTATATTGCTCCACAGAGTCCCATTTATGTCCATACCAAAAAATCATTCAAATCGGTCAAATAGACGTGAAACGTGTGCCGCCGCGCACCGGCCGGCCGGCGCCTTGCACATCATAATTGCGCGCTTGATAATTTTTTCGCTGCGGTGTTATTTTAAAACTGCGATATATTCTAAGATACTCATTGAAATCAAATGATGTAAAGGGCAAATTTCTTTTAAATTAAATACTTGTGATGAATAACGTATTTATTTGGATAAGGATTAATATCATCTTTATAAATCTTTATACACATTCACAAATAATGCTTTACTTTAGAACAAATTTGGTAAGCATAAAAAAGGTTATAGTGAGCCAATCTTAAAAGATAGACTTATGCTGTCGCGGACTTTTTTTTAGAACTTTTAAAGGGGAATAATTCTGTCATACATTATTTTAGCGAAACTTTAACCGTTTCCGCAGCGCACGCAGCGGAAGTTCTCAAAAGGGAAAAAATACTCCCGATTTTGAAACATTATTTATTGCTGTTCCGCTCCTATTGGTCGTAGCGTGATGTTATATAGCCTATAGCCTTCCTCGATAAATGGGCTTTCTAACGCTGAAAGAATTAATCAAATCGGACCAGTAGTTCCGGAGATTAGCGCGTTCAACCAAACAAACAAACAAACAAACTCTTCAGCTTTATATATTAGTATAGAGTATAGATACCTTAGTTGCTGAGCATATTCCAGAGGCGGCTTCTCCGTGTCCCATATTTGATATTACCGATCCCACCTTGACTGGTTTATTTTTAGCAAAGATGTTGCTTATAGCTTCTAGCTCGTTACCATCGGCCTCTGCAATGCCTGAAAAATGGAAATTGTCTAAGAATTTTGGATAACTCATCATCATCATCATCAGCTCAAATACGTCCCACTGCTGGGCACGGGCCTCCTCTACAACTGAGAGGGTTTAGGCTTTAGTCCACCACGCTGGCCTAGTGCGTGTCGGCGGACTACACACCTAAGAAATTTCTAAGAACTTTTAGGTGTGCAGGTTTCATCACGATGTTTTCCTTCACCGTTAAAGTACGTGATAATTCATTGCGAATACACACATAACTTCGAAAAATCAGAGGTGTGTTCCTGGGGTTTGAACCCGCGACCGTCGAGATTCTCGACCGCGTGCCTAAACCTCGAGGCCATCACGACTTTGGACTTTTGGATAACTACATGCCAATTAATGTTTTCACTATTATGAAATCCGTAGAAGCGGTCAAGTGATCGATCAGTAATTGCAGTATCTGGAAGTATTCAGAATATCGGTGGTATAATTTAACATGGTATATTTAGTAATGCCTAGACTGCCTCGTGGTCTCGCGGTACAAGTATGTGCCGAGCGATCTAGAGGTCCTGGGTTCGATTCCCGGGTCGGGCAAAGCGTTATTGGGTTTTTCCATTAGGAAATTCTCAGTAGCAGCACGGAGTCTGAAACTGTGCCCGAAAAACGGCAATAGGCTCGCCCCCTATTACGTGGGACTGATACATACCTGGCGAAATGTGGATGCAGAAATGCACCTCTGCCTACCCTTTCGAGGAATACAGGCGTGAGTTTATGTATGTATGTATGTATATTTAGTAATATTGAATATTCACAACAAGGGTAGGTTGTAATTATGTGGCACATTTCACGGTTGGAACTTTATCTTGATCCAACAAGTGGTAAATATCAGTCGCCTAATAATATCATTGACACTGACAAACATAACGTAACTACAATAGCCATTATTATCAAAGTGCTGATAGCTTCGAGTTTTAGGCGCGGTCGAGTCAAAAGATCGGCGGTTGTACAAATACACAAACCGTTTATTTTTCAAAGTTATAAAAATGAATTATCACGTAATTTAACCGTGATGGAAATCATCATGAGGAAATCTCCTCTGCTAAACAAAACGGGTGACCATATCGTTTCTCGCTGATCGGTATTAATTTTTTGGACTCCACTGTGCTTACCATCAGGTACAGTGGAGTCACTTTGCCGTGCCAGTATAAAAAAAAAGTTGTAAAGAAATTTATATGTGTGTAGTCCGCCAACCTCCATTAGGTTAGCGTGGTGGAAAAATGGCCTACAACCCCCTCAATTGTTTGAGGGACTCATTGGGACATGTATGGATCTATGGTGATAGTAATAGCTTATTTAAATATAACTATGATTGCCAAATATTAATCTCAAACTTTAGCAGCTAAGCCTTCAAGAATTTTTATTAACGTTACGACTTCGTAATTATTAACATTTTAATAATAAACTTACCAGGAGCGCTAGCTTCTACATATTCTACCATTTCAGGTGTGACATCGATGTCTCTATAAAATTCATCTAGAAATTTCTCTAAATCACGCGGATCGCGAGTTGCATTTAAAGTCAAGCCTGGGCTAGGGAAGTAGTTTGTTTTTGCATAATACACCTCGGCGTATATTCTGGAACAACATTGTAAAGTATTTATGCATTAAATGAACATTTTGCCTAATGATGATGAGAAGGTTGTTTTTGTAAATTTTAGTAATGAAGATTTATAATATTAAGTTTATTAATTCAATTGTAAATTATTTATTTCTATTTATGGGTACTACGTTGATTGCTTAAGGGCGCTATTACATTTCTTCGCCAAAATCGACGCTTTTTAGGTGCAGTTTAATTGAATTAATGAATCGAAATGATAACAAATTATATATACAATTAAAGGTAATTTATTCATCTATAGAATGCATTAAAAAATATATATCATCATATAAAATTTTCACACAAAGACGATTTTACCAACCCAATGATCGCTCAAAAATGAGAAAAATAGGGTCAAAGTAGGAACCATTTACATTTAAACTACTCAATGTTTCGACTTTAAATATATATAAACTTGCGACCTATATAGTCCTCAATACTTACTATGAACATTTTGCACATAGAAATATATATATTTTTATTTATAGGCTATAACGTCAACGCATGTAAGTTTCCCCAAACATTTTTCGCCGATCGAGTGCCAGTCCGCACTCCGCGGTGAGCCGCGCTTTTGGAAGCACGGGTGTATCGCTGTCTCCCGCAAAAATATTACGATAAATTCTGATAAAGTACCTACCTATCGATATGTGTGTGAGCGTAGCAATAGCCGACCCGATGCAATGTACAGCGTTGTTGTTTACTATCAATGAATGAGCTGATATTCTTTCGGACATATCGTAGTATTGGAATTAGAATTGGGTTATGTGTACTTACGTGATATTAAATTTTAGTGTAAATAATGTTTTTGTAATTTTAATGAATGATAATGGTTTTCATACTAAAAAAAGAATTCCATAATTTACAGATTTGCTTATTATGAATATGTTGTCCCTCTTGTGAAGAACGCGGATATTATTATTAGATTATTTATATTATATTTATTTGACAGCCCCATGGTGCAGTTGTTTAGCCACTAGCTTGCGAAATGAAAGGCCACGGGTTCGATTCCCGCAACGGGATCTCGTAGTTTCTGGTAGACTCGACACAAAACTTAGTATGGAGTCAGAACTGTGAATATGACTGTTGGGTGAAATTGTTTATTTAAAATTATTAGTTTCATTTATGTAAAAATAAAACAAAACTAATAAATTCTACCATGTTTTTACAAGCTTTTATTTAATTTCACGTGTCTTGGTTGCTGACTGAGCTGAAATTTTGCATAGATGCGTAAATCGCATGACAATACAATATCATGCTGACATGATGCTGATCTGATGATGGAGCTGGAAGGTGGCCATAGGAACAAGGCAATGAAAGAACACAATCTCATCAAGTTTGGGCTTGTTTGATTTGTCTTGACAAGTACTTTACTGTTTGATGGTAACGAGGGTCTGACGATGAAGCTGGATGATAGTCATAGGAACTCGGTAATAACATGACATAATCTCATCGATTATCGGCTCGTTTGATTCGTCTTGACGAGAACTTTAGTGTTAGATGGTCACAAGGTTCTGATGATGGAGCTGGAAGGTGGCCATAGGAATTAGGTAATGAAACGACACAATCTCATCAAGTTTGGGCTCGTTTGATTCGTCTTGACGAGAACTTTAGTGTTAGATGGTCACAAGGGTCTGATGATGGAACTGGAAAATGGTTATAGGAACTCGGTAACTACAGGACATAACCTCATCGAGTATCGGCTTATTTTATTCGTCTTGAGAGTTTTTTGGAGCTAGATGGTCGAGGCGTCGAGTTTTTTATTAATCGAAACGAGTAGATCTTTTTTGAGGGGTGGTAAATAGTGGTCGTTAGGCGGACGTGAATAAGAGAGCAATTATTAGAAAATGTCGTTTTTATGTTCCCTAGCAATAGGTAATACACAGATAGGCTTAGATACTTTAAAAAAGGTTATAAATTAATTTATACAGGTGTATCAACAATCACAATCGTGTTCACATCTGACCCAGACTACGTCGCATATCAGATCGAGCACAAATCAAATTTGTGGTTTTATGTTTCATAAGCCAGCCAATTGCACTTCAGAAGTTGTAAAAGAAAACATATTTTTTAGTATTTTCTTCCTGTTGCCCGCAACTCTCAATGCGAAAAAGACTTCGGACCGTAACAAAATGTCGAATTTATTAATTTTAACTCATATTTTAAAGTCATTCCCGCGAGTCAAATTGATAAAATTATTACGAGTATCAGTTATTGTAGTATCAGTTTTTTTTTATAGTTATGTAACATAGGTGCACAAGGTGTGATGACTTATGGCGTATCCGTAATTCGATTAAAAACTTATCGGGCTTTTCAATTACGAATTTTAATATACGACGCAAGTTTGAAAAAGTGCCTAGAAACGGGATTAGACCCGCCCCCTGATTACAAGAGGTTATGTGCGCGTTTAAATACATCTCTGCCTGGCCATGAGAATAAAAAATTAGTCATATTTATACTTAGCGTATATACAATTATTTTTATGCCTTATTTGTCGCACAGTGTAAGAGTTTGGCAGGCGATCGAGATGTGTTGAGTTCGGTTCACAAGTATTGTTATTGGGATTTCGTTTTAGGATTTTTTGCGCCTATACGAAGTTTAGATATGAGCCCAAAAACAGCAACTATACTATAACTATATAAATATACTCCTCTGCCTATCCGTGAGTGCATTTTCGGCCGCTAGGCCAGTCGCGACGTCGTCGTTGAATTTATTAAACTTTTTAACTGAACTCGTTTTGTATCATCTACAACACTTTAATTTGTGTGTGTATTCACAATGAATTGTCACCTACTTTAGCGCTGAAGGAAAGCATGGGGACGAAACTTGTAAGTTCTTAGAAATTTCATAGGTGTGTAGTCCGCCAGCCCTCTCTATGCCAGCGTGGTGTACTGAAGCCTAAACCCTCTCAGCTACAGAGGAGTCCCTTGCCCAACAGTTATATGTATGTATGTATGTATATAAGCTGATTATGATACTTTCTCAAATTAATATTCCTAAATAAATAAATAAATTATAATCTATACTAATATATAAAGCTGAGTTTGTTTGTCTAGTTGAACGCGCTAATCTCAGGAACTACTGGTCCGATTTGAAAAATTCTTTCAGTGTTAGATAGCCCATTTATTGAGGAAGGCTATAGGCTATATAACATCACACTAAGACCAATACGAGCGGAGCACCAATAATAAATGTTTTAAGATCGGGGTTCCTTTTGAGAGCTTCCGCTGCATGCGCTGCGGAAACGGTTAAAGTTTCGCTAAAATAATGTAATACAGAATTGTTCCCCTTTAAAAGCTCTAAAAAAAAGTCCGCGACAGCATATGTCTATCATTTAAGGTTGGCTTACTATAACCTTTTTTATGCTAACCAATTTGTTCTAAAATAAAGAATTATTTGTGAAGGTGTTTTTATAAAGATGATATTAATCCTTATCCAAATAAATACGTTATTCATCATAAGTATTTAATTTAAAAGAAATTTGCCTTTAACGTCATTTGATTTCAACGAGTATCTTAGAAGATATCGCAGTTTTAAATAACACCGCAGCGAAAAAATGATCAATTGCGCAATAATGATGTATAAGGCGCCGCGCCGCCGGCCGACTGGTGCGCGGCGGCACACGTTTCACGTCTTTTTGACCGATTTGAATGATTTTTTGGTATGGACATAAATGGGACTCTGTGGAGTAAAATAGAATACTATTTTCTTTCTAAACTCAACCCTGTAGTCTACGCGGACGGAGTCGCGAGCAAAAGCTAGTTAATTAATAAATATACCCTAAGAGTCACATACAAAGTTCTTACCCCATACTAAGATATGAGTCTTTATGATGAGTATCAGAAACTACGAGAGACTTTTCGGTAGCCTATCGGATACTTTTATGACTATCAGTGCGGAATCGAACCCGCGGCTTCTAGTTGCGCAACTTAATATGTCTAGCCAAATGTCAATGTATAAATAACAATATTTTTAAGTATTAATATACACACTATTATTTATATTTTTATACATATATACAAATATAATAAAATAACATAGTGAATTATATATTTAAATACAAATAAATGAACAGTATAGTATTTACGCGCGCAGTGCGCACGGTAAGGCGATGGAGACGTAGGGGCGCGGGCAGCGAGCGGTCGGCGGCTGCGGCGAGCGGTGAATTGAATGTGAATGTGTGCGTGCGGCCACGGCGCAGTGTGGTGGTGTGTGTGCGCGTGCGGCGGGGTATCGCTGTGAGCGCCGCGGAGCCCGCGGATTGACGAAATCGAGCGCGTCGAAAATGTAATAGCGCCCTTAATCAATTTTAGTATTTTCGATTAAACTGTTTTCCACCGAACTTAGGCATTCAAATCAACAAAGTCATCATTCGAATCAACAAAGTTGATATACAGGTGTACATGGTAAACAAAACTGATTATATACTTACATAATATTTTACGAAAAAACAATGCAAATATACGAGAAATCCGCTTACCTCTTAGCATGCTTGGCTTTTTGTAAAAAGAACATTCCACAAGCTTCAGATCTGACGAATCCATCGCCATTTTTGTCGAAGCATTTCGTCTTACCGTCTAAGTTAAGAAAACCCGCCCTGTTAAAAAAAATGTAAAAATTAACTACTTACTGCGCAATACAAAACCCTATAAGCAAGTTGTTAATGAAATATTCGCATGGTTTAAAAAAAACATGAACATTTTTGTATAACACTATTAAAGGTAAATTTCCGCAATAAATTGATACCTATATACAATTTCGTAATAATTTTACAAAGCTATTACAAAATATTATTTATTGCCAAAACAAATAGCTAATTTACAGCTTGTTGCTTCGTGATAAGGTATATTTTACTTAACACCGTGCAAGTTTTTACGTGAACGTCAACCTGAGCGTTAGAACTCAAACTGACTTAGAAAATTTAGAATGTGAGGCATTTCTATTTAGTAAAAGTTACGAAATATAGTTTGTTAAATTATATATTTGGTATCCTTACTTTCTGTAATTAAGCGTCAACACAGGATGATTGATCTCACTACATCCGCCAACGATGGCGGCTTCGCATTGCCCGTTCCTAATGCTCCAGTAAGCGTGGACTAAGGCCGAAGCAGAACTGGCATGCGACTGATCGGTTGTATATGATGCCGCCTTGCTGTTAATCCAGTATGATATTCTATTGGCTATCATACATTTGCTCCACCTTAAACAAATTTTACACATATACCTATTTAGAATCCTGCAAGTTCATGTATCGTGGATGTTTATGATGCTTCGATATTTTACAACAACTGGAAGCAATCTGGGATCCGACTAATTTTTAAATGTAATAAGTTTAAAAGTTTTTATAGGGTCGTAATAATATAATAGTTATTTATTTATTAGAACATTCAACAGTTTAAAAGTATGGCATGATTTTAACACTGCATGTTTTTTTATTGCTACACTTATTAAAGGATATAAAAGCTTTTTTTAAATGTATTTCTTATTCATCAATATCGTTACGAGAACATGAATAACTAGTTAGTAGCATAAACTGAGAAGAGTCACTAAGCCAACATAGTTTTATATTATATTTAGTGAAATAGAAGTGGCTTTGGAAGGTTTCCAATTTTCAATTATGTTAACCAAATATGGTCACGTACGTTGTGCCGTTTTTGCATAGTTCAACCCCAAATATGAAAACTTGACCCACCTTCAATAATGCAAAAGTAAAACCTATTTTAGTTTTCATGATAGCAAAACTCAACACAGAGAGACCTATGTACATCGTTCTTTAAATGGAAAGTGACTGGTCTTCTGTACCTTTTCTTTGTTCCATTATTTGTTTTATTGGTTTTATCCTTTTTGTGGGAGTTATTTACGTTTAAGTAATATGGTTGTTTCTATATCAGCCCAACGTCCCACTGTTCGCACGGACTTCTTTTCAACGCTGTGGGTTTAGGCCTTAGTACACCACTATCGGGGAACAAATAGTAGTAGCGCCTACCCCGGAAGAAAGCCGACTCGGCACTGAGGAAGGGCGTGGGAATGGACGCGGCATCTTCTCTCTTATTCTTGTATTCAGGAGCCCGTACACCATATCAAGCTGTACTTCAGTACTAAGGCTACCGGAAGGCAACTGCGAAATTAGGGCCCTGGCCCTGCACACGAAAATGTCTGTGCATTCTTCGCCTTGTTCCTTAGAAAATAATTCTCTATAAATTTTATGAGATGGGAGACGCGGCCCATATGTCTGTATCAAAAGGCTGGTAGCCTCAGACCAACTCTAAACCGAAGCTTTAACTCCTTGCCACCAAGTTGCTGCAAACCCGGTGAGGAGCATGGGTAGCCCACGCAGCGCAATACTATCCTCTATGCCGACACACTCCTTGTAAATTTCTATAGCGTCCACAAACGCTACAACGTCGCTATCTTTGGCGCCGTCGAACCGTGCCGTACACTTGGCGAAATTGCCATGCATAAATGTAGGCGCCGGTGAAACACATGAAGGTGCTGGTGACTTGACTCGAAGCATATGCGCCAGTTGAATAAGTTGCTGGTCTGTTATAACTAGCGGAGTCGCCGCGACTGGCGGCGCGTGAGACGGCGTTCCCTCAGTCGCGAACGACGCGGCCGGGTTGGCCGTGTTGCTATGCGCGTCGGCGCTTGATAACGAATCGTCCTCCCCCTTGTCTCTAACTCCCTAACGTGTAGTTGGAGCCATGACAGAATGTTAAAATTGTCTTTTATATCGCCAATTATATCACATATAAACACAAAACCGTTCAATAACTGTGGACACTACAACAAAAGTTCGACAACTAGTCCGAGGTCAAACACTTTAATTATGGCTAGGCGGAATGTCCAATATACATCGTCCATAGCAACACAACATAACTTTCAATCACAAAAAAAAAGTGTACTTATCGTCCCTCTTTGTCGGCACGTGTTTCAACAGGTTTCGACTTGTCGCGCCGCGCGCGCCTCGAACTCTCGAACGTTCCACGCTTCCAAGCGCACGTGGTGTAGTTCGCGTAGCTGAATCTTTGTTGCAGATACGATCACAACACACACAACACAGTTACAATGTTCGATACACATACACTTATGTACTTTTTATAATAATATGTTCGTAGGCCGAACGTTGGGCTGCCACTTATGGGGGAACAAATAGTTAATCTGTTCCCAGTGTACAATGTGAGTACCGGGCTCAGGGTTAGGGAAGAACTCAAAATGAGACACTCGCGATATTAATAATAAAATTAAATGTAATTACGTGTAAAAATGGCAGTTTAAAACAATGTCTATCGCGGAAGCGCACGAGCCACGCCCGCGCACGCGCCTACCTATCCCGGAAGAAAACCGACTCGGCACTGACTGAGGAAGGGCGGAGGAATGGACGCGGGCGCAACTCGTAGGCTTCCCGGTGCAGTGCGGGAGCCCGTGGGGCGGACGGGACACGGGTACGGTGCGAGAGCTACTTTGTGTTGTAGGTAGGGTTGCCAACTTTTTAAAAAAGAAATAAAGTATATTTAGGTCAAAAAAGAATATTGAACAGTATTTAAGAAAAATTAACAGTATTTTATTTATTTCATGTTTTATAGGTATACAATTTTTAAAGAGCTTCTCACACAACTTAATAATTAATTGTCTTATTTTTAAAACTTCATCAAAGCTAAACACTTTAGTGTTAAGCATTCTAATGCTGAAAACAGTATTTTGTATACTTTATTTTTGTTCAACAGTAAAAAGTATAATGTAGTGAAAAACAGTATAATACTGTTTAAAACAGTATAGTTGGCAACCCTAGTTGTAGGCGCGCTATACCACGCTGATTTCATACGAGTTGTCGGAGACTTACAAATCTGTGATAGGGTAGTTATTTTTAGGAGTGCAGGTTTTCTCACGATGTTTTCCTTCATCGTTAAGATATGTATGTTTGCAATAAATTTACATACATTGTGTCTTGTGATGTTTTATGATTCAGCTAATGAGACTGTACATCATTATGAGAGCTGTACCTACATATACTAGAACGACTTAGGTCCTTAAAGAGGTAAATATTGTTTCATACCCGGTTAGCACATAAGAGCTGAATGCATCCATTGTTTCGAAGAAAAATGCAATGTTATCGGCATGGGATGAGCCGACAAATATTCCAACTTTTTTACCACCAATTGTTACCGGATTTACGCCTGAAAGAAAAATGTTTTATAAATGCATTATTTTTTTTAAGTGGACAACTCTTTGTTTTCCACCTCCTCCTTTATATTATCTATCTGATTATCTTTGTTGTAGGATTATGACAAATTAAGTCCCCTTAGCTTCGCTGAGCTTCATCGCTCGGCGTCGATACTGTGTGTGCCGCTGTTGATCCTGGAGCACAGGAGTTACAGTGGCGGGTGTGTGGTGAGATAAGCCAAAAAAGTAAAGTTAAATGTAAGTTTAATTTAATAATATAAAAATAAATCTAAAACGCGACAAAATCCATTTAGTCAGCTTATTTCAATAAAAGGCCGAATCAGATGCTATCAATTTGGTATAAGTCAGAAATATTACGTGTCTTTTACAATGGGCTGTATACTCATTGGACATTTACTGCTCACTGACAAACAAATAACGATGTTAAGGTGTGACAGGAGCGCGTCAATCAAACAAGCGAGTTGCGCTAAGACTGATTTTATTATATCCTTTTCTATGTACCTACATTCTAATTTATATTTATACTGACAATCCCCTTACAAAAAAATTTATAATATAAAAATAAAATTAACAAATATAACTAGGTAGCTTTTTAACAACTACTTAATTACAAATATAATTACTTAATATATTTATGTATATTTACATGCACTTAATCAATAATAATAACAAAATCACTTCGCATAAAAATCTCATAACATATACACACAACATGCATAACAATTTACTATCATTTTTAAACATTTTTAATTACATATTTTGCACCTATTCTAAATTACATTAAATATTTTTATAACATAGATGCTTGCAAAAAATATATCATATTATCATTATTATTATTTAACATTACAGATCTGTATTAAAACTAATCTACATAAGAAATAAATCAGTAACCACAAATGCATAATTATTATTATTTACAATTGATTTCAATTTATTATTCTTCACTATACACAACCATTTGCATTCTTATAAAGAAAATTATTAAAACTAAAAAATAAGAATTTATTACACCCAATATACAATAAATATTGATTGATCATTAAAATAGGTATATTAAAATATTTCAAATTCATTATAATTTATTTAATTATTTATTCATTGACTAAATAATAATTTTGAAATTAATACCTGAGGATAAAATTATACCTAATGAAGATTTCTGATTTGCTTTGAACCTGTTACCTTGAGGTCTTAGAGCCAACTGTTGGGTATCCCCAGCGATCAGGGGGTCTCACTATCCTGCCAGAACGAGTTTGGTAATAATTAGTTTCATTGTATACTTCACTTGTTTGGGGAATACTGGAGCCACAATATGATTTTGTGGGCGTAGAAAAAATATTATTCGAGTATGTCCTACCCTCTCCTAAGTTTATATCATCATATCAATATTGGTTGTTACCAGGGTTTAAGTTACTATCCCTCCTATCTGAATCAGCGATGATGTGTTTTCTATTACGTCTTAAAACCTGCCCTGTGTTCAGTTTAACTAAATAAGATCGAAAGCCCAGTACTTTTTCAATTACCCCGGAAGTCCACTGACCATACATTTTAATTTTAACCTCTTGTTTTCGTTTTAAAGGTTTTAGCGGTCTTGTTCCTCTATCAAAGTACTTTTTCTGGCATTGCTGACGTTGTCTTAGTTTATTAATAATCCCTTTTTGTATTTTAGGTAATAAAAAGCTGGGAGGACACGGTACAATACTTCGTGATTTTCTGTTGTATAGTAGTTCAGCAGGTGAGGCTAGTTCACTGCTAATGGGTGTATTATGATACTCTAACAATGCCATATTGAATTCCGACCCATTGTGAGCTGATTTTCTCATAATATATTTTTTATCGTTTGTATAGTACGTTCTACTTGTCCATTTGACTGAGGATATCTAGGGGAAGAGGTGATATGTTCAAAATTCCAGTTTCTTGAGAATTCTTTAAACAATTTTGATGAAAATTCGGGAACATTATCCGACATGACAATCTGAGGTATGCCATGACGAACAAAAATATTTTTTAATTGTTTAATAACTTCACCTGAAGTATTCGATGGCCTATTTCAACAAATTTACTATAGTAATCGACCACAATCAAAAATGACTTCGCATTAAAATGAAATATATCTGTACCAACCTTATACCAAGCCCTTTGTGGAACCGTGTGAGATATAAGTGGCTCCCTTACATTGTTTTTCCTGTATGTTAAGCACGCCTGACAGTGTGACAGATTCAGTCCGTCAATTGTGAAGTCATATTTGGCCAAAACATATTTCTTTAGCTCTGAGTTTAGCCTTTTCCAAACCTAAATGACCTATATGAATATTTTTTACCATTATTTTCCGCATACACTTAGGTATTACAATTCTATTTCCTTTCCATACTAAGCCGTAATTTACACATAAATACTCTCGACTATTCCAATATGGTTTCAGAATATCTATAATTTCGCTGTGCGCAGGCCAACCCTTCTTTCTAATTCTTATTAATTCCTGCATCTCTGTGCTATCCTTAGTGTGCTTTTGTATTTGAATAAAATGTGAGTCGGTAAGCGGATTATCAGCTGATAACGCACACACTTGCGCCTGCGCTTCCAGATGGTCACGCGGCGTTGTATTATCATTACTACTCGGTGCAACTGCCCTCGATAGTGCGTCAGCTATATAAAGGTATCTACCTGGCTTGTACACTAATGTAAATGAATACGGCTGGAGCCTCATTAACATTCTTTGTAATCGCGGTGGGGCATTACACAACGGTTTGTTGAGTATGCTTACCAGCGGTTTATGATCTGCTTCTAAAGTGATATCTTGCCGACCATAAATATACGTATAAAACTTTTCACATGCAAATACGCACGCATATAATTACTATTCTATTTGTGCATAATTTTGTTCGGTTTTAGATAACGATTTTGAAGCATAACAGACGGGAAGGTTATCTTGCATTAAATATGCGCCTAAGCCATTTTTACTCGCATCTACCGATATAACCACCGGTTTCTCTAAAGTGTAAAATTTAATATAGGAGGTTTACTTAATAAGTTTTTAATTAATACAAAACATTTTTTATGCGTATGATTCCAATGCCACGCCACGTCTTTTTTTTAAAGTTACCTAAGTGGCGCTGTTTTATGAGAAAAATTCGGTATATAATTGCTTACATAAGTTACAATTCCTAAAAACAAACCTTTCCACATCTTTCACATTTTCCGGCTCGGGCATATTTTTTATTGCAGAAACATGCTTCATGTCAGGATAAATACCATCTTTTGTAATTCTATGCCCTAAATAAGTTAGTTCACTTAATCCTATTTTACATTTTGATCTATTGAGTTTAATTTCACTTCAGCCGCCATCTTGGAAAACATGTTTTATCGAATATCTCGCGAACTACGCATCGTACGACAAAAATTGTAGAAATCAATATTGTAGATAATAATATTTGCCATCTTTTTTATTTGAAACTTTTTTTTGTATAACGCATAGGTTTTTAATTCTCAAACTTTTTACAATATGGTTTTTACTAAATATTTAGTTAATGGTTATTTTTTTTGTTAAAAATTAAAAATAATGGTAACTAAATTGTAGAGCATAAAATTACCTATAAATTTTATCGGAAACTTTTTCCCGTAGCATTTATAGTTTAGGAGCTATAACGCTGTAAATGAGATTATAATGCTGTATATTCAATTATGCGCCTATAAGTTGCAGTATATATTTCGGGTCGTTCGGAATTTCCCCCTCTTAACATTCCAACAGTATTCAGGTATAAATCCTAACCATTTTTGTCCCCTCGTGACTTCGTCCCTTGCCTGTGTGTGTATTGAAATTTTCGTAGACGCGTCAGTTCTGTTTGGAGCGCTATAATAAAAAACCTATGCGTTATACAAAAAAAAGTTTCAAATAAAAAAGATGGCAAATACTATTATCTACAATAATGATTTCTACAATTTTTGTCGTACGATGAGCGGTTCGCGAGATATTCGATAAAACGTGTTTTCCAAGATGGCGGCTGAAGTGAAACCCCCCCCCCCCCCCCCCCCGCCGCGCCAACTTGGATTTACATTCAGGGGACACCCTTGAACATATTTAAAAAAAAAAAATAGGTACCGTACGTTGCAAAAAAAAAAAACCCCGGCGCTTGGCCTAATACGTAAAAATTTATATCTGCCAAATATAGTATTAAAAGTACACAAATCGGAACTAGAACTGTCTAGTTTTACGTTCCATAAACCTTGTTTTGCATCCAAAGTACTAAAGTATTTAGCACCTGAAAGGTTAGCCGTTATCTCCTCAAGTGTAGGTAATTTATAATGTTAATTTATTTCTTTTACCATCATTGCCCTTTTTATTAATTTTAACTGGTTTTTCCATTAGGAAATTCTCAGTAACAGCACGGAGTCTGGAAATGTGCCCGAAAACGGTAATAGGCTCGCCCCCTATTACGTGGGACTGATACATACTGCCAGGGTTGGGCAGTATTTGAATTACTTGTAATTGAAATACAAATACGTATTTTGTATTTGTATTTTAATTACTTTCTTAAAATGTAATTTGTAATTTGTATTTCAAATACGTGAAGCCGAAGTATTTTGTAATTAGTATTTCAAATACTCAAGGCTTCAAAATACATTTATTAAAATACATTTAGCCGTCATTTAGTATTAAGTTTGTTCTCATCAGGACTTGCAATAACAAAACAAAAACCGGCTTCAAAGAAAAACTATTCCAAAACAAATAAATATGCATTATTTTGTATTTTGTAATTTGTATTTTGTATTTCAATTAAAAATAGCTAAAATACTGTATTTTGTATTTCAAATACCTTACTTAAATGTATTTTGTATTTCGTATTTTAATTACTTGCGATACAGTATTTTGTAATTTGTATTTCAATTAAAGCAAAGCATGTATTTTGCCCAGCCCTGCATACTGCCTACCCCTTCGGGGAATACAGGCGTGAGTTTATGTATGTAGGTATGTATGTAACTGCTGACAAGAACTTCTGCCTAAAATTGGAACCGATCGTGCATTTACAACCACAAATTGTAATATGTGGATATTATTTTTATATGTTATTTTCAAATAACATTTACCTATTACGTCTATGTTGCTGCCAGAATAACCCTGTAACCTCATAGTTGTTTTAACTAAATCTTGTTCCGATAATTTCAGCCTATTTAAATAATATTTTGGTAATATATTGATATCGGCTCCAGTATCCAACTTAAAATGAATGTATCTTATCTTATATATATATATATATACAATTGGAATCTCGGAATCGGCTCCAACAATTTTCATAAAATTTAGTATATAGGGGGTTTCGGGGGCGATAAATCGATCTAGCTAGGAATCATTTTTAGAAAATGTCATTTGGAAGAAAAATAACAAAAAGGAGGCGTTTGAGTAGTCTCAACTAAAAATTGGACTCTTCCTGACATCTATTGGCGAATAATAATACTATATTTTGTGAGCAACTAATTGCTTTAACGACACAACAGCAGATGGCGTTGTTAAGTAACATTATTCATATTTCATCATTTTATAAGTAATTCGTACTTAAATATAATTTCCAAAAAACACAATTTAAAAAAAGAAGAAAAATCCGAGCAAAGCTCGGTCATCCAGGTACTACTTTATTAATTAACAATGCAACAGACCACTCGTTATTACTAGAACAATTGTTATATTAACAGTGTTGATTACCTGATCGCTGGAACTCCCTTGAACTTCGTATATGCGACACATTCGGGCGTTATGATTCAACCTCTTACAATTGCTACAGCTTTGACCATATGCGGGGCACTGAGACTTCATATGACCATTTCTGCCACTCGTTACATAAATTGCCAGATGTAACGTTCGTTATATCATTTTCAAAATTAAATGGCCGTGGCGGTTGTAATATTGACTGCATTTCGAGATAAATCACAGTGTCACTTTAATAATAGTTATTTAACTGTCCAACACTCACTTTTATATAACAAAACATCTTATACGTGCGTTCGTTTTTTATAATATTATAAGTTAAATGCGTACTACCGGCTGCGCCATGTTAAGGTGTGACAGGAGCGCGTCAATCAAACAAGCGAGTTGCTCTAAGACTGATTTTATTATATCCTTTTCTATGTACCCACATTCCAATTTATATTTATACTGACAAACGAATAGCCAAAACGGCTGTTCATAAAAAGTGAGTAAAATTAAAAAAGGGGGTGAAACGTAGGTCAAAACTTTGAACAATCGAATTTGTCGGGAACAGCTAGTGGAAGAACAATAATTTTTTTTTATTCATTTTATATTTGCAAAAAATTCTACGAAGGATAATTAATATTTCGCATGGATATTTTTGGAAATAAAGTGGGATGAAATGGCGACAGGTCTCATCCACAATATGTGACCCCAGAATGCCCCTCAAATTGAAGGGCAGAATATACAAGTCCATAATAAGACCTGTCGTACTGTATGGATCGGAGTGTTGGGCTACGAAGAAGACGGACGAAAGACGACTGCATGCAGCGGAAATGCGAATGTTGCGATGGATGTGTGGTGTAACACGGTTTGACAGAGTGAGGAATGAATATGTTAGAGGAAGCCTGAAAGTAGCTCCTCTGATAGAAAAGCTGAAAGGAAACCGTCTGTCGTGGTATGGGCATGTTATGAGGAGGGATGAATCATACGTAGGAAAAAAGGTGATGGATATGAAAGTTGATGGATGGGCGAGCAGAGGAAGGCCAAAGAAAAGATGGATGGAGTGCGTGACTGAAGATATGAAAGAAAAAGGGGTGAATGAAGACATGACGGCTGATAGGGATGTTTGGAAGGATAAAACATACTGCGCCGACCCCAAATGAAATTGGGAGCAGGGCAAGGCAATGATGATTTTTGGAAATAAAGTACAATCATATTTCCAAGCACAATTTCCTAGATGTTTTTTTTATTGAATTTACAATTTAAAACAGTGAGCAGACCTACTTATTTTATAAGCTAGCAGCCCACACCGTTTTATGCGGTCGTAATATGCATGAAATATACATATTATAAACTTTCCGCATAAAACTCTCTGAATGACATTGTCTCGCGGTAGAGGATGTACCATACGATATAGAGGTTCGATTCCCGGGTCATATTCTTATAGGGGTTTTCTATTAGAAAATTCTCAGTAGCAACACGGAGTCTGGAAATGTGTCCAAATAAGGCAATAGGCTCGCGACCTATTACGTGGGACTGATATACTAATCTGAAGCATTGTGCAAATAGAATATTTATTGTCATTTTTCTGGCACATTTCCACGCTACGTGCTGCTACTGAGAATTTCCTAATGGAAAAACCCAATAACACTTTGCCCGACCCGGGAATCGAACCCAGGACCTCTAGATCACACGGCACATACTTGTGCCGCGAGACAACGAGGCAGTCAATCTTAATCCTTACTAATATTATAAATGCAAAAGTAACTCTGTCTGTCTGTCTATCTCGCTTTCCTGCTAAAACTACTAAACCGATTTAAATGAAATTTGGTACACAGATAGTTTAGACCCTGAGAAAAGACATTTTTACTTTTTATCCCGGAAAAGGGGTTTTAAGGGGTTGAAAGGGGGGATGAAAGGTTGTATGGAAGTATTGTCATTTTTAAAGCTAGAAGCTTAAAACTTATTTTTTAGGCTGTTGATTACATATAAATAAATAAATAAATAAAGTCATACATATAAATAAATAAAGTCGTGATGGCCTTAAGGTTTAGGTACGCGGTCGAGAATTTCGACGGTTGCGGGTTCAAACCCCAGGCACACACCTCTGACTTTTCGAAGTTATGTGTGTATTCACAATGAATTATCACGTACTTTAACGGTGAAGGAAAACATCGTGATGAAACCTGCACACCTAAAAAGTTCTTAGGAATTTCTTAGGTGTGTAGTCCGCCAACCCGCACTAGGCCAGCGTGATGGACTAAGGCCTAAACCCTCTCAATGGTAGAGGAGGCCCGTGCCCAGCAGTGGGACGTATATGGGCTGATGATGATGATGAAATAAATATGTACATTAAAAGTTTGTAAAAAATGTACCTTTGAGGGGGTAAAATAAAAATAGGGGTGAAAGTTTGTGTGGAAATTCGTCATTTTTGAAGCTAGAATGATGAAACGACGTGTAGACGACTGTAACTACCTATATGTAACTATATGTCTGTTACGCTTTCACGATTAAATCATTTGACCGATGTAAACGATTTTTGATATAGACATAAATGGGACTCTGTGGGGTAAAATAGACTACAACTTATTTTCATTCTGAACCCAACCCTGTAGTCTACGCGGACGGAGTCGCGGGCAAAAGCTAGTCAATAATAAATTAATCAATCTTATTAAATTAAATTCAAAATTGACAAACCTGCATCAAAAACAGCACCATAAGCTTGCTCCAGTATTTTTCTACTTATTCCGTCCATGCATTGTGCTTGAACAGGCAGTACTCTGAAGAACTGAGCGTCGAATCGGTTTAGATTATTGATTTTTCCTTTGTATCTTGGAAATTCATGATGTTTGAATGGGCAGTCGTTGACTTCCACCATATCCACCTAAAATAAATACAAAAAAAACGGTGTCAGCTTGTTATTATTATTGCTTCTAATTCTATATATCTTATTACTAGGGCGTTGGCGTTTGGAATTATTACATACATAATTTACATAAATGTAAACTACCTTTTTCCCCAGAGGGGTGGGCAGTAAAACCACTGCCTCGTGGTCTCGTGGCACAAATATGTGCCGTGCGATCTAGAGGTCCTTGGTTCGATTCCCGGGACGGGCAGAGTATTGTAGGGTTTTCCATTAGGAATTTTCAGTAGCAGCACGGAGTCTAGAAATGTGCCCGAAAAACGGCAATAGGCTCACCCACTATTACGTGGGACTGATACATACCTGGCGAAATGTGGGTGCAGTAATACACAATATGTGCCTATCCCTTCGGGGAATACAGGCTTGAGGTTATGTATGGGTAGGCAGTAATGTGGCAAATAGATATGATTTACCAAGTTTGTATAAGTCCCAAAAAATTACAGCGAGTTGATTGCCATTTCCAGACTCCGTGGTGCTACTGCGTATTCCCTTATGAGAAAACCCAATAACACTTAGACCGACCGCGGAATCGCACCCGTGACCTACAGATCGCAGAAAACATTTACATATTTGATATTTATTTGACGCAAAAATGCGTCAATCCATTGCGCCACGAGGAATACTTTACAATAATCAAAATATTTTTGATCGGCCTCATTCCAACACGTACTATGATCAAAAAACAACTAGGCCTATGCTAGGGGCCGGGACATGTTCCAGACTGCACTTCGGTATTTTCAGTAAAATTCAAATAATACTTACATGATTATATAGATTTTCCATAAATTGCGTAACATCATCAGACTTCGGGAACAGCCCTGAAATGCCACTGATCACAACTTCTTCACCAGATAGAACATCAGGGCTTCGAACCACGTCGAACTCTTGCGGTGCCGGCGACATTTTTGGTGACCAGTGACGTCTGAGCTCTCTATATAAAACAGTTCGAAAACCTTGACAATTGACCCTTCTTTCTTTAGCTTCTTTCATGCCGTTGGTTCCAAATGTAAGCGATTTTATAAGCGGAGCTAAAACTGGGAACTGCAGGGTGCTTCTAACACAAAGCTCAGGATATCTTTGAGATTTTAGATATTTCTAGTCTTTGACCAGTCCAGAGGCCGTTGGTTTGATCCCCGCAAGGAGATAAATGTTTGTGTGCTCCACAAATATTTGTTTCAGTTCTAGGTGTTTCTAAGGCCGAAAAGTCTCTCGTGGTTTCTGATATCCACGACACAGGACTCGTTACTTAGTGACTGTTGGATTTATTTATTTTTTAATTGTAGTAGAACCTAGCTATTAGTCATTCAATGAAGTGAAATCATTTCGCTTTTTCAGGAACAAACAAATTTATAATTCTACATTAGAAGCTATCGTCACAGAAAATATTTTTGAATTGAGCGAAAGTTTTAAGAACACTTGTATTGTTTCGCTCATAATAAAAGGAATATTTTTTTTTATCCTTTGTATATTTGTAAACTTAAGTTTTGGGTTGCAGTTATCTTATATAACAAATTGTTCATGTTATTTAAGCACATGAAGTTAAGTTAAGATAAAAGAGTTTTATTTCGTCAGAGATCAATATCTGCTCGACTGCCTCGTGGTCTCGCGGTTCAAGTATGTGCCGTGCGATCTAAAGGTCCTGGGTTCGATTCCCGGGTCGGGCAAAGTGTTATTGGGTTTTTCCATTAGGAAATTCTCGGTAACAGCACGGAGTTTGGAAATGTGCCCGAAAAACGGCAATAGGCTCGTCACCTATTACGTGGGACTGAACATACTTGGCGAAATGTGGGTGCAGAAATGCACCTCTGCCTTCCCCTTCGGGGAATACAAGCGTGAGTTTGTGTATGTATGTATGTATCAATGTCTGCAATTTTCAACAAATCTGCGATGTAACAAAAGCTACCGCTCGCCATTAATTTTCGATTGCATCCTATCCTAAGTTTGACGCCTGCATCGCAAAGTGTTGGTGGGGTTGTATTACTACACCCTGTTTCGCATGTTGTGTTTTAAGTCCCACGTAACAGGAGGCAGGACTTTTGCGCTTTTTTGGTACATTTCCAGACTGTTACGGATTTTTTTTTATCGAATAACCTAGTGACACCCATATCTCGATCTAGAAATCGACCCTAAGACCTCCCGATATCACGCCGCAGTCAATAGCCAAAATTACCCACGTGAGGTAAACTTTTTGTTTAAAAAAAATTGAAATTGATATTAGCACTGCTGTTAATTCCAATGCACCAGATGTATTCAAGTGTAATGAACTCTAATTAAAACAAGTTTATTGTAAATAGCATCATTATGTATTAATTATGACCTGATCAATTCAATTCACTGCAATTACATTTCTTTGTTTCACCGTTCATTGTCAATAATTTCTTTAACCTTTACATTTTCCTGCAATATCTAAGCTTTTTCAGGAATAAATTGCATACATAAAATCTACCTATACCAGTCCACTATAAAAAAAATTAAGAGCCCTTATTTCTGTATTTAGACGTCATCATCAGCCCAAAGACCTCCACTGCTGAACATAGGCCTCCCCCAATGATCTCCACAGTGGCCTGTTGGAGGCAACATGCATCTGTGGGAAGCGCAGCGTAGGACGTCCACCAACAAGATGGTCCGATGACCTTGTAAAGGTCGCAGGTCGTCGCTGGATGCAGGTATGTATCACTGCCACGTAATAGGGAGCGAGCCTATTGCCAATCTTCGGGCACATTTCCAGACTCTGTGCCGCTACTGAGAATTTCGTAATAGAAAAACCCAATAACACATTGCCCGAGCCGGGAATCGATTTACATATGTAATTGTAGATAATACATTAGGTTCACCTAATTCATTTGGATTTCATTACATACATATGGTAAGCATGCCTACATTGATTTTCACACGCCAGCAGCGACCCCAAAGGATTGGGCGGAGGTTTATTTCTGCACTCACGTTTCCTTTGTGTTTTAAATCCCACTTAGTCCACCCATTGAGCGAACCTATGGTCGATTTTAAGCTGCGTTTCCAGACTACAACCTGCTGCTGAGAAATTCTTAATAAAAAATCCAATAATACTTAGCCCGATCAGCATACGAACCCGGGACTTCTAGATCGCCCAAAACATAATTATAACATAATAACGAGGCAGTCATATCCATCGATATTATATTAATCGAATAACAATTATTCATTGCCTTTTCATGTAACCTTTGGAGTCCCTAGGTCATAATTTGTAAATAAAGAATACTTGCATACAAAGTGTACAAAGTGATTGACCTGATATAATCGTATTCATATTTATTTTTTTCACTCACTTCATTTAATGCTCTGTATAAATAAGACTGAACTTGTCAAGTGCGATGCTATCACTTCTTTATACTGGTATAAAAATCAGTGAAAATCCGTGAACCTTAGATTCTTTTTATTAAGCTTCAAAAGTCAAAATATGAATCAATTTTTTATTTTCAAGTTTAAATGATTTGAGACCGAAAGTTCTACCATAGTTTCTGATACCTACGACAAAAGAATTACATATTAAAGTTCGTTAGTAAATTTTAAATGTCGAAATTTGGAATCTTATTCACTAAGATACATATTGTACCTACATTATATAGTGAAGTCCAGATATAATTAATGAGAATCGATAATCTCTTATGACAGCGTCCGAGGCGCAGTTGGCTAAACACAAGCTTGCGAAAAGAAAGGCAGCGGGTTCAATTCCCGCACTGAAACAAATGTTTGTGTGATCCACAAATATTTGCTTCGGGTCCAGGTGTTTAGACACAAAAGTCATTTTCTGGTACCCCCGAAATAAGACTCTTATTTTAGTGTGGGGTTAGAAGTATATATGTGACTGTTGTTCTTATTTTATTTTATTTTATTTGTTCATCAGTTAATGAAGGAAACTATAACAAATTGTCCAGAGACCTGAGGTTCTCTTTCCACTAGCTCACTGAGGCAATAACTCATAACTGGCCTAAAGTAGAGCGCTCGGTGGATCGCCCGTAATCCCTGCCAAGCTCGGCTGAGTCCATATTGCGATGTACGATTGTGTGGAATTGTCACTTATACCGCGCTCAACGGGGTGGTTTTAGAGATCCTTGTTTTAGCAAAGAAATATATCTACTAGTATTCCTTCGTTGGCTTATACACATGGAAAGAATGAATGAGGATCGTGCGGTAAAACCAGCGTACTTGAGTCGTTTGTGCGATCGTCGCCCGGTTGGACGACCCAGGTACTGTTAGAAGTATGAGATCGAAATGGGCCTGCGGTATCTTCTTCTTGGCGGGAGATGACGCAGGAAAAATCGAAGTGGTCGATCTTATTATCGGAGGCCAAGACTCACTTTGGGTCTTTGCTCCATTTAAATAAGTAAGTACTATGAAGTCAATATATACAAAGGTGCAAGCTGTGCGATGTACCATAAAAGGCTACGATTCTCGTGTCGGGCATATTATTATCAAGTACTTATATCAGGAAATTCCTAGTGGCACCACAGAGTTTGGAGATTTGTCTGAAAAAAATAGCACTTTATTACGTGGAAATAAAACACAACTGGTAAAAAGTCGATGAAAAATTGGACCCCTACATATCTTTTTGGGGACACTGTTTTGTGTTTTTTTTTAATGGATCAAAGACTACTTGACCAATATAGAAAAGTTTTCTAAGGAATTTAATGAGACCTCAGGAAAGGCTACTATTTATAAATTTCAACGAGCAGTAAATGATGTATCTCAATATTGTTGGGAGAAACGCAGACATGCGCAGCGCCTAGAATAATACAATAGCAATGTACATGTACGCATAATTGCGCGTCAACTAATATAGGTACTTGTTCTTACGGTCGATAATGTCATAGTGCTCTGTCATTGTTAATTAAGTTAAAATAAATAGTTCTTTACAGTTTAGAGTCTTGATCTTTTATTATTTCATCAAATATTAATAAGGAAGAAATTATTATTTAAAACAAAACACCCAACGTATAAGGAAATTAATATTATTAATAATGCAACTATTGTTTCTAGCAGATTGTTGATACAAATTAAGTTGTTTTTCAATTCACTCCCTTATTTATTTTTTCTTTTACAATATGCATAATTAAATACACCGAACTCATAAGATACCAGATAATCGTTATCTAATGACATAAAAGAGATATCTTAAGCTATTAGAAACGTTATTTATTTACGCTTGTGAGTTGTGGAATATATCTTCATCAGCCCATATACGTCCCACTGGTGGGCACGGGCCTCCTCTACAACTGAGAGGGTTTAGGGTTTAGTCCACCAGGCTGGCCTAGTGCGAGTTGGCAGACTAACCACCTAAGAAATTCCTAAGAACTTTTTAGGTGTGCAGGTTTCATCACGATGTTTTCCTTCACCGTTAAAGTACTGATAATTCTTTGTCACACATAACTTCGATACGTCAGTGGTGCATGGGGTTTGAACCCGCGACCGTCGAGATTCTCTACCGCATGCCTAAACCTCGAGGCCATCACGACTTATAATAATATATCTTCATTACGAGTAAATAAAGGGAAGTCTAAGTAAGTACAAGTCTCATAACTCTAGGCAATTTCTTACAGATATATACTTTGGGTGGATAATAAAAGAGGAAAAGTAAAGTTGGTAGCATAAATTAAATTGATAACTCCGTGGCGCAGTTGGCTAGAAATCAGCTTGCTAAACGAGAGGCAGCGGGTTCGGTCCCCTCACCGAGACAAATGTTTGTGTGATCCACAAACATTTCTTTCGAGTCTGGGTGTTTGTGGGACCGAAAAGTCTCTCGTAGTTATTGATACCCACGACACAGGACTTGTCTAGGATACAAGTCAGAATGTGGGGTCAGAACTATGAATGTATGTGACTGTTGGGTGTATTTATTTATTTGTGGATCAAAAAGATATTTATCGTGGTGCGGCAATCAAACCTCAAAACATCAAAACTTTATGTTCTATTTTCTACTAACAGATCCCCTAATTAAATCAGCAGCTCACACTTAACCGTTTTATTTCGTGACTTCGGGATCACATGCGATCTGGTAACTTAGGCGGTACAATTTCAAAAGGGATTTTCTTGTTTCTTATACTGGGGATTCTATAGTTTTCAATAGATCTGTTGTATAAAAGATTTTCTTTTTGTATATGCTATTAAATCTAATGAGAACTTATTTGATGTTCGGCGTTGCAACAACGAGTTTGGGACAAAGAACGGCAAAACACTTGCGCACTACTCGTATTACATGAACATTTACAACAAAGCTGACGAATTCACTTGTATTGCCAACCCACACTAGGCCAGCGTAGTGGACTAAGGCCTTAACCCTCTCAGTTGTAGAGGAGGCCCGTGCCCAGCAGTGGGACGTATATGGGCTGATGATAGATATCTTTGCTCACCCTTCCGGGAATAATAGTGTGAGATATATTTGTGGCAACGTAGATTATTATCTACTATTATCATGACTTATTAGTCATGATGGCCTCGAGGTTTAGGCACGCGGTCGAGAATCCGACAGTCGCGAGTTCAAACCCCAGGCACACACCTATGACTTTTAGAAGTTATATATGTATTCACAATGAATCATCACGTAATTTAACGGTGAAGGACAACATCGCGATGAATTCTGCACACTTAAAAGTTCTTAGGAATTTCTTAGGTGTGTAGTCCGCCAACCCGCACTAGGCCAGCGTGGTGCACTAAGGTGTAAACCAGTAATTCTCAAAGTGGTCCAGGTGCACCCCCTGGGGTCCACGGGAGACTCGACGGGGGTCTACGTTGGGCATGACAAAAAGGTGGTCCACAATCGTAAGCGAGGGTCCATGAAAATCAATTTGGTTTCGAACTAAAATTTTGGCTTGACTTCTATTGATATAGGCAGATAATATATTTTTAAGAAGCATTGCATATTCCATAATCAGTACAACGCATCTTGCTTTTTTTTTTGTAGATTTGGAAATTGGTACTAATGTAGCTAATGTAGGGGGTCCACCGGATCCATAAAAAAATTGAAAGTAGTCTATGAAACAGAAGAGTTTGGGAACCTCTGGTCTAAACCCTCTTAGTTGTAGAGGAGACTCGTGCCCAGCAGTGGGACATATATGGGCTAATGATGATGATAATATAATAAATAAAATAGTACTAACACCTACTAAGAAAATAATCGATCAAGTAAAACTTTTAACGAGCAAATAAAATCGACTAACTCAATTATTGCGCAACCTTACAATAGTTTTTATTAAGTGTGCTGATAAATAATACAAATGTTATAAGTGGCCGTACAATATATTTAAATAATTATCAATATCATGTGTTCAAAGTGTAAAAATCACACAAGTTCTTCTGTTTAAATTCCTCCAAGATCCGAGGCTCGAGATGTCTGTTGACGAGGTTAGCGACCTCGCGGTTGCTGGGTATGGATGCGTGATCGCTATCTATTTCGAAGACACGCACTGGCTGAGTGCTGTACTTGCTGAGCCCATAGTCTTCTGCAAGCGACGGCAATTTATATTCCGGTAGTAATTTAGCGCTCTTCAATAGAACTATCTGGGACTGCAGTTTGAACCTTGGCGTGTAGCTATGGGATGCTATAACTTTGTTATAAAATGCTTTTATAACACCCCTAATGTACTCGTGTGATAATCCAACAACACCTTTAAGTTTCAGAATACAAAACTCCACTTTGTTCTTCCAATCATTTATATGTTTCAACTCATTGGCCAAATCATCGCTGTGTCGTCCACTGATGATATTGTACATGTATTTTATTATATTGTCTTGTACGTTCGTATCTGCTAGATCACCTACGTATTGATCAAGTTGAATTTTAACTGCATCTGGACTGCTATCCAAGCAGTATACAATGCCGGTGTGACCTGAAAATCAGGAATAATATACATTTTCTATCCTTTTTTCAGGTTTCCATTATTAATCTTAGTTATAAATTCCATGTTTGTAGTTTGCGATCTGGCTGAAATAATATACCGAGAGAAAACTGTTAGGTATACAAGCCTCCAAAAAGTTCTTTCTGAAGCTCATGTATCAAAAGAATTTCAGTAACTCCCATACAATAAACAACAAAATTGGATACTAAACCTTCCTTTTCCATCAACGACGCCAACTCCAGAGCGACATTTACACCGAATGAGTATCCCAGTATGTAGAATTTACTTTTGAAATCTAATGATTGTTTGATGTTCTGTAAAAAAAATACATAAATACATACATATATAATCTCACGCCTGTATTCCCCGAAGGTAGACAGAGTGCATTAATGCACCCACATTTATGCGAGGCTATTGCCGTTTTTGGGGCACATTTACAGGCTCCGTGCTACTACTTAGTATTTTCTAATGAAAAAACCCAATAACACTTTGCGTCGGGAATCAAACCCTGGACCTCTAGACCGCACGGCATATATATACCTACATCACGAGAAGTACACAAGTGCAATTTTATAGTTAAAATTATCTTAAAGTGTTAAAGTGATCTTAATTTAAGTGAAGATTCAGATTTGCAGTATTCATGGAGCATGTATTGTGCAAACCTTTAAAAAAAATTGGTGGTATTTGGTGTAGGTATTGAAATGAGCACTCACTTCCAGGAACTAACTATCGTATATTTATAAATAACCACTAGATGCAGACAGAGTAAAATAATAACTATTTATGCGTCTAGGAACGAGGTGTGCTCGTCACGAGTGATGGTAGACTTTTTTTTTCAATACAAATAAACCGACCCTTTTATCGGTCTCCCCGAACGAGGATCGGTGCGGATAATTCATAAAAAAATATTTAAACAAAATAAAATAAGGTCTATCCTTTTAACAAAATTAAGGTCCGCCCAAACATCTGGGCTACTGTCCAAAATGATAAATTAATTTCTAAGGATTGCTGTCACTAAAGAGCTTAACTTATATTGTTTTATTGCCCCGGCATGAGAGTTACAATTAGAGAAGTTAACAACTTTTAAATAGTTTAAAAAGGCATAATTTATCTAATATTAGACAATACGGTACATAAAAATTCTCACTGTAAAAATTTTTACGACTTGCAGATGTTTTATGGTTAAACATCTGCAGTCATATCTTGGAATAAAAACAATGCATGTTTATATAAAGTTAAAATTACAAGTAATAAGCAAGTAAATATAAAATAATAAATCTAAGTTGGCGTGTTGCTAGCGCCACAAAATAAAACTTTGCATGATTTAAATTCGTATCGGTTGTTTCATAGGAAATTTCACTACGTCACCAAAAATTTATATTGTAGAGCGTATTATATACAGTCTTTAAATAAAACGTAATTTAAGTAATTTGATGCACCTTCTAATAACACTTGATTCCTTACTACGACATGGTAAAATACTACAAACTGTATAATTGACCCACTACTTATTTGATTTATACTTACAATCATCATGCGTTTTGCGATGTCGGGAATATTGTCTTCTTGAACATCAGGGATAACCTGTAAGGCCACTTGAGGGATTTTTAGTCTTTCACATATTGGTGTGAAAATTTCGCGATGTCCTCCGAAACCGGGAACCAACAAAAGGTATGTCTCTGAGGGATCTAGTTCAGTATTAGTCTGAAATGTAAATATCGTTACTTAACATTGTTCTTGGTGTTTGTTTTAAGCTATGTTAATCACTCCTTTTGAATATCAGATTACGGTTTACCTTACTATATCTTTGTCAGACCATTTATACGACTATTTACATCTAACACCGGTTAGATCTTAGTCCTCCACGTTTGCCTAGTCCGGGTTTGGTGGCATATTATTTATATAGAATTCGTATTTCACTTCGTTGTTTTTGTTTTGATTTTTTAAGCGTTAAATTAATCTAGAGATAATTTTATATTTACCCAGTACTAAGGGTATATAAATATATTTCAGTACTCACGTTGTCTATTGTACATTTGGCAAGCTTAGTTGGCATTACAGCAACAGGTTGAGTAGCGCGGTACTCATCATGATCAACGGAAGAGAAGAGAGCATTTAAGCCTGTCTTAATTTCAGTTTTCGTCGTGCAGTCATTACTCGCCAAAGATTTTAATCTAAAAACATGTTTTTGATATGCTTAAATATAAAAATAACCGAGTATAATTCAAAATTATTTCTTTTTTTAGTCACGCAAGGCAAATAAATAAATCGCACATTTAAGACAAATATGCTGTTCTTAACAAAATGACATAAAAAGAAAACAATCACCTGCCAAATGACATATTTTGTAAATATTCCACGGAGTAAGTGACTCCGTGTATTCTTTTGATCAAGTCACCGATCTCTTGAAGCTCCATTTCACTTCTACAAAGTTCTTTTAAAATTGTGTTATTAGTTGTATCGCCTAAATGTTTTTTACCTAAAATAAATTTATTTAATATATTAATGATAGGCTGTTCATAAACAATATTGACAAGATATTTTGCTACATTATCAATGGCAGCACTATATCACTATGAACACCCATATGTACATAATATAGCGAACTGAATGTACAACCAATCTGCTTCTGTCGACACAAGGCATTTGTGATGTCTTTGTCTTATTGATCAAGTTTATTTTGTGAAATATTTACCAGCCATTTTTATGAGTAATGTTTTGTTTTTTTCTCTATTTTTTTAGTAAAAAACATTTTTTTAATATACAATGGTGAAATGGTATTGTATTGTGTAGTATTATAAGATAGGTACTAGATTATTATTGCTATCCAAACAATCTAAAATCATAATTCGTAGTTATAGTATTTATGCTAGTAGGTACTTACCAATAACGTTACCAATTTTATGTACAAAATCTTTTGTAAAATCTTTTATACCATTTGAAAACGCAATACTTTTTCCTTCTTTGATAGCTAATTCTAGGTCATTTAAAACATTAACCAAGTTAGCAACTTCTATATTCATTAATAAGTCTTCCATTTTTTTGGCTTGCTGGAAACGAATTATCAATACAACGTTAATATTGCTAATTTTCAAAAAAGAATTAAGTAAATTTAAAGTCTCAAATGACGTGAATAATGAATTGGCGAAAACTAGTACTTACTTCTTTGTTTATTTCTACTTGGAAGAATATTGAAGGGTGTCCATTTTGATTTCTTAGTTGACAAGTTTGCATCCGTTTCATTAATTCATTTTCATCTTTGTTACCTTGTGCAGATAAAGCAATCACCACAAATAACCTGGATAGACCAGAATATTAATTTCATTATTATTAAATGTATACCGGATGTATTCAAACAATCATAGATATTAAATGGATGTGGTTGTAAGGAAACGTATTTTATTTTATTTTTGTCGGTTTATTTTTTTATGTCGCGGTGTTTGTAATCACCGCAGCTATTATCTGCCTTAGTTTCCGATAAAGGTCTGAATACACCCTGAATATAATAATATATATTTACAAATTTTGAAATTTAAGCACATACTTCAATTTGGGACATATTTTTTTCGATACATGGTCAAAAATATCAACAATATTGCAGTCTTCATGCTTCCAATTCTTCGTAAGGGCATTGGATTGGCAATCTTTTTGTGCAAGTCGTTTACTGTTAATGTTAAATGTATCTTCTGTGATATATATGCCGTTGATGGGCCCAAGAGTCTTAGCCTCTTCTAACAATTTGCAGCAACCCTTCTCATCCAAACGTTCCGCAAAAGATAATAATACTTTAACACCGGATGATTTCCATGAACTGTAAGCAAATAAAAACTCATTCAATTGTAATAAGTAAATACATTAACAGTTAGTATGGATTTTCTTACTCAATTTTATATTTCAGGTATCCAAGTCTTCTTGTAAAATTGAGAACCACATGTCTTGCTCCTCGATTTATGAGTCTGTCGACCAACTCAATCCCTAAACCGCTAGCGTCACTTATTACAATATGAGTTCCTTCCGAGAATGTTGTTATACTGTAACAAATTTATTTGAAATTCTCAGTAACAGCCCGGAGTCTGGAAATGTGCCCGAAAAACGGCAATAGGCTCGCCCCCTATTACGTGGGACTGATACATACCTGGCGAAATGTGGGTGCAGAAATGCACCTCTGCCTACCCCTTCGGGGAATACAGGCGTGAGTTTATGTATGTATGTTGTACAATAATCATTTTTCTAATATAACATTTATCTATTAGTTATTCATTTTCTATTGCATGTCAGTGCCAATATTTAATGGTAAGCTTAAAAAATTTAAATACAATTGTGCAATTATAGAGTACACAACTAAAATCAATATACCTTGGTTTCGGATTAGATTTGTGGCAAGGCGTTTTCAAGTCACTCATATTAAGCAAAACACGTCCCCCAATCATTTGTTTGTAGGAAAGTCTGAACGCTTTGCTCACATCTTTCGCAGAATACACTACTCGATTCAGTGGTCTCACTACACCTCTAGCGATGCCGTCGGTAATTCTTTTTTGGAGAATCTGAAAGATGCGTCATTTACGATTTATAAGTAAAGAAAAATCATTATGTGCCGTGGCAAACCGAAACAAATATAAGTTATGTAAATAAACACTATGAAGGAAAATATAAAATTCTAAAATATTATCGCGTGGGCCGAAAATTTAGGTGGCGAAATTAAGAAGAATAAAAACCTTATCTATGGAGATACGTCTCATATCAATTATTTAAATTCCTGGCTTCAAAGATCTAAGTATGTTGTTCAAAATTATTGCGAGTGGGTAACCACATACCTTCCTTTCTTTGGCATTTTCAGGATTAAATAAAGTATGCAGATGCACGGAAATAAAATTTCTACAGAATGTCATGAAGTTCATTCCCACGTCTTTTCGCTCCGGTACTTCAATGACGTCTAAGAAAACGCCGTACGCTCCAAGGCATTTGAGACCAGTCTGAAATGTTATAAATTGTTTGCACAAAATTAAAAATTATTTTTGACAGCCCCGTGGTGCATCTGGCTAGACACCAGCTTGCGAACCAAGAGGCCGCAGAATCGACCGAAAAGTCTCTCGTAGTTTCTGATACCCACAACTTGTATTTTAGTGTGGGGTCACAACTATATCTGTGACTATTGGGTGACAAGAACAGCAAAATTTTAGAAGTAGGTATATATATTTCAAATATTTACCTTCCACATATCTCCGTTGCCACCATTAATAACAAAGTCGCACCGCATATTATTAGTATTCATTGTTACTGTATTGTAGAAACACGAGGAACTATTATCATTTATATTATTTTCTGTAAAAGAAAATTATTAAAAAACCTTTTTTCATCTAGACGATTTCCTTTCTGTAGCAGACTACATATTATTTTCAACAGTGAAGACGGAGACTGCCGATTCCTGCCTTGAACTTTCTTTTCTTAGTAGAATTTTTGATAAATACTTAAGTAAGGTTGGCTCGAGAATATTCTGAATCACTAACGCACGATGAAACACGTTTAAGTATGTAAATTACTGAATACAAATGTGGTCTGTAAAATATTTATTTATGCTTTATATACAAAGTTTAAAGGCGTTCTTCGTGCCTAAGGTATTATCTTACTGTTAACATTAGGGTGATACAAAGATAAACGAACGATAGGTGCATAAATATTATGCCACCTTGCTTTGATATATAAGCCGCATTACTAAAAAATCACAGTGAATAATAAACCTAAAATGTGCAGTTTTCCATTTTTTTATACCAATCACATATTTACATACTAGCTTTTGCTCGCGACTCCGTCCGCGTAGACTACAGGGTTGGGTTCAGAAAGAAAATAAGTTCTAGTCTTTGATTGAAGAAATTCGTATATTTTAAACTGAAAAGTTACCAATCATATAGCTTGCATCTCAAAATCCTTTCTTAGGGGATGCCTACGTCATAGTAGCTTTATGCATGCAAAGTCTCAGCCCGATCGGCTTAAAATTGACAAAGTTTCATACAAACTTTCATCCCCTATATTATCCCCCTGGGGTAGAATTAATTAAAATCCTTTCTTAGAGGATACCCACGTGATAACATCTACCTGCATGCCAAATTTCAGCCCGATCCGTCCAGTGGTTTGAGCTGTGCGTTGATAGATCACTATGTCAGTCAGTCGGTCAGTCACCTTTGAGTTATATACATTTAGATGAAAATAAGCTAACTATTCGTTCAGAATAAACTAATAATGATAAACCTACCTTTAAGTTGTACAAACGTTCTTTTTAGGAGTTTCTTTTCCTCGGAATTAGAAACTGTTGCAAATACATTGCAGTTCAAGTCGAGACAAATGGATATACACGCTTGCCCAAATGCGGTAGCTGCATCCATTATTAAAACATTTTCGTTACTCCCAATATCACTTCTGATAGTCTGTAAAATAAAAAATAGTAGGTGATAATATACGAGGGTCGCGGGTTCACCTCTGACTTTTCGAAGGTATGTGTCTATTCATAAAGAATTATCATGTACTCTAACGCCCCGTTCGCACGGGAGTTTTTATAACGCGACGCTTTATTATCGCGAAGTGTTGCATTTTCGATTTTGGGCGTTGAAAATAGAACAATGCAACTTCATACTATTGTTCACACGAGCGGTAAAAAAGAAGCGCCGGCGCTGCAGTCAGTGCGGCGTGCGCAGCGCGCTGTTCTCGTGAGCGGACGTGTCTTGTTTATCTGCGTTTGTCAATGATGTCGTTATGATTAATTTCGTTTTAATAAATATAATTGTATTTTTTTAAATATTGCTTTACTTATCTCAGTGTAACAACCAGCTGTTGTACAGATGGTACCTTGAAATTTATTTGAGGGCCAACCATTTTCAACAATATGTCAAATGTTGCTGTTGGGAGAAACGCAGACATGCGCAGCGCCTAGTATAATTGAATAGCAATATACATGTACGCATTTTTGCGCGTTAACTAATAAAGGTTCTTGGTGTTACGGTCGATAATCTCATAGTGCTCTGTCATTGTTAATTAAGTTAAAATAAATAGTTCTTTACAGTTTAGAGTCTTAATCTTTTATTATTTCATCAGTTGCTATAGACCAGGGTCTCTCAAAGTGGGGTTCGCTATTCGACGGCAGGGGGTTCGTGACAAGATATATGTAATGGCGACTTGTCGCTTAGCAGGAACGAGCGGCAAACATATTGGCTACAACACACATATGTGAGACTGGATTTTCTCACCTGGTCATGATAAAAACTAAATCGACTTGATACCAAGTTAGAATTAAAGTTAAAATTGTCCAAAAAAATACTCCTAAAATTGACACCATTTGCGACAAGAAACAGGCAAGAAAAGATATTTCTTTTGGCACTTTCAGAGGACTACACTATATACTTTTGACACTTGTCAGTTTATATACGAAAACTTAATGTACGTCCAAAAGAATCTTGATAAATTTAAGAAAATTTGTAATGTACACAATAAAAATACTAGGAACAAATGTAATCTCGTTCAACACGTAACTCGTCTCCGGAAAGTTAATAACTCTTTTATGGGGCAATGTATACGCTTCTATAACAAACTTCCGAGGGCTGTTAGGGAGCTTCCCTTGACAAAGTTTAAGAAATCAATTAAAGTTAAGCTTTACAGAAAAGCATACTATAAAATTTCAGATTTTATTGAAGATAATAAGCCCTGGGAGTAATGTAAATTGATCGGAGTTTTGTTTTGTTGCTATAGTTTGTATCGTTATGACATTTACAATGTAAAATTTAAATAATGTAATTAAAAAAAGATATTTATTGCTATTTAAAAAAAAAATGACATGTCGTGTTGCTGAGGGAGTTTCTTGCCGTTTCTTCTCCACAGCGATAACACGTTTCGAAGCGGCAATAATTTAAAAAGTATTAAAAAGTGTAAAATTGACGATTTAAAAGAACTTGTAGAAGTCTATTTGAATAAAGATAATTTGACTTTGACTTTGACTACGAGTTTTAGATCAGGAAACGCATCTTTCAATTACCGCAAAGGCATGTTAGTACAGTTTTTGCCAAAAGATTTAGCTGCTATACAAAACCATTTGTGTACAAACCGTATTAATAAGTTTTTTAACACAATTCATTTATCTAGTAAAGAAGCTAAATTTAGAATACAAAAGAGACTGTTGAACTGGACATACGATTATACAGAAAAATTTATGAAACCTCTTTTCTTTGAATTGTAAACTCACATATTTATTATAAACCTGATCTCATATAATTTTAGATTAAGTCCTAATTTTTACTGTAGCATATAAGGTTCCTGTGTTATTATTTTTTTATTTTCAATTTGTTATTTAATTTAAAACTTTACATTGAACTTTACATTTAAATTACACTGGAGACATTACATTGTAACAAGTAACTAAAGAACATCTCACGATACAGGCTCTGTCTAGTGTGAGATGTCTCTTGAAAACTTGACAATAGTATTTATGTAATATGTTATAGATTTTAAGAACTACTTTTGTTGTAACACAACATATTAACTCAGATTAAAACACTGCTCCATGATTGTGAAGAAAATAACACAAGCGGTGTTTCCACACAAACAGTTTCCACACTGTCCGACTCTGCAAGTAGGTTAGTTAACCAATCTCTAGATGCAGAGGAGGATATCTTGCACACATCACAAAATCAATTAAACCAGATTACCACACACTGCAATAATCATAATGTTCCAAGTGTAAATAATACCAAGCATAGTTCAATTATTGTTACTGATGAAGTAGGAAAGGGTATTGGTGTTCTTCTAAAGAATACCCTCAGTCACACACTGATCAATTACTGTATACCAGGATCTAGTTTCAATCATATTGTAGATATGTTGTCAGAAAAGATATATGATGAAAATTCATGCCTAACAGTACTTGTAGGAAGTTGCCACAACTTAAGGAAAAATGATGTCACTAAAGCCTTTGAAAAAATGTTAAAACTTAATTTACCTAGGATCATATTGTGTGCCTTCCCATACCTAAATAATGTATCAGATAAATTAAATAATTATATTCATGTGTTAAATAGACATATGCAATTTTTAACTAGTCACTATAGTGACAAATTTTCATTTTTTGACACCAATATATTTATTGGAAAATATTGTAAATTGACAAGAGATACATTGTATCTACCAAATAGATTTTTAAGACTTATTGCTACACCTGTAGCTAACTATATTAACACAGTCATAAGTAGTATGACAAAGTCCCTTTGTACCCCCACAATTAGTAATGTTACTAAAATTAATGTGGTGAATAATTTAAACTTTTAGATATGACAAAAGGAGACGGTTCTGAATATTTAGTTTTATCTCATCAAAATATAAACCGTTTCTCTGGCAAAATATTAGAAATAGAACTTTTTAGTGACACATTTAATATAAGTATACTATGTTTTACTGAGACTTGGTTGAAGGCACACCTTATGAGTTTTAATGTGAATGGTTTCAGGGTCGCTAGTTCGTTTAATAGAACCTCGGCGGAAGGTGGTGGTTCGATAATTCTTATCCGAAATCACATTAACTTCAAAGAAAGGAAGGACATCTCCTGCCTCTCTGTTGAACGAGTGTGTGAGGTTGCATGTGCGGAAACTGATTTATATATAATATTGTGTGTGTATAGGCCTCCTTCGTCGAACATTAATATTTTCCTATCCACAATGGAGGATATTCTTAAAAAAATTAAAAATAATAAGATGGTTTTAGTATGTGGGGATTTTAATATTAACTTAATGGTTAATACAGTTGATAAATGTAAATTTGTGTCATTATTTAGCTCATTTAATTATACTTGTTTGTTTTCTGAACCCACTAGAATAACTACTGAAACAGCAACCTGCATTGATAATATCATAACCAATTTCGAAGTAGTTGAAAAGTATACACAAATAGGAGTTAGATCGGACCATAAATGTTTGTTAGTCAAATTGAAACATAGAATAGAAAACATCCAAAAAATGATTAAGTACAGGCCATTGACAAGACATAACCTAGGTAAATTTAATATTAACTTGAAATCAAAAATTAATATTTTAGAACCTAATTCTGACAGTCCCAACGATATATATTCTTCATTACTTGATACAATTTGCAAAGAATTCAACAAAGTGTGCAAAATTAAAACTGTGAAAATTAATTCTAACATTAAATTTAGTACTTGGGCGACCAAAGGCATCCGACGTAGTAGAGAAATTTTATATAACTTGTATGACAAAAGGTCCTATACACCTGATGTCAATTTTATGAACTATCTCAGACAATATTCTAAAATATTTAAAAAAGTATGCATGCAAGCTAAAGCAGCTTATATTAGTGAAAAGCTGAGATTATCTAGCAATAAAATAAAAACAACTTGGCAAATTATAAATACAGAAACTGGGAGAAATAAGGTTACTGATAACAAGATAACCTTGGCTATAAACAACAACCTGGTTTCAGACAAAGTTAGTATTGCTAATTACCTAGAAAAGTTTTTCACAAATATACCTTTAGATATAACCAAATGCTTGCAATCATCAGCAGTCTTGGCTGAATCACTTTTAAAAGAAAATGTTGTAGGAAATATGCCCATTTTCAGTTTTGAAAGAGTGTCTTGTTCCGAAATAATAAAAGCTTTTAAAAATCTTAAAATTAAGGCTACTGAAGATATATGGGGACTGTCGGTTAAGGCTATTGAAGCTATTATATTTAATATTGCTCCAATATTGACGGTAATATTCAATTCTTGTATAAGTGACGGTATTTTTCCCGACTTAATGAAAATCAGTAAAATTGTGCCCATATTTAAGTCGGGGTGTCCAAACAATCCATCAAACTTTAGACCCATCTCAATACTACCAGCTCTTAGTAAGGTCTTCGAAAAGATCATGCTCACTCAAATGCAGGAACATTTTGATAGAAATGGGATATTACATAGTAGCCAATTTGGTTTTTCAAAGGGTCGGTCTACGCAAGATGCAGGAACATCATTGATGAAATCTGTACTGGAAGCCTGGGAGACGTCACAAGATGCTCTTGGGGTTTTTTGTGACCTCTCGAAGGCTTTCGACTGCGTTGATCACCAGACCCTTATTACGAAGCTGAGTTACTACGGCATAAGTGGTTCCTCTCTTCAACTTATAATGTCCTATTTATCGGGTCGTGAACAAAAAGTATGTGTGGACGGCGTCACCTCAGTAGGATCAACAGTCAAAATAGGGGTTCCTCAGGGCTCTATTCTGGGCCCCTTTTTGTTTCTAGTTTATATAAATGATCTCCCTTACATGGTACAGAAATTTACAGACATAGTTTTGTTCGCTGACGACACGTCACTAATATTTAAAATAAATCGTAAGGATAAAGATCTAGCTATTCCAAATCATGTACTTAATTTAATTTTGAATTGGTTCTCATGTAATAATCTTCTACTCAATGCAGGAAAGACAAAATGCATTCGATTTACATTACCAAATGTTAGGAATGTAATATCACCTGTTACATTAAACGCAGAAACACTTGACTTGGTGACTTCAACTGTTTTCCTAGGAATAACTCTAGATAGTAAACTGCAGTGGGGTCCGCAAATAGAGCGATTATCTAGTAAACTGAGTGCCGCAGCTTTTGCTGTTCGTAAAATAAGAAAACTCACGGATGTTTCAACGGCTAGGTTAGTGTACTTTGCTTACTTTCACAGTATAATGTCTTATGGCATTCTATTGTGGGGATCGGCGGCTGATATTAACAGCATTTTCATACTACAGAAAAGAGCAGTCCGCGCCATCTATGATCTACGTAGCCGTGATTCCTTACGATCCATATTCAAGGACTGTAATATACTGACCGTGCCGTCTGAATACATTTATCAAAATATTATGTATGTACGTAAGAATGTATTTAGCTTTAGTAAAATTGGTGATATACATAATGTAAATACCAGGGGTAGACATAAACTTGTGATACCCTCATTAAGATTAGAAAAAACCAGTAAGTCCTTTGTAGGCAACTGCGTAAAATTTTACAATAAGCTCCCCAAATCTGTAACTGACCTATCAGATAATTCATTTAAGGTGCACATTAAACGTGTTCTGATGACAAGGGGATACTACAATATAAATCAGTATTTAGAGGATAAGGAAATTTGGCAGTAGATCTCTCCCGCACATCGCCATCACCACATCTTGGAACCCAGTACCTTTCACATTCTTCTTTCTTAAACCAAATCATTTGAATAAATACATAAATAAATATAAATTAACCCAAAGCTCCAAGTGTAACTTAAACTATTATAAAAACATCAAATACAAATTGATATATAATATAAACTGTGCACAAAATAAATAAAATAAAAATAAAATGACGACCGATCGAGTAAATAATTCGAGCAAATTTATAATAAGAAGGCAATTTTTATTTGGCAGGTCATATAATATAATTATGTTATCCTTACTGGACCAAATACATGCCCACTGAGTTGGACTCGCTGGATCTACTCAGGTGTGGGTCGCGCCGCGTAAATTCCAGTAGTAAAGTGAGCCCGCTGAGTTTGTTTCGCCGGGTCTTCTCAGTCAGGGTCGCGTTTGGATCCGGTGGTACCATTAAAATAATACGTGACGTTTCGGAAATACACAAGGTCCATCTCGTTATTTACTTTAAAATAATAATAATAAGATTTTATGTATTTCCTGATGAAAACTAAAAATAAATTATAAAAAAAACCGTAAATATTTTTGTACAAATTATATAAAATGAACCATAGTTAAATTATAATGTAATAATAAAAGATTTTTCTTTTCTGTATTGACTTGTCATAAGTGCTATTTGATTGCCTACGTGACCAAATAAAGCAATTTCATTTCATTTCATTTCATTGGAATAAATAATATATTATTATTATTATTACTTTATCTTTTATTGAAATAGGTAAATCTTTATTTTCTTCAGCAGACAGTTTTATGACTTTCTTTTGGGGGGGGGGGGGATTAGTTACTTAAGGCTTAAGGGGTTCGCTGTCACCTTGAAACAGTAACAGGGATTCGTGAACCACAAGTTTGAGAAACCCTGCTATAGACATTCGACAATAATTTTAAAACAAGTGGCAAAAAACTGCCCTTTTACGTATCTTGGCTCATTAAGAGGATGTACCCAGAATGCCTTCTGTTTCCTTTTTCGCCTTCTAGCGACAGAAACCGCTACTGCTAGTCAATTAGCGTTAACCATTGAGAGAGACAAGAGAGAGAGGCGAGACAAGAGTGATTAAAGAGCGTTCGTATGAACACTCAAATTTAAGGCGTTAAAAAAGCGCCGACGCCGGGTTTAAACGCAACGCTTTTTTAACTCCCGTGCGAACGGGGCGTAACGGTGAAGGAAAACATCGTGATAAAACCTGCACACCTAAAAGTTCTTAAGAATTTCTTAGGTGTGTAGTCCGCCAACCAGCACTAGGCTAACGTGGTGGACTAAGGCCTAAACCCTCTCAGTTGTAGAGGATGCCCGTGCCCAGCAGTGGGACGTATATGGGCTGATGATGATGTTAGTTGCATCTCACATGAAAACTAACATGATCTAAGAAACTGAGAAAGAAGCACAATGAATTATAATCTAAAGATACTTAAGAAGACAAATTAACTAGAAATTCTAGGTAATATAGATAAAAATACCATCAATTTTTGTAATGTTAAAAGTAAAATATCATGTTTTAAGATTATGATTAACAGCAGAGCTACATACAATCTTTCCAATGTAATAATAATAATTCTAATCACCAAGGCATAATAGGCTTGAAGATAAGGCAAGGGAATTGTCGCAGCATCTTCTAAACTCCAATATGCAGGCACCGGCCACATGAGATCTAAATCAGCTTCAACTTCAGTAGCCATGGCGCCCCCGCGAACAACACCCATAACTTTTTCTTTCCTGGTAAAAAATAGCTCAAATAGTAGACTACTAAGCTACCCCTTCGGCCAGTTAGGAGTGACGAATATGCCGAATATACTAGGATGGTACTACTGCTTCACAGTAAAGGCACGTGAATATTTTTGTGATTTGGAAAAAAAAACCATACTGACACAAAAAGGTGCGTCGCGTTTGAACAGGCTTATATAATTTTGATGACAAGCGTCGGCAAAATTCGTCATTCTATTTGGACGGGATTGCTTTAAGCATCAGCTAAGGCCTTTTCTCGACCCAGTAGTAAAAAAATCATTACTTATATAATTAGCCTCTTAAAATTGTAAAAACATTTCAACTTACTTTTGGTTGAAACCGCTATAATCCAGTCCAAAGGATTCGCCTTTAGTAATTCTCCCCATGGCTCTGTGACCATCCGTATTCGATATACCAGCGTAGCAGACCTGTCGAATTTGAAAAATATTTATAAAATCATTATTTACATTCGACTTATAAGGTTGCTGAAATCTTTCTCAATTTAAACATGCATTGTGACGTTGGCTGAAGTGAGACAAAAAAAAATTATATTGAGAATGGTCTCAGCAATAGGTAAAGCCATTATTTAGACCTCGAGGTTTAGGCCTGCTGCGGTAGAAAATTGTAAAATTGATAATTACCTGTACCACAGCGTGGTTTTGCACACTACTATGTTCAACCCAAGCTAATTTATCTATATCACCATACACATCTATCGATAGTTTAGAATATTTAGGAGGTGTATATGCTGCATTATATTTATTGTTGGAGTCGTTGACCTGGATAAAATATAATATAATTGAATAATATAATATAATAGAATTGAAAAATATAATTGAAAATTCTTAAAAATAATACCTTAAAAATACCCTTGCCACCAGTTAAATAAAATAATTAGGTATTTTTAAAATGTCTTACTTTTGAATACTCCGAAATCAGTCCCACGTCTTTTGCAGATGGCTGATTTTGAAAGACTATATTGTGAATTTCGACACAACCACATCTGGAATATAACAAAATTGTATTTGGCGTATTTTATGGTTAAATGGGATATTCTTAGCAGTATTTCAGTGAAACTCGTAGATAAATCTCAGTAATGTACGTTGTTTCAAGATGTTGTATTTCGAAACACTTTGGATGTAAAAAAAATAGTTCTAAAATTAAATTTACGATTTAGAAATGTATCATATAGACTATGAAATTTCATTTAGGTTGTTACTTCATCAAAAGCTGTTGCTCTTACCAAATTTCTAGTAAATAAGCTAATACGAAATAATTGGTCGGTTGAATAGCACAAAATCATACTCACCGAATTATTTTACTCTCATTACCGGTTATGGTTGCAAAATACTTTCCATCGTCACGTAATTCTGCATATTTGGTAGTATCGATATTCAATCTGTTTATATATTTAGGTATAGTTATGCCAGTATGATCAGACGCCAATATTCCAAATTGCAAGAGGGCGTCAATGAGCACCATCCAATCGCCATTCCATTTGACATGCACCTTGCTACGTTCCAGATTGGATGCTTGTAGCCATCTGACGTTTTGCCTAATACGTTATAAAAACATTATACACATCGATTACATCATTTAATTGCCCCCATATGATTGTATTTACAAAAGGGAATTTCGTGAACATACCATTTTTAAATTCAGTAAAATGTAATTTTACTGACTTCCTCGTGGTCACGCGTCATTTGTGACGATTGGAAATTACATTATCGATGATGACATTTGTATCATCATCTACTCATATACATATGCTGGTGGTAGGATATTCGTGCTGGTGGTAGGATATTCGTGCTGGTGGTAGGATATTCGTATCCGCCCGGATGGCGACCACCGTACACAGGGCGTAAATCCCGCCATAGTGGCACATGCAAGTGTGCCGCGTTCCGGGATCAGCCAGTGTATATCCGGTTTTCGGGGGGGCTTCAATCATGGTGAAAGGATGACCGTGCCGGCAATTTTTTTGGCCGGTTTGTCGCGGTCGGTCCTTTGATCGCCATGATTGATAGTCCCCCAAACTTCTTCACAATAAGGTGAAGAGGTATTCGGCCGGCATGATTGTGTCGACCAACGGGAGACCATCATCTCTCACTGGTCGGCACTTTTTCTGGACTCCATTGCGCTTACCATCAGGTGCAATGGGGTCACTTTGCCGTGCCAGAATAAAAAAAAAAAAAAAAAAAAAAAAAAAAAAAAAAAAAAAAAAAACATATGTACGTCCCAATGCTGGGCACGGGCCTCCTCTACCATTAAGAGGGTTTGAACCCGCGACCGCCGAGATTCTCGATCACGCGCCTTAGCCTCGAGGCTGAAGGCCACGAGTACGTCACAAGTATGGGCCGTGCGATTTAGAGGTGCCGAGTTCAATTCCCGTTTCGGCAGTGTTATTGCGTTTGGAATTTAAAATGGCAATATGTTCGCCCCCTTTTACGTGGGACTGATACATCTCTGGTGAAATGTGGGTGCAGTAATGCACCTCTGCCTACTCCTTCGTCGAATACAGGCGAGAGGTTATGTACAATTATATGTATTTATGAATTTTAATGGATTTTGGTAATAATCTGTAGTATTAACCAGATTCCACGACCCTTTTTATTCATTTCGCCTTAGTCATTAATTTTGATTATTGTTGTGATATTCTGTAGATTTTCTATATTCTATTAAATGACGGAGTTTTTATTGTAAACAATTTGAAAGAACCTCACATACCCATAAAAATGTCCTCGTAAATTCATGATTGTGTACACATCTTTGGAGTTCAATTGCAAGTTGCTTTCCTCTGTGTTTGCGATATCGAGATTTTTGACATGACCTTTAGCACCCACTATGTAACCAGTAGCGATGATAAAATCCCCGTAAGTTACCTTGAAATAAAAAATGGCAATTCGTAACTCCTAAGTGATTTTATTGGAAAATACGTTGGTCAACAAGACAATTTTTTGTTTTAGTAATGTGTAATCTATATACCTATATATTTATTTTGTAGCAAACAATATTTTTATGACCACCGCCTCACCAGAATATTCCTCATGTTTGAGTTCAAATGCAAAGTTAATCCTCGCAAATTCTCGTTTTGATTTTACCAATATCTTTGCAGCTCATTGTTAGTACGTTTTAGGTCATCTTCGTACCGTGTAGCAAGCTAAAGGGGGTAAGTCAGGGTCTTTGGACCTAGAATTGGGTGCATGGCATATTTTACCGCTTGGTTGAGTTGTGCAACCAATCGATATCCCTGTTATAAGTTACGCGTGTGTGCGTATTCTGAGATATACTTCTAAATCAATTTTCATTACTAACCTCAAATCTACCACTTCCTTTCAATATGTTAACATGGAGTGCTATTGTATCCTCTATTTGTATGTTTATTGCTCCATGAAACTGGACGTCCATGAAGCTCACAGAAAGGTTTCTGTAGTTGACGCCTTGATACATTCCTAACGTTTCCCAAACCAAAATTAGGATCACGGCTTCTGGAATTTCTGCGACACCTGCGATCAAAGATAACATTGCGAATATTACCTTTATTCTTATGATGAGTAGTTCTAATAAACGTAGAATTATTGGAGAGTGACTGATTTAATTTAATTGCTTTATCATATTGAAAACCAACATACATTCAGAAGCAATATTTTTTGGCAACACTTCTACTAGATTAAATTATGAAATAAATGTGTTTGAATACTTAGTACCCACTATTCGTTAATTATTGTTTGTCTCGGACATTATTTTGGGTCCTTCTTTTATTTCATCTCGTAAATGAATTGAAGCATAACCCGTAATGACACCTAAGATCATCACAAAAATCGATGTCGATAAGGCACGAAACACAAATTTATATTCCTAACGTCTATACCAGCACATATAGGTTATATGACAACATTTACGTTCCTGACAAATATTTTATGCTGAAAACAGGACAATACTATATGCTAGCCAACAAATTAAAAAAAAAAAATTTGCTACTTATTTATTTACCATCTCTTACGTGATCCTTGATGAAACTCCAGTCATCGTCATGAACAGAAAAATAAATTTCTCGCGAGCACATTGTTATCCTATCCTTTTTATCGTATGATGATAACGCCCTGTAAATTATAACTTTATTCTAGTTTATTAATTCATTTACGTGTTAGTACATTTAATAGATTTAAATTATAACATGATTTTCATACAACAAGTTTTGCGGCAGCTTCGCCAATTACAGAACAAAAATTATAAGGGTCGTAGAAAATGAAAAAAAAAGTTTTAATAAAATGTAAACGTATACCAGTCTGTACTATGCTCCCATTCAACGAGATGTGAAAGTATTGGTGTTGTAGTTGACACGGGAAAGTTTATAGTTGGGTACAATGCCTCTATCTTGGGATTCAAACCAGCTTCGTATAACCTAGAAATGAAAACAACTATTAACAAAATTGAGGAGCAGCACGATGTCTGAAATTGTGCCCGGAAAACAGTCAAAGTGAAAGTGAAAATTATCTAATAAAAATAATAGGCATTCCATTACTTGAAAATCATCCTTTGAGATACAAGCATGTATTTACGTATTTGTGTAAGAGGCAGGTCATATTATTATTTTGCTCTGTGGAAAGGGGGCTTTAGAATCCCACCAAGGTAATTCCTGCCTGTCGTAAAAGGCGACTTAAAGGAGCTCTTGGGGTCGCTTGATGCGCTGAGGAGACGATTTGCCCTCACTATAAATAACCCCGAGACGAGCGGCGGTACTGTGGCCTGTGTCCGTCGCAGGCGGCCACCCACAACCGGGGCGCCAGAACCAAGCTAGTGGGGGTGCGAATGCACTCCCCACAACACCGAGACGTCCGAGGCATTTTAGTCTCGTAGGAGTATCAGGCAGCTGCGGCATCATTTTGGGTGGTTCTCGCTCACGCACCGTGGTGGGCGCACTTGGCAAGAAGCCCCTGAAATACGCTTCCCGCCACCATCCCCAGGGCTTGCGGAAAGAAGAGAAATAACCAGCTTTCCCCTCGAGAAAAAGACCATATTATTTGCTGGATAATAAAAATATATACACATTACTTACTTGCCGATAGCTTCTAAAAGAAAGCGGGCACTGTTTTTGTGTTCTCGTTTGGTCAAAGGCACATGGGTACAACTTTCATGAGACCGTTTCAAGACAGCTTGCATCAAACCATGAGGAGCTATTTCAATGACTATTGCATTTGACGGTATCATTGCAGCTACTTCTTCAAAGTAAACATTGTTCTAAAAGTGAGAAATGTGGAATAAAATCTTGAGAATTAATAATTGTTTCAGAAGTTTCTTTAACACCTACCAACAAATTGTTAGTAAAGTATTCCGCTGAACAATATTTTGCTTCATCTTTATCCCAATTTTCTGGTAAAATAGAAGTTGATAGCCACTTATTGCTTCGTAGTTTAGGAGTTTTGATGAATTTCTTCATATTTGAAAGAAGCATGCCACCTGTTAATAATACACATTTGTAACTCGTTGTAATATTATTTCAGTAGTTAAATTAATAATATTTTTTCGGGCACATTCGGTGCTTCTGAGACGTTAAGAATTAGTTATTTTTGATACCCATGAAATCTTAAGAAATACAATAAAAACCAAACACTACGTTACGAATTACACACTCAAACTAGTTTTACCCCAATTCATGTTTTTTATGGTTAAATGCATCTTTTATACATTATTCCAGAAATTATAAACCAGCTTCCAATAAAGCTTAAAAAAACCAACCAAGTGCGAGTCGGACTCGCGCACGAAGGGTCCTGTACCATTATTTATAAAAAAAAACGGCACAAAAATCATGTCTGTTGTATGGTAGCCCCACAATTCTTTTATTTATTCTGTTTTTTAGTATTTGTTGTTATAGCGGAAACAGAAATACATCACCTGTCAAAACTTTCTATCTATCACGGTGAATATAAGATAGATAGAAGGAGAGAAGAGCGATATCTTAGTAATAGTGTCCCGTTTTATCCTTTGGGTACGGAACCCTAAAAATTAAATAACTTCGAGTGTCATTACATATAAACTTAATAACACAATTATTAGTCAAAGTCAAAGTCAAATTATATATCTTTATTCAAATAGACTTTAACAAGTTCTTTTGAATGGTAAATTTTACACTTTTTAAACTATTTTAAACTTTTGCCTTATTTACCAAAGAAGTAATTTATTAATCACTATTACGAATACCCTCTATATGCGATTTTTTTCCACGTTGTGTTCTGTGAGTGAGCGGCGTAATGCGCGCACGCTGTGCAACTAGGGTTTGCAATCCCGCAGTAATTTTTTCCCGCAGTAAAATTAAAAAATGCAAAAATATGCATATAATAATGCTTTATTACCTGTAGTTTAGTTACACTATATTAAAAAATAATGATAGTACAAACATACATACAATATCTAATAGAAAAAGTACTTTTTCATAGTTCTTATGAGGTTAGGTAGGGGGTTTGCAATCAATAGGGTTTCCTGCGTGTTAATATGGACTTATCTTACCTAAACAAACAAATAAACCAATTTTAATCCTTTAGTTCGCTTGTTCGGTTGATCGATCTGACTGACGCGCCCGCGCTGTTGTGATGAAGCTAATAGGCCTCCAGTAAAAGCTGAATTACCTTGCCGAGTCAAAAAAATGCGGGAATGCGGGAACGCGGAATTGCAAACTCTATGTGCAACCTTCATAACATACCCTACTATCATTATATTTTATTTTGTGTGTTATAATTGATATTTAGTCGCTTTTTTTCAGTTATGTGCTGTTACCTAATAATGTAATGTTTGTATTGTGTAAGAAATACTGCGATGTTGATGAATCAGCAAGTGTACAGAAAAACCTAAAGTGGTTTATGTTTACACTGATTACTATGTGAAAATTGATATCGTCTTTTTATAAAGTTATCATCATGCGGGATAGTAACATCAACCAACATTGCCCGGCGCGCCAGTCGAATGTCGATCCACTACCACAATATCAGGCTTATTTGCAACAATAGTCCTGTCTGTGATAACAGATCGATCCCAATACAGCGTTGCATGACTATTTTCGAGAACCGGATGTAGGACATATTGATAATATGGCACTTCGTCACAAGGTGATATCGAAGAGCAAGTTGCTTTGTATGATCTTGGCTACTAGATTATGTCTATGCAAATACTCGCCGTGAGTAAGATACGAACAACCCGAAATCACATGCCTGATTGATTCTCCGAGACGATGGCATGCCCGAGAAATGTCGACCGTACCGTATTTCATGATGTACTTTCGATACTTGTTCGTCTTAATAACTTCATCCATAATTGCAAAAACAAAACACTCGGTTTCCCAAAGAGGTTACCAAAACGTAGCCAAGTCACAAATGCGAGCTGATCCATGATTCGTCTAGCCTGCTGACAAATAGTCATGTCAATAAAGAGTGCCTTCTCATTATTATTACTACTATTTTTTAAAGACCTTTAAAAAAAAAAATCTCTTAAGAGCGTTTATACAGTTTTAGTGCAATTTGAGCAAAAACAGTACTTTTCGAACCCCTTAATTTTGATGAAAGACTCATCGTACAAACATGTTAATTACCAACTATTTTCGGGAATATTGTAATCTAAATACTTAGTTAGTGAAGAATATTTTAAGATTTTTGTGTAAATTTTGATAAATAACAAGATAACTGAGCGAAGGTTTTCATAAATTCACTTTTAGAGTCATTTTCGAGGCTCAAAATTTGGGTTTATTTATAACATATTTAATCAAAATAATATGTTGTATTATATACTATTTATGATACTTAATTTAATAAAAAAATAACTTTTTAAAATATAAGAACGTGTACTTGAAAACGTACCATTTTTGTTTTGAAGAAATTTCATTTTATTTTTTTATAAATATTTTAAAATGTAGGTACTATAAAACGCTGCGCACAGCCCGGTGCAAATTAGTCCGCCGCAAGGCGTTTCAGAGGGAGGACGTATCGCTCTGCGCTCCGTCGATTTTTAGTATCGTCGATGTTTTCGCGGTTATCTGACTGCATTCCGAACAACGATGATGATCAGTGATGTATTTAACATTTTATAGACTCAATAAACATCGATTCATTCATTTTCATTGCATATCATTAACTATCGACGCTCATATTTACGCGAGTCATATTTACCGAAATTTAACTAGCCATGTGGCGCGTAATTAATATCATTTTATTTATTCAATATATTAAATGCTTTCAACTACTTCACTATACTTATGTATTATTAATAGGGGTGGGCGATTATGAGATACGTATACTAATGAAATCATTCGATTATGAAGATGTCTCGAGATATCTCGATTATAACAATTAGTAATTACTAATTCAGCAATGGTATAGTATGTCGATTATAACTATTACCAATTTAGTTAGTTGCATTCGTGAGGAAGTAAATTCCTAAAAAAAAAAACAAGAGCCACTCTCAAGCTTCGCCTTTTTTAACGAGCTACTATGAATAAAATACCAAAAAAATAAACTACTGTCGAATCTCCACTATTCGACCATTTATCTATAAGTAAATTGCTAAAAAAACAAAAGCCACTCTCGAGCCTCGACGAGATTAGTAGTGCAAATTAGTAACGTCATTCGATTAGTTGTAGAGGAGGCCCGTGCCCAGCAGTAGGACGTATTTGGGCTGATGATGATGAGGATTCGATTATGAAAATACATTAGTTACTAATTTCATAATCGATGATCAACATTAGTGTTAGTAGGATCATTCGATTATCAAAATATTCACAATCGCCCACCACTTATTAATTATTAATGTACTCACCTGCTTCAGCGATATATCTTGAATGATAAGCGATGTTTGCAGTATTAACCTCTTTTGCGAATATGCCTTTGCTCTTCAAATTAGCTACAAATTTCTTTATGTCCTCAAAAGGACCTGAGATCGTGCATGAAGTCGAGCTGTTGTGACATGCCACTTCTATTGCTGGAGGACATAATGGGAGAATCTACGGAATAAAATGCAAGTATATTTGTATATTGATTTAGATCGATAACTCTCCTTTATGATTAGACTTAAAATATGTGTACGAAATTGTGTCTATATTATATTGAAGAAAGATTAATTGAAGAGACTGCCTCGTGGTCTCGCGGTACAAGTATGCGCCGTGCTATCTAGAGGTCCTGAGTTCGATTCCCAGGTCGGGCAAAGTGTTATTGGGTTTTTCCTTTAGGAAATTCTCAGTAGCAGCCCGGAGTCTGGAAATGTGCCCGAGAAACGGCAATAGGCTCGCCCCCTATTACGTGGGACTGATACGTATGTACGTGGCGAAATGTGGGTGCAGAAATGCACCTCTGCCTACCCTTTCGGGGAATACAGGCGTGAGTTTATGTATGTATGTATTATATTGAAGCAGTGATGGCAGTCAAGGGTTCAAACCCCAGGCACTCACCTCTGATTTAACAAAGTTATGTGTGTATTCACAATGAATTATCACTTGCTTTAACGGTGAAGGAAAATACCGTGAGGAAACCTGCACACCTAAAAGTTTTTAGGAATTTCCTAGGTGTGTAGTCCGCCAACCCGCACTAGGCCAGCGTGGTGGACTAAGGCCTAACCCTCTCACAATCAGTTGTAGAGGAGGCCCGTGCTCAGCAGTGGGACGTATATGGGCTGATGATGAACTTAACGTTGTATTTTTTTTGTAATATATTTACGTTTTATAATTATTGCACATTTCTTTGGTTATTAGTCTATAAGTGAAGACTTGTTGTCTTTTTTAGGGCCATATAGGGCTGATGATGATGATTATTATATACACGGGTAGGCTGAGGTGCATTCCTGCACTCACATTTCGCTATGTATAAATCAGTTCCACGTCATAGTCGGCGAGCCTTTCGCCGTTTTTCGGACAATTTCCAGACTCTGTACTGCTACTGTGACTTTCTAAATGGAAAAGCACAACAACACTTAACCCGACCCGGGAATCGAACACGAAACCTCTAGATCTCACGGAACATATTTTTTCCACAAAACCACGAGGCTGTCGTATATGTCAGAGGAGGAGGGGCTTTGAAATGTTTTCGAAATGTGTGACGTCAACAACTCTGACGTCGAATTGTTGGTTTGTGATTATTATTCATATTTTGGATTTTCCTTACGAAAACTTCACAACTGACAAGACTGATAGCCCAGTATTTTTAAGAATAGCAGTGACATCGTTAAAATTGGAGGATTCATTTTGAGAAGTGATTTTCACAATCCATTTCAATCAAAATTCCTTTTAATTTCCCAATACATCGGATGTTTGCTGTCCGCGCGTAGACGGACGAAAGCCTTGATCCGCTGCAGCGGGCGGCTTTTTATAGCCTGTGTAGTGGGGCAATCGACACCGCAGTGGAGCGACCGCCCGTGAGTCATTCTTGTTTATGCAAGAGCGATGACATAGCTCTCAGTATATAGTTTTGCGTCGTTATATATATGAAGCTTTATAAAATATTGTATGCTGGATAACATTGTAAGTCTTACGTCTTTATAACCAAGTCCAACAGCAGCCATTGCACCTTTGCATAGCTTTGCCTCAATAGAGGCGAGCCCACGATAATAACTGGCAAGTATCATTTCTTCCGCAGTGAAACAGCCATCAGCGTAAGCACAGCCCAATTCCCCTACACTATGCCCTGAAATATTGACAATTGGAATTGAATGCAATTACAATAAAATGATCACTTTGATCATTATGGTATTTATTACTTATTCATAAAGTTTATTAGAGACCAACAGATGAGGATATACAATGTGTTAGGTAAAAGACCGTACATACTGAAGTCAAATATAAGGCACTCAATTCTGACCCCGAATTTGTAAAAAAATTGGTACCTTATTTTTTACATAATTTATCCAAAAAAAATCTAAGTATTGCGTAAGTGCGGTCATCGGCGATCAGCTGTTTACAAACAGCGCTCTGTTCCCGCACCCCTCCCCGCACTCGCCCTTTCATGCCCGTGCGTCGCCTCGCCGGCCGAGATCACGCGGCACGCGCGGGCGCCAGTCAAAGGTCGCGAGTCGCCCGTGATGCAATATTTGATTATTTGCGGAAACCTCTTTTAACTGTTAGTGTGTTTTGTGTCAAGTGCAATGTCGTTTTCAAACGAAGAATACTGGGAAATGGTTCGTGCATATGCCCGAGCTAATGACAGTGTACGAGTTTTTAAATTGTCACTTCGGCAATAACTGGATCGGTCGCGGTGGGCCCGTGCCGTGGCCGGCGCCTGACCTTACACCGTTAGATTTTACTTGTGGGGTGAAGTGAAACGGCTTGTGTACGCTACAGAATACTCCAACCGGCATGAACTAAAGGCTAGAATATTAGCCGCCTTTGATAAGGTTCGAAGTGATACGTTTGTGTTGTGCCGGGTGAAAAACAATATGCGAAAACGCGCCGAACTCTGCGTTGCGCGAGGAGGCGATCATTTTGAACAATTATTAAAATACGTTTAATTTTATGTAAATAGTGTAAATGTAAATACTTAGTAAATGTAAGTGAATCGGTGTAAATAAATACTACATATTCTACCATTGTGGACGCTGCATACACTAAGAGGTAGGTACCTAGTTATTATTTTTTATTCAAGTCTCGATGTATGTAGGGTGTCCATATTTTCTGCATTTGTGCTACAATAATTTCGTATCGTTTACTGTGCCGTATATTTATATTACTCTTGCATTATATTTTTAATGGTTACTTGAAGCCATTGACTAACGTGTCCTTCAGTATGTACGGTCTTTTACCTAACAACCTGTATATGTGTCTTAAATTAATTAATTTATCATGTCGTTCCCGTAATGCTAAAGATGTTTGTATTACGTATTAAATAACTGGTATTCCAAACTAATTTAATATTGAATTACATTAAAAAATATCCCTTTTGAAGTTAAATAAATAATAAATCATGAAAGATTACCTATAATATTATCTGGAATCACTTCCAACACGGTAAGTATGTCGGTCAGGGCAATTTGTACTGCAGCGATTCCGACGAATGAATGAAGGATGTTGTCAAAGATAGTTTCGTCAGGATCAGTTATTATTCTAATTATATCTACTCCTTTTGGTTCCAGAATTTTACGGCATCTGTATAAAATATCATTTTTATGTAAGTACTTGCTAAATTAACTTCATCATCATTATCAACTTCAAGAATACTGCCAAATATATTCGTCTTAGTGTGACTTTAATTGGGGTAGGTTGGAAACTCAGAATCCAAAGAATATCACCAACTTCTATCTGGTCATTCGAGCGTTGTTGTGGAATTCGATACAGCTTTAAAATTAACTTTTAAAATCGATATTATAATTAATAGCACTTCATTTACAATGCACTTTATTGATAACCATGGCATTAGTCCCCCAAACTTCTTCACAAGAATGGTAAAGAGGTATTCGGCCGGCATGATTGTGTCGCCCAACGGGAGATCATCATCTCTCGATGGTCGGCACTTTTGCTGGACTCCATTACGCTTACCATCAGGTGTAATGGGGTGTTTGCCGTGCCAGTATAAAAAAAATATTGTTAATTTTAACATAAATAAATTTTCTACATTCTTAATTAATAATTTAAATCTATTCGTGTTGAACAAGACCGTGTGAAACCGACGTTAAATTTTGCAGCGATGTAATCAATAAATTCAAAATATTATTCATAAAATTACACAAGATAGGATAAATAATAGGTTAATGAGATAAAAACACACCTTTCAATTGCGGCAGAAAAAATTGGTAAACACATCAATGCTGATCCCATTGATGGCCATTGTGAACCCATTCCACTGTACATGAACCATACCGGTCTGTTTACTCCAGGGAAATGTTGATAGCTCTCTGACAAAGTGATGGTTTCTTCGTCCTTATTTATATCTGATAAAAACACAATGACATAACCACGTGTTAACTCTATTATTTTTTATGAACTCAGCTAAGTGACCTTAGTGGAACTAAGCATGATGTAATCGAAGTATATCATATATCAAGATATGAAAAAATAAAAATAAATTTAAAGAAGATTACGTAATCTCAATGAATCATTATGGGGATTTGACGGTTTATGTGGTAGATCTTGGACAATTCCTAACTAAACGAAACATGCATACTGTATATCGGCAAAAAAAATACTACCGCACTGGAGCCGGCCCTATGTTGCCACAATCCATTCTGACTAGGTTAAATTTTAATGTTGCGATCTTGCTTTGTCATGTTTAATAGACAGGTTATTCCGGAACCTATTGCGCTAGAGGGAGTAACTCTCGAAGTTGTTCAGGAGTACATTTACCTCGGAACAACTATACAAGTAGGCAGGAACAACTTCGAGAAGGAGACCCAAAGAAGAATACAGCTGGGTTGGGCAGCGTTTAAAAAACTTCGTCGAGTCTTTTCGTCACCCCTACCGCAAAGCCTAAAGACAAAAGTCTTTAACGAGTGCGTCCTTCCTGTCATGACATACGGAGCCGAGACGTGGACACTGACGGTGCGACTAATCCACCAATTTAAGGTTGCTCAGCGCGCTATGGAGAGGGCTATGTTGGGGGTTTCTCTGAAAGATAGGATCAGAAATAATGCCATCCGTCAGAGAACCAAAGTTATAGACATAGCCCAAAGGATTAGCGAGCTGAAGTGGCAGTGGGCAGGTCACATCTGTCGCAGAACCGACAACCGTTGGGGGAAACGAGTTCTGGAGTGGAGACCGCGACTCGGCAAACGTAGTGTAGGGCGCCCTCTGGCTAGGTGGGGTGACGATATTCGCAGGGTGGCTGGCAGCGGTTGGATGAGGAGGGCCGAAGATCGAGCCCATTGGCGTGCCATAGGAGAGGCCTATGTCCAGCAGTGGACGTAAGAAAGGCTGCTGATGATGATGATGATCTTGCTTATTATTGATATTGATTTTAATAACATTTATCTGTCCACATGGACATTTGTCTGGTTAAGTGTTATACTTTATTACTTTTTTAAAAATAAAAGATAACAGTAAGCTCACCTTGGAGAATATAGCCTCTTATGGTATGACTAGGTATATTATGATAAAAGACACTGTGCAGAAGAGCAATTTCCTCCGGATCTATTTGCTTATTTTTGAAGTAATTTATTATTTTTTCTACACAACTTTCAGTTCTTCCCGAAACAAGTAGAAGTCTTGGTATTGCTGTGTTGTACTTTACTAGATCCTGGAATTTAATATTTTGTATTGATTTACAATAACTTACGAATACCTAATTTATAATAATATTTTAATTACATATGTAGTATGTATGTATATGTGTATATATATATACATACATACAGGGTTATTGGTTAAGTCGACCTATATCCGTTACGGGCGTGTAGTTTACATAGTTTCTGACTGATTTGACTATTAGACACCCTATCCTAAATCTAACCGTTTTCGAGATATTTGAATTTAATTGTTTTTTCCAAAAAACTCCCGATTTTCGGCTATCAGCTTAGATATTTTGAAATGTGGAAGTCTTATTAAAACTATTATTTGATTTTTACATGCTTTATGACCTCAATAACCAAAATTGTACATAAAATTAATAATTAAGTCACTGTAGACGATTAAAACTTAAAAACATTCACAAACATTTTGAAAGTTTATTTTTCTCGAAAGAATATCAAAAAATATTATTATGGCACCTGTTTTGCAGATATGCCTAAAATATCGGCGTTTCATAAGCTATCCAACGAGGTACAACAATCCAGGGTTTAATTAATATTTTGTAAAAAAACACTTAGTTTAATAGGCTATAGGGGAGGCAAAAATGAAGTAAATAAAATAAATTGATGAGTACAAAATACTAAATTTATTAAACTTTTCAGATATTTTGTTACACCTTAGTATAAATTTTATGTTCATCATGTCTGCCTCATAAGCAGTGATGGCCTTGAGATTTAAGCGCGCGGTCTAGAATCTCGGCGGTTGCGGGTTCACACCCCAGGCACACACCTCTGACTTTTCAAAGTTATGTGTGTTTTCACAATGAATTATCACTTGCTTTTACGGTGAAGCGTTGGCGTTTGTGTGCCTGGGGTTTGAACCCGCGACCGCCGAGATTCTAGACCGCGCGCCTAAACCTCGAGGCTTATAAGGCAGACATAATGAACATAAATTTTATACTAATATGTAACAAAATATCTGGAAAGTTTAATAAATTTAGTATTTTGTACACATCAATTATTTTATTTAGTTTATTTTTGCCTCCCCTATAGCCTATTAAACTAAGTTTTTTCTACAAAATGTTAATAAAACCCTGGATTGTTGTACCTCGTTGGATAGCTTATAAAACGCAGATATTTTTAGGCACATCTGCAAAGCAGGTGCCATAATAATGTTTTTTGATATCCTTTCGAGAAAAATAAACTTTCAAAATGTTTGTTAATGTTTTAAGTTTTAATCGTCTACAGCGACTTATTCATTCATTTTATGTACAATTTTGGTTATTGAGGTCCTAAAGCATCTTAGTATACATGTAAAAATCAAATAATAGTAATAATAAGACTTACACATTTCAAAATATCTAAGCTGATAGCCGAAAATCGAGAGTTTTTTGGAAAAAACAATTAAATTCAAATATCTCGAAAACGATTAGATTTGGGATAGGGTGTCTAATAGTCAAATCAGTCAGAAACGATGTAAACTACACGCCCTTAACGGATATAGGTCGACTGAACCAATAACCCTGTATATAGTTGTATTTTTAGTTTTTGTACAATATTTGTATTATTATTATTTTATTTGCATTTATGCATTTATATCTTTCTTTCAGTACACACTGCCCTCCCAATAAATCCTATTTATAATATCCATCTTATGGTTGTCTTGAAAAGATCGCCATGTGCGATAAGACCGCCATTTGTACCTTTCTCTAGGTTATATATATATTTTTTGTATGATTTTCAATGTGTACAATAAAGTTAAATAAATAAATGATATTTTTTACTTTAATATTAAAAAAATCATATTGTTGCCTTAAATAGTAGATCCATGTTTCTAATGGCACGAGAATACTAATTATTTTGGACTTTAATAACGTGAGAGTCTTCAGCAATCAGCTGCCTACCATGGTTTTAATTTAAATAACAATTAATTTGTACCTTAGCTTTGTAATGGCCTTTCAGAAGAATATGCACATTGACACCAGTGAAACTAAAGGAATTAAGTGCGACGTATCCTCTATTGAACGCTTCGTTTTCAGTAAGGACTTTAACTCGACCAGATTTTACAGCCGGGATATGATCTTGAGGATCATGATAGTGAAGATTGCCTGGCAGTTTACCAGTGTGAACAGCTAAACAAATCTGTAATTTGAAAGTTAGGTTTTAGAATAATTTTTGTGGATGAAGAATAGTATAGGAAAATATTTATTTAGACGAAAATATAAAAGGTCTGATGATGTTTCGGAGCGATAAATGTGTGATCCAACCGCTGCCATCCACCTTGCGAGTATCGTCACGTACGTTTGCCGAGTCACGGTCTCCACTCCAGAACTCGTTTCCTCCAACGGTTGTCGGTTCTGTATTGATTCGGTTGGATGAGGAGGGCCGAAGATCGAGCCCAGTGGCGTGCCATAGGAGAGGCCTATGTCTAGCAGTAGACGTAAGAAAGGCTGATACTGATGATGATGAAATGTGTGATAGAACAGTATGTCACGATCGTAGACTGTATCACTCTTAAGTATCATTGTCAACCCAGTGTGAGAACAGGGTTATATCTGATATAGTTGCGAGATTTTTATTTTTTTTGTCTTGCTTCAAAAAAAAATACCATTATGGGCTAAGAATAAGATGAGATGGGCTGATCCACATAAGAATATATACCTTATTACAATGTTTTAAAAGGACTAGTTGTATAAACAAGTTCAGAAAATATTAATAAATTTTCTTGTAGATTAAGAAAAATCAGATGTATAAATATATTTTATATAACCTTAGTTGCTGAACATATCCCAGATGCAGATTCTCCGTGTCCCATATTAGATATTACCGATCCCACTTTGACTGTTTTATTTTTAGCAAAGATGTTGCTGATAGCTTCTATCTCATTACCATCGGCCTCTGCAATGCCTGAAAGATCAATATTGTCTGAGAATTGATAACTACATGCCAATTAATGTTGTTGCTATTATGAAATCCATAAAAGCGGTAAAGTGATACAAATTGAGCATGTAACAAGAGCTTAGCTCGATCAATAATTCTAGTATATAGATCCAGGATATCGGGCGCCTAGTACCATCATGGACACTGACAAACATAATTTAACTATAACAGTCATAATTATAATAACTTAAAATGTTGATAGCTTCGAGTTTCATATAATTATGACACATGTATGTATGTATGTGTCATAATTATAATAACTTAAAATGTTGATAGCTTCGAGTTTCTGGCGCGGTCAAAAGCGAGTCAAAATCTCGGCGGTTGCAAGTACAAACCCAAGGCACATACCGCTGGGGTGCTAGGTCGGGATACCGTGTATTCATAATAAATTATCACGTACTTTAACAGTGATGGAAAACATCATGAGGAAACCTGCTCTTCTAAAATTTGTTAGGAATTATTTGGTGTGTAGTCCGCCAACCCCCATTAGTCCAGCGTGGTGGAAAAAGGCCTACAACCCCCTCAGTTGTAGAGAAGATCTGTGCCTAGCATTGGGACATGTATGGACCTATGATGATGGTAATAGCCTATAAATATAACTATGATTGCCAGCTATTAATTTCAACTTTAGCAGCTAAGCCTTCAATAATTTTTATTAATATTACGACTTTGTAATTGTTAATGTCGTGATGGCCTCGAGGTTTAGGCTCGCGGTCGAGAATCTCGACGCCGCGGGTTCAAACCTCTGACTTTTTGAAGTTATGTGTGTATTGACAAAGAACTATCACGTACTTTAACGATGAAGAAAACATCGTGATGAAACCTGCACACTGCCAGCCTGGTGGACTAAGGCCTATACCCTCTCAGTTGTAGAGGAGGCCTGTGCCCAGCAGTGGGACGTATTTGGACTGATGATAATTATGATGAATTAAACTTTTTAATAATAAACTTACCAGAAGCGCTAGCTTCTACATATTCCACCATTTCAGGTGTGACATCGATGTCTCTATAAAATTCATTTAGAAAATTCTCTAAAACACGCGGATCGCGAGTTGGCCTTAAACTCAAGCCTGGGCTAGGGAAGTATTTTGTTTTTGCATAATACACCTCGGCGTATATTCTGGAACAACATTGTAAAGTATTATGCATTAAATGAACATTTTGCCTAATGCTGATGGGAAAGTCGTTTTTTTGTAAATTTTAGGAGTATAGTTTAATAATTTTAGGATGATTTAATACAATTGTAAATTATTTATTTTTATTTATGAGAACCTTGATTGCTCAATTTCAGCATTTTCATTTAAGCTATTTTTCACCGACTTTAGGTATTAAAATTTTTAACCTCCGACGCAAAAAGAGGGGTGTTATAAGTTTGACGTGTCTGTGGGTGCGTGTGTGTGTGTCTGTCTGTCTGTGGCATTATAGCTCCCGAATGGATGAAGCGATGTCATTTTAGTTTTTTTTTGTATCAAAGGTGACTTATGTGCGAGTGTTCTTAGACATATTTGATGAAAATCGGTTGAGCCGTTTAAAAGTTATGGGGGATGAAAGTGGAGAAGAATAAGCGAATGTCTTTATCTTAAATATAAATTTGAAAAAATTCGATAAGAACCTACATATGTATTTAAAACTTTGAAAAATCTACAAAGTCTATAATTTTGATAATATCTTAAAAAGCACCCCATGCTTTTTTTACAATAAAATATTTTTACACTATTTTTAATTCAAATTTATTAAAATTTCTATTCTATTTTAGTTGGATTTTCTATAAAAGCGTGTTTTTTTGTTTTTTTTTTTAACTATTATTTATTTTTCATATTTTAGTTGAATTTTCTATAAAAGCGTATTTTTTTGTTTTTTTAAACTATTATTTATTTAAGTGCAACTTCTTTATCGACGTCTGAGAGAAATTGGTCTTGACGCAGACACTAAGGGTCTCAGGTAAACAAAAAATCGCTAATCCTGATTATCCTAGTATGGACAACGGATAAAACTATTTTTGAATTTTCATCGGTCCTTAATAAGTATGCCAAATTTCGAGTTAATCCGATGTTTCGGAGGGGGTCAAAATCATGTTTAAAGATTCCGTTACATACTAACATACGTATGAACCTATATAAAGCGTATTATAAACAATGCAAATATACGAAGAATCCGCTTACCTTTTCGCATGCTTCGCTTTTTGTAAAAATAACAGTCCACAAGCTTCAGATCTGACGAATCCATCGCCATTTTTGTCGAAGCATTTCGTCTTACCGTCTAAGTTAAGAAAACCGGCCCTGTTAAAAAAATGTATAAAAATTAACATCTGCATTTTGTGTTGCACAAAACCATATAAGCAAGTTTGTAATGAAATGATTTAAAAAGTAACGTGAACATATTTGTATAACACTATTAGAGGTAAAATCCCAATCCAATTCCAATTCGTAATAATTTTTCAAAGCTGTTACAAAATAATGTTTTTTGCCAAAATAAATCACATTTTCGCATGCTAATTTAGTGTTTGTTGCCTCGTGTTTTTACAAACCGTCGTTCAAGCAACACGGTGCAAGTTTTTACGTCAACGTGATCCTGAGTGCTAGAACGTTAAACTGACTTACAGAATTTAGAATTGCCTCATACGATTTGGTATAATTTATGTAGTTGCTATGTTAGTATATACTATGTATAGTTTGTTAAATTATAAATTTGGTGTCCTTACTTTCTGTAATTAAGCGTTAACACAGGATGATTGATCTCATTACAACCGCCAACGATGGCGGCTTCGCATTGTCCGTTCCTAATGCTCCAGTAAGCGTGGACTAAGGCCGAAGCAGAACTGGCATGCGACTGATCAGCTGTATAGGATTCCGCCTTGCTGTTAATCCAGTATGATATTCTATTGGCTAACATAGCTTTGCTCCACCTTAAACAAATTTTACACATATATTTAGAATCCTACAATTTCATGTATCGTGGATGTCTTAGATGCTTCAATATTTTACAGCAACTGGATGCAATCTCGGATCCGATTATTTTTAAACGTGTCGGAAGTAGTCATATATTTTTAAAGGTTTTTATAGAGTCGGAATAATGAAATAGATATTTATTTATTAGGACATTCAACAGTATGATTTTAATACTGCATGTTTTTTATTGCTACGCTTATTAAAGGATAACAAAGCTTTTAATGTATTTCTGATTCGTCAAAAATGTTACGAGAACACGAATAACACTAGTTAGTTACAAAAACTAAAAAGAGTCACCAAGCCAAAATAGTTTTTATATTATATTTACTGAGATAGAAAACTTTGGAAGGTTTCCAATTTTCAGTTATGTTAACCAAGTATCGTACGTTGAGCCACTTTTGCACAGTTTAGCCCCAAATATGATAAATTGACACACCCTCAATAATACGAAGGCAAAACTGGAAATGTAAAACCTATTTTAGTTTTCACGATAGAAAAACTCAAGACACAGAGACCTACATTGTTCTTTAAATGGAAAGAAAGTGGGTCTTCTTTACCCTTTCTTCATTCCATTGTTTGTTTTGTTGCTTTTCTCCTTTTGGGGGAGTTATTTATGTTTAAGTAATATGGTTGTTTCTATATCAGCCCAACGTCCCACTGTTCACACGGACCACCTTTTCCACTCTGTAGGGTTAGGCCTAAGTCCACCACGCTGATTTCATGCGGCTTGTTGGAGACTTACAAATCTGTGACAGTTATTTTTAGGAGTGCAGGTTTTTTCACGATGTTTTCCTTCATCGTTAAAATATGTATGCTTGTGTAAGTTTGCTATAAATATATATAGTACATATATATGCACAGACACCTGTATTGTCTGAAGGGGTAGCCAGTAGTTTACATTTCGCCAATTCTATTCATTATCATCATCATCATTATCAGCCTAAGGAAGTCCACTGCTGAACATAGGCCTCCCCCAATGACTTCCATAGTGACCTGTTGGAGGCAACCTGCATCCAGCGACGACCCGCGACCTTCACCAGGTCGTCGGACCATCTTGTGGGTGGACGTCCTACGCTGCGCTTTCCGGTACGTGGCCTCCACTCGAGAACCTTTTGGCCCCATCGTCCATCGGTTCTCCGCGCTATGTGCCCGGCCCATTGCCACTTCAACTTGCTAATCCGCTGGGCTATGTCGGTTACTTTAGTTCTCCTACGGATCTCCTCATTTCTGATTCGATCTCGTAGGGAAACCCCGAGCATAGCCCTCTCCATAGCTCGTTGAGTGACTCTGAGCCGTCTAATGAGGCCCATAGTGAGAGGCCATGTCTCAGTGCCGTATGTCATCACTGGTAACACATAACTATCGAAGACTTTCGTCTTCAGGCACTGAGGTATTTTGGATGAGAAGACGTCGCGTAGTTTCCCGAACGCTGCCCAACCGAGTTGGATTCGTCGATCGACCTCTCTCTCGAAGTTGGAACTTAACCCTTAACCGGACCACTTGTCCTAAATAGACGTATTCGTCTACAACTTCGAGAGTCGAACCCCAAATGCGATCGGGGTGGGCACAACATGGACATTCGACATGATTTTCGTCTTGTCCATGTTCATTTTAAGACCCACCTGTTGAGAGACTCGATTGAGGTCTTCGAGCATAGTGCAAAGGTCTTCCAGCGATTCTGCTAAGACTACAATATCGTCGGCAAACCGAAGGTGTGTGATATACTCGCCGTTGATGTTGATGCCGAATCCTTTCCACTGCAAGAGCTTGAAGGCGTTTTCCAGCGCGGCAGTGAACAGTTTCGGAGATATAACATCTCCCTGTCTCACGCCTCTCCGAAGTGGAATAGCCTTCGTGCTCTGATCTTGTACTCGAACCGACATGGTGGCGTTGCTGTATATGCTTTCCAACACCTCGATGTACCGATAGTCGATGTGGCACCGCTGGAAAGACTCTATCACAGCCCAGGTCTCGATCGAATCAAAGGCTTTCTCATAGTCAATCTCGCACAGGCTGATGTCCGGGATATCATCACTGAAGTGCCCGATCAACTAGGCTCTCGGGTCTTCGGCCGAGCTAACAGTAGGTTCGGCAACCGAGGTGTAAAGCTGTCCGTAGAACCTCTCGATCTCCCTTAATACCTCTGCCCTCGTCGACACTACGCGGCCACCTTCCGTCTCCAGCCTAGACAACTGTCTTTTCCCAATAGACAAATCTCTTGCAAACACTTTGGAGCCTCCGTTCCGCTCGATTGTCTCCTTGATGCTCACAGTTTTGTGAGCACGGACATCGTGTCGCAAGGACTTCCAGATCCCTCTATTGAGCTGACGATATGCTTCGGCGTCATCGGAAGACTGCAGCGCCATAGATCGACGTTCGGCCATGAGGTCAAGAGTGTGGATCGAGAGTTTTTGTGGTCTATCTCTACGGCGCGGTCTAAAATGCTTAGATACCACCGTATGGACAGCTTCTACCAAACCACTGTTAAGCTCCTCCACCGCAAGGTTTTCTTCTAAACAATCAAAGCGACAGCTCGAGTTGAAAGCTCTCGGGGTTTTGGATATGAGCGCGATTAGGTCGGAGCGTAGACTTCATCAAGCGACGCCTTTCTAACTGGACGTTGATATTCAATGAGCCTCTAACCATTCGGTGATCACTGCCGGTTTTCACCCTGTTGATCACAGAGACATCACTGAATATCCGTCTATTCGTCGTCAAGATGAAATCTATCTAGGTCCTCGTCGAACCGTCAGGACTCAGCAAGGTCCATTTCCTGTGAGGCGGCTTCTGGAAAAAAGAGTTCATCGCAAAAAGTCCCTCTTTCTCCAGAAAGTCGGCCAGCCTCTGACCCCTGGGGTTCCTTTGCCCATGTCCAAATTGCCCCACTTTCAACTCTGCATCGCTTATGCCTAACTTTGCGTTGAAGTCTCCCATAACAACATTGAAGTAGGTTTTGGAAGTATGTGTGGCCTGATTTATGTCCTCATACATCTTCTCTACTTCTTCATCTGGGTGTGTCGAGGTCGGCGCGTATACCTGTATTACCTTCAACGAATCATCATCAGCCCAGATACGTCCCACTGCTGGGCACGGGCCTCCTCTACATCTGAGAGGGTTTAGGCCTTAGTCCACCACGCTGGCCTAGTGCGGGTTGGCGGACAACGAATATCTTTTTGATATTCTGAATATAAGGTACACTACCCTGCTCGACATACTTTCGATGGATACGATGTTGTTGATGAGAGACCCGTGGACGAGAAATCCGACACCTCCTCGGGACTGTTGGTCGTCCCCCCGGTAGAAGAGCAGGTTACCGGACTTCAGGGTCATCGTGTCCTCCCCGATTCTTCGGACTTCCGACAACCCCAGAATGTCCCAGTGTAACCCGCTCAATTCTTCTTCCAGTTCGACAATCTTCTCGTCTGTCCTCAAAGTGCGTACGTTGTGTGTTACCAGGGCCAGTCGTCGTCGGGGGTGGTAGCCGGGGCCAACCCGGGGATTCTTAGCACCCCCTGCCCCGCCGTAACCATGGCCGCTACCGTAGCCAGGAATAGCGGGGCTGCCGGGGACTGGGGGCCTGGTCCTAGTTTCATCCATTTAGGGGGGGTTTTGCCGATACTCGCCACGCTTGGCAGACGGGTTGGCGAGCGCAGGAGGGGACTCACGTTGATGACGCTGCTGCCCGTCAGCAACCGGGGAAAGGGAATAGGGTTTGTGGGTAGAGGATGACATGGGAAAGGAAAGTTTGGCCTGTTGGAGTGGATACTGCAGTCACGGAAAGGAAGGTTGGTAGTGATTGCAGTAGCTCGGGGGGCCGAGGTCGCGTATTCGAAGCACCTATTCTAGGACAGGCCATGACCACTAGATAGGAGCACCTCTGACCACTAATGTAAATAGAAAGACAAAATGAACAACTGTAAGGGAATTTTTATACATGGTTCCGTGTTGCGTCTCTCCCTATTCTTTTCTTAAACTATTTCATTTATTGCTCTTCATTGAATAATTAGATACTATTTAAGCGTGTCTTACTACAAAATGCACTAAATTTGTAGTCTAAAACTTAACTCGGACTAGCTCATAAATAATATATGAGATCGCTGCCCCATCCACTTAACAAATATGAGTATTGTCACAATTGTACGATCGTGACATTCTCCTAGAAGTTTAAGTGGTGCGTGTTTTTTTGTTGTTTTTGTTCTGTGGTGCACATCATATAGTTATGAGAGATGTATTCTAGACTGACTAAGGTCCTGAAAGGTAAAGATTGTTCCATACCCGGTTAGCGCATAAGAGTTGAATCCATCCATTGTTTCGATGGAAAATGAAACTTTGTCGGAATGGGCTGAGCTGACAAATATTCCAATGTTTTTACCACCAATTGTTACCGGATTTACTCCTGAAAGAAAAATGTTTAATAAGTGCACTATTTAAGTTAGTTTAAGTGGCCAACTCTTTGTTTTCCAACTCTTCCTTTATATTTTCTTTCTGATTAACTTCGTTGCGGGATTATGACAAATTAAGTCCCCTTAGATTCGCTGAGCTTCATTGCTCGGCGTCGATACTGTGCCTGCCGCTGTTGATTCTGAAGCACAGGAGTTACAGTGGCGGATGTGTGGTGGGATAGGGCCAAAAATCACTATTTCTTTTAGGAAATTTAATTTAATAGTATAAAAATAAATCTAAAACGCGACAAAATCCGTTTAAGTCAGCTTAATTCAATAAAAGACCTGTTCGGGTGCTACCAATCTAGTATAAGTCAGAAATATTGTGTCCTTTACAATGAACTGCTCACTAGGGTGTCCCAAAAAATCAGAGTCTTTGTTTTTCAACGCAGGGTATATTTTACAGGCTAATTATATTTGAATCGTGATAAAACACGTATAAATAAAATTTCATGTACTTAGGACCACTGCAACCCGTGCCGACTTGCATTGATGCATTTCAGTACTTACATACTTCGGTGCGTCGCAAACATCGTATCGAAGTTTCGTCATTGCTTGTTAGGGGTGTAAGGGGGGCGCAGGGGTAAACGCATTATTTTCGTTTAATCTATACTATTATAATAAAGAGGAAAGGTTTGTATTTTTGGATTTTTGTATGTTTGTTACGAATAAACTCAAAAACTACTGAACCGATTTCGATTATTTTTGGTATGGTGATAGATGGAACTCACCAAAGTAACATAGGATACTTTTTATCCCGGAAAATCTAGTATTCCCGTAGGAATGAGTATAAGTAGCTCTATCAATATTCTGCATTTACGCCTAAACCGTTTGACTTATATTAATGAACTTTTGTACAGACATAAATGAAATCGTATGAAGTAACATAGATTAAATTTTATTCCGGGAATTTGTAAGATTCCAGTGGGATGAGCATTTATGGTAAATGCATGTAGTACTCCCGTGGGAATGGGTATAAGTAGCTCTGTTAATATTCTCCTTTTACGCCTAAACCGTTTGACCGATATTCGTGAATTCTTGTACAGACATAAATGTGATCTTATGAAGTAACATAGACTATATTTTATCCCGAAATATGTAGGGTTCCCGTGGGATGAGCATATAATGTAATGCGAAAGTAACACTGCCTGTGTTATGCTTTCACACCTAAACCATTTGACCGTTTTAGATGATCTTTAGTATGGGGGTAGATAGGACCTAACCAAGCAACATAGGATACTTTTATCCCGGAAAATGTAGTATTCCCGTGGGAATGGGCTTTCACACCTAAAATATTCGCCCAATCATATGATTTTTGGTATGAATATAAATGGGACACTACGAAGTAACATAAACTACATTTTATCCCGGGAATATGTAGGGTTCCCGTGGGGTGAGCATATATTGTAATGCGAAAGTAACACTGCCTGTTTTATGCTTTCACGCCTAAACCATTGGACCGATTTAGATGATTTTTGGTATGGACAAAAATGAGACCTTAAAAAAGGACATAGGCTACTTATTTTTAATAATTCAATAAGTGCCATTTCGGGCACTTCGAAGACGATAGGTGTCATTACACGATTTAAGATTCTAAGGATTCATTAAGTCACGTTGAATGTAGTTAAGTGCAGTTAAGTGTCATAAGGTGGTCTTAAGTTCACTTAGGTGACGTTAAACGCACTTGGGTTACCTTACTTGCCATTATTAGATTGGTATTGCTACTAGGTAGTTTTAAGCTCTCCTATGTGATTTTCAAGAGTTAACACATAATTAACTTTAAGAAAGATTATGTGCGGTGACTAGTAGTTTAAGAATTATAACTAATCTGTAATTTTAATTTTTTAACGGCCGGACTGATTGCAATGAAATTTTCTGTGTATATTCAAGTGGTTTCGAGAATGGTCTAGATTTGCAATTGGGCCCGGTAGATGGCGCTGTGATCGAGTTCTGGGATTTTAATTTTTCGCTTATCAGAACATAACTCCAAAATTTTAAACAATTCATTTCCTTTGTTCAAAAGAAGGCAGATGAATTTTTTCGTTTATCTTCAGGTGGATTCGAGAATGGTTTAGATTGGAAAAAAAATTGTGTACAGGACAACGTATGTCGGGTCCACTAGTCTATATAGAAGTCTTTTTATATCAATTGAAACTAAATCTTATTAAATTACATAAATAAATACATAATCTCACGCCAGTATTTCCCGAAGGGGTAGACAGAGGTGAATTTCTGAACCTACATTTCGCCACGTCAGTCAGTTCCACGTTTCAGTCCCACGTATTAGGGGGTGAGCCTTTTGCGGTTTTTTCGGGCACAATTCTAGACTCCGTGCTGCTACTGAGAATTTCCTAATGGAAAAACCCAACAACACTTTGCCCGACCTGGGAATCGAACCGAGGACCTCTAGATCGCACGGCACATACTCGTGCCGCGAGGCCACGAGGTATTATTATTAACTTAAATTCTAAATTGAAACGACGTGTAGACGACTGTAACTACCTATATGTAACTATATGTCTGTTACGCTTTCACGATTAAATCATTTGACCGATGTAAACGATTTTTGATATGGACATAAATGGGACTCTCTGGGGTAAAATAGACTACAACTTATTTTCATTCTGAACCCAACCCTGTAGTCTACGCGGACGGAGTCGCGGGCAAAAGCTAGTCAATAATAAATTAATCAATCTTATTAAATTCAATTCAAAATTGTCAAACCTGCATCAAAAACAGCACCATAAGCTTGCTCCATTATTTTTCTGCTGATTCCGTCCATGCAATGTGCTTGATCGGGCAGTACTCTGAAGAACTGAGCATCGAATCTGTTTAGATTATTGATTTTTCCTTTGTATTTTGGAAATTCATGATGTTTAAATGGAAAGTCGTTGACTTCCACCATATCCACCTAAAATAAATACGAAAAAATAAATCGTTTATCAGAAAATTGCTTCTAATTCTTTATATCTTATTACTAGGGCGTTGGCGTTTGGAATTATTAAATACATAATCATGTACACGCCTATTTCCCCGAAGAGGTAGGCAGAGATACGGCAAGTATGATTTACTAAGTGGGTATAAGTCCCAAAACTGCTTCGTGGTATCGCGGCACAAGTATGTGCCGTGCGATCTAGGGGTCTTGGTACGATTCCCGGATCGGGCAATGTGTTATTAGGTTTTTCCATTAGGAAATGCTTAGTAGAAGCATGGAGTCTGCCTTCCCTTCGGGGAATACAGGCGTGAGGTTATGTATGTATGTCAGTCCTAAAAAATTAGAGCGAGCCAATTGCCATTTCCAGACTTCGTGGTGCTACTGCGTATTCTCTGATGAGGAAACCCAATAAGACAGCGGAATCGATCCCGTGACTTACAGATCGCAACTCCCAAGAAACATTTACCTACATATCTATTTGACGAAAAAATGCGTCAATCCATTGCGCCACGAAGCTGTCATTTATTACAAGGAATAGTTTTCAATAATCAAATTATAATTTTTGATCGGCCTCATTCCAACACGTACTATGATTAAAAACAAATAGGCCTCTAGCATAGGCTGGAACATGTTTCAGACTGCACTTCGGTATCGGTATATATATATATATATATATAGGCATATTTTTTATACTGGCACGAGGGTTCGTGCCAGTATAAAAAAAAGTTGTAGAGGAGGCCCGTGCCCAGCAGTGGGACGTATATGGGCTGATGATGATAATACTGGCACGGCGACTGGCTGGACTGGCACTGGCATGGTGACTCCACTGTACCTGATGGTAAGCACAGTATAGTCCAGAAAACTAATACCGACCAGCGAGAAACGATATGGGCACCCGCTGTTTGACACAATCATGCCGGCCTGCCCAAATGCTATCTCATATAATGTATCTTCAATAAACAAATAATACTTACATGATTATATAGATTTTCCATAAATTGCTTAACATCATCAGACTTCGGGAACAGCCCTGAAATGCCGCTGATCACAACTTCTTCACCAGATAGAACATCAGGGCTTCGAGCCACGTCGAACTCTTGCGGTGCTGGTGACATTTTTGCTGACCAGTGAAGTCTAAGCTGTCTATATAAAACAATTCGGTAACCTTGACAATTGACCCTCTAGTTTCTATCATACAGTTGGTTCCGAGTGTAAGCGATTTTATAAGCGGAGCTGGAAAAGAGAATCTCGGAATCTTCATTATAGTATTTTTTATGTATGTATTATAGTATTTTGGTATGTATTTATATTCATATTATATTTATGTAGTCACTACTATAACTACTAATACCTACGTTAAATTAATCACTTCTTTTCTTTACCTAAGTATATTGGTCTGTAATATGTATATATACTATGTATGTGTATGTTTATAAATGACTTTATTTGCACACCTACTATGCATCATCTCTGCATCACCCAAGGTTCGACTGGCAGAGAATGCCTTAGGCATTAAGTCCACCTTTACAATTATGTGTTAAATTGTAAATAAATAAATAAATAAAAGAGAAACTGCAGAACGCTAACACAATGCTCTGAATATCAAGTCTTTGACAGCCTCCCTGGCTCAGTTAGCTTGGGTGCAGCTTACGAAACCAGAGGCCGCTGGTTTGATCCCCGTAAGGAGACAAATGTTTGCGTGATCCACAAATGTTTGTTTCGGTTCTAGGTGTTTGTAAGGCCAAAAAGTCACTCGTGGTTTCGGATATCCACCTACCAACCTATGTACGTATGTGACTGTTAAATTTATTTAATTATTAATTTATTTTTATTAAATATTTGGAAGAGCAATGAAACTTTTCAAACTTTAGTTAGCCAATTAAATGAATTAACAAACAAGCAGTGATTTTTCTAAGATGATTTCTGATATGCAGCTTAGAAACCAAAAGATTTACGATAATGTTATCTAAACATCGGATCTGTAGACTTATAGCTCGTCGGTAAATTCCGGAGAATCCCACCACGGTATTCCTTGCCTGTCATAAAAGGCGACTCAAAGGGGCCCTTGGGGTCGCTGGGCGCGCTGTGGGGGCAGCGCGTCCTCACTGAAAGTGACTCCGAGAGGGGCGGCGGCACTGTGGCCTGTGTATGTCCACAACCAAGCAAGTGTGGGTGCAACTGCGCCCCCTACGACTCCGAGACGGCCGAGACAATAACGTCTCGGAGGCGCACCGGGCGTCTGCGGCATTACGGTGGGCGCTTCTCGCTAAAGTACCGTGGTCGCCCCACTCGGCGCGGAGATGACCACCGGGGGGTTATGGTCGGTATGCCGGTTTAGGGAATTTTGTTAGGGACTCAGCCCGGCACTAACATCTGCGCGGACATAACGTCGCCGCGCGCCGGGCTGGAAGACCGGTGACCCCGACATACGCTTGATAAAAGAGAGTTTTATTTCCTCAGAGCTCAAAGTCTGCAATATTCAACAAATCTGTAATGTAACAAAAACTTCCACTCACCGTTAATTTATGGCAAAAAAATTGATGGTATCCTACAATATGTTTGACGCCTGCATCCGTAAGTGTTGGAGGAGTTGTATTACAACATCCTGTTTGTCCAACATCAACAACAGGCAGGACTTTAGGCACTGTTTTATTAACTTTTCCAGGCTTTTACGGTTTTTTTTAAAATCGAAAAACCTAATGACACCAATATCTCGATCTGGAAATCGACCCTAGGACCTCTCGATAGCACGCAGCAGTAAGTAGCAAAAAGATTTTTTTTTTCAATATGTATAGTACCTACATTACCTACATAACCCCATTTCGTGTAAAAATAATTAAAATTATACTCGCATTACTGTCTATTTTAACGCGCCTGATGAGTGCAGCTGTAATGAACCTCAAATAAAACACGCTTTTAGTAATCAGTTTCGCGATGTATTAATTATGAGCTGATCAATTCAAATTATTCTATTGTTTCAGCGTTCATTGTCAAATTGTTTCTTTAATAGTTATATTTTCCGGCAATATTGAAGCGTTTTTAGGAATGAATTGCTTCCACTAAATCTACCTATACCAGTGCATTTGAAATATTTGAGATTACCCTTATTTTTGTATGTCATCATCATCATCAGCCCATATACGTCCCACTGCTGGGCACGGGCCTCCTCTACAACTGAGAGGGTTTAGGCCTTAGTCCACCACGCTGGCCTAGTGCGGGTTGGCGGACTACACACCTAAGAAATTCCTACGAACTTTTAGGTGTGCAGGTTTCATCACGATGTTTTCCTTCACCGTTAAAGCAAGTGATAATTCTTTGTGAATACACACATAACTTCGAAAAGTCAGAGGTGTGTGCCTGGGGTTTGAACCTGCGACCGTCAAAATTCTCGAACGCGCGCCTAAACCTCGAGGCCATCACTGCACATTTTTGTATGTACATACATACATATGTACGGACATAACCTCACGCCTGTATTCCCCAAAGAGGTACGCAGAGGTGCATTTCTGCACCCACATTTTGCCAGGTATGTATCAGTCACACGTAATAGGGTTTTACGGGTACATTTCCAGACTTCGTGCTGCTATTGAGAATTTATAGAGATATCTTAAGCTATCAGAAACTCTATTTATTTTTATTTGTTTACTCTCGTACCTTCAACATATCTTCATTACAAGTAAATAAACGTCTTGGCAAACGTAGTGTAGGACGCCCTCTGGCTAGGTGAGGTGACGATATACGCAAGATGGCTGGCAGCGGTTGGATGCCTGGAGTGATGAGTGGAGGCCTATGTCCAGCAGTGGACGTAAGAGAGGCTGAAAATAGAGGAAGGAAGGAAATAGAGTTTCTGGGTAGAGGAATCGCAACAGATAAACTTTTATTGACGGATAAACCAGGTGAGGCGATCTAATACTTGACCTCATCTTCCACAATCAGTGCAATCCTTACTTAATATTATAAATGCGATTGTAACTCTGTCTGTGTGTCTGTCTGTCTGTCTGTCTCGCTTTCCTGCTAAAACTACTGAACCGATTTAAATGAAATTTGGTACATAGATAGTTTGGAGCCTGAGAAAGAACATAGGCTACTTTTTATTGCGGAAAAGGGGTTTTAAGGGGTTGAAAGGGGGGATGAAAGGTTGTATGGAAGTATTGTCATTTTTAAAGCTAGAAACTTGAAACTTATTTTTTAGGCTGTTGATTAGATATAAATAAATATGACATTCAAAGTATGTAAAAAAAATACCTTTAAGGGAGTAAAATAAAAATAGGGGATGAAAGTTTGTATTCGTCATTTTTGAAGCTAGAATGATGAAACTTTTTTATATGGCTTTTATTACATCATTACATCATATATATGATATATATATACACAATATAAGAATTATATTAAAAAAAAAAAATTATCCCTTAATCTTACTTCTTACTAATATTATAAACGCGAAAGTTTGTATGTATGGATGTCTGGATGTCTGGATGTCTGGATGTTTGTTGCTCTTTCACGCAAAAAGTACCGAATGGATTTCAATGAAAGTTTACAATAATATAGCTTATACATCAGAATAACACATAGGCTATATATTTTTAAGATAGTGTGTGAATTGTCCAAAATATAACGATAATTGTCAAGTAAGTCGGGAAAAACTGCATCTGCGAGCTATTCTTGCGTACGCTGCAAAAACTGTAGAATTTACACGTATATAATGTATAAGAGAAATGTTTATCTTAATAAGTCCTACAAAAAAGTCCGCGACAGCATATAACTATCTTTAAAATTACGAGGAATATGGTAAAAACAACAATTTCATTTTCTCATATAAACTGTTCTACCTAATTTCCTGTCAAACATTTTATGTTTATCCCGTCAATATGGTTAATGGTCCCCTCAAATTAAAGAACGTATTTAAATAAAGGTTTTGAATCGACAACATATATCCACAATATTCGAACAATTGCATATTTTTCATTTAAAAAATGCAGAATAATCAGTAATGAAAAATGAGTGACATATTTATTAGTTGTCAAAAATGTATGCGAGCGTTCAGAAATTTATTTTTAAACTCCATGGTTGTATCTGGTTTAAAATTTACAAACGAATGCAGGCTCGGTAGTCATCACGCTTCGTAATCTAAATAATGATTTCACTGATCCCAACGGATATCATCATCATCATCATCATCAGCCCATATACGTCCCACTGCTGGGCACGGGCTTCCTCTACCTACCCATTGAGAGGGTTTAGGCCTTAGTCCACCACGCTGGCCTAGTGCGGTTTGGCGGACTACACACCTAAGAAATTCCTAAGACTTTTTTAGGTGTGCAGGTTTCATCACGATGTTTTCCTTCACCGTTAAAGTACGTGATAATTCATTGTGAATACACACATAACTTCGAAAAGTCAGAGGTGTGTACCTGGGGTTTGAACCCGCGACCGTAGAGATTCTCGACCGGGTGCCCAAATCTCGAGGCCATCACTCTCCAATACCCTTTGATTTTAGCATATATTGTCAATGCGAAAGTAACACTACTGTGTTATACTTTCACGCCTAAAATATTTCAGTTATTTGGATGATTTTTGTTATGGATAAAAACGGAAACATAAAAAGGGACATAGGTTACTTTTTTTTTAATTCATTAAGTGTAATTTGGGCACTTGGGAGACGTTTAATAGATTTACTTATTATCTTTCTGCACCCAACCCTGAAGTCTATGCGGACGGAGTCGCGGGCAAAAGCTAGTATGTTATAAATGAGAAAATAACTATATGACTGTTACGCTTTCACGCCTTAATCATTTGACCGATGTTAACGATTTTTGGTATGGACATAAATGGGACTCTGTGGAATAAAATAGACTACAACTTATTTACTTTCTGAACCCAACCCTGTAGTCTACGCGGACGGAGTCGCGGGCAAAAGCTAGTGTTTTATATTTATAATCAGGTGCATCAAGGATACTGAAAGAAATACTTTACGAAACGAAACAAATGAATTTAGCTATGAACAGTCTCCCGCTCACAGATAGTTTATGCTCGCCCATTGGTCTGAGTCGTTTATTTTCTCAACAAAAAAAGATCTAAAAACTAATTCAGGGTGCGTACCACGTGTTCCATTCGATCTCGTAGGTTTCCATTGTTACGGCCTCCTGAACAAAATTTGTTTCATGTCCACATCGCGTCACGTACACCCTAACTGCCCGAAGTTACTGAATTCCATGGCACGTAGCGATAATTTCCCAGATTTTCACTTCACGTATGAATCCGGAAAATACTGACGTAATCCCTTTCTTCTCCGAGGTCAGTGATCATAAAACAATATTATGTTATTTTATAAATATTATGACGGCCTCGTAGTCTCGCGGTACACGTATTTACCGCGGGATCTAGAAGTCCCGGGTTCGATTTCTGTTTCACATAAAGTGTTATTGTGTTCTTCCATAAGTGATTCTCAGTAGCAGCACAGAACCTGGAATGTTGTCCGAAATAAGGCAATAGGCTCGCCCCTTATTACGTGGATCGAAAACACAATCGATGAAATGTGGGTGCAGAATTGCACCTATGCCTGGTAATTATATGTATTAATGCATCGATATTATTTCAGTCTCATTGTGGTGACACACCCTTTGTGGTAGACTACTATTAAATGACAAACTAGGCCAGCTTTGCTTCTATTTCTTTTGTTCCTGATTCTTTCCAGACTGATTTCACCAGTGAATTTTCCGACGAGAGCTATAAGTCTACAGATCTGATGTTAAGACAGCATTATCGTAAATCTTATTATTACGTCCGCCTGACGGCGGGAACAAATAAGAACACAAGTTCAATTTTACAATCGATTTATTTAAAAAAATAAATAAAAAAAATATATTTATGACTACACCCAGGGTGTGGATTCTTGGCACAGGAAAGCCTTCTGGTCTTAATAAACCCTATGTGCACTGGGGACTTAACTTTGGTCTTTCGATCCCGTGACGCGTTGGGGGTCGTCGGTGATACTTCGTAAGGCCCTCAGCCGCAGAGGTCAGCTGGAGTCGATGGGCAGAAGCGTTGCCTGCTCTCCCCTACGGTGGACGTGCAGCTCGTAATTTTCAATCCGAGCGGTGGACCCCCAGTTTCCTGGAACGCGTCGAAACGACACTTGTAGCGCGAAAGATCCGACACCCAGGCACTAGACTAGACCAGGAATGGGCGTCGGCATCTTTCGCGAAGCAATTAAAAAAATAGCGAAATGGAGTGGCGACATTTAGGTCCAGTTAAAAAAAAAAATTTAAACGAAATATAGTTAAAATTCAAATATAATTAATAATTATTATTTAAATTACCCAACCCAGGATCAAACCCCAACTGATTATATGCCGGACGATCACCATTCCATGACGCGATGAGTACAAAAGAAATAATTACACTTAAACTTCTACACAAGTATAAGTAGTTACATAATATGAATACAACGAGCGAAGCAATGACCTTTGAAATTTATTTCGCCGGTACAATTTCGAGAAATTTCTCTTATCTTAACATCACGCTAATCTAGAAAATAAATCTCACAGCTATGTGTTTGTATTACATTATATGAACTAATAAGAGGAAATATAGTTTATGTATAACATTACAACAATTATAAAAATTAACTGGCTTTAAAATCTAAACAAACTAATACAAAGTTTCGGTGGCAATTTTTAATAGAATACTGATTACACAAACTAAAAGCTTATTATTTACAAGTATGTATTTAAATTTAGAATTTTTACGAACAAAAAATATATTTTAGGATATAAAGTTCTTATTAAGATAACACACAAGCCATCGATATTAACAACATACCCGTGGAATACACAGTGGTAATTAATTATCGCGGCCATATTGATTTGGACTAAATTAATATTAGGTACCTATAATAGAATGTTCATGAAGAAAAATACCGCGGCGAAACATATTTAAAACTTATCGGAAAGATTAAATAGATAAGGTTATATTTTGCCAATTTTAAGATACTCGCTGTCACATTTCGTTACGTTGTTAAACCACTATCAAGAAATATACACAGCCATAGCAATTTTTACACTATTAAAAGGTTGAAGATATCACTTGTTGGATAGTAATCAAATTAATCCAGACACGAAAAATCAGTTAACAGCAACATGCCAATATTGGAATTAATTATATTAAACTTACCAAGGGGGTTGAAAATGATGCAATCCGCTTTTAATTTCCTTTTCTTTTTCATTTTAGTATAGCACTGATTTTACTACTGTTTAAAAAATGCGAACTAATCACAACTGTCTGGCGTCGGCATTTCTTATTCTCTCTCCGCGAATTCGTTCTTATATAGGTACTTGTTCGACCCGATGGTCGGCCTATTTCCTTCCTGAGGCGACAATGCGTACTGCCTGATTCTAGATTGTTCCGTATGACATGAGACAGAGATGTGAAAGGAACGGTATAACCGAAGCAAATCACGCCACAACTACCCTCTATATTTTTGTAAATCCCTGTGGGACTGAGATAGCAATTATAGAAACGAGCGAGATGGAATCATTCGCAGGAATTTGAACCGTCGACCGCTATTGTATTTTTTCTCGAAATTTCTGGCTGTGGCGTTTGCTATCCGATGTTCTAGAAAGAATTTGATTTCCAGCACCGACGAATACCTTATATGGTCGTTGTGATGATATCACTAGTTAAAGCGCGCGGTTTCCATTTTAATGTAACAACTGGTTATTTGTTTGTTTGTATGTAGTTATTATTTGTATTTATTTTATGTTTTTAAAACTTACATAAACATACCTAAACTCACACCTGTATTCCCCGAAGGGGTAGGCAGAGGCGCATTTCTGCACCCACATTTCGCCAAGTATGTATCAGTCCCACGTAATAGGGGGCGAGCCCATTGCCGTTTTTCGGGCACATTTCCAGACTCCGTGCTGTTACCGAGAATTTCCTAATGGAAATACCCAATAACACTTTGCCCGACCCGGGAATCGAACCCAGGACCTCTAGATCGCTCGGCATATACTTGTACCGCGAGACCACGAGGCAGTTTTTAAAACTTGTTACAACGTAACATCATGTTTTGGCTTTCTATCCCATATCACCTTAACCGATAAGTGGTCTTTATACATTCGACTGAGCATTCAACTAAGGATACATTACTTGTAGTAGATGCACTCAACCAGAAAATGTTCTCAACGGTACAAATAAAGACTGTAAACTGAAAAATAGTGGCAATAAATTACCACGTACTACGGAATCCTTTTAAAGTACTCACTATTTGGAAGGATCTCGAACGTTCTTTACAATGAAATCGATGTTACCACCAGGTATACTGTTTTGAATATTCTGACACTTAACAAATATTAAAGGCTGCTCCGATTCGCCGGTAGAAAAATTGACACTTGGCGTCAAGAGAAAGTGGTTTTGATTTCGAAGTCGAATACAAAGTTATTAACATTTCAATTGGAAAATTATCAGAAACGGGAAATTAGAAATTTCTTACATATATGAATATATAACCTCACGCCTGTATTCCTCGAAAGATAGAGGTGCATTTTGTACCCACATTTCGGCAGGTATGTATCAATCCTACGTAATAGGGCAAGCCTATCGACATTTTTCGTGCCCATTTCTAGACTCCATGCTGCTACTCAGAATTTCTTGGTAGAAAAACCTAATAACATCTCACCCGACACGGCATATAATTGTGCCGCGGGACTACGAGACAGTCAGAAATCTATAAATGTAGTCTCATTAGCAATCCCAGTGGCATAAGTGTCCTGTATGACATCTTACGAGTAAAAGCGGTTTCTTTATCAGAAAAAATGACAATAACATGAAGTAAAGAAGTGTCTCCGAAAAATGACAATACTCGTATGTCCTCTGAATTACGGGATTCTTGAAATATAGTTGGCAAAACGTTGGTGTACAAATGCAGCTGTGATAATGACGTCTGAGGCATGCGCGTGTATGCTTCTAGAAATTTCTCAGGTACCTATTTATACGCTGATATACAAACCAAAATAAATGCAAATATAATTTGTCCACTTCCGCGTACAATTGACCGCATGATGACATTGCGGCGTACGAAAGAATGTGTATATAAATAAATTAGAATATATTTAAATAGAATGCAAAAAATTGTTGCGGAAATATATAACGGCGTTGCCAATTTCAGTTAAAAGCAAAGAATCAGTATCAGTAAGTAATCAGCAACGAAGTTTTGATATATTCTTCAGCCTATCGCCGTCCACTGCTGAATGAAGGCGTCCCCTAGTAGGCGCCAACCATCCCGCTCTTGAGCAGCCCTTATCCATCCACTACCCGCCACCTTTCTCAAGTCGTCGGACCATCGTGCTGCAGGACACTACGTCTACCTAAGCGCGGTCTCCACTCCAACACTTTTCTGCTCCAACGGCATTTTGGCAACGAAGTTTTGATATGAATCATCAAATATTTAGAAGTGAGTTGTAGATCCTTGTCTTAGTCAGCTTAGAGTTCGGTATGGAAAGTCCGGCTCCACTGGCGTAATACCTCTGTCTTACAGAAAATCGACGTGAAGCAGTACTGATTTATTTTATTCGGTCCCCTTATTTGCCGAATGCACTATTTTCTGGTGGTAAGGTGTTAGTATCCGGCCAGAAGGTGGTAAACACCTCATAGTGATACACACAAGTGTTCGAGGTAAAATATTCTGATGTCCGCAGTCATGTTGTTCACAGAATTCAAGAGCATAGCTCTGCCTCGGGTTGTGACCTTCATTAGACATTCTATTCACCTTTTCATAGAATCCCTCCCCCTTCCCACAGAAAGATAGAATCCCATTCAAGCCACAAATTCTGTATTACCGACTTTTGCTAGTACAGGCTCTTCAATGTATTAATTATGTATCAGCCATCCTTTGGGCGTTCTACGTCGCTTACATCAATAAAGCCATCTGATAGTCTAAATCTATCTTAAACCTACATTATACATTGTAGACTAAGGCTCAAAATTCTTACATAGCTGGAAGCTGTATATAAAGCATTTTACACATTATATTTGGCAACAACAGCGATCATATTTCAATATTTAATATTTCGGTAAATATTTTTAGAGAATGCCTTTTAAAAGGCTCTCAAATGCTCGCTCACAATAATTTATGGCCAATTTCAAGACGTTCACGCTTAAATTATTGCTCGGGGACGTCGTATATTTTATACAAGGCAAATTGAAATTTGAAAGAATTTTTTACTTAGTTTCATTTATTTGGTCGTTTCACATTATTAAGTGCTATTTATAATTTCTGTGCAAATTCAAACGATTATGTATTAGAATATTTTCTTCTTCTTCTTTTTTTTAAGCTGGTACTTGAGAAGTGTGATGCGGTCATCCCTTATCCAGATATAACCAGCCTGATCTCTGAATACACCTGTGTGTATCACTATGGGGATACACCTTCTGGATACCTCACCGAACACCTTACTACCAGAAAATAGGGCCTTCGGCAATCAAGCGGACCGAATGAAATAAATTGGTATTGCTTCACGTCGATTTTCTGTGATTCAGAGGCATTACGCTAGTCGAGCCGGAATCTCCATACCGAACTCCAAGCTGACTACGACGAGGCTCTACCACTCACTTCTAAATATTTGATGATTAATATCAAAACTACGTAAATGATTATTTGCTTTCAACTGACATCATCATCAGCCCAAATACGTCCCACTGCTGGGCACGGGCCTCCTCTACAACTGAGAGGGTTTTAGGCCTTAGACCACCACGCTGGCCTAGTGCGGGTTGGCGGACTACACACCTAAGAAATTCCTAAGAACTTTTAGGTGTGCAGGTTTTATCACGAAGTTTTCCTTCACCGTTAAAGCAAGCGATAATTCATTGTGAATACACACATAACTCCGAAAAGTCAGAGGTGTGTGCCTGGGGTTTGAACCTGCGACCGCCGAAATTCTCAACCGCGCGCCTAAACCTCGAGGCCAACTGACATTGGCAACGCTAATAGTAAATTTCACGGCATGTTTTGCATTCTATTTAAAAAAAAAATATTTTCTTAGGTATTCTCTCTCCTTTATGTATTCTCTCTCCTTTATTATTCTCAGTATTTATAAATCTCATAACCCACGGACTTCAGTGTTCGTATCATCTGTATGCCGATGACTTACAGCTGTATGCTCAGGCGTCAGTTGATTCCGTCTCTATTGCAGTAGACCTTGTTAACAGAGACTTGGAATATATTAGAAGCTGGTCTCAAAATTTCGGCCTTGCTGTGAATCCGAATAAGTGTCAAACTATTATTATTGGTAGCCCACGGGCTATACGTAAATTGGACACAACACCTATTCCACCAATAATATTTGACGGCACGATTATAAATCTATGCCCCACTGTTAAGGATCTCGGACTTCACATTGACAGTACACTGAGCTGGCAACCCCAAGTAACCCATGTCTGCCATAAAGTCACTGGTATGCTCCGCGTTCTCTATCGCCTGAAGAATTTTCTCCCATCTAAAACCAAGGCGATGCTTGTGCAAGCTTTAATCCTACCTATAATCGACTATGGTGATGTATGCTATTTCGACCTGAATGCAGATCTCCTCAATAAACTTGACCGACTTCTCAATAACTGCATTCGATTCATATTTAATCTCCGTAAATACGATCATGTTTCCTCCTATCGCTCCCAGCTCAAGTGGTTGCCAATTCGGCAGCGTCGTGACCTGCGAGCACTTTTGACTGTATTCTCTTATCTTACGTCTTCTACTGCACCTTCGTATTTATCCGACTTCTTTCAATATCTACATGCTAACCACGACAAAAATCTTCGCTCTAAAAATAATCTCCTTCTTCTCTGTCCTTCTCACACCTCTAGTCTCGTTCACTCCTCTTTCCCCGTACAGTCTAGTCTTTTATGGAATGCACTTCCCCTAGAGATGAGGATGTGCAAGACTCGTCAGTCGTTTAAATCAAAAGTTCGTGAGTTGCTGTTAAAGAGAATCTCAGAATCTCTATGATAGTATTTTAATAAATGTTAGAATACATAAGGATAGTGGAGGAGTAACTCTAAATAGGCCGGTGCCGAGTGTTGGCGGACCTCCTTTGGTTGCGCTCCTTCCGTCGCGTCAGTTTGACACAATTGTCATTAGTTAGGATTAGGATAATTTGTCATGCTGTTAGTTTTTGCTCTTTTATTGTAAATTGTAATCTGGATTATTTAGCGTTAGTTTTGTGTCGGAATCGATGAATGTTAATGTTACTTTGATATTGAGTAAATGTAATTAATGAAATTGTAAAAACGTGTAAAGTATTTTCCTTTTTAAAAACTCACTTCTGATCGAATTTCCTTAGATCAGAAGTGGGATAGGCCCTTTTTGCCCACTTTCTTTATTTTGTCGAAGTTAGTTTCTGTGTGTAGTTAAATTATTTTTCAAATTTCTTAGCTTTGCGAAGAAATGCAGTTTTTAGTGCAAATGTCACTACATACTTATGTCTTGTTTCCCGATCTGGGTGAGTCGTTTTTGAATATTTTTATTTATGTTTTGAATTGTATAGTTGTTTTGTTGGATTACGTCTTCTTATTTTAATTTCGTCAAAATGTCGGATCGTGAGCATGCGCGTAGCGCGAGTCACCGCGACAGTCGTTGTTCATATCATGATCGGCGTTCGCATTTTCGGTCTAAGTCGCCACAACAGAATTCGGGTCACTCCACGGTTACTGATTGGATTATCGATGCGATTCGTTCTATTAGCCATGGGAGTAGGACTAGTCAACATTTTTACATTTCAAATTTTGATCCGAATCTTCATAACATAGATGATTGGTGTTCAGAAGTAGATCGCGCTAAATTTCTTAACGATTGGAATGATTACGAGTGTCTTTCGTGTATTAGTAATTGTTTAAAGGGAGACGCGCGTTCGTGGCTGAACGAATGGGTAACGAACGATTGTACGTGGAGTAATTAAAAAAAAGAGTTCAGGCCGTTATGTCCACGGAAGCCCGATATTGCAAATATTTTGGCCGATGTTATTAACACGAACTCCGACAAATACTCTACGTTGCCAAACAAAGTTCAGAGACATCAAACAAGGAGACCGTTCATTTTTGTAATTCTTTGGTTAAGTCTGTTAATAGTGACGTAGATGTAGTTATTATTCAGGATGTTTCAGTAGATGTTTTAATCGATAGTGGCTCCACCGTATTCCTTATTTTATCGTCTTTATTGAAGCATTTTAGCCATACGTGCAAACCAGTTTTTCGAATTTTTAAGAGTTTAGGTAGCCAGGAAGTAGAAAGTACTTGTTACGTTACGTTGACAATAGAGTTTGATCTGTTTGTGGTTGCAGCCAAATTCATGAACACTCCAGTCATTGTTGGTACAGATGTTTTGAATAGAGACTGCGTTAGGTATGTTCGTACTAAGGACTATCAGCTGCTTACGAGGGATGATCGTAATTCAAACAGAGTGATGACGGTTCAATCGGAGACTTCAATCTCAATCCATACTTGTCTTGTTGATAAACAGTTACAAAAATTGTTAGAGATTATTAACGCGTTTTCAAAGTTTTTCATTTCTGGTACCGCGACCTCAAGTGTAAATACAGGGTGTATGACAATTAAACTCAATTCCAACATCCCTGTCAATTATCGCCCGTATCGTCTTTCTCTTGCTGAGACTCTTCGTGTTCGCGAGATTATTAAGGATCTTTTAGATAAGGGCATTTGGGAAGGTTAATGACATCACAGTTAAGGATCGCTTCCCATTACCGCGTATTGATGACCATATAGAACGTTTCATCATCATCATCATTATCAGCCCAAAGAAGTCCACTGCTGAACATAGGCCTCCCCCAATGACTTCCACAGTGACCTGTTGGAGGCAGCCTGCATCCAGCGACGACCCGCGACCTTCACCAGGTCGTCGGACCATCTTGTGGGTGGACGTCCTACGCTGCGCTTTCCGGTACGCGGCCTCCACTCGAGAACCTTTTGGCCCCATCGGCCATCGGTTCTCCGCGCTATGTGCCCGGCCCATTGCCACTTCAACTTGCTAATCCGCTGGGCTATGTCGGTTACTTTAGTTCTCTTACGGATCTCCTCATTTCTGATTCGATCTCGTAGGGAAACCCCGAGCATAGCCCTCTCCATAGCTCGTTGAGTGACTCTGAGCCGTCCAATGAGGCCCATAGTGAGAGGCCACGTCTCAGTGCAGTATGTCATCACTGGTAACACACAACTATCGAAGACTTTTGTCTTCAGGCACTGAGGTATTTTGGACGAGAAGACGTCGCGTAGTTTCCCGAACGCTGCCCAACCGAGTTGGATTCGCCGATTGACCTCTCTCTCGAAGTTGGACCTGCCTAATCGGACCACTTGTCCTAAATAGACGTATTCGTCTACAACTTCGAGAGTCGAGCCCCCAACTGCGATCGGGGTGGGCACAACATGGACATTCGACATGATTTTCGTCTTGTCCATGTTCATTTTAAGACCCACCTGTTGAGAGACTCGGTTGAGGTCTTTGAGCATAGTGCTAAGGTCTTCCAGCGATTCTGCCAAGACTACAATATCGTCGGCAAACCGAAGGTGTGTGATATACTCGCCGTTGATGTTGATGCCGATCCTTTCCACTGCAAGAGCTTGAAGGCATTTTCCAAGCGCGGCAGTGAACAGTTTCGGAGATATAACATCTCCCTGTCTCACGCCTCTCCGTAGTGGAATAGAACGTTTAGGGCACAATAGTTACTTCAGTAGTTTAGATATGGCTACTGGCTTCCACCAGATTCGATTAAGTCAGGATTCAGTACCGTTTACGGGATTTGTCACACCTGAAGGACATTATCAATATTTGAAGATGCCTTACGGTTTGATAAATGCTCCAGTTGTTTATCAGCGGATTATTGCAAAAACACTTCGTGAGTTCATAGAATCCGGTGATATTCTTGTATACGTTGATGACGTCTTAATTTTGAGCAAGACGGTAGATCAGGGTCTTGTTTTGCTGCTTAGGGTTCTCGAAACTCTGACTAAGGCCGGTATCTCGATCGACCTAAAGAAGTGCTCATTGCTAGCCACTGAAATTGAATACTTGGGGCAAACAATTAGTCTGAGTCAGGTTAGGCCGAGTCATGAGAAGGTGGGAGCTTTGATTGACTCAGCTGAACCGCGAAATGTTAAACAAGTTCGTCAGTTTATGGGCTTACCCAGCTACTTCAGACGGTATATAGCTGACTTTGCCCAGAAGACTGCCTGCATTGCAGCGTTAACAAAGAAGAAAGTTAATTTTGACTGGGGGACTAGAACAACGGGCTGCTCGAAAGTACATTGTGGAATGTCTAACGAGTAAGCCGGTACTTGCGATATTTGATCCTCCATTGTCGATAGAAGTCCACACAGACGCGAGTTCTATCGGTTATGGAGCTGTTATGATGCAAGTGCATGAGGGCAATCGTAAGCGAGTGGTATCTTACTTTAGTAGACTTACTCAGGGGGCTGAGAGTAAATACCACTCGTACAAGTTAGAAACTTTGGCTGTTGTCAAAGCTCTTCGTCATTTTAGGCATTATCTTGTGGGAGTACACTTCACCGTAGTCACTGACTGTAATGCCTTGAAATTAACTCAGCGTAAGAAAGATTTGTTACCTAGAGTGGCTCGGTGTTGGGTATTTCTACAGGATTTTAATTTCAGTTTGGATTATCGTAAGACGCCCCGCGTCTTTGAACCTAACTCTCTAGTTTTTGTAAGAAAGCAGGCACAATCAACTGGGAAACTTGACTCCTGCATGCGAGGACCACATCGAGTGATGAAGATTCTCCCACATGGACGCTACGAGCTTCAGCTTCTGGCCGACTCGTACGGGAAGTCTACGCAAGCAGCCGCAGTATATGACTCCATGGCATGGAGAGTGGACGCCCGATGTGTGTGCTGATTTATTCAGTGGTGAGCGATTGAATTATTTAGTATGGCTTTATAATTCCTGCTTGGACAATTTTTGTAGCAATCGCCTATTATTGTACTAGGTACCTTGTGACAGTTTATTTATTTATTTAAAACTTTATTTTACACATAATAATAATAATACAAGGGAGTACATCATATTACATTAGTACAAAACAGTTTTATTTGAAGTGTGATCTAGCTACCTTGGATAGTCCCAATCTCGGAGTTTTGTACTCGGATGGGCTATCTGGGCCGAGGGATGCGCTTTGAGTGGGGTATTGTTCCATGTTGATGGATGCTGTCTAGGAGTGAGCTCAGGCATGCGATCCTGATATATGTAACATGCCTTAGGCAGCTTTGTGATGGTCTCGGAAACTTGACTCTGTTGTTGAGTTGTCCTGGAGTAGAGCTGGGGGTACCGTAGGGTCATGCCATGCTTTGGTTTGTGACTGTTCGTGTACCGTGAGACATGTTTATCGGCAATCGTAGTCTGTGTTTTGTAACGTAGTTTGGTTTGAAGCATATCTTTATGTGAACTTAACACACACGCAAAGCCATGCCTCACGTAAGTCCTCGTAGGTCCTCTGGCGAGTCGTGAGGTGGCGATCTTCCGACAAGTCCCGCCCCGGGTGGTTGGTTCATATATTGCAATGTTTTACACCTATTTTGTGTAAATCCATACTAGGTTAGCTTAGCTTACATGGGTTATCATCACCGATACCATCGTTGGGTCAAAATGCACAATGGGTACTGCCGTTATTTTGTTTTTCTACAGATGAAGACATCGAAGGGGAGCAGTCTGCTTCTGGTGTCAACCTGCCTCTCGACTTGGAGCTGTCTCTCGACTTGGAGCTGCCTCTCGACTTGGAGCTGCCTTTGGAAGAAATCGAGCCACAACCCAGTAACTCCGGGGTACAGAGAATCTCTGGTTGGCAGTCTCCACAGCAAAGCTGAAGACAGAAGAGTCCGGGGACGGCCTCTCGTCAGGAAAGGCCGTGTTAGAATACATAAGGATAGTGGAAGAGTAACTCTATACAGGCCGGTGCCGAGTGTTGGCGGACCTCTTTTGGTTGCGCTCCTTCCGTCGCGTCAGTCTGACACAATTGTCATTGGTTAGGATTAGGATAATTTGTCATGCTGTTAGTTTTTGCTCTTTTATTGTAAATTGTAATCTGGATTATTTAGCGTTAGTTTTGTGTCGGAATCGATGAATGTTAATGTTACTTTGATATTGAGTAAATGTAATTAATGAAATTGTAAAAACGTGTAAAGTATTTTCCTTTTTAAAAACTCACTTCTGATCGAATTTCCTTAGATCAGAAGTGGGATAGGCCCTTTTTGCCCACTTTCTTTATTTTGTCGAAGTTAGTTTCTGTGTGTAGTTAAATTATTTTTCAAATTTCTTAGCTTTGCGAAGAAATGCAGTTTTTAGTGCAAATGTCACTACATACTTATGTCTTGTTTCCCGATCTGGGTGAGTCGTTTTTGAATATTTTTATTTATGTTTTGAATTGTATAGTTGTTTTGTTGGATTACGTCTTCTTATTTTAATTTCGTCAAAATGTCGGATCGTGAGCATGCGCGTAGCGCGAGTCACCGCGACAGTCGTTGTTCATATCATGATCGGCGTTCGCATTTTCGGTCTAAGTCGCCACAACAGAATTCGGGTCACTCCACGGTTACTGATTGGATTATCGATGCGATTCGTTCTATTAGCCATGGGAGTAGGACTAGTCAACATTTTTACATTTCAAATTTTGATCCGAATCTTCATAACATAGATGATTGGTGTTCAGAAGTAGATCGCGCTAAATTTCTTAACGATTGGAATGATTACGAGTGTCTTTCGTGTATTAGTAATTGTTTAAAGGGAGACGCGCGTTCGTGGCTGAACGAATGGGTAACGAACGATTGTACGTGGAGTAATTAAAAAAAAAGAGTTCAGGCCGTTATGTCCACGGAAGCCCGATATTGCAAATATTTTGGCCGATGTTATTAACACGAACTCCGACAAATACTCTACGTTGCCAAACAAAGTTCAGAGACATCAAACAAGGAGACCGTTCATTTTTGTAATTCTTTGGTTAAGTCTGTTAATAGTGACGTAGATGTAGTTATTATTCAGGATGTTTCAGTAGATGTTTTAATCGATAGTGGCTCCACCGTATTCCTTATTTTATCGTCTTTATTGAAGCATTTTAGCCATACGTGCAAACCAGTTTTTCGAATTTTTAAGAGTTTAGGTAGCCAGGAAGTAGAAAGTACTTGTTACGTTACGTTGACAATAGAGTTTGATCTGTTTGTGGTTGCAGCCAAATTCATGAACACTCCAGTCATTGTTGGTACAGATGTTTTGAATAGAGACTGCGTTAGGTATGTTCGTACTAAGGACTATCAGCTGCTTACGAGGGATGATCGTAATTCAAACAGAGTGATGACGGTTCAATCGGAGACTTCAATCTCAATCCATACTTGTCTTGTTGATAAACAGTTACAAAAATTGTTAGAGATTATTAACGCGTTTTCAAAGTTTTTCATTTCTGGTACCGCGACCTCAAGTGTAAATACAGGGTGTATGACAATTAAACTCAATTCCAACATCCCTGTCAATTATCGCCCGTATCGTCTTTCTCTTGCTGAGACTCTTCGTGTTCGCGAGATTATTAAGGATCTTTTAGATAAGGGCATTTTGGGAAGGTTAATGACATCACAGTTAAGGATCGCTTCCCATTACCGCGTATTGATGACCATATAGAACGTTTCATCATCATCATCATTATCAGCCCAAAGAAGTCCACTGCTGAACATAGGCCTCCCCCAATGACTTCCACAGTGACCTGTTGGAGGCAGCCTGCATCCAGCGACGACCCGCGACCTTCACCAGGTCGTCGGACCATCTTGTGGGTGGACGTCCTACGCTGCGCTTTCCGGTACGCAGCCTCCACTCGAGAACCTTTTGGCCCCATCGGTTCTCCGCGCTATGTGCCCGGCCCATTGCCACTTCAACTTGCTAATCCGCTGGGCTATGTCGGTTACTTTAGTTCTCTTACGGATCTCCTCATTTCTGATTCGATCTCGTAGGGAAACCCCGAGCATAGCCCTCTCCATAGCTCGTTGAGTGACTCTGAGCCGTCTGATGAGGCCCATAGTGAGAGGCCACGTCTCAGTGCAGTATGTCATCACTGGTAACACACAACTATCGAAGACTTTTGTCTTCAGGCACTGAGGTATTTTGGACGAGAAGACGTCGTGTAGTTTCCCGAACGCTGCCCAACCGAGTTGGATTCGCCGATTGACTTCTCTCTCGAAGTTGGACCTGCCTAACCGGACCACTTGTCCTAAATAGACGTATTCGTCTACAACTTCGAGAGTCGAGCCCCCAACTGCGATCGGGGTGGGCACAAAATGGACATTCGACATGATTTTCGTCTTGTCCATGTTCATTTTAAGACCCACCTGTTGAGAGACTCGGTTGAGGTCTTCGAGCATAGTGCTAAGGTCTTCCAGCGATTCTGCCAAAACTACAATATCGTCGGCAAATCGAAGGTGTGTGATATACTCGCCGTTGATGTTGATGCCGAATCTTTTCCACTGCCAGGGCTTGAAGGCATTTTCCAGCGCGGCAGTGAACAGTTTCGGAGATATAACATCTCCCTGTCTCACGCCTCTCCGTAGTGGAATAGAACGTTTAGGGCACAATAGTTACTTCAGTAGTTTAGATATGGCTACTGGCTTCCACCAGATTCGATTAAGTCAGGATTCAGTACCGTTTACGGGATTTGTCACACCTGAAGGACATTATCAATATTTGAAGATGTCTTACGGTTTGGTAAATGCTCCAGTCGTTTATCAGCGGATTATTGCAAAAACACTTCGTGAGTTCATAGAATCCGGTGATATTCTTGTATACGTTGATGACGTCTTAATTTTGAGCAAAACGGTAGATCAGGGTCTTGTTTTGCTGCTTAGGGTTCTTGAAACTCTGACTAAGGCCGGTATCTCGATCGACCTGAAGAAGTGCTCATTTCTAGCCACTGAAATTGAATACTTGGGGCAAACAATTAGTCAGAGTCAGGTTAGGCCGAGTCATGAGAAGGTGAGAGCTTTGATTGACTCAGCTGAACCGCGAAATGTTAAACAAGTTCGTCAGTTAATGGGCTTAGCCAGCTACTTCAGACGGTATATAGCTGACTTTGCCCAGAAGACTGCCTGCATTGCAGCGTTAACAAAGAAGAAAGTTAATTTTGACTGGGGACTAGAACAACGGGCTGCTCGAAAGTACATTGTGGAATGTCTAACGAGTAAGCCGGTACTTGCGATATTTGATCCTTCATTGTCGATAGAAGTCCACACAGACGCGAGTTCTATCGGTTATGGAGCTGTTATGATGCAAGTGCATGAGGGCAGTCGTAAGCGAGTGGTATCTTACTTTAGTAGACTTACTCAGGGGGCTGAGAGTAAATACCACTCGTACAAGTTAGAAACTTTGGCTGTTGTCAAAGCTCTTCGTCATTTTAGGCATTATCTTGTGGGAGTACACTTCACCGTAGTCACTGACTGTAATGCCTTGAAATTAACTCAGCGTAAGAAAGATTTGTTACCTAGAGTGGCTCGGTGTTGGGCATTTCTACAGGATTTTAATTTCAGTTTGGATTATCGTAAGACGCCCCGCGTCTTTGAACCTAACTCTCTGGTTTTTGTAAGAAAGCAGGCACAATCAACTGGGAAACTTGACTCCTGCATGCGAGGACCGCATCGGGTGGTGAAGATTCTCCCACATGGACGCTACGAGCTTCAGCTTCTGGCCGGCTCGTACGGGAAGTCTACGCAAGCAGCCGCGGAGAATATGACTCCATGGCATGGAGAATGGACGCCCGATGTGTGTGCTGATTTATTCAGTGGTGAGCGATTGAATTATTTAGTATGGCTTTATAATTCCTGCTTGGACAATTTTTGTAGCAATCGCCTATTATTGTACTAGGTACCTTGTGACAGTTTATTTATTTATTTAAAACTTTATTGTACACATGATAATAATACAAGGGAGTACATTAGTACAAAACAGTAGTATTTGAAGTGTGATCTAGCTACCTTGGATAGTCCCAATCTCGGAGTTTTGTACTCGGATGGGCTATCTGGGCCGAGGGATGCGCTTTGAGTGGGGTATTGTTCCATGTTGATGGATGCTGTCTAGGAGTGAGCTCAGGCATGCGATCCTGATATATGTAACAAGCCTTAGGCAGCTTTGTGATGCGTTCGGAAACTTGACTCTGTTGTTGAGTTGTCCTGGAACTAGAGATGGGGGTACCGAAGGGTCACGCCATGCTTTGGTTTGTGACTGTTCGTGTACCGTGAGACATGTTTATCGGCAATCGCAGTCTGTGTTTTGTAACGTAGTTTGGTTTGAAGCATATCTTTATGTGAACTTAACACACACGCAAAGCCATGCCTCACGTAAGTCCTCGTAGGTCCTCTGGCGAGTCGTGAGGTGGCGATCTTCCGACAAGTCCCGCCCCGGGTGGTTGGTTCATATATTGCAATGTTTTACACCTATTTTGTGTAAATCCATACTAGGTTAGCTTAGCTTACATGGGTTATCATCACCGATACCATCGTTGGGTCAAAATGCACAATGGGTACTGCCGTTATTTTGTTTTGCTACAGACGCAGACAACGAAGGGGAGGAGTCTGCTGCTGGTGTCAACCTGCCTCTCGACTTGGAGCTGCCTCTCGACTTGGAGCTGCCTCTCGACTTGGAGCTGCCTTTGGAAGAAATTGAGCCACAACCCAGTAACTCCGGGATACAGTGAATCTCTGGTTGGCAGTCTCCGCAGCAAAGCTGAAGACAGAAGAGTCCGGGGACGGCCTCTCGTCAGGAAAGGCCGTGTTAGAATACATAAGGATAGTGGAGGAGTAACTCTAAATAGGCCGGTGCCGAGTGTTGGCGGACCTCCTTTGGTTGCGCTCCTTCCGTCGCGTCAGTTTGACACAATTGTCATTAGTTAGGATTAGGATAATTTGTCATGCTGTTAGTTTTTGCTCTTTTATTGTAAATTGTAATCTGGATTATTTAGCGTTAGTTTTGTGTCGGAATCGATGAATGTTAATGTTACTTTGATATTGAGTAAATGTAATTAATGAAATTGTAAAAACGTGTAAAGTATTTTCCTTTTTAAAAACTCACTTCTGATCGAATTTCCTTAGAATATATATATATATCGATACCTCCCACGTAAGATGTTGTATCCCACAAAAATGCCATTTAGCGTTTTTACTAAAAAAGAGCTTTATTTGTTCTAATTTACGTATTCAAAGTGAAAAAATTACGAAAACGCAATTTTTTCAAGCATTTAAGAGACGTAAAACATTGTAACTTTTAAACGGCAACGGACTACAACGTTGTATAGTCCTTGGCAATGGTTTACGCGGGGTGCGGGGCGGGGAGCATCGCGCTCTCGCGAGTTGTATTGGTTAGATACAACAGATCACGCTGGACATTGAGACGGACGCAAGCAAGTTGGGCGCGCAAATTTTTGGTCAAATAAATTAACATAATTGAATTATTTCAAACAATATAACAATGAAACGAACGACTATTATAACAAAAGGGCGAAAATTGTATGATTTGGTCAATAATATGAGTACACAGTACAGGCAATCTCTGACACCTGTCGAAAATAACAAAGTTACAGTAAATAAATTTGGACAAAACATTTTTCCCGATTTAAGCCTTCGAAATATCACTGGTTAGTTTTTTTTTGTATTATATCATAAACATAAATGAGTATAATATCTTATTTTTTTGCTGATAACAACCTAAAATGTTGTAAAGATCACTTACAACTGTATACGTTGTTAAGTTTACATTCAAAAATGTTGTATGTAATATATAAAACATTTTACGTAGTTCAGCGTGTATTAGGAAAAGTTGTATGTCGTACTTACAACATTTTACGTTGTTGAGCGTGCCTTACAAAATGTTGTATATAATATATAGAATATTTTACGTTGAAATAAAAATAAATATAAATGTGGCATGTAGTAAAAAATAACTTTTAACTTCGGAAGTCGATATTTAAAACTCATTTGTCGAGTATCGTTACTTGCTATATTTTTGTACCTATTCCTTTTTTTTTTGCTTTAGCTCAATTTTCAACAAAAAGCTTTATTTGAATGTTGTCTTATACTATGTATTTCCTCGCTGTCTGACTGATATAGAGCCTTTAGCCACTACTTTGCTCGCTTACTTATTAAAATTGCTTGCTTGTTTACTAACAATAAAATTCCTTCTTTTATTTTTGTATTAGAGTCTCCACTTCCAATAAGTTTTAATGAATCGGAAATGAATGAGTTTGTAAATATGATAGATAGTGTCATCTTTGATAACATTTCAGAAGAAAAAAACAGAGTCTAATACAACAATTAAGACTCCGCACCCTTCCCCTTCTTGTAGTATCAATCACTTGGATTACGACTATGATAATGATTTTTGCCCATATTATATACAAAAGCAAAATATATCGACGTTTGACATTTCACCTCCACCCTCACCAGTACTTTCTAGCTGCTCAACGTATACAACAGTGAACAATAGTCCACTATCAAATATTTCAAATAGTCCAAGCACGTCGACCGCCAACCGCCGTCGCCAATCAAGAAGAGATAAAGGTAATGTAAGAAAAAGACATTATAATGAATGGATCGATAACAAGAGAAAGTTCTTACGTAATTTGGGAAAAGAATATATGTCAAGGAAAGGTTCAATACAACCAAGTAGAAAGATGGGCCCGCCATGTTGCTGCCGGAAGAAATGTTTTGATAAATTAAGCGAAGAATATAGGAAGAAGATTTTTGACAGTTTTTGGAATTTAGGTAATCGAGAAAAGCAGTGGATGTACGTGGCTAACTTAGTAAAGAAGCAAAATAAACGTAGAGTGTACACTGAATAATCAATGTCACATTTTTAAAAACATCCATAGTCCGACTGAAGAACAGATTGCAGATCATGAAAACCATGTCTCAAATAAGAAGTTATCCCGACAACTAATGAAGTCTGACAAAAATGAGAGCATAACTTCCCAAGGGAGAATTGTCAGCGCTACATTTGATTTTCAAAAGATTCTTAATGCACCTCAAAGTTATCAGTTTTTAATTTTACGTTATTTTATTTGGCAAATAAAGAAGGCTATTGTTATATGTGGCACGAGGGTCAAGCCAAGCGGGGTTCTAACGAGGTATCAAGCATGATCGAGGTACCAGGGACTTTAGGCTCTGGTCGGACAATTGTGCGGGCAGAACCGCAATCGTATAGTGTTTGCATTTTATGTGTATATTGCTCAGAAGCTTAACATTACTATAAAACACACATTTCTCGAAAAAGGGCATACCCAAGCAGAAGGGGACAGTGTTCATGCTTTAATAGAACGTTCGTCTAAAAATAAACTTATTTACACTCCATTGGAATGGTTTAGCTTGGTAAGGTGGGCTAAACAGGATGGAAAGCCATATAACGTAATAGAAATGAAGCATGCCGATTTTTATAACTATAAAGAACTTTTGGATGGGCGTAATTGGTCAAAAAATATAAGTGGAGAAGTAGTTAAATGGAACAAAATAAAAGAAGTGCGTGTATGTGCAGATGATCCTTTCAAAACTGAATATCGGTACGATTTGGCAAATAGTCGTACTATGACGATTGCCATTAATACCAATACCCGAAGACGGCAAAAAGGTATTACTGCCAGCTATGCCCTCTCTATCCTAACAGTCTTCCTTTTTTATCAAAGGCAAAATATGATGACTTACTTAATGAGCCTCTGTCGAAGTGAAATTATTCCAATCACTTATCACGATTTTTTAGAGGTCTATCTTACATTGCTGGCTCTGATAATAATTTCAAAATGGCGGATTCGGAATCGTAAGTTTAAATTAGTTTTTTTTAATTGTTTGAAGTAGTTACTTGTCTTCAACCGACGTTTCGTTTTTATTATTTTTGATACTCAGATTTTCTATTTAATGTTAATAGGTTTAATGAACACTAAGTTTTCCTGTTTAATTTTAAAAATTATTTAGTAAACTCAAAGATTGATACGGTGAAGGAAAACATCGTGATGAAACCTGCACACCTAAAAGTTCTTAGAAATTTATTAGGTGTGTAGTCTGCCAACCCGCACTAGGCCAGCGTGGTGGACTAAGGCCTAAACCCTCTCAATGGTAGAGGAGGCCCGTGCCCAGCAGTGGGACGTATATGGGCTGATGATGATGATGATGAAACTCAAAGATTATTGTAACGGAAACTTTTTATATATGTTTAGTTACCTGATTTATGATTGTCCTATGATGATTTTGTAGAAATCATAAGTATTATTATGCAAGTCAAATAATTATTTTTGTTATGTTGATTTTGTAGAAATTATGAGAATTTCAAGTGTCAATTTTTTTTTTTATTATGTCCATCACTGTTACTGTTTTGCGATTTCATTATAATTTTATAATTTCTATAGAAGAATTTGTTATGTTACTAAAATAGCGAGTTATTATCATTACATTTCTTAAAAATAATATTAAATACCTACCTTGTATCACCTAGTAGTGAAATACATTACGTTCTTGCTTTAGAAGTAAACGTGTAAAAACATTTTTTCGTACAATAGTACAAAGAAAAATCTTTATCTAGTAATATGTTGTTTCCGTTACAAAATAAAGGTATTTGGCTTTGATAATATTACTTTATCATTTTCTGAGTAACAATTCATTCAAGTTCAATAATACTTACTCAAAATTGTATTCAATGTATATTGTTATGGTCACATACAATTGTACTAAAATAAAAATTTCCAGTGTATATTGTTGAAACTACCATATACAACAACGAACGTAATCTAAACTCCGCAGTATAATATTGTAAGTATGAGATACAACAACTGATGAAATCTAGACTGCGCAGTATAATGTTGTAAGTATGAGATACAACGACTGGCACAGTCTGTATTCCGCAGTAGAGGATTGTAAGCGACAAATCTCAATAAATTCATAATATATTCTTAATTATCTTTCAACATAGTCAAGATTACCATACATTACATTCATATACCAAATTTTACAAAGCTACTATCATAAATGCAGTTTTTAGGCCAATTTGAATCTTTAATACGCTCTCCTGTAAAATTGCAGTTTTAGAGATACAACAACTTACGTGGGAGGTATCGATATGTGTGTATCTTCATAAATTATTTTATTTGCACACCTGCTGTTCACATCTCTGCATCACCCAAGGTTCGACTGGTAGAGAATGCCCTAGGCATTAAGTCCACCTTTACAATTATATCATTGTATAAAGTGTAAATAAATAAATAAATAAATAAAAAAAATGATTTCCTAACCAGCTTAAGTATTCAATGAATATGGAGATCAGGAAAACGTCATTTTTATTTTTTCCGGGATTTTTTTAACGTCAATGTGTTTGTAATCACCTTAACTATTACCTGCCTTAGTTTTTGATCACGTTTTCTACACTCTGTATGTGATAGGGTTGTGCCAAATAAATAAATACAACGCAACACTCAGGTTTCATTGACAGTGGTGAACTAACTCCACACAAACTCATTTTTACTCAAGACAACTACAGTTTACACCATAAGTTTACCACTTATCAACAATTCGTATGATGGTATATAGGTTTCGTATAACACGCATACATTATTTCTACAAAGTAATTTGTGGACGGTAAATCTTTAGGTTTGTGCCGCAGCCTGCTACCAAGAATATATTTTGTCATATCATTACGCCGGAGCAACCTTGTTAGTAAGGAAGCGGAGAGATCTAAAATATATGGAAATGGTTTCAATGGCGTGATTTTCTAGCAAATGAGTAGTCATTTTCTAACCAACCCGCAGTAGGCCAGCGTGGTGGAAAAAGCCTCTCAGTTGTAGAGGAGGCCAGTACCCAGCAGTAGGACGTATATGAGCTGATGATGATGAGTGGTCGGACATAAAACTGTTGGGATAAGAAGAAGAATATATAATTGAAAAGCGTTCAATAATCTTTGTCCCCTACCATTATAGGCCAAGCCAAGCGCCGGGGTTTTTTTTGCAACGTACGGGACCTGTTTTTTTTTTTTGGAATATGTTCAAGGGTGTCCCCTAAATGTAAATCCAAGTTGGCGCGGCGGGGGCGCGGGGGGGGGGGTTCACTTCAGCCGCCATCTTGGAAAACACGTTTTATCGAATATCTCGCGAATCGCGCATCGTACGACAAAAATTGTAGAAATCATTATTGTAGATAATAATATTTGCCATCTTTTTTATTTGAAACTTTTTTTTGTCCCGAACGATGCTTAACTTACCTACTTTTTTTGCTCCGGCGCTTGGACTATTATTTAAGTTTTCATAAATACCTAATTTTAATTCATATGATAATGCTATGTAAGTTAGAGTCAAAATAAAAAGTGTTATGATCTTTGTTTCATTCTAGGAAAACCTGTAAACCAAATAGGTAGGTAGGACAAGCAAACCATGGGAAATTCGAAAGTAGGTAGATATTTCAGCTTATTAAATTCAATTTAGGTTTCTTTTAATTTCTTAAAATTTCAATCCAATTTCTCATTTTTCTCCTGTATTAAATATTGTCTTGCCCCGAAGCATATAAAGTGCGACATCTGTCGGCAACAGCCTGAACCACTAGAACCTATATCCATAATCAATATTCTTTCAACGTTGTGGTTCAGGCCGTTATTTGACAGATGGCGCTTTTTACAGTTTTTATATAGTTCACGTTTTTATATTTTTAGTTCACGTCTGGTAACATTGCCTTTACTATAATTAAGGTTTGTGTATGGCAATAGAAATATATTCTTCAACCAAGTCACGCAGCGGTTAACATCATTTTTTTCCTCAACCTGTCCGAAATTCCTACACCAGTTTGAACCAGTTTGAAGTATACATTGATGATGACGTATGTTGTGATGAAAAATATGGTGGGTAGCGCATGAATGAGGACTCCTCAAGACCGGTATAGTTGACGTTTACTTGGGAAAGTATATGCTCAACAATAGACGGCGATAGGCAGGATGTAAACAGAATGTACAATGTATGTAAGTCGTGATGGCCTCGAGGTTTGGGCACGCGGTCGAGAATCTCGACGGTCGCGGGTTCAAACCCCAGGCACACACCTCTGACTTTTCGAAGTTATGTGTGTATTCACAATGAATTATCACGTACTTTAACGGTGAAGGAAAACATCGTGATGAAACCTGCACACATAAAAGTTCTTAGAAATTTATTAGGTGTGTAGTCTGCCAACCTGCACTAGGCCAGCGTGGTGGACTAAGGCCTAAACCCTCTCAATGGTAGAGGAGGTCCGTGCCCAGCAGTGGGACGTATATGGGCTGATGATGATGATGATGAAACAGAATGTGATTGAAAACTAAGACAGGTAATAGTTACGATGATTACAAACGCATTAAAACCAAAAAATACCAAAAAAATAATTAAAATTTTGACCTTTTTGTGATTACAAAACCACAACTATAACTTGTGCTAGTTTTCGGTCACAGTCTGTTTACACCTTGTATAAGGAGGATGAAATGTTAATAAATTAGAATCACAAAGAAGCCTCATTTTAAAGGATTGGTATGTTTTTATTTAAAATGATTGATAATAGGATTGATAATAGCACTGCCTCGTGGTCTCGCGGTACAAGTATGTGCCGTGGGATCTAGAGGTCCTGGGTTCGATTCCCGGGTCGGGCAAAGTGTTATTGGGTTTTTCCATTAGGAAATTTTCAGTAACAGCCCGGAGTCTGGAAATGTGCCCGAAAAACGGCAATAGGCTCGCCCCCTATTACGTGGGACTGATACATACCTGGCGAAATGTGGGTGCAGAAATGCACCTCTGCCCACCCCTTCGGGGAATACAGGCGTGAGTTTATGTATGTATGTGATTGATAAAAGCTACAAGGGCACCTGTTGGTCAGGACAACTGTGTCCATGATGCTTAAGATCGTCGACATAATCACGTAAAGCTCTTTTCATCGAGATGTCAGAGGCTTACTGAAAAAATCTACTGAGCACTTTCCTCTGCGTTTTAGAGAGGTTGGGTTTTTCCCCAAGCTGAACTGGTGCAGGCATACAATGACGCAAATATTCAATTTTTTTCCAAGGTTCAAATACGTAACAGATAATTTAGAATACGCACATAACTATGAAAAATCAGCGACGATGTCATTGTAGAGCGTTTTATTCTCGGAGCCATTATACACGACTATTTTACCGCAAAAAAATTTGAATGAGCTAAAACAATTTCTTCTAATTAAGTATTCTGCCGTTTCCAGTAACGTCTTATGTCTACATCGCAGACTCATAAAACTTTGCTGTTTAGTTCACGTACTAAAAATGGAGTTGAGGAAATATTTTTAACTTGTTAAAAATTAAGTTTAAGGCACTCTTTTTTGTTGAAATTATTTCGAGCACGTTTGTACGCAGTATATTCTTAGTTAATTTTAATTTTGTAGCGTTGAAGTGGAAAGTTAACATTTGCACGTTACTAAATAGCTTATGTGCCTCGACTTGCATTAATATATTAAAGATTTTGTAGAAAGACTATACAGAACAAGTAAAAAACATTGCACTCTAAGAGTGTAATTATCCTCCCTGTAGACAGCGTTTGGGAATAGTTGCATCTCCCATCCTTCACTCAATAAAAAAATTAAAAACATTAATTAATCACACAAACATTAACTTCCTTGTGGTCTCGTGTACGATCTAAAGGTCCTGGGTTCGATTCCCGGTTCGGGAAAAGTGTTATTCGGATTTTGCATTAGGAAATTCTCAGTAGCAGCACGGAGTCTGGAAATGTGCCCGAAAAACGGCAATAGGATCGCCCTCTATTATTCGGGACTGATATATACCTAGCGAAATGTGGGCGCAGAAATGCAACTCTGCCTACCCCTTCGAGGAATACAGGCATGAGGTTATGTATGTATGTATGTACAAACCTAACCAACACCTACCACTAACACCCTACAAAGTTTACCATCAACTACCATTTCGATCTCATTCAGCGTCATCATAAAAAATAAAATAGGTGCCATGGTGGCATAAAAAATAACACGGGCAATTTCCTTCTGCAGCTGGGACAATCGATAGTAGAATAAGGTCCAATTTCAAAAGCAGATGACAATAGGAGACGCCATGTTCTCGCCTTCTACTCAACAATGGTACTGAATAATCGGCCCCACCGCACACAATCACACGTAATTGCGTCCGATCTCTTTGATAGAGATCGATTTAATTTTTTTCCAACGCCCGTACAGAAAGCTGCGCAACGGAATATACTTCTTTCTTTTGTCATCTATTTCTTCCGGTTTTCATTTTCTAATTTAATTAAAGTTTTTTGTCATGTTGTCGCTAGCTAGGTTTGTATGGTTATTGCTATTGTAACACTGAAGGCGACCGCTTATAAGGCAGTCGTGGAAAATACCCATTCCTATTTCTCGAGCATTTTATAATCTTTTTACAAGCTCTGCCTCAGCCTTGCTGTGACTGCTACAATTTATTCGTGTGTCGAGGGATTTTAAGATTTCTCGTTCGACTCCCAGACATGGCAAATAAATAAATAATAATAAATAAATACACCCAACAGTCACATACATAGTTCTGATCCCACACTAAGATACAAGTCTTGTGTCGTGGGTATCAGAAACTACGAGAGACTTTTCGGTCTCACATACACCCAGACCCGAAACAAATATTTGTGGATCACACAAACATTTGTCTCGATGCGGGGATCGAACCCGCAGCCTCTCGTTTCGCAAGCTGGTGTCTAGCCAATACTCTACTAGTTGAAATGGCGATGTAGAAATACACCACGTGATAGGGATACGGGCATGATTGTATGTACTGTATAATCTATATTAATTATTATTATAATCCTTAGTAGATATTTTTTGAATAGAGCGAAAATTGTGTCAGTTGAATATATAAAAATGAAAAATGGAAAGTAATGAAAAATTGAAGAACCGTTAAAGTAAACTCCAATGAAGTTAATAAATAAATATCACCCAACCGTCACATACATAGTTCTGATCCGACACTAGGATACAAGTCCTGTGTCGTGGGTATCAGAAACTACGAGAGACTTTTTGGTCTCACAAACATTTGTCTCGGTGCGGGGATACAAACCTTTGCCTCTCGTTTCGCAAGCTAGTATCTAGCCAACTGCGCCACGGGGCTGTCAACTTAAAACTCATCTACCTTTAGCATATTTTTTATTCATACTAAATTATACCATACACTTAATTATATTAACCTTACATGTCATTATTTATGCAAGAAAACATACATTTAGTGGATTAAGTGCATAAGCAAACCCGTCGTCAAAAGCTAGTGCTTAATAAAAGTGTCCGTGGCAGGAACATCAGATACGGTGACAATATGCATAATGTAGCCCGCACGTGGCGCACGCTTATTTTGAGTTATGACTCTATTACAGTACAGTGTCTGACGGTTTGAGGCCTAATGCAGGACATTTCAGGAATATTTTTAATATTTAAATATGTATGTCGGATTATCTAATCCAACCCAGGGGTGTTAAGAATAGCAGTGACATCATTATAATTGAAGGATTTCTTTTTGAGAAGTAATTTAAACAATCAACTTTCATCAAAAGTCACTTTTAATTTCACAATAAATTAGATGTTTGCTGTCCGAGCGTAGACAACTGACAAACGAATGCCAGCTCCGCTGCATCGGGCGGCTTTTTATACACACTGTACACTCGTAGTGAGTCACTCTTGTTTTCGTCAGTCAGAACACCTGCAGCAATCACGTGGTCTTATTCCACTGTAGTGGGGTGATCGTCCGTTGTGAGTCATCCTTGTTTATATAATACAAAACAAAAAAAAAACAAGAACACTCGTCGTATATGGTTTTGCGCCGATAAATACATAAATATATACGCGAGCCTCGATCCCTGGAGAGCTTTGCTACTGCATTCGTGTTTAGCCAATTAGGTTTTTAAGTTGAAATAAATAGGGGGCAAGCTATTGCCGTTTTTCTGGCACATTTCCAGACAACGCGCTTTTTCTAAGTCAATCTCTCTAATAGAAAAAAAAAACAATAGCTTTTGGTCCAACCTACAAATCGTTACCGGGGCGTCTAAACACCGGATGGTACATATTTGAACCGCAAGATCACTAGGCAGGCGTTGTTATTTAAATTGAAATAAAATTGCGAAAACAGCTCGTGAAACGAGTGGTCGTGTGTGCGGTCCTGCTGCGGTTTAAATTATTGTGTGATCCACTTATAAATATTTAGGAGATAGGTGCTTGTGAGACGGAAAAGTTTTTGTAGTAGACACAAGACTTGTAGCTTATTGTGGGGTCTAAATTGTGAATTGTATCTGTTGGTGGAATTGTTATGTTTATTTATTTAAACATTGTCATAGTAAGTGTATCACATATAATTTTCTAGCATATTTCCACACTCCTTACTGCTATTGTGAAGGTCATCAATATTGCATTCTTCTTGTGCTTTAGACCCATCACTTTTTTGCAAGATACTCACACCATGGGAGCAACAAGACAGTCCACTAAACCAAATAAAAATATCCATAAAAAGACAATTTTGTAGCCACTACCCCCGGTACTCGTTACCTCCACAGGCAGACACGTTCAGTGCCGTTTAAATCATGTTGCAATTTTAGCGCTATATGACTTTTTATATCTCTATGAACATACGCCTTTGGAGCCTTGCAACATGTAACGAGCGTATTACCTGCTCAAAGACCCAGGGAGCAAATGTTTTTGTGAGAAAAGCTTTATACCGTACATTACTTAAGTATGCTTATAGGATGCAGAGGATTGGGGATAACGTAAATACCGATACTGACTAAGCCATATCTAATATCTATCTATATCTATTACAAATAAATAAAATTGGATTGTCTGTTTGTTATATTGAAATAACCGCTTTTTAATAAATGCATATGGATGTATACACGGTACATATATCAAAATAACGTTTTTTTACAATTTTTGTATGTCTGTCTGTCTGTTTGTTCCGGCTAATCTCTGAAACGGGTGGACCAATTTTAACTTTCACTGGCAGATAGCCGATGTCATAAGGAGTAACACAGGTTTTTTTTTTTAAGAATCGGCTGTTATGCGGAACGGAGTTCGCCGGGCCAGCTAGTTAGTTAATATAAATCGTACTGCTGAAATCTTGGAACTTCTACAACCAAGCGTCTATATAAAGCTTAAAATAAATAAATAAGCTTAGCTATACATTACCATTATTATCTGAGAACAGTGCGAGCCATAGTATGGTCTCATCTTGGCAACATTTGTCATGAATATGTTTTTGGTGAGATCTTTAAATTTTATTTATATGTGTCTTTAGTAGAGTTGTTATTAGTATTATCAAATTTATGAGCATCATAAAATAAAAGATATTTATTTAAAAAATACTTTAATGGCCGTATTTAAAATTAACTTAAGTAACTACTACACTTTATGGTTTTTGAAATACTCGTCACAGAGGTTTTGCATTTTCTTATTATTTAAAAGTTCAGGTCTGAGCTCTTTATTGATAATATAAGGGACGCTGCAATCATACGGTGCATTAGCGTGATCATTTTTGATGTGGTAAACCTGGATTTCTTTTAAGCTGTACGCACTTAATCCATAGTCTTCTTCAAGCTTCATTGTTTCTTGAGTCGTTCCCTTGATAAGCACTAGCTTCGATCTTAATTTAAGGTTTGGTTCGTATTCTGCTGCTAATTTTATTCTGCCGTAGGCGGCTTCAGCCAGTAACCTCATATATTGCAATGAGTGTGCCGACAAACCAGATAGCTTTTTAATTAGCATGTCAACTCTTTCTGACCAATCATTAAGTGCCTGCAGTTCATCTCTAAGACCATTAGCTGCTTTCCCAGACGTTTGCTTATATAGATACGAAAGAATAAAGACTTGTAGTTCATCAATATCCAATTGCTCTATGTATGAGTAAATTTGAGATTTTATCTGTTCAGGACTGCTATCTAAACAATATATTACTCCAGTCAGTCCCTCTTTTTCTAAAAGAGCTGCCAATTCTAATGCAATATCAACGCCGAACGAATATCCGAGGAGATAAAACGGTGAGTTTATTTCAAATCTTTGTTTTATATTCTGAAACAAAATAAAGGCATCGTTATCTGAAGGTGGGTTTTATTTGTATTGTTTAATCAATTACAATTTTGATTTATATTCTAATATTTTGTAGCTAAATTGTGATTAAAGCAATGACACAAAACCCGCTCTTACATTTATAGTGAGATAAACAAGTATAGTGCTGTTGTTATCAAAAACCGTAAAAGACATTTAGGTTTGCACACAACAGTTGATACATATATATCAACTTATTATGTTTCATAGAATTTAAAAATATCATACGAAATAAAACTATGACTTCAAAGTCAAAGTCAAAGTCAAAATCACCTTTATTCAAATAGACTTTTACAAGTGCTTTTGAATCGTCAATTAAGTTTTTTTTTAAACTATTGCCGCTTCGAAACGTGTTATCGCTGTGGAGAAGAAACGGCAAGAAACTCCCTCAGCAACACGAAATGTCATTTTTTTTATATGATAATTTTTAATTATAATTACATTTTTATTTATTATATTTAATTTAACCTCATACATGTCATAACGATACAAATTGCAGCAACCTCCGATCAGTTTACTTACTCCCAGGGCTTATTATCCTCAATATAATCTGACATTTTATAATAAGCTTTTTTATATAGTTTTTCTTTAATCGATTCTTTAAATTTTTTCAAAGGAAGCTCCCTAATACCCTTCGGAAGTTTGTTATAGAAGCGTATACATTGCCCCATAAAAGAGTTATTAATTTTCCGGAGACGAATTACGTGTTGTACAAGATTACATTTGCTCCTAGTATTTTTATTATGAACATCACAAATTTTATGAAATTGACCAATATTTTTTTGGACGTACATGAGGTTTGCGTATATAAACTGACAAGTAACGGTAAGAATATTTATTTCCTTAAATTTTTCCCTAAGTGAAGCCCTGGGACCTAAATGATAAATAGCCCTAATGGCTCTTTTAAACTAAAACGAACAACACATGAAATCTGATTTCAAAAACACTTGATCACCAATGATAATTGAACAGTAGCTATATCCATATGAGTAACACGTATTCGCGTTCGCACACGAAGTTTCCCAAATATCGGTGATATGAATCTGTCCAATTATAGTAAAAGTAAAAATAAAAATTGCAGCCGATAGAAATACTAGGCGAAGGTGTGAAATATGCATATTTACATTGTTTGAGAAAAAACTAGATCTTACCTCAATTCAAACACCAAAATTAGAAAATTGATTCCTTAGTACTGCTGAACTTATAATATAAAATTATTTTATCGATACAAGCCCGGATAGCCTGGACGGGCTGTTAGTACGAAATATTTAACAATACCTTAAACATATCCAGCGCTATTGTTTGAATACTCTCTTCATTATAATCAGGGTCTAAATGCATTATAACAGCTTGTACGTTCAGATCTTCAATTATTGGCTGCATTGTTTGAGGCAGTCCCGCAAAACCTGGTATGATAAAAGACTCGGTTCCTTTGGATCCACTTCTTCTTCTTTCTGCAATATGAAAATTTTGTATTATGTTATTAAAACATTGAAAGTTTTCAACCTAAAATACTTTTCTCTAGCTTAATTCAATATTTTTAGTAAACTAAACCTTAGTAAAAAACGTGAAAAGGTTTTTGATTTTTATGAAAAATTAGTAGTTTCAAAACATGTTAAGTTTCGGAATTAACATGACAGAATTGGTAAGCACCAATTCTTTTTTCCAATTACATTTTATTAAAACTACTGGATCTCAAGGTATCGGTTTAATTTTTTTATGATAATAACGGAGAAGAGAAAAGGGATGTAATGACTTTTATGTCTATATGAGTTTCATTATATTGTATATTATGAGCCATAATATTATTCAAAGAGTTGCTCAAACATTGTATTGGCAAATGAGAATGCGAATGGATACTGTATTTATGAATATATTATGTATGTAAAATGTATGTGAGCATGTATGTATGTTTATTTATCTATTTTATTATATATTTTTTACTCTAGTTGTTTATATTTATACTATTTTTCATTTTTATTTTTTAATTTAACTTTATTGTACGTACGACTACCTTTCATTTTTCTTCCTACATCTCCATCCTTGGTTGTCTATAATAGATCACTTTGTGCGATAAGATCACCTTTTGTACCAATTTAGTCTACTGTACTACATAGTTTTTATGTGTACAATAAAGTTTTTAATAAATAAATAAAAAACACACAAATACATTGCATAAATGAAACGTTGCTTAATTTAACCAGCAGTGTACATAAAGTAACATAACATATTACCTGCTGAGTACCATACTTTGATTTCATAACAACCATCGGCTCCATCTGCATTATAATGTCTGTTTCTATATGTGGCATTAGAGCTTCTAAGTCGTTTTTACGCACTGGTATTGATTTTTTTTGTTTAGCTTCCAAGTTTTTAAGTCTGGAAAAATATTATTAATAAATTAAAATAGAGTTATTTACTTCTGTCGAAATGATTTGATATTGATTTATTAACAAAGTACATTGGTATGTAATATAATGTATATATACTTTTTTTATTGTGTCATAACTAAGTAAGTAATAGCATAGTAAAGTAAAGCATAGCACACACTTGTGCTACATAACCGCGGGGCAGGATACTATGTGTATGTAGTTCAAAGCAATATGAAGTGTCAGGACCAATTTGAAATATACAGATGAAATACGACGGTAAAAACAGTAGAAGCGAATCGATAGAAGGAACTTACGTTGCTATTGACATATATGGTAATCCATGAACTGGTAAGCTTATGTTACAAAATTCACGCACAACAGCTTTAATTTCTTCATAGTTTATATCTATTAGACCCAAATCATTCAAAGTCAACTCTTCGTTAATTTCTTCCATGTTCTTTGTACCTGATAACATAATATTATTAAAATGACCACATATTTAATGCATCAGCATACCTATGGTGTTTCAAATGAATTGAGTTTTAATAAATAAATAACAAAAGCAGTGATGGCCTCGAGTATTAGGCACGCGGTCGAGAATTTCGGCGGTCCCAGGTTCAAACCCCAGGCACACACCTCTGACTTTTCGATGTTATGTGTATATTCACAATGAATTATCACTTGCTTTAACGGTGAAGGAAAACATCGTGATAAAACCTGCACACCTAAAAGTTCTAAGGAATTTCTTAGGTATGTAGTCCGCCAACCCGCACTAGGCCAGCGTGGCGGACTAAGGCCTAAATCCTCTCAGTTGTAGAGGAGGCCCGAGTCCAGCAGTGGGACGTGTTTGGGCTAATGATGATGAAATAAATAAGCAGTGAGAATCAGTTCTTTCGATTGAGATGTGTAATCCTAAAATAGCATGTATCCTCACGCCTGTATTCTCCGAAGGGGTAGGCAGAGGTGAATTTCTGCACCAATATTTCGCCAGGTATGTATCACTCCCACGTAATAGGGGGCGAGTTTACTGCCGTTTTTCGGGCACATTTCCAGACTTCGTGCTGCTACTGAGAATTTCCTAATGGAAAAACCCAATAACACTTGGTCCGACCCGGGAATCGAACCCAGAAACTCTAGATCGCACAGCACATACTTGTGCCACGAGACCACGAGGCAGTCTTCTTTGTCCTAACTCCTAAAGTCGCCACAAATTTATTATTTTAATTAATTTATATAATTTTTTATATTATTATTTATTATTAGTTTTTGAGTTTGCTTATTACAAACATACACAGAAAAATACAAATCTTTTTTAATATAATATTAGCATAAATTAAAATAAAATAAAAAATTGTATTCCCCATAGTTTGAATAGAAAATGGTTTACCTAAAATCTTAGCAAGCTTAGTTTGTATGTCCACATCGTTTCGGCCGTTTTCGTTCCTTATTGTGACGTTAGTATAATTGTATTTCAAACTCTTGTCCAAAGCGCTCAAAGTACTTTCAAGAATCCTCGAATCTTCCATTTCATCGGCCTTAAAAATACAAATTGTCAATGATTCAATAATACGTTAAGCTATTTTATTAATATAAAGGCAATTTCATAGCACAATTATTGAAAAGTTATGAATAATTTTCTTTCACCATATTTGATTACTTAATACTACTTACCTTATTGCCCAATTCATTTCTTAAAATAAGAACCGGTAATCTAAGCTCATTGCGCTCTTTAGAAATCTTGTCCAGCAAAGAGAATTCATTTATTTGACTTTCGGGAACAAAACTGATGAATGCAAAGTATCTAAAAGCAAACACGATAGCTGGAGTAACTTTTCGGCCATGCCTAGATTTCGATGGAAAACTAGGAGAGTTAATAGTTATGGAGATTAGGAAATCTTTTTTTTTTTTTGGATTTTGTATAGTGTATACGACATACGTACATATATTGTAATGTGCAAAATTTATGAAGGCCATCCTGCTTCATCTAATTATTCATTATATGAAATTCATTATTCATATAATGAATAATTAGATGAAGCAGGATGCAATTTGTGTTACAACTTGCTTCATATCTTCCTGAGTCTTGATTGTCATTGTTATTTGGAATTTGCTAATGTTTATTACAACGTTACTAGCAAAACTTCCTAGCGCAATTTTTTTCTAATGTCATAAGGCTGGCTCAAGTATTACCTTAGTTGAAGACACATCTTCCTAGATAATAAATCTATATATTCGAACGTCACATGGGGTTCCTGTTGACTTAATCCACTTTTTACACAAACATCGCCACTACCCTCAGTATTGATTGCGTCTTCAACCACAAATATGCCTGCGATTGTTCCAACGTTGGATGCAAATTGCAAAATACTTTCACATGCAGTCATGTCTCGAATATTTTCTGAACGTACAATTACATCTGCATCCTTAATCTTCCATTGTCTTAAAAAAAATAACAGTTAAAATTTAAACCAATTAAAAATATTCCATAACTCATAATCCATTTTCTTTATGATTTGTAGACTTACTGTATTTTGAATTGGAGATAACCTTCAAATCTGTTAGATTTAATATGTAGCACAAGCTTTCTGGCACCTCTATTAATTAAATATTCTGCAAATTCGATTCCATATGCGTTATTATCGCATATAACAACAAAAACATTGTTTGGAGAAAAGAAATTTCTGAAACATGCAGTAGAAAAAAATGTTACAATTTAGCAAATTGCATCAAGTTGGTTTGTTTCCCCAAAATGGTAGTGATTATTTGGTAGAACCTAACAATAATGCTTGATGAATAAGCACTGTGTATGTTACGATATGAATTAGAATTCAATGTTATGGAAGTGATATGTGTCTATCTGAATGAATAATATCCAACCGCAATCGATATGCCCATTCCTAAGATTGAGAACTATTTCGTTATTTTTCAATTACCACAAACTTATTTCCGCCTAAAGATTTTATAGCTACGTATTAAGTGTTGCATGAAAGTGTGGCAATTTATTTTAATTTTTTTCATTCAAATAAGATAGTCGAAGAAAAATAAACAGTTGTAGTTTTTGATTTTTGGGGTAGTTAGATCTGTCAAGTCATTGGTAATGCATAAATGAGACTGCTTCGAGGTTTCGCGGCACAAGTGTGTGGCAATCTGGAGGTTCTAGATTCAATTTCTGAGTGAAAGTAAAGTTACTTGGTTTGTTTCGCTTTGAAAAAATATTAACTTAAACAACTGTACCTGTGCCTAGCATCAAGTGTTACAGTCTCGGATAGACAATTCATTTCTATTAGAACTCTTCCTATGTGCTTGCTCGAGGATAGAAGTCTGAATGCTTTGGAAACCTTATCTGGACTGTACAGAACTCGACTTATCGGTCTCACTATACCTTTTGCTATTCCTTCACTGATCATCATCTGTAACATCTAAAAATATTTTTATGTAAATGAGCAATATTTTAAATAAAAACCTAATATATTTTTTTTTAAATATTCTGGTGCCATTTCTCCTTTCCTCCTACTTTGCACTGGTGGTAGTGTAAACTGCTGATTCATACAATGAACTTGAACTGCAATTGCAAATCCAGGTAATGTGTTTGCAATTAACAAGGATGATAACGGACGCTAAGGTATACTTAGTTTTTGAAAACTTTACAAGGATCTAAACAAAGTAATCTAAACGAATAAAATTACCTTTTTGTCATTGACGTATTCCGGTTTAAATATCTCTGAAAGATCACTGTACATATACGATTTTTGTCGAGCCAAGCTGGACATTCCGTAGGTTCCGTTATTATACACGTTATAGATATTGACATCTTGATAGAGCCCTTCAAATGATGTACATTTTATGAAAGCCTGCAATATATAAATTTATGTTATAATATAGATTATATCAATATTTTGCCAGATCTGCATGCGGATCGACGACTTGAATAAGGTCGCTACTTTATTCTATCAGCTATTTATCTATTCTATTGCCTACCCGCTGGTAGCCAATGGACAGCTGTTCAAGATCGGGATGGTTGACGCTTATTTGGGGACCTATGTTTGTGACCTGTTTTTTTTTAGGGAAAGGAGGCATACCTACGTGCAAATGAGCCTCCTGATGTTATGTGGGGAATACCGCAAATGAACACCCACAGTACCAGAAGAATCATCGATGCGTTGCCGGTCTTCAGCCTTAGCTTAAGGACCATAGCGCAGACAGCCCCGTGGCGCAGTTGGCTAGACACCAGCTTGCGAAACGAGAGGCCGCGGGTTCGATCCCCGCACCGGGACAAATGTTTGTGTGATCCACAAATATTTGTTTCGGGTCTGGGTGTTTGTGAGACCGAAAAGTCTCTCGTAGTTTCTGATACTCACGACACAGGACTTGTATCCTAGTGTGGGGTCAGAACTATGTATGTGACTGTTGGGTGTATTTATTTATTTTATTTTTTTATTTATAGGATGAAGCAAGCCAAAAATTGTGATATGTTTAAAAAAAATATTTTTCGGCTAGCATCTGCTGAAACGTTTTGGTACCAATTCATTTAAACGCATATGACATAAGAATTCCACCAAATACGTTGACCAGCGAACTCATTAAGGTGGTAATGTATTGGACTGTAATAAAAGTAATATTATCAAGAGTAAAGTATTCTTAATATTTTAATATCAAATACCTCTTTCATCCTACTGTCGCTGCAGCTTATGATGATATCACAACTTTTCTTCTTAGTGTTGGCAACAACTGTTAGCAAAGAGTCCGGATGTCGGGAATAACCGATGTGACTTTCTAAAAGTATTTTTTGTGTTAAAATAATAATGGTGTTTGAATGTGTATTGTAGTAGTTAGTATTTGCTATTGGTATAAGAAATTGCTCAAAACACTGGCAAAACTACTTTAAGATCTTGTTAAACGACAAGATGTATAAATTCTTTTGTAGCGGAAAGTAGTAAGAACTGAAAAATTGATGGGTTGCATTGTATAAAAATGATGTACTGAACTACCATTATTAACGTTTTAAAATTCCCATACTGATGACCTCGAGGTTTAGGCGCACGGTCGAGAAACTCGGCGGTCGCGGGTTCAAACCCCAGGCACTTACCTCTGACTTTTCGAAGTTATGTGTGTATTCACAATGGATCATCACTTACTTTAACGGTGAAGGAAAACAATCTTGAGGAAACCAGCGCACCTAAAAGTTCTTAGGATTTTCTTAGGTGTGTAGTCCGTCAACCCGCACTAGGCCAGAGTGGTAGAGTATGGCCTAGACCCTCTCAATCGTAGAGGAGGCCCGTGCCTTACAGTGGGACGTATATGGGCTGGTGATGATGATACTTAAAAACCTTACCTTTAAGTTTAGGAAACATATCAAGCAGGAACTTCTTCTTTTCTGGAGAGCTTACAACTGTGATCACCGTACAATCCGAAGCCAAACAAATGGATATAACTGCCTGGCCAAGAGCTCCAGCGCCACCAGTTACCAGCACTGTCTGACCTTTGTATAACTTATCCTTTATAGCCTAAAAAGAAAATTTATTAAATTAGAAAGAACAATATTACTAAATCAAAGCACTTTCATGTTATAAGATTAAAATACAGTGATGCCTAAATTTTTAAGTTTCAGGTTACTTATCAGCTTGTTTTATCGTCATCATCAACCTCGGTGCATGCATGCATGCCAGTAATGGGCCTAATATTTAAAAACATACAGTTAGGAGCGGCGTCACACTAAAAACTATTAACAATTCTTAGATAAATTGATCTCTTGGGTGGACATCTATATATATGTATAAGCTGTTCATTAGTCCACAATGCACCTTTGTTCACACGGCTTGTATGCTATGTGATCTAGAAATCCCGGGTCGGCAGCGGGAAGTGTAGATATTTAAACGAAAAATGGCAAAAAGCTCGTTCTCTATTGCGTGGGTCTTAAAAAAAACACAGCCGGCGCATCGTTGATATGCCATCGAGACTACAGGCGTGTCTGCGTAAATGAGTTATATACTACGATTTTTTCAGCAATTTATTAATTCAAAAAAATCAAATTTTACGAACTTACTAAGCAGTAGTAGGCGTGTAGATAAGGTAGTGGAACAGTGGCAGCATCTTCCAAACTCCAGTGCTCTGGGACTGGCCACAATAAATTTGGGTCAGATTCTACTACACTGGCTAATGCACCTCCCTGTATTACACCCATAACTCTTTCACCCCTTGTAAAAAAATATATAATTTAGACTCATATTCACATAATGGTATGGTTTTTATTATCAATCAGAAAGAAAAAAATAATAATAAAGCAGTGACAGATAATGTATGTACTTTGCATAGTAATTGACAATCGTAGTGTTAACAGAAAAAAAATGTAAAAACATAAGTGTGTAGTGTGACGTCATGTAGGCGTAGGTACTATCTTTAACCAGTGGATCACTATCGCACATAATTTAATGACGCTTTTATTATTTTAGCAAATCAAAATAAAAAACGATACAAATTTAATGTCCCTACTTGTGATTGTAACCGCTGAAATCCATTCCCAAAACTGTATTTCCGTCGAGTATTGAACCAACAATTTTATAACAGTCCTTCATGGAAATTCCAGCGTAATAAACCTGAAAAGAATGTTGTTCAAATTTATACCAATCACAAATCACTAATTTTCACAAAAAGAAATCTCAAATTTAACCTGCACTAATGTATTTTCGTTTGATGGTTCTACTACTTCTTCCCAAAATAAACTGTCAAAGATTCCAGAGGTAGTGATATTTAACTTTACATTAGATATTTCCCCTGGTCCATTAAATGGTAATTTACAATAGCTTCTCTGTTGGCCCTGTAATTATTGCATGTATTATAATCAAGAAGAAATAATAGTGATCCTAAATATAATTGATGTCTGTTAAAAACGGCATGACTTGTTTTTAGACAAAATGTAAATTATGATTTGTTCCATTCTGTATTATGAATAAGGGATTATAAATTAGTTCAAGTTTCTTACTTCATAAGTCCTCACTTATATAAAAGACATACAGGCGTGAGAGTATAAAACGTTTTTTCAAAAAAAACTTAACTCAGTAAATCAAGACGTTTATTTTAAACATTATAATTTTAACGGACTATTCAAGACAAAAAAATCATTTCGATCCAGTATTTCCTAAGATAAGCGCCAATTCATCGATTCAACCTAACAAACGAGTAAACTTCAGCTTTATATACTAGTATATATGTATATGGATTTATTTGCAATACTCCGACGCGGCATGGTGATATAATTCTCACGGCAACATAGTTTATTATTTACTTAATAAGGGGAGTAGAGAGCAATTTGTTCAAATTGTGTGCATTGCTAGGCAATACCGTTAGAAATTAAATGCGGTGTAAATAAAGTTTACACCTCACCTAATCGATAGGCATGGTATATATTTTTTAAAATTTCTTACATATTTCGTGCCAAAATTCACCAATTTGTTTTTTTTTTACATCTAATATTTAATGACACTAGGCAGAAATGTTACATACCATAATAAAAATTTTATGCAATCAAAATTGAAATAGGTCTTTCTATAAGGATATTCTCAATATAATCACATAGCCAAATGTGATCGGAAAACAGTTTTAGATTATGAAGAATAAAATAGTCCTCACCTCTAATTCTTTCATAGGGAAAGAAAGAACAAACGGCCTTTGCTCTAAAGTGTATTTTGGACGAATTTTTATTGTGTCTTTAAAAGTCAGACAGTTTATTAGTACACCACCGCACCTATAAAATTATAACACATTCAAATTCTAATTTCATTTATTTCATCATCATCATCAGCTCAAATACGTCCCACTGCTGGGCACGGGCCTCCTCTATAACTGAGAGCGTTTAGGCTTTAGTCCACTACGCTGGCCTAGTGCGGGTTCATTTATTTATATTTTATGAAAGATTTGGCGAAGTGATCAAATTACTTACTTGGTAGTTCCAAACAACCCTTCACATATCTGGGCGATATAAGCCGCTGCATCTCCTGTTCCGATACATTTTAAATTTTCGTGCTTTGTTGTGTCAATAGAGAGCTTATTTATGAATCTGGGAGTAGAGACACCTTCGTGATTTCGAGCTAGAATGTTGAGCTGAATGAGCGAGTCTAGAAACATAATCCATTCGCCTGTCCACTTGATTAGTGCTTTATTCGTTGCCATGTTCGCTGATTGAATGGTGTGAAAATCGTAACTGTGGGAATAAATTGGGTATAAAATATAGTTCATATTGGTTGTGAAATAAAATAATAATTATTGAATCTATAAAATGTCAAATACATCACTTAGATTCAGTCATTTTAAAAATTTAGTGTACCACCCTGTTCGAAAGGAAGTCATCGCTAGAGAAGAACGGGCAAGAAACTCTAGTGTTGCTCTTTTCCAATCAAGAGATAGTTTACAATATTGATACAAAGACTAAATTTCCCAAATTAGAGCAGCTCATTAATACAAATAAGCAAAACGGGCAGACCAGTCCACAAAAACAGCACCCGTACACGAGTATGACGCATGTGCCAGCCATCGGTCTTCTCAACCATTTCATAGGGAAGTGACTGACCCGGCACACGACGCCGCCTGAGCATGACATACCTAATTGCTTACAAAGTACTAAAATAATTAGTAAATATATATTATATACAGCTATGTCCATTGAAGAAGACCCAGTCAGACTTGGGATTACAATAATAATTACTTATTAATTATACCCAAGCTTCGATATCCTCCATATATTCTGATATTGTATAGTAGGCGTCGTTGCATAACCGTCTCTCAGTATTTTTTTTAAATTTATTGTAGTTTAAGGCCAGTTCATATGATTAGGGATTTTATTGTAACCCTTAAAAGATTTGCTGATCTTGTGGAGCCTGGTCTTATAAGTGAATATGGAACACAAATTTATATTCTTAAAAATAATCGTGGATTAATCTAAACATACACAATGCATAATGGTTGCAGATGGTTAAGCAAGTTACTCATTTTATTGCAATGATTCTACTTTGTCTACACATCCCAATGTCAACATTTTGAGCAGAAGATGACACAGATTACAGGAGAATAATTAAAAGAAACTAAGTATTCCCTCTGCTTTCTATTAAGCCCGGAATCGTATTATTTGCCGTCGATCGAAAAGGTCAATACCACTGGTTAAATTATAAAAATCATTTACCCGTACGAAAAACCTTTGAATTTCAAGAGTGTATAGACATCATTTGAATCAAGGTAAAAATCATCAGCTAGGTACTCGATTACACTTCCAGTGCTATTGATTTTATGGCCAATCTCTATAAATCCAGTAACAACGTAATTTTCGTCATTGGTTATCTAAAATAAAATATAAACGAATTTAATACACCTCCTAGAGTCTTCACAATTAATCCAAAATGGGTAATGTCAGTATAGATAACCTGCCTCAAATCTATTGGATCCTTTTTGAATGGATATACGCAGTCCCATTGACCCTTCTTTGGGAATTACAATATCTCCATAGAAAGTCACATTCTCGAATGTAACGGACAAAGTTCTGTAGTCGATTCCTTTGTACATTGCGAGAGTTTGCCATGTCAGCACCAAAAGTGTTGACTCGGGAATGACGTTCACACCTGTACATAATGACACAGATTTAGGATGTAATTTGATGACACTGTGGCAAATCAAATATACAAGTCTTTTTAAATAGCTGTAGGTACTGTATTGGTGATTTATCTGCAAGGAATTTGAGCGTATTAAATCAGTTGCATTATCCATATTTTTTCTACACATGTATATAACGGCGTAAAACTATATACTGAGAGCTATGTCATCGCTCTTGCACAAACAAGAATGACTCACAGGCGGTCGCCCCACTCCGGTGACGATCATCCCACTATTCTGTCTATAAAAGGCCGCCCGTCGCAGCCGAGCAAGGCATTCGTCCGTCTACGCGCGGACAGCAAACATCCGATGTATTGGGAAATTAAAAGGATTTTTGATTGAAGTGGATTGTGAAAATCACTTCTCAAAAGGAATCCTCCAATAATAAAAATGTCATTGCTATTCTTAAAAATACTAGGCTATCAGCCTTGTCAGTTGTTAAGTTTCCGTAAAGAAAACCCAAAATATTAATAATCATCATGAAACCAACAATGTTTTACTAATGACAATTCAAAATATGAGTAATAATTACAAACCAAGATTACCAACCAGCAACTCTGACGTCACACATTTCAAAAACATTTCAAAGCCCCTTTTTCCTCCGAAATATATACTTTAGATGCGAAAGAAACTTTGTATTTCTGAATGCCTGTTACGCGTTCAACACTAAGCCGCCGGAACGATTTGACGCATTTTTCGTATGGAGATTGGATTTGGAACATGGACATAGGATACTTATTTAATGAAATTGCGCCCGGTCAGTGCCGGTCCCACAGCTAGTAAAGTATAAAATACATAATACTAGCTAGCGATAAGGCTCCGCTTCGTCCGGGCACGTGTCCTATTTATTTAAAGTAGCCTGTATCATACATATTTACCAATTTATCATCCAAATTGGACTAGTTGTTTACAAGTGAGAGCGTCATAACAACAACGCCTGAAAAACAAGCAGTTGTTCAGGCGAAGTTACTTTCACATTTATAATATTAATCTACTTAAACATAATAACGTTAAATTTAATATTATGTTCCTTTTTTGTCTATCTTTGTTAATGTGTGTGATCTAACTCTATTCTACAGGATGTATTCAGACCGAGATCGGAAACTAAGGCAGGTAAGGTGATTGCAGATCCTCTGGTGTTAAAAAAATCCCGACAAAAAAAATGAAGTTTTCCTAACAACCATAGGTATAAAATGTATGTGGGTGTCAGGAAAACTTCAAAATTTTTATTTTTCGTCGGGATTTTTTTAACACCAGGGGATCTGCAATCTAAGGAGATTGCATTTCAGGTAAGGACCTGGCTTAGTTTCCGACCTCGGTCTGTATATACTCTGTATAAAAAAATATATTACAATTCTACCAATTTGTTTGTGTATAAATAACTGATCACGAGTTTGTATTATTCAAATATTTCGACGATATTGCATCGTCTATAGAAGGATATGGCAAGGGAAACGTGATACATATGAGGTATTCTTACAACTCATTTAATAAACTAAAGCAAATAAAGAAATCTGGAATCTTGGAATTGTAGGAAAAACACAATTAAGTGTGATGCTTTTGCAAATAATATTTATAACGTACATTGACGGCCCAACTCTTCGTAGCAAGTTTTAGCGTACCTTTTTTTTTTGTTCTCGAAGGGAAAGCTGATTATGGCTCTACTTCCGCCAGTCCTTTTTTTTTTTTTTTTTTTTTTCTCGAGGGGAAAGCTGTTTATGGCTCTTCTTCCCGCCAGCCCGGGGGAGGGGGGACGGGAAGCGTATGTCGGGGTCACCGGTCTTACAGCCCGGCGCGCGGTGACGTCATGTCCGCGTAGGTGTTAGTGCCGGGCTGGGTCCCTAACAATATCCCTAAACCGGCATACCTACCAAAACCCCCCGGTGGCCATCTCCGCGCCAAGTGGGACGACCACGGTACGTGGGCGAGAAGCGCCCACCGTAAATCCACAGCCGCCCGTTGCGCCTCCGAGACGTAATTGTCTCGGCCGTCTCGGAGTTTTAGGGGGCGCAGTTGCACCCCCACTAGCTTGGTTCGGGCGCCCCAGTTATGGATAGGCGCCCGCGACGGACACAGGCCACAGTGCCGCCGCCCCTCTCGGGGTCACTTTCAGTGAGGACGCGCTGCCCCCGTAGCGCGTCCAGCGACCCCAAAGGCCCCTTTGAGTCGCCTTTTACGACAGGCAGGTACGATACCGTGGTGGGATTCTAACGCCCCCTTGCCACAGGGCAGGGCGCCGGGTCTAATTGTCTCTGTTGACCCGGCGCCTCCTTCTTTGACGTCTTTGGCGGGCGGGATCAAATCTTTCGCGAACCCGCTCCGCGCTCTCCTTCTGCGACATGACGTACTCGCAGAAGGAGAGCATCGCTCGCCACGACCTCGGACTCCCGACCATCGAAGAGATGACGACCGGGAGCGAGAGGTCAGCACCAACAATCGCGCGGAGAGCGCTGCGCTGCTCCTCCCAGGCTGTAGATTCCACCAGTGTGTGCTGGGCTGTGTCGTCTGGGCAGTTGTCACAATGGTGACACACGACTGCCTCGACGGTCCAAGCACCAGCACTGGGATTCTCCAGCCTGGTTCGCCATTCCTCCACGGCGGCCGCACGGAGGGAGGCTTTGAACGCCTCAACCTCTCTCGGGGCCAGTCTGTTCCCGCGACTTGACGCCTCCTCTCGCTGACGGTAAAAGCGCGAGAGGATTTTGGCGTCAAGGTCCCACGGCAGGGACCCGGCCAGAACGCAGGCCGCCTCGTGGGAGATCGTGCGGTAGCCCCTGATCAGCCGCTGCGCCAGCGCACGCTGAGGCTTGCGCAGAAGAGCAACGCAGCGCCTGTTCAAGGACTCGGCCCATACAGGGCTCCCATATAGCGCTATAGACCGCACGACTCCCATGTACATCCTTTGGCAACCTTCCAGGTTGGGCAGCAGGCCAGTTAGAGCGCCTGCCACCCGCAGCAGCTTCGGCTGCAACATCTCGAAATGGGCGCGGAATTCCCACCGACTGTCCAGCAGCAGCCCCAAATATTTGAGCTGCTTGCCGATGGGAATTCTCACGCCTTCAACGTCTATGTGGGCCCCGTCAGGTGGTCCCATCCGAGGCCGGTGGAAACAAATGGCCTCGGATTTGTGAAGGGCCACCGTGAGACCCAGCCGCCGAATTCTCCTCGCCGCGGTTGGCCTCCTGGAAGGTCCCGCCCGTCGCTGTGACGAGCGTGTCGTCGGCGTAACAGAATACGCCGACGCCCCGGGGGTTGGCACCACGGAGCACCCAGTCGTAGCCGATGTTCCACAGGAGGGGCCCAAGAACCGACCCCTGCGGAACACCGCACGACATTGCTCTTCGATGCCACCCATCGGCGCCCGGATACACCACGTCCCTGTTGGAGAGGTACGAGTGCACCAAGCGCCTGAGATAGGGTGGCACCACGTGGTACCGCAGTGCTTGCTCGATTCAGGCCCAGGGCAAGGAAGTCGAGCAGTACAATAGGCCGGTAGGCCGATGGCGACTCAGCGGGTCTACCTTCTTTCCTGAGCAGGACCAGCTTTCCCGTTTTCCATCTCAATGGAAACTGGCCCTGTTCTAGGCACGCGGAATACTTCCGCCAGTCCTGGGGGAGGGAGGTAGGAAGCGTATGTCGGGGTCACCGGTCTTCCAGCCCGACGCGCGGCGACGTCATGTCCGCGCAGATGTTAGTGCCGGGTTGGGTCCCTAACAAAATTCCTAAACCGGCATACCGACCAAAACCCCCCTATGGCCATCTCCGCACCGAGTGGGGCGACCACGGTACGTGAGCGAGAAGCGCCCACCGTAATGCCGCAGCCGCCAGGTGTGCCTCCGAGACGTAAACGTCCCGGCCGTCTCGGAGTTGTAGGGGGCGCAGTTGCACCCCCACTAGCTTGGTTCGGGCGCCCCAGTTGTGGATGGGTGCCCGCGACGTGCACAGGCCACAGTGCCGCCGCCTCTCTCGGGTCACTTTTAGTGAGGACGCGCCGCCCCCGCAGTGCGCCCAGTGACCCCAGGGCCCCTTTGAGTCGCCTTTTACGACAGGCAGGGGATACCGTGGTGGGATTCTAACGCCCCCTTGCCACAGGGCAGAACTTTTAGCGTACCTACCAAGATATATAGATGCTAATGCCGAATACAATTCTTGGGCCGTTTCTGTTTCTTGTGTACATTAATGACTTGCCTTACTACGTAGGGGATAAAAACGATATAGTGCTGTTTGCGGATGATACATCTCTTATATTTAACGTAAAAAGACGTCTCGATAATTTTGACGAAGTAAACAATGCACTTCGTAAAGTTGTTCAGTGGTTTGATAATAATAATTTACTTTTAAATGCGAAAAAAACTAAATGTGTTAAATTCACAATGCCCAATGTTAAGCAATTAAAAACCACTGTACAAATTAACGGTGAAGAACTGGATCCTGTTGCGTCTACTACATTTCTGGGCATTACGGTAGACGCAAAACTCCAGTGGGGACCGCACATTCAACAATTGGCAAGCAAATTAAGTTCAGCGGCATATGCAGTGAAAAAGATCAGACGTCTGACTGACGAGGAAGCGGCAAGAATGGTTTATTTCAGCTATTTCCATAGCCTTATGTCGTATGGTATTCTTTTGTGGGGAGCCGCTGCGGATATTAACACTATTTTTGTTTTGCAAAAAAGAGCCATTAGGGCTATTTATAATTTAGGTCCCAGGGCTTCACTTAGAGAAAAATTTAAGGAAATAAATATTCTTACCGTCACTTGTCAGTTTATATACGAAAACTTAATGTACGTCCAAAAGAATCTTGATAAATTTAATAAAATTTGTAATGTACACAATAAAAATACTAGGAACAAATGTAATCTCGTTCAACACGTAACTCGTCTCCGGAAAGTTAATAACTCTTTTATGGGGCAATGTATACGCTTCTATAACAAACTTCCGAAGGCTATTAGAGAGCTTCCCTTGACAATGTTTAAGAAATCAATTAAAGATAAGCTTTACAAAAAAGCATACTATAAAGTTTCAGATTTTATTGAAGATAATAAGCCCTGGGAGTAAGTAAATTGATCGGAGTTTTGTTTTGTTGCTACAGTTTGTATCTTTATGACATTTATAATGTAAAATTTAAATAATGTAATGAAAAAAAGACATATATTGCTGTTTTTTAAAGAAAAAAAATGACATGTCGTGTTGCTGAGGGAGTTTCTTGCCGTTTCTTCTCCACAGCTATAACACGTTTCGAAGCGGCAATAGTTTAAAAAAATTAAGATGTGTAAAATTGACGATTCAAAAGAACTTGTAAAAGTCTATTTGAATAAAGATAATTTGACTTTGACTTTGACTTTACAATGTGACAGTAAACAAACTTACCATTCCTCAAATAACCTCTCACATATTTGTAGTCCTCGTCGTGTAGTCCTAATGTTATATTTCTTGCCGCCATCTTTACTTTCGCATCCATTTTATAAGAATTTTCATACCTTTACACAAACATAAATCGCTTATTTTACATGAAATTATACTATATGTGTATTTATAGTATGTTATAAACGACCCCCACACATTACTACTTCAAGTATTGCTAGTGTCTCACCAGTCACCATATGTATTTCTTTTTGTTATTACATCTATTATTATCATGACATCTATTATGCTTTCACGCTAAAACCGATGAACTGATTATAACTGATGTATTTTCTACAACCATTTAAAATTTATTTTAATTTTCAAATATTCAGGTACTCAAAATCCTGAAGTCCACACCGACATCCGCGGATCTGACCCCTAATAATTAACTATAATTCGCATTTGCACCCACGTATGTCAAAGTAACTGCATCGCCGACAACCCTGGTACAAATATGGGCTAAAATAGACGAACACCCAGTCCTAACACCAAATAAAGCTAAGTAGAAAAAAGTTACCATTCTTTAGTATGGTCCCATTCAACTAAATCAGACATAGCAGGCGTTTCAGTCGAGACAGGAAATTCAATTTTCGGATACAGTGGATCTAACTTCAGATTCAATCCATTCAGATATAACCTAAAAATAATTTATTCATTCCAATTTACATAAATAAAAAGGAGCAAAAGAAAAAAGGAACGTTGTCGATTACTAGCTTTTTTATATAATATTTTAAAATATACAGGTTCAATAATAACATTACTTTATTACCATCAGGTGATATAAACTAAATTAATTATCTTAATTCAGAATAAAAATTAATAATTTACTGTACGTATTTATAAATCTCTGTCTGTGGCTGAAAACCACAAATATTTTGGTATGCCGGAAACCTTAGATATATTATGCATTCAGGCTTAAAAAATAGGTGATACCAAAGAGCCGAGCATCATCAGAGGCATTCAATTTGTGAGGCCAAAACCCAAATTTAGAAAGCAATATTATTAGACAAGGCACGCATCGTAAGGCGATTCCACATTCTGAACTCCTAACCACCAATAGCTTGGGACTTAGGCTTGTAAGATACGAGTCTTGTGTTTTGGGTATTAGAAGCTACGAGAGAATAATAGTATAGATAGATTGCAGAGATAGTGGTCAACGTAACGCAAATCTGCAGCTGTGGCAAACCTTCATGAAGCATACTACGAAAATTGCTCTGAATCCTTGGGCCACTATGTCATAAATCCGGTACATACTCACTTAATTGTATTGAACTTATTACCTGCGATTGCATACTTCACTACATGGCATTAGATACTATTGTGACTCTCGGCTCCTCCAGGGCGGAAAATGAAATTTCATCACTGATGGCCTTTTGTGATAGATACGGTGTGCTATTGGCGGAACTATAACCTTTCTAATAGGAGCATCCATATCTGTTTCAGGCTTTTTGAGTAAAACAATAGAGTACATGAGAACAGGCACAACGCAACCAGTAAAGATAAGAATCTCATTTATTTGTATTAACCCTACACTAGGATATACGAATAAGTATTGCGGTTTGACTATAAAAAACTACGAGAAACTTTACGGTATTACAAATATCAACACCTGAAATGAATAGAAGTGGATTCAAACACTTGTCTTGGAGCTGGAATTTTACTTATTTTGTTTTTCTTTTGTTTTTGAAGCTGGTGTATAGGTACGTCATAAAATATGTCAGCCACTACACTTTGGACCAATCGAAGCTACTGTTTCATAAGCAGCAATTATGAACAACAGTTTTTTCTTTAAAGAACTAAAAACTTTTTACATACTTTCCGAATGCATCCAGCAGAAATTTTATTGGGTCTGAGTGAGCACGCTGCGTCAACGGTATGTGAGTACATTTTGTATGAGACCGTTTCACTATTGCTTGTAAAAGACCATGAGGTGCAATTTCAATAACAATTGCATTGTCAGGAATATGTTTTGCTCCCTCCTCAAAATATACAGGACTCTGGAAAAAAGAACAACATTCGTTTATAATTCTATAGAACACCTTGGTCTACGTTTCCTGTGATTTACTTAATATATAAACATTAAATGACGTTTGTTAGTCTCGCGAAATCTCGAGAGCGACTAGACCGACTTCGTTTATTTCTGGTTTTAATTTTTTTGTAAAACTAAGGAATAATTTTTAAGAAAATAGGAAAAAAACTGGAAGAAAAATAGTAAAAGGAAAAAAATATTCCTTAAACTATTGGTCCCTTAAGGTTTTTTTGTTTAGGAATAGAGTTTTTTTAGTTTAGTTTATGATTTATATAACGACCTTTTTATAAATTTTCAATGCCAACGAGAAGACTGCCTGAGTTAATTCATAGAAGTCAATCAAATGCACCAAGTTAAAGCACATCAAAAACAGCAACACCGAGCACGACACAATATAATTCAACAATTTCGCAGAGGCATTGCACCTGTCATTCTGAAGCAATATCTGTCCAGCCGCTCTCAGCTTACTAATGATACTAAAGAACGCTTAATATTTTTATAATATATAATAGATTTCATGTATTTGTAATGGGAAGGGAGTAGACTGGCGTTGATTGAGATTGGACTTTGAAAAAAGACGCGTAGAATATGGAGGAGGAAAAAATTATATTGGTCATTTCTACATTAATTGTTTTCCCAGTTTTATGATTAAGGGGAATAAAATAATCAGAACTTACAAGTAAATTGGCGGTAAAGTATTCGGCTGACGCATATTTTGCAGATTCCCATTGATCTTCCGGCGCGGCCGTACATATCCATTTATCGCCGCGCAATTTAGGATCTTTTATAATTTCTTTCATGCTGGAAACTAGGAATGGACCTACAAAAAACATGCATGCGCTCATATTTTTTTTTTTTTTTTAATAGAAGCCTAATGTTTTTTTCCAATAACCTAACTTAAATAAACCAAATTAAAATTATTTTCATAGTGTAACATTTGAATATGCTTTGACATTTAATTATAATATATACTTTCTCTCAATGTTATAAAGGAATACCCAGCTGAGGCTGACCCAAGAGCTGAGTTTAATGAATGTGAAATTAAATGAAATATCTTATTTTATAATCATTATCACTGCTTCGGGCCATTGTTCATAATCGATAAATGTAGTTTATGTCTCTACATATAACTACATATAACATATAACTCTTTATATGTTCACATAGCCTGCAAAAATATTTAAGTTTTGCACTTATTTGATCTGATAAAAAGTTCGTTAAAATATGAAATGCAACTTTCTGTGTATGCCTTATGTGTATTTGCTATAAAAACTACCCGGTCACAATTATTTGTTTTAAAGTAATCCATGTTCTTTCCCAACGTCCCAACGTCGATCCTGTAGTTTAGACGTGAAAGCATAAATGACAGACAAAGCCACTTTCGTGTACACAAAACGTGATCGGAAACTAAGGCGAATAATTAATAGGCTGCGGTGATTATAATAAACACCGTAACATTAAACAAATCCCGATAAAAAATACGTTTTCCTTACAACCATATCCATTTAATATCTATGATTTTTAGGAAAACGTCATTTTTTTTTTGTCGGGATTTTTTTAACGCCAATAGGTTTGTAATCACGATAGCTATTACCTGCTTTAGTTTCCGATCACGACCTGAATACACCTGTATAAAATTTCTTTAGATTGGTATTATTTTTATGATTTACCTACATATATTTTCTCTTTCCTTTGAAGTGAAACTTAAGCATAAAAATTGAATGTGAACCTATGCTTTCGAGGACACAGGCCTCCAAGTACATACATTTTTATGTATATATTAATTATGAACACACTTATTACCTGCTTCGGTGATGTATCGTGAATGGTAAGCGTTATTTGCACACTGCACAGCTTTTACAAATATACCTTGACTTGATAATTCTTCGACAAATTTATTAATTACTTCGTAAGGTCCGGAAATTGTGCAAGATTCGGAACTGTTATGGCAAGCTATGTCAATTTCTGGCGGGCAGAGTGGTTTTACCTGTAAGTCATAGTGAATGAAACAATAGTGTTTAATCCATTCAACGCTTAAGTTTTGCTCTTAATAAAAAAAATACAAAATAACCGAATATATAATTAAGAAATATTTTAATTTAACAGATTTAGGTATGATTTTTTTTCATAGCAAATTAAAGGTATAATTTCCTGACGGAGAGTGTCCTAACGAATGAATGAAATTAATATAGTTATTTAACTCCTTGTGGACAATCTTAGGTAAGCAAGATAAAAAATATTAAGTAAACTTATCTGCCGTTAGTACAAAAATAACATTCTGGAACGGTCCACTAGGCGAAAGAACAAAAGGTATACCTATAACAAGACGGGAAGAGAATAGTAGCTGAAGACATAATCAATCCCTGGAGGAGGCCTCCACCCATTTTGGGCTTCCAGTAGATTTTTATTTGTATTTTAAGTGTTAATAACTTATGAGGCAATAATTTTGCTTACGTCTTTATGACCTAGGCCGACAGCTGCCATCGCCCCATGTATGAACTGATTTTGCATAAAGACTTCACCCCGTGCGTAAGACGATAGAATAACTTCTTCAAGAGTCAGGCTCCCGTCGGCGTAGGCGCAACCAAATTCACCAAAGCTGTGACCTTAAATAAAATGAATCAAAATTATCTTTATTTGTAGCATTATGTCTGAACGAGTTTCGCCCGTAGGCGCCTCGCCTAAACCACAGCCTGTCCTCTCGGCCACCAATTTCATCGTCGTTTTTCCGCCAATGATTCGAAGACATTGGTCGCTGGCAACCAGAACATCTTTCGTGATATCGTTGTCGTCGTTAGTTTTGGCAAGGGAGATCTAGGAAGGTCATCCCACTGCCTTGTCGCCGGAGAGTTAGAGGCAACAGTGCTTTGGCTGCAGAACAAGAACTCCGCTCCAGGTCTCTACGGCATCCCAGGATGTGTATGGGTGCTTGCAGTCAAGGGAGAGTCCAGGAGGGGACGAGGGTCCTCTGCATATTCTTAACGTGCCTAAAGTAGGGCCAGTTTCTATTGAGATGAAAAACAGGAAAGCTGGTCGAGCTCAGGAAAGGAGGTCGACTCGCTGAGTCGCCATCAGCCTATCGACCCATTGTACTGCTTGGCGAAGTCGCCAAGCTTTTCGAATTCATCGTCCATGCGCGCCTCGTCGAGCATGTAAAGAGGCTCGATGCGGACCTGGTCGACTGCCATTTCGCGTTCCTGAAAATTAGCCGTGATCCACCATCACGGCGAATTTGCGGGTCAAGGCACAATAGAAGGAATCGGTGGCCCGAGGCACGGTGTCTGGAACTATATCATCAAATACCTCTTCAGTGCCTTTGGTAGATTGCAGCGCCAGCTATCAGTTTTGAGAATTATACTAGCATTATTGAGACTTTATTTTAGTGTCGTAGAACTTTTCAGGTATTACTTAAAATAATGTATAAAGAAGAAAATAATTTCTGGCTTACCAATTAAATTATCCGGTACAATTCCTATTTCTTTCAAAACATCAGTAAGTCCAAGCTGAACTGCAGTTATACCGATGAAAGAATTGATAATATGATCAAATGAATTTTTATCATCACTAGTTATAATATTGATAATGTCAACACCTTTTTGCCGTAAAAATTTCTGACATCTGAAAAATGTAATATAATTATAACTTAGAATTCCCATGATAATTTTCAGATATAGCCATAAAGATCACTTTACTGGCCGTGGTGATTAGCGAACTGGTTTTGGATGGTAGCCACAGGATAAAAGTAAAAATACTTCGACAAAGATAAACACGGGTGATCCTATGAACGAACCGTTTCTTTTCTTTTAGGTGTGAAACCAATATATATAGTCAACTAACCTTCGAATTGTTGCAGAAAAAGTTGGTATGCGCATTAACTCTGCACCCATTCCGGGCCATTGAGATCCCATCCCGCTGTACAAAAACCAAATGGGTCTCTTTTCTCCGGAAAAAAAATCAAATGCTTGTTTATGACATATTGTTTTATCATGTTCTGTAGCATCTGAAAAAATACTATAGCACTCAGTGCACTGTTGGACATAAGCCACTCCCAAATTATTCGAGAGCCTTAGATGGAAAACAGTGCCCAAAATATTTCAATTATACAAATTAAAATATAACATCATATGCCTTTACAAAACATAATTCAAAATTTACACTAGATTCACACACAGGAGGCCTTTTTATCTGTTAAAACCAGGGTCCATTTAAAGGATTAGCAATGCATAAAATATGTGTTCAAATTTTTGTAAGTACCATGCATATCTCAAAACAATGGTATAAATACTGTACTCTAGATATAATATCTATCAAAGTTTTTTTTTTCATAGACGCGGCAGTCAAGAAACTATCTCATCAGAATATACTATTACCAAACGAGGAACTAATTTTATCATAATTTTTGATATAATAAATTCAAAAACAGTTCCAAATCAAACAAACCCAAAATTGCGTATCCTCGTGCTGTATGGCCTACTATATTGGTCTTGAAGATGTTACGCAATAAAGCTATCCGTTCAGAATCGATAGAATTGCTCTTGAATTCGTCTATAATTTTATTAACGGCCTCTTCGTGTCTTCCTGAGACAAGAATTAGATGCGGTATGGACTGAATGTTTTGCACTTGTCTCTGAAAAAAAAAGACATATATTGGTGAACCCTAAAATTCAGTCCAGTAATTTATCAAATTGATAACGTTTCTATGCATACCTTTTGTTTGTAGTGACCTCTTAATAGAACGTGATAGCTGACTCCGGTGTGAGAAAAATTATTTACGGCAGTGTATCCACGTTTGAACGTCGTAGTGCTCGTGACGACTTGCACCTTGCCTTCAAGGACTTCGGGAATATCATGAGGCTCTTGATAATGCAGGTTTCCTGGCAGATAGCCGTTTTGATACGAACCACACATCTAAAGATGTTAAAATGCCAAATCAAAATTCAGTCTACCTATAATAAAACTCGACCTATGTCTATACCTAAAATGTATTTTAATAATTCCAATTTCTACCATTTATTTTGAAGACCTTTTGCCACCTTTCTGGTAGCTTCATAATCCCGCGCTCATAGAATCTTTAGTCCTTAATAGCAGAAACTCAATAAGTGTAATTTTAAGTCGTCATTATGATTTTATTTTTTAATTCTTTATTGTATACTAGGAAACAATGAAGAAAAAAAATACAGAGGGAATTGCAGTACCATTGGCGGTATTATGGCTCAAGGCAATCTTTTAGAGACAACCATAGAATAGACATGAAGAAGCGATAGATAGGAGAGTTGATTTTTTACCATTTAAGAATTATTGTAAACTTCGAAATAAATAATAACCCGATTTTGCGGCGCTTAATAGGAGATGTGACATCACTTCCTAACTTTGCTTAAATATAGTTTCGGACGTGATGAATATGGTGGAGATAGGTGTTCCCGAAGGATTTTCAGAATGTCCTTTTAAAAGCGACCTAGATGAAAGGGTCCTTTAAAATTTATTAAGTCAATGTATATCTTACCTTCGTTATAGCTGTAACACCTGACGCAGCATCAGTATAACCAGCATTCGATGACACGCTTCCAACTTTAATGGGTTCGCGATGCCCAAAGAATTGCCCTATTGCTTCAAGTTCATTTCTTTCTGCTTTTGCTATACCTGCAGAAATAATCAAACAATAACTCTTAAAACATTTAGCTAAATGTATGTTTTAAAAAATCATCACTATTGTAGTACTCGTGCCTTCACGAGGGTAAAGTATTGGCTCGTTACGTCACCAGCAGTCCGGGTAACACGTCCGCTCTCGCCACCGGCTCGCACAAGACTGAGTCCCCCACTACCCGTGCTCCCGAGACAAGTATACAAACACTACAACTATAATTATTATATTCACAACATTGATCTAAGGGTTCGATTTCTAGATCGGTCAAAGTACTATTTGGGTTTCTCATTAGGCAGCGCGAAATCTTGAAATGTGCCCAAAAAACAGCAATAGTCTTGCCTTCTATTTCGTCAATATATTATGTAATTTAATAAAATTTCTGGTACTCGTCGTTGCCACCGCTAAATTATTTGGGTGGGACACTGGCTCTCCCAGTCTACTACTAGTAGTGGTCTGACAGTGGAAAAGAGAAAGGCTGTGGGGTTCAGCTCCACCAAGCCGCAATTTTGAATTCTGTCCTCATTCCTCGAGAGCACTACATTTTTGCGGGATAAAAAGTAGCCTATGTTGTTTTCCAAGGTCCTATTATATCCATACCAAGAATCGTTAAGATTGATCCAGTAGTTTTCGTCTTGAAAGCGGAACAGACAGAGTTTCTGACGCATTTATAATATTAGTATGAATTATTTTGTATCAGTTAACACAAAAACGCAGCGTGGGACGTCCTCCGACAAGATGGTCGGACGACCTAATAAAGGTCGCGGGACGTCGCTGGTTGCAGGCGGCCTCCAACAGGTCCCTGTGGAAGTTAATGGGTGAGGCCTATGTCCAGCAGTGGACTTCCATTGGCTGATGGATGGAACATAAAATCTGTCGGTCAATTAAAATTCAAAACACAAAATGCATTCAGGTTGATCTAAAAACGGAACCAAAATTCGCTAATGTTGTAGATTCTTAAAAGGTTTTTGACATTATCGCATAGCCAGCTTACCTACTCCAGAAGTTTCAATAAATTCAACTTCATCTGGAGACACATCGATTTCCGAATAAAATTCTTTGAAGAACTTCTTTAAATCTTCAGTTTTACGAATGGGCAAGAAATTGGCATCTGGTTGTGTAAAGTATTTACCCTTTATGTGACATACTTCAGCGTATATCCTAAAATAATATGAAAATTATTGTAAATGACCTCACATAGCCTCACGACTGTATTCACCGAAGGCGTAGGCAGAGGTATATATCTGCGACCACATTTCAACAGTGTACAGACTCAGTGCTGAAAATTTCCTAATGAAAAAATTCAATAACACTGCCCGACTTGGCAATCAAACCCGGGACCTCTAAAACGCACTTTGTGAAGTCTAAGTATTATTTACCTCCTCGCGTCCTTGGCTTTCTGCAAAAATATTACACTAATAGCATCAGATCTGACATATCCATCAGCGTTCTTGTCAAAACATTTGGTCTTTCCGTCCAAACAAAGTAAGCCGGCACTAAAAATAATAATAATATTTTATTTATTAAGAAAACCAGAACTTAAATTAGTTACTGTAACACAATGTCTTTACAACTATGGTAAATCCCTTTTGTTGTAATTCGGTTTTAAGTTACTATTGTAACTACTTCTTGCTCTATGCATTTTTTGCGAATGATTGCGTGGAAACAATGCATTCAAAGGCAACGACGTAAAAAAAGAAACATACATAATTATTTAAAACAAAACCATTAACAACCTCCGTGCCATGATTACAATACCGCTTTCTGTACTTGGGTTTTGAACCAGCAACTGATTGAGATGTCGATCAGAAGCAATCTGGTTCTCATCGGGCTCGTGAAGGGCTCAATACACCCGCTCGTGTTGTTTTTTACTCTTTCTTCTTGCGATCATGCGATGCAGACCGTATAGGTTTAAATTCCAAAAATGTGGGTAAAATAAAAAAAACAACAAAATCACACCTGCATTATCCGAAGGCGTAGGCAGAAATGGATTTCTGCACCCACATTTTGCCAGGTGTGTATTATTTCATTGTAATAGGGCCTATTGCCGTTTTTCTAGCACATTTCCAGAATACGTGCTGGAAATATCCTAATAAAATCCAGTAACCCAATTTGCCTGATTCAGCAATCGAACCCAGGACCTCTAGATCGCACGGCACATAGTTATAGTCATATACGTCCCACTGCTGGGCACGGGCCTCCCCTAAAACTGAGAGGGCTAAAGCCTTAGTTCACGACGCTGGTCTAGTGCGGGTTGGCGGACTACACACCTAAGAAATTCCTAAGAACTTTTAGGTGTGCAGGTTTCTTCACGATTTTTTCATCACCTTTCCATCTGCTGGTACGTGTATACTAGCAGTGTAAGCACCCGCTTTAGTGCCTTCTCATCTTACGCCGCGGGATGTAACCTGATTCTTATTTATATGTTTATTTTTATAAAAAATAAAATATAATCATTAAAATAAATATGAGGACAAAGTTAACTATCCAACATAAAGTAAATACTCCTCATTCCCAAAAATACTCACTGTCTCAAATTAATGTTTAAAATTGGGTGTACGCATAGATTGTCTCCAATGACTAAAGCTGCTTCACATACTCCACTTCGAATGTTTTGGAAAGCTATTTCGAGACAAGCCATTGAGCTTGTGCATCCTTGATCAATACTAAATGAGGGACCTTTGCCGTCAATCCAGTATGAAACCCGATTGGGAGCCATTGTTGCACTTGCTCTGCAATAAAATAATAAATAATATAAACCTAGATAAAGGAAACAACGTGTCGAATTTAGTTAGTTACACTGTTGGCATATACAATGAATTATAAACGGATGAATCGTTCAATTCGTCATTTCTCTGAATAGAAGCATGTCATATTATATTGATATATGAAGATATTAAAATTAATAAAAAAATACAATCAATAAAATAATTTGATATACTCACCCAGATATGATGAAGCCATTTTTACGAAATATGTCGTACAAACTCATTAGTCCGCTATCAGAGAAATATGAACCGACAAATACTCCCAGCTTTGTACCACTCATTGATAGTGGGTTAATACCTAAAATATATACACTGTGAAATTATATTCCACAACTCGAATCGATATTCTTTCATGAAAAAACACACTGCATACATATTATGTATCCGATGCTGGTAATGATAGCGAAAAAAATATGTAAAATAGGTATCTAGTATTCCAATTAACAGTTTTTTTGGCCCTCTCCCACATACCTGAATCAAAAATAGCTTTGAAGGATTCTTCCAATATCTTCCTGTACATTGGATTTAGACTAGATGCCTGCCAATGAGTTACTCTGAAGAAATGCGAATCGAACCGTGATGTGCCCTCTATTTTTCCGAAACGTCGTGGCATCTGACGATGCTTTACATTGTCTACATCATCAACAGCCGAAGTCATATCAACCTGCCAACAAATAAGCCAAATCATTCTATGAAAAAACTATTTCTTTCATTGTTGTCTCTTTTATAATATTTGCAGCGCAGTAAGTAGAACGTGCAAAAAATGTATCGAAATAATATGTTTACGGCAACTGGAGGTTGTCACTATTTACTATTTTTAAACAAATCAAACCGCCCGAAATGAATTTCTTTAATATAACCAGAAGACATATTTTAGGAATTGAAATTTTTATATCGTTTAACAACTTCGATTGCCTCGTGAGAGCAATCTAGAGGTCCCGGGTTCAATTCGCGGGTCGGGAAAAGTGTTATTGGGTTTTTGCATTAGGAAATTCTTAGCAACAGCACTGAATCTGGAAATATGCCCGAAAAACGACAATGCACACGCCCCCTGGGACGTGGGATTGATATATACCTGGCGAAATGTGTGTGCAGAAATGCACTCCTGCTTATTCTCTCGGGGAAACCAAGCATGAGGTTATGTATGTATCGTTTTACAAACCAACTAATCGATGCCCCTTTTTTTTTGGTCTCGAGGGGAAAGCTGTTTATGGCTCTACTTCCCGCCAGGCCGACTGTAAACTAGATGATGTTACCGACAAAAATTAAATCTTAATTGTAGCTTATCAAAGGAAATGTACCTATATCGGTTTTCTCGTTGAATTCTTCCTAAGCCGCAAACGCCAACTGCTTGCATGAGCTAGTATGGCGGCCTTTGCACCCACTGTACGGTTGTCCCTATACGGACGAAGGCAAATATCCTACCAATAGCCAAATTATTTGACTTGAATCAAAATTTTCTAAGCGACAGTTGTATCATCTCAGCCACGCTTATCCATTGTAGTCTAGTCAACAAGTTCAAAAACGTGTTAAATAGAAATAAAGCTCCTAAAAATATGTGCCATACCTCATTCGATTCGGAATGACGTCTAGAAAAATGTTTTTTAAGGGCATATTAGCACATAAAAAATTGCAATAGTTATTAACAAAATAAGAAAAAAAAGAAGGTATTTAGTTTTTCATTAATAACTTTTAAAATAATGATATTTAAGGAATTATGAAAAAAGATCCTGAAAGAGGAGGAAATTTCCAATAAAAAAGTCCTGACTCCCGGAACTCTATCTATATTATTTATAATTTTTATTTAACGCTGGAAATAGGGCTCCGCGAGGGCGTTACGGCATAGGCGCGTCGTCTAAAAAGCCGGTATATCACCTAAAATATTTTTTTCTAATATTAAATAACAATTTAAAAATTTGAATAAATTATGGTGTAATCTAGACACTATAACGAAAATAACCTCGGCGAAAAAAAATTTTTTTGACAACTTTTCAAAATGTTATACATGGTTGTTTTTGTAATTTTTTGAAGTTTTCGAAAAAAAATATAACGGTTAATATTATTTGTTTATAACAAATTGTTAAGTTAATAAACAATTAAATTATTTATAAAAAAAAATATTTCTCTGTTATTCCATTGAAAAGGGTCAATGATGATTATTAAGAATAAAATAATTTCTTAACTAATGATTTAAACAATTGAAATATAAAAAAAACGATTATAAACAATAAAAAAAAATAAGATTATTTTTTTAAATCATCATTTTACCTTTGCAATAAGATAGTATTTTTTTTAAAATCGCAAAATAGTCTATTTGTTTATAAACAATTTCTTAACAAATGACGTAACATTTTTTTTCCCAATGTTAATTAATACCTATATTAGATGCAACAGCATTAATAAGATATTACCAAAAAAAATTTTTTTTTATAACATTTTTAGAAATTTCATTTTTAGTCTATTTAAAAAAATTATAATTAACAAAATAATAAACTTTAATAAAAAAATTTTGCATAACTTTATTAAGTACCTAAGTAAGAAGAGCTCCACGAAGCGAAATATTTTTAGACTAATTTTTTAAACTTTTATGCCGTAATTTATAAAAACAGAGATTGGAAAAACATTAGTTAATTAACAATGGTGTAACTTTTTGAAAAGTTGTCAAAAAAAAATTTTTTCGCAGAGGTTATTTTCATTATAGTGTCTAGATTACACCATAATTTATTCAAATTTTTAAATTGTTATTTAATATTAGAAAAAAATATTTTAGGTGATATACCGGCTTTTTAGACGACGCGCCTATGCCGTAACGCCCTCGCGGAGCCCTATTTCCAGCGTTAAATAAAAATTATAAATAATATAGATAGAGTTCCGGGAGTCAGGACTTTTTTATTGGAAATTTCCTCCTCTTTCAGGATCTTTTTTCATAATTCCTTAAATATCATTATTTTAAAAGTTATTAATGAAAAACTAAATACCTTCTTTTTTTTCTTATTTTGTTAATAACTATTGCAATTTTTTATGTGCTAATATGCCCTTAAAAAACATTTTTCTAGACGTCATTCCGAATCGAATGAGGTATGGCACATATTTTTAGGAGCTTTATTTCTATTTAACACGTTTTTGAACTTGTTGACTAGACTATTGGTGCGATTGAGTTACCTGATCACGACGGCTATATCAATTTGTGTTATATTTGGCTTATAAGGCGTCTACAACAACTGATTACTCAATTCCTGGATTCTTCAAGAGAAATATGAAAAAGCATTTCAAAAATACGGCATAGAGGCATATCGGCGTCGGCTATTGGACACTATTTGAAGTAGTCGAAAGGCGTAATATAATGGCGTGGCAGAATGAAAATCAAAAATATATTCAATAAATCACGGAAAAACTTGACAAATTAGATAGATAATAGACAGCCCCGTGGCGCAGTTGGCTAGATACCAGCTTGCGAAACGAGAGGCCGTGGGTTCGATCCCCGCACCAAGACAAATGTTTGTGTAATCCACAAATATTTGATTCGGGTCTGGGTGTTTATGAGACCTAAAAGTCGACTGCCTCGTGGTCTCGCGGTACAAGTGTGTGCCGTGCGATCTAGAGGTCCTGGGTTCGATTCCCGGGTCGGGAAAAGTGTTATTGGGCTTTTCCATTAGGAAATTCTCAGTAACAGCTCGGAGTCTGGAAATGTGCCCGAAAAACGGCAATAGGCTCGCACCCTATTACGTGGAACTGATACACATACCTGGCGAAATGTGGGTGCAGAAATGCACCTCTGCCTACCCCTTCGGGGAATACAGGCGTGAGGTTATGTATGTATGTAAAAGTCTCTCGTAGTTTCTGATACCCACGACACAGGACTTGTATCCTAGGTGTGGGGGTCAGAACTATGTATGTGACTGTTGGGTGTATTTATTTATTTAATTACATCAAACTACTCTTACCTTATTATACAGATTTTGCATAAACTTCCTAAAATTGTCAGACTTAGGATATAAGCCTGACACTCCGGTGATGACCACTTCATCTCCATTCAATAGATCGGGACCTTCATGAGTACTTTCCACCGAATTAACATCTCGGATTAGACTTCCTTTCGGTAACGGTGCCATGATGTTACCCGAGTCTAACTATAATGTCGCTTTTGGTCGTTACATGCTCCTTTTATATACCTGTATCAAATAAAATTTCAGGAACTTTATAATTTTGCTCGGTAATGTTACAGTTTAAGGGGAAGCATAATATTTGTGTCTGACCATATATTAGCAGAAGTTAGATTAGCGACAGCTCTGGCGACATGGGATCTTAGATCTAACATACCTTGATTAAGATTTTGAATTTTCGATGATAGGTACGTAATTTTACCCGGCTAGATTTATCTGATTTATTAAAAGATTACAAAAAAAAATACAAGTACTGCTTCGTCAAAAACACTGCAGTTCATAATTTTTATAGTTCTGTTAGCCTTAATAGTAAAAATTAATAATTACAAATATATTTTATTATTATACCACCTTACAATATTTTATTATAAAGTAGTGATGGCCTCGAGGTTTAGGTGCGCGCTTGAGAATCTCGGCGGTTGCGAGTTCAAACCCCAGCCACACCCCTCTGTCAAGTTATGTGTGTATTCACAATGAATTATCACGTACTTTAACAGTGAAGGAAAACATCGTGATGAAACCTGCACACCTAAAAGTTCTTAGGAATTTCTTAGGTGTGTAGTCTGCCAACCCGCACTAGGCCAGCGTGGTGGACTAAGGCCTAAACCCCCTCAATGGTAGAGGAGGCCCGTGCCCAGCAGTGGGACTTATATGCGCTGATGATGTTATGTTGTCGCCATAACTAGTTAAGGGTAGATAAATAATAATTGATAACATGTTTGTCGGTAGTTTGAGATGTTATTATCACGTTATGGTGGGGCGGTCTCTATATAAGCACGTTCAGTGCTAGCAGGAGTCGATTGTTGTATCAAGTCTTCGGTTGAACAGACCTAGATTATGTACCATAGTGTTATTGTATATATTATATTGTGTGACGTGTAATAGTTATGTGTTATATTGTGTAATTATATGAATATAGAGATGTTGAGCTAACATCAGAAGTGGGATCGCCTAGGGGAAATCGCAAGTTAAACATAGAATATCTATCCGTGTAAAATAGATATGATGCAGTTTGGTATGTAACTAGGGCTGGCCAGTGGCATCGCCTAGGAAAAATCATAAGTCCAATCGTTGAACATAACTGACCGTTGATGGAACAGTTAAATTACTTGACATGATTGAGTAGTTTCCGATCTGCTGACCGCTGATGGAACAGTAGAGTTGGAAATACTCAAATATTGGTCGCTATGTATTTTGGATTAAAAACACTTATTATTCTGTTCTCAGCAACCGCACCAGACTAAAACGCTATCCGAGGACGGATGCGTGCGCAGGACGGCCGGATGTTGTCGCCATAACTAGTTAAGGGTAGATAAATAATAATTGATAACATGTTTGTCGGTAGTTTGAGATGTTATTATCACGTTATGGTGGGGCGGTCTCTATATAAGCACGTTCAGTGCTAGCAGGAGTCGATTGTTGTATCAAGTCTTCGGTTGAACAGACCTAGATTATGTACCATAGTGTTATTGTATATATTATATTGTGTGACGTGTAATAGTTATGTGTTATATTGTGTAATTATATGAATATAGAGATGTTGAGCTAACAGTTACAATATTATATTTTAAAATTACCTACATTATTAAAAGCTTATGCGTACAAAACTTTTACTAAGAAATATTGTAGTAATAGTAACATTGTATAACCATTATTTTAATACATAATAATTAAAATTGTCATTAACTTTAATGATAATATAATGTTCATAAAAAACAAAATTAGACTTTGAAAAAATATTTTATAATAAGACAGTCAATTGACGTGTATAAAAATGTCGTCACCGAGCAGTTGCTGGAATTACCAGTTGTAAGACAGGTGATAAAAACCGTATTGGGAAATATAAAATTGAAGACCTTCTTTGTTTTTCTACGAGTGTTACCCTTTAGTTCTATACTGTAAAACAAGAAATAAATGCATTAATTAAAAACACCAAGCTTAAGCAAATATAACTAAGATAGATTAACATAATTACCCTATGTGACCGCCTATTGTGCCTATACTTATTGTCTTCATTGTTTTCAATCATGTAGTATAAATTATTGTATAGTGTACTAAAAGTATAAATAAATAAATAAAATAATTATTTTCTAACGTTTGGTGTACTGTTAATGTTGATTAAGAGGATATAATAAGAAGGTATATATGTATAAACGCAATCAGAACATGCAATCCTCGCCCTTACCTACGTTCCCCGGTAGTTTACACTACTATAAACAGACTGAAATATGAATATGATAAATTAAGATAAATTATTAAATTAAGATAAATTAAATAATTTATATAATTAATATAATAAAAATATATAACCAAATATTGAGTACCCTTAAGAGATTAAATATTTATAATTAATAATATGCCAATCCAAATAAGCTTTGTTTAAACTAAATAAATAGCACTACATAAATAATTACTATTCAGAGTCAAAGTTCTTATTTATTTTGCATAACATCTTAGCATAAATACTATCTATTGTTACGCACATATGTACGTATGTGGGCAATCAAGCTTCGCTCGCTATTTATTGTACAGTTGTATTTTTCAATATCATAATGCATTTATATGCATTATAACGGTACTATATCAGACTATAAATGTAAAACTATAGGGCACGGCCCTCCCCTACAACTGGGAAGGATTACACTTCAATCCACCACGCGGGCTTAGTGCAGTATGGCGGATGACACACCTAAGAAATTCTCCAGGACAATTGAATAAGAATAGAATGTGAGCGTGCCGAAATGATCACACTATCATAGGTGTAACGACTCGCTTGCTTCAGTTAGTTGTGCGTAAAATGCCGACTTCTATTAATGTAAATTATAAAAAAAATAATTCTAAACTAATATCACCCAAATAATTCTCAGTAGCAGCACGGAGAACGGAAATGTGCCCGAAAAATGGCAATAGGCCTCTTATTACGTGGGACTGATACGTACTTTTATTATGGCTTTAAAAAAAAAAAACAAGAATTAATTATGAGACAGCCATCTAGCGTGGAGTCTGGATTAGGATGGAAAATGGACTGACTGGGAGGAATGGATGAGGCCGGTATTTATAATAGTTGAGAGTGATGAGTAGGCAAAAGGGAATATACAAGCTAAGGAGATAAGGAAGCATTAAGTAACTATAACACCTCCACGGGGTAGACTAAAAATTGGGGTTGAAGCCAATGTTTAATCCTTTTCTTGACAATGTAACTGTTGAGATACAATAGAATTTGAAAAAATCTGGTGCTATTGTTATTTTCCGCAGGCTTAATATTTTTTATTTGAATGTTAAGGTAATTTCATAGTTTTCAAACCAGCGTTGATTTTTTTCTGTTGGCCTCACTGATGAGCTGTTAAACTTAACTTTATTTCAAGTTCTGCCATGTTGCCACGCAAGAAGAAAATAAAATTTATCAATATATTTTTGTTTTTTAATTTTTTATGTATCTCATGGTTGACACTGCCAAGCTAATGAAGTGTTTATATGCATATTTATTTTCTATTAGTTGTAGGTACATGTGCTTTCAACAGCTTGCAAAGTACCCTTATTGGCGCAAAACATAATCAATCATCAAATGATGAAGAAAGTTCGGATTTTAGTGGTGAAGTTGAAAATTGTGATTTTCAAAAACGTGACATTACTGAATCTTTACATGTTCCTTCTTCTCTAGAAAATCTTCACATACTTTCTGACGATGAAAACAACCTGATCGTGCTCCAAATAACTCCAGTAACAATGAAATTATCTACTAAATTAATTTCCTTGGATTATTTAGCTCAAGATTCTCCTCACTCTGTTATACATACATTCACTTCAACAATTTTTTATGACGGTGATCGATATTTTAAGGTTAGATCCCCTCATTAAAAAAGTATGTGCCAATTTTTGGAGAGTTCCTCATGAAACCAGATTCAGTATTAATGAAATAATGGTACCACGTAAAAACGTACATCGTAAAACGATTCTCTCCATCTCACTCAAATAGTATCTTAAAATTGCTGCCTCGAAGAGTAGAATCATCTTTAGTTAATAAGAAAATTTGATCAAATGGGTTTCTTAAGTCAAAGTCAAAGTCTTTTTTGCAATACAAAAATAGTATTAATGTCCGCAGCTGCTCCCCACAAAAGAACACCATAGGACATAAGGCTATGGAAATAGCTAAAGTAAACCATTCTTGCCGTTTCTTCGTCAGTCAGACGTCTGATCTTCTTTACTGCATAAACCGCTGAACTCAATTTACTTGCCAATTGTTGAATGTGCGGTCCCCACTGGAGTTTTGCGTCCACCGTAATGCCCAGAAATGTGGTTGACGCAACAGGATCCAGTTCTTCGCCGTTTATTTGTACAGAGGTTTTTAATTGTTTAACATTGGGCATTGTGAATTTTACACATTTAGTTTTTTTTTGCATTTAAAAGTAGATTATTATTATCAAACCACTGAACAACTTTACGAAGTGCATTGTTTACTTCGTCAAAATTATCAACACGTCTTTTCACGTTAAATATTAAAGATGTATCATCCGCAAACAATACTATTTCGCTTTTACTCTCAACGTAGTAAGGCAAGTCATTTATATAAACAAGAAACAAAAAAGGTCCAAGAATGAGGCACTGAGGCACTCCCATGGTAACCGACGATCCTGGAGAAAGTTTTCCATTTACGTCAATCCTCTGAACTCTGTTATTCAAATAGGATGTCAGAAGATTGAGGGCTCCGTTTCTAATGCCATAATGGTGAAGCTTCCTGACAAGAATGTCATGTTTGACACAGTCAAAGGCTTTGGACAAGTCGCAGAAGATGCCAATAGCATCTCGCGACTCTTCCCATGCCCTGAACACAGTTTTTAAAAGTTCAACCCCTGCATCGATAGTTGATCTACCCTTAGTAAATCCAAACTGTTTCCGATGAAGTAAGTTATTTGCATTGAAAAAGTTCAATAATTGATTAAGTATAATTTTTTCAAATAACTTACTAAGAGTTGGTAAAACAGAAATAGGTCGAAAATTTTAAGGGTCTGAGTTATTACCAGATTTAAAAAGTGGTATTACCTTACTAAGCTTCATCAAGTCAGGAAACACTCCAGATGCGATGCAACGATTGAACACAGCTGCCATGTGAGGTGCTATAATATTGATTATAGAGGATATTGTAACTACTGACATTCCCCACAAGTCTTTAGTCTTTTTTTTATTAATTTCTTTAAAGGCCTTAAGGATATCATGATAACTAATCGCTGTAAATTCAAACAATGCGTCACATTGCGGAACATTATCTTCCAGAAGTAACACAGCACACCTACAAGACGACTGAAGATGTTGAGTAGTTACTATTGGAATGTTAGTAAAAAATCTTTCAAATAATGATCCAAGTGGCTTGTATTACATTTATGGCTGATTTAATTTTATTTTTAAGATATATTGATTTGGCAGCAGAACAAACTCGTTTAAAAACCTTAGAATATAATTTTACATAGGCAATAAATGCTGGATTTTGATTATACATTCTTTCAGCGTATAAATCGTATAATTTATTTCGGCTTTTAAATATACCAGTAGTTGCCCACTCACTAAATGTTAAACGGTTCTTCAAATTAATAGTTTTTGATTTAAAAACTTTATTATGCTCCATATTTATATGACCAAATAAGGTGTCATAAATTTTGTTAGGATCTTTATGAGAGGACAACTTGGGTAGATTTTGTTCCACATTTGTTTTAAAATAATTTAAGCGGCTAGCAGTAATAGGAACAAATGTAATACTTTTGCTTGATACTTTACATATATGCATAGGTAAAGACACCAACTGGCCACAGTGATCAGAATCAAAATTATTAATAATAGCGCTTTCAATGATTTTAACATTGGTAAAAATATTATCAAGGCATGTTGCACTTGTGGCAGTGATTCTTGTTGGCTCAAAGAAGACATTATTCATGTTATATGATTTAAAAAGATTTATTAAGTTAATTGCTGCCTGAGAGTTTTCAAGAATATTTATATTAAAGTCTCCACAAATAATCAACCCTTCATTTGAATAACATATTTTGTGCAAAGCATCTTCCATGATTTCTATAAATGATGTAAGCAATGCACAAGGTGGCCTGTATACACTTAGAACAATAAACTGATCAGATTCAATACAGGCTATTTCTGTAACACGTTCAACAGAAAGTCTCACTATATCTACTCTTTCTTTGAATTTAATTAATTTATTCATAATTATTAAAGAGCCCCCATGAATCATATTTGTTCTGTTGAATGTGCTAGCAACATGATGGTTACCAAAGTTAAACATTAACTGATGGGACTTCAGCCAATGTTCGGTTAAGCACAATATATCAATCTTATTTGTATTTAAAAATAAATCTATTTCCAGTTCTTTATTGTTTAAACCTTGAATATTCGCAAAATAAAAAATATTGTGTCATATTTAAGAAATAATGTAGCAAGTGTTATACCATTTTGAATTCCTTATTAAATGCGCCAACTTTTAAAGTTACTTGCCAAACTCGCGTATTACATTTTTTTTTTCAGAACAGTCAGTTAAATTTAGGCGAATGATTAATTTTAAATATGCGGTTTGGTAAACAATGTCATTTTCTTCCGAAGTAGAGCAAGGTGGCTCTAAATGTTGGATAACAGTTTACAGAATCATTATTCAGCATTACGTAACAAAAAAAAAGTAGAGATTTGCAGCAACAGTAGTGAAAAAACCGTCACAGGGTGTAGATTTTTTGAAATCCCTATAATTTTTTAAATACATGTCGAAGAGTCGTCGCATCCCCACTGTGAGCCCAACGTAGGGTATAAAAACAACCGCCCGATCGAGGATTGATTCATTCTCGCTCGGAACGCCGGACCGAACGGAGCTCTGTATTACGATTGTTTCCGATTAAATTTGTAACTACCTCCAAAAGTTTGACTGTTTGATTTAAAATCAGTAACGCCCAAGAATCTCCGTTATACATAACTTATATTTTTTAAATATTTTTCTGATAACTATTGCATCGACACCGTGGGGCAGAATTGAAACTGTTATCAGACAAAGCCCTCAAGGAAAAAGGCCGAGGGTCTTATTCACGAGTAGAATGCAATAAAAATAAGGTGTTAAAAAAACGCCCTATAGCGTAAGGTCAACTGCAGACGTAAAATATGATGGGTACAATCATTTCCCTATATTTGGGTCCAAAGGACGACGCAAGCTATGCATCAAAGGCCAAACTACTGTTATGTGTATAAAATGTGGTAGAGGCTATGTCTATTACCGGATAGAGACTGTTTTTTCAATTTCCACAATATAAATTTCCAACATTAATGTGATTTTGTTTTATTATTTTCTAATAGAAGCTATATTTGTAATTATTTTCATTTCAATTATTTTTTAAACAAATCATAGCTGATTTGGCAATGTAATGTAGAGATACGTTGTTAGCGTAATGTATTTATTAATGGTCTTGGCAATGTATCTCACAAGATACATGTGTTTTTTTTTTTAATTACCCTCATGAGAATTTTTTGTTTTTTTTTTCTAGGCATCCTTGGGTCTTTAGGATTTAGTGGTATGAGTATTATTTGGTTATTAAAAATATTAAATTCTACCAAGTTAAGGGTTAACGATATGGTACTCAAATTTTGGTCCTGTATCAGTATGGGGATGAAGGATCTGCATGGGAATAGAAGTTTTAGAATTAGGTAATGGATCTGATTGATTGGGATTGATCGATCAATCGTCGATATGGTAGACCATCATTCGCAAAATCCGTGCTGGCAATGTTCGAGAACCGGACAAAGTTTCACTTGCATTATATAGTGCTGCATATTTTGACAAAATGTAGACGTATGACTATGTCAAACGGAAACGATGACATTTTGAATTAAATTTAAATTCGTGCAAATGCAAATGTAGTATGCAAATGTCTTCCTCATTGAAATTATTGCTCTTTATTAATTATATTGGCAATAATGCAGCACTTGTGACTCGCTTATACATGATTTTATACATTTGAATTAAGAACTGTGTAAATAAGAAAAAAAAATACTGTAAAAAAGCGTGGGGTGTTTTTAAAGACTTTATCAAAATGATAATTCTTCTTCTCATTTCTGTCAACAAAATATTATAATATTATATATGTCGCCGCGAAGATTGTTAAACTAATATTTAAGTTAACTTTAGAAATATTTAATTACCATTCATTGGTTAATTTCAATATCACCAAAAATCTGTTTATTCAATATAGTAATTTAGAGATGTCTCATTAACGTAATAAAATAATCTTTTGATTTTATTAGTCTTTATGTTGACACTTGTTTGTTGAAATAAATCTGAAATAATTCTAATCAATATTTCTTAACTTTAGGACACTGAAATATAAAAAATAAGGTTTAAAAATATTAAAATTAATTATCATGATTTGTGACATTATCAATTTGTTGTTAAAATAATAAATAAATAATAATAAATTTATTTATTTCCTTACAAATGTTACAATTGTAATAACATACAAATGAAATGCTTAAACCTAGAAAACTTAGTGTAACCATTGCGTGAGGCAGGTGACAACTGCAGCCAAACTAGGATGAACCTGTATTTCAGTCTGCAGGGCCAATCCCCCAAGAACAATATATATGGTTGTAATTACATATAAAATGTTATAATAACCTAGATGAAAGAACTTAATCTAAAAATAGAAAGTAAAGGTACAGTGGGTGTATGTGAGTGTGTGTGTGTGTGAGTGTGTGATTGTGAGTGAGTGTGTGTGTGTGTTTGAATACAAGTAAAAAAAAAAAAAAATATTTTAGGTTTCTTTAAGATAAAATTTGTAGTAGGGTTTCTGTTTCTTCATACGACAATTTTTGCAAAAAATCAAAAACTTTCATTTTACACTTTATTTTAGTAAGTGGATACATGTTTAATATTTTGTTTATTTTATTATATAAACGAGGGCCTAAGTAAGAAAAAAATCTGCGGGAAAATTTAAATGCGGAGGTGCACAATGATGTACATACTTCATGATATCTCCTGATTTCTAACAGTTTAGGATTAAAAATCAATTCAGAATGTTGTTTAAGGATGATATTTAAAATAAACAGTTGTCGAACAGACAGGACAGCACTATGTTTATATAGCAGTGAGGTAGAAAAATAAATAGGTTTAAAATGTATGATTTTTAAGACAGCTCTCTGCGCAACTTCTATACATTTTAATGTAGATTTGAAAGTACCTCCCCAGACCGTAATACAATATGTCAGTAAAGATTGACAGAGCGCAAAGTATAATTGTTTAAGAAGAAATGAGTCTGCAACATGACGAATATTTTTAAATAAATAGATTAGTTTGCGGACACGCCCACACAAGATTAAAATGTGTTCCTTGAAATTTAATTTTTGATCAATGGTTACACCTAAATATTTTAAATGAGGGACACGTTTAAGGGGCGTACATTGACAAGTAGACAGATTACTATTACAAACATGAGGAGTAATGTTGTAATTATTAATATGATCCACAATGGGGGAGAAGCTGTAGCAAACATATTTGGTCTTATCAGAATTTAAAGTTAAGGAGTTTTTTATTAACCATTGTCTTACTAAATCAAAACCTTCTTGCGCAGATTTAAAGACTTCTGCCCAAGTACCCGCTGCAAAGAAAAGAGCAGTATCATCTGCATACGAAATTATGTCGGCATTATGTAGTTTAAGGGAAGTAAGGTCATTAATGTATATCAAAAACAATGTAGGTCCTAATATACTACCCTGTGGAACTCCATGTGTTACCGGTAACTCGCTACTAATCCATTTATTCATCCTTACACATTGATATCTACCTGACATATAACTTTGGAGTAATTGTAATTGGGTTCCCCTTATGCCGAGTCTTTCTAATTTGTCTAACAAATTGTGAATAGAAATAGTATCGAAAGCTTTAGCTAAGTCGAGGTATATAGTTAAGCATTTTTTTCTTTGCTCTAAGCTGGAGGTTATATTTTTCACAAGGGAGTTGATAGCTTCCTCAGTCGATTTACCTTTCCTAAAGCCAAATTGTTTATTAGATAATAATTTATATTTTTCAAGGTATTTCACTAATCTATTATTTATAATTTTTTCTAAAATTTTTGAGAGGGCCGGGAGGATAGAAATAGGTCTGTAATTATGTATCAATTTTTTGTCCCCACTTTTATATATTGGGAGAACTAAAGATTTTTTCAAAGAAACTGGAAATACACCCGTTTTAATACACAAATTAAAAATATGGGTAAGTGGCGGAATAAGGATCTCCTTGTTTTCTTTTAGGAATTTGTTAGTAATTTTGTCCCAACCTGGGCAACTGTCGGATTTCAAGCCCATTATAAGTCCTCTTATCTCATCCTGATTGGATTCCTCAAGTACAAAAGAATTCAAAGTAATAGGTGTGTTGTTAAAAGAAATGTTATTTAAGTTATGTTTGGTACTGTCTATAGATTCCGCTAAACTTTTACCAATATTTGCAAAAAAGTAATTTATTTCATTTACAGCTAGTTCTGGAGAAACGTTTGAAAATAATTCCTTAGGATCATTAGTGGATGTGTTTGTGCTAGTAATATCTTTGATGGTTTTCCATAGCTTTTTGTTATTACCTTTGGCACGTAATAATTCATTACGTTCATAATTTCTTTTTAATTTTTTTAATAAATCATTACAAAAATTTCTATACCGAGTATATGTTACTCTAAATATTTCATTATCGGGAAAAGCTTTAGATTTTAAGTGTAGTGCGTCTTTATTTCTTATGCAGCGTAATAGCCCAGGAGTGATCCAAGGTTTGATTATTTTTTTGCGTCCAGATACCATCCTCGTCAAAGAATTATTTTCGATTAAGTTTTGAATTTCTGTAATAAAAAAATTAATTGACACATTTGGGTCTTGTATTTCATAGATAGGTTCAAAGTTGAACAATAAAAGATCTTCCTTGAGTTTCTTTTCATTTGTTTTAGTGATTGAGTGCAAAGGATAAATCCGAGGTAATTTTAGACAAATATTAAGTATAACTGGGTAATGGTCTGTAAGCGTGCTACATGGAACTATTGTGGTAGAGGACATTTTAGTCTTGAGGATAATATGGTCAATGCACGAGTTACTAGCTGGACGAGTGATAAGGGTATGTGCTGGTAAGAGTCCATGAAATGCGGCGAGAGTAAGATATCTTTCGCCAAATGTGGTCAATTTATTACTGTTAATTGCGATATTTATATCGCCAATGAGTATTATGTTTGAAAATTTACTACATTTTTCTAAAACTGTATTGAGGGAGTTAAGAAAGGGATCAAGCACACAATAAGATGGAGATCTGTAGATAGATATAATGGCTATATTATTAAGGGTAGTTACTAAACAATTACCTTCTTGAAAAGAAGGTTCTTCAAAAGAGGTTTGAAGAATTTCTTTATAGTAGACAACAACTCCGTCATTTTGTTTGATGTTATTATATGTTGCATGATGCGAATAGCCTGGCAAAGTAGGTATAGATACGGAGTGTAAGAGCCAACATTCTGTCAAGACCAGTATGTCCAATTCCACTTTTAGTCCAGTCAACAACACTTCAAGAGCAGAGAAATTACAATTAATGCTACGAATATTTTGAGTCAAAATAGTGAGGCCATTAATATGAGTTATGTGATCCGAACAGTTTTCTATAGAAGAAATACAAACGGCATTGGATATATTTAAATTATCAACAACTGTTGATAAATCTTTATCTAGATGATTGAATGGTAAAAAGGAGAAAAAAATAGGCTAAGATATAGGTGTCCTATGTAAATAATCCAATAAACAAGTATACGAGTATATATTATCCTATGGAGTAAAAATAAGGTAATAAAGTGCATTACAAAGAAACAGACGGTTATAATACTATTGTTGAAGAATTTTGTAGTGTTGGGAATTGTTATGTTAGTGTAAGGTATGTGAAAAGAGTATGTGATAGTTATTTGTTTAAAATTATAATGTAGATTGGGATGGAATTGGACACATGTTTTTTTGACGCTATTCACTGCAAGTCATGTTTTTCTTCTCAAGGATTCTAAATCATCTTCATTATTGATTCGTATAACCGGACTGTTTTGATCACGCCGAAGATATACAATTCCATTAGCAGTCCAACAGAACGAAAAATCAAAGTTTTTCTGGAATGTTCTAGAGAGGTAGTACAATTTTTGAGCACGTTGAGTAAGCGTTTCAGATACAAATATAGGTTTCATTAAAGCATTAGAGTCAATATGAGTGGAGTTAAGCTTGTCTTCTTTTTTCTTCGTTTTGTTGAATTTTTTTATCGCATGTAGGATTTTCTCTTTCATGAGTACAGAGGTGAAGTCAATGATGACAGGGTTAGATTCGTTTTTGGATGGAATTCTGTAAGAGTCTTTTATTTGGCACGGTTCAAAGTTAATATCAACTGCTTTTCCTAGCTTTATAATAGAATTAAATAACGTGTGCTTAGTTTCATCCTTATTTTTTGGCAAGTTTCGGATTTCAATGCCAGTTGAACGACTTCTACGTTCTAGATATTCGATTTTTTCTTGAAGTTGTATAATAATTTTTTTATCTTCTTTTCTCTCTTTTTCAAGTTCAGATATTCTAACCAAAAACTCATCATATTTTTGAGACATGAGTTCCACAGAGTTTTTTAACTCAATGTTTTGATCTTTAACAGCCGTGACGGACTGAAAGAGGTCATCAAAACGCTTTTCCTGCTGTATGGAAAGATTAGAGATCATATCTTTTAGGGAGGAAACAGTGGTTTGAGTGTTATCATCATTATTACTTTTTTTCCCTTTTTTTCGTTGCGTTTGTCCGGATGTAGAAGTATCAGAGTCAGGAACAGAGGGCTCAGTTGATAATAACTCGGTCTCAGCATTGCAAGCGGAACGTTGAGGAGAGGCGGGGGGAGTTCTCTTCAGACGGGGCATTGTTTATAAGTTAGTATACCAGGGCGCCAGAGATCGACAAGATATTTGCACAACAGATTATTTCTACGGAGAGGTCCAATTAATTTGGTCGGAATCGACAAATTAGTAGAAAGTGTGTTTCCGTCCAGTATAACAAGAGCTCCAACTAAGTAGTTGCGTCGGCGCAGCTTGATTCTTATGTTTGTCTCTTTCTAATTATAGACAAATGTCAGTGGCGATGAAATGAAGCTATCTCATGCGTAGTAAGATAGTGAGATTTTATTGGTTACTCACACAACGCGTAAAATGAAGAGTTACGCCCGCTGTTTCCATTTCACTTTGTTGGTTCTTTCTTCTTATAATTTATGCACTCCTAGTATTAAGATGATTAATTTTTGAAATATTTTTTATTTAATTTAATTATAATTCAAAAATGAACTAAGCATTAAACACGTCCGTACTGTACCGAGGTCCAAGGGGGAGGGGGAATACTTTGCTGATGACGTTCGCCAATGGAGGGGCGACCGAACCTTTATAAAGGCGAGTGTTGCGCGTGGAGCGCTCTCTCGCCGCTGGTATTGTGAAGGAAACATTGTAAGTAGAACCTCTGTTGGTTTTAATAAAAATTATTTGTTGTTTGTGGTTGTGTTTGCTTATTTCGCTTTGATAATATTTCCTATAGTTTGCAATAAATCTAATTACAAATAGCAATCATAGTTACAAGCTAAATATTGCCGCATAATAAGTATTAGGCGTAATGTAGTAAAGCAGAGCCGATGACCAAACAAAGGTCAACGGTTCTGCGTTTTTTTAAATAACCGCCCTGTCTGATATTTGATATATATTCTAAGGAAATTCGATCAGAAGTGAGTTTTTTAAAGGAAAATATTATACACGTATTTACAATTTCATTAATTACATTTACTCAATTTCTAAGTAACATTAACATTCATCGATTCCGACACAAAACTAACGCTAAATAATCCAGATTACAATTTACAATAAAAGAGCAAAAATCGACAGAATCCTAACCAACGACAATTGTGTGTCAGACTGACGAGACGGAAGGAGCGCAACCAAAGGAGGTCCGCCAACACTCGGCACCGGCCTATATAGAGTTACTCCTCCACTATCCTTATATTGTATTCTAACAATATATTATAATATATATTATAATATAAATATTTTAACTTAACTGGTGAGATCTTTAATTTTATTTATATAGGTATGTGTGTTTAGTAGAGTTGTTATTAGTATTATCAAATTTATGAGCATCATAAAATAAAATTTATTTATTTAAAAAATACTTTAATGGCCGTATTTAAAATTAACTTAAGTAACTATTAAATTTTATGGTTTTTGAAATACTCGTCACAGAGGTTTTGCATTTTCTTATTATTTAAAAGTTCAGGTCTGAGCTCTTTATTGATAATATAAGGGACGCTGCAATCATACGGTGCATTAAAGTGATCATTTTTCATGTGGTAAACCTGGATTTCTTTTAAGCTGTACGCACTTAATCCATAGTCTTCTTCAAGCTTCATTGTTTCTTGAGTCGTTCCCTTGATAAGCACTAGCTTCGATCTTAATTTAAGGTTTGGTTCGTATTCTGCTGCTAATTTTATTCTGCCGTAGGCTGCTTCAGCCAGTAACCTCATATATTGCAATGAGTGTGCCGACAAACCAGATAGCTTTTTAATTAGCATGTCAACTCTTTCTGACCAATCATTAAGTGCCTGCAGTTCATCTCTAAGACCATTAGCTTCTTTCCCAGACGTTTGCTTATATAGATACGAAAGAATAGAGACTTGTAGTTCATCAATATCCAATTGCTCTATGTATGAGTAAATTTGAGATTTTATCTGTTCAGGACTGCTATCTAAACAATATATTACTCCAGTCAGTCCCTCTTTTTCTAAAATAGCTGCCAATTCTAATGCAATATCAACGCCGAACGAATATCCGAGGAGATAAAACGGTGAGTTTATTTCAAATCTTTGTTTTATATTCTGAAACAAAATAAAGGCATCGTTATCCGAAGGTGGGTTTTATTTGTATTGTTTAATCAATTACAATTTTGATTTATATTTTAATATTTTGTAGCTAAATTGTGATTAAAGCAATGACACAAAACCCGCTCTTACATTTATAGTGAGATAAACAAGTATAGTGCTGTTGTTATCAAAAACCGTAAAAGATATTTAGGTTTGCACACAACAGTTGATACATATATATATCAACTTATTATGTTTCATAGAATTTAAAAATATTATACGAAATAAAACTATGACTTCAAAGTCAAAGTCAAAGTCAAAATCACCTTTATTCAAATAGACTTTTACAAGTGCTTTTGAATCGTCAATTAAGTTTTTTTTAAACTATTGCCGCTTCGAAACGTGTTATCGCTGTGGAGAAGAAACGGCAAGAAACTCCCTCAGCAACACGAAATGTAATTTTTTTTATATGATAATTTTTAATTATAATTACATTTTTATTTATTATATTTAATTTAACCTCATACATGTCATAACGATACAAATTGCAGCAACCTCCGATCAGTTTACTTACTCCCAGGGCTTATTATCCTCAATATAATCTGACATTTTATAATAAGCTTTTTTATATAGTTTTTCTTTAATCGATTCTTTAAATTTTTTCAAAGGAAGCTCCCTAATACCCTTCGGAAGTTTGTTATAGAAGCGTATACATTGCCCCATAAAAGAGTTATTAATTTTCCGGAGACGAATTACGTGTTGTACAAGATTACATTTGCTCCTAGTATTTTTATTATGAACATCACAAATTTTATGAAATTGACCAATATTTTTTTGGACGTACATGAGGTTTGCGTATATAAACTGACAAGTAACGGTAAGAATATTTATTTCCTTAAATTTTTCCCTAAGTGAAGCCCTGGGACCTAAATGATAAATAGCCCTAATGGCTCTTTTAAACTAAAACGAACAACACATGAAATCTGATTTCAAAAACACTTGGTCACCAATGATAATTGAACAGTAGCTATATCCATATGAGTAACACGTATTCGCGTTCGCACACGAAGTTTCCCAAATATCGGTGATATGAATCTGTCCAATTATAGTAAAAGTAAAAATAAAAATTGCAGCCGATAGAAATACTAGGCGAAGGTGCGAAATATGCATATTTACATTGTTTGAGAAAAAACTAGATCTTACCTCAATTCAAACACCAAAATTAGAAAATTGATTCCTTAGTACTGCTGAACTTATAATATAAAATTATTTTATCGATACAAGCCCGGATAGCCTGGACGGGCTGTTAGTACGAAATATTTAACAATACCTTAAACATATCCAGCGCTATTGTTTGAATACTCTCTTCATTATAATCAGGGTCTAAATGCATTATAACAGCTTGTACGTTCAGATCTTCAATTATTGGCTGCATTGTTTGAGGCAGTCCCGCAAAACCTGGTATGATAAAAAGACTCGGTTCCTTGGGATCCACTTCTTCTTCTTTCTGCAATATGAAAATTTTGTATTATGTTATTAAAACATTGAAAGTTTTCAACCTAAAATACTTTTCTCTAGCTTAATTCAATATTTTTAGTAAACTAAACCTTAGTAAAAAACGTGAAAAGGTTTTTGATTTTTATGAAAATTTTAGTAGTTTCAAAACATGTTAAGTTTCGGAATTAACATGACAGAATTGGTAAGCACCAATTCTTTTTTCCAATTACATTTTATTAAAACTACTGGATCTCAAGGTATCGGTTTAATTTTTTTATGATAATAACGGAGAAGAGAAAAGGGATGTAATGACTTTTATGTCTATATGAGTTTCATTATATTGTATATTATGAGCCATAATATTATTCAAAGAGTTGCTCAAATATTGTATTGGCAAATGAGAATGCGAATGGATACTGTATTTATGAATATATTATGTATGTAAAATGTATGTGAGCATGTATGTATGTTTATTTATCTATTTTATTATATATTTTTTACTCTATTTGTTTATATCTATACTATTTTTCATTTTTATTTTTTAATTTAACTTTATTGTACGTACGACTACCTTTTATTTTTCTTCCTACATCTCCATCCTTGGTTGTCTATAAGAGATCACTTTGTGCGATAAGATCACCTTTTGTACCAATTTAGTCTACTCTACTACATAGTTTTTATGTGTACAATAAAGTTTTTAATAAATAAATAAAAAAACACACAAATACATTGCATAAATGAAACATTGCTTAATTTAACCAGCAGTGTACATAAAGTAACATAAGATATTACCTGCTGAGTACCATACTTTGATTTCATAACTACCATCGGCTCCATCTGCATTATAATGTCTGTTTCTATATGTGGCATTAGAGCTTCTAAGTCGTTTTTACGCACTGGTATTGACTTCTTTTGTTTAGCTTCCAAGTTTTTAAGTCTGGAAAAATATTATTAATAAATTAAAATTGAGTTATTTACTTCTGTCGAAATGATTTGATATTGATTTATTTACAAAGTACATAGGTATGTAATATAATGTATATATACTTTTTTATTGTGTCATAACTAAGCAAGTAATAGGAAAGTGTTAATTAAAGTAAAGCATAGCACACACTTGTGCTACACAGTGGCGGTACTTCCATAGAAGCCCAAAAGCCCAGTTTGCCTTTAAAAATTCGAAATAGTAATTTTTTAAGCTTGAAATCTTTATTTAACTAAAGCAGTTTGTTAAATAAAGCCCCCATATTAAGCAAATATAAACTAGATATTACACAATTAACTTTTAACGCTTTTGGGCTTCTATGGAAGTCCCTCCACTGGTGCTACATAACCGCGGGGCAGGATACTATGTGTATGTAGTTCAAAGCAATATGAAGTGTCAGGACCAATTTGAAATATACAGATGAAATACGACGGTAAAAACAATAGAAGCGAATCGATAGAAGGAACTTACGTTGCTATTGACATATATGGTAATCCATGAACTGGTAAGCTTATGTTACAAAATTCACGAACAACAACTTTAATTTCTTCATAGTTTATATCTATTAGACCCAAATCATTCAAAGTCAACTCTTCGTTAATTTCTTCCATGTTCTTTGTACCTGATAACACAATATTATTAAAATGACCACATATTTAATGCATCAGCATACCTATGGTGTTTCAAATGAATTGAGTTTTAATAAATCAATAACAAAAGCAGTGATGGCTTCGAGGTTTAGGCACGCGGTCGAGAATTTCGGCGGTCGCAGGTTCAAACCCCAGGCACACACCTCTGACTTTTCGAAGTTACATATGTGTGTATTCACAATGAATTATCACTTGCTTTAACGGTGAAGGAAAACATCGTGATAAAACCTGCACACCTAAAAGTTCTAAGGAATTTCTTAGGTATGTAGTCCGCCAACCCGCACTAGGCCAGCGTGGTGGACTAAGGCCTAAATCCTCTCAGTTGTAGAGGAGGCCCGAGTCCAGCAGTGGGACGTGTTTGGGCTAATGATGATGAAATAAATAAGCAGTGAGAATCAGTTCATTCGATTGAGATGTGTAATCCTAAAATAGCATGTATCCTCACGCCTGTATTCTCCGAAGGGGTAGGCAGAGGTGAATTTCTGCACCAATATTTCGCCAGGTATGTATCACTCCCACGTAATAGGGGGCGAGTTTACTGCCGTTTTTCGGGCACATTTCCAGACTTCGTGCTGCTACTGAGAATTTCCTAATGGAAAAACCCAATAACACTTGGTCCGACCCGGGAATCGAACCCAGAAACTCTAGATCGCACAGCACATACTTGTGCCACGAGACCACGAGGCAGTCTTCTTTGTCCTAACTCCTAAAGTCGCCACAAATTTATTATTTTAATTAATTTATATTATTTTTTATATTATTACTAGCTGACCCGGCAAACGTTGTTTTGCCATATATATAAAATTCTCGTGTCGTGGTGTTTTTTGGCAAACTCCTCCGAAACGGCTCGACTGATTTTTATGAAATATTGTGTGTATATTGTAGGTAGGTCTGAGAATCGGTCAACATTTAAGGGTTTAACATTTAGGGGTATGGTTTTTTTTCAATTGACTTTATTTTCTTTATTTTTTATGATTCAGCATTGATAAATTATTATAATAATAAATTTTCATCCTTCTACATTCAACCTCTATCTTATACTGACCATTTTAATTTGATTTTTTTTTATTACAATGTAAATAAATGATAATAGCACTGAAAAATTATAATGATACGTATAACAGTCATTGCTTTGATCGATATACAAATTAAACAAAAAAATATGGTCAAAATTGTATAGAGTGAGATATACATATACATCTACATATATGTATATATATAAAATTCTTGTGTCACAGTTCGAAACACACCCTTCTACGAACAACACCTGTTTTGTAATCGCAATTTTTATATTTTTATAGCTTTTGCCCGCGACCCCGTCCGCGTAGACTTCAGGGTTGGGCGCAGAAAGATAATAAGTGAATCTATAAATCGTTCCTCAAGTGCCCAAAATGGCACTTACTGAATTAAAAAAAAAGTCAAATCAATTCAAATAGTTGAGGCGTAAAAGTAAAACTCTGACAGTTATTTTCGTATTTTTTATAATATGTTTATCCCAATGGGAACATTACATTTTCCTGGGATAAAACATAGATAGCCTATGTTACTTCACAGGGTCTCATTTATGGTCATACCAAAATTTTTGTTTTTGCGTGAAAGCGTAACAAACATCCCTACATTCACATTTATATAAATAGTAAGGATAACCATTCCCACCTATGTTACTTCGGTGGGTCCCACCTATCTGCATACCAAAAGTCATTCAAATCTTTTTTCAATCATTTTTCAATTCTTTTATCCTCCGTATTTTTTTTTAATAAGAAGAATCCTATGTCCTTTTTTATATCTCGAAGACTATGTGTACAAATTTCCATGATAATCGGTTAAGTAGTTTTGGCGTGAAAGCGTAACAAACAAAACATTAAAATTTATAATAGCTGACCCGGAAAACTTCGTATCCCCTAACAGTAATTGAATGTAACATATTTACATATTACCTGAATTTTATTTTTGATTGTATGTAAATAAATATTAAGTTCAGCACTTTATTGAGATAAAAATACAGAAATAAATAAGTCCGAAAATTAAATGCATCAATCGTGTCTCCGCAAGTCATGATTTAATTAAACATGTACATATGGGATGGGATGTACCTAGTCGGTTTTAATTCTCTTCATTGAAGCATCAGTGTGGTGGACTGAAGCCTAAACCCTCTCAGTTGCAGAGAAGGCCTATGCCAAGCAGTGGGTCGTACATATATGGGCTGATGATGATGATGATGCACCTTGTGATATACATTTTTAATATATTTTTTAATTGTCTAAAAAATCACAAACATCTTTTGTTAATCGTCATTGCGAAGGCATGACGAATCGGGAACTGAATTCGTTTGAACTCAATGATCATACCCGTTAGGATCAATGAAATCTTAGATCAATCTAATTGATGAATTCTCAAGCACCAATTCATCTCTAAGTTGTCTTTTCAGTATCGTCACGTGAATAACATTACTCAACAATTTTCTTAACGCCAAGCGCATTCCATTGCATAGTTGTGGGTGTTTTAGATTTCAAACCGAACCTGCCTTCGTTTGTAAATCAGGTACAACCAAGGAGTTTAAAAATACATTTCTGAACGCACGCATAAATATTTGACAACCAATAAATATGTCAATCCCTTTTTATTACTGACATTATTCTACATTTTTAAAATCTAAAATACGCAATTATTCGAATATTCTGGATATATGTTGTCGATTCAAAACCTTTATTTAAATACGTTCTTTAATTTGAGGGGACCATTAACCATATTGACGGGATAAACATAAAATGTTTGACAGAATATTAGGTAGAACAGTTTATATGAGAAAATTAAATTGTTGTTTTTACCATATTCCTCGCAATTTTCTTAACTTTTTCTTTCATAAGATCCTTCTCCTAACGATAGCGAACACAACAAAAAAAGAATTAGCGAAATCGGCCCAGGCGTTGTTGAGTTATGCGCTTACCAACACATTTTGCGATTCATTTTTATATATAAGATTTATTATTAGTTTTTGAGTTTGCTTATTACAAACATACACAGAAAAATACAAATCTTTTTTAATATAATATTAGCATAAATTAAAGTAAAATAAAAAATTGTATTCCCCATAGTTTGAATAGAAAATGGTTTACCTAAAATCTTAGCAAGCTTAGTTTGTATGTCCACATCGTTTCGGCCGTTTTCGTTCCTTATTGTGACGTTAGTATAATTGTATTTCAAACTCTTGTCCAAAGCGCTCAAAGTACTTTCAAGAATCCTCGAATCTTCCATTTCATCGGCCTTAAAAATACAAATTGTCAATGATTCAATAATACGTTAAGCTATTTTATTAATATAAAGGCAATTTCATAGCACAATTATTGAAAAGTTATGAATAATTTTCTTTCACCATATTTGATTACTTAATACTACTTACCTTATTGCCCAATTCATTTCTTAAAATAAGAACCGGTAATCTAAGCTCATTGCGCTCTTTAGAAATCTTGTCCAGCAAAGAGAATTCATTTGTTTGACTTTTGGGAACAAAACTGATGAATGCAAAGTATCTAAAAGCAAACACGATAGCTGGAGTAACTTTTCGGCCATGCCTAGATTTCGATGGAAAACTAGGAGAGTTAATAGTTATGGAGATTAGGAAATCTTTTTTTTTTTTTGGATTTTGTATAGTGTATACGACATACGTACATATATTGTAATGTGCAAAATTTATGAAGGCCATCCTGCTTCATCTAATTATTCATTATATGAATAATGAATTTCATATAATGAATAATTAGATGAAGCAGGATGCAATTTGTGTTACAACTTGCTTCATATCTTCCTGAGTCTTGATTGTCATTGTTATTTGGAATTTGCTAATGTTTATTACAACGTTACTAGCAAAACTTCCTAGCGCAATTTTTTTCTAATGTCATAAGGCTGGCTCAAGTATTACCTTAGTTGAAGACACATCTTCCTAGATAATAAATCTATATATTCGAACGTCACATGGGGTTCCTGTTGACTTAATCCACTTTTTACACAAACATCGCCACTACCCTCAGTATTGATTGCGTCTTCAACCACAAATATGCCTGCGATTGTTCCAACGTTGGATGCAAATTGCAAAATACTTTCACATGCAGTCATGTCTCGAATATTTTCTGAACGTACAATTACATCTGCATCGTTAATCTTCCATTGTCTTGAAAAAAAATAACAGTTAAAATTTAAACCAATTAAAAATATTCCATAACTCATAATCCATTTTTTTTATAATTTGTAGACTTACTGTATTTTGAATTGGAGATAACCTTCAAATCTGTTAGATTTCATATGTAGCACAAGCTTTCTGGCACCTCTATTAATTAAATATTCTGCAAATTCGATTCCATATGCGTTATTATCGCATATAACAACAAAAACATTGTTTGGAGAAAAGAAATTTCTGAAACATGCAGTAGAAAAAAATGTTACAATTTAGCAAATTGCATCAAGTTGGTTTGTTTCCCCAAAATGGTAGTGATTATTTGGTAGAACCTAACAATAATGCTTGATGAATAAGCACTGGGTATGTTACGATCTGAATTAGAATTCAATGTTATGGAAGTGATATGTGTCTATCTGAATGAATAATATCCAACCACAATCGATATGCCCATTCCTAAGATTGAGAACTATTTCGTTATTTTTCAATTACCACAAACTTATTTCCGCCGAAAGATTTTATAGCTACGTATTAAGTGTTGCATGAAAGTGTGGCAATTTATTTTAATTTTTTTCATTGAAATAATATAGTCGAAGAAAAATAAACAGTTGTAGTTTTTGATTTTTGGGGTAGTTAGATCTGTCAAGTCATTGGTAATGCATAAATGAGACTGCTTTGAGGTTTCGCGGCACAAGTGTGTGGCAATCTGGAGGTTCTAGATTCAATTTCTGAGTGAAAGCAAAGTTACTTGATTTGTTTCGCTTTGAAAAAAGATTAACTTAAACAACTGTACCTGTGTCTAGCATCAAGTGTTACAGTCTGGGATAGACAATTCATTTCTATTAGAACTCTTCCAATGTGCTTACTCGAGGATAGAAGTCTGAATGCTTTGGAAACCTTATCTGGACTGTACAGAACTCGACTTATCGGTCTCACTATACCTTTTGCTATTCCTTCACTGATCATCACCTGTAACATCTAAAAATATTTTTATGTAAATGAGCAATCTTTAAATATTATATATATTTTTTAATATTCTGGTGCCATTTCTCCTTTCCTCCTACTTTGCTGAACTTGAACTGCGATTGCAAATCCAGGTAATGTATTTACAATTAAAAAGGATGATAACGGACGCTGAGGTATACTTAGTTTTTTATATCTTTACAAGGATCTAAACAAAGCAATCTAAACCAATAAAATTACCTTTTTGTCGTTAACGTGTTCCCGTTTAAATATCTCTGAAAGGTCACTGTACATGTACGATTTTTGTCTAGCCAAGCTGGACATTCCGTAGGTTCCGTTATTATACACGTTAAAGATATTGATATCTTGATAGAGCCCTTCAAATGATGTACATTTTATGAAAGCCTGAAATATATAAATTTATGTTATAATATAGATTATATCAATATTTTGCCAGATCTGCATGCGGATCGATGACTTGAATAAGGTCGCTACCTTATTCTACCAGATATTTATTTATTCTATTGACTACCCGCTAGTAGCCAATGGACAGCTGTTCAAGATCGGGATGGCTGACGCTTATTTGGGGACCTATGTTTTTGACCTGTTTTTTTTTAGGGAAAGGAGGCATACGTGCAAATGAGCCTCCTGATGTTACGTGGGGAATACCGCAAATGAACACCCACAGTACCAGAAGAATCATCGATGCGTTGCCGGTCTTCAGCCTTAGCTTAAGGACCATAGGATGAAGCAAGTCAAAAATTGTGATATGTTTAAAAAAATATTTTTCGGCTAGCATCTGCTGAAACGTTTTGGTACCAATTCATTTAAACGCATATGACACAAGAATTCCACCAAATACGTTGACCAGCGAACTCATTAAGGTGGTAACGTATTGGACTGTAATAAAAGTAATATTATCAAGAGTAAAGTATTCTTAATATTTTAATATCAAATACCTCTTTCATCCTACTGTCGCTGCAGCTTATGATGATATCACAACTTTTCTTCTTAGTGTTGGCAACAACTGTTAGCAAAGAGTCCGGATGTCGGGAATAACCGATGTGACTTTCTAAAAGTATTTTTTGTGTTAAAATAATAATGGTGTTTGAATGTGTATTGTAGTAGTTAGTATTTGCTATTGGTATAAGAAATTGCTCAAAACACTGGCAAAACTACTTTAAGATCTTGTTAAACGACAAGATGTATAAATTCTTTTGTAGCGGAAAGTAGTAAGAACTGAAAAATTGATGGGTTGCATTGTATAAAAAATGATGTACTGAACTACCATTATTAACGTTTTAAAATTCCCATACTGATGACCTCGAGGTTTAGGCGCACGGTCGAGAAACTCGGCGGTCGCGGGTTCAAACCCCAGGCACTTACCTCTGACTTTTCGAAGTTATGTGTGTATTCACAATGGATCATCACTTACTTTAACGGTGAAGGAAAACAATCTTGAGGAAACCAGCGCACCTAAAAGTTCTTAGGATTTTCTTAGGTGTGTAGTCCGTCAACCCGCACTAGGCCAGAGTGGTAGAGTATGGCCTAGACCCTCTCAATCGTAGAGGAGGCCCGTGCCTTACAGTGGGACGTATATGGGCTGGTGATGATGATAGTCTGACATTTAGTGAGTGGGCAACTACTGGTATATTTAAAAGCCGAAATAAATTGTATGATTTATATAATCAAAGAATGTTTAACCAAAATCCGGCTTTTATTGCCTATGTAAAATTATATTCTAAGGTTTTTAAACGAGTTTGTTCCGCTGCCAAATCAATGCATCTTAAAAATAAAATTAAATCAGCCCCGAATGTAATACAAGCCACTTGGAGCATTATCAATTCTGAATCGGGAAGGCACACAGCACACCACAAAGAATTTAGTATAGAAGTTAATAATGACATTGTTTCAAAAGACACTGAAGTGGCCGCTGAATTTGAAAGATTTTTTGGCAATATTCCAATAGTAACTACTCAACATCTTCAGTCGTCTTCTAGGTCTGCTTTGTTACTTCTTGAAGATAATGTTCCTCAATGTGATGCATCGTTTGAATTTACAGCAATTAGTCATTATGATATTTTAAAGGCCTTTAAAGAAATTAATAAAAAAAAGACTAAAGATTTGTGGGGAATGTCAGTGGTTACTATATCCTCTATAATTGATATTATAGCACCTCACATGGCAGCTGTGTTCAATCGTTGCGTCGCATCTGGAGTGTTTCCTGACCTGATGAAGCTTAGTAAGGTAATACCACTTTTTAAATCTGGTGATACCACAGACCCTTCAAATTTTCGACCTGTTTCTGTTTTACCAACTCTTAGTAAGTTATTTGAAAAAATTATACTTAATCAATTATTGAACTTTTTCAATAAAAATAACTTACTTCATCGGAAACAGTTCGGATTTACTAAGGGTAGATCAACTATCGATGCAGGGGTTGAACTTTTAAAAACTGTGTTCAGGGCATGGGAAGAGTCGCGAGATGCTATTGGCATTTTCTGCGACTTGTCCAAAGCCTTTGACTGTGTCAAACATGACATTCTCGTCAGGAAACTTAACCATTATGGCATTAGAAACGGAGCTCTCAATCTTCTGACTTCGTATTTGAATAACAGAGTTCAGAGGGTTGACGTTAATGGAGAACTTTCTCCAGGATCGTCGGTTACCATGGGAGTCCCACAGGGTTCAATTCTTGGGCCGTTTCTGTTTCTTGTGTACATTAATGACTTGCCTTACTACGTAGGGGATAAAAACGATATAGTGCTGTTTGCGGATGATACATCTCTTATATTTAACGTAAAAAGACGTCTCGATAATTTTGACGAAGTAAACAATGCACTTCGTAAAGTTGTTCAGTGGTTTGATAATAATAATTTACTTTTAAATGCGAAAAAAACTAAATGTGTTAAATTCACAATGCCCAATGTTAAGCAATTAAAAACCACTGTACAAATTAACGGTGAAGAACTGGATCCTGTTGCGTCTACTACATTTCTGGGAATTACGGTAGACGCAAAACTCCAGTGGGGACCGCACATTCAACAATTGGCAAGCAAATTAAGTTCAGCGGCATATGCAGTGAAAAAGATCAGACGTCTGACTGACGAGGAAACGGCAAGAATGGTTTATTTCAGCTATTTCCATAGCCTTATGTCATATGGTATTCTTTTGTGGGGAGCCGCTGCGGATATTAACACTATTTTTGTTTTGCAAAAAAGAGCCATTAGGGCTATTTATAATTTAGGTCCCAGGGCTTCACTTAGAGAAAAATTTAAGGAAATAAATATTCTTACCCTCACTTGTCAGTTTATATACGAAAACTTAATGTACGTCCAAAAGAATCTTGATAAATTTAATAAAATTTGTAATGTACACAATAAAAATACTAGGAACAAATGTAATCTCGTTCAACACGTAACTCTTCTCCGGAAAGTTAATAACTCTTTTATGGGGCAATGTATACGCTTCTATAACAAACTTCCGAAGGCTATTAGAGAGCTTCCCTTGACAATGTTTAAGAAATCAATTAAAGATAAGCTTTACAAAAAAGCATACTATAAAGTTTCAGATTTTATTGAAGATAATAAGCCCTGGGAGTAAGTAAATTGATCGGAGTTTTGTTTTGTTGCTACAGTTTGTATCGTTATGACATTTATAATGTAAAATTTAAATAATGTAATGAAAAAAAGACATAATTATATTGCTGTTTTTTTAAAGAAAAAATGACATGTCGTGTTGCTGAGGGAGTTTCTTGCCGTTTCTTCTCCACAGCTATAACACGTTTCGAAGCGGCAATAGTTTAAAAAATTAAGATGTGTAAAATTGACGATTCAAAAGAACTTGTAAAAGTCTATTTGAATAAAGATATTTTGACTTTTGACTTTGACTTTGATACTTAAAAACCTTACCTTTAAGTTTAGGAAACATATCAAGCAGGAACTTCTTCTTTTCTGGAGAGCTTACAACTGTGATCACCGTACAATCCGAAGCCAAACAAATGGATATAACTGCCTGGCCAAGAGCTCCAGCGCCACCAGTTACCAGCACTGTCTGACCTTTGTATAACTTATCCTTTATAGCCTAAAAAGAAAATTTATTAAATTAGAAAGAACAATATTACTAAATCAAAGCACTTTCATGTTATAAGATTAAAATACAGTGATGCCTAAATTTTTAAGTTTCAGGTTACTTATCAGCTTGTTTTATCGTCATCATCAACCTCGGTGCATGCATGCATGCCAGTAATGGGCCTAATATTTAAAAACATACAGTTAGGAGCGGCGTCACACTAAAAACTATTAACAATTCTTAGATAAATTGATCTCTTGGGCGGACATCTATATATATGTATAAGCTGTTCATTAGTCCACAATGCACCTTTGTTCACACGGCTTGTATGCTATGTGATCTAGAAATCCCGGGTCGGCAGCGAGAAGTGTAGATATTTAAACGAAAAATGGCAAAAAGCTCGTTCTCTATTGCGTGGATCTTAAAAAAACACAGCCGGCGCATCGTTGATATGCCATCGAGACTACAGGCGTGTCTGCGTAAATGAGTTATATACTACGATTTTTTCAGCAATTTATTAATTCAAAAAAATCCAATTTTACGAACTTACTAAGCAGTAGTAGGCGTGTAGATAAGGTAGTGGAACAGTGGCAGCATCTTCCAAACTCCAGTGCTCTGGGACTGGCCACAATAAATTTGGGTCAGATTCTACTACACTGGCTAATGCACCTCCCTGTATTACACCCATAACTCTTTCACCCCTTGTAAAAAAATATAATTTAGACTCATATTCACATAATGCACAATTCACATAATAAAAAAATAATAATAAAGCAGTGACAGATAATGTATGTACTTTGTATAGTAATTGACAATCGTAGTGTTAACAGAAAAAAAATGTGAAAACATAAGTGTGTAAAGTGACGTCATGTAGGCGTACTATCTTTAACCAGTGGATCACTATCGCACATAATGATGCTTTTATTATTTTATCAAATAAATATAAAAAACAATACAAATTTAATGTCCCTACTTGTGATTGTAACCGCTGAAATCCATTCCCAAATCTTTATTTCCGTCGAGTATTGAACCAACAATTTTATTACAGTCCTTCATGGAAATTCCGGCGTAATAAACCTGAAAAAAAAATGTTCAAATTCATACCAATCACAAATCACAAATTTTTAGAAAAATAAATCACAAATTTAACCTGCACTAATGTTTTTTCGTTTGATAGTTCTACTACTTCTTCCCAAAATAAACTGTCAAAGATTCCAGAGGTAGTGATATTTAACTTTACATTAGATATTTCCCCTGGTCCATTTAATGGTAATTTACAATAGCTTCTCTGTTGGTCCTGTAATCATTGCATGTATTATAATCAAGCAGAAGTAATAGTGATCCCAAAAATAAGATCCTAAATATCAGCAGTGCGACGTATATGGGCTGATGATGAAATTAGTTCAAGATCCTAACTTCATAATTCCTCACTTATATAGAACACATACAGGAGTGAGATTGTTATCTATATTTATACTTGTGCAAGACAAGACATTCTTCTGAAGTAAGACAAGGTACGATTCAAACATGACCCGTGCTGATGCTATCAAAAGTTTTTCAAACCATGTTTTTTCAATGAAATGTACATATCACTTAGTAAAAAATTATGCACTCACTTTATTTGGCATAGAAGCAAATATATGAAGGATGTTTTTTCAAACAAAACTTATATCAGTAAATTAAGACATACTATGTATTTTGAATACTAAATTTTTTAATTTAATTTTAATTTGTATATTAGTATTTAAATATTATTAAGATTATGGCTACTGGGGGTACTACGTAAAAAATGCGCCTTCATAGGTGGTGGGAAAGATTTTTGATGGAGTATCAAATGTATAATTAATTAATAACAATATTGTATTATCAATTATTAAAAATATTATAACAAAACATAGAACAAGATGATTAAAATGGCAAATCATTAATATTTACATATGTATAATTATTATGAATAATGAAGAATAGTATTCGCTTCGCAGCGGTGTAAAACCTTAACTAATAAATAAATATAAAAATGTTTACAATAAAAATTGTACCTTAAAACATTTTTTTTAAAAATGAATAGGAAAAAATTTCTATCGATAAATAGATACATGTCTCTCAATTTTTTTATGGATTTTCGCTTATAACTTTTTTATTTATGGTTTTAAGACTAAAAATTATAGAACAAAAGTTGTAGATAATTTTATTTGCAATAAATGATGTTCGGTATATTTTTTTTGAGACCTATAGTTTAGCAGATAAACCGTAAAAACATTTAAACCTATTTTCCAAGATTACAAATCCACAAACTTGGATTTAACATTACACTGACCCTCCTTCACATCTAAAAAATAAAATTGCGTCCTCTGAGAAAAGCAAGGTTAGCCCAAAAAAAATAACATTTCAATGGACTAATAGGTTTGGTATATATTTTTAAAACGTCTTACATAATTCGCGCCAAAATTCACCAATTTTGTTTTTTTTTTACACCTATACGAGTATAAGGACACTTAACAGAAATACTATATAATATAACCGTAAAAATTAAACCAACTGTTTAAAAGATACGGAGAAATAAATACAATACAAACAAGATACGAGCGAAAAATACAAAAGGGGATCTTTACTTATTACATTAATTTATAAACTAGCAGTTGGGCCCTGCAACGTCCAGGCGCTATTACATAAAAAAATAGGTATTCCCAATGGAAATTCGGGTCAGCCAAAACTTTAATAAGTCGTTCTATAAAGATATTCTCAATAGAATCACAGAGCCAAGAAATGTGCTCAAAAAACGGTTTTAGATGATAAAGAATAAAATAGTCCTCACCTCAAAATCTTTCTTAGGCAAAGAAAGAACAAACGGCCTTTGCTCTAAAACGTATTTTGGGCGAATTTTTATTGTGTCTTCAAAAGTCAGACAGTTTATTAGTACACCGCCGCACCTATAAAAATTATAACACATTCAAGTTCTAATTACCATTTATTTATTCTTTATGAAAGATTTGACTTAAGGAAGTGATTAAAATAGTAGCTTACTTGGTAGTTCCAAAAAACCCGTCACATATCTGGGCGATATAAACCGCTGCATCTCCAGTTCCGATATATTTTAAATTTTCGTGATTTTTTGGGTCAATAGAGAGTTTATTTATAAATCTGGGAGTAGAGACACCTTCGTGATTTCGAGCTAGGATATTCATCTGAATGAGCGAGTCTAGAAACATAACCCATTCGCCTGTCCACTTGATTAGCGCTTTATTCGTTGCCATGTTCGCTGATTGAATGGTGTGAAAATCGTTACTGTGGGAATAAATCGGGAATAAAACATGGTTCATATTGGTTGTGAATACGGAACAAAATTAATATCCTCAAAACGTATCGTGGATTTCTTAATATACAAAATGCATAATGGTTGCAGATGGTTAAGCAAGTTACTCATTTTATTGCAATGATTCTACTTTGTCTACACATCCCGATGTCAACATTTTGAGCAGAAGATGATTAAGACTACAGGTCAATGATTATTTTATTAAAGGAAACTAATTATTCCCCTTTCTATTAAGCCCGTGATTGTATTATTTGCCGTTGATCGAAAAGGTCAATTCCACTGATTAAACTATAAAAAATATTAAATTTACCCATACGAAAGTCCTTTGAATTTCAAAACTGTATAGATATCATTTGATTTAAGGTAAAAATCATCAGCTGGATACTCGATTACACCGCCAATGCTATTGATATCACTGCCAATCTCTATAAATCCAGTAACAACGTAATTTTCGTCATAGGTTATCTAAAATAAAATATAAACGAATTTAATACACCTAGAGACTTCACAATTAATCTTAAATTGGTAACATCAGTATAGATAACCTGCCTCAAATCTATTGGATCCTTTTTGAATGGATATACGCAGTCTCACTGATCCTTCTTTGGGAATTACAATATCTCCATAGAAAGTCACGTTCTCGAATGTAACGGACAAAGTTCTGTAGTCGATTCCTTTGTACATCGCGAGGGTTTGCCATGTCAGCACCAAAAGTGTTGACTCGGGAATAACGTTCACACCTATACATATATGACACACAGATTAAGGATGTAATTTGAATGCATTGTAGCAAAACAAATATGCTGTAACGCATATACTTAAAAATAATAACGAATTAAATCTAACATTATATTCCTTTTTTGGCAATCTTTGTTAATGGGTGTGATCAAACTATATTTTATAAAAAAAAATATTTGAATTCCAGAAATAACTTATCACGAGTTTATATTATTCAAATATTTCGACGATATCGCATTAAGTGTGATGCTTTTGCACCTAATATTTATTGCGTACATTGATAGCCCAACTCTTCCTAGCAAGTTTTAGCTGCCTACCAAGATACATCAGTGGCCGTACTTCCATAGTAATGTCTAGCTTATAATTGTTTATTGTGGGATCAGGATATTCTCATTTATATGTCAAATTGTTTTTGATAAATAAAGTTTAAAGCTTAAAGATGATTATGCGGAATTTTATAAGGTTTGCTGGGCTTTTGGGCTTCTATGGAAGTATCGCCACTAAGATACATGCCGAATAGAATGTGACAGAAAATAAACTTACCATTCCTCAAATAACCTCGCATATATTCGAAGTCCTCGTCCTGTAGTCCTAATGTTATATTTCTTGCCGCCATCTTTACTTTCGCATCCATTTTAAAAGAAGCTTCATACCTTTACACAAACATCAATCGCTTAATTTACATGAAATTATACTACATATATGTATGTATATTAACTGATCCCCGCACATTACCACTTCAAGTATTGCTAATGTCTCACCAGTTAGTCTGTGTATTTATTATTATTATTATGTCATCTATCTGTTTGTCTATTACGCTTTCACGCTAAGACAGTACCAATTTATAGTTAAAGCGAGATAAAAAAAATTAAAAGGATTAACTTTAACTGACGTTTTACGGGTGCGGTCCTAAATATTTCTAACTAACGCAAAAAACTATAATTATTTTAAAATAAAGAACACGACGCGGCCGCTCTCGTCTCGTATGTACAAGAGGAAGACTACCTACAAAAGTAAGCAAAGCTCATAAGACAGAGAGTGGGCTTTAAGAAAATCCGTTGTTAGTACTCAAGAAGTAGAAGGTACCGAAAAAGGAAAAAATCTACAACAAGAAATGAAATCCCATAAAAAACAAAACTTGTAAAAAAAAAAACAAGTCTCGCAACTCATTTCTTCTACCTTAAAAAGTTGTGAGATCCATGTGATACCAAGTCGATGAATTTATTCAGTCCCGTTTAATGGACCTTTTGTCTTAAGTTATTATGCACTTAGCTCACCAGACAACATATATAGTGACCATATCAATATAAAAAATCTTTTTGTTTGAATAAAAGAGTTAGATTTGGCAATCGCATGAAAACACAATGTATCTCACTTTTAGTGAATTCATTGACTTTGTATCACATGGATCTTATAACTTTTTACGGTAGAAGAAATGAGTTGCGAGACTTGTTTTTTTTTTTACAAGTTTTGTTTTTTATGGGATATTATAATTACATAGAGGAAAGATTTGTATTATGCCTGGGCGCAGGTACACACATAACTTTGAAAAATCATAGATGTGTTGCCTGGGGTTTGTACCCGTGACCACCGAGATTTTGGTATTTTATATTTGTCCCCAAATAAACTATTTTCTTCAACCATTTTAAAATTCTTTCTATTTTCAAATTTTTAGGTAGGTACTCAAAATCCTAAAGTCCACATCGATATCCACGGGTCTGGCTCCTAATAATTATTTAGTATCCGCATTTGCACCCGCGTCTGTCGAAGTTACTGCATCCCCGATAACCCTGGTACAAATATGGGCTAAAATAGAACAGACTTAAAACCAAATAAAAGTAAGTAGAAAAAAATAAAATTACCATTCTTCAGTATGGTCCCATTCAACTAAATCAGATATAGCAGGCGTTTCTGTCGAGACTGGAAATTCAATTTTCGGATACAGCGGATCTAACTTCAGATTCAATCCATTCAGATATAACCTAAAAATAATTTATTAATTACAATTTACACAAATAAAAAGGAGCAAAAGAAACAAGAAACGTGTAATAACTAGCTTATTTATATTTTAAAATATACAGTTTCTATGAAAACAAACATTACTTTATTATCATCGGATGATATAAACTAAACTAATTAACTTAATTCATTCATCAATCAATCATCAATTAAAATTGTTTGGAAGCGTAAATTTCAGGAGGCGTAAATTCAGACGTGTATAATAAGTGATACCAAGAAGCCAAGCATCATCAGAGGCATTCGATTTGTTAAGCCAAAACCCAAATTTAGAAGACAATATTATTAGACAAGGCACGCATCGTAAGGCGATTCCATATTCTGAACTCCAACCCACCGATAGCTTGGGACTTAGGCTTGTAAGATACGAGTCTTGTGTTTTGGGTATTAAAAGCTACTAGAGAATAATAGCATAGATAGATTGCAGAGATAGAGGGCACCGTAACGCAGCTCTGCAGCTGTGGCGAACCTTCATGAAGCACACTACGAAAATTGCTCTGAATCCTTGGGCCACTATGTCATAAATCCGGTACATACTCACTTCATTCATACTCATCATCAGCCCATATACGTCCCACTGCTGGGCACGGGCCTCCTCTACAACTGAGAGGGTATAATAAACTTATTATCTGAGATTATATACTTCACGGTTATGGAGGTCTTTGGCATTAGATACATATATAGATAGATAGATTAGAGAGTCACAATAGACTCTCGGCTCCTCTGGGGCGGAAAATGAAATTTCATCACAGATAGCCTTTTATGATACATACGGTATGCTATTGGCGGAACTAGAACCTTCCTAATAGGAGCATCCGTATCTGTCTCAGACTTTTTGACTATAACAATAGAGTACATGAGAACAGGCACAACCCAACCAGTAAAGGCAAGATTCTTATTTTATTCTAATAAGCATTGTGATTTGGCTATTAAAAAGTTTCTTGTAGAGAAACTTTTCGGTGTTACAAATATCTAGGTCGGAAATAAATATAAGTGGATCATTCAAACACTTGTCTTGGAGTAGGAATTGTACCTGCGGTCATTTGTTTTTGAGGCTAGTATATAATACGCAACAAAATATGTCAGTCACTACATTTTGGACAAGTCAATGCTACTGTTTCATTAGCCGCAATTATGGATAACAGTTTATTCTATAAAGAACTAAAATCTTTACATACTTTCCAAATGCATCCAGTAGAAATTTTAGTGGGTCTGAGTGAGCACGCTGCGTCAACGGTATGTGAGTACATTTTGTATGCGACCGTTTAACTATTGCTTGTAAAAGACCATGAGGTGCAATTTCAATAACAATTGCATTATCAGGAATATGTTTGGCTCCCTCCTCAAAATATACAGGACTCTAGAATAAAAAAACAACATTCGTTTATAGGTAATTTAATAACTATAGAACATCTTGGTCTACGTTTCCAATGATTTACGTAATGCATAAAAATTAAAGTCATTTAATTGGTTAGTCTCACGAAATTTCGAGAATGACTAGACTGACTTCGCTTATTTTGGTTTTGATTTTTTTGTAAAATTAAAGAATGATTAAAAGGTGAGAAAATAGGAAAAAACTGCAAGCAAAATAGTAAAAGGAAAAAATATATTCCCTAAATCTATTGGTCCGATTCAGGTAACACTACCTTTTAACTTTTTTTGTTTAGGAGTTGTTTTTTTTAGTTTGGTATATATTTGAAATAGCTGCTGAGAACTTTTTATAAATTTACAATGCCAGCGAGGAAACTACCTGTGTTAGGTCATAGAAGTCAATCAAATGTACCAAGTTAATGCACGTCAAACACAGCACCACCGAGCAAGACACAATAGAATTCAACAATTTCGCAGACGCATTGCACCTGTGATTCTGAAGCTATTATCTGTCCAGTCGCTCTCAGCTTACTAATGAGACTAATGAACATTATTTTTTTTATGTATTTCATGTATTTGTAATGCGAAGGGTGTAAACTGACGTTGATTGAAATTGGATTTAAGTTGGGTTTTCAAAAAAAGACGCGTAGAATTAAGACAAAGAAAAAATGTATGTAGATTGGTCATTTTTAGGTATAAGTTTGTGTATTTGATTGTTTTATTGCGCCTTGTACATAGCAACAAGCAATGTTTATAGACACAAAAAATGCCTTGAACGTTAAGGCGGCTTTTTGTAGTTTGCGCTCTATTGTCTTTAATTGTTTATTTTTCTGTGAAGTCCATGTTTATTACCGATTTAACGAATTCCTTCGAAAATGTTGTAAAAAAGGAATTTGGGGAATGGTCCCTGAATGAATAATTGGTTAGCAGATGTTAGTAGGGATTTTAGAAAGTAATTGTATGCGTGGGAACGTAAGGATGACCGATGCGGGGGCGAGAAGCCCAGGTAGTATAAGAACGAATTGTATTGGGCTCGAAGGGGAGTCCCAAACTAACCTTGATGTATGACAGACCTCTGTCATTGTCATCTCTGTAATATTTACTTTAATAAATACTCACTTGATTTTTAACCGCCCCGTGATTCCTTTATTAATAATAGTATCCTACCTTAAAATCCGATACTACATTTATATTGATCATTTCGACATTAATGGTTTTCCCAGAGGCTTTATGATTATAGGGACTAAAATAATCAGAACTTACAAGTAAATTGGTGGTAAAGTATTCGGCTGACGCATATTTTGCAGATTCCCATTGATTTTCCGGCGCGGACGTACATATCCATTTATCTCCACGCAATTTAGGATCTGTTATAATTTTTTTCATGCTGGAAACTAGGAATGGACCTAAAAAAAAATGCATGCGCTCAAAATGATTTTTTTTATTTGATTATTATAAGCGTAATGTTTTTTTCAAAAACCTAATATTTTTTCCTCACTTAATTTATTTATTTTCGTAATGTAAGATCATTTAAATATGTTTTGACATTTAATTATATATTATGTAATTTTGCTCAACGTTAAAAAGAAATACCCAGTATAAAGTTTATTACTGCCTCGTGGTCTCGCGGTACAAGTATGTGCCGTGGGATCTAGAGGTCCTGGGTTCGATTCCCGGGTCGGGCAAAGTGTTATTGGGTTTTTCCATTAGGAAATTCTCAGAAACAGCACGGAGTCTGGAAATGTGCCCGAAAAACGGCAATAGGCTCGCCCCCTATTACGTGGGACTGATACATACCTGGCGAAATGTGGGTGCAGAAATGCACCTCTGCCTACCCCTTCGGGGAATACAGGCGTGAGTTTATGTATGTATGTAAAGTTTATTAAATGTGAAATTAAATGAAATATCTTATTACTTATTTTTTAATCATTATCACTGGTTCGAACTATTGTTCATAATCGAAAAATATAGTTTATGTTTCTACATACAGAACACACACCGTGACATTAAAATTCACCCTGTTTAACATATAACTCTTAATTAGGTTCACATAGCCTGCAAAACTATTTAAGTTTTGCACGTATTTGATCTGATAAAAACGTTCGTTAAAATATGAAATGCAATTTTCTGTGTAAGCCTTATGTGTATTTGCTATAAAAACATTCTTAGGTTTTCTTGTATTATGTACTAGCTGTTGGGGCAAGCTCTGCCTGGTCACAATTATTTGTTTTAAAGTAATCCATGTTCTTTTTCAAGGTCCCATACTTCTTCATATCAAAAAAAAATCCTAATTGATCTTGTAGTTTAGGCATGAAAGCCTAAATGACAGACAAGGCTACTTCCGCGTATATAAAATTACTATAGATTGGTATTATTTTAAAGATGTACATATATTTTCTCTTTCCTTTGACGTGAAACTAAAGCATATACATAATATGTGAACCAATGCTTTCGAGGCCTCCATGTATATTTTTATCTATAACAGTGCGAAACCATATTATACCAAGAGCTATGTCATCGCTCCACGTGTTGTCTTGCATAAACAAGGATGAGTCACAAGCGATCGCCCCACTATATTAAGTCTTCTGTTTCTTCATAGGTTAAAGACTGGAGCCATTCGACGCATTTAATTTTGCATTTATGTAGTACGAGTGGATAGATATTCAAAACACTATTAATCTTGTTGTACAGTTTGGGACTCAGGTATGTGTAATGTTGATGTGCGATTTTTGTACGACGATATTCGATTTTGCAGATCCGGTCAGATCTACGATGGTTAGTTACAAAATTAAGATCAAAGCTAATTTGTGAATGTTTACGTAGAATTGTATTCAGAATAAATAGTTGACGTACGTTTAGAACTACACAAAGAGAGTACAGTTCAACTGTAGGGAAGCGAAAAGGTTTCTTAGCAAGAACTTTAAGAACTGCTCGCTGTGCCCGTTCTAACCTCAGCATAACAGTTTTCCCAGACCCACCCCAAGCTGTGATGCAATATGTTATTACCGATTGTATTAAGGCGTAATAAACTATCTTAAGGTAGTCAAAATCTAAAGTTGATCTCAATTTTTTAAAAACAAACATTAATTTCCTAACTCGGGAGACAATATAATGAATGTGAAATTTCCAGGTCATACAGCTATCAATTACCACTCCGAGGTATTTTATTGTACAAGTTCTTTCAATAAATGTGCAATTACAGGGTGTCGGATTACTATCTTTATAGCAGTTGTGAGCTTTTAACTGAAATGATGAAGGAGGTTGGAGTGAAAGGTTGGGAGTAAATGCTATATATTTAGTTTTAGATAGATTTAGGGTGAGAGAATTAGAAGACATCCAGTTCATTATCACTCTTAATGCCTTTTCTGTATTATCACGAGCCTCAGCCCAGCTATTGCCGTGAACAAGGAGAACAGTATCATCAGCATACGTGATAATTTTGGATTTAAGGAGTTTTATATTGCAGAGTTCATTTATATAAATTAAAAAGAGGGTCGGGCCAAGGACACTGCCTTGTGGTACACCATAAGATAAGGGGAGTTCGATACTTTTAATTTCATCTACTATTACGTACTGAGAGCGATTGGAAAGGTAGCTACGAAACATGTCAAGAGCAATGCCTCTGACTCCTACGCGTTCAAGCTTACAAAGAAGTATGGGAATAGAGACAGTATCGAAAGCCTTGGATAGGTCGAGAAATACACCAATAGTCTTAGCTTTTTTATCAAGGTTTTTAATAACAGTGTCGGTCAGTTCTAAAACTGCATCTTCTGTTGACTTTCCGTTCCTAAATCCATATTGGTTCTCTGAAAGAATTTTGTTGTGGTTAATGAATTTTAATAGTCTTTTATTGATAATTTTTTCAAAAATTTTAGATAAGATAGTCAACACCGATATTGGCCTATAATTGTTCACGTTACATTTATCACCGGTCTTAAAAATGGGGTGAACAACTGCTTTTTTGAAAACTCGGGGGAAGATACCAGATTCAAGAGAAAGATTAAAAACGTGTTTGAGAATTGGAGTAATGATGTCTTTAGTGGACTTGATGATGGCTGTGGAAATACCATCCCAGCCAACTGCACATTTATCTTTAAGATTAGAAATAATACTATACATCTCATCGTTATTTACTTCGAACAAAACCATTGAATTCACGTTAGAAAGATGTTTATGAGAATCAATAGAAAACTCGTCTTCGGAGATGAGTTTATTAGAAACGGGAACAATATTAGAAGCTAGAGATTTACCAATGCTAGCAAAAAATGAATTTATGGAATTAACTGAGGATTTAGGATTATCACACAGCTTTAGGAGGGGAGTCGCACCGGTTTTTGTAGTATTCAGATATGCAGAACTTTTAATAAAATTCCATAATAGTTTTGAGTTACCCTTAGTGTTTTGAAATTCCCTTTCTTCGAATTCTTGTTTAACTTTCTTAAGAAGGTTATTACAGAAATTTCTATAGCGGTAAAAAATTATTTTATTAAGTGTATTATCAGGATTTTTTTTAAAGCGACGATAGAGCTTATCTTTATGACGAATACATCTTAGAAGGCCTGGGGTAATCCAAGGCTTAATAATTCGTTTCCTCCTTGATATATACATATTTTTAGTATTTTTAGATATGATAGCTGAAATGATATTTACGAGAGTACTTGCCGCGAGGTCAGCATCAAAGGAATTAAGCACTGTTGAAAAATCAGCCATTTTTAGGTCCGACACAATAGCTGAAAAATTTGTCTTTTTGTAACAGGTACTCGCTTTTGAGTTTCTTTGGATATTAGTATTTAAAGAGAAAATAATAGGTAAGTGGTCAGTAATAGGAGAGTCTAGAATTAAGGTTTTAACAACATGGGATGTTCGAACAATTACATGATCAAGGCAGTTCTTTTCTCTCGTGGGATGAAGATGAGCAGGAAGCATGCCGTGAGATGCTAATAAGTTAAGATATTCGTCGGTATTGGGATCCATACTGTCAGGTGCTATGTTTATATTTATATCACCAATTAATACAACGCTACAGCATTTAGCTAAAGAAGTAAGTAAAATATTTAGGTTGTCTATAAAATAATTATGTATATTACAGGATGGTGAACGGTACAGACCCACCACAGCAAGTTTATTTTCTAATTCTATAACAATACAATTAGCATCTCTAAAATTAGGTATATTTATGCTGTAACGCAAACCACACTTAACATATACTACAACTCCGTCGTTTTGATTAGTAAAATTTGAATGATGTGATATATAGCCTGTAAGTGGTGGTATAATAGGGCACTTACTTAACCAGCATTCCGATAAAACAATAACATCAAGCTGCACTTTTAAGCGATGTATCAGAATAAGTAAATTATCAAAATTAAAATTAATGCTTCTAATATTTGTGTGAAATATTCTAAGATTTCTTATGTCGTCATTTAAGTGTTGGAAACAATCCTCCGGCGAGCAATTCAGTGAAATTGGTCGGGTTATTTGGTCCAAATCGTTGTTGATAAAATTTATATCATCCATTATCGAAATTATGGTATAACAGGTGAGTAAAACTACAAATAAATATAATACGAATTATAAGTTTGGGTGGTTTCTTATATGCATCGTTAAAATCATAAATTATTATATTAAACAAAAATCTAATATATTCATTTAGTTTAAGACAGAAGACTAAGATAAAATATTGTGTGTGTGTAATTATAAATGTGTATTTGAGTGTGTAAGTGTGTATTTGTAAGTGGCTATAACAACTGTAAGTAAAATTAATAGGAACTAAAATGGATGAGATCAAAAATATTGCATTACAGAGACTGATTTCTTTCTGAAAGACCAGTCATATAATATGAGGGTTTTCTATTTTGAGATCTGCTTCCTTTGTGATACGTATTATCGGCGCATTTTCTTTTTGACGGAGAAATATTTTGCCATGGGAAACCCAACAAAACTTATAGTCATTGCTATTTGCAAAGTCTCTGGCTAAGAAGAAGAGCCTTTTCATTTTTGCAGTGAGGTTTTCAGATATATAAATTCGTTTTGTTGGGCCACTGATATGGAGGTGTTCAGTTGTAAGTTTTGATGGACTCTTGTTGAATTCCCGAAACTTAGTAATAATTTTTTCTTTTAGCAGTGTACTTGTTAAATCTACTATTATGGTCCTGGTGTTTGGATCTTTAGACTGAAGTCGAAAAATATCTTTAATTTCGTTCCTTTGGATCGGCAAGTTTAAGACTTTACCAGTGTTACAAAAAATCTCCACAAGGTCCGACTTCGTTTCTGAGACGGCTACAGGAATGTTTCTCATTTCTAAGCAAGTCGATCTAGCACCACGTTCTAAAATTTCTATTTTTTCTTCTAACTCTTTAATATATTGTAAATCATTTTTGCGATCAGTTTCCAAAATATCTGCTTTAGCCTGTATTGATTCCAACTTGTTTGTAAGAAAGTCGATTGATGAACGTATATTTTCAACGGCATCATATAATTTATTTGACGCCTTTTCTTGTTCTTCCTTAAATTGTTGGAATAACTGTTTCATCTCCGACATGAAATCTGACAATTGTTCTTCGTCAATAGTAGAAATATTTTTTTTGCGTGAGCTACTGCTTGATTTATCATTTGAATTTGAATCTTGCGCAAGCAATTCAGTAGGAGGGGTTCGTTTAGGTGGCATAATTATTTATTTAATAGTAATAATTGATATATTTATAATATCCTTTTGGATGTTAGATTATTGTGATAGGATTTATGTGGATTTGTTTTTTTCTGTAATTTTAATACTTGTGGCGTCCTCTGTTGTTAGTATGCGGAAACGTTATGGGTGTTCAATCAAGTCAAGTTCAAGCAGTGTCGCTACTACTCACAAGATGGCAGCACAGACCGAAGCAATTCAAAATGTAACGGATAAAATCTTGTAGATTTTTACAAATTTTTCTTATTTGTGTTCTTTACAAAGTTATTTGGAGAAATAATTTCGTACTAACCTCCTGTGGCACTATTATAATGTCCTCAGCGATATCAATGTAATCATTTACAAGTTACGGGTCCGAGAGGTGCACTATATTTTAAGTTCGGTTAAATAATAAACGACACTGATGCACATTGAGATAACACTCGTGGTGGTGTACAAGTAGTCACTCAGTAAGTTGATAAATGCTGTATTGTCAATTTACGCACTGAACTATTTTTAGTATTAATTTCGAAATTGGAGCCAGAAAAGAACTGTTTACTAATGAGCGCCACCTAGCGGATTCCATGCGGATTGGTGCGATTGAGTTACCTGATCACGACGGCTATATCAATTTGTGTTATATTTGGCTTATAAGGCGTCTGCATCAAGTGATTACTCAATTACTGGATTCTTCAAGAAAAATATGAAAATTCATTTAAAAAATACGGCATAAAGGCATATCGGCGTCGCGTCGGCTATTGGACACTCTATTTGTAATACGCTTGACAAAAGGAGTAATATAACGGCGTGGCAGAATGAAAATCAAAAATATATTCAATAAATCACGGAAAAACTTTACAAATTAGATAGATATAATAGACAGCCCCGTGGCGCAGTTGTCTAGATACCAGCTTGCGAAACGAGAGGCCGCGGGTTCGATCCCCGCACCGAGACAAATGTTTGTGTGATCCACAAGTATTTGTTTCGGGTCTGGGTGTTTGTGAGAACTAAAAGTCTCTCGTAGTTTCTGATACCCACGACACAGGACTTGTATCCTAGTGTGGGGTCAGAACTATGTATGTGACTGTTGGATATATTTATTTATTTAATTACAACAAACTACTCTTACCTTATTATACAGATTTTGCATAAACTTCCTAAAATTGTCAGACTTAGGATATAATCCTGACACTCCGGTGATGACCACTTCATCTCCATTCAATAGATCGGAACCTTCATGAGTACTTTCCACCGAATTAACATCTCGGATTACATTTTCTTTCGGTAACGGTGCCATGATGTGCCTGAGTCTAATTATAATGTCGCCTTTGGTCGTAACATGCTCCTTTTATATTAAATAAAACTTTATAATTTTGTTTGTTGTTTTTGCAGTTTAAGGGGAAGCATAATATTTATGGCTGATAGTATCATATACTATTAGTAGAAGTTGTATTAGCGACAGCTCTGGCGACATGGGATCGCGGGTCTAATATACATACCTTGATTTTGAATTTTCGATGATACGTCATTTTACCCGTCTGTGAAGGAGAAGGGTTATACAATTATAATCAAATACATATATTTGATTTAAAATATTGATTTGTTGTATTAAGAGAGTACGAAATACGAGTACTGCTTAGTTAAAACCATTGCGGTTATATAGTTCTATCCTAAAAACAAGAAATAAATGCAGTAATTAAAAAACACCATGCTACAACAAATAAGAGAGTATAACATAATATTTTCTAACGTTGGGGGTACTGTTAATGTTGAAAGAGAATATACTAACGAAGGTATATAGAAACACAATCAGAACATGCCATCCTCGCCCTTACCCACATTTCCCAGTAGTTTACGCAACTATAAATAGAAAATATGATAAATTAAGTTTTTTTTCTCGAATTACGTGAGGATATAAATCGACCTTTGGGTCGAATTTACAAACTGCCGTCAAAATTTGTCTATCTCTTATAGTTTTCGAGATATTTCGATTTTTTTATTATAAAAAATTTAAACGTTTAATATTTAAAGAACAGCTATAAAAGCTAAAATTTTGGGACTAACGCTATCTTATAAGATAAATTTAGTACCTATAATTTTATGCTATTTTTGTATTTTCAAATTTAATTGTAATTCACTGACCACATGTTTTTAGAAATATATAAATCACTCAATATCTCGAAAACTACTGGGAAGAAAAATCTAAAACTTCCAGATTACCTATGTTCCTTGGGTGAAGCCCTCTAATAATAATTAAAAAATGTATGTTACAGATCTTGCTTTTGTGTTATTTAAGATTCAGTTTACAAAACTTATGAAAATTTTAATTTTTTGCTTACAATGCAGTCTGTTCAAATTTTTTTTAGGATTTAAAGGTGCCTTCCTGTTGGTCTTGATGTCGCACCATTGCCTGCAGTGAAGAAAGCATCAAAACGTGGCTGGAACAGGGAACTCGTGGCCACGTGCTTCTTGTATTTTGCAAACGTTGAGAACCAAGTTTTGTAGCAGGCGGGACCCATTAATTTTCATCAAGCTTATAACTTGCAAATAAATGAAATGGCGACAGGTCTCTTCCAAAATATGTGATTTCAAATCTCAATCATATGGCCTGTCGTAATATATGGATCGAAGTATTGAGATACGAAGAAGACAAACGAAATACGACTGCATGCAGCAGAAATACAAACGCTGTTACGGATGTTAGGGATAAATCAAATTGACAGAGTGAGTAACGGGTACGTAGGAGGAAGTTTGAATGTGACTCCTGATAAGCTGAAAAGAAACCGTCTGCCGTGGTATGGGCATGTAATGAGAATACACGAGGTATAACCCAACCGTGATGTCTACGCAGATTGATTTGCGGGTAAAAGATACATATCAACCCATATACGTCCCACTGCTGGGCACGGGTCTCCTCTACAACTGAGAGGGTCTTAGCCACGCTGGCCTAGTGCGGGTTGGCGGACTACACACCCAAGAAATTCCTAAGAACTTTTAGATGTGCAGGTTTCATCAAGATGTTTTCCTTCGCCGTTAAAGTACGTGGTAATTCATTGTGAATACACACATAACTTCGAAAAGTCAGAGGCGTGTGCCTGGGGTTTGAACCTGCGACCGTCGAGATTCTCGATCGCATGCCTAAACCTCGAGGCTTTCACGAAAGAAGAAAAAAAGATATATATGTATAAATTAAATGAATATAGATCCAACATCCACATAGGTACATAGTTCTGACTCCACACTAAGGTACGAATCTTGTGTCGTGGGTATCAGAAACTAGGAAATACTTTTCGGTCACACAAATGCCTAACCCGAAATAAATATTCACACAAGCTTGTTGCGAGGATTCAATTCGCGGTCTCTCGTTTCACAGATGTCTAGCCAACTGCGCCATGGGGCGGTCAAAAATATATATAACAAAAAATTGAGTAGGTACTACCCTTAAGAGATTAAATATTTATAATAACTTATATGCCTAAATAATCTTTGTTTAAACTAAATAAATAGCACAACACAAAAATATATTATTCAAAGTCAAAGTTTCATTTATTTTGCATTTTAGCATAAATACTGTAAATACTTATGTAGGCAATCAAGCTTCGCTCGCTATTTATTTGATAAGTGGTATTTTTCAATATCAAAATGCATATAACGATACTGCCTATGCATGTAAAACTGTAGGCACGGCCCTCTCCTACAACTGAGAGGAATTAGACTTCAATCCACTACGCGGACGTAGTGTGGGATGGCTGATTACACACCTATGAAATTTGCCAGGACAGTTGAATAATAGAACATGAGCGTGCCGAGATGATCACACTATAATAGGTGCAACGATTCGCGCGTCAGTTAATCGTGCATAAAATGCCGACCTCTATTTAAATTATGAAATTTTGAAACATTTTTATACCGAAAAATTCTCAGTAGCAGCGCGGAGCACTGAAATGTGCCCGAAAAACGTCAATAGGCTCGCCTCTTATTACGTGGGACTGATACGTATGTGGCGAAATGTGCAGAAATGCATCTCCGTCTACCCCTTCGGAGAATACACACCGTGAAGATTGATAAATTTAATAAAAATTGTAATGTACACAATAAAAATACTAGGAACAAATGTAATCTCGTTCAACACGTAACTCGTCTCCGGAAAGTTAATAACTCTTTTATGGGGCAATTTATACGCTTCTTTAACAAACTTCCGAGGGCTATTAGGGAGCTTTCCTTGACAAAGTTTAAGAAATCAATTAAAGATAAGCTTTACAAAAAAGCATACTATAAAATTTCAGATTTTATTGAAGATAATAAGCCCTGGGGTAATGTAAATTGATCAGAGTTTTATTTTGTTGCTATAGTTTGTATCGTTATGACATTTACAATGTAAAATTTAAATAATGTAATTTAAAAAAAAGACATTTATTGCTATTTAAAAAAAATTACATATCGTGTTGCTGAGGGAGTTTCATGCCGTTTCCTCTCTACAGCTATAACACGTTTCGAAACGGCAGTAGTTTAAAAAATATTAAAAAGTGTAAAATTGACGATTCAATAGAACTTGTAGAAGTCTATTTAAATAAAGAAAATTTGACTTTGACTTTGAAGTTATGTGACATCGATCGATCTTGCGTTTCAAGGGCGCTTCCTGGGACACAAGCAACTCAATTCAAAGAATCGTCGATATGGTAGACCAGCATTCGCAAAATCCGTGCTACCAATGTGCCAGAACCGGACAAAGTCTCTCTTACGTTATATAGTGCTGCATAATTTAACGAAACAAAGGCCCACGATTATATTAACTAGAAACAATGAGTTTTTGAATAAAATTTAAATTTTTCATGCAAATCTCTTCCTCGTTATAATGAAGTGATCATTTATTTATCATGTAGGCAATTATAATATAGCATTTATGACACGGCTATATACCTATACATATTTATTATGAAGGGCAATGCCAAACTGACTATGGAACTTAGTATCGGCACAAATATTTTTGTGCCACAATGAAAACTTGTGCATAGTGTTGTAATTAACATACCCTATCAACAAAACTAAATAGTACTTGCATAATTTGCGGGGTTCCATGGTAACTAAAGGGTCAAAGTATAATAAAACCACATAAGTAGGCAGTCAAAGTAAAGTTTTATTATCATTATTATTCCATGTTCTCTTCTTCTAAAATATTGTCTAGGAATGGTACTGGTGTAGTAATATTATTATGCCATCCCCAACTCAAGTACCAAGCAATAGTCATTATGTGGGCACAACGGCCCACTGTGTGTTTGCCCACTAAGCAGCTACAATAGTAACCAGAGATCGTCCTTAGTGTATAGGCTATACAGCCATAGCCATGACATATGTAAAACTGGCACATCTTCTATTAATTATTGGAGCATCTTCAGCATGAACTAAATGATTAGCATCATACTGTTATTGTCACTGTAGTGTTCTCCTAGCTGCCATCCAATAAGCTTTACACACACATTCTAGATGTGAGATCTGAAAAATAGATATAATTGTTAGTAATGTGAAATATTTCATAAAAGTTAAAAACAGGAATTCTCATTTAACATGAAGAATGAGGCCCTTGAGAATTACATACAAAACATACATTTCAATGTCCTAAAATAGAAGCTTGAAGTGAGCCAACTTGAAGAACAACATAACACTCCATGCAGAGAATGCCATCCCGTGAAATCTGTGAAAATATATGTTTACAATAAGACTTTGTATTTAAATTCAAAGGCTAGTAGTATACAAGCTCTGTGAATCAGCTAATTGTGTATTACTTGTTATGTCTGAAATTCCCAAGCTAATAATAGGTAGCAGTTTAAGTGTTTGGGATTGTATATCCCTGTGTCTTAAACAGCACATTAAAGCAGGCAATTAGAATAGTTATAAACATCACAGTAGCAATAGTTAAAACCTGGCCCAACAATAAGTATTGAAAATAAAAACCTGAAAAGCTTCATTGGAGCATAAACCAAATATCTGTGTTTACATATAATATAATATACAATGTAGCTACATTGACAATGAGTGTGTTGTAGCTTGTAGCCACCACCTCCAGAGAGAAGTTAGAGTTCCAACAGTTTAAACACTAATAGTAATACATTTTTAAATTACTTAATTTTAATAAGAATACAGTTTTGAATTCACTTACCGGCGAGGGTGAAATCCACATAGATAGAGATTGTACATGATTTCATTGATTTCTCTGAATTCCTGCGAAGGTCCATAACGTAGCCGAAGTGTACAATTAACACATCGGCGAACTGATATTACCATAATACAGTGATATAAGGAGGCTCTGTCTCACAATCACTAATCACTTGTCACACTAAAATACTAGGAGCCTCTGTCTCACAACCACTTTTCACAATAAATTGTACAAGGAGTCTATCTCGATTATAAAGTAAGTTACCTATATGGAGTCTCTTTCTCAAAATCACTACTTATTATATAACTAAGAACCATACTTGGAAAACGAATAACATTAATATGTGTACTTTTGCGAAAAACAAACGTAACGGCCATTCTTGTATAAACATATATAATGACATTATCCCACCCGCCAACCAATTGCAATGTTGCCAAGTGCATAAGTCGATTTATTATTATTATAATCGATATTTCTCATGATTATCATTTTCACAGAAAATATTTTCGTGTTAGGTATCATTATAGGAACTGTCAGGATATGCAACGTATGGTTAAAAATACTAATGAAAATAAATAAAGAGCTATTAATTGATGTGATTGTTGCAAATAAGCTTTGATAAAAGCAGTGTGCGCAAAGCAAAAATCTGTGAAGTGCCTCGCTTTAAAAATGATTGCGTTTGGTAGTAGAAACGGAAACCTATAGCAACCACCACCGAGCATTGCTAAAGAGTAAGTTGCTTTTATTTGAATAAGTCTTATTATTAACTTTTCACGCTAGCGAACCCACAAACAAGATCTAGTGACAGCTTAAAACAATATAATTGTAATTTCTGCTTAATAGTAAATGATCAAATAAATTAAAAGTCGATTTAATATATTTTTATATCATGGCAACACAGCGTAATAAAACGACCACAGAAAATGTAGGTATTAGGTAAATAAATAGAAATACTATTTATCTTTGTTTTTTTTTTTAATCCGGCAAATGTAGGGTCAACAAATACGAAATAAAATCATTAAAATTAAAGACAAGAATTGTAGAAATTACTAACTTGTGGCACAACTTAAAATCATGCGATACTGCTTATGGGCATTCTCCTTTGAGTTAAGAATAGTGTAAATAAGAAAAAGATAATATATTACTGTAAATAAGACGTTTTTTAAGACATTATCAAAAGGATAATTATCCTACTCATATCTGACAATAAAACATTTATGTATTTATTCTTAATTGAAACTTATTAAAATCTATTTTCTATTTTTAATTGGTTTTTCTATGAAATCGTGTTCTTTTTTAGATTATTAAACTATTATTTATTATTTTTTTTAAATATTGAATAGTCTTCTGTCCTTGATACGAATGCCTTTCTGGTTAATCCGACGTTTTAAAGGAGGTCAAAATCATATTCAAGTTTCCGACACATACTAACATACAAACGTAAAAAGATCAGACGTCTGACTGACGAAGAAACGACAAGTACCTATTATTTATTATAAAACAAACCATACTTGTCGTAACTAAATAGTCGAAATAATAATAGTCGAAATAGCTAACTATTTCCATAGCCTTATGTCGTATGGTATTCTTTTGTGGGGAGCTGCTGCGGACATTAACACTATTTTTGATTCGCAAAAAAGAGCCTTAAGGGCCATTTTTTAGGTCAAAGGGTTTCGCTTAGATAAAAAATTAAGGAAATAAATATTCTTACCGTCACTTGTCAGTTTATATTCGAAAACCTAAATGTATGTCCAACCTAATCGCTGTTGGGTGAATTACCATATGCCAATTGGGTATCCGGCAATCTCCCTGACTGAGCGCAAGGCAACATGTGTACTTCAAGTTAGGTATCAATAAGAGTGTAGTATATAGTATAGTAAGTATGTATATGTATTCCTTATTATAAATACCAGTGTTATGATATCAAAGAGTTAGTCACTAAGGAGCAGTTAGAGCGTTTCATTTAACAATCACGACACCCAACCTTACATGGCGACCCTGCCATGTTTGGCGCGGGGCATCGGGTCGCGCTCTGGACGCATTTGCTGCGTGCGTACTACATCAGTCGATCCGGCCCATTCGTATTGCAGTCTCATCTGACTCCAGCGTAGTTCTATCAATTCACAAAGCATTTTCATCTAATGCAATAAACAAATAATTTGAATTCAAATCGGGGAAACTTGTACACCTAACAGTTCCGACAGCCCCGTGGCGCAGTTGGCTAGACACCAGCTTGCGAAACGAGAGGCCGCGGGTTCGATCCCCGCACCGAGACAAATGTTTGTGTGATCCACGAGTATATTTTTCGGGTCTGGGTATTTGTGAGACCGAAAAGTCTCTCGTAGTTTCTGATACCCACGACACAGGACTTGCATCCTAGTGTGGGATCAGAACTATGTTATGTGACTGTTGGGTGTATTTATTTATTTAGTTCTTAGGATTTTCTTAGGTAACCGCCAACCCCCGTAAGGTCAGCGTGGTGGACTAAGGTCTAAACTCTCTCAGTTAAAGAGGAGGGTCGTGGCCGGCAGAGGGACGTATATGGGTTGATAATAAAATTAATGGAAAAAAATTCAACAATCATGTATAAAATTATTGAAAAACAGTTTATTCTGTTTTAAAGCATGTATAAAATAAGGATAAAAAAGTATTATAAATGTGTACGAGAAATTCAATTATTACAATTAATGGTGTAGAACGTTAAAAATTCAATACTAGAATTGTTTTTCAAGAAACCACGACTATCGTATAGTAACATTTATGTATTATAACTAAGCTGGAGCGGTCATTGCATCTAATCCCAAACTGCAGGAGCAACTTAAAAGTGATAAATTGCTCTTCAATGTACCACGACTGCACTCCGGTGGTTCAAATGATTACAGAAAACAGGTTTCATTAAGGATGTGGCAATTTCAAAAATACTTCAAATAGGTCTTACTCATCAACCTTAATAATGTCTGATATAACACAAATACACATACACATACACATACATACATACATAAACTCACGCCTGTATTCCCTGAAGGGGTAGGCAGAGGTGCATTTCATGCACCCACATTTCGCCAAGTATGTATCAGTCCCACGTAATAGGGGGCGAGCTTATTGCCGTTTTTCAGGCACATTTCCAGAATCCGTGCTGTTACCGAGAATTTCCTAATGGAAAAACCCAATAACATTTTTGCCCGACCCGGGAATCGAACCCAGGACCTCTAGATCGCACGGCACATACTTGTACCGCGAGACCACGAGGCAGTATAACACAAATATGGTACAATATGCCTTAAACGTATTGGGTTTTATGATTCTACTGGTCTTCTCCCTCAGAATAAGCCTTACTCCTCTCAGTTTGTAGAAGAGACCCATATCGAGCATCGGGACGTAGCTATTTTATTTCATTTTTAATAAAAACACATCAACAGTGTGTATTATGAACATTACGAATCATAATGCTCAAGTATACAATGGAAAACCCAATAACACTGCTCGACCCGGGACCTCTAAATCGCAAGGCACATATTTGTGCCGCGAGACCACGAAGCAATCAAGTGAGGTGGAAATAAATTATCAACTGACGAGAAACAATTGTCAGTAGTTCCAATCCACAGTATACATGCGCATGAACTCGACCCAGATTTTTCACGAAATGTTCTTTGAATGCCATCCAAAGGGATTCGAAAACCCTCCATAATCGAATCACCCTTGCCATATCCAAACGCCACTTTCTTTCTTGTACGGCACAATGAGTGCCAACAAAGTTTCAGAATCGACTCGTAGAACCAGTTAAACCGCTTAATTGTTTTCGTTGGTTTCACCGATTTTTTGCCAACTACCAATCAGTAATGTTAATGTTTTGAACGATTTGCGATGTAAACTGTTGCAGAATTGCATTTTAACTAATGGGTTTTGTTCTTAGCAAAGTTCGCGTAAGAGTGGCACGGGCCTTATCGATAACTGACAGAGGTAAGGTCAAACTCCACCAGCCTGGCCGAGTGTAGGTTAACGGATACCTAAGAAATTTCTTGCGGAGAGTAATGCCATTATAGTGAATATAAGCAAATCCTTGAATAGTCGTAGGTGGGTGCCTGGGATTTGAATTTGCCGTCGCCAAATTTTTGTCTCGAAACAAGGTAAACATTAGTACTATAATTGATTAGATTATTACAACTAAACTCAAATAGTTCAGTGCACGTTGGTCTCGTGGGTTCTTTTTTATTTATTTATTTTAATATGCTTTATTGTACACCATTACAATAGAAAGAACATTGTTAACTGGTCACAACTCAATAAGGTAGTGTCACAAATGGCGGCCTTATCGCTCTCGGCGATTTCTTCCAGGCAACCGTTAGATGGACTGGAGAGATCAGAAACATAGAGTGGGTGGTCATAATTTTAGTAAATTTAGAATTGTAAAAAATTGATGTACGCAAAAATTTCAAAATAATAACAATAAATAAATGTAATTAGAACTAATAATTAACTCAGCAAATATAAGAAAAATATAATAAAAATATAAGTACGAGTAAATGAAAAATAAATATATACAATATATATATAATATATATATATATACTACGTGAGTGACAAAAAATGTTCCTTGACAAGTCTTTTAAAGATATAATTTGATTGATAAATTGATTGTTCTTTTGTTAGTAGCGAGCAATTTAAGGAGGGTCAGCCAGATGTATCAACCTGTTAAATTGGCTATATACCCAACTGGCGTGAAATGATATTCATAAACAACTTCTAGAAGTTCGTCGCCCTCATTAAGTTCTTCGTATACAGAGTAACTTGTCGCTGATGATTGCTCAACACCGCGTTAACAAACTACGCTAGTTTCAAACTACAGCTCGAAGTTAGTCGGGCTGGGCTCTTCGTAAGAACTTATTTAAATATTCTGTTATATGTCCTTCTTTTACCTGAATGAATATACATAAATTAACCACTGTATCCGCGGAGAGGAAGATAGGAGTTTATGTCCGTACCGATACCGTGTTGCTCCAAGGAATACATACATACATACATAAACTCACGCCTGTATTCCCTGAAGGGGTAGGCAGAGGTGCATTTCTGCACCCACATTTCGCCAGGTATGTATCAGTCCCACGTAACGGCCTATTGCCGTTTTCGGGCACATTTCCAGACTCCGTGCTGTTACTGAAAATTTCCTAATGGAAAAATCCAATAACACTTTTGCCCGACCCGGGAGTCGAACCCAGGACCTCTAGATCGCACGGCACATACTTGTACCGCGAGGCCACGAGGCAGTCCAAGGAATACTATGATAGAATAACCCAATAACTCTTCAAATCTGAAAATTTCAATTTCTCTTTAAGCACAATACTGTCTACGTATAAAAAGTCGCGGGCAAATGGTAGTCGTTATTATTAATCATTAGTACTTATTTCGACTGCCTCGTAGTCTCGCGGCACAGGTATGTGCCGTGCGATCTGTAGGTCCTGGGTTCGATACCCGGGTCAGGCAAAGTGTTATATACAGCAATAGGCTCGCCCCCTATTACGTGGGACTGATACATACCTAGCGAAATGTGGGTGCGGAAATGCACCTCTGTCCACCCTTTCGGGGAATACAGGCGTGAGGTTATGTATGTACCTATGTAGTACTTATCTGTAATGTAAATACTTATAGCGTTAATTAATTTCTACAAAGTCGGCCTCTAATTACAGTCTAGTAATTTTGAGGCGACTGCCTCGTGGTCTCGCGGTACAAGTATGTGCCGTGCGATCTAGAGGTCCTGGGTTCGATTCCCGGGTCGGGCAAAGTGTTATTGGGTTTTTCCATTAGGAAATTCTCAGTAACAGCACGGAGTCTGGAAATGTGCCCGAAAAACGGCAATAGGCTCGCCCCCTATTACGTGGGACTGATACCTACATATCTGGCGAAATGTGGGTGCAGAAATGCACCTCTGCCTACCCCTTCGGGGAATACAGGCGTGAGTTTATGTATGTATGTAATTTTGAGGCTTCCCACATAATAAGCTTAAGATAATAATTGATAGTAATTTTTCCAAGATATGAATATAATTAATCACAGACTCGTGGTAATTACCAACTCGGCTCGAACCTAAGTAACGAAAGTGTATTTGCTGTATCAATAATGTGTGGAGTGTTTTTTTGAGCTCAAATGGTTTCTCCTTTTCTTTTACGAGAGGAAAGTGCCTAAAGCTCCTTTTTAGGTACCTCGGGGGAGGCCGAAAAGGGTATGTCGGGGTCACCGGCCTTCTCACTCATCGCGTCGAACTATTTTTCGCTTGGCTGAGTTGGGTCCCTAACCAAAATCCTACGCCGGCATACCGACTAAAACCTGTCGATGGCCGTGTTGCGTATTTCGGGCGGTACGGTAAATACAAGGCGAACGCCCTTAATTGTTTCCCGTTGCCGCCCAGCGCTCTGACCAAATGTGGACTCCTCTACGATAAAGGGATTTCATATATCCCCCACTTGGCCCTATTTTGGACGCTCACATGGTCTGAGCGTCCGCGACAAACACGAGGCCATGCGCTCTGCCGCACATCTCGGAATTGTACATGTCAAATATCAGCCAGGGCGGTTATTTTAAAAAGACGCAGAACCGTTGACCTTTGTTTGGTCATCGGCTCTGCTTTACTACATTACGCCTAATACTTATTATGCGGCAATATTTAGCTTGTAACTATGATTGCTATTTGTAATTAGATTTATTGCAAACTATGGGAAATATAATCAAAGCGAAATAAGCAAACACAACCACAAACAACAAATAATTTTTAATAAAACCAACAGTGGTTCTACTCACAATGTTTCCTTCGCAATACCAGCGGCGAGAGAGCGCTCCACGCGCAACATATAAAGGCGACTTTATAAAGGTTCGGTCGCCCCTCCATTGGCGAACGTCATCAGCAAAGTATTTTAACAACCAATTGATAATGTCGCAAATCATGATAATTAATTTAAATATTTTTAAACCTTATTTTTTTATATTTCAGTGTCCTAAAGTTATGAAATATTGATTAGAATTATTTCAGATTTATTTCAACAAACAAGTGTCAACATAAATACTAATAAAATAAAAAGATTATTTAATTACGTTAGTGAGACATCTCTAAATTACTATATTGAATAAACAGATTTTTGGTGATATTTAAATTAACCAATGAATGGTAATTAAATATTTCTAAAGTTAACTTAAATATTAGTTTAATAATCTTCGCGGCGACATACAACTCTTGTAAGGGCGTACCTCCCCCGTAGTACGACTAACAACCGCGATAACCTTATTAGCTGCCTCTTACGACAGGCAGGGGATGCCGTGGCGGTATTCTTACGCCCCTAACCATAGGGTGGACATGTTTTCTCCTTCCTATTATCCTGGGTATTTTAAGTGTAGTAGGGAAAAGCATCAGAATATTCCGCCATAAGTTACCTTAGCTACATGGTTGTCGAGAAATAGGATTCTATCAATTGATGCTCAGTTTCGACGTGTTCTAGAGTAATTTGTCAAAAACGATAACCCTATTTAATCTATTACTAAATATAAAAAAAAAAAACATCCCATGCAAACAGCTCAGCTGGTTAGTCTTTAACAAGTCATGTATAAACAAAATAATTTTCATAAAACAGAATTTCCGAATAGCATGGAAGCCACACAAGTACACTAATTGCTGAAGACTTATTCAGAAAGGGGGTTACATTTGAAAAGGCCCGTCCGAATCACTCGTAAATTGTAAGTTAACTACATGTTACATTTGGAATGAATACTACATCCATTAGTGTTACCTATTCAGCGGCTATTTTTCTATCTGAGTCTCGTTAAGTAGTGTCCAGCCCTTCAGGTTCACCATACGAGACTAACTTTTATCCTACTTTACATAGAGTGCTCAAAATCTTTATAGAAAATTGTGGTGCTTCTGTATTGGCCCCAATATTTTTTAAACTATTTATTTTAGAAATCTTCTTTTCTAGTCCTTACAAGCCTAAAACTTTTCCATAAAAATTGTATATGCATGTAAATAGTATAGGTGTAGTACCAATAGGCATTAGTTACGCAGAAGATGTTTACAGATGCTGGGACTTTACTGAAAAATCGATGCTAGCATACCGACTGAATCTATCGCTAGACGTAAAACGCACCATATATTTTTCTGGAGAACGATAGTACCATGACAAAATTTCAAGACTTTCCAAATGTCACAATAAACCGTCAAGCTTTCCATTAATTAGTCATCTACGCTTCAACTATGGCATTTAACACATTTGCAGACGCCCCTTTTTATTCCAAAATGCGCCGTTTTTTTTTATGGGAAAGGAGGCAAACGAGCTAGTGAGCCACCTGATGTTAAGTGGTCAACACCACCCATGGACACTCACAATACCACAAGTGACAATTGTCCAAGCACGCATTGGCCATTGGAATCGACCGGGGGTAGGGGGGACGGAGGCGCGGGGCGCAGGGGCGCCCGCGCATCGACGGCCATTTCACTCTCAATATTTTACTGCTACCGATAACACCACTGTCGCGTCTATTTTCTAGTTATTCAAATATACCAGTTGTAAATATACAGTCCACTCTCATTTATATTAACGTCCCAAACACAATGGTGACCCTTTTAATTACTTTTTACGAGAAGCAAATACACTGGACGGGTCGTACACTAAGGCCGTGCCAACAAATACAACCAAATTATATAATTCGATGTAATCATAGTATAATTCGCGTATGTCGTAATATCTGACCTCTTGTTTACAACTAACTCCAAAAAGGAAGTTTATCTACGAAACAGGGTCCTCGGAAGCGCTGAAATTAAAGTGCAGCCTTTGTGACGCAAGTTTGAGTATTTGCGATAACTTCGCGCGTGACGTCACGGGAGCGTCATCTCTGGCTTAGGACGAGACTGCGCAAATTGCTCCAACAAAGCTGCATTGCGAAACACTGTAAATTTGGCTGGATAGGTTCACTACAAGCTAATTTGTGTAGGTATATTTATGTGTATTAGATTAATGAAACAGAAGCGACGTTGTAGTGACGGCCTCGAGGTTTAAGGTTGACTTTTCGAAGTTATGTAGGTATGTATTCATAATGAATGAAAGCGCTGTGAAAAAACCTGCACACCTAAAGGATCTTAAGACAATTAGTTATAGTTGTATTCCGCCAACCCGTAATTAGCCAGCATGGTGGACTAAGGCCTTAACCCTCTATGTTGTAGAGGAAGCCCGTGCCCGGCAGTGGGGCGTACATAGATGGGCTGACGATGAAACGAAAGCGAGAATTATCATCTAAGAAGACTAACATTATTATGTTGAGTGAGGAGGTATGAAAAAGTATCAACCCTTGGTGCTCTGTTTGGATGGCGTTGTATCTATTACAAGGAGTGCTTTAGTCAAATGTCCATGTTAGTATAACAATGAAATTATGATCGAAATTATCGTTTATTTATCATGTAGGCATAACTGTACATCAGTATCTCTGACTGCCACAAGACGGGTCTTAAGCCTCCCAAAAGACTTCTAAAGCAGCCTATCTTTAATTTTTTTTTTTTTTTATACTGGCACGGCAAAGTGACCCCATTGCACCTGATGGTAAGCGTAATGGGGTCCAGAAAAAGTGCCGACCAGCGAGAGATGATCTCCCGTTGGTCGACACAATCATGCCGGCCAAATACTTCTTCACCTTGTGAAGAAGTTTGGGGGACTAATGCCATGGTGATCAAAGGACCGACCGCGACAAACCGGCCAAAAAATGCCGGCACGGTCATCCTTTCACCATGACTGAAGCCCCCCGGAAAAATATAAAACTTTCTTTGTTTTCTTTTTTAATAGCTAAGTTTCTTTATATTATTTTGCATATATACATATATACAAGAAAGTGTTAATAAATAAAATAAATAAAACAAACGGTATATTTCGTCCTTCTATATGGTATATGATATCTATAATATTTAGTTGTTTGTTATATGGTCTATCGGTCAGTTTTAATAAAATAAAGTAAGATGAATACCAGACTCATTTTTAAAGAGACGATATTCTTTCACAAAATGGGAATAGGGTAGTCAAAAAATTCGTCCGTCTGCTGGGCCAAAACTTTAAATTAAAATTTCTAACAAAAAAACTAAATTAACAGTTGCTACAAACAAAACAGCCCCGTGGCGCAGATGGCTAGACACCAGCTTGCGAAACGAGAGGCCGCGGGTTCGATCCCCGCACCGGGACAAATGTTTGTGTGATCCACAAATATTTGTTTCGGGTCTGGCTGTATGTGAGACCGAAAAGTCTCTCGTAGTTTCTGATACCCACGACACAGGACTTGTATCCTAGTGTGGGGTCAGAACTATGTATGTGACTGTTGGATTTTTGGGTGTACTTCTATACTTAAAAGTACGACAAATTACGCGACTTTTTTAAACTAAATAATTAATTTTATTCATTATTTGAACTAAACCTTTATATATCATCCTTACAAATTATTACATTAGACAATGAACTAATTGAGTCAGCTTTTTGACAGTGAGAATAAAAAAAACAAATTGGACTTAGTGGACTCAGAAAATATAATAAAAACCCTGTAGAAATGAAGCGGCAAAATAAATAGTAAAATAGCTGAAAACGCCTTCAGCAATTAGCACAGTTTGTTGTGTATAGAGTAGTGACTGGAAACGACGCTGTATTTTTGTATATTATGCATATACGAGTATTAATTTTATGGGCTTTTTGTGTATAACTCATAGCAGTACTGAGTCTGGAAATGGGCTCGGTAAACGAGAATAGGCTTATGCCCTATATATACATATATGTACAACTGACGAAACATTGACATAGAAATACACCATTGCCAATGCAGTCATTCAGGCAATTTTTTGTTCTTATTGATGTAACAATGTGTGGGAGCATCGTCAGCATAGTCGATGAACTCGAAGTATGCCAAAATTTAGTATATAAGGCAATAAAGGTTTGATATGCACTGAGTCATATATTAGCACGCATCAATACCGGTCGTTTCATTTACGTCGCTACTCTTACCCTACCTACACAAATACAAGTGTATCACAGGTTCACGTACATCGGTGACTCCACGTGAACAGATACACTTACAACGCACGCTAAATCCAAATATGGAAAAACGGATGTCAGTAACATCGACATCGCAGCGCTGAGTGTTTCCAGCAGTCATTCACAGCTCATGATGCAGCTAATGAACGAAATGTGTAAGCTCACCATGGAAGTCGCAGCACTGAAATCAAGCTCATTCAGAAACGGACATCTTCACCATAGACGCAATCGAAGCCTAACGCGCCAAAGATCCCGATCGCGAACAAGAATCACGCCGGAAAGTCCTCAATGGTTATGTAAATATCACTTGCGCTATAAGGATCGAGCTTGGAATTGTGAACAACCGTGCAATTGGAGAAAGCCGTCGGAAAACTAGAATCAGCGTTGACAGAGGCGGTCGTCAGCGCTATTGTACCATCAAACCGCCTATGCGTTACCGACCGAAAAAGTGGGTATCGCTTTTTGGTTGATACTGGCGCTAACATCTCAGCAATACCGAGAAGAAATAACAAATTAAAAACCGACGGCACTTACAAAATATATGCCGCAAACGGCACTCCAATAAAAACATACGGCGACAAAACGCTGACGTTAAATCTGAATTTGAGACGACCGTACCGTTGGACTTTTATCGTCGCTGATATTACACAACCAATACTCGGAGCCGATTTTTTGGAAAAACACAACATTTTGGTCGACATTAGAAACAAGCGTTTGATAGATGGTACGACTGGACTTCAAAGAAACGCAAAGTTGATGAAGTCAAGCACACCAACACTTCGGACCGTTGATTTAACCGAAGATTACGCAGATATTCTAGCAGAATATCCAAATATTTTAAAACCGCTCGACACTCTGTCACCACCAAAACACAACGTGGTTCACCACATTATCACTGAGGGACATCCTGTGTACTCCAAGTCAAGACCTTTGCCGGCCGACAAGTACCTAAAGGTGAAAAAAGAAATAGAGGACATGTTACAGACAGGCATATGCAGGCCTTCCAAGAGTCCTTGGGCTAGTCCACTACTGGTGACAAAGAAGAAAAACGGCGAATTACGACTATGTGGCGACTACAGAAAATTAAACGCCATCACTGTACCGGATAGATATCCGATCCCGAGAGTATTAGATTTCACATACCTATTGCCTGGAGCTACTATATACTCAAAAATTGATCTAAAAAGAGCTTACAACCAAATACCCGTCAAAGATGTTGAAAAAACCGCAGTAATTACCCCGTTCGGTCTATTCGAATTCACTAGAATGCCGTTCGGTTTACGAAACGCGGGCCAAACCTTTGTCCGATTCCTGAACACAGTACTAGCAGGATTAGACTTCATTTTTGTATATATCGATGACATATTAGTGAGGTCATCGTCACCCGGTGAACATAGACAGCATCTACATGAAGTATTTAAGCGACTCAACGAGCACGGCATCACAATAAATCGCGCCAAATGTGTATTTGGACAACCCCAAATAGAATTCCTCGGATATTTGATTACTCCAGAGGGTATCAAACCATTACCTGAAAAGGTTGAAGCAATCAAAAAATACCCGACTCCAACAACGGTGCAAGAGCTACGCAGATTTTTGGGCATGATCAATTTTTACCGCAATAACATACCACAGGCAGCCCGTCATCAAGCTCTTTTGAACAAATATCTCATAGGCTCAAAGAAAAACGACAAAACTAAAATACAATGGACTTCCGAAGCACTAGAAGCATTCGATCAATGTAAAGAAAGTCTAAGCGACGCTGTTACATTGACGTCTCCAGATCCGCATTCTCCATTATCACTCATGACAGATGCTTCGCAAACTTGTATTGGCGCCGTTTTACAACAGTACGAAAACGACACGTGGAAGCCACTTGCATTTTTTTCAAAGGCACTGAGTGAAGCTCAAACTAAATACAGTACATATGATCGAGAATTGCTGGCAGTTTACATGGCTGTAACGCATTTTCAACCTTACATCGAGGGACGAGAATTGATAATATACACCGATCATAAGCCATTATGTCACGCCTTTACTACTAAGCAAGACAGTTCAAGTAAAAGGATATCCCCAAGACGACTACGTCATCTAGAGTTCATAGCACAATTCACGACAAACATACGTCACCTCGCCGGTAATATGAACCCAGTGGCCGATGCACTATCACGAGTCGAACAAATAGATTGCCCCACACCTGTGGATTGGAATGACATAGCAGATTTGCAACGCAGTGACAATGAACTCCCTCAGCTGTTAAATAAAAACAATCTCAGCTGGAAAAGTATCCAGTTACCGGGAACGAGACAATTATGGTGCGAAAATTCAAAAACAAATTCACGACCGTACATACCGAAGTCGCTTCGAAAACAAATATTTGACTCTATGCACAACGTTACGCATCCTGGTGTAAGATCATCAAAGAAAATGATCTCTGAACACTACTTCTGGCCAGGCATGAATACAGACGTAGGAACATGGGCGAAAACATGCGAGTCATGCCAGACAAGTAAAACATACAGGCACAACTCAGCCCCAATTGGAAGTTTCACGCCAACAGCACGTTTAGACCACGTGCACATAGATATCGTCGGTCCATTGCCAGAATCCAATGGAAACAGATACATCGTGTCAATGATCGACAGAGCAACAAGATGGCCTGAAGCCGTACCAGTACCAGAAGTAACAGCAAAAATTGTAGCAGAAGTTCTCCTGAATACCTGGATAGCAAGATTTGGATGCCCAACTACCATTACATCAGACCAAGGACGACAGTTTGAGTCAGACTTATTTATCGCCTTAACCAAAGCACTCGGTATCAAGAAAACCAGAACTACCAGCTATCACCCACAATCAAATGGATTAGTTGAACGCTGGCATAGATCAATGAAAACCGCACTAATTGCGCGTGGTAACACTACTAACTGGTCGAATGAGCTACCCCTAGTCCTATTAGGGTTGCGAAGCGCCTTGCGACTGAAAGAAAACATCAGCCCAGCACAAATGTTATACGGAGCAAATATACGTCTACCTGGTATGTTTATCGAGCCGAAAAAGCAAAATACATCACCAGAAATTTTTACACGGACACTACAAAGGACAATGGCCAATCTAAGCCCGTTTAACAACAGTCACCACGCTACAAACCATAAACCATATATACACCCGGACATGAAAGATTGTGAATACGTATTCGTCAGAACAGATGCTGTAAAGAAGCCCCTAACACCATCATACAAAGGACCCTACAAAGTGTTAGAGAAATACGAAAAATATTTTAAAATACAAATGCCAGAAAAAACATCCATAGTAACAGTGGACAGATTGAAACCTGCTTACATGGTAAATGAAGACAAGGCGAACGAACCTTTGGCACACTTAAAAAGCACATGCAGCAACAACGTCAACGACCGCAACAGTGCTGAGCTCGCGGAAAAGAACAAGGCCACGCTGACGACAACACGTTCGGGTCGCGTCATACGCCCTGTAGTACGATTCGCTATAGAGCCTGATCAGCGGAAAAGCAAGAACCTATAATTAGTTTATTTGTGTCATATACATTTACATTTTTTATTTTATTTTATTTTATTATTATTGTTATACATTTACTTTTTTTTAAAAAAAGGGGGGAACTAATGTGGGAGCATCGTCAGCATAGTCGATGAACTCGAAGTATGCCAAAATTTAGTATATAAGGCAATAAAGGTTTGATATGCACTGAGTCATATATTAGCACGCATCAACACCGGTCGTTTCATTTACCCTACTTACGCAACATTACACGTGTATCACAGATTCACGTACATCGGTGACTCCACGTGAACAGATACACTTACAAATGCTTACACTTAATCACAAGAAAAGTTTTGATTAACTATCAAAATGTGTTCATAATATACATCATCATCATCATCAGCCCATATACGTCCCACTGCTGGGCACGGGCCTTCTCTACCATTGAGAGGGTTTAGGCCTAAGTCCACCACGCTGGCCTAGTGCGGGTTGGCGGACTACACACCTAAGAAATTCCTAAGAACTTTTAGGTGTGCAGGTTTCATCACGATGTTTTCCTTCACCGTTAAAGTACGTGATTATTCATTGTGAATACACACATAACTTCGAAAAGTCAGAGGTGTGTGCCTGGGGTTTGAACCCGCGACCATCGAGATTCTCGACCGCGTGCCTAAACCTCGAGGCCATCACGACTTAAATAATATACATACGCATTACAATTCCCACTTTACTGATCATCATCATCATCAGCCCAAATACATACCTCCTACTATTTGGGAACGGGCCTCCACTACATATGAGAGGAGGTAGTCTTAATATCAGTGGCGGTACTTCCATAGAAACCCAAAATGTACAAGTTAATTTGTAAAGTCTAGTTTATAATTGTTTATTATGTGGTCAAGTTATTCTCATTTATATGTCTAATTGCTTTATTAAATAAATATTTAAAGCTTAAAGATTATTATTCAGAATTTTGAAAGGCTACATGGGCTTACACAGTGTTAATTATTAATTTAATAATAATAATAATACATACACCCAACAGTCACATACATAGTTCTGATCCCACACTAAGATACAAGTCTGGTGTCGTGGGTATCAGAAACTACGAGAGACTTTTCGGTCTCACATACACCCAGACCCGAAACAAATATTTGTGGATCACACAAACATTTGTCTCGGTGCGGGGATCGAACCCGCGGCCTCTCGTTTCGCAAGCTGGTGTCTAGCCAACTGCGCCACGGGGCTGTCATAATTTAATCGTAAAGATTGGCATTATTATCTCAGCCCATCCCATCCTGCTCATGATCTTCATATTAATATTTTACTAGAGCTATTATTAAAACTTTAAACACTTCTAGAAAATGAAAGGTGTTGGCGAAACTCCCTAGTGCCTCATAATTAAGCAACATTAATTTCACGCATTATTTGTCCAGCTCGAGTTCTTGAGGGCTGTTTATAACTCTCTTTTTATAAAGATAGACCGTCTGAAGCTGCTAATGTGTTGAAAATTATCTATGTTGACACATGCTTTGAAACGATGCCAGTTTTGTAAGGTCTAATCGTAGTAAAAATATATAATTTACTATCAAATATCTACTTAAGACTTAAGCAGATTCATTCGAAAATGACCAAGAGCCATCTTTGATGTCCAGATAATGTTGGTTTAAATACATTTTGGTTTAATTGAATTTAACTTAGGAGCAATTCAGAGGTGACCTATCTTAGTGAGGACATCACGTGGTTGATGACGATACTAATATAATAAATGAGAGAGTAACTTTGTATATTTGTTACGCTTTCACAACTAAGCCACTGGACCAATTTGGATAATATTTGGTATGGACATGGAACATTTGGTAAGCGGGGCCCAACCACCAGTAAACCTATAAAAAGATAAAAGGCCTCGCTTGATACTTCTGTTTTTATTGAAAAATTATTTTACTCGGTCCTCTTTCAAAAACCGTCAACAATGACGTCACAATATTTAGCGTCGCATCAATTTTGACAAATTAATCGCGTATCGGAAGCGTTATTGTTCTCTTACGATACCAAAATTGAAGCGTGGAACTTCGTTTAATTTATACGTCGACGTAGTTGAAAATGGATCTTTGTTATTAATTGAAATAATTATTTTTTTCAATATGCTAGCTTGGTAGAAATTTAGTCTCGGAGGCGCATCGGGCGGCTGCGGCAACATTGTGGGTGCTTCTCGCCCACACACCGTGGTCGCCCCATTCGGCAGGAGGATGGCCACCGGGACGGTTTTAGTCGGCATGTCGGCATAGGGATTTTGTTAGAGACCCAGCCCGACACTAACATTTGCGCGGACGTGACGTCGCCGCGCGCCGAGCTGGAAGGCCGGTGACCCCGACATACGCTTCTCGCCCCCCTTCCCGGGGCTGGCGGAAAGTAGAGCTATAACTAGCTTTCCCTTCGAGAAAATAAAAATTTGGCTAGTATACGCCGCATATTTTTCTTTTTTTACGAGAAAAAGCGCCTTAAGCTCCCTGTTAGGTACCTCGGGGGAGGCCGAAAAGGGTATAAAGAACTTTTACTAGGTGTGCAGGTTTTCTCACGATGTTTTCCTTCACCAGTACTTACAATTCATTGTGAATAGGTACACACATAACTTCGAAAAGTCAAAGGTGGTTTAGACACGCGGTAGAGAATCTCGGCGGTCACGGGTTCAAACCCCAGGCACACACCCTTGACTTTAGCAGCTATAATGCTAAAAAAATCAGTTGTCATAAAGTCACCTTTACGTTCACGTCGCAGGTTATTTTTATTATATTTTCAGGGTCACATTACCGAAGGTCGTCCACTGCGGTTCAGTTCATCAACTTAATTGAAAAAGTTATATGAAATGTGACAAACTTTTTTCTAAATGCTATGTGAGTATAATTGATACGCTGGCCGCACTTGAAACTTTTTCTTATTACCATTGTCTGCATGATTGTGATAGCATTCTTCAAAATTTACAGTCTCACGCTTGTATTTAAGAAAGGGTGGGTAGAGATGGATTTTTGCATCAACATTTTTCCATTTTTTTAGGCCCACGTAATAGCAGGCGATCCTGTTGCTGTAATTCAGGTACTTTTCCAGTCTCCGTGCTGTGTAAAAATTGAAATTAGATTTTTCCCTACCCGCGAACTTAACCCAAGACCTCTAGATCACACGGCACATACTTGTGCTGTGAGACCGTGAAGCAGATTTTTTTAAACCCCCCCTGGTGCAACTTTTTTTTTGCTATGACTTTGAAGTCTCTGTGTCCGTTTGCGGTGGCGTAGCTCCTAAACAAATAAATCGATTATGATGCAATTTTTTTCATGAAAGTTGACGTGATCGAGATGGTTCTTAGCTACAATTTGACAGCCCCGTGGCGTAATTGGATACTAGATACCAGTTTGTGAAACGAGAGGCCGCGGTTCCGATCCCCGCACCGAGACAAATGTTTGTGTGACCCGCAAATATTTGTTTTGGACCTGGGTGTTTGTGAGACCGATAAGTTTTTCGTAGTTCCATATTTGTATTTTAGTGTGTGGTCAGAACTATGTATATGGTCGTTGGGTGTCATGATAATATGATGATGATGACGTAAGAAAGGCTGCTGGTGATGATGGCCGTTGGGGGTGTTTATCTTAAATTAATAAATACATACACTCAAAAGTCTTGTGTCGTGGGTATCAGAAACTACGAGAGGCTTTTGTCTTATTTATTGTTTTTATAATTTATGAATAATTTTTGGCTGTCAAAGCCATCAGAAATTTTTGTAAGCTGCGGAAAGATTCTTAGGCATCTAGGCCTTACTATTCAGATTGTAAAGTAGACGTTATTATGAAGAGGTCAAGTACAATCAACTCTATTGAATATGTATACCGTATTGGTTCAATGATATCCGATTCGCCTTTGTCTAATCGTTTGTCCTACCGGAGGTGACATTGACTTAGTGACAAATGCGAATAAATTTGTAAATGATTCAGGCGAAGACGTTATATACTGAAGAAGTTATTTTAGTTGTAATTTAAATTGAAACATATTGATTTTAAAAATACTATATATGGACTATGGACGTGAAAACACAAATTCTCAACGCCTCAACCTCCTAAGACGAAGACAGGTGTATTTCTCTACCCCGCTTTTTGCCAATTGTGGTTTATGTCACACGTAGTAGGCGGTGGGCCTATTGTCTTTCATCAGCCATGTATACAGTCCCCGTGTTACTAATTAAAACTTTTCCAGAACTAGGAACCGAATCAAAATTCAAATCAAATCAACGAGTAGGCAGTGGGAAAATAATTTTTTATCATACCTTCATCGAAAGTTCGTTTTTCGACCCTGATTTCGTGGACGAAAGTGCCACATTTCCTCCCGATCAAAAGAGTGAAATAAGTAGTGCGCAAGCTCTCAATTTCGTGCGCATGCGTACTGTTTAAATGGCACTACATGTCATAATAGTATTATTATCGCCTTCGGCTCGGGTGGCAATTGACACCCGGGAGAGGATGTCCTACTTTCGTCCCTAGGGGCTATTGCAAAACTAATGCCTACAAATACTTTTTTTTATTAATTTTGGACCTAGTAAAAATCACCAAACTTACTATCACGATGTTTAAAATCATGAATAACTTAAATAATTACTGATTAATAAACTTTGAATAAAGTACTGACATAAGAAACAACAAAAAAAAAGTCTTACAAATTCTTTATTGTCGACATTTAAAAACACCTTATTTTTTGGACCTTGATAAAACAAAACAATTACATCAACCCAACAAACTGTGGAACTCCAACTAATCTGAATTGCAAAACACGCCTATAAAATAGTATAGTTGCTATGTAAATTGCTAATATTTTATTTCAAGTGCAAAGGGCGTGGACGTCTATTGAATATTTTTAGTTCACAGAATAAAGGAGAAAATAAATTTTAAGAAATATTGATCAAAATTTATATTTGATTGGGATACGCCTATGATTTTTGATGAAAAGAAATAAACAATTTTATTTGAAAACATATCGAAATTATGGCGTCGAACAAAGGAGATGAAGTCAAAAAAGATGAATTGAATGATGAGGTGGTGATAAGTGGCATATCAGGGTTATTTCCGAATTCAAACAGTGTTAATGAGTTTATGCAAAATTTGTACAATAAGGTACGTGTATATTCAATTATTTGGTTTGTTGCGCGAGATGCCAAGGGATGTTGCAGGTTCAAATCTTAATAAAAGTCATACACCATTACTTATAATATCATCTTTTATTACTGAGGAATAATAATTAACTATTATTATTTTATTATTAGAATTATTGTTTTAATAAATTTACTTAATATTTCACCTACAAAAAAACAAAGTACATATATATATTTTGTGTTGTTAATAAATGCCTCGTGGTCTCGCGGCACAAGTATGTGCCGTGCGATCTAGAGGTCCTGGGTTCGATTCCCGGGTCGGGCAAAGTGTTATTGGGTTTTTCAATTAGGAAATTCTCAGTAGCAGCACGGAGTCTGGAATTGTGCCCGAAAAACGGCAATAGGCTCGCCCCCTATTACGTGGGACTGATACATACTTGGCGAAAAGTGGGTGCAGAAATGCACCTCTGCCTACCCCTTCGGGAAATACAGACGTGAGTTTATGTATGTATGTATGTCTTGCACTTTTATTACTGAGGAATAATAATTTATTATTATTATTTTATTATTAGAATTATTGTTTTAATAAATTTATTTTATATTTAACCTACAAAAAAACAAGGTACAATTATATATTTTGTGTTGTTAATAAGACTCTTTTTACAATTTGTAAACACCTTCTTTATTTGTTAATGCACTTTTCGACCTGCACATTTATTAAGTGTCAACTGAAACTAAAGCATCCATCTCAGCTGTAGAGGAGGCCCGTGCCCAGCAGTGGGACGTATATAGGCTGATGATGATGATGGTGATGAAAGCATCCACCAAATTTCAGTTACGTAGATATGTTTTACTGGTTCTTATTAATGTTAGGAATTCCACGCAGTGATTTTCGGGCGCGCGGCCTCTAATTTAGACATATATTTAGCCCCATCGGCCTTCAAACTGTCATACTACTGGATTCAGGCCACTCTTAACATGACGTTCTGAAAATCTTCAGGAGATCCATATGACTAGTAGTGGAAATATTATGTTGGAACATGATGTTAATAATGAAATTACCGTAACATATGACACGCTTCTTTCTCAGGTGGACATGGTAACCAGTGATAACTCCAGATGGAACGTAAATGATCCAACTGTACCTAAACATATCGGAAAAGTCGAAGGTTTTGATAAATTTGACGCACAATTTTTCAAGGTCAGTTATCAAGTGGCCTACGTCATAGAACCGATGGCAGGGAAACTTCTAGAGCAGGCTTATGGAGCTATTTTTGATTCAGGTGATTAAATTTTTCTTTTAACGATGACAAGCTCTGTTTTGAAGTGAAATCAATATCATTTACGTAACTTGTTGCGTTTAGACACTTACAAAATGCATAATATGTATGGTCCAAATATTTCTAGAGAATATTTTTAACTGGTTTGAATATTTTTATACTTGAAAGAACCTTGAAAGAAGAAATCTTAGGAATTTCTTAGGTGTGTAGTCCGCCAACCCGCACTAGGCCAGCGTGGTGGACTAAGGCCTAAACCCTCTCAGTTGTAGAGGAGGCCCGTGCCCAACAGTGGGACGTATATGGGCTAATAATGGTGATGATGATACTTGAAAGACTCCACCAGATAATTCACGATTTAAAGCTTTGCTTTTACTCGTAACGCGTCTTGTGGAACACAAAATTAATACTAAATAAATAGTACTCTTTTCGTGGTTTCTTATTCGGAACGATCGAAATGGTGATTGTTGCACCATCAAACTGAGAAATATTTTGCACATACCTATTTTGTGTTTCCAGCTTTCTATGATCTTATTTTTTTTTTTTTTTTTTTTTTTTTATACTGGCACGGCAAAGGGGGTCACCCATTGCACCTGATGGTAAGTGTAATGGAGTCCAGAAAAAGTGCCGACCAGCGAGAGATGATGATCCCCCGTTGGTCGACGCAATCATGCCGGCCGAAAACCTCTTCACCTATCTTGTGAAGAAGTTTGGGCGACTAATACCATGGTGAACAAAGGACCGACCGCGAGAAACCGGCCAAAAAATGCCAGCACGGTCATCCTTTCACCATGATTGAAGCCCCCCCGAAAACCGGATATACACTGACTGATCCCGGAACGCGGCACACTTGCATGTGCCACTATGGCGGGTTTTACGCCCTGTGTACGGTGGTCGCTATCCGGGCGGATACGAATATCCTACTACTACCTATATTTATCTTTACTCATTTAAGGATAATGTGAAGACAAGATCGCTATGTTTTTTCTATGAAATTGTCGTCTCTTTCTACTTTATACTTATTATCTAACAGTGTTACTTTGTTTTGTTTGTTGGTTTCACTTTGCTGCACTCTCCTACCACGAAGAGACAATCAAATTGACCTCACACCTGTACCGAGGATATTATTTTCAGGCACCAGCATGGCTTCCCTCAAAGGAAAGAAAGTCGGTGTATTTATTGGTTCAACATTTGCTGATACTAGTTCAAACATTATGTTTGATATTAATAAATGTGGTAACTGTGTTGTTAATGGGTAAGTAAGACTTTTAATTAAACCAATAGGATCTACTGTAACTCCTCTGTATAAAACATATATGTAACAGTATAGGACTTGAACCCTTTCTATACAATCCAACTAAATGTAACATTTAGTCCGAGTACGAAAAAAGGGCAAATGTTAAATACATGCTTGAACAAAACCTTACTTCATGTATTGTTGTAGTTTTGAACTATGGATTTTAACGATATTAATAACCAATTCTACGCATTAGGTCCAGCAAATCTATGTTCGCGAATCGCATCTCTTATTGGTTGGATGGGAGTGGACCTTCATTTTGTCTGGATTACTCCTGCGCCGGTTCTGCAGCATGTCTCGAGATAGCCTACAGAAGAATCAAGGCTGGAGACTGTGACGCAGCTCTCGTTGGCGGGTGTAACTACTGTTTATATCCTAATGTTTTGAAAAATATGCGTTGGTAAATACCATTTTTAGACAGTCTTTTTGATAAATAACCAAAAACAACCAACCAACAACAGTAGTGATGGCCTCGAGGCTTAGGCGAACGGTCGAGAATCTCAGCGGTCGCGGGTTCAAACCCCAGGCACACACCTCTGACTTTTCGAAGTTATGTTATTCACAATGATTCACTTACTTTAACGGTGAAGGAAAAGATCGTGATGAAACCTATATGCCTAAAAATTCTTAGGAAATTCTTAGGTGTGTAGTCCGACCACCCGCATTAGGCCAGCGTGGTGGACTAAGGCCTAAACCCCCTGAGTTGTAGAGGAGGCCCGTGTCCAGCAGTGGGACGTATATGGGCTGATGATGATGATGATGATGAATTATCTTCTACAGTAAAAAGTAGTCTGTTAGTTTCCTGCATTTTATTTCAAGCGTATAAATCGACGTTTCTTATAAATCTCATCTCTCCGTCTCAAAGGATGATAAAATATACACTTATATTAATATAATCATCACACGTAATTCCATATTAGTTAGTGCATAGGATAGTCAGTTACTAATTAAGTTTCAATAGCGCAAATAAAACTAGCAAGGAATTTACTTGACTCGTAGAATACTTAATCCATAACCTTTCAAAATGAATTATTCAAATAGTTATGTAGCAAGGAGTTTAAAGTGTTTTAATTTTGTGTGGTTTAAAGCATTTGTTATTTCAACAGCGCCGGTCTTCTGTGTTTGGATGGAAAAACTAAATGTTTCGATAAAAATGCGGATGGATACGTGAGATCTGATGCAGTTGGCATGCTCTTTCTGCAAAAAGCAAAAGATGCTAAAAGGTATTATTAAACATTGCTATCAATGACTTACATTTATTTCCATAGGTTGTTATTGCACGCTTGATAGCGGCTCATATATCGCTTACATAAAGAAACACGCAATGTGGCACTTTAAAGCCTGTGTTTCGAACATAAATGCTAATGATTGTTTCTTTGCACTTACCATCAGCGTGACTGTAGGGAGGCATCATGGGCTGTATAATATTATTTGAATGACAAAAGTAAAACTAAAAATAAATATAAAAATAAATATTTGTAATAAATTCTCTTTGTACGTATTGCTAAGTTTCAAGGCGCTTATTATTAAATCGCCGAGTTTTCGAAGCGCAGCTTGAAAAATATAACACAATTATTAATAAATTAAACAATTTCAACAGGATATACGCCGAAGTTTGTCATGTCAGTGGCCAGTATAAGATGAGACCTGACGCAGCATTCTTACCGCTACGTGAATCAGAGGATATACAAGAATTTTTAGATTTTTTTTACGAAGAAGCCAATGTCGATCCTAAAGATGTGGATTACGTTGAGGCCAATGGAGCTGGTATGTATACACAATAAATTACAATTACACAATTACAATAAATTATAATGATTTCGTTTTAATATTTGCTAAGAACGCCAGTTCATTATGAATCTATACTAATATATAAAGCTGAAGAGTTTGTTTGTTTGTTTGTTTGGTTGAACGCGCTAGTCTCAGGAACTACTGGTCCGATTTGATTAATTCTTTCAGCATTAGAAAGCCCATTTATCGAGGAAGGCTATAGGCTATATAACATCACGCTACGGCCAATAGGAGCGGAACACCAATAAATAATGTTTCAAAATCGGGGGTATTTTTTTCCTTTTGAGAACTTCCGCTGCGTGCGCTGCGGAAACGGTTAAAGTTTCGCTAAAATAATGTATGACAGAATTTTTCCCCTTTAAAAGTTCTAAAAAAAAGTCCGCGACAGCATATGTCTATCTTTTAAGGTCGGCTCACTATAACCTTTTTTATGCTAACCAAATTTATTCTAAAATAAAGCATTATTTGTGAAGGTGTTTTCATAAAGATTATATTAATCCTTATCCAAATAAATAATGTGGAGTAAAATAGAATACTATTTTCTTTCTGCAACCAACCCTGTAGTCTAAGCGGACGGAGTCGCGAGCAAAAGCTTGTCTTAAATATAATGTATTTTTTCGTAAAATTATTAAAATGAAAATCAATGCTTCAGCAAAAAAAACAGTGTATTAACGTTTTTAGGCCTGAACTCATTTCTGCATTTGGATCAGAGAAATGTTTTATAGAACCTAATTTACCAAGTTTATAACGAAGAGTTTACTAAAGAACGAACAAATTCAACGAACCTTACCCATAATCATAAGTTTTATTTAATTTAACCGATGATATGCAAACATAATGGCGTCGATGACGTCAAATCAGTGTTTCACTCTCGACATCATCTCCATAAACTGTTTCATATTTGCAGCAATCGCAAAGGCAGATCTGAATGAAATGGATGCAATCAGCAAAGTTTTTGCCAAGGATAAAGTGATTAAAATTGGCAGTGTGAAATCAAATATGGGGAACAGCGAGCCGGCTTCTGGCGTATCCGCAATAACCAAGGTAATTGTATTTACGAAGTTACCAGGAACAATTAAAAGTATTTTTACAGAAAACATTTATGAAAAAAAGACGACCGCGTCATGATAAAATAAGTAAATTTAAATAAAAAATATGTTTTAATTGTAAATGTGTGTTTACTACAATCTAAATAATTGAAAGGGACTTGAAATCTGTTTTCTGTCCAACTAATTAATAATTTCAAAGCTAATCAGCCGATTATTTGTTGCTTACAATTTTTTAAATTTCTTCAATCAGTGTCCTAGTAGTTATTCCTTGTACTCTCAAATGCAGTGGCGGTACTTCCATAGAAGCCCAAAAGCCCAGTTTGCCTTTATAAATTCCGAACAAGAATTTTGAAGCTTTAAACCTTTATTTAACGAAAACAATTTGTTAAATAAAGACCCCACAATAAGCAAATATAAACTAGACATTACACAATTAACATTTTACGCTTTTAGGCTTCTATGGAAGTACCGCCACTGCTCAAATGTAATGTATTTTGGTATCCACAAATTAAAAATACATATTTTTTTATTTGTAGCTGTGTTTGGCTTACCACCAAGGGAAGCTGCCAGGAAACCTACACTATTCTGTGCCTCATGACGATATTCCTGCTGTACAAGATAAAAGAATACAAGTGGTGACAGAAAATGAGGAATTTAGCAGAGGCCTTACCGCAGTTAACAATTTCTCTTTCACAGGGGCCAACTATCACGTTCTTTTGAAAGGCCACTATAAGAAGAAGGTACTCATTTAATATGTTTTTAAAGCGTATTCGTGAAACCAATGTACGTAGACCATAGCTAGAACAGTTCTTTAAGATTTATGAATTCTACTTGGTTTAGCCAAGGGCAATTATAAGTTTCGAGTTAGACATCAAAAACGCTTATGGCTTTTCAAAGATATTAATCATCAGCCCAAATACGTCCCACTGCTGGGCACGGGCCTCCTTTATAACTGAGAGACTTTAGGCCTTAGTCCACCACGCTGGCCTAGTGCGGGTTGGCAGACTACACACCTAAGAAAATCCTAAGAACTTTTAGGCGTGCAGGTTTTATCACGATGTTTTTCTTCACCGTTAAAGCATATGATAATTTATTGTGAATACACACATTACTTCGAAAAGTCAGAGGTGTGTGCATGGGGTTTGAACCTGCGACCGCCGAAATTCTCGACCGCGCGCCTAAACCTCGAGGCCATCACTGCCACTTCGAGGCCATCACTGCCACTTCCAAGATATGCCCGTCACTAAAACACTCATCAAAGTAAGTGATGGCCTCAATGTATAGGTAGGCGCGTTCACCAAGACACCATCTCAATATTAATGACTTCTAGTCGCAAGCACAAGTCTCTGAGTTCTTAAGATCTTCTGAGTCGAAGCATTGTTTGTATTCATAACGCATTTTAATAATCAACCTATATTGATGAACTGCCCATGTCAGAAATACCTAATATTTTTTATGGCTGCTTTCTCTTACGATGTTTTACTTCACCATTTAAGTATGTGTTTATTCATTTTGAATACACACATAACTTCGAAAAGTCAGAAGTGGGTGTGCCTGGGGTTTGATGCCGCCATGAATTTGACTCGGTCGTGCGTCCAAACCTCGATGCGATCACGAATTTGCTTGTTTACGGTAAACATCTTAAGAAAACCTATGTAAGTCCGATGAACTATGTCCAATAAGTCCGTTGTTCTGTTATCAAACCGGGAAAAGGTTGAACAAATTTCCCGTTAATTCGCTGTGATACAGATTCGTAGAACACACAATCATGGATTGAATATATTATGACTCAGTTATGCTTTGTTTACTCATTTTTTCTTACATCAATGTTATTTTTCGTTTAAGCCTTTAATTCGTATTTAAGCTTTATAAGGACCTAGAGCGGTACATCAACGTATTTACTATATTCAAAGTGTTTATGGCAGCAACGCGGAAATCGTTGAAAGTGTTTTCTATACTTATTACCGGTTCTTTTATTTTCTTTCAAATAGGCGGAATTGTAATTTTGTTTCAAATAATAACCGACTAGGTTTAAGTATCACATGGTAAGAGGGGAGTCTGCTACTAATTTTGGCGTACATTTCTAAACTTCGAGATGCTACTGAGAATTACTCGATAAAAAAAAAACAATAACAGTTTGCCCGTCACGGGAATCTATCCCAATTCCCAAGACATTTATACCACACACCGCAAACTCATGTCCAAAAAAAGTAAATTTCACATAACCCTCATATCTGATGCATGCGAAAATTACATCGTAAATTACTTATTTTTAGGATCCTAAGAAGTACCAATGCGAAATTCCTCAACTAATCCTCGCTTCAGGTAGGCAGGAAGAATGTGCCGGCAAGATTTTTAATCTTTTGAAGAGTCAAGAAATGGATTTAGAACAAATTGCGTTGCTTCGTAATATTTTTAATGACGACATACCGGGACATACTGCGAGAGGGTATGCCATACTTGGTAAATATCTTCTTTACTATTTTATACCTTTGTAAGAGTTTCGAATCCACCCACTTTTTACCTTAAATGTTTTTAAAAAAAAAACGAAACGAACAACAACACGAACAACAAGAACTTTAAAAAATGTTAAACATTGATGTGCATTAGCATCGCAGCAAGACTATTTCATTTCAACTTTATACTTTTGGGACTTTGCGATCTAGAGGTCCTGGTTTCGATTCCCGGGTCGGGCAAAGTGTCATTGGGTTTTTCCATTAGGAAATTCTCAGAAGCAGCACGGAGCCTGGAATTGTGCCCGAAAAACGGCAATAGGCTCGCCCCCTATTACGTGGGACTGATACATACCTGACGAAATGTGGGTGCAGAAATGCACCTCTGCCTACCCCTTCGGGGAATACAGGCGTGAGAGGTTATGTATGTATATAGAATAAATATACTTTTTATGTACTAGGTATAAAAATATTTCAAAAGTGACTTTTGCTGATATATAGGTATTTTTATTCTTTAAAATTAACTTTATATTTGTTGATTTAAAATGATATGATTTTTAACCAAGAGCAACATATATTTCATACGTGGTAACGGAGTTTTGGGCCAGGATGAGAAAAAGATTCAAAAGAATTCCGATTTGGCAGTGACGAATCTAAAGATTAGCATTCATATTATAGGAGCTGACGGGTAAAAAGTGGGGACCTTTGCACAAACAGCTAGCCGTGTATGAATTGCTGATATGATTAATCATCATCATCAACAACCTTTGTCACGTCCACTGCTGGACATAGGCCTCTCTTATGGCACGCCACTCATCCAACCGCTGCCAGCCACCTTGCGGATATCGTCGCCCCACCTAGCCAGAGGGCGTCCTACACTACGTTTTCCGAGCCGTGGTCTCCACTCCAGAACACGTTTTCCCCAACGGTTATCTGTTCTTATGATAATAATGATACTCCGTAAATGTCGCAAAGACAATTCAAGATTTTTTTAAGTCTTTATGTCTTATTTCAGACACAAATGAGAAGAACGAAACAATCTGTATGTCAGAAAGCGTTGACTATTACCCTGGTGTAAAACGGCCCGTATGGTTCGTGTATAGCGGTATGGGATCACAATGGGCTGGTATGGGAGCTGATTTGATGCGGATACCAATCTTTGCAGAAGCTATATATAAGTAAGTTGGGTCTATCCTGCTCGTCTAGACTGCCTCGTGGTCTCGCGGTACAAGTATGTGCCGTGCGATCTAGAGGTCCTGGGTTCGATTCCCGGGTCGGGCAAAGTGTTATTGGGTTTTTCCATTAGGAAATTCTCAGTAACAGCACGGAGTCTGGAAATGTGCCCGAAAAACGGCAATAGGCTCGCCCCCTATTACGTGGGACTGATACATAATTGGCGAAATGTGGGTGCAGAAATGCACTTGCCTACCCCTTCGGGGAATACAGGCGTGAGTTTATGTATGTATGTATGTATGGGTCTATCCAAAAAAGGAGTTAGTTACAAATCGTTTACATCTGTATTACTATTCCATTTGCCCATAAATGTGGATACGACACAACTCCTTATACATGATTCAGTCTAGTAGAAAAATTCCGTTGCTCGCTAAGTGACCTAGAACTTTTTTTGAGACATGGGTCCATAAAAACCACGTATTAGTGACGTAGGTCATCACTATTAATACAAAATGATTAAATTCTTTATATGTCAGTTACTTATGTACTTATATCTCTTAGTAAATTGGAAAATAATTTTAAATCATATCATCCATCAGCCATAGGAAGTCCACTGATGAACATAGGCCTTTCCCAATGACTTCCACAGGGACCTATCAGAGACAGCCTGCATCGAACGACGTCCAGCGACCTTTACCTTTACCTTTAAAAATCATATACTAAAACAAAATTTAACTAACGAACTGAATATAACCGTAACCAACGAACAGTAAAAACAATTTACATTTTATTTAAGAAGATGTTTTGCATTTGTTTTATCTTAGTTAAGCTGCTTATAGTTTTCGCTACATTAACTCGATTTTCATGAGTGAAAAATGGTTTTTGTATTACATTTGCGTTATGTTTTAATATTTTTCATGTCAATGCTCTGAAGTAAATTATGTTTTCATCTGCCCATATCATCATCATCAGCCCATATACATACGTCCCACTGCTGGGCACGGGCCTCCTCTACAACTGAGAGGGTTTAGGCCTTAGTCCACCACGCTGGCCTAGTGCCCATATACATTGTTATTATATATTCAGCAAGTGCTTCTTTTATGACCTACTTGTCTTTAGTCCATAGTCTACCACAACGGTGTGATTCTTGTCGATAATTTTTATTAAAATTCAAAATTCTTGAATATGCCTTCACTCACATTCTTTTTAACTTCATTCAATCCCTAAAAATGAGGTATAAGTATATTCGATTTAAATCCCATTTTTTAAGATTATACCAGGCAGGCCGAAAAGACGTGTCGCTAAATATAGTTTATAATCCACTAGATATGAACTTGATCACGTTCGTCCATCATTCAAAACCAATTGGATGGCTACACGTGTCTAAGCATATTTCGAATGTGTTACGAGGTTTTGTAAATCAAATACTTTGTGTGATTTTGTTTGTTAATAATTCAAATTAACAATGCTCAATTTTAATTTTAGGTATTCTAACTATAATTACATTAGTGTGGTTTTACCAAATAACAAAACAAAAACATGGCATTATAACAATTACGCCAATAAGTTATTGTGTAATTTTTTTGAAGATATATTTTCACAAATTTTATGATCATCTATTGCCTCATGTGTTTGCGGCCCTAGTGAGTGCCATTCGATCTAGTGACCCCGGTTTCGATTCTCGGGTGGGACAAAATGTTATTGGGTTTTGCCATCAAGCATTTCTTAGTAGAAGCACAGAGTCTGGAAATGAGCTCAAAAAAGGCAATAAGCAAACGACAATCCAATTGGCAGAACATGGATGCAAAACTTAACCTCTACATACCCCTTTGGGATCACAGGCGTAAATAAAATTACAATAACATTTGCAGATGTAGTAAAGTTCTAGAGCCAAAAGGCATAGACCTATTAAAGGTTGTGTCATGCACACAGAGCAGTATGTTTGACAACATTATCAATGGATTCGTTGGCATCGGAGCTATACAAATTGGCCTTACCGATGTGCTGAAGGCCCTTGGGATTGTTCCTGATTATATTATAGGTAAGATATAATCAAATCGTTCTTCTCCATGTGTCAGTTTCGTAAGAGTTAATTTTTCGTGGAAGGGTCGTTAGCCCCTCGCACAACCCCCAATATGCCGGAGGACCACATCCTACTTTGGTCAGCGAGTCCATCGGACTTAGGACTTATCGATAGCTAGCTAGGCTATACCATTGACCTTTCCTCCATCCGCCACCCGGGGGCGCTGCCGTACGCCGTGACGCCCAGCGCGGGGTATATGGTGTCTCTTGGTGTCGGAGGCCAGGACTCATTTTGGGTCGTTGCGCCTAAATAAGAAGAAAGAAGATAAGGTATAATCAACAGCCCACAACAGTTTGACAGCCCCGTGGCGCAGTTGGCTAGATACCAGCTTGCGAAACGAGAGGCGGCGGGTTCGATCCCCGCACCGACACAAATGTTTGTGTTATCCACAAATATTTGTTTCGGGTCTGGGTGTTTGAGACCGAAAAGTCTCTCGTAGTTTCTGATACCCACGACACAGGACTTGTATCCTAGTGTGGGGTCAGAACTATGTATGTGACTGTTGGGTGTATTTATTTATTATTAGGTATTTATTAATTCAGTAACAACATGAAGTCTGCAAATTTGCCTAAAAATGGCAACAGGCCCCTTATCTGTGTTTGGGTTCAGATCCACACTATGATAAAACCACAAGAGGCTTATCGGTCTTACTAAAATCCAGACCTGATACTGAAGGAGGCACCTCTGACGCGGGCGCTCCGCACTCTCAACCAGGTTTCAGAAGGTCTAGACATATTTCATTGTACTCTGAGTGAATTCATAAGGATAGCTACATGGACAATTTCGTATAGAAATTAGATATAAAATGTAGTATGTAATACATAGATACATAAACTCACGCCCGTATTCCCCGAAGGGGTAGGCAGAGGTGCATTTCTGCACCCACATTTCGCCAAGTATGTATCGTCCCACGTAATAGGGGGCGAGTCTATTGCCGTTTTTAGGGCACATTTCCAGACTCCGTGCTGTTACCGAGAATTTCTTAATAGAAAAACCCAATAACACTTTGCCCGACCCGGGAATCGAACCCAGGACCTCTAGATCGCACGGCACATACTTGTACCTCGTGGTCTCGAGGCAGTATGTAATATAGGATAATAATCCTGTAAAAGTTGTGTTAATAAGAATTAATATTTAAGAAACAGTTGTATCGGTACGGGGATGGAGCCTGCAGCGTAACGTATCACAATCTTGTGTCTAGTAAACAGCACCAGCCAGTCATCGCAGCCAGTGTGCGATCTTATTGAATCTGTAATCAATTCTTATTCCAGGGCATAGCTTAGGTGAAATGGCTTGCGCTTATCACGATGATACATTTACCGCTGAAGAGCTTATACTAAGCACTTACTGTCGAGGTAAAGTTTGTCTCGACTCGCAACTTATAAAAGGATCGATGGCTGCTATTGGTATCGGATATAAAGCAGTAAGTGAAATAAATTTTCTAAAATATATTTCAGAATTATTATAATTTAATATGGGCTGTCTTTTTATGGAAATCAAATAGTTTTATATTAAAATCTAAAGTGATTACTTCCCTAGTTATTTAAGCAAGCTAGGTTGCTAGCAAGCTAGCTAGGCACGAGCGTTCTCTGCAACTGAGAGGGTTTAGGCCTTAGTCCACCATGCTGATTGGCGGACTACATAGCTAAGAAATTCCTTAGAGCTTTTAGGTGCAGGTTTTCCTCACGATGTTTTCCTTCACCTTTAATGTACGTGACAATTTGTTGCGAATACAGACATAACTTCGAAGAGTTAGAGGTTTGTGCCTGGGGTTTGAACCCGCGATCGCCGAGATTCTCGACCGCGTGCCTAAACCTTGAGGCGATCACTACTTATTGGTTAGCTAGCATACTGGTTGTTTTTAACTCGCAAATTAGACGTAATTATAATTTAAGTTCATGTAGGTAGGTTTAGATAAGAAATTAGCGGTGGGGCCGAGCTTCGCCCGGAGAAATTTTATTTTATTTATAAAAAAAATACTTAATTGCCTTACCGGGTAAAATGATAAAGCATAACAGGTAGATAGACATAGTTATAGTTTTTACCAATATTAGGATGGTTTATACTCCATAAAGTCTCAATCGAAATCATCAGTTACTGTGCTTAACATAAAAATCTGTGTACTCAGATCATGAGCCAGTGTCCACCAGACATTGACGTGGCATGTCACAATAGTCCTGAATCAACCACAATATCAGGCCCCGCTGAGTCTATGAAGAAATTCGTCGGTGAATTAACTGCAAGAGGAATATTTGCGAAGGAGGTGGCATGTGCTAACATTCCTTATCATTCAAGATATTTAAAGGAAGCAGGTATGTGCAAATAAGTAGGTTCATGTTTTGTATTATTAAAACCTAAAAAAAATATATGCGAAAAATGATTATAGAAGAACAAGAAAAAAGTGAATAACTTTACCAATGTTTACTTTCTCATTTGAGCACCGGTAATATTTAAAGATATTCTCGTCGGTTCAAAATAGCATACCAACCAAGACAAAGAAAGGAATCTTAGAATTACAATACACTAATCAGAACGACGAGATATAAATTGTATTTTTACAGGTTCTGCACTCCTAAAGGGTTTGAACGAGATAATCAAAAATCCAAAACCTCGCAGCGAGAGATGGTTATCTACGTCTGTACCACAGCACCAATGGGACGAACCAGCAGCAAAGTACTCGTCTGCTGAATATCACACGAATAATTTGTTGGTATGTTAAGTGATTCACAAAAAAATATCACGTACTTTAACGGTGAAGAAAAACATTGTGATGAAACCTGCATACCTAAAAGTTCTTAGGACTTTTTTAGGTGTGTAGTCCGCCAACCGGCACTAGGCCAGCGTGGTGGATTAAGGTCTAAACCCTCTCAATTGTAGAGAAGGCCCGTGCCCAGCAGTGGGACGTATATGGGCTGATGATGATTTTAGGTGATACCTACTACTATGATTCATAAACAAAAATTGAAAAAATGGGGTTTAAACAGTCGGTCGGATAATATTATGCAGACGTCTTTGTTACCATATCATTGCCGTTATTATTATTAAATTAAGTAATACTTGAAATAGTTTTGTGCTGGCACGGCATAGGGACAACACTACACTTAGTAATATGTGCAATTCTCCCGGTTGCATCGAGTAACGAGATATGAGTGTTTCGATTCTTACGTCTGAAGTGCACCTACAGTTTTAATATTTAATTCACATACTTTTGAGTCACGATAAATTTAAGGGTTCTTAACCAATTTGACATAAGCATAAATTGAATGGACTGCCTCGTGGTCTCGCGGTACAAGTATGTGCCGTGCGATCTAGAGGTCCTGGGTTCGATTCCCGGATCGGGCAAAGTGTTATTGGGTTTTTCCATTAGGAAATTCTCGGTAACAGCACGGAGTCTGGAAATGTGCCCGAAAAACGGCAATAGGCTCGCCCCCTATTACGTGGGACTGATACATACTTGGCGAAATGTGGGTGCAGAAATGCACCTCTGCCTACCTCTTTCGGGGAATACAGGCGTGAGTTTATGTATGTATGTATGTATGCATAAATTGAATGTTTTGATTCCAGCGCCCGGTACTATTTGAGGAAACTATAAGGCTTATTCCAGATAACGCAATAGTTATAGAAATAGCTCCTCATGGTTTGCTACAAGCTATATTGAAGAGATGCCTCACAAATTGCATCCACATACCTCTCACCAAACGAGGGACGAAAGATGGTGTCAAATTCTTGATGGAAGCTATTGGGACGTGAGTCGTTGACTTGGCTTAATTAGTTTACATAAAGGGCAAAGTAAAATTTTATTTTAAGTGAAAAGTTTTACTCTTAAACTCCGCTCTTTTTTTTTCCTCAACGATTATTGAATCTGAGAGCTATATCCTTACGCATTCATTTTGCTTTTACATATTACCATAAGGTAATTTTTATCTCCAATGTGTGTTCGCGAATAAAAATAGCATAAATAAAAATCGTTGAGCATAATACTATATATCGTTGTAACTTCGAGAAAGTCTTCGATCTCACAACATACAGACTGAAATAAATATTTGCTGGTACTGTTGCTATTTTATCCAGTGAACCGATAATAATGAAGAAATATTGACGTCATTTTGCAGAATGTATCAAGCTGGCTTAAATCCAAAATTGGATGCGTTATATCCTAAAATCCATTACCCGGTTTCCACCGAAACTCCACTGCTGTCGCACTTTGTTGAATGGGAACATGGGGAAGATTGGTAAGGTTTCAAAATTTTACTCTATGTTGCATACAATACTTTCGTTTAAAATCTAGATTTTACACTACAACTACAATAAATTAAATAAATAAATAATAATAAATAAATACACACAACAGTCACATACATAGTTCTGACCCCACACTAGGATACAACTCCTGTGTCGCATTTTTTATTTCGTATTTCATTTTAAAGTGGAGATTGATGGTTAGGGCAGACCGATATTAAGTGTGTAAAACATTTGTCTTTCACCGATCGCCACTATTGTCCCTGGGCTGTTGATGTCGAAAATTTAGCCCAAATTTCTTAAAGATACTTACAAGCATACTTTTTATACTTTGTATATACTGGCACAGATTGTTTATTTTAGTACAGAAAAAATAATTCAAATGAATTCGAACCTTTATAAAAGTATTGCAGACATTAATTTACCTATTATTATACTTTAATTCACACCATACTAACGACGTTGGTGAAAAATATTCAAGACCCCATGTTTATTTATTTAACCATGAAGTCTAAATAGATAAAGAAGCAGTGAAATAAAAAGAAAATATTGATTTCAGGCCAGTGAGAACCTTAAATAACTTGGAGAAAGTAACAGCCAGTGCAAGAAATGTTGTCATGTCGGTTTATGACGACGAATATAAATATCTTGAGGGCCACATTAGAGACGGTATGTAGATTTATAGAGCGAGAAATGATTATTCTTTTAAACATTCGTTTTATATGTAAATTATTTTTAGGTGCCAACGTGCTTCCCGAAGCTGCGATTCTGGTGCTAGTATGGGAGACATTAGCAATGTACAATAATATGGAATATAGAGATATCTCAGTAGTTTTTAAAAATATTCACTTTTTGTGTGATGTAGTGATCAGAAAAGAGAGACCTCTAAAACTATCTATAAAAATAAATAGAGGAGATAATAAGTTTGAGGTAAATCTTTATGTAGTTATTGTTTGTTCTAGGATAGCGATGTGAAGTTCGCTAAACAATTAAATTTTCCTGTTATTTCGACTACAGGGGAGGCGGAGACCCCTATATAGACAGCCGTCTATATTTTCGTTAACTATTTTTCTTTCTTTAACGGTGAAGGAAAACATCGTGATGAAACCTGCACACCTAAAACTTCTTAGGAATTTCTTAGGTTCGGACTACACCGCCAACCCGCACTAGGCCAGCGTGGTGGACTAAGGCCTTAACCCTCTCAGTTGTAGAGGAGGCCCGTGCCCAGCAGTGGGGCGAATATAGGCTGATGATGATGATAATTATTTTTCTTTTTTATAAATAATTTGCTGGAATAAATTCCTGAAGGTGGTCTCACCCATGCAAATGCTGATGTATTCATAACTGAAAATCAATAATGGTTCTAGGTATGCCAAGACGATATACTGATAGCTACTGGCGTTGTAAGTGGGGTTAAAGTAATAAAGTTCTACCACGACTTTAGTCATGAAGATAAAGAAGATGAAATAATTTTGGATGCGGACGATATTTATAAAATATTAACATCACGTGGATTTTTGTACGAGTAAGGATATACATATGTAACGATTGCTATTTATGTTTAATTGAACTTGAGATTTATTTGTATTATTATATTATTTGTAGGCAACACTTGTTGACCATTAAAATTAACCCTATAAAATTTATAAAAAAAAAAACACATTTTTTGTTTGATCAGTGGAAAAATCTACAGCATCAAAATATACTATCTAATTTGTTAGGATTATAGAAAAAAAAATAAAGTTTCCTGAAAGTTAGTTTCTAATAAAACGCGTCTGCTTCAGCGGGCAGTTCAAATCGATCCACTCGTCGAGCATCGGATGTGACAAAGCGCGTGTCAAGTGGACAAACGAATGGGTGACGTTCCTGGACTCTCTAATACAACTCAACATTTTAGCGCGGGATTGTGAAGGGATTTCAGTTCCTAAATTCATCCGGACACTATCGATTAGCATGGTGGAGCACGAGATTGCCAGACAAAACTTAGACGATGATTATTGTAATGTCTATGTTAATAAAGTTCAAGGAATAACCAGGTATGTATGATAAGATTTACTCACCGTTCATTATTCATTTAGTTACCATTAAAAGAAAATTTAGTTTTTTTTACCATTGGTGTTTAACTTCTATTTAAGTTTTTTGCATTTCCCCAATCATAAAATAAGCATAATTCGTAGTTTCCAAAAGTTAATTCCTGGAAAAAAATAATCACAACAAGTTTTTTTATAATATAAATTTATTTAATATAAAATGTATCAACGTATTTTAAGTGATTATAATAGATGTTTAAGGTGCGCCGGAGTGGAAATTGATACAATAACTTTTACCGATAAACCCGTATTTGAAAAAGAATGTGACGCTTTGGAAACTCGATCATTCTTCTCGTATGTTTCTATGGATACAGTTGATGTAAGTTTTTATTTTTATCTATGCATTTTGAAGAGTTTCAATTATACCCTGGAATTATAATCAATGTATGATTGCAGGCTCAAAGATTTGTAGCGTCACTGATCTTAGAGTATATATTGAAGTGTTTGTGTAAACTTTAAATTCAAAAATAATTATAATTGATTATACAACTTACCTTAAATACAAATATTAATATAGGATCTGGACGTATGCAAGCCAGAAAAATCTGTTATACTTTGCTATTTCCACTGAATACAAATGGAATGGAACGCGTCATGCTGGGTATATCACTCATCGACAAAGTACCCAACACCAAGATACGCAAAATAACAAAATAAGTTGGTATAGGCAAGCACGTCACACAGCTGAAATGGCAATGGCCAGGACGCCCCGTGGCGCAGTTGGCTAGACACCAGCTTGCGAAACGAGAGGCCGCGGGTTCGATCGCCGCACCGAGACAAATGTTTGTGTGATCCACAAATATTTGTTTCGGGTCTGGGTGTATGTGAGACCGAAAAGTCTCTCGTAGTTTCTGATACCCACGACACAAGACTTGTATCTTAGTGTGGGATCAGAACTATGTATGTGACTGTTGGGTGTAAAAAATAAAAAATAAAAAAAATTGGTGAGGAGGAATGATGGTCTATGGACAAAGGCCAAAACTGAATGGTGGCCTCGGGAAGGTGCAGGAAAACGAGGTAGACCACCAGCTTGATGAACGGATGGCCCATATAACTGGAAGGCTATGGATCCAAGAAGGCTGAGAAAAATGGCGAGCATTGGGGGAGGCCTATGCCCAGCAGTGGGTACGTGTGGGTTGAGATGATGAATGATAATTTCCACTGAAAATGTCTTAAATAGATTGCTGTCAGAATCATCTGTATAACTTTGCCTACGATGTTCTAGTCTTTTTCCAGTCTTAAAGTTAATCTTTATAATTTAAAAAAATAATAAAATTATTCTATTTTAAAATTATAAACTTTATTATAGCTGAACGCCTCGTTGAGTATAATATTACAAATAGTTGCTGAAAACGCTGCCACAAATGAAATCAAAGTTATGGGATTCGGCAATGCCTCAAAAGTGATCATTAGCAAAATAATAGAACTTGCAGATCAAATGCCAATTAAAGTTCAAACAGAACAAGTGACAAAAGATCGTCCCGATTTAAATAATACCACCGCTGAGTACAAAGAACCTAATGAGGCTCGAATTTTTGTTATTGACAAGCTCTTGAGTGATAATGAGGTAAGTATTTCTTTATGACAATTAAACATTAGTCCAAGCGCCGGAGCAAAAAAGTAGGTAAGTTAACCATTTTTGTCCCCTCGTGACGCTGGGGTCGTTCCCTCGCCTGTGTGTGTATTGAAATTTTCGTAGACGCGTCAGTTCTGTTTGGAGCGCTATAATTAGAAACCTATGCGTTATACAAAAAAGATGGCAAATATTATTATCTACAATAATGATTTCTACAATTTTTGTCATACGATGCGCGGTTCGCGAGATATTCGATAAAACGTGTTTTCCAAGATGGCGGCTGAATTAAACCCCCCCCCCCCCGCCGCGCCAACTTGGATTTACATTCAGGGGACACCCTTGAACATATTCCAAAAAATTCAGGTCCCGTACGTTGCAAAAAAAACCCCCGGCGCTTGGCCTACTTATTTAAGAAACAAATGATAATTATAAGCATACACAGTCTTAGTTGAAAATTAAGATATTTTTTATTTATCGGTGTTATAGGAAGTGTGTTATTTAGTATCTACATAAATATGTATATACAAAGCACACATCGTCTTATAATTTATTTGTCAATGTAAAGAACATCTTAAAATTATTCGTTCAACATCTGCTTCCACTTGTACCATCTTTTTTAAATCACTAGAGCAAACAATTCAGTTACTCGTTCTTGTAAACATTGACGAGACAAGATACCAAATATAACGTTTATTGCAAATCAAATTGACATAATATATATTTACTTTCCAGAAATTAAGCGTCCTTACGAAAGTATCGGAAGAATCTTTTATATTGGCAGTGGAACAAAGCGTTCCAAACAACCAACAAAATTTAAAGGACCATTTCAAAGTAATCACGTCGTTTTCGGATGGAAAGCAAATACTAATTTTGCTAAAGAGGGCTCATTTGAAACAGGAGACTGCGTTCATTAGGATCGGTACTGATAATAAATTCTCCTGGGTGCCGCGGGTGTACGGAGAACTGAAGACGACGCGACGTGTGGTTTTAATCTCGGAGCGACAGCCTTATTGTGGCATTTTAGGTAATTGAAACATGAATCTAAGTATATGCCATGTATAATGTGATAAAGTTATTTCATTGCGGCATTAATTAGTCATATTGTGTGTTTTTTGTGTAAACAACTGTGCCATTGGTATGGTGGCAGAAAGATTTGTTGAAAGTTGAAGTTGAAATGTTCTTGGGTTTGTCTGTTATGAAATTCGCAGTTAGCAGTATGAGATTTGGATATGCGTACGATCAAGAACAATGAGCCCGTTATTTCAACGTAGTCTACCTCGTCAATAACAAATGGGTGTGTGTATTCAATTGTTTTGGTAAATAGCAAGCAGCTCTTAGAAGATCAAGTATACATACATACATAAACTCACGCCTGTATTCCCCGAAGGGGTAGGCAGAGGCGCATTTCTGCACCCACATTTCGCCAAGTATGTATCAGTCCCACGTAATAGGGGGCGAGCCTATTGCCGTTTTTTCGGGCACATTTCCAGACTCCGTGCTGTTACCGAGAATTTCCTAATGGAAAAACCCAATAACACTTTGCCCGACCCAGGACCTCTGGATCGCTCGGCACATACTCGTACCGCGAGACCACGAGGCAGTCATCATTAAGTATACATGTACATCTATAAACAAAATTCACGTAATGACATAATAATTGTTCGGATGTGTTTTGTTATACAGGTTTCGTGCAAAATTTAAGGAGGCGTGGTGCGGAGAAACTTTCAGCAATAATTATAGATGACTTTCATGGACCTAGTTTCGACCCAAACAAAAATCTTTATCGAGATCAAATCAATAAAAATTTAGCTATTAATATTCTGAAGAAGGTAATGTTATACAACATACTAGAATAGAATATTGTTGTAAAATATACATACACATACTTATCATGTATATATTTTTAGGGTCAATGGGGATCATACTATTTTAGCACTAGTCCAAAATCAGTCAACCTTCGAAATGCGACACTAACTATAAACAGACCTGGTATCTCAAGTGGACTAATGTGGGCCGAAGCTCCTTCCCCAATTTCTAGGAAAGCATTGGTCCAGGTAATTATTTTTTTCTGACAGTATGATACATTTTCGGATTAAGGCCATGTACCAAAAATTGAAGTGCAAATATATGCCGACTTTTTATACTGGCAGTATCCGCGCTACCAGACCAATAGTGAACGTAGTTAACACCATGCAAAGTTTTGACCGATGATCGAGTACAATTGTCAATACCAGTCGTCATAATTTAGATGGTTTAATCCTTGCAATTTATACACAGGTTCATATGCCACTAATGTTGGTTTTACGCCTTATTATTAATTCATCGCACTTCCATTAAAATTAAGTTATAGAAGACAAGATTTCGCTAGACAAAGGATGCTTAAGAGACTTTAAGTGATGCTTTTATCTCCTGATAAATATGTAAACTGGGCCTACCTGTTAAAACCTAACCATGAAACTGTTTCACTAACAAATGAAAATAATGATAAGAAATGACTATAAAACTAAAGTATATACATATATGTTTATGAAGGTTGCCTTCGCTGGACTTTCCTTAAAAGATATTGAGAAAGCTACAAGCACTGTCAAAATTGAAGACGCTTCTTTTGGAATGGATTACAGCGGTTTTGATTCCAGGTATTCAAAATTTTGCCAGTCAATATTAATTAATGGTACATAAAGTCTTGGACTTTTTTTAGAATGATGGCTTCTTAGCAATTAAGATTTTGTTTTTATTCACCATCTACTTAGTGACGTACTATGAATTTGTTTGTCATAAGTGCTATTTGATTGCCTACGTGACCAAATGAAGCAATTTCATTTCATTTCAACTATGAATTTGTCAAACAAATTATCTCAATGAATAATTACACTGCATAAATAGCTTTTACAAGACGTCTCATAATTTAAAAGCGGTGGAAACATTTGCACAAAGTTCTTGAAAACGTTTAATTACTGACCCAGATTTGTAGTAACTTTAGTTCAGTTTAAAATAATATAATAAATTAAATATATAATAATAAAATCTAGTCGAATCAATTTTAGCAAACGTACTAAAGTTTCCTATACTTTCAACAAATATTCGACTATGTCAATCAATTTTGTACAAATCATGGTAAACCCACAAAGAAACTTAATAGTAAATGCATGTTTACGAGTACTTACTATACTTGGAGTTGGTACATGTTTTACTATAACAACGAAGAATCCATTAAGAATGAGAACATGACGGTTATGACAAACTCACAATTAATTTTAATACTATAAAAACTTAACAAACTTTGTTTATCTTTTAGCGGTGATAGAGTTATGGGCATTGTAAGCCACGGCTCAATAAGCAGTTCTATACAAGCAGATCCTGATTTACTTTGGCCTGTACCTGAAAACTGGAGTTTAGAAGAAGCGGCCACAGTACCACTGCCATTCATGCACGCTTATTATTGTCTAGTAAGTTGAGTATTATATTAATAAATATGTTTTAAATTGCTTTATCTCGTATAAAGGAATCTGTAGATATATGTATTTAATCGAAAAGGAATATGATCCCAAAATTTCCGTTGATTTGATTCGGTCTACATCGATCCAATCCGTTACGAAAGACAAATGTATTAGTAAAAAGCTTTGAAATTTGAAGAAATATGGTGACCAAAAGAATATATTTGAAACGACTATGGTGAGTTCAAATAAATAAATAAATAAATAAATACACCCAACAGTCACATACATAGTTCTGATCCCACACTAAGATACAAGTCTTGTGTCGTGGGTATCAGAAACTACGAGAGACTTTTCGGTCTCACATACACCCAGACCCGAAACAAATATTTGTGGATCACACAAACATTTGTTTCGGTGCGGGGATCGAACCCGCGGCCTCTCGTTTCGCAAGCTGGTGTCTAGCCAACTGCGCCACGGGGCTGTCATGTACATTTAATGAAATATTGTGTGTTCTTCTTTCTGTTTCACAGTGTCTTAAAGTCAAATTATTCAGAGGTCAAACTGTATTGGTGACTGGAGGTGCCGGAGCGTTTGGCCAAGCGATTATAGCGTTATGCATATCAATAGACTGCAACGTCTTTACTACAGTCAGTACTGCGGCGAAAAAGATTTTTTTATTGAAACTGTTTCCCGAATTAGAAGGTATAATTATGAAGTATCTTAGTTTTAATATGTCGGATCAGAATATTAATTATTAGACTTTCTGTGACATAGCTATACATTTTTTATAAAAAGCCTATAGCATTTTTTACTCTAAAGTGTTATTGAATACGGAGTTACTGTTACAATAACGATAATGCATGTGAATATATTTTTTTGTACATTTAGGTTACTAAATTAGCCCGTTACTGAAGTAATCTGTACCTGTTATGGTACGCCGGACTAAAACACTCTCGCAATTTAAAAAACTTGTCAAAGATCACTATCTCCGTAATAACTAGTAGATAACAATATCTTATTTATATATTTATGTATGTATGTATATGTATTTATGTGTGTATATTATGTTTTTCGTGTATGTATGATTTTACCTATATATTTATATATTTTTTTTCTTTTTGTACACACTGCCCTCCAAATTAAATCCCTTCAGGTTGTCCATCCTATGGTTGCCTTGAAAAGATCGCCATGTGCGATAAGGCCGCCATTTGTACCTTTCAATGTATGTTTTTTATGTTTTATAAAGTGTTAAATAAATAAATAAATAAATAATCCGTACACACGAAGCATTTAACAGTTTCTAGACGTTTCCAACATTCTAAACATCTATTGCTATATTAACTCCCCGGAGGCTAATAGCCTGTTAACACAAGTTAATAATATAGTTCATGGCCAAAGCGCTTACACGGACTAAATTTTTTATTCATTGTTCTACAATGCACATTGAATCCGCAATAGTCGACCTTCCTCGTGCCTCGGGGACGTTTCAGTACCGTAACGGAATAGATGGACTGTAAATTGATTTTAAATGCAATACGTGTCTTATACCAAGAACACCTGCACCACGATCTCCCAAAGCATTTACGATACATGGAACTTGGGAATTTGGAAACTAGAATTCTGGATTAGTAATAGTTGCTTGAAATTGGGAATTTCCATAGATATAGAATGCGAACATCATTCACAATTTGATATAATAATAATGTTTAGTGTTTTGTTATGTTTCCATGACATTACCGGCACAGTGTATGCATGGACTAAGACCTAAATCCTCTCAGTTGTAAGGAAGGCTTGGCTCGTGCCCAGCAGTGGGACATATATGGGCTGATGATGATGATGATGATGATGATAATGATGATGATGATATGCATAGGGATAAAAAACCATGTTGGGATGAATCTTTCAGAACCTCAGAACTGGTACTCGTATATCACCGCGCAGAAACGAGAGATATAAAATTTATGAATGGGTTTGGACATGACTGTGTGAATATTATTCATTGATAATTACAGAATGTAACATCGGCTACTCCGGAGATGACTCATTTCACAGCATGGTTGCCTTTTACACAAAGAACAAATTATGTAACTTGGTCATAAATTCTTTTACTGGATCTTTGCGTGAGGTAAATTATAATTTGTAACTTTTTAATTTTACATATTCATGAAAGTCATAATCTGTGCGGTCAGTATGGGCAATATGGACTTAAATTAATAAAATTATGAATTTTTACTTCGAAAAAAAAACATCATTATTTTTGTATTCCAGGTTGCCATGAAATGTGTGGGTGCTTCTGGTTTTTTTTTAGATCTAAGTAAATACGACATAATGGAAAATAAGGACGTTGGCATGGCTTACCTTTTCAATGAAAGGAGCTATAGATCCGTGGATTTCAGTAGCATATTTAGACCGGAAAATAAGGACGACAAACAGGTATATATCGCTTTTTGTTTTTTTACTTGGTTTTACCCACGCCCTTCATCCTCGTTGATGTTTTGCTGTGATAAATATATTTATATAAAAATAGCTTATATTTATATAAAAAAGCATTTAGTTTGAAAGAAAAAACAGAAATAAAAATATGTCGTTTTGTGTTCTTTTACTAATTCATTGTCGTTGCTTTTTATATTTAAATACAATGTTTAAAGTACAATGCATTGTCACTCCGGGATATTAAAGAGCTTCGTGACATCTTAATCCCTTTTGTTTAATGCATTTCAATTAGGATGTCTAATAAATTAAAAGCAAAAATCTTTTAAAAAAAAGCTTTTATTTAAACGCTCTGAAAAAAAGAAAATATTTATTCCTTAAAAATTTAACTATATACTTATAACCTCATTATATATAATTTATATGATCATAAAAGCTTGTCGCGCGATTTGTAAAAATACTGATAGGTAATTAAGCTATTACATACATTGCAAGTTAAATAAAAGCTTTTAAAAATTGTGATTCATTACAGCCCCGTCGCGCAATTGGCTTGACACCAGCTTGCGAAACGAGAGGCCGCGGGTTCGGTCCCTGCTCCGAGACAAATGTTTGTGTGATCCACAAATATTTGTTTCGGGTCTGGGTATTTGTGACACCGAAAAGTCTCTACCAAGTAGTTTCTACCAACGACACAGGACTTGTCCTATCCTAGTGTGGGGTCAGAACTATGTATGTGACTGTTGTGTGTATTTATTATTTTATATATCATAGATGCTACAACAAATATTGGCAGAAGGAATTGTCAAAGGTACTGTAAGACCATTAACAAGAGTGGTATATTCTCCAAATGATGTAGTAAGGGCTTTTAGACTATTGTCTACGAACAGGCATAGAGGCAGGGTTCTTATAAAGATGAGAGATCCGATAACCACAAATCAGGGACTGACTGTTGCACCCAGGTAAGAATTATTTATTTTATAAGATGCTTATATGTAGATTATGATGACGTATGTATATCTCAAGTGAATAGCAGATGCATATTCTACTCCTACATTTTGCTAACCGTGCATTTAGCCCTACGTTTGTATCAGAGAGCGGAGTTTATTGTCTTTTTTCGGGAAATTTACCAGATCATATTGCTACTGATTTTTTTTTAATGAAAAAACTCCATAATTTTAAGCTGACTCGGGATTTCAGTCCGAGAACTTTCGATCTCACGCCACACTCTTATGTATGTCGCTGGAATAATTAAATATTATTAAAACTTACTTTTGTACTATTATTTTCATTAAACTATTCTTGACAAATAACACAATATTAGAGTTTAATGTACTAATATTGTTTACTTACAACAACAATGCATAGATATGTTTGTTTACGAAAAATTTTAATGGAATTAAGAATATGTTTATAATTGTAACCAAAGCTACAAAATCTAGGTGTTTTAATCATATAACCCGTGCTAGTTGGTATACAGTTTATGACGAGGTTAGAATGATGAGCGTCAGTTCATAGTCAAATAGAAATTTTGAGGTACATTGATATCAACTAAATGATTTAATAGACGGAATAGTTGAATATGTACGCTTAAGTCAAGAGGCCTTAGCGTGGACACGACTAAGCGTTATGCTATCGGTCAATGAACCTATAAATGCTAGGCTTAATAATGGTCGACTGCCTCATTAGTCTCACAGCGAGTTTAGGCGTACCAAGGTACTTAAATGCATGCCCATATTGTGTAAATAATCCGAATAATAGACAGCAAATAGTTAAGTGTCAAGGCTGTTGTAGTTTCATAGTAACAAATAAGTTCTTACAATACCTAAACACTGTATATTAATATCATTTTATGTTTTCGTAATCTTGCGGTTGGTCAAATCTGTAGTGAAAAGATTTTCAACCCTTCTGCCTAACCTGACATCAAAATGTGAAGAATTATTTAATGTAACAGCTGGAAATAGATTTCCTTCGTGAGTGGATTTACCGCACATCTTCTCCCTTTGCGTCAGTTTTTTTAACAATATTAATTATTTGAAAAATAAAACTTTCAAATGTGCAGCTAGGCTAATAGCTAATGTACAAATTCATGGAATTTATGAAATACTGACTGTCTAATAAAACCTTTTCTTTCAGAATTGCACTCTCATCCAACGGAGTATTCGTAGTTATCTGTGACGAAACAGACCTCGGTATTGATTTAGTTGATAGACTTGTAAAGCGCGGGGCGAGAAAAATTGTAATACATACGAAAGCCAGACCTGTTTCGGGATATGTCCAGACCAAATTTGCGTAAGGATTATAATGATTATTCAGACTTAAAACAATACATTAAGATAATCTTTTATTTTAATTTGGTTTTAGTTCATGGATGAAACAAGAGGTAAAAATTAAATTAAGTTCAGATAACCTTCAAAGTGAACAAGGTTGTATAAATATGCTTAAAGATGCAACAAAAATTGGCCAAGTTCAAGGTGTATTCATTATTCAAAATAATGAAGATGTCAACAAATCTAATGAAGATGAAGAACAAGAGAGATTTGTAAAGATCTTCAACAAATTTGCTACAGCTGTAGCTAATTTGGATGTTGCTACCAGAAGTTTTTGCAAGGAATTGAGGTTTGTTTAAAAATTCTGAACATACATATAACATTCATCTATATAGTATCTCCGACTAAGGAAAGTTTTAGTCGTATAAATGATGAAATACTAATAAATTTGAGCAATGCATGCATCATATACAGAAGCCACTTCTAGATCCTTGAAAATGAGCACGTGGCATATTAACCCATACCCTAAAAATATAGGAAGATAAATATGACGTATGATGTCAATTTTGTCCTATATATACCTTAGTTCAGTTCTCTATGTTATATTTGTATATTTCACGTTAAATACCCATAGGAGTTAGAGCGATGGCGTGAGCATACAAAATTTTTTTATACCCTTGAATAGCAATTTGATTTACAGTATGTACGATGCATGTACTAAATTATTTTGTTCCACTTTCAGCCATTTTGTGATACTAGCGCGCTGTTCACAAAACGACAGCGAAGAATACGCTGTTTCCATTGCCGAAGGGATATGTCGAGCGAGGAACGACATCGGCTGCCCGGCTTTAGTTTTACGTTACAACGTTTTTCATGACGTAAGAAATCCTTTTACATGTTCTTCATAAATATAAGTGAATACGACCCTTAAACTGGAAAAATGGTCTTTCGCAATATTTTTGGTTTGGAACAAATATGGGCTTAATATACAAAAATGAATACACTCATGCAGGGGTCATCAGAAAGGGATTTTTATAACGTTTCTTGTGTTATATATATTTGTAACGAAATAGTAGTTACCTAGCTTGGTGGAGCCTTTGCCTTAACCCGATGCAAAAATTGTATCAAAATATTTCGAACGCACGCTTCTCACTTACGGTGTGGAATAAACGAGGTAATTTTTAAGAATAAATGAAAAAAATATTGATAAGGTTACATAAGCTTTCTAAGTTTAATTTTCGGTTTAGTTGTAGAAGCTTACTACTAGATGTTTCAACAAAAAATCGATTCCATCACCTCTAATGTAATGCAAAATAATTATTTTTTAATGAATGCTGTTTTCAAAAAATGTTAATAAAAAACTTTTCCAACACTCTAAATACTTCCCGACATGAAAATTTTATGACTGCCTCGTGTTCTCGCGACACAGGCATGTGGCGTGTGATCTAGGAGTCATGAGCTCGATTCCCGTCTCAGGCATAGTGGTATTGGGTTTTTCCATTAGGAAATTCTCAGTAACAGCACGGAGTCTGGAAATGTGCCCGAAATACGGCGATAGACTGGCCCCCTATTAAATGGGACTGATACATACCTGGCGAAATGTAGGTGCAGAAATGCACCTTGGCTTACCCCTTCGGAGAAAAATTCGAAAATATTTATTATAAATTTTATGTAAAACATCTATACCTACTGTAGTTAAACCGAAACCAACGATTTAATCAAACTACCAATAAAAAGGAGTTCTAGAAATATATCATAATATTTACTTCCAAAATATACATTGGAAACGTTCTGCTAACAATCGGTTGAGCCATTGAATGATCAGTGGTTATCGACAGTAATGGATACAACGAATAAATATCTGATTCCTTGCCTTCGTTTCAGTATTTATGAAAAAGTTTCACAAAATATTTTTCGATTATTAAAGTTGAATTATTCATTTATCCAAAAGTAACTGGACATATTTGAATAACATTTAGCATACAGTATACAGTTTGGAATTGGAATACCGAATAATATTTAAATACCGATGATTGACGTGACTTAACTGCTATTTTCAGTTGGTATTAAAAGTAGCTCAATACTCACAAATTTGCTCCAGTATTTTTTGTTTCTATCTCATATTTTAAAATCTCAATTTCGCGCATATGAAATTTTGTTATTCCTACGCTTTGCCAGCTGTGATTAGCCTTCCCCGTACCAAATATCTTGCCGTAAGTATTTAATATTTATTAATGAAATAACACAATAACACTGTTTCTGACCCGGCAATCAAACCTAGGACCCTCCAATCACACGCTGTACATTTATGTTGCAGGACCAACGTAGCAGTCGTTAATTACCCTAAAATAGTAATGTTAATTAATATTAATTACAGAGATTATATTTAGAACTGCTTTAACAATATTATAGCCCACATTTAGCATCGAAAACAATTGAAAATATAATAATTTGATTCATCGTTTTTCGTGTTTCGATAAATAACATTTATTTTACAGTCGGAGAACAAATTCATCGGATCGTATGACAAATTGCCACCTGTGCCTAGGTCGGCTCTTTTCGATGCAATGGAAAAGAGTTTGAAGCTAAAACACAGATACGTACGAACTTTCAATTTGAAGGATAACAATCGTTTGAATTTTGTTCAGAAAGTTTGTGAAATAATTGGTGAGTATGTGAAAGTGTAGCAATTTGAACAAAAATAAATAAAAACAACATAGTGACGGTAGCAAATTCTCTTTGAAGAATCAACACTATTTGAGGTCTTTCTTTACTATGTTGTTCAAACTGGTCAAGGATATTGAAAAAGTCTGGTCTATTGCTAGACAGATTGTTTTTAATTTTGGCCTATAGGTACTATCTTAAAATCATATTATACTTTTTCTCTTTATTTCAGGTGTCAAATCCATTGATGATGTAAGCAATGATAAAACAGTGAATGATTTTAAATTAAACACAATTAATTTAGAAGAAATAAAGTCACTTATAAAAGAGATCAGCAATGTAAATTATCACATAGAAGCCATTCAACGCATGTCAATTTCAAGGTAAATCGTAAATATTTTTTGACCACAAAAACTGAATAGTAAATAAAAAATATTTGATAGAAAACTCTTAGATGCATAACGATAAGCTTTAAACTTATATCTTAAAATTAGCGCCAATACGAGTTAGTTGGATATTTATACCCATCCTGATGACACCAACTCCAAATTAATTTATATATTTTAGATCAAGTCTAATGGTCTATGAAAGTTTATTGTGGGATCAGTAAGTATACATCCCGTTTGAAACAGACTGACAGAATTTTGTCGACTGATAAATATATAAATATCATCGATTACAAAATAATCGGTATTTTGTTCAAACCGTATAAGGCGTACCAAAAATGTGAAGAGTTTATCATGAATATATACATAAATATATAAATTTCAGCCTCCAGAATATTGGTAAAAACGAGACAAATGAATATAAAAAACAAATCAGAGGCCTTGAAGCATTCTATACTAAAGTAGAACACGAAGAAGAATATATTTTGTCGTCGCTGCCTATTGTACCCATGGTCACATTGTCAAATAATGGAACAGAGGTAAGAATTTTTTGTGTTTAGTAAAACATAGTCGTAATGGCTTCGAGATTTAGGCGCAGTCGAGTCAAATTTGGCGGTCGCGAATTCAAACCTCAGACTTTTCGAGGTCATGTGTGTATTCTCATTGAATAATCATGTACTGTAACGATAATGGAAAACATCGTGAGGAAACCAGGACACTTAGAAATAAGAATTTCTTAGGTGCGTAGTCCGCCAACCTATACTAGGCCAGCGTGGTGGACTATGGTAAGGCTTAAACCCTCTTAGTTTTCGACGAGGCCTGGACCCAGCATAGTGATGCATATAGGCCGTTTATAAACATGCCAAAAATCATTCATTTTTTTTGCAAAGGGTGTTTAAAAGCAATATTAATTGTTTGGTTTGATCAGGTTATTACAACAGTGAGACGTACTCGTATAATATGATCTGATGATTATTGAAACATACTACAAAAATTGTATAGACTGGTTGTGCATCCTAAAACGTAACAATAGATTTTTTTCTAAATTATTATTTTTCTAGGATGATCTGGATCCGAAAATAACGTACCTTACAATGATACCAGGATTTGAAGGTCGGCCAGAAGTTTTCACATCAATTGCGGAAAGGCTTAAAATACAAGCTGTTGCAGTCCCATTAGGACCGGACATGAAATACGAGAGCATACCGCAAATGGCTGCTGAAATAAGAAAGGTATAAAACGGCAGTAAAAAATGTAATCGTGGCAAACATATAACTAAATGTTACTTATTATTTCCAGATAATGCGATCTAGATTAGAGACTAAGAAAAAATTTTACCTCTTGGGATACTCTTTTGGAGTTAATATCGCTTTAGAACTGGCTGCACTTTTGGAAATGGAAGGTAAATAATTAAGATAATGCTTAAAATTAAATTTATACTTGTTAAAAATTCCGTAGTCACTTCAAATTTTTTCGTGACAAAAACATGCTTAGAACTGACTTCCCTACTATCTCTATACCAATAAGCGTATAAACGGTGTAGCAGTTTAGACGAAAGAGCAACAAATAAGCTTTCGTATTGTTTGAAATGTAGATATTTTTAGAAGATTATATTTTGAGAGTATTTCTCATTATCATCAGTGGCGGTACTTCCATAGAAGCCCAAAAACGATACGCGGTTATTTTTTAATGTCTAGTTTATAATTGTTTATTGTGAGGTCAGCATATTCACATTTATATGTCTAATTTCTTTTGTTAAATAAAGATTCAAAGCTTAATGATTATATTATTCGGAATTTTGAAAGGCAAACTGGACTTTTGGGCTTCTATGGAAATACCGCTAATGATTATCATACGGGTTATATTTGAACCATAGACATCAAATAGTTTTCACGAATATAAGTTTATTAATCCAAAATCGCAGAAAATACTAAAACTTAGAAAGTAATTTCAATTTATGAACACAGCTTTAGTTGTAACATAGTCTAAATCAACAGTATTCCTAGAACGTTTATTAATTTCAGAAACAATTGCCTGTAGAAGTCAAATTATGTTTCGAAATATTGGCTGCCATGAAAATCCTTGGAACATGACTAATATCATTAAACATATTTCCAGGTCACGAGGGCGTTGTGTACTGTTTGGACGGCAGCCCAGACGCATTACGGGCTCTAATTAACGTTTATTTAGGCAATATAACGCGGGCACAACTGCAAAATATCGTCACTGAACATGCATATTATCTAATGACTGGAAAGCAATCTATTGAATTAAAACGCGAAGTGGAAAATATTGAAAAATGGTCAGATAAAGTAGAATGCTGCTTGAAAAGGCTTAACAGTTTGGTGAACTTCTCAAATCAGTACAAGAAGGAGATAGTGGAATCGATGTATCAGAAGTTATTGTTAGCTAATCAATATAAGCCGAAGTTCAAGCTAAGATCGCAGTTAGTATTGATAAAATGCGCTCAACAGATAGAAACTACGCTTGAGGATGACTACGGTCTAAGCGCTTTTAGTACAAAGGCAGTACTAGTATATAATATAGAAAGTGATCACACTTCAGCACCTCACAACTGTATGGTATCCAATGTTATCAATAAATTGCTCGACCCAGTTCTGCTACAAGAGTTTAAGAAGAAGAATTTTTGCGACACTTACGTCATTGAAACCTGAACTGGACGTTTCCAGTTTTTTTTTTAAATACGGCTTTTCAATAAAACATATTACTGAAGAAGTGTATTATTTTAATTCTATTATATATATGTATTTACATACGTACTCACGCTCACTTTTCCGAAGATGTAAGCATTCCTGCACCCACATTTTGCAAACGTGTTACATGGTCACGTAATAGCGAGCCAATAGTTTGAGCTGTTACTGAAAATTTCCTACCGGAGAAATCGAATAACACTTTGAATTCAAGAACTCGAATCGAATGTAAGAACAGTGAGTGATTTTAATCATGAATCATAATTATCTCTATTGTAACTTGGAGTTGGCGTACGATTAAAAGGATCCCGGGTTAGATTTCCAGCTCGCCCTAATTGTATTAGTAAGGACATTCTCAAAAGCAATAGACTGGAAATAATAAACGCCAAGTTGCGCAACCCCCATAAAGTGAGACATAATTATTGAGTAAAATTTGAGCATAGAGATACACCTTCATTCGTTCGAATATGATATCTTACTAAATGACTTACCTCATTTATTTCTTTTACCACTAATAAAGACTAGCGCTTTCTTGTATTGGCGCGCCAAGTGACAATACCGCAACTGATCATAGATAAATGCAGTGGGATTTAAATACATTTTTAATCGTCGTCATCAGCCCAAATACGTCCCACTGCTGGGCACGGGCCTCCTCTACAACTGAGAGGGTTTAGGCCTTAGTCCACCACGCTGGCCTAGTGCGGGTTGGCGGACTCCACACCTTTTTTTTTTTAAAGAAATTCCTAAGAACTTTTAGGTGTGCAGGTTTTATCACGATGTTTTCCTTCACCGTTAAAGCAAGTGATAATTCATAGTGAATACACACATAACTTCGAAAAGTCAGAGATGTGTGCCTGGAGTTTGAACCTGCGACTGCCGAAATTCTCGACCGCGCACCTAAACCTCGAGGCCATCACTGCTTTATTTTTAATAAGTAACCGCTATGATCCCTCATAAGTCGAAATCGTGTTTTCTGAATACGATGCGCAGTTTGTTGAATACTCTAGGTTTCATCATAATCATAATCAGCCCATATACGTCCCACTGCTGGTCACGGGCCTCCTCTACAACTGAGAGGGTTTAGGCCTTGGTCCACCACGCTGGCCTAGTGCGGGTTGGCGGACTACACACCCAAGAAATTCCTAAAAACTTTTAAGTTTCCTAACGATTTTTCCTTCACCGTTAAAGTAAGTGATAATTCATTATGAATACACACATAACTTCGAAAAGTCAGAGGTGTGTGCCTGGGGTTTGAACCTGTGACCGCGGAAATTCTCGACCGCACGCCTAAACCTCGAGTCTATCACTACTTCTAACAGTTTTCATAAGGCATAACAAATGACTGTCAGTTCGCCACAGCTCGCGGTGCTTGTAGGTTATTTATACGTCTTTGTTTTAAATGGATACCGTTTATTCGCCTAATAAAACTTTAAGTTTGCTTAAACACTGACAATCAGATCGAACATTATTTGTCGCGGCTTGCTGTGATGCAGCTTGCAAATTCTCAAACCTTGTAAATATCCAGTCATTTTAGGTTTTATCTGCGGAAAAATTGTTAGGAGCTGAATTTTTGTATACACCTTTATGACGGTGTTGTAATGAAGATCTGAAAAATCGACATTGATTTCGTGCTGACTAAAAAAATTATAAAGGTCACCAAAATATCTCGCGACCCAATGCTCGGAGGTCATTATAAAAACTGTTTGTCGTGAAATTATAAACAAAAACTCTTGAATTTTTCTGTACAATTTACCGTTTTCGGAGTAGAGCGCTGATAAAGCGACTAAAATGTACTCACATACGGTATTGTATACCAAGGCTGAAGGCGTAAACTCTATAGCTTTTTATTCGTGTTTGTAAGTATCTTCTTCTATACTCATTCTATTTGATATTTGGAAATTTTTTAGTGTTCTTCTTTACAAAACAAACTTAATATTTTTGAAATCAAAACAGTTAACTTTTTTCTTACGCGGAAACGGAGGTGTGATGGGGTACTTGTATTACTTAGTGTTTACGTAGATTGTGTGTTGTAGCCGATGCGCTGACCTCTAGCGAAAGTTGAAATATTATACGAATGCTATTGCGTTATTCAAAAAGAAAGAAAAATGGTTTTATGTCTATGAATAATCAACGTGTTACCGTTTCCGTATATAATGATGTGTACAAAATTTAAATAAATTGTTATTTTTTTCGTTTTTTTACGTCAATGTGAGCGTAATCACAATAACAACATTCGTTGTGATCATTGTCACGGAAGGTTTAAAGTTCCTTGCCAACTATAATACTACACAACAAGGTATTCCTTTGATTGCCTCTGGTGTTACAAGAATATGCCGTGCGATCTAGAGAACCTGGAATTGATTCCTGGCTCCGGTAAAGTGTTATTGGGTTTTTAGTTACTAAATTCTCAGTAGCAACACCGAGTCTGGAAATGTGCCTGAAAAAACGACAACAGGAAATAAATAAATAAACTGCAATCGCCTCCTTCCTGCTTACGTGGGACGAAAAACCAAAACGGCGAAATGTGAGTAGAATACAGGCGTGAGAGTCTGTATGTATGTATATTTCTTGCCTCATAGGTTTCATTTTATGATTTTGAATGTAACATTTATACAAATGTAAACATATTTCAACAACACGATTTATAGTTACGTAGGTACGGAACCTTAATCTCGCGAGTTCAACTCGTACTTGGACGGTTTTTCGAATCATAGTCGGGTCATAGTATTTTGACCTCTTTTAAATCAAATAAATTTAAATATTAGGCCATTTAAATGTATAATGCATGACACTGACCTTCCATTGTTTTTAAAGAAAATGCTACTATTAGTAAATGTCATATTAAGTTAAACTATGGGTAAATCAAATGATACTAAAAACTTAGCAAAGTATGTCTCGGTTGGTGGCGTAATTCTATGTGTGCGACCAAAAACACTGGCTTAGATATCTGATTCAAGCAAAATGTCATAAGAAATAATGACTTGCAACATGATCTCTGGTAATGTGCATATGGCATATTTTCTGTGGCATAATACTATGTGTGCGACCAAAAACACTGGCTTAGATTTCTGATTCAAGCAAAATGTCATAAGAAATAATGACTTGCAACATGATCTCTGGTAATGTGCATATGGCATATTTTCTGTGGCATAATACTATGTGTGCGACCAAAAACACTGGCTTAGATTTCTGATTCAAGCAAAATGTCATAAGAAATAATGACTTGCAACATGATCTCTGGTAATGTGCATACGTGGCATATTTTCCCTGAGTTATCGATACTGGCACACAGCAGTGGCAGCTTAAGGCATTAATGCTGAAAGAGTAACCACAGCGAATGTGTTTCAGAGTAGAGACCACGTTTTAGTAAATGTAAAGAAGATAACTCTAGAACTGGTTGGAGCGATGGTTTAGTGGTTGGCAGAGTGGATAGCTGGAGTTTGAAAGGTGAAGCTGGGGATTGTGAACAGTTGTGTGCAAATTGGAGGGCTATTTTCATATAAGGACTGCTATGATTATGTCGATTATAATCTTTATTAGAACATTTTGTATTATGGTGCATTATGAGATCAGTTATATTATATATATTCAAGGTATTTGATCAATTAACGCGAAAGAAGGTACTTATTTGTTTTTCGTAGAGGATAAGTTTAAGTTATTAGCTTAGGCGGCCATTATATGGATCGAAGATATAAATATGGATATAGTACGTGGCTATATGGCGGGAAAAAAACATAAAACACACGAACAAAACAATGTTTAACAAATAGTGTAAAATGAACAAAGAATTGGCACGCCAATTAATTCATTTTAACATATTCATTGACCTAAAGCCATCGAAAATGTATTTAAAGTGCTGGTAATGCTAAAATGCAAAGATATAGTGAAAGGCAAGTAAACCATAATGTCTGTTAATAACCACCTTGGTGACACCGGTTTGTGTTCTGGTGATGAAATTGTGATAAGTGGTATATCGGGGATATTCCCCAGTTCTGACAATGTTTGTGAATTTAAAGAAAATCTTTACGATAAGGTGAGATACGAGACAATTAAATTATAAAATATACATATATCAGCCTAAATATAGGGGATCTGATTCATAAATTGTCTTATGATATTAAATTTATCTTCACTTTTTACGTTGAACGTAATTCGATATTTTTATTTATCAATGGTACAAACCTAATTACAAAGAGTTAAGTGCGTTATTATCGGCGGCTATTGAAATCTCTCAAATCGACATATTGATGATCGAGAGTTTAAACACCAGGCACACATTTCTCCTGCCGTGTGCTAAGGGGGCGTTAGAATCCCACCACGGTATCCCCTGCCTGTCGTAAAAGGAGACTCAAGGGCCCTTGGGGACGCTGTGAGTGTCTCCGAGAGGAGCGGCGGCACCGTGGCCTGTGTCCGTCGTGGGCGCCCACTCACAACCGAGGCGCTCGAACCAAGCTATTGGGGGTTCAACTGCGCCCCCCGCAACTCCAAAACAAGCCCGAGAATTTTTTGTCTCGGAGGCGCATCGTGGGTGCTTTTTGCCCACACACCGTGGTCACCCCATTCGGCGCGAGGATGGCCACCGGGAGGTTTTGGTCGGTATGCCGGCATAGGGATTTTGTTAGGGACCCAGCCCACATTAACATCTGCGCGGATGTGACGTCGTCGGGTGCCGGGCTAGAAGCCCGGTGACCCCGGCATATGGTTCCCGCCCCCCATCCCTGAGGTTGGTGGGAAGTAGAGCCATAACCAGCTTTCCCCTCGAGAAAAAAAAGGCACACAGTGACGAAAATAATCATCAAACTTGCACCCTTAAGAATTCTATTCTACGGGATTTTTAACTATTTAAATACAATCAGGGTAGCATAGTGGACTAAGGCCTAACCGCTCCCAACCTTGAGGATGGCATGCATACAAAAGTAAGCTATTTATGGGCTGATATTGTAGGATATGCCGTGCGATCTAGAGGTCCTGGGTTCGATTCCCGGGTCGGGCAAAGTGTTACGTACTGGGTTTTTCCATTAGGAAATTCTCCGTAGCAGCACGGAGTCTGGAAATGTGCCCGAAAAACGGCAATAGGCTCGCCCCCTATTACATGGGACTGATACATACCTGGCGAAATGTGGGTGCAGAAATGCACCTCTGCCTACCCCTTCGGGGAATACAGGCGTGAGCTTATGTATGTATGTACATATGTATTGTAGGATATTTTATGGTAGTTTATAAATGTTTATGCGTCTCGTGTCATTTGTTTAATAAAACAGTTGATCACCGCCGCCCGTGTTCGTTTGGCATTGCAGTATAAATTATTAAATAACATTTGTTTTACTATATTTTTTAAAACTAATTTAAGCACCCAAGAAACAAGCCACTAGTCATGTTTTGGTGCTTCAAGCAATATTTAGAATAATGTTACTACTGAAATAAATGATTTTTATGTTTTAAATACAGACCGTCATAATACATACATACCATACATAAACTCACGCCTGTATTCCCCGAAGGGGTAGGCAGAGGTGCATTTCTGCACCCACATTTAGCCAACTATGTATCAGTCCCACGTAATAGGGGGCGAGCCTATTGCCGTTTTTCGGGCACATTTCCAGACTCCGTGCTGTTACCGAGAATTTCCTAATGGAAAAACACTTTGCCCGACCCGGGAATCGAACCCAGGACCTCTAGATCGCACGGCACATACTTGTACCGCGAGACCACGAGGCAGTCACCGTCATAATAAAATATGTTATTTGAATAAAAAACAATATTTTAGATTAACATGGTCCAAAGATTGACAAACCACGATGCTCTGAATCACCCCGAAATACCCAAGTATATGGGAACTATAAGTGGGATGGAGAAATTTGATGCTCAGTTCTTCAAAGTTCATAACAAGCAAGCTGCTGTAATGGAACCGATGTGTAGGAAACTTTTGGAGCACACATACTCCGCCATTTATGACGCAGGTAAGAATCTCTATATTAAATAATATACATACACACATATGCCGGTATCAGTGGCGGTACATCCATAGAAGTCCAAAAGCTCAGTTAGCCTTACAAAATTCTGAATAGTAATGTTTAAGCTTTAATTCTTTATTTAACACAAGCAATTTGACATATAAATGGGAATATCCTGACCCCAGAATAAACTAGAAAATACACAATTAACGTGTAACGTGTAAGCCCAAAAGAGGCTTCTATGGATGTACCGCCCCTGGCCGGTATGTCTGGAGAGTTAGGGCTCTGATTACTCCTGGATCAAAAACTCACCTCTGTGCTTTTTTAAACCCACGTTTGGCTAATTCGGTTCTGAGTCCCACGTAATTGTAGGGCCATCATATTGCCATTTCACGGTAACATTTCCAGATTCCATGCTGCTATTGAATCTTTTATAAATATTTGTCGGAGAGTCTTGTGCGTTATTGTTTTTTTTTAATAGTGACAGTAAGACTTCTGGAGGTAATTTTAAAAACTTCGTTTATCGTTTATCTTGGCATGTTTGACATATTTATTTAGTATATTAACCGCTTAAATCGACATCATCCCATGGCAGGGGATTAGACCGGCCCCCCACCAACACCGGCTTACGTAGTAGCTACGGACCTCCCTCCTCACTTACTCCGGACTTAGTACAGAGCTCCGTTCGGTCCGGCGTTCCGAGCGAGAATGAATCATTCTCGATCGGGCGGCTGTAATTATACCCTACGTTAGACGCAGTGGGGATGCGTCGACGCTTCGACACGGCCATCCTAATGATCACACGTCCTCGTGTGGAGTAACTGGAATGAAAGAAAATTCTCGAGCAGTACTCATTCCAGTCGCTCGGCCATTCCTGGCCCAAGTGGGTGGGAATAAAAGGCACTCTGATCAAAATCATTACAGGTTCCAATGGAAATCATAATAAACTCTTTCTCTCAAAGCTGACATGTTGGACAAAAACCATACTTATTCGAACAATAGGAAACTCATTAAAGTATCGCACACTCATACTCTGACTCGCAAAAGTGTCGTTGCTATCACCTATATCGAGCGATAGAAACTCATGCCACCTCCATCGAGTGACGATAACCTTGCCACCTCCATCGAGTGACGATAATCCATGTCACCTCCCTCGAGTGGCTCTTAGATTACTTATTGCTTCCAACGATTAATACAACGAACACATCACCTAAATCGGGCGATATGCTTCAGTACCAGTTAAGTAATGATACCAATTGCTGTTCACTAATCGGAGTGAAGTTCCAACAAACTTCATTTTTAACACGTGGGTCGTCGTGGTCCATCCCAATTGTGACGTCGAAGAGGCTTGTGCGTTATTGTTCTTTTTAAATAGTGACAGTAAGACTTCTGGAGGTAATTTCAAAAACTTAGTACTAAGCTTCATTCGGTCCGGCGTTCCGAGCGAGAATGAATCATTCTCGATCGGGCGGCTGTATTTATACCATACGTTAGACGCAGTAGGGATGCGTCGACGCTTCGACATATTAATTATCGTTATTAATTATGGTTACGTTCTAGGTAAATCCAATTGAATTATTTTATTATAAACTAGCTGACCCGGCGAACTTCGTTCCGCCTAACAGCCGATTCTTTAAATATTATTTTTTATTTTTTATTACCGTGTATATATCCATAAATGCATTTATTAAAAAGCGGTTATTTCAATATTACAAAAAGACACTCCAATTTTATTTATTTGTCTGAAAGTCTATTATAAACTATTAGAAATTCTAAGCTCTTCTAGTAGCTGTTCCTCGCAACTCCGTATCCGAAAGACTTCAAAACGAATATTTTTTTCCCGTTATTAATTGCAGACCGCACCTTGTTGTTTTTACACGATATAATATAGCCTTTCTGAACAAATGGACTATTAAGCACAATTTATTTTTATTTCGAACCAGTAGTTTCGAACAAACTTGCCAGCTATTTATATTACCTTCAGTGAAGCGCAAGCGGCTTCGTTTAGCTGAATTTGTGAATTGTAATTGTTTATTCCACTGGATCGTTACAAATTCCTTCTAAACTAATTGGGTGAAACATGAACGAATAAAACGGCACACTGCTGTGTTAATTGGCATGAATAAATCAACTGCATGTTTTTCGAATAGAACTGACAAACTACTTAAACATAACTTTGTGTTAATTGTTTGGTTTGCTATTGGTAGGACATTTGCCCGGATAGAGATCACCGCGATAAAACTATCAAACCGATAGTAATCATGGGCGTACCCAGGGGGGGCAGGGGAGGGCCAGCTGCCCCCCCCCCCCCCTGGAAGTCACGCAGAAAATGTATGGACTCGCCTAATTACTAGTCAAAGTGTAAACGGGGCCTTATGTGCTAACTTTTAAATAAACCGCGCAGTTTAATTAACGTACCTAATCAATTAATATGACTAAAAAAATCGTTTATAAGAAAACAATAATAGATTTAAATAAAAATCGATTATTTTTTAACATCCCTAGTGAGCAAACGCTACAGTCGCTAGTATCCGCCGCACAGTGAATCGCCTAGAACAAGCTAGCTGTATATATTAATTGAGCTACAATATAGAAAAAATATCAGAGCGGGTACACGTGGGTACAAAAAGATACACTCTTTGAAATAGAAAGAAAAATCTAAAATGTTACTTAAATTTTACGCATTATTCGGAAACGAATTTCTCAATTCTCAGGTAAACATTTGGTTGAAATATTTTTTTTATCAAAATACACACCTTTAAGAGAAATATCCATCACAAAAAATGTCACTGAAGCCATTTTTTACTTTAGGAGATGTTTTCATAATGCAACTGATAAAGAACTGCAAATGAAAATAAATTATCACTTACATTTAACGTCAGATGACTCATCGATTTGTAATGCGTGACCTAAACATTTCCTGGAATTCAAGCCTATGAGGGGTTGTTTACCACTAATTAATGTTATTTCTAAGAATTTTGAGTGAGTTTTGTCCAGCTAGCAGCTAGCTTGTTCTATGCGATTCACAAAAATTAAAATTTACTAATCCAACAAGCAGAATCTTTTTATCCTAAAGTAAAAACGGCTCTAAAAATTTTACTGGCAATGCCTTATTCTACGGCTACAATCTTTCAGTACACTCAGACGCGTGAAAACGTGGCTGAGATCAACAATGATCGTAGACAGGTTAAATGGACTTTGTATGCTCAGTGTACATAAAAATCTAGTTAACAGTATGGGCAATTCTTTCACGGAAGATGTCATTAACCGTTTTGCTGAAGATCCTCGAAAATTACTTTTAAAGTAGAAGTCTAACTAAATAATTTAAATAAAATAAAAATGTATAGTAGTCAAATTTACCTACTTTTATTTATTTAACTACCTATAAAGCAGGATTATTTCCGGCTGTTTGCACTACATAATGCAATATATGCATACTACATATGCATATACCTTATGTTTTATGTAGATGTGTTTGTGTAGTGTGTATGACAAAACAGCCGCGGTCGATCTGACTTGCCCCCCCCTAGGCCAGAAGCTGGGTACGCCCATGATAGTAATCATACGCGATTTCCGATAACAATCTGCCTATATATTTTTGGATAGGCCATCATAACTCTGACGATTGAAGAAAGACAATAATTGTAACAATTTTACACTAGTAGATACAAGAGTCCGCGCTATTTTATGTGCTCAACTGCCTAATTGGTCCCCGGGGCAGAAATGGTTGGCGTTCGATATAGAGATCAGGGGTTCGTTCCCCGGGCCAGGTAAAATTGATTTTCCATTAAAGAATTTTCGCTAGTAGCATGGAGTTTTCATATGTATCTAAAAACGATTATACGCCCAACGTCCAGAGCTCTTACAAGTCAGTCAATTAATAAAATAAAATATCTTGCAGGTTTAAACCCAACGACATTGAAGAGGAGGAAAATTGGGGTATTCATCGCGACCATGTTTTGTGATACTGAAAATATTATTTTGTACAATCCAAAACAGAATAACAGCCTCGCGCTGCCTGGGTAAGTTACGCTATTGTGCGACAGAGATTTAAAGCTATTTTGAACAGAATTAAATAATAATGCTCGGGAGAAGTAGTAATTTCTGTTATGACTAGTAAGTTATAACAGATTTATCGCTACATACATTCGCTGAGTATACTGGAGATGAAAAACGTGTACATTACTTATTATTAAATCTATACATGTCTACAGACTGTCAATCTAATTAAAAATATAAATTAGCCTCCTAATCTCCTTTTTACCGGTACTCGAATCTCCAAATCCGTTTACATTGCACCCAACTTGCTTGTTAGTGAACAAAGAGCACTTCAACATGCTGCAAAATGTCCGCCGTATTAGGGTCGCGCTGCGCCAAAACAAACAATCGCTTTCCGATTTATTTCAAATGTTTCCCTGTTTACTTAGCTACATCGGCTTCGCGCAAAGCCACGTGTCTTTTAAATTTCAACGTTTCCAAGTCAATTTTATAGAGTAAATTCAATGCTTTGTTTAAATTTAGAATTTCAAATTGCGGCCTAAAAATATTTTAAATGGCTTATAATAATAGGTACCATAAAATTGTAGAATAGACCTGTCCTAGTCCACTCCGTCGTATTATCTTGGTTTATTTATGTGTAGCTTAAAGAAGGTTAAAAACTCCTTTGAGAAATCATAATATAAAAAAACATATTTTCAGAGTCGTGAAATCAATGTTCGCTAATCGCATCTCCTTCTGGCTGGACTCTACTGCTCGATGTTATACATTGGACATGGAATATTCTGGTTCTTTAATGTGTTTACAAGAAGCTTGCAGAAGTATCCAAATGGGCGAATGCGAAGCAGCTGTAGTTGGTGCTAGTAACTTCCATACAAATCCTGGACCTTATATAAACTTTAAAAGGTGTGCCACATTTGAGTATAATTTTGTGACGCCACATGTTTGATCACCACTGTGAAGCAAATGTTTCTATGATACATACATAACCTATCGCCTTGAAGACGTGCGTTTTTGCCCTCACATTTCGCCAGGTATGTATCAGTCCCACGGAATGGGGGGCGAGCCTGCTACTGAGAATTTGCTATTGGAAAAATCCTATAACACTTTGCCCGAATCCGGGGATCGAACCCAGGTCTTCTAGATTGCACGGTACATAGTTGAGCCGTGAGATCACAAAGCAGGTTTTGTGTAATCTACAAATATTTATTTTATGGGTGTTTGTGAACGATAAAATTGTTGATAATATCAAACGAGTCAATGTTTGGACAGGACGAAATCGACGACAGCCAACAAGTATTTAAATAATATTGCTGCTGCATTCTTTTCTTTTCAAGATTTATTTATCTCAAAATATAAAAAAAGGTTTATAAAATTACAGTCGTGACACACTATGATAAAAAACTGAATATTTAAGAAAAGTAATTTATTTTAGAGCCGGCTTAGTAGGCCTAGATGCCAAAACGAAATCGTTTGATGTAAACGCCGAGGCACCCGCAAGATCAGACGCCATCAACGTAATATTTTTGCAAAAGGCAAAAGACGCCAGAAGGTAAACTAAAATTTTGTATTTCTAAGCATATTTATTAAAGTAGCTGTTCTAAATCTATTAATATAAAACCAACCTAAAGAAATATTTTTGGTGTCATGTTTCGTTCTTTGAATTAGATGTAAAACTGCCGGTGGTCAATTTGGTATTGGTGAATTATTAGTATGTCATGGTGTGTAGTCCACCAACCCGCGCCGGGCCAGCGTGGTGGAATAAGGCCTAAGCCTCTCTTAGTTGTTGAGGAGGCCCGTGCCTAGCAGTGGAACGTATATGGGCTGGTAATAATAATATAAAAAAGTAAAAAAACAATAATAACAAATATTTTGAAGGATTTACTGCGAAGTTTATCACATTAAGGGTGAATATAAAATGAGACCCGATGCAAAGTTTTTACCTGTACGCGAAACAAGATATTTGAGGGAATTTCTCGAGGAATTCTACTCCGAAGTTGATGTGAAGCCTGAAAATGTTGAATATGTGGAGGGATTCGGAGCAGGTAAGTTATTTTAATTAAAAGTGATGTTAATCTTTTTTGTTATTCAGAGATTGTTCCGTGCTCTGGTCTGGTAGATTTTTATTTTTATTCCTGTCTTCTGATTTTAGATATATTTTTTTTATACTGGCACGGCAAAGTGACCCCATTGCACCTGATGGTAAGCGTAAAGGAGTCCATAAAAAGTGCCGACCAGCGAGAGATGATGATCTCCCGTTGGTCGACACAATCATGCCGGCCGAATACCTCTTCACCTGTTTTGTGAAGAAGTTTGGGGGACTAATGCCATGGTGAACAAAGGACCGACCGCACCAAACCGGCCAAAAAATGCCGGCACGGTCATCCTTTCACCATGATTGAAACCCTCCCGAAAACCGGATATACACTGGCTGATCCCGGAACGCGGCACACTTGCATGTGCCACTATGGCGGGTTTTACGCCCTGTGTACGGTGGTCGCTATCCGGGCGGATACGAATATCCTACCACCAGCAATCTCTTTTGTAGAACTATGAATTTGCTTCAATTGAACGACAATCAAACATATTCGAAAACGTTGTATTGACCAGTCATAAGTGCTTCAGTATTACCTAGATGATAAATAACCGCTCATTTCATTTCAACGTGACAACAATATCCCTAAAAACTACTTAAATAATAAAAATACTTTTGAAATTAAACATTTTTAGCAAAATATAAATTTATCATTACTAGACGGTCTACCTTTCCTGGTAGCATGCGTGGGAGTTATACTTAACTGTTAAAAAAAATAAAAAACAAAATGTAATTATAACAGGAATACATGAAGCGGATGCGAAAGAGCTAGAAGCCATCAGAGAAGTTTTCAGCAGCAAAAATGAAATAAAAGTTGGTAGTGTCCAATCTAATATGGGAAACAGTGGAGCCGTAACAGGATTGTGTTCTATAACTAAGGTAACTTTTATTTATACGAGTAATGAAGTATAGATCTTGATTATAGAGTTTGAAGTATTGTACTAGCAGTGTTGTTTTGAAACAGTGATCTCACAACTCATAGTGGCCACAACTTGAGTATGGCCAGACTTAGCAGTAACAAAATTTGTCACAAAAAATATGAACTGTATTGTGCATCGGCGTTTTCATTTGCTGTTTAATGTTTTTTTATTTTTATTCTACTATTTTTTATATCAAATAAATTTCTGAAACATTTTATTCGCATTATACTTTCAGTTATGTTTGGCTTATCAGAAGGGAGTAATCCCAGCGAACATCAATTTTAGTAGCCCCAGCAACACTAAAAATGGAGTTCAAATTGTGACAGAACATACACCCTTCCATAGAGGGTTTACTGCAATGAATAATATTTCGTTCATGGGTTCTAATTATCATGCCTTATTCAAAGGACATTATAAGCCTAAGGTACTGTATACATATTTTTAAAAAGGTGATACATACATACATACATAAACTTACGCCTGTATTCCCCGAAGGGGTAGGCAGAGGTACATTTCCGCACCCACATTTCGCCAAGTATGTATCAGTCCCACGTAATAGGGGGCGAGCCTATTGCCGTTTTCGGGCACATTTCCAGACTCCGTGCTGTTACCGAGAATTTCCTAATGGAAAAACCCAAAAACACATTGCCCGACCCGGGAATCGAACCCAAGACCTCTAGATCGCACGGCACATACTTGTACCGCGAGACCACGAGGCAGTGAAAAGATGAGGTTGTTCTTATTCTAAAAAAAAATTATAATAAAATATTAAAAATAGAACACAAGGTGTAAATAGACCATGATCAAAAACTGAGACAGGTTTTAGTAGGTGATTTCTAATACATTGATGATAAAAAAAATAAAAAAAAAATCGATCAAGGTAAACACACCCAGTTAAAAGCCTAAGCCAATTTCTTTTTTTTTTATACTGGCACGGCAACGTGTTTGTAATCACCATTACTATTACTGTCTCAGGTTTCGATCACGATCTTTTTACACTCTGTATAATACATATGGAAACATAATAAATAAAACGCAATATAAATTGAAAAAAGTGTTCGAGTATAAATTGAAAAGAGTGGAAGTTAGGTTATCATTTGCATACATTTACGCTCGTGTCCCTGAAGGAACTGGAATAGTTTTATTTTTACGGCCAAGTTTCGCCACTTAGATTCCTCCTAGATGGCTAGGTAAGTGAGTAGGTAGGTGGGTAGTCAGTTAGAAAAAAATCTATAAAAACAAACTCACCAACAAATATTCATTCCGAGGGATGATAAATAATTATTAAACAATTCGCTAATAATAATTTCAGGATCTTAGTAAGTACAAGAGTGAAATACCGTACTTGGTCTTGGGCTCAGGGAGACAAGAAAACAATGTGAATAGAATGTTACGCCTGTTAGCAAGTGAACCAACAGATCCTGAACTTATTGGATTGTTACACAAAATTCATGAACATGACATTACGGGACACGTGTACAGAGGATATGCTGTGTTAGGTAAAGATTTTTTTTACCTATACCTAATGTTATCATCATCAGCCACAAGACAACCACTGCTGGAAAGAGTCCAACTTCCAGAGTGACCTTTTGGAAATGGTCAGCCCTTAGTTAAAATATATTTTATGTATATCTAGTAAAAAAAAAAAACTTATAAATTGGAATAAAATAAATAAAAAACATTGGTCAAAAAATAAGAATTGTTACATAGATAAGGACGTAACCTCACGCCTGTATTCACCGAAGGGATAGGCATAGGTGCATTTCTGCTCCCAAATTTTTCCAATTGTGTTTTTGTCCCACGTATTATGAGGCGATTGCGATTGCAGTTTACATACATACATAAACTCACGCCTGTATTCCCAGAAGAGGTAGGCAGAGGTGCATTTCTGCACCCACATTTCGCCAAGTATGCATCAGTCCCACGTAATAGGGGGCGAACCTATTGCCGTTTTTCGGGCACATTTACAGACTCCGTGCTGTTACCGAGAATTTCCTAATGGAAAAACCCAATATCACTTTGGCCCACCCGGTAATTGTACTCAGGACCTCTAGATCGCACGGCACATAATCGTAGTGTGAGACTACGAGGCAATAAGAATTGTTTTGATGACAAAAAGTATGAATCTTCGAAAATTTACGTAACAATATGAAGATTCTGAAAATCGTGTATTAAATTTTGTTACGTGAAAGATATTATATAGCAGTAAATTCATGTAAGCGTGGCAAGAACAGGTTGGGAATGTAAAGCAGTTATAAAATATGTATTTAAATCTTCAAAGACGGAATCTGAGTATGTTTATTCATAAAATCTTGTAACCAAGATAGCGGCACGGAATTTCGCATGCTAAAGAGAAGAATTGGCAAAATCTCACATTTTATTTCAGTCACGTGCCATTTAATCGGTTAGCGAGCTTAAAATTTAAATCGCATTTTTCGCGACAGTTGAACATTTTTTTTTTCTGGCACGGCAAAGTGAACATTTGAGTCTATCTAATAATTTAATTTTTATTTTACTTATTGGTGTGATCACTGCCAAGAATGATGTTTATGAGGTCTTCGCAGTCAATTCAAATGTTATTAACTATAAGGAAAATAAAATATAGTATTATTTTGGCCATCAAGATCTTTTAATTGGTTTGATGGATATTTGTCATCACGAACTACCTACAGCGTGACATCAAAATTCGTACATATGTGTAACTTTTGGATGCATTTTTGGAGACTTCTTGGCACAGCAACTACTAGACACCGACATAATTAGTGGCACACATAGAAAATAATACCGAACCGAGAACCGAAGCATAAAGGGAGTCACCTCTGAGATCACGGCTTAATAATCTCAGAGAAAACCAGCAGGAATTAGAAATTATTTCTCTCCTCTTACGATAACATCTATGGGTAGATAAATGAAGAAAAAAATTAATAATTATCTAAACATAAAAATACAAGACATTATTAAATACACCGACGAGCTTGTAAATGGTTTAGTCGAAAAAAAAAAAAAAATAGTTTCAACTTGGAAGTTTGTGTAAGGTACCTCGTAGTTTCTGATAGAACTATTAATATGTAAATAAATTGACAAACAAATTATAATATTTTTCAGATGCTTTCAACGTTCATCACACCAAGCCATTGGCGCAAAATGTACAACATTACAATGGTGACATTCGACCGATAGTGTTTGTGTACAGTGGAGTAGGATCACAATGGTGCGGCATGGGGAGAGATCTCATGCGTCTACCATTGTTTGCCGCTTCTATTGAAAAGCGAGTATTTGTTTACTTTACTAAATTATACAGATTAAAATATAATTTCATAGCTTAACTGGCAAACCCTCTCAAAGGAGGCCTGTGCCCAGCAGTAATTCTAATTCTAATATATTATTAAAAAATATATATTTCGTAAGCAGTGATGGCCTCGAGGTTTAGGCGCGCGGTCGAGAATTTCGGCGGTCGCAGGTTCAAACCCAGGCACACACCTCTGACTTTTCGAAGTTATGTGTGTATTCACAATGAATTATCACTTGCTTTAACGGTGAAGGAAAACATCGTGATAAAACCTGCACACCTAACAGTTCTTAGGAATTTCTTTGGTGTGTAGTCCGCCAACCCGCACTAGGCCAGCGTGGTGGACTAAGGCCTAAACCCTCTCAGTTGTAGAGGAGGCTCGTGCCCAGCAGTGGGACGTATTTGGGCTGATGATGATGATGATGATATATTTCGTGTTGTTGAGAGAGTTTCTTGCCGTTTCTTCTACACAGCGATAACATCTTTTGAAGCGGCAATAGTTTAAAATTGACGATTCAAAAGAACTTGTAAAAGTATATTTGAATAAAGATAATTTTGACTTTGACATTAAGGATAAATTCGTGAACATATGTGTATGTACTAAAAATATACAATTGGATTGAAAAAGCGATAAGAAACAAAAGCTTGAGCAAACTAGTACAATTAATTAACAATTTACTAGTATGTCGGTAGTCAGTATTTATAAAAATATTTGCAAATACCAAAACAGAACCAAAACATCGTAGTAATAGTTTATCAAAATAATAATTCCAGGTGCCGCAGAATTCTGAAACCAAAAGGCATCGATGTTGCCGAAATATTATGTAGCTACGATGAAAACGTTTTTGAAGACCCTCTCAACTGTTTCGTCGGAATCATTGCAATGCAAATAGCACTCACGGACCTACTCCACGAAATGGAAATAGTACCTGAGTGCTTCATTGGTATGGAATTACTAGAAATATTTAATAAATATGTATGAACAGCTATCGCGGACAAGTTGTCTGTAAGCTGCCTGTTAAACAACGAAAAGGAAACAGTTTTAACAGGAACATCGAGTTTGATATTATTATTAGTAATGTTCAACTCTCTATCCTTTGTCTCCAGTTTTCCGACAACCATACATGAATTGTATTCAATTTACTCTATTGAAATTAGCAGGCACATATTATCAGAAACTTATATGATCGTTTTTGAAGTTATGTGTGTATTCATAATGAGTTATCACGTACTCTGACGGTGAAGGAAAACATCGTGAGGAAACTTGCACAGCTAAAAGTTCTTAGGGATTTCTTAGGTGTGTAGTCTGCCAACCTGCACTAGGCCAGCGAATATTCCTGGTGGACTAAGGCCTAAAGCCTCTCAGATGTAGATGAGGCCCGTGCCCAGCAGTGCGACGTATATGGGCTGATAATGATCATAATGATGATAGGTACAAAACTACTAATATGATCGATTTCCAGGGCATAGTATGGGAGAGCTCGGTTGTGCCTATGCTGACAGATCATTAACAGCTGAACAAGCACTGCAATCTGCTTTTGTACGGGGCGATGTATCCAAGACAAATCAAGTCCATGGCGCTATGATCGCAGTGGGACTTGGGTATAACGATGTAAGTGAAAATGTTGTTCAATACATAGGTATGTAAGTTACATGAGTGATACTGAATAAACACACAATTTTGATGGCGTAGGCAGAGGTGTCATAGACTACCTACGTTTCGCCAATTGCGTTTTCATTCCCACGCGATAGGACCAAATTACAAGAATTTATTAATATAAAACCAAATACCACTTTATTGGAAACTTTTAGATCGCACGGCACACATTTATACCGTAATAGGATGATCGTATCCACCAGGATAACATTGTAAAGGTACAGGTATAGATTATAGACGATACAAAACGATGTCGCGTTTTAAGATCAGAATATCTGGCTGTGATCGACTGCATAGGGATGATCGTAGTCTTTTCTAACTTATTAAGAATTTATTAGCACCAAATTCAAATCTTGCATTAAAATGTTTAAATATTTTAGTTAAACTTGTTTAACAGGTCAAACATCTCTGTCCGCCTGGAATAGAAGTGGCTTGCCACAACAGTCCACAATCTTCAACGCTCGCGGGCCCTGCTCTAGCCATCAGACAATTTGCAAAAGAATTAAATAATCTTAACATATTTGTAAGAGAAATACCTTCAGCTAATATGGCGTCTCATTCTAGTTACATTGCTCATAATGGTAAGTGTCATTAATAGAATACTTATTATATTTATCCATATATTACAATTGAGAGATGATAGGCCTTACGTAAGAATTTCCTTATGTAGAATATCACTGTTAAAGTTCGTGATAATTCACTGTGACTACACACATGCTTAAGCCAGCCAAAATCGACAGACAATTTAAATTAATAAATTTCAAGCAAGACAGACATTATGGACTAAATTAATTTAATTTAATTTAATTAATCTAAATAATGTTTATTTGATTATTGTCTAAAGTTTGTTTATAGGAAACAAAACAGAATTGAGCAGAACGTTAGTCTTTAGATCAAAAAATAAAAAGAACTACTTATTCTATTTAAGAACCTATTCTTGTCGAGCGCATGAGCGAATTCATGAAAGATCCGAAGCCACGCAGCGCGAAATGGTTAACTACAGCGTTTCCCGAACACCTGTGGAACAGCGAAGCGGCGAAATATTCATCAGCTGAATACCACACCAAGAACATTTTGGTAAGTGAATTCACAGCCTCAGAGCAGTAAGTTACGTTGTTTAATTAAGGGGCCGAATGGAACCTTCTACCTTCATTGGGGTCAAATCAATATTAGCAGATCGTCAATATATTATTTAGATGACGTAGTTCAAAGTTAATTGAAATTGATGAAATTATACTTAAAATAATAATCATGACAATAAACTCAATGCCAATTGTTTATTATAGAAATATATATACAGATGAATTCAACATCATGGCGTTCATTTTTGGTCATGTCGGTGTCTCCTAATAGGTATACAAAATTTGAGCCAAAACTGGCTACACTTGCTGACTTAAGTTTCGTTTGATTTTTTTTGCATCCATTACAAAAAAGAGAACATACATATTATGTTATCTTTTGCTTATTTATGTACATGGTTCAATTTAATAGTATGATGTCGGCATCACCTCTATAATCTTACGTCTGTTTCCCATTGCGATAGGTGGGACCCAACACAATATACTACTTTTTATAACGCATCTCTTTCGCTCACCTGACCATAATTTCTTCATCATCCCAGTCATCTAATTCACCTTCTGCTCTCTCCAACTTATTCCTACACATTTCATTAGACGACCATAAAGAATGAATAATTAGGTTAAAAATGGACACAATTATATTTCGTTTACAGAATCCTGTTCATTTTGAAGAGGCCGCAAAACATCTTCCAAGAAACGCAATACTCATTGAAGTAGCCCCTCACGCGTTATTACAAGGAGTAATGAGGCAGTGTCGAAAAGATTGCACCTACATAGGCTTAACTAAACGAGGGCACAAAGCTCCTTTGATGCTCCTTTTAGAATCTATTGGGAAGTAAGCATCACCCTTATAACATAATTCTGAATAATTTTAGCATGAATTTTTGAAATAACTTTTTGGAAAGCATTTTTTACAGAAAATATATTAAATTCGTATTCTTTGCTTCATATTTTATGTTTCTGACTGCCTCCTGGTCTCGCGGTACAAGTATGTGCCGTGGGATCTAGAGGTCCTGGGTTCGATTCCCGGATCGGGCAAAGTGTTATTGGGTTTTTCCATTACGAAATTCTCAGTAACAGCCCGTAGTCTGGAAATGTGCCCGAAAAACGGCAATAGGCTCGCCCCCTATTACGTGGGACTGATACATACCTGGCGAAATGTGGGTGCAGAAATGCACCTCTGCCTACCCCTTCGGGGAATACAGGCGTGAGTTTATGTATGTATGTGTAAGTATTTTATGTTTTAATTTGGTGTAATTTTTTTTGAATTCTGCAGTTTATTATTAATAGAAAAACGCTACAATATGTACACGTTTCTCAAAATAGATGCAGTAAAATGCTTCAAGTTGGATTCCTGTGAGAGTCGAATCACTTATCGGATCTCTTAAAAACATCACTTAAATCTAACTCGTTACTGTAAAGCAGGCTGCCTCCAACAGGTCACTATGGAAGTCATTGGGGGAGGCCTATGTTCAGCAGTTGACTTCCTTAGGCTGATAATGACAAAAATTATGACTATAAAGCGAACAATGATGTTTACACATAGTAAACACATTTTTTTTCAGAATGTACCAAGTCGGATTAAATCCTAAAGTGGAGGTATTGTATCCAAAAGTTTCATATCCTGTATCCACTGAAACTGGCCTACTTTCGCACTTCGTTGGATGGGATCATACCGAAGATTGGTAAATTTATGTATTGTAATTATGTACTTAATATTTTTCGCTAGGGATAAAAAGACGATGATACGCCTTTAGTCCCCTTAGGAGGAAGATCTGTATCTGTGCGTTCGGGCGAATAGCTCTCATGTTAATATAATTTATTTTTCGACCATATGCTCTGTTTTGAAAATCCAGTGTTCATATAGTTTATAAGAGGGATAACTTAATCAACAAAGCGTAAAACGAACTTAACGCCATCCTGGAAGTGAATATGTACCATTCAGTTGGTACGATTATTTTTTTATAACCATTAAACTAAAAAAGAAATAAGACGGTATCTCATACTATTTATGATATTCTTTCATAGGCATAAAGCGTGTTATTAGGATAATATAGTTATAACTTATTTATTTTTAGGCCTGTCTGTAATTACATTCCTACAGAGAAAGTGCTTTCAAAATCCCGCACAGTCATAATATCTAATCATGACGACAGCTTCAAGTTTCTTCAAGGTCATGTGCGTGGAGGTATTATAAATCACTATTTCTTTGAATTTAAGTTAATCGCAAATCTCTCAATTCCCTAGTTGCCGGGGATAAGCTGTTAAGCCGGAATAAGAGTATTAATATTAGTATTAATATAGTATCGTCATTTATGATTCTTTTATTTTCAACAAATTTTATTTTTTTCTATACATGTTTATTCTGTCGTACACCAGCTTTTCACGTTCTGCTCATTTTTAAAAATCTCTTTCTTTCTTTTATCTATGACATTTCTAAAGTATACTTTGTATCTCAATTACTGAGTAGAATAGATGGAAAATAACAATAATGCATGAGGTAATATTAACGGACTGCCTCGTGGTCTCGCGGTACAAGTATGTGCCGTGCGATCTAGACGTCCTGGGTTCGATTCCCGGGTCGGGCAAAGTGTTATTGGGTTTTTCTGGAGTCTGGAAATGTGCCCGAGAAACGGCAATGGGCTCGCCCCCTATTACGAGGGACTGATACATACCTGGCAAAATGTGAGTGCAGAAATGCACCTCTGCCTACCCCTTCGGGGAATACAGGCGTGAGTTTATGACGAGTTACGTAATATTAATTAATATCATGGAAAAATCTTTTTCCCTTCTGTGTTTATGTCATAATACAACAATATTTTTTCAAAATTGTATGATTCTTTGAAACAACATATTGCTTTAAGCTCGAGAAATGTATATTGTAAATTATATCTTCATTCTATGAATATTTATCGCCTCTTCCATATTTCTAGGTGTCAGTACATTTTCAGAAGCATGTTATTTTATACTAGTGTGGGAAACCCTGGCAATGTACCACGGTATCGACTACAGGAATTTATCAGTTACCTTTCAAAGTATTGAATTTCACGAGGAATTAACACTTATCAATGAAGAACCCTTGAAACTTCACATCATGATCAGTAAAAGCCGAGACGATACTTTTGAGGTGAGTTGATATAAGGTACAAAAACAGTCTGTTTTAAGCATATTATGTAACGATAATTTACATAAATTCTACAGGAAATCAAGATTTGTTATGCTACAGTCGAATGAGGTTTGAATTACTTTTTGTTGCTCAATGCATTTTTGTAGATATTACAATAATCATTATCTATGATTATAAGAAGTCGTGATGGCCTCGAGGATTAGGCAGGGGGTCGATAATCTCGATGGTCGCGGGATCAAACCCCAGGCACACACCGCTGACATTTCGAAGTTATGTGTGTATTCACGAATAATTATTATACACAATAATGGTGAAGGAAAACATCGTGATGAAACATGCACACCTAGAAAATTTCTTAGGTGTGTAGTCCGCCAACCCACACTAGGCCAGCGTGGTGGACTAAGGACTAAACCCTCTCAGTTGTAGAGGAGGCCCGTGCCCAGCAGTGGGACTTATGGGCTGATTATAATTATGAAGATTATAAGCAATGAGTACTACTATTGATTGTTATATTAGTTTACCAAATCAATTATATAAAAGCCTTTATTGTTGAACTTAGTTAAAAATTACAAGAGTTACTTATTTAACCTTAACATTAATTAAAATTATTAACTTATTAACTACTATATATTATACTATTAATTATTAAATAAGTATTATATAAGTATTAGTTTAGTTTATAAATTAGCATAACATCTTCTAGTTTAACCAAATCAATTAGAATTAGAAAACTTGCCAAAATAATAATCGGTTGTCATGCATTTACCGAAGAACATATATTGAGTATGGCTAAGAAATACAATAACCTTATATAAAAGGCAACGTTTTGCAGCAAATATTATACTTACAGGTCAGCTGTGATGGACGAAAAATTGTCACTGGTATTATCAAAATCTCTTCTAACAAGGAATGCAAGAATGGTTGCGAATTAAACATTGATGCAACTGACTATGTTTTAAATAGCAAGGATATATACAAAATTTTGTATCACAAAGGATATGCTTATAGGTAAAAAATATTAAATACACTCTGAAATATGAAATATGAAATCTGACTGCCTCGTGGTCTCGCGGTATAAGTATGTGCCGAGTGATCTAGAGGTCCTGGGTTCGATTCCCGGGTCGGGCACAGTGTTATTGTGTTTTTCCATTAGAAAATTCTCAGTAGCAGCACGGAGTCTGGAATTGTGCCCGAAAAACGGCAATAGGCTCGCCACCTATTACGTGGGAATAATACATACCTGGCGAAATGTGGGTGCAGAAATGCCTGCCTACCCCTTCGGGGAATACAGGCGTGAGTTTATGTATGTATGTATGTACTCTGAAATATTCGTTATCGAAACTCACTGAGATCCTATTCAAATAGGCCTAAGGGACTTTGGAAGATCTCTCACGCTGTAGAACCTCATTATTATCATCTTGAAGCCTGACTTTAGCTAGTAGTCTAGTTTTACCCACTTCGATATGGAACGTCCTACATTTATTTTACTCAAACAACACGCACCAGTAACAAATATTTATGGATCTCACATGGATATTAGTCTTGGTTATGGCATCTAAGCCAATAGTATTTCGTATCATTGACACTACCACATGTACAAGAGAAGCTGTCGTAAATATTAACTTTTACTTTCAGAGACGATTTCCAATCAATACAAACAATAAATGGATCTTTGACCAAAGCAAATATAAAATGGACTGGCGAATGGACAACATTAATAGACTCCCTAATACAAATGAATACACTTGATATAGATTCTGAAGGTGTGTCTATACCAAAATATATTGACCAAATTGTAATTTCTATCGACAAGCATTTAAAAGCAGGTGTAATAACTGAGGACGGTGTTAATTGCTATATTGCTGAGAGAAGTGGAATTTTGGGTGTGACAAGGTAAGACAATCATCATCATCATCATCATCATCAGCCCAAATACGTCTCACTGCTGAGCACGGGCCTCCTCTACAACTGAGAGGGTTTAGGCCTTAGTCCACCACGCGGGCCTAGTGCGGGTTGGCGGACTACACACCTAAGAAATTCCTAAGAACTTTTAGGTGTGCAGGTTTTATCACGATGTTTTCCTTCACCGTTAAAGCAAGTGATAATTCATAAGACAATAGTGCTGAAAATAAAATTGATACACTAAGGATGCACATAGCTTAAATGTCTATTGGTTGGGTAAAGTAATGTGATCGCTCTATCTATGTATATGTATGTCTTCAAAAATAATTTTATTTGCGCTATTGGGCAAAATGTATTTTTTTGTTTAGATACAACAGGAAATGTCTAAACATTTGTGATTATTGAATAATGAGGGTGCAATATATTACTGTCAGTTTTAATATAAGTTCATCATATTATTGTTTATTTTGCATGAGACGGATAAACCGTAAACCGATTAATTTTATAATTATAAATTAAAATATCGATGAATTCATTTAAAAAGATTTTTTTTAGCGTAAATGGAATGATTTTCGGCAATAATTGGTAGTTTGGTAATACTTTTCATGTTTAGATGTGCAGGCGTTGAAATAAGGAATATGATATTTGTTAATAAACCAGTTTTAACAGAAGAAAGTGTGTTTAAAATAGAATCATCCCAAAACGAAATAAAGATGATAGACGATGTTGAGCAAAATGGAAATGTGAGTAATTTTTTTATTTTATCATCTTCCAGTAAATCAATAATAATTTCAATCCGTTTTCATATTTTATTAATTTATTTTATATTATAGATTGACAATTACTATGAAAGTACTAAACATAACATTAAACTAACAAGAGGTCATTCTGAGAAATTTGAACACATTTCTTGGACTGAAGTTCCGAGTTCTAAAACAAGTGGCACCGTAAAGGTAAGTTCAGATCAGTGGCAGTACTTCCATAGAAGCTTAAAAGCCCAGATTGCCTGATAAAACGCCTAGTAATAATATTTAAACTTCAAATTTTTATTCAATAAAAACAATTTGATTTATGAATATGAATACCCTGAACCCACAATAAACGATTATAAACTAGACATTACACAATTAACGTGTAATGCTTTTGGGCTTTTATGGAAGTACCGCCACTGGTTCAGATATAATATGGATAATTTCATACTTTAAATTCAATAGCATTAATGATCCCAAAAAAAAGATAGTTATGCTACTAACAATTACCAATAAATAAAAAAAAACATGAAACAATTTGCCTTCAACCTTAATGCATTTGAGTTCGTCAATAACAATAATTATTAATTACAGTCTTTTTAAGATAACCTAAATATTGTCTTTCAGGTATCTTATGCAGCTTTGTCATTGGGAGACGCTAAAGTACCAAAGTATTACTGTAACCAATACAACAAATATTTAGGGATGGATTTCAGTGGTTATGATATCAAGTATGTATTCGTTAGTTGCATCGATCTCATAAATCTTTGATTTAAAAATATTGTATTCATATTCTCCTATTTTAAAATTTTTGTTATGTATAAGTCTATCATCATCATCAGCCCAAATACGTCCCACTGCTGGGCACGGGCCTCCTCTACAACTGAGAGGGTTTAGGCCTTAGTTCACCACGCTGGCCTAGTGCGGGTTGGCGGACTACACACCTAAGAAATTCCTAAGAACTTTTAGATGTGCAGGTTTTATCACGATGTTTTCCTTCACCGTTAAAGCAAGTGATAATTCATTGTGAAAACACAAATAACTTCGAAAAGTCAGAGGTGTTTGCCTGGGGTTTGAACCTGCGACCGCCGAAATTCTCGACCGCGCGCCTAAACACCAAGGCCATCACTGCTTCATAAGTCTATAGTTTTCCTTTATTCATTTTGAATGTGAAGCAATATATTTATTTGACAGGCGTTACGAATTTTACTCGCCACATTTATTATTTGTTTTCTCAGTAACTATAATATTTTTTTCTCGCAGTTCAACTTATAATAGTAGATTTTGTCAATCAAGATTATTGAAAAAAGAAGATAACGACCACTAAGGCTTTTACAATAATTTATTCTAATATTATGCATGACAGCGTTACAAACTGACTCACTTTCGAATTTGTAATATTAACTTGAAACTTATAATTTCACCTAACAATACAGTAAGTTTTATCGTTATCAGCGGTGCAAGAGTAATGGGCGTCGTACAAGAAGGAGCAGTCAGCAGTGCCGTAGAATCTGACCCAGATCTCTTATGGCCAGTACCAGAAAATTGGACTTTAGGAGAGGCCGCAACAGTCCCTTTGCCGTTCCTCCATGCTTATTACTGCTTAGTATGTGTCATTTATATTTTTGACTTTTTTACACTGGCACGGTTAGGCCTCAAATTAACTTCGATCGTCATTCAATAACAAACATTTCTATGTCTCGATTTTTTCCTATCTACATAAAAGTATGAAGTAAAGCCATAACAAAATTTTGTGTTTACTTTGTTACGTAAAATGTTTGTATTTTTACTGGGTACGGGCCTCCTCTACACTTGATGCGGGTGCCGGTCGGCGGACTACATATACACACCTAAAAAAAAATTTTTTTAGATTTCTATACGATTATTCACAATGTTTTCCTTTACCGTTAAAGTACTTCATAGGCAATTCATTGTTAATACACACATAACTCTAAAAAAATAGAGCTGTGTGCCTAGGTTTGAGCCTGCGACCACCGAGATTTTGACTCGACCGCGCACCTAAACCTCGTGGCCATCACTATACACTTTATTAGTCACTATATAATAAAAAATATAAATTATTTTCAGGCGGTGAAATACAGTCTTCATAAAGGAAAAACAGTGTTAATCACGGACGGAGCCGGAGGGTTGGGTCAAGCGGTTATTTCATTATGTCTCGGTCTAGACTGCAACATATTCACGACGGTCATTGACGAGACCGTAAAGAGAGGCTTACTTCAGTTATACCCTCAATTAGATGGTAATATACGAGTATATAGAGACATCCATATGTATTTATATCAGGTCATACATATCCTACTTTTGACAAAGGGTTTACTCAGGCCATACATATCCTAATGCCTACTTTTGACAAAGGGCTTACTTTACGGTTGAGAGGGTTTAGGTCTTATTCTACCGTGCTGGTCTAGTGCGAGTGGGGGCCTTTAAATAATATTTGAGTAAGCTTTTAGGTATGCTGTTTTTAAGAGTCAGGTTGCTGGGATTCGAAATCTCGACCGCGCGGATGGCGTCTCGCTAGACCATTGCCTAAACCTCGAACTATGCGCTATATATCGCGGTTTTCAAATATAGCCAACATTGACAGCCCCGTGGCGCAGTTGGCTAGACACCAGCTTGCGAAACGAGAGGCTGCGGGTTCGATCCCCGCACCGAGACAAATGTTTGTGTGATCCACAAATATTTGTTTCGGGTCTGGGTGTTTGTGAGACCGAAAAGTCTCTCGTAGTTTCTGATACCCACGACACAGGACTTGTATCCTAGTGTGGGGTCAGAACTATGTATGTGATTGTTGGGTGTATTTATTTATTTATTATTTATTTATTTTATACCTTTTATTATAAGTATGCAAAGGTGGTAACTTTGAGTTAAATTATTCGTACCTAAGCTAATATAATTAAAGTTAGATTAAATCAGTTTAGCTACAAGTTAGAAGTCTAATGTGGAACGAGATTGTTTAAATATTTGACTCGAAATTATTGTTGGGAATATTATAAAATAAGGTAATATAAATCTTGTTTTGGTATAACTTTGTGAACGTGGCCTTGGAAACTTTTTTGTCATCATCATCATCAGCCCATATACCTACGTACTACTGCTGGGCACGGGCCTCCTCTACCATTAAGAGGGTTTAGACCTATGGCCACTGGCCTAGTGCGGGTTGGCGGACTACACACCTAAGAAATTTTAGGTGTGCAGGTTTCATCACGATGTTTTCCTTCACCGTTAAAGTAAGTGATAATTCATTGAGAATACACACATAACTTCGAAAAGTTAGAGGTGGGTGCCTGGGGTTTGAACCTGCGACCGCCGAGATTCTTGACCGCGCGCCTAAACCTCGAGGCCATTATGTCTTTTCAACTTTTTTTATGATTTCATAAAATTATCACCACAATAGTAAAAGGAGGAGGGTTGATAAGAGGCATTTTTCGCCCACCACAAACTCGAAAAAAAAAGTTTCGATATTCAACTATTTATTAATGCACTTGTACAGTTGAAGATATATATTTTTTAATTCAATAAGATTTACGTGATAAATAATATAGTAAGTCATACCTATTATTGCCCAAAAAGAGAGTATTCCGTCTTTTTTGTATATTTTTGACGTTTTTTCAATCTTTAAATTAATATTTTTTAAAGAAGCGTTCTTTGAAACAAATTATTTTTGACTCACAATGAAACTACTGTTAATAAGCTTTTATGTGATTACTATTTTATTTTGTTTCACTGTGCGCTTCTATCCTAAAAGAAAAAAAATATTACGCGTGACAGTAGAATAGACTGGATACGATTAAAACAAACGATGAACTGGAACAGAATACTATTCTGAATATCATTCGGACTTGTTGACTTCTTTGTTCGTCCCTGTACTCCTCTCCGTATCGCACACTATTGAGAGATAATTACTCTGTTTCAACCGTCGTTTGTTTCAACCGTATACAGTGTACTCTATCAATTGTGTCACGATCGGAACGTGTTTTAACACGCTCAAAAAGTATTTGCGTAGCGTAGATGTTGAATTTGTGTTCGAAAGCTGTAGTTGTGAATATTTATTGATAAACTTAATAATTAATAATGCCTGGTAACCAATGTGACTGTTGTAAAATATGGCAAAAAACGAATAGTGATTTTCGTATCTGTTCTAATAGAAAAATTATATCAATACTTCGAAGGTCTAAAAACTGTGATCTACAGAGTGGTTCTAAGTTGTGTTTTAAATGCAGTTCATATGCATATTGTGTGGCTCGGGCTAAAAATCAAAATACTACTATACTTCATCTTCGTTAATGACAAGATTTCTTGCTTTAAGAAGTACGGCCGACGATACCACGAAGAGCCCTAATATACGTTTGTCAATACCTCTTGTCACAACTCAAGCACGTGTTGTGTAAGATGTAAGCGTAAAAATTGCCTCGTAACTGTACCAAAAGCAGCTCGAACTCAAGCATGTATAGAAACTAGAATCTATAATATATTTCATCAGGAAAAAGATGCTGTAAAACTCATATTATCGGATCGGTATTCAGTGAATTTGCTCTGCAAGCTTTATGCCCTGTAAGTGAGAGTACATCAATGTATGAAAAAGATATTAAAAGTCTTTTAAGCAATATCAGAATGATAGCAAAGAAGAGAGGTCTCGATTTTGACACACCGATTTTGTTCGCACGTTGCTTCCGTATTATGGTTTCTGGCTTACTGGCGCCATCAGTCAATCGAAGTCAAAAGACCAAGTCTTGAATATGCTAGTACACTACAAGATGCTACCGCTGAAGGGTGGTCATGTAGCGATTCGAATGAAGAAAGTCAGAAGGAAGATTAAAAAACATATTGCTAAAAGTATCTCAAGCTTTCTGATTATTTTTAATTATTTCCCATATTTATAATATTGAAATAATAATAGTTAATAACCTTCTTTTATCTTAATTTTGCATTTAGTGTTCTAATAACAGTTGTTTTTTGGTGCTAAAATGAATGACAATAACGTTTATATTAATAAATGTTCATAACAGATACATAAATATTTATTTTACTTATCCCATCAATTACAGGATTCTTTTTAAAAATAATTGTTTTTTATATTTGTCATGATGTATACTATTAAATAAAATTCATATCACATCAAGTGGCTGATGGGCGAAAAATGCCTGTTATCAACCCTCCTCCTTTCGACGAGAATCTTTATTATACCTACCATATATTATGAACTACTTATCAATAATGATTTCTAAACTTGCAGAAAAGAATATAGGATATTCCGAAGAAGATGCTTTCTTTCTAGTAAGACAGAATACCAATAATCAGCGATGTCATGTTGTTATAAATAACAGTGGTGTTAGATTTAGTGAGGTTAGTAATTTTTTCGTTCGATACACACTAGATTTTTACAGCGATTTGGTCCCGCGGCTTAATTTTTTTTTTTTTTGTTATACTGGCACGGCCAAGTGACCCCATTGCACCTGATGGTACCAGCGAGAGATGATGGTCTCCCGTTGGTCGACACAATCATGCCGGCCGAATACCTCTTCACCTTATTGTGAAGAAGTTTGGGGGACTAATACCATGGTGAGCAAAGGACCAACCGCAACAAACCGGCCAAAAAATGCCGGCACGGTCATCCTTTCACCATGATTGAAGCCCCCCGAAAACCGGATATGTACACTGGCTGATCCCGGAACGCGGCACACTTGCATGTGCCACTATGGCGGGTTTTACGCCCTGTGTACGGTGGTCACTGTCCGGGCGGATACGAATATCCTACCACCAGCAAAAGTGCAGCGTGGAACCAAAAGTGTTAGTTTGTATCGCGGAATTGGCTTCATTTTATTTGACTTTTCCATTATGTACTTCTCAGCTTCAGCACAGGGATTATAAAGCCTGAGAAACGGCAATGAGCTGGCCTCATGTTTCGTGGCTTATGATTTAGTAATAAACGTCTTACTTAATTACTTTTAAAATTATGATGAAATGTTAATCGTCTTCATCATCATCACCATCATTATCATCACCATCACCATAATCATCATCAGCATCTTTCTTACGTCCACTGCTGGACATAGACCTCTCCTATGGTACGCCACTGGGCGTTATCTTAACCTCCTGAGTTCCAGAGTACAATTTTTCTGGATTTTCTTTTGATTTTTGGCTAAGTACTTCTAGATATGATACACAATTGAGGAGTATTTTGTTTTTAAACCCTTATATAGGTATGTTTTGTTTCATGGAGAAATAAAATGGATTGATCTCTTATTATCTGTCACAGATTTTTTTTTGTTAGATGTTCTAAATTAAGGACATCAGTACTCAGGAGGATAATGTATATAAATTTTGATATAACTTTTACAATTATTTTTAATATGCTTGTATTTCAGGTAGGTATGCAGTGTCTTGGACAAGGCGGATTCTATATGGATCTAAATGGCGCTGACGTGAATGACAAAATGGATTTGCACGCTCGTCATTTATCTGAATATACGAATCACTGTGTTGTTGATTTATACAGCATGTTGGGTGCAAACTCTTCGAAAGAAAAGAAGGTAATAAATATTTATTTTATCTCTCTTACCTTATAATGTCGTGTCCTAATGCTCGTGTCGTAGTTTATCATATGCAGATATATTTACAAAACTATACACAGCCATACTTCTTCCGTCTTTGACAACAAGAATTTCATATTTGCAAAAATATCCGATATAATTAAAGAAGTATTTTATAACAAAATGTTTTAATGTAGTAAGATTATATCTCCTTGACAATGCTGTGTGTAGTATTTACAAAACAAATCAGGTGACAGTGCTATCATTTTGTGGCTGTACAGGATAAGCAAATGGAAAAGTAGGTCAAAACAACCAGTATTTTGGTAAAAGTATGTAAGGGAACAAACCCCATTCGTAAGTTATGAAAACAACAGTTTGACAGCCCCGTGGCGCAGTTGGCTAGACACCAGCTTGCGAAACGAGAGGCCGCGGGTTGGATCCCCGCACCAAAACAAATATTTGTGTAATCCACAAATATTCGTTACGGGTCTGGGTGTTTGTGAGACCGAAAAGTCTCTTGTAGTTTCTGATATCCACGACACAAGACTCGTATCTTAATGTGGGGTCAGAACTATGTATGTGACTGTTGGGTGTATTTATTTATTATAGGTAGATATGGCGCTGTTAGATTTATAATATCATAGCTAACCTGCACTAACACGAACTCTGAAATAGTTTGTATTATATATAATCGACCAAATATCTACCATGGTTGTTTACTGGCCACTTTTCGAGAAAGGGGTAGGCAAAAAAAACAACTGTCTTTCCATCTTTAACACAGATATGTTGATATTTGGCCTTAAACTAATTTGCAGATTCTTCAGAAGCTAGTTGCTGAAGGCATCGCAAAAGGCATAGTGAGGCCTCTCAGTAGATTGGTCTTTTCACCAGCTGAGGCCCAAAAAGCTTTAAAACTTGTCTCTTCTAGAAGACATCTTGGAAGAGTTCTAATAAATATGGAGGATTACGAGAAGTATTTAGATGTTTTAAAAATTGTGCACAGGTATGATCAATTTTTTAATTCAGTGCGTAGATCTTATTCAAATTCCAGAATTATCTGTTTCTGATAGTATTATTCTAATAGATCTGTTTCTGTTTCTTGATAGTATATTGTTTGCTATAATTATAACCTACTAAATATCGAACGTACCGATTATATTTATGTTAAGAGATTAAGAAGTAATACTTTTAAAAAACACAATATCACAATCAAGCATAATATTACCTTCGTATGCCAACTAATTTACAATATAAAATACATTCGGATATTTTGTTATATTCTTCTTCCGGCTTCATGCTTTTAAGAGAGCATTTTTTATTATTCGGTCGATTTTTTGACGAATTTATATACACCCCTACATATCGAAAATTCCCATTGGCGCCAGTATAAAAAAGCGTTACGCTCAAAAAATACTATTAACCAATATAATATGTATTTCCTCGTGGTTTCGCTGATATATTATTTGCCGTACGATCTAAAGGTCCCTAGTCCGATCCCCGGGTTGGGCAAAGTGTTATTGGGTTTTTCCATAAGGAAATTCTTAGTAGCAGCACGAAGCCTGGATATGTGCCCGAAAATCGGCAATAGGATCGCCCCCTATTACGTGGCACTGATACGTACCTGGCGAAATGTGGGTGCAAAAATGTACCTCTGCTTACCCCTTCGGGCGACTACGAGCGTGAGGTTATGTACACATGTAAATAATACATATTTTTTTCAACTGAACACACTAATTTACTCAACGCTCCCCAAGGCTTGGACAGTAATTAAGATCAAAGCTGTTTCTGTGCAAAATTTCGCGATTATTAAATATTTGGACACCAAGTTTCGGAAAGGTATCGAATTGACAAGGTTAAAAGGAGTTTGCAATATCCTAAAGAATTGAAATTTAAAATTATTGCTATTTTTATTACATTTTCTCAATGCAATTGTGTGACGGCCTCGTGGATATTGCGTGCGGTCTATTGAGAGAACGTAATGACGGTAACGGGCTCAAATCCAAGCACGCATCTTTGATTCCTCGAAAATATTTGTATTCACAATCATTTTTGGGCATCTTAAATGTGACGGAAACCCGCTTATTAGAAGAGATTATGTATTTCCTGATGAAAACTAAAAATAAACTATAAAAAACCGTAAAATATTTTATACAAATTATATAAACTGAACCATAGTTAAATTATGATGTAATAATAAAAGATTTTTCTTTTCTGTATTAACTTGTCATGAGTGCTATTTGATTGCTTACGTGACTAAATAAAGCAATTTCATTTCATTTCATTACGATTTTTTGACTAGAAATTTTCGTCAGTTAGTTCCGAAGACTGCCGACGTGGGATAGGCAAACCTGATGGATATAGCCCTTTATTCTCTTTATCCATGAATATAAAAATATTAATACTCCAGCTAATATTGAATGTTGACTAAATAGATAGAAATTATGAATGACAGCTTGGTCTTCCCAACTACAAAGAGGATCAACTTTAACATTGAAGACTAAATCTAGTAGACCGATACCAGCTAGTAAAAAATACACTTATTTTCAGACTTAAATTAAGCCCAGAAGCCACCTACGTAGTTGTGTGTGATGATACCGACATTGGTGTAGAAATGGCGAATCGTCTAGTAAATCGTGGCGCTCGTAATTTAGTCATCCATAAAGAATTCGACACTGGATATTTAAAATTTAAGCAAAGGTATGTAAAAGTAGGTAAAAGCAGTGATGGTTTCGAGGTTTGGAGCGCAGTCGCGAATCTTGGCGGTCGCGGGTTCAAACCCTAGGCACACACCTCTGATTTTTCGAAGCAATGTGTCTCATTCACAATGAATTATCACTTGCTTTAACGGTGAAGGAAAACATCGTGAGGAAACCCGCACACCTAAAAGTTATTAGGAATTTCTTAGGTGTGTAGTCCGCGAACCCGCACTAGGCCAGCGTGATGGCCTAAACCCTCTTAATTATAGAGGAGGTCCATGCCCAGCAGTGGGACGTATATGGGCTGATGATGATGATGGAGCAAAGGTATGTAAAATATTTTTTCAAGACGACGCTTTCTTTAAAATTATATAGAATTTCCTTAGGTTAGACATGCCTTGTAGGTTTCTCTCAGTAGCAGCAGGATTCTCATAGCACGGAATAGGCTCGCCTCAAATTACACAGGACATAATAATTTGCAAAAACTCTGTCTACTTCTTTGAGGACACGGGAGTGAAAGACTGAGCGGACTATGTAGAAAAAGTATTATTCAGTTTAACATTACGGTATGAAATTGAATCTACATATAACACACAAAGTTCCGTCTTCAAAATTTGCTAAAGTATTTTCCTTTGAATTTAGATCATGGGCGAAACTAAATGTAACGTCGAAGTTGAGCTGTGAAAACCTGCAGTCTAAAACAGGATGTGAAAAGTTACTGGGTGCAAAAGCGAAAATGGGGCGAATAGAGGGAGTTTTCGTAGTATTCGGTTTAGAATCTAACAAAATGAGTAAAATAGACTATGAAATAAACATCATTAATAAACTGACAAAAATAGATGACATTTCCAGATTATTCGGCGAGGATTTGCGGTAAGAAAATAAATTCTATAAAATAATAGTATATTATTTCTAATTAATTTCGTTGCGGGATCATGACAAATTAGGTTCCCTTAGATCCGCTGAGCTTCAGTGCTCACTGTCAATACTGTGCGTGCCGCTGTTGATCCTGGAGCACAAGAGTTACAGTGGCGGGTGTGTGGTGGGATAGGGAATTTTTTTTATCATCATCATGATCATCAATCGCAAAACTTTCGCTGCTGAACACACTATTCTAATCGGTTAAATACGTCCAGATATTTCCTATGTCTTATGTGACAGTTTTTTTTTCGAGTGATAAGAACTCGATAGTGTCTGTCTATCCAATGAGAAATAAGCATTATGTTATTTGGGATCATACGCTAATGCATGATTGTAGCCTCGAGTATCTGTTTTCATAATTAACGATCATGTGGGCCAATGCAATAAGCAGTGATGGCCTCGAGGTATAGGCGCGCGGTCGAGAATTTCGGCGGTCGCAGGTTCAAACCCCAGGCACACACCTCTGACTTTTCACAATGAATTATCACTTGCTTTAACGGTGAAGGAAAACATCGTGATAAAACCTACACACCTAAAAGTTCTTAGGAATTTCTTAGGTGTAGTCCGCCAACCCGCACTAGGCCAGCGTGGTGGACTAAGGCCTAAACCTTCTCAGTTGTAGAGGAGGCCCGTGCCCAGCAGTGGGACGTATTTGGGCTGATGATGATGATGATGATGTGGGCCAATGGTGAAAAAAAGAATCAAAAGGAAGGTTAGACACTTTTAAGCCTAAGTCAATTGTTAAGAGTATACATAAAATTTTCTTAGTATTTGTTCAGAACTGTTTGACTGCTGATATATTTGTATTATTTATTGCAGCTACTTTGTTTTACTTTCTCACTCATTGAAACTTATCAAGGACTCAAATATATTGAAAGAATGCGCCAAAATTTGTGAAGAACGACGCAGATGTGGGAAACCTGTATTACTCTTACAAGCTGGAGATATCGATACGGTATTCATTTCATACCTTAGTGTTATTAAAGAAATGTTAGGACTTTATTAAAGCTTCTCATATTGTTTTACGATTTTTACAGTCGATTACGGCAATACAATATTCCTTTATATATAAATTGACAAGTCGTGATGGCCTCGAGGTTTGGGCACGCGGTCGAGAATCTCGACGGTCGCGGGTTCAAACCCCAGGCACACACCTCTGACTTTTCGAAGTTATGTGTGTATTCACAATGAATTATCACGTACTTTAGCGGTGAAGGAAAACATCGTGATGAAACCTAAAAGTTCTTAGAAATTTATTAGGTGTGTAGTCTGCCAACCCGCACCAGGCCAGCGTGGTGGACTAAGGCCTAAACTCTCTCAATGGTAGAGGAGGCCCGTGCCCAGCAGTGGGACGTATATGGGCTGATGATGATGATGATGATATAAATTGACGTTATAGATTTTGGTATAATTTTGTGTTTTAGAATGAAAATGAGTAACCAACACAAGTTTTTGGAAACATTATATTGGTACGACTAATATCTAGATATATGTATGTAGGTATTGTCGCTTAAGTACTAACACCGCGGAAGTCAAAAATGACAACTTTTTAGAAGAGCAAAAACAACAGTGTTTTTATTTCTAATTAATTAAATTAATTAATTAAATAATTGGTTAAAAGGCACAGGCCTTTTTGGATATCCCGACCATAGGACATATTTTTTTTTTATAAAACTATATGTATCGCGATCATATTACATATAATTTTATAAAGAAATATATGTACTATGATATCGATATATAAAAGGCACAGTGTTATTGCTCTCTGCTGACTGCCTCGTGGTCTCGCGGTACAAGTATGTGCCGAGGGATCTAGAGGTCCTGGGTTCGATTCCCGGGTCGGGTAAAGTGTTATTGGGTTTTTCTATTAGGAAATTCTCAGTAGCAGCACGGAGTCTGGAATGGTGCCCGAAAAACGGCAATAGGCTCGCCCCCTATTACGTGGTACTGATACATACTTGGCGAAATGCACCTCTGCCTACCCCTTCCGGGAATACAGGCGTGAGGTTATGTATGTATGTATGTATGTTTTTGCTCTCCTGAAAAGTTGTCATTTTTGACTTCCGCGGTGTTAGAACTTAAGCGACGGTATGTTTGAAATATGGTCATCACAACATACGTAGATTATATTTTACGCCGTAACATACGGTTGAATCTCAGACGTGAGGCTATGTGTTCGATCGCCGCATCTAAACAAATGTTTTTGTAACTCACAAGTATTTGCTTTTGGTTTGGCAAATTGTGAGACTACAAACTCTCTCGTAGTTTCTCCACGACAAATGACTTGCATACTTTCTGTAGTCTGAACTATGCATGTGACTTTAGTGTGTATTTATTAAGCGTTATCATAAATAGCATGTCCTTATTTCGATAAATTCTAAAGCTCAAAAAATTCTATCAAAAAGAAAGGAAAACAGACCTGGTGTTTTTTTTTAATGTGTAAATATTTTCCCTAACACAGTTTAAGCATTCATATCAATTTAGTAAAATGCAAAAATCCAATTATCTGCGAAATGGAGCGACGCGTGTTATTGTTAAAATATGGCTTAAATCTGTAGTGTTTGACTATTTCTGATATTTTGAAAACAACCAACAATTTCCGAACGAGAAACGTTCTATTTTTCAGAACAACCAACACAACAATGCCCAATCAAATACAATATTGCAAAAAAATTCGAATGTTCTCGACGCTCTCGAAACATGTATCCAGCGGAAATACACCAACGTTTGCAACGCAATTGTTGCGAACGAAAATGAATTCAAAAATGAAGCTGTTAAAATTCAAAATGGTGATGTATTAAAAGGCTTAGAATTTTTCTACAAACGCATAGAAGAAAATGAAATTAACACCCCAGAAGTTTTTGTTAATATGACAAACAAGATTAGCTATGCTACCGAGGTTTGTTGGTTTGACTTTTATATATTAACATTGAGTAGTATTACCGCTTAATAATATTGCTTTTACGATAAGTTTAATTTATTCAAGGCATCGCGCCGTCAAGTTTGTGAGTTCAAGATTTTCGATTACTTTGTCTATCTTATAATGATAAATATATCTCAAGAAATATAAATAGACTATTTGTCTATTTTTATTTATTTACTACTTTCAAAAACGTGGCGAGGCAATTGCCATTTTTGACACAAATTTCCTCTACTAGGAATTTCGTAAAAAAATACATAATTACACAGGATTACTTAATTATTGAGGATCACATTAGTGCACGCCGCATTCTAAATCCATAGACCTAAAGATATAGGCAACTCTTTTGTTCATCAAACAAATCCAACACAGCTAAAAGTTAATTTGTGAAAGTGTCAGTAACCTGATGAAAATATTTTGGGATTAAGTGACTATTCATCAATATTTCTTTTACACGCCCATCGCTATAAAAACATTTAATGACAATTAATTTTCCTATAACCAGCCTATATACTACATCCCAATGCTGGATACAGACCACTTCCACAACAGAGAGGTTAGAACTCAGTCCACTACGCTGGCTAAGGGTTGAAAATGTACAAACCTAAGATTTTTTTTTGTAAATTCTTAGATGTAAATATTTCTCTACGATCTTTCTTTTCATCATTAATAGACAATTCATTAATAATAAACATTTATTTTTATTAATTACTGAAGTGTTTTTAGATTGAAGACGTTCCCGACCCAGATGGCGCTTTCCTCTTAATAATACCAGGTTTTGATGGCAACTGTGATGTATTTAAATCAATATCAGAAATGTTTAAAATACAGACAGTTGCTGTACAATTAGACCCGAATGTGAGCAATAATAGTATTGAGGATACGGCCACTGATATACTGAAGGTAAATTAACCAGAATACGTATAATCCCGGTTAGTCATTTGTTCCCATTACGGTCACGTTGAATTGGCTTACTGGGGCTGAGTGTCTGTTAAGACAATCTTAATATTAGTAAATTACTTACTTGGCAAGAAGCTCGTAAGGTTGAAATTCGATGTCAATGCAACATTAGAGAGAGAAATAGTAACTCCTATACATTTTTGACAGGTGTATAAGGTCAAAGTTTTGCTAATCATTTCTGATTCAACGCTTCTCTGCTTCAGTTTCTTAAATTTTTCATTGAAAATTTTGTATTTTTGGTTGAAGACAAGTGAAATGTAATCCTATCGTTGAGATTCATTTCTTTAGTCTCTATTACGTAAATAGTAAGTACCTAATCTTAATCTATACCAGGTTTTATACTATTAGTATAATACAAAGAAGAAACCCAAACAAGTTTTTGCCGAATCTTTTCAACACGATTTTTTGGGATGAATTCAATTGCAATGTGAAGATAAAACAAAAATATTTTTCATTTCCAGAACAGAAAAAATGTCCCCTTGTAATGTTATAAAAATGTTATATCGGATACATGCGGAGTACGAACATTTCATTGCAAATTAAAGAAAACAAATGGCATTCCCTCAGTGGTTTCCATTTAAAAGTTTTAACGAGATCTATATCTACCCTGTTTGCTCCATGTTATATTTACTCGCATATGTTAGGCGTCTGATTGTTTTTGCTTATGTTAATACAAAACTCGAACGCGCAAAAGTTGCTTTATTTGTTATTAATTTACGTACATTACAGTTTGTGAAGCAAAGGTTCCGGTTGAAGTCGAAGTTTTACATTTTTGGGTACTCGTTTGGAGTCAATGTAGCTTTGGAATTGGCCTACACGTTTGAAAAGGAAGGTGAGTTTTTTAAAGGGTATCGATCGACTGCCTCCAGGGCGCACTTAGCCAGACACCGTCATGTGAAACAAGAGCCCGCGGGTCGAATCCCGCTCCGAAATAATGTTTGTGTGATCCACAATTTTTTGTCCGGGTCTAGGGGATTGTGAGACCGAAGAGTCTATCTTAGTTTCTGATAGTATGACATAAGAATTGTATTATAGTGTGGGGTCAGAACTAATTTTTTGTTCGTGTGTTCGCTTAATACTCCTTTATTGTGTGCTTTAAAAATGTAATATTCTAAAGATCAAAACATTTTCATCCATACGCTTTGATTACATTTTATAATTGTAGTTTTATAAACAACTAATTCCTAAATTTCCTCACACGAAATGTGTAATTGACGGTAAATAATATTTCATACCAAGTAATGATTATGTTGCCAAAACTGTTCAAGAAAATCCACTATTAATGCCCTCGTGCAGACGAATACACATGCAGAATAGAGAATGTGCTTCTAACGATTACCTAAATTAGCCCCAACAATTTCAGGTCACGTTGGTCTGGTGTACTGCTTGGACAGTAGCCCAGACGTTTTGCGAGTTCAACTACAAGCTAACGTAGGCAATTTATCATGTGTACAGCTGCAGGACTCTGTTATATTCCATATGTACAAACTTATCGCCAAGAGGGAAGACAAAGAAATTCTCAACGCTGTGAAAAATGCTTCAGATTGGACGCAGAAAGTTGACATTTGTATAAAGAGACTAAAGTTAGTTGTGCATAATTCTCACGAATATATGAGGTTTTTGATTGAGACTGCGTATGGAAGGATTTTGCAAGCACTAAAATACGAGCCGAAGTTTAAGCTGCAGTCTGAACTGATCCTGATGAAAAGTGATTCAAAAACATTAGCACATTTGACAAATGACTACAACTTGTCGAAATATAGTGTTAAACCAGTTCGTGTGTACAACTTAAAGTGCGATCATGAAACAGCGCCACGAGATTATAGAACTGCTAGCATTGTAAACAGTCTCCTCGATCCTAAAGTTCAGGAAGAATTCAACAAGAATAATGCCTGCGATAAATATTTGCTCGACCCGTATTACATGAAATGATATGAATAATTTTATATCTTAGTAAACTTTATGACGGAATAAATTGATAGTATTTTTCTCTATTTGTATCATTGAGTAAGTTTTTAGACGTAAATGAAATATTTTTATATTCTATTCTTAACTTTCCTAGCGAAAAGCGTAATAAGAAACATAAACTGGATTGACGACAAATGTCTATTTAATTTCATCATCATCATTATCAGCCCAAATACGTCCTACTGCTGGGCACGGGCCTCCTCTACAACTGAGAGGGTTTAGGCGTTAGTCCACCACGCTGGCCTAGTGCGGGTTGGCGGACTACACACCTAAGAAATTCCTAAGAACTTTTGCGTGTGCAGGTTTTATCACGATGTTTTCCTTCGCCGTTAAAGCAAGTGATAATTCATTGTGAATACACACATAACTTCGAAAAGTCAGAGGTGTGTGCCTGGTGTTTGAACCTGCGACCGCCGAAATTCTCGACCGCGCGCCTAAACCTCGAGGCCATCACTGCTTTTTTTAATTTACATGTTACATTTTTTATTTTCTTGAAGTGATGGTCTCGAGTAGCCTCGGTCGGTTCAAAATCTCAGCGGTCGCGGGTTGAAACCCCAAGCACACACGAAGTTTTGTGTGTATTCACAATGAATTACCTCTATGACAATATGAATTATCTCCAATTTTGGTCTTTTGAATGTAATATCTTACCATCAGCCAGAAACCGCATCATTCTCCCACCAAATTTTTAATTCTATTTGAAATCAGCGCATTACGTTTTTTTACTTCCATATACTAACTGAAATTCATGACTCGTCCATCTCTTTTTCATATATATATTCCCTTATACAGTCCGTCTATCTATTCTTTTCTGTTTCGAGCAATAACTGAACTAGCAATTGAAAACAGCACGATGGGTCCTACGTATATGGGCCAAACTAACAATTTGGCAATTTTGACTTTTTTATGGTATACGCATCCTATCAATATGATTAATCATGTGAGCTATTAAAAAAAATAAAAAACTGCGTGGAAACACGACTTCTTAGTAAAGTATAACGGCATATGTAGCATGAATTTAAACGTACAAGGTCCAAAGAGTAATTTGAGACTTATACGCGGGGAGTTCCAGCGCGTTTCTTTATAGTTTGGGCCAATCAGGTAGTTTGACACTTATACGCAGAACGGAGCAACGGCCGCAATGTGATGAATACAAAATCTTATTACTGTATTTTAGTGTTATAATTTAGATTTATAACTAAAAGATGACATCCAATTATTTTGCTAAGTTTAGTAGAATTCAGAATTTAGCAAATTTATCATTAGGAATTTTATGAGCAAAAAAAATTAAAATATTTTATTTTAAGCAACTTAGCATAATACACGTATATTGGCCAATTTGACACATTGGCCCTTTTATGGTGTTTTTAAATATAAATAATTTTAACAAAAACTAACGTAAAATGGCCAATGTGCAGTAAAAAAATAATTAGTAAAAAAGAAACATATTCTGAGTAATAAAATAGTACAATGCAAACATGTTTAGAGCGGACCATTTTTAGGAAGACCATCCGATCCGAATTCCCGGTATCCATAAAATAGGACACGCAGTATTGAAAATAATTTTGTCCCATACCGAAATATGAAACGCGGGATGTTCGATTGATTACTCCACGCGTTAGTTTTTGGCTCACTAGTCACGTACCGTATCGATCTGGACAAATCACACATACTCATTGCCATCATACTGAGGGGACATGTTTGCTTACAGTTTATTACTCCTTTCTACAATATGAGCTGTTATTATACAGACCTTGTTGAATCTGGGATGATTTTCCGTGCTTTCAGCATTTTTTCCATGCCATGCACTTTAGGTCCCATTTATTCATTAATATCATTTACCTAGTTATTTACCCGTGGTGCGTTAATTGCGTCTAATGTCACCAATTACATTTTTCTTTGTCATGAAATCTTATACTTCAATATTTTGTCTCCCGCTTTGCTGTGGAGGTAAGTTTTCCAACTCCTCCTTTAAATCTTTCTTCATGAAATGATCATGAAAAATTAGGCTCCCGTTGATTCTCTGGGCTTCAGTACTCGGCGTCAAAACTGTGCGTATCGCTATAGATTCTGGAGTACAGGAATGGCAGTGGCTGGTGTGTGATAGGATAGGGTCAAAAAAACTATGAACTGTTCCTCGTCTTTTATCACATGCAGTATTGCGATTTAACTTTTCTGAAAATGTACCTATATGTAATCCAGCCGTAGACGGTGAGATCTGTTATTTAATATAAATTTATTTGAATAAAGGGATAAATGACGATCTGACGCACCTAAAGCAGATGTTCATAATGTGGTACTCATAAAAAAGTGACGTACCACGTAGAAATGTGAATTTCGGTGAAGTAACAACCTTTTTTAGGAATGTGCCAGCAAGATGTGTTGTAGTTTATTTGACTAATAAGTAATAAGTGAATAGTAAAGAAGCTGAAGACTGCCTCGTGGTCTCGCGGTACAAGTATGTGCCGTGCGATCTAGAGGTCCTGGGTTCGATTCCCGGGTCGGGCAAAGTGTTATTAGGTTTTTCCATTAGGAAATTCTCAGTAACAGCACGGAGTCTGGAAATGTGCCCAAAAACGGAAATAGTCTCGCCCCCTATTACGTGGGACTGATACATACCCGGCGAAATGTGGGTGCAGAAATGCACCTCTGCCTACCCCTTCGGGGAATACAGGCGTGAGTTTATGTATGTATGTATGTATGTAAAGAAGCTCATATTCAGCAGTTCAGAAATCAATTATGTTACATTTCATAACTACAGCGGATATTAAATACAAATTGATATATTTTGGTCCTTACTTTCAAAAAAATGTTGATTTAATTCTTTTATTGTTTTTATTGCAAAAATTTGTTTATAAAAATCTAAATTTTATTTTATATCTATTTAAATGTCTGCACCGCGCTTCGCTTCCTTTCCACTTCGGAACTCAACCTTGTACTAATCCACCGGCGTTAAAATAGAAAATTACTACGTTAAATAAATTACGTGACAATTTCGCTTGGGTTCAAAACGAAATTAAATTAAGTTTCATATCCTGAAAGCTTTTAGTTTGATTCAAAAGTTCCGCCGTCGCGTTCACAGCAGTTTGTTTAGAGGAAAAACTATACAGTTAAGAACTTTGCTATGGTAATTTTTTCATTATATGGCTTGAGTAATTCTTCCCTTTCCATATTATGTGGGGCGACAAGGTGACGACACTGGCTCTGACGATTGTACAGTGCATCCTCTGGCTGCCGTAACAAGCGACTAACGTGGGTGCTGTCAAGTCAAAGTCAAATTATCTTTATTCAAATAGACTTCTACAAGTTCTTTTGAATCGTCAATATAGCTGCCGGGACGATGTACTCCATAATGGTAGATATAGCTATAAAGGTACATTAGAAAAGGTTCACAGACTGAGTTTGTTCCTCTAGCTGCTGACTGTAGGCCGCTTCTGCTGTCGCTTTAACTAGTTTGTAAAAGTTTATATGTATATAAATTAATTGTTAAAGCCTAGATAAACAGTGATTGATAAAATGTTAGCATTGCTATGTCGGTAGTTTGAGATTGTGACTGTCACAATTAGAATGTTATGGTCGGGCGGTCTCGATCACGTGCAGTGCTAACAGAAACCGATCGTTGAATCGCGTCGTGCTACATTATGCAAAAATTTAGAGCCATTAGGTATATAGGTATATTATCGTGTAACTTATAATAGTTGTGTACATATTGTATGAATATGTCGTCATCGTCGTCGTCGTCATCAGCCCAAATACGTCCCACTGCTGGGCACGGGCCTCCTCTACAATTGAGAGGGTTTAGGCCTAAGTCCACCACGCTGGCCTAGTGCGGGTTCGTGGACTACACACCTAAGAAATTCCTAAGAACTTTCTAGGTGTGCAGGTTTTATCATGATGTTTTCCTTCACCGTTAAAGCAAGTGATAACTCATTGTGAATACACACATAACTTCGAAAAGTCAGAGGTGTGTGCCTGGGGTTTGAACCTGCGACCGCTGAAATTCTCGACCGCGCGCCGAAACTTCGAGGCCATCACTACTTTTTATGAATATGTACGCAATATAAATAGGTTAATACAACACTTCGCCTTTTGATGCATTCCAATTTACCCTAAGTATGAAACAAAAAAGTATCGTTAACACTGACATAATGTACGAGTAAGATATATTTTTATGCAGATTTGTGTACGTTGCTACTGTAACTAAATCTACCTACTTATGTTTAAGTTAATATTAATATTATTTTTAATATTAATATTGCAGCACATAATACAAATACAAATAATACCATGAAACTATAGCAAAAATCATTTTAACTTTAAAATACCACGATGCGAAAATTTTATAGTTAAAAGATAAAAAAGATTCACTTTAAAAAAATATTATCTGCGGTAACAAGACTGGGTCCATTCAATTAAGCGTGGCAAACTTTGTTGGAACTCTCATTTACTATAGCAAAACGAGTGAGATGTCTAAAAAGGTAATTACAGTTTGAGTTGGTTTTAGTAATGTACACGCCTGCTCGTAACAGACTATAATCGTGATGATGTATCTTTTTTATTCCGAAGTTTTTGCATTTTTTTCTTCATTAAAAAAATCTACTAAATTCTTTTTTATTTAGCATCAATAGTTAGTACCTAATGCGGTGCCAGTTTTTTTTTCATTTCACGCCGTGAAGCCATGTCGTACTACGCTTAAATTTACGGTAAAGCCAGCATAATTATGACGACTAGTGAAGGATGATCGTAGTCGTTGGTAATAGGTCACTGTTTGGACTCTATTTGGACCGTACTAACAACAAGAGTCATTGGGTTTATTTTGCCGTTACGTATAAATAACAAAATGATCTTTGAGGCCTTCAGGTATGATCTTAATTTATATAACATATTTTCAATACCAAAGATTTTGGTTGTACCAGATTAGTTCAGATACTAGCAAATCGTCTTGTATGGGCAGAAATGCGAAAAAAAATTAAAAACATTTAACAACAGTTTTCGTTAAAATTGATCTCAAACATCAAAAAAATTTTTGAAACAGCTTCCTCAATTAACTGTATTTGACCTTTGATGACATTACAAGTTATCGTGCTTGTGAATTTGAATGAAATAATGTTTTAGATGCTTCATTTTAAGTGTCCTTATGATCTTAACAGCTGCTTATGATTCCTTGATTATTTGTCTTCCTCATACAAACTTGTCGCTAAGGAGAAGTAGGACCATGTAGTGCTAAGAACCTGAAAAAGGAAATTTACAAAATTAGTGCTTGGTTGTATATAACCAAGGAAAACATTGATTAAAAAAATATGAAAGGAGATTTTTTCATTATATAGTGTAGAATGGGTTTTTCGTCCAATTATGATAATTTTGACAGCCCCGTGGCGCAGTTGGCTAGATACCAGCTTGCGAAACGAGAGGCCGCGGATTCGATCCCCGCACCGAGACAAATAATTTGTATGATCCACAAGTATTTGTTCCGGGTCTGGGTGTTTGTGAGACCGAAAAGTCTCTCGTAGTTTCTGATACCTACGACACAACACTTGTATCTTAATGTAGGGTCAAAACTATGTATGTGACTGTTGGGTGTATTTATTTATTCTGATTTATAATAAAAACGCTATTTGACGATATTTTTGTGCTAATATTCTTTGCGCCTTCTTATAGGGCAATAAAAAACACTACCCCAAACATCATGAGATTATAACATTGTTACAAGTGAAAATTCTTTCGAGCAACAATTGTGATACATAAAGTTCTAACCGTTACGTTTGATATGGCCATACAGACGAGAGGAAAATAACGTAAGGTTACAGCGTAGAATATGAATGGGACTAGAGTAGATTAGTTAATTTGATTAGTTTATTTATTATTTGTAGATTAACAAGAAAAAGAAAAGTTCAGAGAACACTAAAATAAACTTGTTATTAGTTCTATCAATAACTCTTTTTTAAAAAAAATGCACAATAAAGAACACCACACGATCTAGAGGTCATGGGTTCGATTCCCGAGTCAAGCAAAGGTTTATTTGGTTGTACCATTAGGAAATTCTCAGTAGCAGCACGGAGTCTGGAAATGTGCCCGAATAACGGCAATAGGCTCACCTGTGTGCCTGACATACCTAGCGAAATGTGGGTACCTCTGCCTACCTGTTCGGGGAATAGAGGCGTGAGGTTATGTATGTATTTATATAATGTTTTATTCAACTGAACACACTAATTTGTTCAACACACCCCAAGGCTTGGAAAGTAATTAAGATAAAGGCTGTTTCTGTGCAAAGTTTCGCAATTATTAAATATTTGGAAACCAAGTTTCGGAAAGGTATCGAATTGACAAGGTTAAAAGGAGTTTGTAAATTCCTAAAGAATAGAAATGGAAAATTATATTTAATACTATATTTTTTTTCATTTTGTCGTGAGCTTATGAATGTAGGTATGCTCAGAACTATCGCTCCGGGAAACTCCGGGAATTGTTTTGTTTAGTAATAATTTACAATTTATAGAATCATTGTGACGAAAGTTACGATTGAGTAAGTTAAAAGACCATATAAACAACTCGAATAAGTATTATACCAATTTATGATAGAGTCTGACAGTAACCTCTAAAATTAAACGAGCTCGTTTCAATCGCAAAAATCTTTGAATACATTTGATTGGATTTGGCGTAAGGTCATGTATGTAGAAACAATGAATTATATCACTTACTTTAACGGAGAAAGAAAACATCGCGAGGAAACCTGCACGCCTAAAAGTTCTTAGGAATTTCTTAGGTATGTACTAGTCCGCTAACCCGCACTAGGCCAGCGTGGTGGACTTAGGCCTAAACCCTCTCAGTTGATGATGCTACGTAGCATACGACACATTTAACTGAAGTAAAATTAGCCAATAAAATTTATTCACATAGTCCAAATGGTTCCTTCTCTACAAAACTGTCTTAGTAACGTACAAATTATTACTGCCTCGTGGTCTCGCGGTACAAGTATGTGCCGTGCGATCTAGAGGTCCTGGGTTCGATTCCCGGGTCGGGCAAAGTGTTATTGGGTTTTTCCATTAGGAAATTCTCGGTAACAGCACGGAGTCTGGAAATGTGCCCGAAAAACGGCAATAGGCTCGCCCCCTATTACGTGGGACTGATACATCATTGGCGAAATGTGGGTGCAGAAATGCACCTCTGCCTACCCCTTCGGGGAATACAGGCGTGAGTTTATGTATGTAAATTATTACTACTGTTATAGCGTGGTTTGTTACCTCAAGGGTATAGCTTACTAATCTTCGGAGCCGGGCGAAAGCCTTGCGCGACGGAGCGAATCCGCATAAGGATTTGTTCAGCTCCACAGATATCTTAGTTAAATGGAAATTAGTTAATCTTGGATTAGTTAATTGGCCATTATCTTAATCCGATTTCCTAGAACTCAGCCAGACATGATGATAATGTAACGACTATATAAAATAAATATACCTCTTGCTTTACTCGTTTGCTTCTTCTGACGTATCAATATACACAGTCAGGTCATAAGTATTGTCACACAGTAAAAACTTTTCTTTTAGAATGCTGGCCACAAAAAAGTTTATTGAATTCGAATTTCGAATTGTTCATGAAAATAAAAATGTGTACTTCTTAGAATTTTACTCATTTTTAAATATGGAGTGGACGCTTAAAGAAGACCGTGTTGCAGTTATTGCGTTGCATTGTTGCGGTTACGCGCCAATTCAAATTTTTGACATACTGAAAAATTTGAATATTATTATAACCAAAAAAATCGTTTATCGTACCATCAAACGATACAATGAAGACTATTTTATATTAAACATGTGACAGAATTTATGACCTGACTAGGTATTATACATGTATATAATTATTTGTACATTATACATTCACGATTGTGTATAAAACCGGAGGTATATTTCTACACCAAAGTTCTGTTAAGTCTATTGTTGTTTTACGAATAAATTTCCAGACGCTGCTATTGAGAATTTATTTATAAAAAATCCTATAACACTATGCCCGAATAGGAGAACTATCGTCGCACTTATATCGCGGTAGCAACAAAGAAACAAAGTATGAAATAAAAGTGTAGTGGTCTCGCGGTACAAGTATGCGCCGTGCGATATAGAGGTCCTGGGTTCGATTCCCGGGTCGGGCAAAATGTTATTGGGTTTTTCCATTAGGAAATTCTCAGTAACAGCACGGAGAAATTTGCCCGAAAATCGGCAATAGGCTCGCCCCCTATTACGTAGGACTGATACATACTTAAAACCTGCACACCTAAAATTTCTTAGGTGTGTAGTCCGCCAACCCGCACTAGGCCAGCGTGGTGGACTAAGGCCTAAAACCCTCTCAGTTGTAGAGGAGGCCCGTGCCCAGCAGTGGGACGTATTTGGGCTGATGATGATGATGATGATGATGATGATGATGATACATACTTGGCGAAATGTGGGTGCAGAAATGCACCTCTGCCTACCCCTTCGGGGAATACCGGCGTGAGTTTATGTATGTATGTATGTGTAAATATCGACCACGGCCAGTCTGTGTTTGTCCACTACTAACATATATCAGTATTATAGTGTCAATAGATGTGGAAAATAAATGCATAATTGTTTGTCACTTCAGCAACCCGCTCCAGAGGTTGAGTAAAACCGACTACAAAAAGGAAACTTAAGAGTAAAAAATAAATCTACTTAGCACAAAGTAATTCGTATTTTGATTTAGTTAATCAGAAAATTTTATTAAATAAGAAATTTATAATTTTGAAGTTTTGAAAACCCTCTCAGTTGTAGAGGAGGCCCGTGCCCAGCAGTGGGACGTATATGGGCTGATGATGATGATGAATTTTGAAGTCGGTGCCAAGTAAATACTACAACAACCTGTGCGTGCCTACAATTTTCGAGGGTTTCCCTCGATTTCTCAGGGTTTCCATCATTAGATCCTGACGTGGCAATGGGACCACCTCGACAGCATACCTTTTCATATAAAAAAAGATTCATCGAAATCGGATCATAAACGACGAAGTTATCTGCGAACACACATAAAAAAATATACAGGGTGTATTCAGACTGTGATCGGAAACTAAAGCAGATAATAGCTGCAGTGATTACAAACACCGTGACATTAAAAATAATCCCGACATAAAAAAAATACGTTTTCCTTACAACCACATCCATTTCTTATCTATGATTGTTAGGAAAACGTCAAAATTAATATTTTTTGTCGGGATCTTTAACGCCAGGGCGTTTGTAATCACCTTAGCTATTACCTGCCTTAGTTTCCGATCACGGTCTGAATATAATATAGGTCGAATTGAAAACCTCGTCCTTTTTCTGAAGTTGGTTAAAAAACTGACCCATCTCAATTACTGAAGCGGTCCCTGCCCAGGAGTGAAACGTGGGATGACATATAGTTACAATTAAAATCTTATAGGGTCACCCAACAAATAACTGTGTGATACATAAAATAAAAAAAATAAACGCTTAATATACAACAAAAATGAAGTAATAAAATTAAAATAAATGAGCTCGTAAGCGTTGAAATTTTCGCTTCCCTTGACGATATTCTTTTCATGGCCTAATTGATAGCAAATTAAAAGTAATTACTTTATTATTTTCATCAATGATTAACGTCAGTAATTTATACTTCAAGACATTATTTTAATTAAAATACCAAGGCTGCCTAAACCCGCAAACCTTAAAGTTCTTACAAATGTTTTAAGTGTCATACATACATAACATCACGCCTGTATTCCCCGAAGGGGTAGACAGAGGTGCATATTTCAGCACCCACATTTCGCCAGGTATGTATCAGTCCCACGTAATAGGGGCGAGCCTATTGCCGTTTTTCTGGCACAATCCCGGACTCCGTGCTGCTACTGAGAATTTCCTAATGGAAAAACCCAATATCACTTTGCCCGACCCGGAAATCGAACCCAGGACCTCTAGATCACACGGCACATACTTTTGCCGTGAGACCACGAGGCAGTCGTTTGCCTCCTTGTTTTAAGTGTGTAATGCACCAACCTGCACTGTGTTAGCATCGTGGACCTAGGCCAACCCATCCAGGCGCAATTGCACCCCACTAGCTTGGTTCGGGCGCCCCGATTAACATAACTGTTGCTTGGGGCAACACGACGCAAGACTTGATGAAGTCCCTTGATAGTATTAGTCGCAGTAAATCAAGCATCAGCAAATATTTTCTTTAGACAAGTTTTTAAATGTATTCAAGTATTGCAAATATTAGAGCCAATATAATTTCTCTGTCTCCCAGCAACGAGTTGAATCAACAAAATCTTTAATGCTTATGAACTCTCCGATATCTTATTTAGAATCAATATTTGTACCCTTATAACTCGATTTCATTTAGAGTACATTCTAAACTTTACATTTTGATTAATAAACAAAATTTAATTAAACTTTTCTCGCAAAATAATTAGTAGCTATCGTATTTAAAATTGTTTGACAACTTTGTTTTGCATCGTCATTGGTGCGGCCCTTTCGGATGTGTTTGTTTGCCCAAAATCGCATTCAATCGGTATGCACTCGTAGGTACGATATTTATATTGATATCTGAAATTCAATTATTTGATGTCCCGGTGATTGGTTCCGTTTTCATCAATTTTATTTAGTCAATTCTCTATGTGTGAGTCATTGGATTATAAACTAGCCTTGAGAAGAGCGCCAGTATAGTGCTATCTTATATTAATATAAAAAATAGCCTTTTGCGGCATTAGTTAAAGACAAAAAAGACGAAAAAATAAATCTTAATGTTTTTTCTTTCCTTGGAGTCGGCAAATAATTATTAATAACTGTCTACGAGAGACTTTTCGGTTTCTACAACACTCAGACCCGAAACAAATATTTGTGAATCACACAAACATTTGTCTCGGTGCGGGGATCCAACCCGCGGCCTCTTCTTTCGCAAGCTGATGTCAAGCCAACTGCGCCCGGGCTGTCAATTTTATGTAGTGAAAGAACAAATAGCACACATAATAGTTTCCAAGCCATATACTCGTGGTAGTGACGAGGTAAAAATACGGGATTGGAAATAAGCCTGCGTATTTAATTTCTCACTTCGCAGGAGATGCTTTTATTATATTGTGTTAGACTATAAATGTTTCATTTTGGTTTGGCGATTGTTCTGCGTTTGCGCGAACCTATTAATATAAATCTAAATAGTACCCCAATCGGGTTCTCAAACACTAGCGTACTTAGTACTAACTATACTGTTCTAATAACAACTAAATTGGAAATATGACGTCATTAAACATTCTTTTTACAAAATAATCCTCTGTTATTGTGGGTGTCCATGGGCGGTGTTGTCTCTTTAACATCAGGTAGCTCACTAGCTCGTTTGCCTTCCCCATTTCTTTTTAATTAAAAGTATGATGAAAATAAAAAAAAGACCAACAGTCACATAAATAGTTCTCAATTTATATTATCTTACCGTTGTGAAAGTGTGTAGAGCTATTGGATTGTATTTCATTGAAGTCAGACAGCACGGCTTTTGGGCCCTGAAAGAAGGAAAGATTTTAAATCCATGCTTATTTTTACTTGACATACCATTTTTGTCCGATTAGCCAGAAACAATTGCTGTATAAATGTCTGAGACGATATCATAAAATTCTGACTGCCTCGTGGCCTCGCGGTACAAATACATACATATGTGCTATGCGATCTAAAGGTCCTGGATTCTACTCCAGGGTTGGGCAAAGTGTTGTTGGGTTTTTCTAACACTCACAATAGCAGCACGGAGTCTGGAATTGTGCCCGAAAAACGGCAATAGGCTCGCCCCCTATGACGTGGTATGAAAACACGATGGGTAAAATGTGGGTGTAGAAATACACCTCTGCCTACTCCATCGGGAAAAACAGGCGTGAGGTTATGTACTCGTATGTATGTAATTATTATTTTATATACCATTTTTGACTGATTCGCAAGAATTAATTGCAGTATATTGCTATTCTAAAATAACTGCAAACATAATTTATTCTTCATACATGATCTGCAGATATTAAAAAATCAATAACATTTCAGTAATCTTCATAGTTATTTTTAATACTTTTCGGAACGTAGTGTAGGTTGTTTATTTGTACTTGAGTCTGAGTTAAATATTACGTGGCTATCTTGTACAATGTTACCACTAAAATCATACCTTTTCATAATAAGCCATATTGCCATTTTGTGTTGCTTGTTCCCCCTGTACCAGAGATTGGTGTACGCTGACTTCGCTATGCCAGTGCTCTAAAAATATTTCAATTTATACAAATATGATCGTTGAAATTTCTGATGATTTTTCGTTCAACAGGGGATTATTTATTTTATTACATATAAGTTTATTTATATTCAAGCACGTCAAATCTATATGTAAACGCTATATGGCCTTCATTACAAATCATCTTTGATAGCGTGGGCGTTTTCGGGAATCAAAGCCTGATTGATTTTATATTTGTTACAAATCAGTTTTAATTGACAGAGAACAATCTTTACTTTTATATGTAATTCCAATTAGGTAGACAATCAACTTTAATAACTTCTGATTAAAAGCGATTCGTCTCAAGTACGGTGGGACCTCTCGTCCTAATGCGCCCAAGATGGCCGCTCCGCTGCCATAGACGCGACGCTTTGCTAGAGTGACGATGACCATAGTCACTCTTCAATTTTAACAAAAAGGTTGAATATTGCGAAAGTCTGGCAAATTGCTTAAAAATGTTACTTACCGCGTCAGTAAGCATTTCTGCATAGTAACACAAATTAAATATAGGCAATATCAACGCCACGACGGCGACAAAGTTGTTAGCCATGTCTAAAGGTCCCCGAGAAACCTACAATCAAGAAAAATATTATATTAAAAACGTTTTTAGTGCCCAAAACTGTTTACTTATTAAATTTTCGAAGATAAAACACGCGCAGAAAATACGTATGTGTGCATAATAAAAATATTAAGAAAAAAGATGAAGAGGTGCAAAAGGCGATTCTGAATCGCGACACACTAGTCTGCGTTGGAGTGACGGGTGTAAACTCGCATAATAATAAAACATTAATACGTAAACCTTATAAGTTAATCTATTATTTAACCTCTTCTAGCAATATGTGTTGTATATATAAGCATTATGCGACAAGAGGTTGCAGTTGAGTTGTCAGCTTTCTGAGTTCCATATCCGCATGTTTTTAATCGACCTCGCTTACTCATTAAAACTCAATAATATGAATCATTACTCACTTTTGCAGCGAAGGAAAAGAAGCAAACAGTAATGGTAGCCGAAGATAGATTGACGAATATCATTTTATTGAATATTCCATCCAGTTGTTCTGAGTATCTGTACATAAATATTTCATTGTTATTTTAGCCAATCTTTATAAGACATTGGGCATACAAATTTATTAGTTCTCTGAAATTTAATGCTTAACTAATTGATAAGAAATAGACAGTAAGTAAACTGGCATATTCATGAGAGGTTTGTTTACGCCACTAAAGTTTGCTAACAATGATAACTGTAATAAATATTGTTCGTGAAATTTTGATAGACAAAGAGAAGCCAGGCAAATTGATCTTAATTAGTTCTATTAGAGAAATTCACACTTATTAAATTTGTTTCTAAGTAACATCAATATAGCGAATCTACTGACAAAACACGAACGACTATCAACAATCAATACTGTCATACCACCCTGTTAAATTGTCACTGTTTCTTACTTTAAGGTGTACGAAACAAATGGGCTTGAAAACAATTTACAGGAATAAAGATCTAACTTGTAACGCCTCTAACACTTCTCCTACAGTCTAGTTCGCGGTTAGTAGTTAAGTAGTATTGATCATGAACTTGTGAATTTGTAAGACAAAACTAGACTTTAAATAAATAGATTCAACAAGAATAAAAAGTCTTGTCAGAAACTAGTCTTTGCCGTACTCTTAATACACGCCAAATAGAAAGAAATAAACCTAATCGTAACACCAGTATTATCTATTTTTCTGAAATCAATTGATAACAAAAAAGTCCCTGTATTGTCCACCCTAAGATAGTTGAGGGTACGCGTATAAATCCTTCTTTTGTAAAAAAATATCATCATGAATCAGATGTAGTCTGTAAGTTGAAGCTTAATAAATGTGAAATAATAAATGAATGAATAAGTTTAAAAACAATTTTTAAATGGTGAAATGATATAGAATCAGAATTTTAAGGGAGTAGTGCAAGGTCTAACCACTCTCCATAAACCAACATAGTAGACCAGAGTCTAAACCTTTCTAACTGCCGAAGAGACCGAGATCCTGCAGAGGAATATCTATAGATGATGAATCCAAACAAGAATTCTATGAATAAGTGTTGATGGAAGCAATGGCGTAAACTAATTTATATTTAAAACGAATCCATACGGAATACGCGCACAGTCAACAAGATCATATTACAATAATTCAATTTGTCAAGTATATATTGCATTGGCAAGATCAAAGGCGCCTCGCGTGCCATTTCCTTCCGGTTCTGACAATCGTATGTAAATATAATACCAGAGTTCGCCTTAGGGTTTCCTCGAAGCATGTGAATCTAGAACGTGAATTTTAGTACTAACAATATTGTTCGGAACTTTCCAAATAGTTGCAGTAGCAAGTCTTCTAATTTTATACTTACTTATCCACTATTATGAGGTACGCGGCCTCGAGGTTTAGGCACGCGGTCGAGAATCTCGACGGTCGCAGGTTCAAACCCCAGGCACACACCTCTGACTTTTCAAAGTTATGAGTCTATTCACAAAGAATTATCACGTACTTTAACGGTGAAGAAAAACATCGTGATAAAACCTGCACACCTAAAAAAGTTCTTAGGAATTTCTTAGGTGTGTAGTCCGCCAACCCACACTAGACCAGCATGTAAGCTTATGGACTGAAAGAAGATAACTCACTGGATCAATCGTTGATGCCTCTTCACAATGTCACAGAGTTGAACGCGATAATGTTCGTCACCATCTGAATACCGATTGTTTCTGTTCCCCACTGGTTTCGCATAAAGCAGATCTTCTCTCAATAGATAAAATTCTGTACTGAGATGTGAACATAGACTTATCAGAAGGAACTCCGATCCTAGATACGAGTAGACGATACGAAACACTGCAAAAAATGTTAAAATAATATTTATATTGTATTATATTATTATATTTGCTAGTTTTATGTGTAAAATTTGAGGGTCAAAGTTGCAGGGTTAATCTTTCAAGATTTAATTACTAGTTTACTGATTTCCTTTTCTGTGTGTTGCTAAAAAAATAATTTCTCACCAGATATTAACAGATAATTTTTAAATTCGTATAGTACTCAATATCAGACTTAAATGACTGTGAAATTTCATTAGCAATGAACTTTATCCACGCTTTATTTTAAGCTATATCTATCTATACAAATACATAAAATTGGAGTGTCTGTTTGTAATATTGAAATAACCGCTTTTTAATAAATGCATATAGATGTATATACGGTACATACACCAAAATAACATTTTTTACAATTTTTGTCTGTCTGGCTGTTTGTTCCGACTAATCTCTGACACGGGTGGACCAATTTTAACGTAGTCATATATAGATTCATCGTCATATAACTGTATATCATCATCATCATCAGCCCAATAAGTCCCACTGCTGGGCACGGACCTCCTCTATATCTGAGAGGGTTTAGGCCTCCGTCCACCACAATGCTGGCCTAATTCTGGTTGGCGGACTATACACCCAAGAAATTTCTGAGAACTTTTAGGTGTGCAGGTTTCCTTACGATGTTTTCCTTCACGGTTAAAGCACGTGATAATTCATTGTGAATACACACATAACTTCGAAAAGTCAGAGGTGTGTACCCAGGCACGAAACTCATGGTTTGAACCCGCGACCGCCGAGATTCTCGACCGCGTGCCTAAACCTCGAGGCCATCACGACTATCACTCCATATGTTGATATAAAATTATAACGGGTTCATAAGCAAACACCAGAAACTATTTTTGTGGATTATCACCACAGTTTTCCATTATAACATGTCTTCAATATTCAATCTTGCATACAAAGTTGTATCAGATCAACTCAAACTTACTTTGTAAAATGCAAAATTTCCAGCTGAATATTAACAACAACTTGCGAACTACTCACTCAAAACTAACAAAACTTACTGCTGTAAGTCTCGAACAGGTAGACGGCTGTGTAGGTCGGCCAGTTTGCGGTGGAGTCGAACGGGAATGAGCATGCGAAGGGTAGGAGAAACCCGCATTCTTGCCCCATAATATACCTTCGGATTAATGTCTCGAACAACGGAGCTAGGATGTACTGCCACGAGCCTATGATATTCATCCAGTAGAAGGCTAGAACATAAGATACTATTGATGAATGAAGTGACTGTATTTATTTTGATTCTTAAGTATTTGTTACTTAATTTAAATTGCTTTAGACCAGAACCAAGAGCTTGCACTTGCAATTTGTTTTCACTAAAAAGTAAAATTTTAAGACGTAAAAATAGAAATCAACCAACCGGCTTGCAAACTTGGTGTAACAAGACTCGACCCTTCTCAATAGTAAAAAAGACCTGTGTCAAACTACAAATTGTTTTGGCTATATCGATATACAGATGTAATAAAGTTACGAAATATTATTGTGTTGTGCTCTGTTTTCATCCTTAGCAGCGTAATAAATGCAATGGTTATTAATTATAAAAGTCTTTTTATTTACAGTGGCGATAAGTTGATAAGATATTACATACTTTTTTAATATTGTTCCGGTTGAAAAGAGACAGTGCCAGTCTTCAATAAAACCCAATAAATAACAGAACATATTACTCTGTAACTTTGCAAGTAGAACAACTTCATTGGTGTTCTTTACACGTCACTGGGAACATTTCGCTCGCAGACTACGTACCGCCGTAACAGAAGTTCAGTCTCTTTAGCAATGAATTCTTTTTGTTTATCTGCTTCTTAGTAAGGTCGTCCGTTCTCCACGTGCTGCCGAGTTGTATTACCAGACTTTTTACGTCCTTTTTGTGAATGATCACTACTAGACCCTTGAATATTGCTGGAGAGGAAAATAAACTTTCAGTTTTGTTATTGAATATATAATTTTTTGTACGTTTACTATATTTGTATTGTTAGTACATTGTTTGTTTTTAAATCATGTACGTAATTATGAATTCTGTAAGTCAATGGAACTCGATCTAAGTTCGCTTTGCTCGTTCGCATCGCCTACCTCGCGGTCTCACAGCACGAGTACCTACGTGTGCAATCTAGAAGCGATCTAAAGGATGGTTTGAATTCGGTATCGTTACTTTAGGTAATTTTTATGAGATAGACGAACTGCCAGATTCATATTATTGTGAAAGCACGAGTTTTTGGTAACTATGTCACGATACCTTCTAAATTATTATTAACTATAGCTTGTACTATTTTAATAGATAGACAGTTGCTTATATCATTATAAAAAATATCAAGTAATCTTATAGTATACATACATAACCTCACGCCTGCATACACCGAAGGGGTTAGCAGAAGTGCATTTCTGCACATACATTTCACCAGGTCCCACGTAACTTGCCTCCTGAGGCAAGCCTTTTGTCGTTTTTTACGCGCATATTTTTATACCCCGTGCTGGTACTGAGAATTTCCTAATGAAAAAACCCAATAACACTTTGCCCGACCCAGAAATCTAACCCGAGACCTCTACATCGCACGGCATTTACTTATGCCGCGAGACCACGGGGCAGTAATCTTATAGTTGAGAACAAAATGATATTACTCATACCTGAGAACGTTAGAAAGATGGGTAGATTAATTAAGTGAAATAATTAAACCAGCAAATCAAAGCGTTGATAATAACAAACAAGATCAAGTTGCTACACAAATGTCACCGCATAATTATACTAAATTAATTACAATTGACAAGTTCACGCAGTATCGCATACATACATATGTACAGATAAACAGAATGTATTTTCGGTGTCGCATTAGTTCTGGAGCTACGCATTCTGTTCGTAGATAAAGGTTAAATTATTATCTATTGTGTTACTGGTTGTCATTCATGCTTAATGTAGATATGGTAATTTATTAGAGCGGGTAGTAGGAATATACTTGAAGGTTGACATATACCTGGAGGGGTAGGTAGAGGGCTGGGCATTTTGTCAATCACTTTTTGCCAATTTATGTTTAGTCTTATGACTTATGTGACAGGGAGGAGACCCATTGGAGTTGTTTGAGCACGTTTCCAGACTCCATCTGCAGATGAGAATTTCATTATTGTAAACCCAATAACATTTTGACCCACCCGGGAATCAAACCCAGAACCACTAGATCGCACGCCACACACTTGTGCCGCGAGACCACGAGGCAGTCACTTGAATTTTTTTCTTGCATTAATAATTAACATTACTAGGAATGTTTCTTTTAAAATATTTCTAAGCATTTACCATCCAAAATTATTCAATTCAATCTGGCTAACGAATCGCGAATTTTAAATGACTGAAAGTAGTGAACAGGTAAACCGAGTTAAGGATGTTTAAAATTTTAATTCGTTTTATTAACACTTAGTTTTCAGAGTGTTATAATGAACTTATTTCCTAATAGAAAACTGTCTAGCGATCCCAAACAATATAAGATCTATGATTGCTGACTCAGCTTTATAATTACAAAAATATTCTCCGCTAGAATGCATCGCGTATACGATATACATAATTAATAGGGTGGAGTAAAAAAAAAATCTTACTCAACACCTCGAGGCAGACCACTCATTTTTAAATTAATTACGAAACAAATTGTTTGGTTAAACAAAAAAAGGCGTTCTAGAAACTTCAGAGTATCCTCTTTTATGCCAATTAAAAATCATAAGTCAATAAAAATAATTGTGGCTCTTGTTTTATTTTTTAAAAAAGTTTTAAAAAGTACCATTCTTCTTTATGGCACCAGAATAAAATTTGAGTTGGAAATGATCATAATTGCTAATTCTTAAATGTTTTTAAAGATCACAAGGCAACTACTTTTTTCTTCCACAAAAACATCTTGACTCGTAATTAATTTTAAAAATGAATGGACCGCCTCATGGTATTAAGTTTTTTTTTTATAATGTTTCCTTTTTATTATATAAACTACAAATTCGACTCCCAGGCAAAGCAAAAGCAAGAATTTAGATTAAATTCGTCATAGAGATAGTTTACTTCGTAGATTACTGCATAGGACAGTATAGACCCCAATTGTTTTTTGTATTCCATGTGATAATTACAGCTGGCCTATGGTTATGTACGTACATATGGATATTTACGTCAATTTCTAAATCTAATCTATCCACGATACGACACCGTTTCAGATAAAACCATTTTTACTTTCCTACCTAGACCTTTGCTAAAATATTCTCCAAAATGTATGTATGAAACATAATCCTGTTGAATATAGTTGTAATACAAAACCATTTGAAATAATTGCCCTGTTCAGCGAAGGATAATTAAGATTCATAATTTTCTTGCTTTTAAGCTCGGTCAAGTAGCGACTGCAATTTGTAACATTGTATATATATTAATTTTATGTTATTTGCTATACCTATAAGGTAGTTGTTTCACTGCGAATCTATCTGCATCGACTTTATAGTAGGGTCCAAAAATTAATTAAAAGTTGTGATTTATAAAAAAAACCTTGCGTGCGTGTTATTTTTTTTTATAATACCTTAGGACACAAAATTTGTCCAGGATGAACAGTCCCTCATAACCGTCATAAAGACCAAAATTACTGAGACGGAAATAGTGCACATCAGCCAAAACTAATCTAAATGATCGCTAACTACTCGACTAAATTCTACCTTTTGACCCCATTAAGGTTTACTATAGCAGAACAGCTTATTTCACTTTTATGCAGAAAATCAAGAAACTCTATACCGTCATTCACAAGTTGCTGAAAATAGATGAATAGGCGAGTTCGCCAGTTCCATAGAACCGTTTTACTCGCAGCCCTTTTTTCGTCGAAGCATTTTAACCGACGGGATTTGTGCCGTATTCCGGAACGCGACCGGTAGCCGAGTTCCCGTTTGTGCGTACGGTGGATGCAAATACCTTCTGTTCTTGGAATTTCGAGTAAATATTTTGCCGTATGAAAAAGCCTTAATGCCTCGAGAGGGTCTGAAGCAATTATTTTCCGGTATTTTTGCTAAATACTCGAAATATGGGAGACGTCGCTTTTGCCGTATGTTTGGTTATCTTTGACACGCGGTTGACATTATTTCAAGTTTACTTAAACAGGTAATTGGTATTGCTCAGTTTGTACAGACGCTTTTGTGAACCGTGATCTTTTGAAATTACATGTAACGAGTAAAAGGATGAACAACGTTATTTTTTTCCTGAAAGGTAAATGTATAAATTATTTATCAAATTATACATTTATACATAAACTCACGCCTGTATTCCCCGAAGGGAAATTTTTCCTAATGGAAAAACCCAATAACACTTTGCCCGACCCGGGAATCGAACCCAGGACCTCTAGATCGCACGGCACATACATTGTACCGCGAGACAGTTTTATCAAATTATTTAGATTCAAAATATATAAATACTCACACGCGTGCATCCCCAAAGGCTATATGCAACCTGCACCAGTTTGTATGTCCCAGGCAATATAAATAAAACATGGTCGGTCAGTATATTTTATGAACTTGGTTCAGTCCTTGGTAACTAAACTCTCTTACTAAAGAGACTAGTGTCCAGCAGACACATATGTATTGATACCACTTCTCTTGTATTTTATATGAAACAAAACCTGGGCTCCATCTAGTAAGCCAACCACCCCGGATTAAAGCAGGATGCATCTATCCGCTACCTGCTACCTCTTTAAATCGGTTCATCGGCTGCAAGCTTCCCACACAACGTCTTTTTTTTTTTTTTTTTTTTTTTTTTTTTCCTGCGGGGAAAATCCATTTACGGACCATCCCACCCCCGTAGGGGCGAGGGTGTGTCGGACTCACCGGCGCCTTCCGACCCAGCATAGATGTTACCGCCCGTGTTTGCGGCCGGCCGCTGGGCCGGGTCCCTACCAAAATAATTGCGCCGTAATACCGACTAAAAACCCCGCGACGGCCACCATCGGCGCATTCAGCGAGACGGCCCCGGAATACCCTGAAGCCAGAGCTATGGATTGATGCGGGACCGCCTCTGCGCGGTGCCAAAAGGCACACCGACCTGACGCGTGTGGCGTCTTCATCTCGGGGGCCGCCAAGGTAGGGACGGCGGCCCCGTGTGGCCTCTGGGCGCCGGGCTACGTGTTGACCCGGCGCCTCCTACGTCGCCTGTTGCGACGAGCGGGATCGGTCTGCTCCCGATCCCGCTCCGCGCTCTCCTTCTGCGAAATGACACGTTCGCAGAAGGAGAGCATAGCTTTCCACGACCTCCGGCTGCCGACCATGGCGGCGACCACAGTCGGCAGCGAGAGGTCTCTCCCCACGACCGCTACGAGAGCGCTGCGCTCCTCGTCCCAGGCTGGGCACTCCTCAAGCGTGTGCTGGGCCGTGTCCTCACGGCAGTTGCCACAATGGTGGCACACGGCGGTCTCCTCCACTCCGACGATGCGACACAGGTACGCACCGAAGCTGCCGTGCCCGGTGAGCACCTGCGTCAGCCGGAAGGTCGGCGCACCGTGGCGCCTGTCCATCCACTGCTGGAGGACAGGACGCACTGCCGCGACAGTCGCCACGCCAGCACTTGGACTCTCCAGCCTGGAACGCCACTCCTCCACGGCGGCGCTGCGGAGGGAGGCCAGTATGGCCTCGACCTCTCTTGGGGCCGGTCTCTGTCCGGATTGCCGGAACGCCTCCTCCCGCCAGAAGAACACAGACGCGAGGGCCTGGGCGTCCAGCTCCCAGGGCAGAGTACCCGCCAAAACACAGGCCGCCTCGTGCGAAATCGTGCGATACCCTCTAACGATTCGCTGCGCCACCATACGCTGCGGACGACGCAGCAGGCGGACGCAGCGAAGGCCGAGGGAATTGGCCCACACGGGACACCCGTACAGGGCCATGGACCGCACGACTCCAGCATAAAGGCTTCGGCAAGGGACGCCAGGACCATCAATGTTGGGCAGCAGGCGACCGAGAGCGCCCGCTGCCCGGACCAACTTCGGCGACAGCATCTCGAAGTGCGCACGGAATTTCCACCGACTGTCCAGAATCAGACCTAAGTACTTCATCTGGGAGCCGATGGGAATCCGCACGCCCTCCACCATCAAGTAGGCCTCCGGCGGTGGCCTAGACCGAGGTCCGTGAAAACACAGAGCCTCAGTCTTGTGCAGGGCCACCTGGAGGCCAAGTCGCCGAATCCTGCCCACCACGAGTTCGGTCCCGAACCCGGCGAGCAGGGCGGCCCGCTGTGGGGTCCTGGCCGTCGCTGTCACCAACGTGTCGTCCGCGTAGCAGACGACAGCGACGCCCCGAAGGTTGGCACCACGAAGCACCCAGTCGTATCCGATGTTCCACAGGAGCGGCCCGAGAACCGAGCCCTGTGGAACACCGCACGACACCGCCCGACGGTGCCACCCGTCGGCGCCCGGATACACGACGTACCTGTCGCACAAGTACGCCTGCACCAGACGCCGAAGGTAGGGCGGAACCTCGTGGTACCGCAGTGCACACAACGTCTGCCTAACCGCGGTCTCAATTCCAACACTTATCTGCTTCACCGACAGTCCGACGGCAGAGATGGGTAAGCCGGCGTACAGCACTGGACGGCGATACGCTAAGTATATATATTCACTAAAAAACTTACCTTGAGTGCAAACAACATACACTGGTATGACATAAGCCAGTTCAAACAGTTCCATCTGCCCTTTGAATATCTTTAATGCGTACGCAGTGAGTGACGAGTAGTAGATGACCACGCAAGGTATAACGTAGAAGTAGCGCCAATACTTCTTGAACCAAGGTTTATTGTCATCAAAGAACCCTATGTTGCACCTTTTTAGCAGGTCGAAACACGGGGATAATGGCTTTAGGTAGTCTTCTGGAAGGCCTAAATCTTCCATTTTTTAAGAATCTGTTTTTTGTATCAATAAAATGAAATATAATATTTTGCTTGTACTCGTGTTTGTCCGAGGTTTCAACGCTGCCATCTATTTTATTGTATTATACGTGAAAGTGAATTTTAAATAAGCATTAAATATATGTACAATGGAGAATACTAGTAAATGACTGTGTATCTGGTTGTTAAATAATATTAATAAGAAAATTAAATTTCGTTCATAATCATCATCATCATCATCAGCAGCCCTTCTTACGTCCACTGCTGCACATAGGCCTCTCCTACGGCACACCACTTGGCCCGATCTTCGGCCCTCCTCATCCAACCGCTGCCAACCACCCTGCGAATATCGTCACCCCACCTAGCCCCAAATTTCGTTATCTTTACATGTTTCAACAAATTGTTAAATGCTTATAGCAACTAAATAAAGATTAAAAAACTTGCGTGTTTTACTTACGACCGTAAATTTCATCAATAAATCAGAAAACGTCGATCATTTAGATTTTTTTTATAAACTTATACTAGTATGATTACGTTCCTGTAGACACTCGAACATTTCGAGATTTTAAAGTGTTTTTTTTTTCAAATAGTATCAAAAGAGAGAGGAGCAGGCAAGTGTTGGAGTGGAGACCGCGCTTAGGTAGACGTAGTGTAGGACGTCCTGCAGCACGATGGTCCGACGACTTGAGAAAGGTGGCGGGTAGCGGATGAATAAGGGCTGCTCAAGACCGGGATGGTTGGCGCCTACTTGGGGAGGCCTTCGTTCAGCAGTGGACGGCGATAGGCTGAGTATATATATATAGTATCAAAAGATAATAATTACCATTCAAGAATAAAAGTAAGAAATCCCCTTGGTAATGTTTCCGTTGTTGTATAGGATAAATTCGATAAAAAGGCACTGATTGTGGGGCGACCACGGTGCGTGGGATCGTGTTGCCACCTAACAGGTCTACTTGAGCGAAACCACGCGAACCCCAAACGCGTATATGCCTAGTTTATGTGAAGTAGAGGCACATATGCTGGCCTAGTACCATAAAATAACAACTAGAATAAGTAAACATTGGAAATAGATCGCACAACGAATCCAATCGCATACGATTTATTATATCAATCTAAACAAAAACATGTAACAACAACAAATATATGTAAGTATATGGGCTGATGATGATGATGATGAATATGTCAAACATATACTCCTACATGTGCATCTAAAGGGGTAGAGTTTTTTTACACACGCTTCGTCATTTGTTTCTTTTTACTGCCACGAAAGTGATAGCACCTTATTTGATAGCACACGTACATGCACGGCGCTCGTCCAAATAGAGCAACAGGTATTATTTTAAATCCCACGTAATAGAAGGCGAGTTATTGCCGTTTTTCGAACACATTTCCAGACCCCATGCTGCTACTGAGAGTTTTCTAATGGAAATACTCAATACCAACTTGTCTCAATTACAGAAATAATGATAAATATGACAGACACGAGGCTATGGCCTCGAGGTTTAGGCGCGCGGTCGAGAATTTCGGCGGTCGCAGGTTCAAACCCCAGGCACACACCTCTGACTTTTAGAAGTTATGTGTGTATTCACAATGAATTGTCACTTTCTTTAACGGTGAAGGAAAACATCGTGATAAAACCTGCACACCTAAAAGTTCTTAGGAATTTCTTAGGTGTGTAGTCCGCCAACCCGCACTAGGCCAGCGTGGTGGACTAAGGCCTAAACCCTCTCAGTTGTAGAGGAGGCCCGTGCCCAGCAGTGGGACGTATTGGGCTGATGATGAATGATGAAAATGACAGACACTAAGACATGAAGATTCTTCACAATATATATAAGACTTTTACATTTATCGTGACAAATAACACACCTATTCAAGAGTGCCAATTTCCTTTATAAAATGTTTTCATACAAAATTACAGATGACGTTATGCAAGTTGAATAAATAATATGCAGCGTTCTCTTTGATGAAATGGTGCTTTTTATGTGGCGTTTGAGCGATAAATTATTACAGTTGGTAATGCTGCTTAATTTTTTTTATTTGCTTTCTTTTGTATAAAAATATTGAATACTGCTTGGTAAACACTAATTAAAACTGTTTAACTTATCAAGTGAGTAAATACACTTACTCCAGATTTTCTGAAGGCATAAACATTGATTTATGTCGATGTTTACGTCTCGTTAGCTGTTTTTTTTTCCACTTAAAAAGGCGCGAGACAATTTTCGGGTCCATTTCCAGGCTCCGCGATTCTGGAAATAAATTAATAATTGTACATATAATAACAACTTGCCATGTCAGGAAATCGAACCCTAGACCTCGTTGCTCGTTACATGCTTGGTCCGCACGATCAACGAAACGATAAACAATTTGATTTGTTTTATTACTCTTTTATAGTACCTACTTAGTACTTTAACGTAGTAGGGGGCGAGCCTATTGCCGTTTTTCGGGCACATATCCAGACTCCGTGCTGCTTATAAGAATTTCTCAACGGGAGAACCCAATAACACATTGTCCGACCCGGGAATCGAAACCGGAACCTCTAGATCGCACGGCACATGTGCAGCGAGACCACAAATCAGGTAGTTTTTTCATTAAAATGAATAATAAATATAATTACTGATGTATAAAATTTAAATAAAGTGGAAGGTAATTTCACGATGTAAAACGCGGAATGTGGGCACGTCACCAACCAAAATTACATCCCAACAAAGCACGACATTAAGTGATTATTTCGGCGCGCCATCCTCTCCCAATTTCGACAAAACACACTGCCGTTTTACCTTTAAACGTTTAACATCGAAACGTAAACACGGCAAAAACTCTTTTAAAAAGCGTACGAAGAAAACAATAAACCTCAATAATGTATTTTACGTCATGAAACAATAACTGTAGCCATCATATGAATGGTAGAAGCATCCGCAATCGAGGTACATAACAATTTGAATAACACCGCCAGCTTACGCTGACACCTCATTATAGAAAGAAATAAATAACATCTCCTTGATATTTGCATCGTGTAGTGGCAATCAGGGAGGTTAAGTTACGCTGGATGTCATGGTAATATTGCAGCAAGGAAATAAAAACAAAAGGGGTGACGATTTGGTGCAATTTTATGGGGTGAGCGTTTTAGTACTCTCACCTGTACAAAAAATTAAATTTTAATATGTAACCTCGGATGGACTAAGGCCTAAACCCTCTCAATGGTAGAGGAGGCCCGTGCCCAGCAGTGGGACGTATATGGGCTGATGATGATGTAACCTCGGTTCTATCTCCCGTAGAGGTAGGCATAGACTATAGAGTGCCATAAGCTTAGATTATTATTATTAGAGTCAACTAAAGTCAAGTTTAACTTTTTAGTGTCACACTTAACTGGATTCGATGGATTTTGTATAGCGGCAAATGCCGTTCTAGAGACAAGTATAGTCAGAGACTAATTACATTTGTGTTTAGAAATTTATCGCTGGATTTCAGATAAAAATTTTGTAACATTGGCTGACCAAATTTATGCTAATCTGAGAGGAAAAAGTGGTAAAATCATTCAGGTATATTTATAAAATTTATATTAACCTCCAAATCTGTTCAGTCATTTTTGCTTCTGTGATTGACATAATAAAAATGAAAAATTTTGTAAAAAATAATTATTTATAAGAGAAAAAATTATATTTCCCCTTGCTGAGGGAGTTTCTAGACGTTTGTTCTCCACAGCGAAAACACGTTCCAAAAAGGCGTTAGCTTATTTAAACTGATGTTTAAAAAGTACTTTTAGAAGTCTATTTTAATAAAGATTATTTTGAATTCTACTTTGACTTTGATGAGTAATTAATCACCCAAACACTTTAATGACCGTACATGCAACCTATTTGATATATTATTACCAAATGATATTTGCCTGACAATTTTCACAAGTGAAAATTTCCCAAGCAACAATTCTTTACACAAATACTTGTCACTTTCAATTATTCCGTCCCTCATAAAAATGGAACGTCTGTTCATAATAATTACTTGATTAATTAAATCAAAAGAAGGTCGACGCTTAACGATATTTCCTCAATGGAAACATAATTAAGATAAGTTTATTCATAAAAGTAGTAAAAAATTGTATAGAACAGGTGGATTTTAATTTTTTTTCAGTCCCACGTATTGCGTCTTAATGGCTCTTTTCCTATAAATACACTCGACAGCTACATACATATATGTAAACCTACATTAAGATACATTTCTTGTCTCGTGGGTATTACAAACTATGGAAAACTTTTCGGTCCCACAAACACCCGGACACGAAAAACAAAATATTTGTGGATCACACAAACTTTTGTCTCAGTGCGGGAATCGAACCGCGGCCTCTCGTTTCACAAACTGAAGTCTAGCCGACAGCGTCGCGGGGCTGTCATTTTGATTGACATATTTAAGCAAAAGCGGTGTCCCATCATCTACTGGAGAAAGGAAATTACAAAGAAGCCAAATCGCTACAGCTTTTAATTTGGACATCATCCGATGCCGTTGTTCCAATGTATTCAGATAAAATCCGCAAACTCAGCAGCTTTGAAATGGTTATCATTAAGTCTGACGTAGGAACACAACTTTGGCATCAGAATATTCGCGTTCTCAGTCGTTAATTCGACGGGAGTTTTTCGGGGGTAACTCAATACACTGAAATACGAAATGAAAGTTTTTGATATTTTCTTCATAACCCGTACCCGAATCGTGCCCGGCAAACGGCAATAGGCTCGCCCCCTATTACATGTGACAGATACCTGTTGAATTGTGGGTGCAGTAATACACCTCTGCCTACCCCTTCGGGGAATACAGACGTGAGGTTATGTCACAAGAGTTAGAAAACAAATAATAGGTAATCAACACTTTCAAAAGTCACACAAATATTTCCAAACCCACGTAAAAATATTATTATTGTGTTGTAAATATCAAAGACAGAGCTGAATTTTTTATTATTTGTATAAATGTTAGTACCATAAGTACCTGTATCTCTACGAGGACCGAAGACGCGGCCTTTCGTTACTATCTTAACTAGAGGGACTCAAAGCTTGCATGAGGCTCTAAGCTGGAAACGAAATTTTGCTATGATAGGTATAAGCGATCCTTTTATCTACTACATTGACCAAATTTGTATTTGTAAAATGGGTGTATGCTTTAAAATCATATCGTATAATGTGGTTTTGCTATTAATTAACAGAATAAGTAAACATGTAAAAATCGTTTTTATTTGTAATAATTATTATGTTTTAAAATAAATAATTAAAATTCAGTAAATTAAAATCGAAACATCAGTGTTCATAATGAGAACAATAATTTCAGATTCAGTATATTCAAGTGACCCAGCTGCTGAAAATTTTAAATGAATATTTTTTTAATAAAAGATCCTTTTTGCCTTTCAAATCCAACTTTAATTTATCATTGCAATACAAAAGTAGCAGGGTAATAAGCCTAGTCAAGAAAGCTACGACAAGATCAAAAATTAAATATTACCCGTCAGACCTAGAATTAAAAACCGAAAGAAAATAACTAGTATTTACGAGGCTCGGTTCTGAGTTCCACAACGAATATTCTCCGGCAATTTTGTTTGTATATTTGTTTGTACATACATACATACATAAACTCACGCCTGTATTCCCCAAAGGGGTAGGCAGAGGTGCATTTCTGCACCCACATTTCGCCAAGTATGTATCAGTCCCACGTAATAGGAGGTAGCCTATTGCCGTTTTACGGGCACATTTCCAGACTCCGTGCTGTTACCGAGAATTTCCTAATGAAAAAACCCAATAACACTTTGCCCGACCCGGGAATCGAACCCAGGACCTCTAGATCGCACGGCACATACTTGTACCGCGAGACCACGAGGCAGTTTCGTGAATGAAATGTGTCTATGGGACAAAATATAAAACAATTATTCTAAACGAACGATTTATCTAAAGCAAAGACTTTGGGTTATGACGGAGCTTAGAACAAATTATTTCAGTCATAGATATGAGGTAGTGCGATCAAAACGTTCTGGATTCGATTCCGGACGTGAAATTGCGTTTTGGGATTCTATACCGGAATTTAAAAAAAACTTTCCTTATGACGTTAAAAGACAACGGGAGAAAAGTGGGTGCATGTGTGTACACTTCGCTTTGCTTAACTTTTCGACGATACAGGGGTTTATAATCATCATCATCATCGGCCCATATACGTCCCACTGCTGGGCACGGGCCTCCTCTACAACTGAGAAGGTTAAGGTCTTAGTTCACCACGCTGTCCTAGTGCGGGTTGGTTAGTGGGACTAATATTACGGCTTTCTGGAACACATGTTTACGGTTGTTATACAAAAGCTTTATTTTTAAAAATACATAAAAATGCAACAAACCAAATTATTACAATTTATTTACTCATACGCGTCTACTTCGTCTCCTTGCTATTTTTATAAACACTGCACTGCATATATCACTTACGACTATTTGTGTTCATTTACTCATGGTATGTTTGTCTATAGAATATCATTCGAAGAGCTTTATATTATTTCAAAGTATCAAAGCAACGTTCTATTTCGGCTCTCAGTGAAACATTAGCGTCACTTAGCAAACTCATACCAATGTAACGTATCAACAAATACTCGAGAATGATTCTCAATAGAAGCCAAATGTATGTGGCACGTAAATACGTATTCGAAGGCAGAATAACAAGACATGAAAGGCGGTTCGCATGAATAGACCGTTGGACAAACACGAGTATGGATGAAATTATTGCGATTGATCTAAAATAAATAAATAAATAATAAATAAATACACCCAACAGTCACATACATAGTTCTGACCCCACACTAGGATACAAGTCCTGTGTCGTGGATATCAGAAACTAAGAGAGACGTTTCGGTCTCACAAACACCCAGACCCGAAACAAATATTTGTGGATCACACAAACATTTGTCTCGGTGCGGGGATCGAACCCGCGGCCTCTCGTTTCGCAAGCTGATGTCTAGCCAACTGCGCCACGGGGCTGTCATGTTAGTAATTTTATTATTAAACTAGCTTTTGCCCGCGACTCCGTCTGCGTAGACTTCAGGGTTGGGTGCAGAAACTAACTAAGTGAATCTATAAATCAAAAATTACGCTAATTGTTGCAGTAGTTCACCACCGGAGGTCATTTCTATCTTTGAGAATCGTCTCAAGTGACATTATGAAATTTTTCATAACCTCAGATCGTCTCATAAATTTATCGCGAAAATGTAACTAATGTCATCTAGGTGCGTATAATGGCACTTAACATCGCATAATGACACCGAGCCCCATAAAAATGCACATGATAACATTTTACTGTACCGGTACCAGTCACCACTACTCCACAGTGCTAAATGGCATTTAACGTGAATTCAAGTCATCCAGGATACTGACTTCAAATAATGGTGCTTTTCGCAATTTCAGTTCCAAAAATGGCACCTAAATTCATAAAACGGAAAAATAGCTCTTCTATTCCTTAAGTTCCACTAAAATTCTTCTAAAATTGCCATAAGTGCCAATTATGGCACCTGTCGTCGCGTGATTTCCAATAACGGCACTTGTAGCCTTATAGATTCGACTAATGGAATTTGATTCATCCGATAATGGCACCTGACGTCACTCACCATCCACTAATAGCACCTAACGTCACTTAACATACACCAATAAAACTTATCGTCACTTAATTGTACATAACCGCACATAATCTTCCTTAAAGTTACTTATGGGTAAGCTCTTCAAAATCACATATCACATAAGAGAACTTAAAACCACCCAGTAGCAATACCAATCTAATAATGGCAAGTAAGTAACCTAAGTGCGTTTAACGTCACCTAAGTAAACTTAAGACCACCTTATGACACTTAACCGCACTTAACTATATTCAACGTAACTTAATGAATCCTTAGAATCTTAAATGGTCTAATGACACCTATCGTCTTCTAAGTGCCCGAAATGGCACTTATTGAATTATTTAAAAAAGTAGCCTATTTCCCTTAAAAGGTCTCATTTATGTCCATACCAAAATTCATTCAAATCGGACAAATGGTTTAGGCGTGAAAGCATAACACAGGCAGTGTTACTTTCGCATTACAATATATGCTCATCCCACGGGAACCCTACATATTCCCGGGATAAAATGTAGCTTATGTTACTTCATAGTGTCCCATTTGTATTCAAACCAAAAATCATATAAATCGGGCGAATAGTATAGGCGTGATAGCTCATTCTCACGGGAATACTACATTTTCCGGGATAAAAAATATTCTACGTTGCGTCGGTGGGTCCTATCTAGTACCATACTAAAAATCATCTAAATCATTCAAATGGTTTAGGCCAGAAAGTATAACACAGGCAGCGTTACATTCGCATTACAATATATGCTTATCCCACGGGAACCCTACATATTCCCAAGACAAAATGTAGCTTATGTTACTTCATAGTATCCCATTTGTATTCAAACCAAAAATCATATAAATCGGGCGAATAGTATAGGCGCGATAGCCCATTCTCACGGGAATACTACATTTTCCGGGATAAAAAATATTCTACGTTGCGTCGGTGGGTCCTATCTAGTCCCATACTAAAAATCATCTAAATCAGTCAAATGGTTTAGGCCAGAAAGTATAACACAGGCAGCGTTACATTCGCATTACAATATATGCTTATCCCACGGGAACCCTACATATTCCCGGGATAAAATGTAGCTTATGTTACTTCATAGTGTCCCATTTGTATTCAAACCAAAAATCATATAAATCGGGCGAATAGTATAGGCGTGAAAGCCCATTCCCACGGGAATACTACATTTTCCGGGATAAAAAATATCCTATGTTGCGTCGGTGGGTCCTATCTAGCCCCATACTAAAAATCGTCTAAATCAGTCCAATGGTTTAGGCCAGAAAGTATAACACAGGCAGCGTTACATTCGCATTACAATATATGCTCATCCCACGGGAACCCTACATATTCCCGGGATAAAATATAGTCTATGTTACTTCATAGGGTTCCATTTATATCCATACCAAAATTCATTCACGTCGGTCCAACGGTTTAGGCGTAAAAGCAGAATATTGACAGAGCTACTTATACCCATTCCCACGGGAATACTACATTTTCCGGGATAAAAAGTATCCTATGTTGCTTTAGTGAGTTCCATCTACTCCCATACTAAAAATCATCGAAATCGGTCAAATGGTTTAGGCGAGAAAGCATAACACAGGTAGTGTTACTTTCGCATTACATTATATGCTCATCCCTCGGGAACCCTACATATTCCCGGGATAAAATGTAGTTTATGTTACTTTATAGGATCACATTTATGTCTGTAAAAGAATTCATTCATATCGGTCAAATGGTTTGGGCGTAAAAGCAGAATATTGACAGAGCTACATATACCCATTCCCACGGGAATACTACATTTTCCGGGATAAAAAGTATCCTATGTTACTTCGGTGGGTTACATCTATCTCCATACACAAAATCATCGAAATCGATTCAGTAGTTTTTGAGTTTATTCGTAACAAACATACAAAAATCCAAAAATACAAAAATACAAAAATACAAACCTTTCCTCTTTATTATAATAGTATAGATAATTTATTTTACGAGTACGCAAGGTACAATACGCTTTTTTTTCATTTCCTGACTCGGTGTAGCTACTGAGAATTTCTTAACGGAAAACCTAGTAACACTTTGCCTCCTTCTAGATTTAAGCTCAGGAGACATTATGCTACGTGACTAAGAAGTCATATTTTTTAATTACTATAAGCGGGAATATGTTGCATATTTTTTCGTGAATTAAGGCTATAACATACGTTAGGTTATTGGTCGATTAACAAATATATACAGGGTGTATTCAGACCGTGATCGGAAACTAAGGCAGGTAATAGCTAAGGTTATTACAAACCCCCTGGCGTTAAAGAAAATTCTGACAAAAAATAAAATTTTTGACTTTTTCCATACTACCATCGGTATTAAATGTACGCGGTTTGTATGGAAAACGTAATTTTTTTTATTTTTTGTCAGAATTTTCTTTAACGCCAGGGGGTTTGTAATCATCTTAGCTATTACCTGTCTTAGTTTCCGATTACGGTCTGAATACACCCTGTATAACCTACTTCAGAGGACAATGAACACACAAGTACTCACTATAAACATTTATTAATGTATGTTATTTTATGTTTTTGTTTTATGTTTAGTGTACAATAAAGTGTTAAATAAATAAATTAACGATTGACGTAGAGCTACTTACCTGTTTTTTATGTACCATGATTGTGCCTACTGTGAACAATATGAAATGAAATAAAATAAACACATACATACATACATTACCTCATGACTGTATTCCCCGAAGGTGTAGACTGAAATGCAATTCTGCACCCACATTTCGCAAGGTATGTGCCTGTCGCACGTAATAGGGGGCGAGCCTATTGCCATTTTTTGGGCTCAATTCCAGACTCCGTGCGTCTACTGAGAATTTCATAATGGAAAAACCCAATAACACTTTGCCCGACCCGGGAATCGAACCCAGGACCTCTAGATCGCACGGCACATACTTGTGTCGCGACACCACGAGGCAGTCTAAAGTGAAAATATTTTATTTAATCTCCAAAATATCAAATACATCACTTACATTCAGTAATTTAGAATTTTAATTTGCCACCCAGTTTGGTAGGCAGTCACTTATGAGGACAGGTAAGGAATTCTAGCGTCATTCTTATCGAAACACAAAATATGGCGTCTACGCATTAACGTGTAGTTTACCTACCTGACAATTTCTGATGTAAAAGACATTATTATAAACTTAAAAGTTCTTTGAACCAATAGTCGAAAAGAAAATGCTCGAGTAGAAAACTAATATCGTATAGCAATGGGCTTAATGACAGCGCTTATGTTCTTGTAAATATAAGAATGGAGTTTGAAACTTAGCTCATGGATGGATAAAAAGGCCTCACATTCTTGTAAAAATTAGTGTGGGTATGTATAATGAATAACCTGGCCCGATATAACAATCATTCTTGAAAGTATTAGTATTAATATTTTTCTGGACTCCATTACGCTTACCATCAAGTGCAATGGGGTCAATTTGCCGTGCCAGTATAAAAAAAAATAAAAAAAAATGCGCTGATTGAAAAAGATATTTAGGTGAAAATTACATATAAAAAATTCTTAGCCTTCGAAATGAAATGAAACAAAACAGCAGATTATTATTTAAGCGGTTCTTAAATTCCCCGATAAAAATGTATAAAAATGAGCTACTCTTTTTTTACATTACCTAATAATGAATACACCTAACAGTCACATACATAGATCTGATCCCACATTAAGATACAAGTCTTGTGTCGTGGGTATCAGAAACTACGAGAGACTTTTCGGTCTCACATGCACCCAGACCCGAAACAAATATTTGTGGATCACACAAACATTTGTCTCGGTGCGGGGATCGAACCCGCGGCCTCTCGTTTCACAAGCTGGTGTCTAGCCAACTGCGCCACGGAGCTGTATATATGTAGATAAGCTATTTACAAAAGCCAGCATGACAAAGACAATTAGACGAATTGTCAACATTCCAAAGAAGCACGAAAAAAAACAAAGGGAAAAGTTGACCGCGCAACTCTGTCAGCTTTATGACGAAAACAGCATTATTTTGGGAAATGGAAAAAAATATATAATATTTCACTTATTTGGCTGTCACTGCGAACGGAATTAATAAATCACTTTTGTTTCAAGCCTCTCGGAATGAAAGTTGTAAGCGAGATGAGACAAAGAGGGGGCTATTTCCGATGATCTATCAAAACACTCGGGCAGTGTACTGGCGAATACAAAAGTGCTCGCTCTATTCTTATTGAAAGGTCCCAATCTTTACGCGTTTTCTTTCGTGTCCGAAGTCTCCTGTATCAAAAACTGTGTATATAAATAAGACACGCAAGCCGTATCTTAGACAGTGTATGTAGGAGGAAGTGTAATAGGAAGCGCCTACTTTTCGTTTCATTTGTAAATTCATTTAATATATATCTTATAATACTGTAAAAATACTATTACTATTTAAAAAATAATAATCCAAATCAAAAAAATTATATATTCATGAAGTACATACTTATTTGCGAGTAGATGTGAAATAAATTTTAGTAACACTCTGCCGAAAAAGGGCGGGAAGCGTTGGGATTGGGAGGCGCATTTTTTGTTTTGTCTCACATATAATTTTTATTTTTTCCTTAATAATAGTGAACAGATGATTAAGTGTTGTTTTTCAATGTTGTGTGTTGTTTGATTTATTTTTCCCTTTTTTCTTCCCTGTCTTGCTGTCTCTAGTGAGTCTTTTCTGGTGTATTGGCGAAAGGATGGAGGAGCCTCCTGACCCAGGTGGAACGGTCCCACCGATACAGCAAGATGGGGAGGAGGGAGGCGAGAGGTAAATTGGATACGATATGTACAGTATCGACAAGTGGTGCCTGATCCTCTGTTCACTATTGTTATGAAGGGATTAAGGGTTGTATGTGGGAGGAACAGGGGGGCGCGCCTTTTAGTTTGGGAGTTTCCCCGCCCTTTTTCTTCGATGGAACTTACTCGAATATAAATTTGAACCTGGCAACACAATTCAAGCTCTAAACGTTGACACTGGCAGATGCGCCTTGTCATAAGAAAAGAAAAAAAAAACCGCTTCTGCCGTATTTTATTAAAAGTGTTATTTACATATACAATATATTTAAAGAAACACAAAAATTCATTAAAAAAATTTTTGCCTCTAGTAACTTTGATAGCAATTTTTGTATGTAGTAAATTCTTGAAAGAATAACATCTCAAAAGGTAATAGGTACTTAAATATGTCGATAAATTCTACTATTTGTCAGTGACCTGAGCTCCGAAGTGGCAAAGCGTTTAAGTTGCTTTATGATTTTGCGCGGAGTGAGTACTCAAGTCGAGAGCACTTTGAGTCGGTGGTAGTGCACAGAGCTGTTGACAAGTGTGTCAAAAGAATTCGGAGTAAAAAGGTAGTTTAGACGTAGTTGTGCCGGTGTGAAGATGTTTAATAATTTGTGAGATCATTTGAAAGAAGACTGGGGTTGAGCCTTTGATGTATGACAAGAACTTAATTAAAACATACATACAAAAATATGGAGGGTAAAAAAATATACATAATTTTCCGATAAACGTTAAAAATTAATTGATCAAAGCAGGTGCCTAAGGCGCAAAGACTTTATTGAAGAGTCCTTTCGCCAAATGTACATCATATTATGTTTGTCTGTAAAATAATTTTCGAGTTAGCAAGAAAAAAACAATTTCTATATTCAAAAGAATAAATTATTGTTTGTGTAAAAATTCAATGCTCCCTACAAAATGGATTATTATTAAAATTTTAATGTGAAAACAAATGGTGAGCGAAAATATACTTTCTATACACTTTTACTGTTATTGGAGGAATATTGTAAAATTATGTTTTTGGTATATTGTTCTAGTATATTGAAACTTAGCTTATAGTACCTACTCGTAATAGTTGACAACTTATCATCTATGCTACATTATTAAATGAAATAATTAAAGTTCAATTAGTAAAATTATTACGTAATTTTCATACTTCATGTTTATAATGCAAATCAAAATTTCTCTAATTTTTTCGATTCCACTCAATCAAGCTCTATAAATATACTCAAAACTATAAATGTAAATAAATTTCACTAATAAGGCAATTTCTAAGAAGGAAAACATCGGTAAGAAATCTACGAACTTGACAGATTTTTACAGGATTTTTTTTGAGATGTATTAAATCCATCATCCCGCACCAAGCCAGCTTAATGGACTAATACTACTTATTATACAAAGTATGTGTCTAGGTAATGAAGCGTATATGGGTCGATATATTTATATAAAACAAAATAAACTTTACGATACGCCTGTACCTACCTATCTATCAGAGTGAGTGAGGCACCTAATAATGGCCCTTCTATTTTTTGCGACGTTGTATCGACAGCTACCGGACCGGCAATGTAATTAAAGCGATGATTTTATTAAACTATTCACCAACTTAATTACTTTATTAATTTATATTCACTTTTTTGTAAAGTGAGTTTTTTAACACTAATTTAATGTACAAATTAGTGATTACTTTTTCAGTTGTTCAGTTGTCAGTTCAGACTGCCTCGTGGTCTCGCGGTACAAGTATGTGCCGTGCGATCTAGAGGTCCTGGGTTTGATTCCCGGGTCGGGCAAAGTGTTTTTGGGTTTTTCCATTAGGAAATTCTCAGTAACAGCACGGAGTCTGGAAATGTTCCTGAGGCTGGCAATAGGCTCGCCCCCTATAAAGTGGGACTGATACATACCTGGCGAAATGTGGGTGCAGAAATGCACCTCTGCCTACCCTTTCGGGGAATGCAGACGTGAGTGAAGTATGTATGTATGCTGATTTTGTCCTGATGTGATTAAAAGGTCAGAGCAATTTTTAGTTCCTTCGTGTAGTTTTAAAAAGGAGAAGTTAGCAGTGTATAGGGCTGAATGTATTAAATCTTTTAAAAGTGACCAATACGAACGCGTTAATATCGGGTCTTAATATGTACTCTAATATATTTCCTCTAATATACAAAAATCGACTCCAATGCTATGTGTGGACATGAAAAAATTCTGATAGTATTCCTTTAAAGTTGCCATGCAAGCAAACATAATGAACTTTGCGAAAAGTACGTTAAATTATTAAAAACAATCTGAATAAGAATAAAGACTAAAAATAAAAATATAAAATATAAATATAAAATTTTATCTAATATAATTATTAGTTCGATATCTGTAAAGCATAATCAATATTCACGGCGTTATTAAAAACCAAATTGTTATCCACGAAGAGCATTCACAGTTTAGTATCCTCTTAAAATTATACCCACGCAACAGACAACGAAATAGCTTCATAAATAAAATTAATGAAAATAACATTTTAAAAATTAAAATTTTCCTAAACAAACCTTGGAATTTAATAAATCTTACACAAACAACATTTTGATCATCGAATACAAACAAGTCGTAATGTATAATCTTTTTAACAATAAATTCTAAATTCAAATCGGCAAAAAGCTGCCATCGACGTGTAATTAAATATACGCCTTTATCATAATTTATGAGTGTCGTAGCGATGCTTCGGCGTAGCGGTACTACGGGCATACGATGAGCTACGGGCATGATTCAGAGACTGCGCGTCGCCCAGTGCTACGCGGGCAGTTACCGAGTGAACACGTGTTCGAAGTGTATGAGTGATAAGTCGACTCGCGCGACTTGACCCGCTGACTACCTTTTAAACTTATGAACAAATTTAACCCTAAATTTGAGCTGCAAATGTGATATATAAATAAACGGTGAGTGCGGTGTTTTTTTATGAGTGGATGGAGTGTTTTACATGCTTTATCAAACATTACCCATCTTTTGTTTTGAGAGAAAACAGTTGAGTATTTTCATTGGACGACTTTACAGCGTGAATTTCGCTTTACATATACTTCGACAGTTGGTAAGAATTATATTTTTAAATGTAGAATATTTTTGTAGTAAATATAGTAATAATATTAACGTGTTAAAACATATACTACATTGTCACGTCATTTATCCTTACCAAGACTGCGCTCGACGCAAAATGGTTATTACTGTGACCACTCATGTGTACAAAATTCCAATGACCCATGAAATTTTCTTCCCCTTTAATACGGAATGCCCATAAATAAACAAAGAAACTACCTGTGTATGTAAATCTTTATTCTAGTGTATGCGTATACTGTGAAATTGGAGATTTCCTGAGGATTTTCTCTTGCGTGGTATTTCACGATCTTTAAGGTTCATGCCTTAAAGATCTATATTCTACGTCTTCTAGTTTGTGTGTTTCGTTTATTTATGTTATCTATCCATTTTGCTCATTTATTTTGTAAATGAAAAAGCATGTAAATTAGTTATTACAAATTAATTACAACTAAATATCACGAGCCTGCATTATAACTACTAGTAAATTTCCAATATAATTTATTGACCGGCAAAAAATACAAAATTGTCTAACATAAGCACACATCCATCAAAAATAAAACTTCACCTACATTCTACCTTTTTCGACAACTGAACAAAAAATTCTCTGTAAGTGATATTTAAATTTATCCATCAATCAAATGTAGTCAAAAATGGAGTACAAATACTCAAATCCGAGTTAATGGATTCGCTTTGTTTTAGTATATTCACACACGGAATGAATTCCTCCCTGACCGTCAACTAGGACGTGCATGATCATAAATTTCAATCCGGGCTAAGAGGACCTATCCCTCGGGATGATTTCGAGCCATACGTTTTAGTATTGATTTATGGATATTCTTATATGGCAAAATATAACAATGACGAGACCTGAGTTACTTTCTTGTTCTAGAATTAGTTGCCTATGTACTAACGTAAGGTTTCAAGTTTGAAAACCTTTGCTTTTCTCGGTGTATGTAGATGTTAGTTCGTTATCAATACTAATAAATTAATAAATATATAAATGCGAAGTAACTTTGCCTATCTGTTACGCTTTTACGCCCAAACCACTGAACTGAGTAAGATGATTTTGTTAAGGAGATAGATCGGATTTTAAGAAAGGATTTAGGATACTTTTTTTTATGAGGGCGTATTTAAGAATTGCTCCCAGGACCCACAGCTTGTATTCATTCCTTGCCATACTCTAAGATTAGGCTGAAGGTGTAGGCGGTAAGTCGAACACACAACGTGATGATGATTATATTTTTGAAATGACAAATTTTCATTGATTGAAATGAATAATTAAATGAACGATTACTAATATACATATATTATATGTTTGAACATACATTTAAGCGGTTTTTAAACTCAATATACAGAGTGTTTTTAACTACCTCGTTTATGCGTTTAGCCCTGGTTGGTTTACCAAGTCGGCTACGTGTTTGTGAGGTTTTCTTTTAGAAACGCAATAACAATTCAAAATCTCATTAACAAGACTCACTACCAATTATGGGGAACATAATGTTTGATAAAACGTAGGTGTCAACATAATGTTTCTGCCTAAATATGTCTTTGTTTTCGTCGAAATATGTATCCCTTCAGGAATACAGGCGTCAGTGTATGCATGTAACCGTCGACCGATTGTCACTATGATGGAATAGTCGCAATTAAAGTACTTTTTGGACTGCGGAGTAATTAATGTGTCAAATCACACAAACAGGGCTATCTACAAAATAATAAGGATATCAATGAAACTAATCAATGCTTTTTTCATATACATATGTGTGTTGTATCTAGCGCTGCTTTATGATTTATGACGCGAGAGAGAATGAGGCAGTACACTATATAAATGTAACATATTTCCAGAAATTTTAAGAAATTCCTTGCGATCAATTATTTATCTATGGTGATATTGTAAAGTCAAAAGTGACTCAGCTGAAAAGACAACTACCAACAACTACAACTGAGCCATCATCACTTAATACTTTTCATACTTTGCAATTTATGGCAGAACTAACATCAACAACTAGATCTACAAAGTGCTAAGGCTGTTTCGCAGTTCAGACAGTAATTCATAATAGTATTCGGTTATTACTTTCTATTTAGTATTTAGTTATTATTTTGTCGTAATAATTACATACTATTATAAAGTACTGGCGGAACTGTGAAACAGCCTTAGCACTTTATAGCTGTACAGTCATTTGAAATAAGATCTCTTTTAGTCGAATTTAGTGATTCAATATGTCTATTGAAAACGTATAGAGTAAAGTTTTCCATATATAAAATTATAAATAATTTTATTCATGTTTAACGTCTAGGAGTAGGCGTGCGATATGTAATGAACATAATCGCCAGTAACAATTCTGTTTTAATACCAAAATTCAAATTGAATTTTTAAAATATTTTAGTGAATAAATTATTAAGCAGTGATGGCCTCGAGGTTTAGGCGCGCGGTCGAGAATTTCGGCAGTCGCAGGTTCAAACCCCAGGCACACACCTCTGACTATTCGAAGTTATATGTGTATTCACAATGAATTATCACTTGCTTTAACGGTGAAGGAAAATATCGTGATAAAACCTGCACACCTAAAAGTTCTTAGGAATTTCTTAGGTGTGTAGCCCGCCAACCCGCACTAGGCCAGCGTGGTGGACTAAGGCCTAAACCCTCTCGGTTGTAGAGGAGGCTCGTGCCCAGCAGTGGGACGTATTTGGGCTGATGATTATGATGATGATGAATAAATTATTGCGCAGAGAAATAATCAAGAAAAACATCTGGAGGTAACTAGGAACAGGTCTCAACATTCATTTGTTATACGAAGAGTACCAACACCACTAAGAAAACAATGTGATCTAAGGCGAAATTATTTCAAACGTCCATATATTTAGTATATCAAGTAATGTTAAGATTATGTCGTGACAGAACCTACCAATTTGAGGGCCTCTACACGAGTAAAAACTTTTGTGACGCACACAATTGGCTCATGCGGGCAGGTTGACATACAAAATAAGCTGAGTTATTTATAAGGCTCGTGAAGTATATTGTGCTGAGTATGTTAGGTTAAAATATTGAGTTACGTCAAGGCTGGTCTCAAAATTATAAGCAACATCTCACTAAATCAAACATTTTGACTTTCTTACATTAGTGCTCCAAAATGACTACAGTATTGGCGAGAAACGACCGCGATCATTGCTTATGGTCAAAATTATGACCTGATGCAAACTGAACATTAATTGGTTTATCTCGAAATAGTGATGGCCTCGAAGTTTAGGGACACGGTCGAGAATCTCGGCGGTCTCAGGTTAAAATTACAGGCACACACATCTGACTTATTGAAGTTATATGTGTATTCACAACGAATTATCACGTGCTTCAACGGTGGAGGAAAACACAGGAATTTCTTAGGTGTGTTGTCCGCCAACCCGCACTTAGCCAGCGTGGTGGACTAAGGCTAAACCTTCTCAGTTGTAGAGGAGGCCTGTGCCCAGCAGTCGGAGGTATATGGGCCGATGATGATGATAATTTTGTTTAAGACAATGGTAAAAACCCAGTCGCGCCGGTTCATTTGTACCGGAGTCCAATCTGACCACTAGCTCAACCCTTTTTTTTATTCTATAAAAAAAAGGGGGACTTTTATATGACAACATACATGCCAGTCCCATCGTACCTTATACTAAAAACTATAACTAAACTATTTTAACTAAACTATCATATACAAATTTAAATAGTAAAAAGGCCTGGTCAGATAAGACGTATATGGGCTGATGATGATGACAATTTTGTTTAAGACAATTGTAAAAACCCAGTCGCGCCGGTTCATTTGTACCGGAGTCTAATCTGACCACTAGCTCAACCCTATTATAAAAAAATATGTTCTGTGAACTTATCAACACGTTCTTATCAAAGTGGTCGTAATACTGCTATGATTCTGCAGTACGATCAGTATAGAGTGTTACGATTGATCTCACAATTATCGCAATTTTGCTGCCTGGGCGAATGCAAGCTAGTCCCTAAGCACTAAGCATTTACGACTGTAATTAACTTTTTTGTAACTGTCGTTATCCAGCCTTGTACAATTATAGTACCACAAGAAAATAACAATTTCTGTATCTACCTATAATACTATGCCATTCTGAGGCAAAAAAAAAACAAAACATGGTTTCGTCTTTATTTTCAATAAATACGTACCCACTTTACACATAACGTCTCTGCATGTTAGGTATATGATAATTTTATGCTCAAAATATTTCCACGAAAATATTATCGTAGGCAATATATTTTGCAAATCGCCCCATACATCATATTTTTAAATTGCTATTTTTATAGTCGTTTGTTTTTATAACTCGACGGCTATGTTTCTGTAAGCAGTACAGCCATATTGGAGTTAGTTTAAACTAACGTATAAATTGACTGATTTAACCGAGGTATTATGAACAACTTAGAAAAAATAACATAAAAACACTACCTTTTTTTTTGAGAAAGTTTTTTAGGCCTTACCTATATGTACATATATATATCGTCGTATTCCCTTTTTCTCATTTACAAACTCCAATTATAAAAAAGCTATTAAAAATCTTGCCCGTGATATTAAAGAGCGGTGTGTGATAGAAAGGTCCCAAGTTTGATACCGACTGGAACAGTATATTGTTGAGTTATCTACTTTTTAGGAACGCTACCAAGACTGGAAATGTACTCGTTAAATGACAAAGATTCGCCTCCCATTAGTGAAACAAAACCAAAAAAAATATGGAAAACGTGGGTGTAGAAAGCAGTGATGGCCTCGAGGCTTAAGTGGGTCGAGAATTTCGGCGGTCTCAGGTTCAAACCCCAGGCACACACCTCTGACTTTTCGAAGTTATGTGTGTATTCACAATGAATTATCACTTGCTTTAACGGTGAAGGAAAACATCGTGATAAAACCTGCACACCTAAAAGTTCTTAGGAATTTCTTAGGTGTGTAGTCCGCCAACCCGCACTAGGCCAGCGTGGTGGACTAAGGCCTAAACCCTCTTAGTTGTAGAGGAGGCCCGTGCCCAGCAGTGGGACGTATATGGGCTGATGATGAATGATGATGATGAATGTGGGTGTAGAAATTAACCTATACCTGTCTTTTAAGGACACAGCTATATATTAAAACCCAGTCAAGTTTTAATCTGTAATCAATATAAGATCAGATTGCACCTACGCAAATATAATCTCAAATATTGCGCCTCACTGAAGAATAGATGGAGATAATCGAGAGCTTCGCGAGCACTTCACTCGTCAATCGCCTCGTGGATTTCTTTTGAAAAGTGTTTTCTGTTTTAGCATTTCCAACGTCGGAATCTCTTGATCAAATCTTGATAAGTTGATTTGTATTGATAAAATATTTTTGTTAGAAATGAAATTTATTTTTCAAGTATATGCCCAAAGTTCATGATGCCCTTGTATATTTGAGCCAACTTCAGTATTTCAAATTTTAACAATTCAACGGTGATGGAATACATTAGAACTCATAAATTAGATAGCGGATATTTATTTGTAATGTGACAAATGTGTAAACGTAAACTAAACGTAACGTAAACTTTACAAATTTCCAAGTCTTAAATATGATTAGTCTAATTAATTTATTTTACTAACTCTCTTTTGCAAAAAATAAAACGCTCTTTTTATAGTCTTTCAAGTTGTGCGCGACAACATGAAGTAATCTTAGTTCCTCCTCTTGAAGAAAGCTTGCGTCCAATGGTCTAAGTCTAAGACCTAAGTCTTATCTTAGACTCTAAGATATTTAATAATAATAAATATTAAACAATACCTGTACAAAGAAACTTTTTATTGTTGTAAAAAGTTACTACTTTTTATATATATGCAAAGATGATTTAACGAGAGTAAAGATAGATACTTTGTATTTAACCCAGATTGTCGTATCATAACCAACTTAATGTTGTATTTAACTGTGTAACAATCTGTCGTGATAAAATCAACCTTAATGTTATTTCTTACTTATCTTACGGACAAATATACCAATGCAAAAGTATATAATTTATTTAAATCAATACTATGAAATAGTATTGTTTTTTTGAGTTTCAGCTCTTTTGGGCAAAACCAGGAAGTACGGCTAGTATGTCATGTCACGTAATACAAAGAGCGAGGTATAAATTTGCCTCAACTAAAGATACAATTATTGGAAAATCCGAATTTAAATAGTCATTATTCTTATCTCAATTACATTCAGGTCGAACAATCACGAGACATTTAAATGAACGCATTCGCATGAATTTTCCGTGGTGCTATTTTTGGACAGTATTTTATCGCTGGACAGTTGTTTCAAATAGATGACTCAATGAGTCTTGTTATATTGTGTTTCAATATTAAAATATAAAAAAATGCTAATGCTGTCATTCATTCGTTTATATATTTCTATTTATTCATTATCATAGTTTTATATTATATTTTCACCAAGTATTAATAATACATACTCAGTTTATAAAATACGAATTTAGTCTTGTTTTATGATATGATGGCCCATTTATATAGTGAAGTTAAAATCGTCCTTGTGCTAAAATTTGCTCAATATTTTTTTACATACATACATAAACTCACTCCTGTATTCCGCGAAGGGGTAGGCAGAGGTGCATTTATATTCCACCAAGTATGTATCAGTCCCACGTAATAGGGGGCGAGCCTATTGCCGTTTTTAGGGCACATTTCCAGACTCCGTGCTGTTACCGAGAATTCTCGCTCGAAAATTCGAAACTACCTCGTGGTCTCGCGGTACAAGTATGTGCCGTGCGATCTAGAGGTCCTGGGTTCGATTACCGGGTCGGGCAAAGTGTTATTGGGTTTTTACATTAGAAAATTTTCTGTAACAGCATATTTTTTTACTGAAAAAAATATCTACATTTCTGAAAACAGACTAAAAAAACTTTTTCAACACGAATAGCATTCGATCCATAAATCACCAATAGAACGAAATAACGTCACGTTACAAATCGTTAAAACATTAAGGAATTATTGAAGCATCAGTAAGCTTTTTCAGGGGCCACCTGACGTTGACTGATGTAGAGTCAGCGGTAGAGACGCATTTTGGCTTAACGCCACACGATGTTACAGGCCTAACTCTTTTTTGCTGAACTGCCCATTTATTCTCACTATGGCTAACACTGAGAGCCAGGCTGCTATGCTGGAACAAATTGCTGTTTGATAGTGCGAGATGAAATTTACGTTGACTGCTATTGTGGACTTTGTATCTTGATTGGACAGAAGTAGGTCAAAGTGACAGTTCAGTTTGTATTCAGCGTAACGTCTCGTTTAAGTTTCGTGACGAGGAGGCCTAATTGTTCTTTAAAGGCTGAATTGTTTGGAAAAAAATATACAACTTAGAATCGCCTTCTACGTCTTAAATCGTGGTTAGTTATCATTTAGCTGAGATATAGCTATAGCAGCAGCTAAAATCCCGTCGCCAAAAAATGTTTGTTTTAATCCTAAAGTGCCTATTGTAAATTTGGGTTATAACCCACAATATTTTCATAGTTTTGGATACCTATTAAGTAGAATTTTCTACTTAACGATGTTTACTGTATCTGACAGCCCAAATACAAGTATTTTAAAAATGTTATTTAAATAAAATAATAGTTCTAAAATGGAACTACAAACAAGTTCAAATATATTTTTGCCGTGTTATAAAAAATCGCTATATTTTTACGTGCCACTCTCTGGCATTTTCGCGTATAATATTTTTAATAACGCCGTGGCATGGAGATGATTTTTTCATTTGAGATTTTTGCTCGCCGAAACTGGACAGTGAGTAGCTGTGTTTTGGCTAAAAGGGTTTAGATTTTTAATGAATTTGGGTCACGAATCAGTTTTTTCAGTGGTTTAGTGTTTATTCAATTAGCTCGTTAAATGGATGGCAAAGGTTCAAACGGTTGTGTTAATGGAATATTAAAGTATGTCGTAGCTACTTATTTGCTTATGATTTTATAATTTTGACAAATGTTGTTGATTTGAAGTCTAATTTTAACGCAAATTTGATCTCTTTACTGAAACAATTGCTATTGTCTGCCTAAAATATATGTTTTAGATCTGGCTGACTCAAGGACCGAAAAGTCTATTAAAGTTTTGGAAACCCATATCCCAGCCAATCCTTTTAATTCAGTTTATTGAGTTTAAGTTTTTAATATGATCCAATGAAGCCATAATTAAGGAGAACGTCTACAACTATCTAATTAAGATATTGATATAATGACATTTTCTCAAATCTATGATAAATATTTTATAAAGGTTTACTTTAATAAATTATATTTCATTACAAATTTTTCGAATACTTTTTAATTACAATTAAACTACAATAATATTTAAACACATAAATATTTAACATGAAAATAAGTACTAAAAATAAATTCTACTTTTATAATTTTTCAGGTAAATAGTGGAACAAAAAAATATTTAGGTTCCATTATTATTCTTCTAAAAATAAGAACAAAAGAAACTTGGCCATGTTTTGTATTATTTTTATTGTGTCCCAAAAGAATATTCCAGCAGTATAAAAGTAGCCTAGATTTAAGACTTAAGACTCCCGAATTAGGATAACGAAACAATAGGTTCTCCAAGACTCGAAACGTAAGCTTAAGAAATAAAATGAGCCAGTACTAAAATCTAAAATTAAATACCAAAAATATCCAACAAAACTTGATGTAATTAAGTTGAGACATGTTATTACGTTCTCAGAGAGAGTTAAAGGAATATTTCAACCTAGAGCTTAGTGAATGTTCCAAACTGGTAACTAAGTTAATCTCAGTGTATAATATCCTTAAGATTAACTGAACGATGACTTGGAAATTCAGATTACAGGAGTATAAAATAGATGCACTGTAATCCCATATTCACATGTTATTTGTTTCATAACTAATTGTAGGGCCCGGCTCCGTAGCGTAATATTGAATTCCGTGCTCATTTTCGGGGACTGTTGCATTTTCTCGGGATAAAAAATACCTTATGTCCATTACCAAGATGCTACCTATCTCCATAGCAAAAATCATTCAAATCTCTGCCTCTTATGTGACGTACGATCTAGAGGTCCTGGGTTCGATTCCCGGGTCTGGCAAAGTTATTGGGTTTTTCCATTAGAAAATTCTCAGCAGCCCTGAGCCCTGAAAAACGGCTATAGGCTCGCCCCTATTACGTGGGACTGAAATACACGTGGCATATTGGCGAAATATGGGTGCAGAAATGCATTTCTGCCTTCGGGGATTACAGGTGTGAGGTTCTGTATCTGTGTATGTATGATACTGCTATTATTGCGTATTTTGCGAACTTTTGGGTTTGACACGTGAAAAAAAAAAATGTGGCATCGCTAGCCAGCTCGCGCAGTTTAGTTATGAAAGAGAGGAGTAAGGTTGAAATGTTATTGATCAGCTCATTTCTGATGCTCTTTGAAAGGAACCCACGAAAGACTTTCGATCTAAATTTTCTCGGGTCGTCGCACTACGTCTAGACTATTCATACTTCGATTGCAACCAACAACTCGTTTTCTCCAATAGCTATTGGTTTTGAGAGATATGGTAAAATTCGCTTACAAACGGCTATATGCATTCCAGATTCTGGTTCTTGTGTGGGAGATTTGGTTTTAGTATTTCTAACCGTTTTCGTATTTCATGTGCCTAGACAATTTCTTATCAACACTTCGGTTGTCAATCGAGAGGACGCGAGTTCTTTCTCTGCAACAAAATAAATGTGTACCTGACGTAAACATATTTTTAACTCTGCTTATAATAAAGCTGAAAGTCGTTTGTAGATTCTGAGATGACTACTTGTATCCACAGATAAGGTACCCAACAGACTACCGCATATCTTTATATGTTTACATACATACAAATTATTTAAAGTCAATACCCCCAAGAGGCAGAGGTATATTTATATACAATTATTAATGAGGAGATCTAGGTATATTTTAATTATTTAGTTTAGGTAATAAAGTAGTGATGGCCTCGAGGTTTAGGTGCCCAGTCGAGAATCTCGGCGGTCGCGGGTTCAAACCCAGGCACACCTCTCACTTTTTTAAAGTTATGTGTGTATTCACAATGAATTATCACTTGCTTTAACGGTGAAGGAAAACATCGTGAAGAAACCTGCACACCTAAAAGTTCTTAGGTATTTCTTAGGTGTGTAGTCCGCCAACCCGCACTAGGCCAGCGAACCCTCTCAATTGTAGAGGAGGCCCGTGCTCAGCAGTGGGACGTATATGGGCTGACGATGATGATGAAGATGAGGTATATTTCCTACACCGCAGAATTCTTCTTTAGATTAATTTTTGGACAAATAAAATAAAAACTATCGCGCGTTAGGCCAGTAAGCTGGACTAAGGTCTAACTTCTCTTTACTATAGAGTAAGCCTGTGGCCAAAAAGGATTAATAGGCTTAATCAGCTTAGTTCTCTCCTATGTCAAAACAATCGCAGCAGCCACAGAACACATGTTAAAACTGAACAAAAGCATTCACAGCTATTCTATATGAAAGTTTTGCAGCAAATAAAGCCGCTGGTTGAGCAGATTACTGCTCGGCTTTGGCGTGTACGTAATGCATAAGCCGGCGGTGCCGACGCTGTTTGGTTTAATTAAAGCGGAATATTCGCTTTATGGGGATGTGCTCAAGTTAATTCTTTTTACACCAGCGTTATAAGTATTGGCTTTCTGACCATTTTATTGCATGGACTACATCCATTCACATTATCTCTTGTAATTGTGGACAATTATTTGTTTTCCAACTCAGCCTTTATTTGTCTTTCTGATTAACTTCGTTGCGGGATTATGACAAATTTAGGTCCCCTTAGATTCGCTGAGATTCACTGCTCGGCGCCAATACTGTGCGTGCCGCTGTTGATCCTGGAGCACAGGAGTTACAGTGGCGGGTGTGTGGTGGGATAGGGACAAAATTATCTCTTGTATGCCCCACTACTTCGTACAGGCTTCTTATACATCATGAGATTGATAAGACCTTATTCCACCGTCTTGGTGCTTGATATTTCGTTGTGGGTTTGAAAACGACGCCTTTTTTCTCGTATCCAGATTATCAATTGACATATGATTAGCATATCTACAAACTCAATACAAGGTTCGTAATCAAATCTGTGTCAAAATATTCTACACTCAAAAAGTCTTACATAAAATATTTCAGGCGCCAAATTACGTTTTGCCAGCTCCGCTTCGGAACGTGTTGTAACTTCAAATAAGTCACGAAAGGTTATATTAATATTAATATAACAAGATCAATATTAGACATTAAAATAAGCCTTGTGTTTATATAAAATTGAATCCTTAAACAACATGAAATTGAGTTTCTAATATTCCTGGTTTTTTTAATCAAAGTAGCCGCATTCGCTCCTCATGGGAATTGAAGAGCGGACCAAAAAAGTGTTGACCGGCTGGTAATGGCTACGACCATCTTTGCCGTCTACACAATTAACGCTTTTGTTTGTTTTAGATACGATACGATTGAGCGTTCATAATAATGTCTGGAGGCAAATCAGTTTTGGATACGAATTACTGTGTCGGGCAGAATGTTATTGCTTCATTAGGAAACCCTTCGAAATACGTCAGAAAATGTACCAGAAAAATTGCAATGCCAATCTTCTTAACGGAACTAAAGCACAGATGGCAAAAATTGTGACTATAAGCATCTAACTTTGTGACAAATAAAACTCGTCTAATTTATTCTACAAACTTTCAAAAACCCAAAATTACGCAACTGGATCATTCATATAAGAAGGAATATGATAACAGAAAAATATAAAAGTTCATTAAATTTAATTAACTTCACGAAGTTTGCTTTAAAAATGTTGGAAGGAAGTAACACCGGCTGTCTAAAAATCGCCCCCGCGTTGCGAACTTTTAAGCATTCGGTGATCAAATAACAATTTAAGGCCGATCGATATTATTTCACTACTACAATTTAAAAATAAAATCGCATTTTTTATGGCAGAGTTTGATCTGCGCAGGTTCCAAGAAAAGTCTGTTAGGATATTGAGTGTATAACAGTCGGATGGCACTGCATTTGATGGTAAGTCCAGCACTGTACCTACATATGTATATACGAGTATAATATACAAACAGATACTCCCGCCTGTATTCCCCAAAGGCAAGGCAGAGGTGCATTTCTGCACCCCCATATCGCCGATTTTCTTTCGGTTATCGGGCACAGTTTCAGACTCCGTACTGCTACTGAGAATTCGATAATGGAAAAACCCAATAACACTTTTTCCAACCCGGTAATCGAACCCGGGACCTCTAGATCGCATGGCACATAATTGTACCATGAGACCACGAGTGTGCAGCATGTGCAGCATCGTTTAGCTCTAGATAGATAATTATTATTTATTATGTAGGGAAGGACTATTAGCTCGTTACTCCACGCTTTCATGTCAGGCAATTGTTTAAATTCTTACTTCAAAAACGTGATCTTCCCACCGCGACCAAAGTTTTAATATTCCATAAATTATGATTATATAATATTTTAAAATAGAATCAAATGTTGCTGATTCATATATTTATGAGGCCAAAAATGTTATTTATTTATTTAAAATTTTATTGTACACATAAGATACAAACTATGGAATACAGTACACTAATTTATTACAAAAGGCGGTCTTATCGCACAAGGCGATCTCTTACAGACAACCAAGAAGAGAGATGAATCTTCCCTAGGATCCGAATCTCACGATAAGAGATTTGCATCTCATTATTTATTTGTACAACAATATAACTTGAAAAACATATTTAAACCTAGAAATAAGAGTAAGTTTTGCATTTATTTATTTTATTATCACATTGGAAGAGATCGCTAGTAGCGATAAAACCACCCTTTGTGGCACACATAAAAATAAGAATTTATCTTTATTTTATCTTACTTAATTATTTTCTTTCACTGTACAATAATGCATATTAAATATGAGACAGACAGTGCCTAGTGTTGAGAGTATTTGCAAAATGATATTTGTAATGTTTTTCAAGATTAATAAATAAATTTATTTATTATTATAAATAAGTAAATAAAAAATTAAACTTGTTAATTTATTAAAATATCTATATATTTTATAATAAACATAGGTACTCGTATTTACTAATTATATACCAGAGATCTCATCCAACCTAAACTATATTTTACGAAAATTTCATACTACATTTTTTCCATTAGTCTTAACCCAACTTTCTTAAGTTACAAGTATAATTTATTTTGAGTCTAACTTAGCTGCAGTACGTCTTGTACAGAACATTATTTATTTACACAGAAATTCATTCTATATTCGTATAACGCAGCTTAAACGCTCCTCATTCAGCAGAGTAGCTACAGTTCAAGTTCCATTCAAAGTTCTAATTTGTCAAATTATACAGATTAGTTCTAGATTGCTCGGCGGAGTAACTAACGGTCTATTGTTGCGCGTGTGTGCATAAAACTGGAAATTGAAGATTACGTCAATAATACACAATTTATGAAGTCGGGAGCAGGTCAGCTGTGTTGTTGATATTAAATCACGGCTTAAATGGCCATTCAATATTTTTAAAGCGCAGAAAAATATGAACGGCTTAACAGATAGTAAATACACATGACATTTTTCAAGGCAAATTTTTAAGTTTTGTATATACACAGGCTGTTAAAAACCGTGATCGAACAATAAGACTATTTGCGGTGAATAAATAAATAAATAAATAAATAAATACACCCAACAGTCACATATATAGTTCTGATCCCACACTAAGTTACAAGTCTTGTATCGTGGGTATCAGAAAGAAGCGTGAAGAAGCATTTGTGCAGGCCGGCATGATTATGTCGACCAGCGGGTGACCATATCGTTTCTCGCTGGTCGGTAGTAAATTTTTTGTACTCCACTGTGCTTACCATCAGGTACAGTGGAGTCACTTTGCCGTGCCAGAATAAAAAAATAAAAAAAACTACGAGAGACTTTTCGGCCTCACAAATACCTGGGTATTTGACCAGACCCGAAACAAATATTTCTGGATCACACAGACATTTGTCTCGGTGCGGGGATCGAACCTGCGGCCTCTCGTTTCGCAAGCTGGTGTCTAGCCAACTGCACCACGGGGCTGTCAAATACAAACCCATTGACATTAAAAATATCCCAAAAACAAAAAATATGTTTTTATAATCACCACATACATTTAATACAATTATGGTTGTTAGGAAACCGTCGAAAATTTGTATTTTTTGTCGAGATTTCTTTTGTCGTAATTTTTTTTTAGTGACCGTAACTATTGCCTGTCTTAGTTTTCGATTACGGCCTTTTTACACTTGGCTGTAATTGTGCTACAATTATGAAAACAATAATTATAATTGTGTTATAATTGTTGTTATAATATAATTCTTTGAGCCCATAAACGTTCAATGGGACGTTACTATTAAGGTGATTGGGCAGGGGCTTCATAATCACGAGGTTTAAAATAAATTACGTTTTCGCTGGCAATTTCTATTGAACGAGCGACTCAATATTTTAAAATGTTCAACGTATCTAATTAATATTTAATTGTTGAGTTACAGCCGACCTAGTAAATGTGTAAGCAGTAAAACAGCGTCGCAGACTAGTCGGCTTTAGCACCGCGGCTTGAGCGTCGCATCGATCAAGGCTTACGTGGCTCCCCCCGGGAAATCTATTGGTATAGTTGTGAAACAAGTTCCAATATTATTCATGTAATTTATAGTTCCCTGGATCTGTGGTTGACAGTTACAATGTCAACGGTAGATCAAAAATGCGCAGCGGTTTTAGTTGTTCGAAATTTGTTTTTTTGGGTTAAAAAAATACTCGTATTTTAATATTCGATTCTTTTAAGAACTACGCGAAGCCGGAAATATTAAAATATATAAATAAAAAATAATAATCTCTGTATTATTTTTAACCTGGCATTATATATGTATAATGCTCAAAACTATATTTTCTTATAAGTTTACACAAGTCTGCAGAAACTAGTTTTAATTCCTTCCTTGACCTAGGCATAAATTTAAATAACTATTATACCACCAAAATATTATTTATAATATGCCATAGGCTTCAATCCATTTGAAAATTAAATGGGCATTAATTTATTATCAGTACGGCATTTATAATTTACTTAGGCAATTACTATTTTAAAAAAATATAAATATTTATCAAAAAAAAAACATGTCTACAAATTCTATAATAACCAAACTCTTATATTATCAGTTTCAACGACATAATAAAACTGCATAATACCTACAAATTCTTAAAAGGTCAGCACGCCTATCCTTTTTCAGCCATAGATGATGATGTTCAGTATAACTGATATAGACAGAAAGGCACTGGATAATCCGATACGCTACGTACTAGTGCTAGCCTGTGCGATGTGTGTCGTCATCAAGTGCCAAGTAGATTTACCGAGTGTTTATGCTATGATTTAGTGTTTATGGTACTGTTGTAGGCCTACGTCCGTAAACCATTCCACAATATTAGGTTTTGGCCTTGTATTATATGAGGTGTTGTGGTGAGAGACTTATTGTTTCATAGAATTTAAATGTCATCATATTTTGTTTATGGTAAAAGGAGGCAAACGAGCAAGTGAGCCACCTGATGTTAAGTGGTCAGCGCCGCCTGTGAACACCCATAATACCAGAGGAATCATCGGTGTGTTGCCGGCCTTTGAGGAAAATATTGAGATTTGATGAATTGAGATCATTATCATTATCATCATCAGCCCGTAAACGACCCACTGCAGGGCACGGGCCTCCTCTATAACCCTCACTGGGTTTAGTCCACCACGCTGGTCTAGTGTGGGTTGGCGGACTATAAACCTAAGAAATTTCTAAGAACATTTCAGTTGTGCAGGTTTCCTCACGACATTTTTGTTCACCGTTAAAGTAAGTGATAATTTTTTGTGAAAAAACTCAATAGCCTGTCTGACCCAGTAATCGATCTCGTGGCCTCTTTAACGTACTTGTGCCGTGAGACAAAGAGTCTGTAAAGGAGATATAGTAAAGACATACTAAATTCATCTTATCTCGTCATCTATTACCAGTAGACTAAACGTATCTGATTTTGAACTTTATTTGTTCGACCTTGATATATTGGGATAAACTTTGATCCGTCATAGTCTATTGAATTGCCAATACCCGGCTGGACGCCCAAAGATAGAGCTGACCTTGCGAATTAAATGTTTAGTTCCCAATACCTACAGATAATTTGTACATTCCACTCAAAATACGTCGCTTTAAATAGACTTCATTCTCAATGAGATAAGTTCTATAGATACTCTCTTTAATGATGATAGGATAAGGTTATTTAATGTAACTAGATTTAGTTCAATGGAATTTAAGCAAAACTACTACTTTACTGGGTCGTGGATACTTTAACTGAGCTTTAATGGCGTAAAGCGCCATTGTATCCAGTTTTGAATAAAATATAGGTAAATCAGCTTAATTAAAGTATTGTAGATGAACAAAACAATGACCACTGAGTCACTCTTCAAGTTAACAAAAAGGTTTGTGTTGACGGCGCACTCCCGCGCCGCCATATACAATATATTTAAAGGGATGCGCAATATTTACAATTTCTTCTATCGCCAATATAATCAGAAATATAGATAAGATGAATGCCTTATTATGACACATACGTACATAAACTCACGCCTGTATTCCCCGAAGAGGTAGGCAGAGGTGCATTTCTGCACCCACATTTCGCCAAGTATGTATCAGTCCCACGTAATAGGGGCGAGCCTATGGCCGTTTTTCGGGCACATTTCCAGATTCCGTGCTGTTACCGAGAATTTCCTAATGGAAAAACCCAATAACACTTTGCCCGACCCGGGAATCGAACCCAAGACCTCTAGATCGCACGGCACATACTTGTACCGCGAGACCACGAGGCAGTCTTATTATGACTATATAATAATAATAACAAATAAATACACCCAACAGTCACATACATAGTTCTGACCCCACACTAGGATACCAGTCCTGTGTCGTGGGTATCAGAAACTACGAGAGACTTTTCGGTGTCACAAACACCCAGACATTCAAACATTTGTCTCGGTGCGGAAATCGAACCCACGGCCTTTCGTTTCGCAAGCTGGTATCTAGCTAACTACGCCACGGAGCTATCAACTATAAACATAGCCAGCTTTATTTTACCCACCAGGATATACCTAGTACGCAGCGAATGTGTGTTGCAAAGGATTTGATTCAGTTTGAAATACAGCACCGGTTCTCTGATACTTCTATTACAACGAGTTTCATGCACAAAGTGATGTTTGCTCAACAGTATTACATTCAAAAGAACGTTGAATAAGACATATTGTTTACAGTTGAAGGATGTAATATGAAATAAATTTCGCCTAGAGATATATATGAATAATATTTTTTTATACGAGTGGAATATAATGATTGTTATTTGATGAAACTCATCATCATCATCAATCATTATCAGCAATCATGCCTCGTTGGTACCCAAACATAAATTGGAACGTCAAGTTTAATTTCCTTGTCGGGTGTAGTGTCACTGAATTTTTCAGTAAAGAGATTCTCAGAAGCAATGTGGAGTCATAGTCTTAGTCGTTGAAATATTTCATATTTTGTCTATAATTTTGTGTCAGAATATCATTAATATAATTTTGTGTTTTTCGCCATTAACACTATTTAGACCTAACTAACAATTGTCATAAGATATAAAAACAGTTGACAATACATCTTAAATATCTTTTATAGGTATATATATTGTATATCCCTGTAGACTAAAGCCTAATCCCTTCCAGAGGCTCGTGCTCAGCTGAGGGATTAGTTCCACGACCAACAATAGATAAAATATGTAAGTTCTATGAATGTTCACGATTTTTCGCTTATATTGAGTTCTTTAAATTAATCTAATTTAATAAAAGTAATGATGGTTTCGAGGTTTAGGCATGCGGTTGATAATATCGGCGGTCGCAGGTACAAACCCCAGGCACACACCTATGACTTTTCAAAGTCATGTGTGTATTCACAATTAATTATTACGTACTTTAACGGTGAAGGAAAACATATTGGCGAAACCTGCACACCTAAAAGTTCTTAGAAATTTCTTGGGTGTGTCGACAGCCAAACCACACTAGTCCAGTGTAGAGGAGGCCCGTGCCCAGCAGAGGGACGTATATGAACTGATGATAATGCATCTTAATTATCCTAACAAAATCATAAGAAACTTAAATTCCACAATGAGGCGCAAACGCATCACATCAAATCAAATTGCAAAGCTAAGCAATATTAAATGTAAATACAAACTAAGCATTTGCAATAATAGCTAGCTGAGCCGCAAGCGAATCACAACAAAACAAATTGCAAAGCTAAGCAATATGAACAAACTAATGTAAAAGCTAAGTATTCAGCAGGCGTCCTCAAAGCAGTTTAATTACGAAAAATAAATACGAGTTTATGATATTGGAGAGACATGTGACCACAACAGCATACTGATTAGATCATTAGCTTTATAGAGTTTTAGTAACAATGCAATGGACGGTGCATTAATTTATGGATTTCTGGCCGGACCTAGGTCCAAGTGATTAATGACATTGTCAATCACAAAATATGAGTATGGCAAGTACTTTGCTTTAAATATCATATTGAAATATATACAGTGTTAATATTTGACTGGCTCGTGGTCTCGCTGCACAAGTATGTGCCGTGCGATCTAGAGGTCCTGGGTTCTATTCCCGGGTCGGGCAAAGTGTTATTGGGTTTTTCCGTTAGGAAATAATAATCAGTAGCAGCACGGAGTCTGGAAATGTGCGAGAAAAACGGCAATAGGCTCGCCCCCTATTACGTGGGACTGATACATACCTGGCGAAATGTGGGTGCAGAAATGCACCTCTGCCTACCCCTTCGGGGAATACAGGCGTGAGGTTATGTATGTATGTATGTTATTTTTTTTATTAAATTGTTTTTATTCCTCTTTTCAAGAGTTCATATACACTATCGCGTATATTTAAGACACATTATTAGACTCCATGCTTCAAATAAGAAATGCCCAATGGGAAAATTTAGAATCGAATTCACGCACACGAACATGTGAGCAAATCGGCATGAGGAAATTATTGAGTATTTAGATATAGAAACCTTTCATCACTTGATGCTTTATTTGGACAACATTTTGTTTACCACCAGGTACTGCCCTGTCACTATACCAAGCCAATTAAAATAATATGCCAGAAATACACTTTCACATCTGAAAACATTTCTTCATTAGTGAGTACTTTCTGAAGTTTATTACCCAGACCTGAGACATACAATACTTAGTACAGACTATGATAGATTGTTCGAGCCATCGCGACACAAACACACAGCTACGTGATAAAGTTGTGCCCCGACCGTCTGTTTACGTTCGAATTGAATAGTTGCAACAAGTTGTTTAAAATGTACCAGGTTTCGATCTAAAAATTTTACAGTACAATAGACTGTAGTGAAATTGGATTTGGCGATTTGTTTTAAACAATTTAGGAATGATTGTTAAAGTGTTGGTTTAGGTTTAATTATTTTAATAAAAGCAAAAAGTAACGACTTATTGAAATGAAATAATATTTATGAATCCATAAAATGTCAAATACATCACTAAGATTCAGTCATTTCAAAATTTAGTGTACCACCCTGTTCAGAAGGCAGTCAGAAGAAGAACTACTAGAGAAGTACGGGCAAGAAACCCTAGTCTTGTTATTTTCCAATTAAGAGATAGTTTACAATATTGGTACATAGAATAAATTTCCCGAATTGGAGCAGCTCATTAATACAATCTCAGACTGTTGTATTAAATATGAGAATAACATAGTAATCTTGAATAGAGAAACTGACATTTAACATTTTATTGGCAAAGGTAAAGGTAAAAATAGATCATATCAATATAAGCAATTGTACCAATCACCTACAATATTGAGGTAATTGAAAACGTAGTTGTACATAAAGTTATTTTTATATCAAGTCATATACAAGACGCTGCAAAATAGTGTTTACCAATTTTATTACCTTGAATTAAGCCTTACTCCATCATGCTGGCTTCATGTTGAGTGGTAAACACTTCCCTCACACTAAAATGTTATTAATTAGTTAAAGGTATTCATGTTTGTTACATTTTAATTTTGAAACTTGAAATTCTTACGTTGAAAGGGGGAACAGGTAAGGATTCCTTTAAGCTCGGATAATCTGTTTGTGCGAACGAAACAGTACACTTGGCATCGATTTTATTTGCGTCTGCCATTTAGTCGAAGTATTTTAACAATGTCATAGTCAAAATTGTGTACGTAGTGTTGTGTTAATTGCTTTTTACAGGATTGACTTTCTTGCCTTTTTACGATTTAACTCAATAGTATGGCACAAAACTGTAACTTCTATCAATGTAAAATATTCTATAATAATTAATCAGCCCATATACGACCCACTGCTGGGCACGGGCCTCCTCTACCATTGAGAGGGTTTAGGCCTTAGTCCACCACGCTGGCCTAGTGCGAGCTGGCGGACTACACACCTAAGAAATTCCTAAGAAATTTTAGGTGTGCAGGTTTCCTCACGATGTTTTGCTTCGCCGTTAAAGTAAGTGATAATTCATTGTGAATACCCACTTGACTTCGAAAAGTCAGAGGTGTGTGCCTGGGGTTTGCCAAATATCTATATATCCATGATATTGTAATTCCTAAAACAAAATGCACATCTCCACACTACTGACTCGAAATAAGCATCGAATCATCACCAGTCATAAAACATATTCCGAAAAACAAGTCCCTAAACAAACTCCATAAGAAAAACTATTTATAACTCTGCAGAGCTGACGGGCAAAATGTTATTCCACATTTATAATGCGGTCTGCGGAAGAGTACTGTTCCTTCGCAGTTTCTATGTTTCCGTCGCTCCATAAAGACAAAAGTGAGCAAGTATTTGTGCGGCTGCAGTGCGCGTACTCAGCGTAATAAAACTTTTTGTTTACAGGAGAAAATTTAAAATAGGGGGCCATAAATGATATTAAATTTCTTAAGAGGTAATGGTTATTTTAATAAATATGATCTTATATATATGACTGCCTCGTGGTCTCGCGGTACAAGTATGTGCCGTGCGATCTAGAGGTCCTGGGTTCGATTCCCGGGTCGGGCAAAGTGTTATTGGGTTTTTCCATAAGGAAATTCTCAGCAACAGCACGGAGTCTGGAAATGTGCCCAAAAAAAACGGCAATAGGCTCGCCACCGATTACGTGGGACTGATACATACCTGGCGAAATGTGGGTGCAGAAATGCACCTCTGCCTACCCCTTCGAGGAATACAGGCGTGAGTTTATGTATGTATGTATGTATGATCTTATCCATACTAATATTATAAATGCGAAAGTAACTGTCTGTCTGTCCCGCTTTCCTGCTAAAACTACTAAACCGATTCAAATGAAATTTGGTACACAGATAGTTTAGAGCCTGAGAAAGGACACTGGCTACTTTTTATTCCGGAAAAATGGTTTTGAAGGGTTGAAAGGGGGGATGAAAGATTGTATGGAAGTATTGTCATTTTTAAAGCTAGAAGCTTGAAACTTATTTTTTAGGCTGTTGATTAAATACAAATAAATGTGACATTCCAGGTTTAAAAAAATACAAACAAGGGGGTAAAATAAAAATGAGTAAAATAATAATATAATAGTAAAATAGACTACAACTTATTTTCTTTCTGGACCCAACCCTGTAGTCTACGGGGACGGAGTCGCGGGAAAAAAACTAGTATTATATAAAGATTGCTTATGATAAATATGCCCACACGATAATAATACAGCTATATTATTTATTATCAAGTGTCATCAAGATATGAGAACGAAGAAAAACGTGAACAGCCTACTTTATAATGGCAGCTTGCGAAACGAGATGCCGCGGTTTCGATACCCGCACCGAGGCAAATGTTTGTGTGATCTACAAATATTTGTTTCGGGTCTGGGTTTTTGTGAGACCGTTTAGCTAGTAGGTGTAGCTAGTTTAGCAAGGTATGTGTGGCTTGTTATAGGCGGCGTCGGTGTGCCTATTGCGGGCACGTGGCGACAGCGCCTGATGTGCTGGAAGGGTGCAAGCGCAAGCGCAATGATAAGCGCAAAGCAGTTTAAGCGTTTATTGCACTGCACAGCAATTGTCACAGAATATAGGTATAACAATAGTCACGGCACAAGAAGATACAGTTCGTACACAATACAATAAAGTCAAGATAAATAAAAAAAAAGTGTGTGTGTGTGTGTACTTATGTACACGCGTTAGAAGTTATACTTCATACATAAATATATATTTTCTTAAATAATATAATAATATATTATAAAATAATATTTTAATAACTTCATGGTGTCACTATTCTACATTCTTAAAATTTAAAACAAACTTTTTCTGAATAACTTTTTGGTGTCGGTGTGCGCGCGCATCGTAAAAAATCACTCTCATCATTTTTCCCTAACGCGCCAAAAGAAGTATAACTTCAATAACAGAAGGAGACGAGACAGTTAAAAGTACGAGGATATTAATACAAAAGGCAGCTATTAAGCGCGGACGAGATAAGGCGGCGAGGTAGCAGGTGACACGGGCTTCGCGAGCGAGAGAGGGGTACCGACTGGCCGACGCGGCCGGCGCGTGAGTTGAAGCGATGCGCGCCGTCGCTTATCTCTGCCGCCACGCAAAACAGGTTTACGCCCGACCCGTGGTATGCAGTGTCTCCAATGTACTCCACATTTAATATATTGGGTTCTGTAAGTGTAATGTATTGTAATGTATATGTGTTGTGTTGTGTTGTGTTGTGTGTAATGCGTGTGAGCGTAACTGTGGATAAATATACATAATATTAAATATGTTAATAAATAAAATATTTAATAAATAATTTAAATATTAGGTACGCCACATCACTCCCCTCCTGAGACCGTTACTACGAGCGATGATAGTCCGGAAAGTGAACTCTGCGGCCCGAGCGTGTACTTTTGACGTCATCCTGTGCTGGGGCGATATGCCCCGTGGAAGCAGGATGGACAGGAGAAGATGGTGGGGTGGGAGGTTGGCTGGAAGTTGGGATAATAGGTGGAGTGGGAGGAGTAGAAATGGGAGATGGGTCGACGAGTATGTAGGCCGGCTTAAGGCGGTCTACCGATACTGTCACACTCTTCCCTTTGACCAGTATGTTGAAGGTCTTGTCCCCGCGGTTTCTAAAGTCTCTCGTAGTTTCTGATACGACACAGGACTCGTATCATAGTGTGGGTTCAGAACTATGCATATGACTGTTACGTATATTTATTTATTAATATTATATTATAAATCATACAAGCTTAAAAACGTTTTAGTTGGAAGCGAGATGTTTATCAACTCGAAATTGTGACTCAGCTAACCAGACGCGACGCCATTACATTCTGTTTTCAACTAAATACGAATTTAATTTACATCTCAGCCTTACATTACATTTCATCGTACCCTATACTTTAACACAATAATGTTATCAACACGATTCCACAATAAAGCGTACAAATAAGCGTGAACCTCGCTTGTGAATGGAGCAAATTAAATGAAATTCCACACTGCATGCAACGTCTACCGTCTGCCACCAACGTTAGACGTCTAACATAAGACTATCCAAATTCATCCGTCTTTTCAATTTACATTCCACCCTCGCCTTTCGTTGAAGCTTTACAGACTTGTCACTATAAGTCTCTGGGCTTTTGGGTTTTTGGCAAACTAAAAAGACTTAAGCGAACTTTCACCACAACAGTTAAAAAAGAATAAAATATATGATTTATACGAGTATGAGTATGAAGTAGTTATGGCCTCGAGGTTTAGGCGCGCGGTCGAGAATCTCAGCGGTCGCGGGTTCAAACCCAGGCACTCACCTCTCACTTTTTGCAGTTGTGTGTGTATTCACAATGAATTATCACTTACTTTAACGGTGATAGAAAACATCGTGATGACACCTACACACCTAAAAGTTCTTCTTAGGAATTTCTTAAGTAGTCCACCAACCCGCACTAGGCCAGCGTGGTGGCCTTAGGGCCGAAACCCTCTCAGTTATGGAGGAAGCCCGTGCCCAGCAGTGGGACGTATATAAGCTGATGATGATGATGATATGTGTTTGTCAGTAGGTACATAAATGTCACTACTTCCAACGGCCACTCTTTTTCGATGGCATTGCATTGAGCATTTAAAAGTTAAGTGTGAGTACCTAGATGTTGAACCATTGACGTCCATCTTAGTAGCGCGTGCGTCTTAAACAACTAGATTTTTTAATGTATAGGCAGAGGTGCAATATCGAATTCATATTTCGTAAATTGAGTTTTTGTCCCACGTAATAAGATGCGAGCCTATTGCCGTTTTTCGCCTACATTTCTTGACTCACGAGTGTTACCGAGAATTTCTTAATGGAAATCCCAATAACACTTTGCCCTAGACCGCACGACGCATGCTTATGACACGAAACAGTAAATATCAGTTAAGTATAAGTAAATTTACCCAAAAACTTCCAGAACGTCCGAGAAGCAGCCTGCATCCAGCGATGTCCAAGTTACTAATAACAAACATCAAAGCAATTGTTTCCACAAATCCTTCTTCTTTAAACATCACACAGAAACTTGCGAATCAACAAAACAGTCAAATTGCAAAATGATCGAATTAGCAACGAAGTTAATGAAAGACATGTCAACAAGAAGAACAAATTATACTCCAGACCGCGGTAAAGTTAGCCGGCTGTTGGCAAACATTGGGTAGTTTACTTCCTCGACGTATTCAAAGGCCTTAAATTCCTTATTTGTCTTGGCTCAGCGCCTCAAGTACTTAGTTACGTAGGCCGACATATTTAAGAGCACGAGGAAATTGAGCACGTTTCCTATTTGCTGGAAATATTCTCGAATGTTTGTGACGTGTGTCGTTCTTGATAGCTTATTTGAAATAATGAGGCCTTGACAGCGATTTTTATGCAGATATGTTATTTAGATATTTATTATACTAAGAGCTCGGTGACCGAGGCAGAGCAAGCGCAGTGTTAGCCGACCAGCAGCAAAATAGATGGACGATCTAATAAATATAGCTGGCAGATCTTGGATGAGACTGGTCCAGGATAGAAAAGAATGGCATGCTAGAAGATAGGCTTATGCCCAGCAGTGGGATGAAAAAGATTGTGAATGATGATGATGACTGATGACTCAGTTACATCTAATTTCAATAGTAAATTATGTAGGATGTATCATGGATATCCACCATTAATAAAGTATAGTCACAGCTGACATAATCGTCCCCAATGTTTTTTTTTTATCAAACATTTGTATCAATTGCCACATAGTCACTTTTTCGTACAAGAATACAAAAAAATGTCCACTCATGAGTTCTCATTCAACAAAACTCTTGTTGCTTAGTCAGATGTTCATTTTATATAGACTTTTTATTCACATTTTTATTTAAAAAATATTTGGCAGCAGATGGACTTTTGCAGCCCAATGAGCAAATTCATTTGTACTCACGAATCCCCAGACACCGAAAAACTTATTTGAATATATAGTGAAAAATAAAGCGAATCAATTAACTTAACATTGTAGGACATTAAATGAAATTGGGTAACTCCAGTCTTTCGTAATATGAAACGAAAAACTCGAGACGATTTGATTCAAATAGACCAATAACATAATGATGGAAAATCGAACAAGGCGTAGTATTGCATTTTTCTACGTCTAGAATTTATTTTTACATTATTGTTTTTGCGCATATGAAATTACATTCAATTTTGTTATTCATGACGTGATTACGTGACTGCCTTACGTTTTAGACATCAAAGTGATATTACAATATATTTTGAAATTCGTCGCACGATGATGTATGAGGATTGTTTCGTAATATATATTTCATTCAGCGAAATACTTGGGTACCCATTTATTCAAATTATATGAGTCGTATGTACGTGTCTTTGGTATGATTTTTTTATATAATTTGTTCTTAAGTGCTAGTAGCTGCAACTAGAATGGGTTGCTTGTTCATCTTAAAAGTTATTTTGGAAATCTGATTCAGGTTTTATAACATTATCCCGGTCCTTCCAGGAATACCATACACCACTTTTAGCAGTTGCTATACGTAGACCTGCACTGTATTGTAATTTACGTCATACAAACATATAAATCTGGATTTGAATGTGATTTCTGTACATCTTCATCTGAGTATGAAGGAGCGGATATACACCATTAGAAATATCATTGGTAATTTCTTATGGGTCCTGCCCTACGGCCATAAATTTTAACTGAAGACAGACCATTTTTATCAAACTGAAGTAAATCTCTTGTAGATGTGGAGTTTTCCCGAAAATCTGCGGAAAGATTTATCCGAAGCGGCTTATATTTAGCAATTTTTAAAGACCAAATTCCAAAATGGTTAATTATAGTAAAATTTCTCGGAATGTGATAAAAGACCATCTTCTTAGTAGTAAGGTTTATGGCATTGCCGAATATAGATCTTAATGCGACCCCGACATTGAAAGCCAAACCAATTATACAGTGATCATAAAACGTCGATTGTCTAAGCTCTTAAAATTTATGGCTCGGATAACTTGCGACGTTTTATTAAATCTTTTGCTTTTTTACAAGACAATTAATGGCGGAATTTTATGTTCAGGAATTTTATTGGTTCCGATATTGGATTTATATTTTGCTTCTTATATTTTCAACAGAAAGATAAAATTATATGGAGATACGTTTGAGATTAAAAATGCAATAAAGATGTTGGGAGAACATTTTTGCAGAAAATATATAAGGTTAGAATTATTATATTTTCAAATTATCAGGAACTTTAGAAGTGCACGAAATAATCCGATTTTATTCTGTTAAGCAATGATTTATCAAATATCTAATAACACATCAAATAGAGACACGAATAGGGGTAAAAAGAAAACGAAGATACATAAATATATGTCCTAAAATCGGAGAGCTTATTTCATCGAAATGTTTGTGTCAATACAAAGTCTTGCTTTCTTTATCTGAAAAGATTTTGCCCGAGTACTAAACGTTACCCCAATTCTATTTAGTCACAGAAATCCGTCTAAAGAAATCTAAGGAACAAATGCAAAGGATTTCCACAAATCCACCGCTACTTCCATTTGTATGTAAGAATCCAATTTTCCTAATTTTATTTCAATTCAGCGTGTAACGTCTGGCTCCTATGTTTGAAAGGCATCGGGCTACGTTGTATGGAAATCTGTTTTTTGTATTCCTTAAGAGATACCAATGTCATATTGAATACTTCTTGTTCAGATATTGAGTGCACAGTGAATTAAATTATTATTGAAGTCACCGTCGAAGCATCTTTATTCAAAAAGTATTTTAGAAGATATAATGATAGGACAGTTTACGCTACTACTGCTATGGATAATGTTGGCGCAGACGTAAAAATCCTTACCCAGCCACATAAAATTTATATTTTATATTAACATAATATTATTTTATTATTCGATTTTAAATTCCATAACAGCAGTGATGGCCTCGAGGTTTAGGCGCGCGGTCGAGAATTTCGACGGTCGCAGGTTCAAACCCCAGGCACACACCTCTGACTTTTCGAAGTTATGTGTGTATTCACAATGAATTATCACTTGCTTTAACGCTGAAGGAAAACATCGTGATAAAACCTGCACACCTAAAAAGTTCTTAGGAATTTCTTAGGTGTGTAGTCCGCCAACCCGCACTAGGCCAGCGTGGTGGACTAAGGCCTAAACCCTCTCAGTTGCAGAGGAGGCCCGTGCCCAGCAGTGGGACGTATATGGGCTGATTATGTATGTATGATTATGTAAATTCCATATACGTAAAATTATAGCAGCTTTTTTATTGCCATCTTAAAACAACGTAAGTAATTAATCGACAAAAACAGACTTCTTGTAACACCTTTATTAACAAAGTCTCTGGGAAGGAAGGTGATCGCTAGGACCTCATTAGTCACCATTTCCCTCTATACTATGTTATGGCCATTAAATGGATTTAAAATAGTAGGGTCAAACAGATTGGCGTCCGGTACTAATGTGCTGGCTTGACCTATCTCGAACCATTGCGTAACAATCGAATCAAAGTGGAATGTCAAACCCGCCATAGTGATCAACGTAAATTGGTGGCATTCCAGGTAAAGCCTGTATTCATCCAATACTGAACAGGCTAGCCTAATTGTTTTAACTGGTAAGACAATAGTTTTTTTTTAATCCACGGTGCGCTTATTAGCTAATGTTGTAATTTTACGTCTCCATCCCTGGTTGTCTGTTAGAGATCGCCTTGTGCGATAAGGCTCCTTTTGTATTGTATTTCTTACTTTTATTGCTATGTGTAAAAATAAAATAATATTTTTTCTATACAATCATATAAAAGTTTAGGAAGATGAACATAATAATGAAAGTACAACCACAATCCTCGCAGCGAGTACTGACGAAAGCTAACGAACCGCCCTGAAATACTGAATTTAAACGTGCTTAAGCCCCACCTCGACGCACTCAGAAACATTAGTTGCATGAGTCCAGACAAGCTCACCAACTTGTGCGGAAACCTCATGCGGCATGTCGGGCTATTATATGCGGTCCGATTAACTCAGCGATTGCGTTAACAAGTTTACATATGCTCTCATTATAACTGAACTGCCTGCGACTCCGCCTGCATATGGAATTGGGTCCTAAGATAAACGATGTGATATGTTTTTAGTATTGTATAATGTCGTGGTCTCGTGGCACAGGTATTTGCCGAGCGATCTAGAAGTCCTGGGTTCGATTCCCGGGTCGGGCAAAGTGTTATTGGGTTTTTCCATTAGGAATATTCTCAGTAGCAGCACGGAGTCTGGAATTGTGCCCAAAAAACGGCAATAGGCTCGCCCCCTATTACGTGGGACTGATACGTATCTGGCGAAGTGTGTGCAAAAATGCACCTCTGCCTACCCCTTCGGGGAATACAGGCGTGTGGTTAAGTATGTACATATATATTTAGTTTAAACTTAAAACCTAAACGCTTTATTCAGCATTGATAGTTAGAGGCTGATGATGATGATGACTTATAAGGAAGTCAGGAAGGCAGACGTGGACAACTGTATTTTTTCATCCAAGTCTTTCCTGCATCGTTTCCAGACCCAATATGTATATGTTTATAGATTTACAAATGTCGATCAAGCGGTGATAGAATATTCAGCTCGGTTCTTAGCTCCAAGACCAATTCCTCCATCGGTTCTATACTATTATGTCTTTGAATACATTTTGTGAAAACAACACAAGCCACCGAGCTATTGTCGCAGAGGTTTACCTTGGCTTCCTGCGCCAAAGGATTATTCCAGCTTCAGTTGTTTGCGCACGTGTAATTTGTGTTTGTGAACACAGCTACGGAGAATAGACATTCTAGCTGTGGAACATGGGACGGAGCTTAAAAAATTATCTCCACGAATTCGGAAAGGTGCAGACGAACTAAAGCACGTTAAAGTGTTTCGCCTATCTGCATTAGGAAACAAAGTACGACTAACTCAACACAATTCTAATTATATTAATCCTATTTACGTTCAATATTGGCACTATGTCTAAAGTTTACAAAAAGAGTATTTATAATTGCGAAATCTATACAAATAAATAAAATTGGAGTGTCTGTTTGTAATATTGAAATAATCGCTTTTTAATAAATGCATATGGATGTATACACGGTACATATACCAAAATAACGTTGTTTACAATTTTTGTCTGTTTGTTCGGGCTAATCTCTGAAACGAGTGGACTAATTTTAATGGGACTTTCACTGGCAGATAGCTGATGTAATAAGGAGTAACTTAGGCTACTTTTAGTTTCAAAATTTTCTTATTGAAAATAATAAAAAATAAATTTTCCGCGCGGACGAAGTCGCGGGCACAGCGGGCAGTAATAAATAATATTGCTCACCAATTGCAAGGCCGATCATGTCACATAAAATTATCACCATGACGATTTTGATACTTTTTGCTCGGACTCAAAAAAATGAAGCGCTATTGTTGTTAAATGACCTTTTTCTTGCCCTGACCCATGCATCCCGTAGTTAATATTGAGTATAACGTTGTTTTTATATAAAAAAATGTATTTCCTGAACTTCTTAAAAAAGAAAAGGAAGTTCCTTTTTTCTAATCGTTATGCTAACCAAACATTTATTTATCAGATGCTAAACAAGTGCTTTTAGACAAAGACTGCTCAAGTAAGTCTAAGTCACGGGCCGTCCGTAAATCACGTAGATTTCCTTTGTCAAAACTAGGCTTGCCAATAAGGAAGCTAAGATAAACTAGATTACACAAACTTTAGTTTAGATGGGTCGTATTGACTCATTTCCCGGTTTGTTTGCCATCTTTTTAAGGGCACGTTTTATAGGTGCCTAGCAGCTTAGTCAAATAAGAAATGGTTTTTAATGTTAAGGATTCGTAAGTACACAAAACCGACGATGTTTAAATTATATGAGTATTATACATAATACTTTACTCCGTAGGTGATTAGTAAACTTAAAAAAAACTACCAACCCGCACTACGCATTACTTGTGTAAGTTTCATTCGCTTATTTTGTATAATTGCTAATTTTAATAAATATGTAACACCAGCACTCACTCACACGCACACCATATACACAACATTTACACATTAGATCGTATAGTGTAATGCTCTCGAGGGAAGGCAAAACCGTATCAAATAGCGAATTTGCTTTCCTCTCGCGAGCACGTCGAAACACTTCAGCTCACAACACTAAACCACCACCACATAAAATTTTACAAAAATAAAAAAATAAAAAAAACCCGCACTACGCCAGCGTGGTGGACTCAAGCCTAAACTCTCTTAATGGTATATAATATATGTTTGTATATATGTCTACAGGAGGCCCGTGCCCAGTAATTGGAATTTGGACGTATATGGGCTGATGATAATGATCATGTACTCGCGGTACAAGTATGTGCCGTGCGATCTAGAAGTCCTGGGTTCGATTCCCGGGTCGGGCAAAGTGTTATTGGGTTTTCCATTAGGAAATTCTCAGTAACAGCACGGAGTTTGGAAATGTACCCGAAAAACGGCAATAGGCTCGCCCCCTATGACGTGGGACTGATACATACCTGGCGAAATGAGGGTGCAGAAATGCACCTCTGCCTACCCCTTCGGGGAATACAGGTGTGAGTTTATGTATATGTATGTATGATGATGATGATGATGAAATGTCTTTATCCGCGTAATAATCGATATTTTATACACTTACTGCAAACAGGCTCAATCTAAACTAACTTGCATTGTATGTCTTCGGTTATGAAATTTCAGAAGTTATTTACACACACAATATAATATGATAAACCGAAAGTCTTTCTACTTTAGTCTCAACTCAGAATTTTTCTATTCGAGGTATTCTACAAACAACTCTTTCATCTTGTCATGTAAACATTTGTGTTGCCGCCTCGCTCCAACGTGTATAATTTAGCAATTGAAATAATTCAGAGCTGAATGTATGAAGAGTCATCAGACTTTTCCCAGAGAAGTGACGTCATGCGAATAATGGTAATAAAAAGACATACGAATATTAAATTAAGAACCTTTTTTTCTTTTCTTTTTTTAAACTATTTCATAACATATTGTTCTTTATGTGTTTATTTTAATTAATTTACTTTTGATTTGGAGCACTCGTATGCCGTGACGGCAATTTGTATGCCACTCACCTATGCTGTCATTTGATCTCTGTGCTTTTGAATTGTTTAACCTCAGTAGTTTGTGTCGATCTTGAGTGGAACAGTTGTACCACACTGTATGAGCCAATCTATGGTTGCAGTAATTCAAATTGACTAAAACTTAGTTTTCCTTATTATATTAAGTCATATTGTGTGTTCATTTACAGACAAAATAGCACCGAGCAGCACTTGTTTAATATCTTAAAATATAAAAAAATATAAATGTAACCATGAAGAATCAAAGATTCACAACCTAAACATTCTACATCAAGACAACCTCAGAATTCCAATTAGAAATATTGTTCGAAATGCTTTTTTTCTCCTTTCTATAAATTCTCCATCAAAAGATTTATTTTCTAGATAGATGAAAAATATGTAAAATAATTTCGGTGAGCGAGTTTAGCTTTGTGATACTGAATACAAAAATACCAGACTGCTTGTCAATTATAGCGCATCTACCTCAAAATAGAATGAGTTTTGAATAATGCTTTCAACGTTAAAGTTTACTTTTTCAGTCTGCATTTTGACGTGATATTTAGATTTAAAAAATACATATTTAAAATCCACAAGATGACTTACCAAATGAAAACAAAAAAATACAATTATAATTTTATTTATACCGACTACAACTGGAGTGATTTTCTTCATGAATCACTGCTATAAGCCTCGTTCACTAAGTTTGTTTATTGTTACGTTGACTGCCTCGTGGTCTCGCGGTACAAGTATGTGCCGTGGGATCTAGAGGTCCTGAGTTCGATTCCCGGGTCGGGCAAAGTGTTATTGGGTTTTTCCATTAGGAAATTCTCAGTAACAGCACGGAGTCTGAAAATGTGCCCGAAAAACGGCAATAGGCTCGCCCCCTATTACGTGGGACTGATACATACCTGGCGAAATGTGGGTGCAGAAATGCACCTCTGCCTACCCCTTCGGGGAATACAGGCGTGAGTTTATGTATGTATGTTACGTTCTTGTGTAAAACTCTTTATGAAGAGTTCTAATCTTGTACTTCTCACTTCAATCGCTAAAATATTTGACAATTATAGGTATTATAAATAAGAATTCACAAAACTTAATTTACGGACAATCATTAAATTTTGTGTTTACCTACTCTATCTTACTGACTGAAGGTAACTCAAACCCATAAAAGCTACGATACGCCATGTGGCATAGTATAGCATGTGCGATTAAGAGACCCAGGGTTTGGTCCAGGTCTGAATGCCTGGATATCCCGCCGAACGGCAAAAACTCATCTTTAAAGTAACTCTGAAACATGGATTTAAAGACACGTTGCATAGACGCCTTTTCTTCCATAGGATTCATTTTTGGACTCTCTAGTTATTTCCCCCCGTATATGTATGTCATCAGATCCTTTGTCTTACAACTGACATCCCTTTACCACTAAAAGGGTTTTGGCCTTAGTCCACAACTCAGACCGTGGTACGGAATGGACAACTTCATATAACTCTTCATTGAGAAGGTAGAGACTTAGGTACGGATTTTCCCGTTATATTTAATTTCACAGTTTTACTCTCATAAATTAAAACCCTACAGATACTTAAACAAATTAATCTCACGTAATGCCTTGAATTGTATCCGTACTTTCACTATTTCCTGGGAAGTTGGATAATAAAAGGCACCTGATTTAGGAGTGAGTGTTTTACGTGCTCTCCGTTTTATTGGGGTAGTGTTCAGTGCTTTTAATTAATGTATGTTTGTGCTAGACACCGATAGCCTTTGCTGAATTTTTTATCGCTTCCAACCTTTCTGGGCAAGCGCAGATCATTTGTTTTCGTATGTTTGAGTGGTTCTTGTGTAGTCGTGATGGCGTCGAGGCTTAGGCACGTGGTCGAGAATCTCGACGGTCGCGAGTTCAAACCCCAGGCACACACCTCTGACTTTTCGAAGTTATGTGTGTATTCACAATGAATTAACACGTACTTTAACGGTGAAGGAAAACATCGTGATGAAACCTGCACACCTAAAAAGTTCTTAGGAATTTCTTAGGTGTGTAGCCCGCCAACCCGCACTAGGCCAGCGTGGTGGACTAAGGCCTAAACCCTCTCAATGGTAGAGGAGGCCCGTGCCCAGCAGTGGGACGTATATGGGCTGATGATGATGATGATGTGTAGTGACTACTATTTAAGATGTGAATATCAAAAATTTCGCCTTCCAGAATTTTTATGTATAAAATTTATCATAAAGACGACGAGTTATGGCGTTGACTCATAATTTCAGGTTAGATAAAGTGTTATTGTATTTGTTATTAGGAAATTCTTTGTAAGCGAAAGACTAGCTCCTACTACGTTAGACCTAAAAATACAAATGGCAAAACGTGGGTGCAGATCTGCACCTCTACCCAACTCTATAGATAATTAAGACGTAAAATTAAAATATTCTTGCATTGGGAACAAAGCAAATAAATGATTTTACTCACGTTTGGAGAATAAGCTTGGTAATAAAATCAACTGTGTTATTTAACAGAAATATGACATAGTAACACATAAAACTACAGAAATCAGAAGAACAAACCAACTTTCTGCATAAATTGCTGACTTAATCGGTTTAAAGTGAATCCTAAGTAAAAGTAAACAAAGTGGAATTCTATTCACCGTACATATTTCTAGTTCTCATAGTCCATATTCGGTGGCGCCGAATTTCCGGCTTACGTCATCGCCCTTGACACAGGCCATATTTTAATACCCAGAAGTGTGTGAGGAACACGCATAGCACTTTTTGTCCGGCAAATGAGAACGCTTTATCAGATGTCAACAATCTATACAAATAAATAAAATTGGAGTGTCTGTTTGTAATATTGAAATAACCGCTTTTTAATAAATGCATTATAGATGTAAACACGATACATATACCAAAATAACGTTTTTTATATTTTCTGTCTGTCTGTTTGTTCCGGCTAATCTCTGAAACGGGTGGAACAATTTTAACGGGACTTTCACTGGCAGATAGCTGATGTAATAAGTAGTAACTTAGGCTAAAAAAAATACTAAAAAGAATCAGCTGTTAGGCGAAACGAAGTTCGCCGGGTCAGCTAGTTTCTAATAATACGTAAAATATCCGAATTTAGGCATGTATTTTTATTTATTTATTGAAAACACTCAGGTAGTGGTCTAAGGCTTTTACCTTTTAAGCCGTAGAAGAAGTCTGTGTCTGTGTTTTTTTTTTAATAATATGTTCTTAATACAGTATTTAGGAAAATTCTTCAATTATAGCAAACACAAATTCGATGTGACTTACCCAAACAGGATAATGTAAATTATTTCTATTAAAATTATAAATTAATTAGATGCTTAGTAGTAATTACTAAATTACAAAACAACGAAAGAAAATTTAATATCGAATTTGGCACAAATAATTATAAATACCTGACAGCCCCGTGGCGCAGTTTGTGTGATCCACAAATATTTGTTTCTGGTCTGGGTGTTTGTGAGACCGAAAAGTCTCTCGTAGTTTCTGATACCCACGACACAAGACTCGAATCTTAATGTGGGGCTAGAACTACGTATGTGACTGTTGGGTGATAAAAACTTGGATTAACACACACACGAGACATTCCAAGAAAAATGTAATATTTCTTTGGATTTATCAAAGAACTATAATATAGTTACATCTTCAATTCTTATTATATACCTTATTTTCTGGGTCCGAGGAAACAAAGTCACGGGCACAAAGTAGCAGTACATATTCGCACATAAATCACTCCCAAATGAAGTCTTCATAATACCCCGCCACATTGTTGCATTAGCCGCAACTTTTTTAATATCACATAAAAATGCAACTGCTTCCAAGCGAAATGCTTCAAGAACTAAAGCATACAAAGTTGTGACGTCACGCCATCTTCCTATTACGGCCCAATTTGCCGTCGCTGACGTATTCAATAACTTTATGCCGAGCTTCTTATTCGCTCCATTGAGCTGTTCAAGCTGTTCGCACATTAGCTTGACACGCTATCCGTACGCTGGATTCCCAAGCTGCATACAAATATGATGCTGTTTGAAAAGCTTGAACACTTTAAGCCGTGACGTGCGTTTGAATATTTCAGAATGAAAAGTATATTTGCCGTTTTTGAATGGATAACAGCTGCGATTCGTGGTTTCTTAGAGGACTTAAAATCCTGGTAACTTTGTGTGAAAAGGTCGTATCGGGGCTTATTGAACATGCGGCCTGGTTGTCTAGTGGCATAAATATGTAACGTGCGATTGAAGATGTGCTATTGAGTTTTTCCATTAAAAATCTCAGTAGCAGGTCGATGTCTAAAAATGTTCTTGTAAAACGGGAAAAGGCTCGCTCCTTGTAACGTGGGACGAAATCAATTGTCGAAATTGACAAAAACTATAGTAATAGAATAATGAAGATTTTTATTGTTTTTCGTTTAAAATTTATGTACTATAAAGTATATACAGGGTGTATTCAGACCGTGATCGGAAACTAAGTCAGGTAATTATCATTAGCCCAAATACGTCCCACTGCTGGGCACGGGCCTCCTCTACAATTGAGAGGGTTTAGGCCTTAGTCCACCACGCTGGCGTAGTGCGGGTTGGCGGACTACACACCTAAGAAATTCCTAAGAACTTTTAGGTGTGCAGGTTTTATCACGATGATTTCCTTCACCGTTAAAGCAAGTGATAATTCATTGTGAATACACACATAACTTCGAAAAGTCAGAGGTGTGTGCCTGGGGTTTGAACCTGCGACCGCCGAAATTCTCAACCACGCGCCTAAAAGGCAGGTAATAGCTAAAGAAAATCCCGCCAAAAAAAAACCTTTTCCTAACAACCACATACATTTTATACCTATGGTATTACGGATTTTCTTTAACGCCAGGGGGTTTGTAATCACTGTAGCTATTACCTGTCATAGTTTCCGATCACAGTCTGAATACCTCTGTATGAATTAAAACCACCCTGCTTACAGTTATCTGTAAATTCAGTGATAATTAAATTTACCACTTCATCACTATGAAAAATGGCTCTTGATGCTCCAGTAGAACTTCAGTCATTCGTTTTTCATTCAACTTCAAATTTTACTGCTGTAAAAATAAGTGCCAATAAATGTCAGCACAGAGTAAAATGTTAATTATAAATATTGCTATAAAAACATTAAAAGTTCTCGAGCGACAATATCGGCTAGGCCAAGCGAACGAGGCCACTGAAAAAGTCTAGCTTACTGTATTAACTATGGATTTATACCAAGCAGTGCAGTGTTTCGATTGTTTGAATTTACACGCGTTCTATATTTTAAGCGTTCAACTGCGATTTAAAATTTATGTTTTTGTTTCGTGTTGTCGCTTTAAGTCGTGCTGTTTGAGAGTTAAGTTAATGTTGCATTATAGATGTTTAAGATTAATATTTAGCACGTTGCTTGGGTGTTTGGTCTTGACCGGAGTGATAAATTTTATCGCGTAATTAAAGGGCTAAATAATATTACATACATACATAACCTCACGCCTGTATTCCCTGAAAGGGTAGGCAGAGGTGCATTTCTGAACCCCCATTTCGCCAGGTAAGTATCGTTTGCATCGTTTGTATGCCGTTTTTGGGCACATTTCTGGAGTCCGTGCTGCTACTGAGAATTTGCAAATGGAAAAACCCAACAACACTTTGCCCGACCCGGGAATCGAACCCAAGACCTCTAGATCGCACGGCACATACTTGGGCCGCGAGACCACGAGGCAGTATAAATAATATTAATAATAAAACAAATACACCCAACACCCACATCTGATCCTATATTAAGTTACAACGTAGTGTTGGACGTCTTGCAGCGCGAATGTCAGACTACTTGAGACAGGTGGCGGGTAGCGGATGGATGAGCGCTGCTCAAGATGGTTGGCGCCTACTTGGAAAGACCTACGTTCAGCAGTGGACAGCGATTGGCTGAGAATATAATAATATTAAGCTACTATACGAGTCTTGTGTCGTGGATATCAGAAACTACGCTAGACTTTTCGGTCTCATAAACATCTAGACCCGAAACAAATATTTGTGGATCACACAAACACTTATGTCAGTTCGCGTATTACTCGCCACCTATTACGTATATCTTAAAACACAGCTAGAGAAAAATGGTTGTAGAAATGCATTACTGCTTACCCTCTCGGGGATAGAAGTATGAATTTCTATCCACCAAAAGTAACAACAGAACAAAACTTTGGCACAACTCGGTCGAGGCCTCCATTGTTCACTATAAACTATCAAGAAAATAATATTTTCTTTATTTAATAATGTATGTTATACATTCTTCGTCGGCTATCATGTCGGAAATATTGCATATTACGATAAAAAGTTTCATATATCCTCAAGCTCAGTTTGTCGACCTGCCACGACCTACTAACATGAATGTTCTTTTTAATATCCCTACAAAGTGATTACATTGCAGTGGGTGAGAATAATTCCTTTATGCTATAAAATACGCGTTCATATAACGTCTTAGTTAGTACTATAAAGGGGATCTTATATTATTACAGTATTTACCACATATAACATGAACCCAAGCCTGCATTCCCCGAAGGGGTAGGCTGAGGTGCATTTCTGCTCCCACATTTTGCCAGGTATGTAGGTACATATACCTATATACCTATACCTATACCACACTGATACCTATCAGTCCCACTTAATAGGGGGCGAGCCTATAATCTCCCCCCTGTTACGTGGGACAAAACATAATTGACGATATGTGGGTACAGAAATGCACCTCTGACTACCCAATTGGGGAATACAGGTGCAAGGTTATGTATGTATGTAACCCTTTGTTAACACTCAATACAGACTTAATTATAAAATTAAAATAAATTATGGCGTGTAACAAAGACCTCATTAAAGATTTTTCATTTAATTGCTACAGAAACATTCATAAACCCTCCTTATTCATATAATGGCACACTTTTATTTGTATATTTAATCCAGCTCATTTTAAATGCAGATATAAAATTCTTTGATGTCTGTAAGCAAAGTTTCTCTCGTAAACTAGAGATATTAGTTTGTTTGACACACTTTTGGGAGTTGTTTGCCGACATGGCTATAAGAAATAGCAAAATTTTCTACAAAACGAAAAATGTCTTGCATGTCAAATGGCTACTTCCATTTTGTAGCTTGAAAGTATTCTTAATATAATAATGTGTTTTGAATGTAGAGCCGAGAAATAGTTTAAAATTGACGATTCAAATGAACTTGTAAAAGTCTATTTGGATATAGTGTATTTTGACTTTGACTTTGAGCATTAGTAGTTAGGTCGAATTGCAATACGAATGTCTACTTAAAAAAAATTGAGGCGAGGTGAGGTGAATTGAGGCATTTTTTTATTTTATTGACCATTCATGAGTCATATTTGATGAGTGATTGAGATTGTCGGAGGCCAATTTGCTAATAATAATGACTACAGTACATACAGTGATGAAGGCCCCATAGTGACCCACGTAAGAGTGACAAGTTTTAATATGTGTGTATATCCGGGCATGAATAAGCCGGCATGTTAATTTTAATTAGTGAAATATAGTCATAATGGCCTCGAGGTTAAAACCCCAGGCACACACCTTTTCGATGTTATGTGTGTATTCACAAAGAATTATCACGTATTTTAACGGTGAAGGAAAACATCGTGATGGAACCTGCACACCTATAAGTTCTTAGGCATTTCTTAGGTGTGTAGTCCGCCAACCCGCACTAGGCCAGCGTGGACTAAGGCCTAAACCCTCTCAGTGTTAGAGGAGGCCCGTGCCCAGCAGTGGGACGTATATGGGCTGATGATGATAATGATGAAATATAGTCAGTCGATATTTTATTAGAAATATACTGATAGGTCAGCCTACAGATTAGAACCAAAAAACACAAATAAAACAATATTTACTAATTGCGGGAGGGATTCACAAAGTTTTATGTATTATGTATGTATCGAGACAACTTGTAGGTAAAGGAAGAGGAAAATTCACTTGATATTGATGGGCTGATTTCAGGAGTCAAAGGACAGCTGTGGCTCCGTATATTAGTATTGAATGTAAGTGAAATATACATTCTGAATTAGGAGGCAAATATAACAAAAAAAATATTGGTTATAAATTATATACTCTTACACACCGGTATCCTTAAAGGGGAAGGAAGAAGTGTTTTCCGACACCCACGTTTAATCAATAACATAATATTACCTAAGTTATACGGGAATCAAACCAGAGATCTTTGGGCAGAATGCAGTACACTCATGCCACGGAACCAACATAACATAACAGTACATTCTCATAAAATGAGGTTCAGCATCCATATTTCCACAAAAAACATTAAAAAAGCATTAAACAAAATACCTGTTGCCATAACGTCACGAGCTATTATGCATGTTACTTGGGACCGTATCTTTCCACTCTGTTATTCCCGAAGGACTTAAGTCACGGAGCGTGAGCATCTTATCTCTTCAGAGAAAAACTTGCACTTTATCCCGGCCTGAAAGTTAGGAATATTTTTGTTACATTTGAAAATTAAATAAAAGTTTTGCTTTTTTTCAAATAAATTACAGTCGAGATTTACTTAGTCGGAGATCTAGGGCGAGGTGAATGAGGGTAGAAGTAATTTAATGAATAGTTATGTTCAGATTGACTTACAAAATATTTAGTCGCATTTATAGATTGTGAAATATGGTTAGGAATACAATTATATAACTAAATTACTTATCAATTTGAAGGGGTAACCGCACCTTTTTCAACCGCGGTACGGCTGACCGGTCCTGTCGCGGCCAAAGTGCTACCAATACGTCACAGAAAATGGACACAATAATTTTAAATTTCATTCATAAAAAAAAAAAAAAAAACTAAATACCACATACATATAAAACTCATGGTTGTTAGGAAAATGCTAATATTTTTCGGGTTTTTGAGCGCCAATGTGTTTGCAATCACCGTTACTATTGCTGTTCTTAGATATATTATTGATCGCGGTCTTTTTAGACCCTTTAGATATACGTATATATGTATACGTCTACATACCTATTATGCCATATCATATCTACAATGTAGACTGCCAGTTGCCACTTCGCCGTTTCAAGCTACTCCTAACAGCGGTAAAACTTCTTCTACTTTTTCCCAATCGAATGCGATAATGAATAATATCTACCCACTATTCAGAAAATTATGCTAATAAATCAGGTTTATTCATTGGATAGAATAAGAGTAAAAATAAATTATACATTTAGTCTGAACTTTATCGGACCTGAATGATTGGTAAATTAGTTATTCGCGTAGGCTTGTCTAGCACTGAAATATTAATAGCTCTGTAATTAAACTGCTCCACTGATAAATATTGGCCTCTCTGCAATTAACAGAATAGCGGTCTTGGTACAAAACAAATCACCCTGACAGTCTAGTACATATTGTTTGTTATACTCATAAATTGTGCATTAATGCTCAAGTCATGTATCGCAGGTATCAGAAATTACTGAGGTCTTCTAAGTCCTTCCTTCGATAGGACAGCTATCATGCTGCTTTTTTAGTGTGTCAGGGCGACTGGGGAAGATATACCTTTCAATCTGTTGGGAAGCTCAGCGTGTTTTAATTTCGGAATGGTTTCCGTATGAAGTTATTCTTAGGCATACCGACTACAATGTCTTGTTGGTTGTTCTCATTGGTCTTCGTACGCATTTGAGCAGATTGTGATTTTTGGGGCTGAAACAAGATAACGCATTCTGGCACGTATCTTGGTATATCTTTAAATGAGAGGAACACTTCAGTAGTACTCCTAGCGACCCCGATGACCTTTTTGAAGTCACCTTTTAGTTTACTGTCAGGAAAGCAATACCGTTGCGGAATTTTTACGTGCCCTAACCACTGGGTGGGACACTACTCCGTTTATCTGAAACATTTCACGCGGGAACAAACTAGTGGCTACATAATACTAATATTTGTAGCTTGGATCATATATGAGTAGATTCAATCTAGCCTATTATATAGCGTACGTATATTTTAAATACATTCTCGAAATATTATTTCACTTTCTTTGTAACTCGTTTATATAAAATTAATAACCACATAATCACGTGTCTAGACCACTGGAAAAATGTATAAAAAGTTCATAACTAACCATCCGTCGAAAACAAAACTGCATTTACACAGCGACGCGCAAAAAAGTAAAATTACACTCCAAAGCCTATTATTTTAGGATTGTAATTTAATTAGGCCAGTTAAACCGGCCTCGCGGATAAGATCTGGATGTTTTCGGTGGAAATTCCCCGGTGGAAATCCTCAAAACACGGTTTCCCTTTCAGTAACAGCGGACCTGCCTTCCGTACCGAGCAAATGGAGCGTTAACTTTATAAAATAAGTAAACAAAAGTGTATTTACTTCAACGTCTGCAGTAAACTGGAACGTTCGAGAACAAAGGAGAATTACGACGCTTTTATTTCGGCTCTCGGATTTATGTACTTTTAATTGATGTAGTTGGATGATGCGTGATAATACTCTTGGGGTTTTAGTGCTGCAGATGGCGGATTTGCTAAAGTTAAATCAATACCCCCAAGTATGGCGTGTTCTGGATACAACTCTTTGACAGAAACTCCATGGCAGTAGTATATATTTTTTTTGTTCATTGGAACACTTTTATCATTTAAACTTAAAGCCTTATACGTAGGACACAATTTATGTATAGGTACCCTCCTAGTCAACCCGGTTCCTTTAACTCTGTTAACTCTGGCTATTGACATTCAAAGAGGAATCAGTTAAATAAAAAGGCCCGAGATACATTGAGAATTCCTCTGGTTTTGAAGACACACTTAATTAAGCTGCATAAACTAATTAACTTCAGATAGTCCATATTTTTCAAGTATGATGAAAAAATATACACATATAGAGAAAAGGTCTGTTTGTCTCCAGATTGAAGAAAAAAATAGAAAGCGCCGTATAAGTATCCTTTATTTGACCCCAAATGTTCCACTGATGGCCACGTGCGTCACTTTCTCTTGAGATTAGTGAGATCTCAGACCACCATGCCGACCTAAGAAATTTTGTTAGGAGAACTACTATTATTGGTATGTTTACATTCACGTTTGAAGTGCGTTATAATATTATATTATAAATACATATCTAAGAAAGAAGGTGCGTTTTAGATTTTAGCGTGTAATATAATACTGACAATTTGATGTCTTGACAGACTGTGCGCTTAATCCTCAAAATCCTACCATTTTAATATCTGTATAAGCGTAAATATTTAACGTATTCATTATTATAATCATCAGACCCTAAATGTACCATATACAAGGAGTTAGTCCTCAGCCCACCACTCTAGCCTAGTGCGTATTGGCGGACTACATTCCTCAGAATTTTTACGTGAGCAGGTTTCCTCACGATATTTTCTTCACCATTAAAGTATGTGATAATTCATATAAGTTTAACAAGGCCTCAAAGGCCGGCAACACACCGATGATTCCTCTGGTATTATGGGTGTTCATGGGCGGCGCGGACCACTTAACATCAGGTGGCTCACTTGCTCGTTACCATAAACAAAAAAAAAGTCAGGAGTGTGTGCCGACCGCACGCTTACAATTCCAGGCCAACACCACTTCATACTACGTAATCATACACAAAACCTAACTATAATCAAAACTGGAGTGAGATTCATGAAACGATAACTAAAATCGTATTTTGCAGACTTTTTTTAATCAGCGTCTTACTGCCGACTCGAGACTTGACTACTAATTAAGAGGCAACTCGTCACAATTTGTTAAGTAGCTGTTTCATTATTCAAATGCGCCTTCGTCTAATTTGATGAGACTACGTGAATAATATCTGGCTTGAAGCATGGTGCAGCGGTGTTGTGTTCCTTTCCTAGTATTTTTTTAGCATAATGGAAAGAAGGAAGGAAAATACTTTAAGAAGAAAGGAATTGGTCCAAATTAAACCTGTATCTCTGTAAGTTTTATGCAAGAATTAGGCATGTGCAGATGATTTTGTCGCTAAAACACGACATAGCTAATTTCATACAAGAATATACACGTTACAAATTATATATTTATATTCATACCCTCCCAACAGTCACATACATAGTTCTGACCCCACACTAGGATACAAGTCCTGTGTCGTGGGTATCAGAGACTACGAGAGCCTTTTCGGTCTCACAAACACCCAGACCCGAAACAAATATTTGTGGATCACACAAACATTTGTCTCGGTGCGGGGATCGAACCCGCGGCCTCTCGTTTCGCAAGCTGGTGTCTAGCCAACTGCGCCACGGGGCTAATTGATAGAACATTTTTTTTCCTTTTTTTTTACACAAACAAATTATAATTTATTTGTTATCCATTCGGCTTAAATGTTAAACAAATAAAATGGTTTCCTTATTTAGAGTCCACGTATTTTTGTATTAAAATTAAACACAAATAAACTTTTTATGGTTATTAGCTATAAAGTTGAGATTGTCCACTTAACTTGGAATTTTTATGACATTTTTCATAAAAGTGTACCGAGAATATTCTCGGCATATGCCGCAAACCATTTGGCTTCCTTGTATGAAATACGATGCGTACAAAAATGAATTTAAGAAACCGGGAAGCACTGACTGAACGGTCCAGCAATTCCTAAGAACTTATTGCTTTGCTGGTATTTGAAATGAAGCAAGAGCTGAGAAAATAAGGAAAGGCTAGCGTTGGCAGTAGTCAATCTAAGGATTGATGTTTTCTTTTTAAATTTATTACAAACAATACGACAATGCAATGGCTGCGTCATGATTTTCTATGAGAAAATGTCACGACATAATTCAATCTACATTTGATGATTGTGGTGAAGTCTTAATGATAAGGGCGAATAGCATGGTAAAAGAGGCCCAGCAGTGGGATGAAAAAAGCTGTGGGTGATAATATTAATGACATCGAGGAAGTAAATTTTGGGTTCTCAATGTTATCAACCTACTTTGCTAAAAAACCTTCAAAATCCTAAGGTTTTTCCGAAATAAAAAAGTAGGGCACAAACTGCATTCAGTGTCCTATTTTTCTCTTAAAATTATATAATCTCTTTTTTTGATAAATTGTATCAAAACCAACTAAACTTACTTGTTTAACCGTGAAAGCCTAAAAAATGCCCGAGAAACGGAAATTTTATTTTTAACTCCTATTTCGTGGGACTCATACATACTTGACGAAATTTGGGTGCAGAAATGCACTTCTGCCTACCCCTTCGGGAAAAACGGGCGTGAGTTTATGTATGTATGTATATGTACAAAAACAAATCTTTATGCATATATGATTTTCTTTGAGACATCGTATTCTGTCCATCCTTCGATACATCAAAGTACAATGCAACATCCAAATTTTTTTTATTTTATTTCACAAATTAAAAATTTTATCACCCGTAGTAACAGATTTACTTTATTAATTAATCCTTTGTATTGGCCAATATATAAAATCATATTTTAGGTTAGCTAAAGTGTATTCACAAAAGATTATAAAGATTTATAACACCGTGTAATTAATGTGTTGTCTCTATGTTCGTAAAGCTAAATAACTATTGTCAATATTGTTATATTATTTATTTTGTTCGTGCATAAATCTCAGTAATCATAATAACCTACAATTTAATTTCACCGACCATTAATAAATACGAGCCAAATTAATTGTCTATTGAGTGTGACATGTTTATTGGTATTGAATGTGTTATTTGCAACAAAATAGAAATACGCGGTTTTGCGTGTGCGGTCGATATTCCGGGTTTTGATTATCAGGTAGAGCATAGGATTTCATGTATTTTTTATCAGGAAAGTATCACCTAATAGTCACATACATAATATGTAGTTCTGACCCCACACTAGGATACAAGTACTGTGTCGTGGGTATCAGCAACTACGAGAGACTTTTCGGTGTCACAATCACCTAAACTCTAAACAAATATTTGTGTATTGCACAAATATTTGTTTCGGTGCGGGGGTCGAACCGTTTCACACGAAGAAATATTCCTCGAAATATTTCAGAAAACAACAATAGACTAGGTAGACTAGAAAAACATACTTCTCTCAACTCCTTTGGGAATGAAACGTAAGTGCATTAAATTGTAAAAAGTTTCTTATGTGCAGAGTCCCTCGGTGTTTAGATTTATTGTGGGTATCTTATAAATATTTGATATTACTATTAATTTTTTTTCGACACTTGATAATCGCTGCACGTAATGGTATCAGGCCATATATTCGTATTCAGTCCGCCAACCCACACTAGGCCAGCATGGTGGACTAAAGACTAACCCCTCTCACTTGTGCCGTGTGACGTATATGTGCTGATGACACAGACCTTCTTTACGGTTGAGAAGTGTAATACCTTAGACCACATCACTAGCATAGAATGGGCTAAGAAATTCGGTGTTTGGAGCTTTTGTGTGCAGATTTCCTCGCGATGTTTTCCTTCACCATTAAAGTGCGTGATAATTCATTATAAATAACAAACAGAACTTCAAAAAGACGTGTGTCGCACTAGGATTTCAAGCCCGCGACCGCGAATATGTTCAAGAAGTCATCATCATCAGCCGAAAGACGTCCACTGCTGGACATAGGCCTCCCCCAAAGACTTCCAAAGCGCTCTGTCGGCAGTGGCCTGTATCCAGCGGCTTCCCGCGATCTTTGTGAGATCATAAGTCCGCCTTGTGTCTTGTCTTATGTCGACGCGTGATAAATACTTTACCTTTACACTTCAGTTACCTTTGCCGAGTCAGTATAAAAAACTGGAATCACGTTATTACTCCTCCAAAAATATCCGAATACATCACGTACCCAATTTTCCTCTCAAAGAATAATATGGGAAACATCAAAAGACTCTAAGCGAGGCATTGTGGATACGCTATTAAAATCGTGTAGCGTTCGCATGCTTCTATAACGTATATCACGTTCCGAGAAACTTCCGCGCCCTCTAATAGCTATCGAAATAACGTGTACTCGGAAATTATTTGCATAGTAATAAATTCAAACGGTATTAGTAATTCTAGAATGTTCTGCGTTATTACGTGGTGAATGCTGATATTTGTATAACAAGAGCCAATTCAAATATGGAGTTAATTGCTTGTGTTGTAGTAATAATGCTGCGCATTGATTTTGCTTCTACGATGTACTAGAGCAATAGTGTACTCTTTGGTTAACAGATGGTTGGGATAACCATTGGAACTTCAATAATGTATTTGTCTTAGTAGTTAAATTGACTGATAATGTAAACGTAGATTAAGAAAACTAATTGAACAGAAATGATACTTCGGGAATTGCGTCGTTGCCTAAATCTAGATGTACAGGATCTGGAATAGTTTAATTAAGTTTATCAATTTGAGATTTGAGAATTCTCTAAAGCACTACTTAATAATATGGAAATGTGCCTTAAAAAAAAGATAGTAGGTATTTATTAGGCAACGCAGCACCCACCTTTTTAAAATTAATAATGTGATAAGTAAAATAATGTCTACGAATCATATTAGGAGTAAGATAAAGTCAAATTACTTACTACTTTTATACTACATTATAAATTATACTGTGTACTGAAATACATACTGAAACCCCTCAAGGCAGCGAAGCTTACGTTGTGAATGTTCTTCAAAAATCCTCTTACAATGTCCCAGTATTTTAACAGCAATTTGTGAAGCTATACGCTACATTTATGAGACTTTATTTTGTTGAATAAAATTTATTTAATATTCTCGTAATGTTTATATAAACGGGAAGTCGTAAAAAAGATATTGTTTATGTGATTCATAAGTTTTTAAGTGGTAGTAGTATTGTCGGTGTTAGCCACGCTGTAATGTGCTTAGAGTGTGGTGCGAATGGACCGGCTCGAATGGGGCGGTACCACTGATACGCAAAAAAAAATTGATGTAATAAATAAATAAATAATAAATAAATACACCCAACAGTCACATACATAGTTCTGACCCCACACTAGGATACAAGTCCTGTGTCGTGGGTATCAGAGACTAAGAGAGTTTTCGGTCTCACAAACACCTAGACCTGAAACAAATATTTGTCTCGGTGCGGGGATCGAACCCGCGGCCTCTCGTTTCGGAAGCTGGTGTCTAACCATCTGTGCCACGGGGCTGTCAAACAATACTGTTGTGTTTCGTTCGTAGATGATATTGGACTTATTTTCATCCCATACATGTCCCACTACTGGGCTCGGGCCTCCTCTACAACTGAGAGGAATTTCCGGATTGTCCAACTAAACACCTAAGAAAAAAAAAAAAATGTGCAGATTTCCTCACGCTGTTTTCCCACCTTAAAAAACGTGTATGAATACACAAATAAATTCAAAACTTCGGAGATGAGTTCCTACTTCCTTGGGTTTGAACCCGCGATCATCGAGCTTTGATTCGATCGCGCGCCTAAGCCTCATGGCTAAAGAATTATTAAACTTTTAATATTTTAATAATAACATATGTCCATTACTTTGAAGTCGTGATGGCCTTAAATAATATTAATTTAAAGAATTTAAAGGCGTAAGCTTAATTAGGTAGTACAACTTATATTAAAATTGTTTTTTAATCAACATTTAACTCAGAGATCACATAACGAAATAGAGTAAACCACATTATTATCATTTTCGAAATATACGATTATTTTCTATGTAATACAAACGTCATAATATTTCTCCTCCAATGCAGCTCATGTTGTACAAGATAACATCTTACCACAAATTTATCCCCAGACTAGAACATATATTCTGAAAACATTAACAATAAACAAAATGTATACCGCAAAAGAATACCGTAATGTGGGGAAAAATTAAATTAATTCGCGCTTTTCCACTCGTTGTACGGCTGAGGTAATTCGGCCAGATTTCACCCAGTTTTACGGGTTTTTAAATGTCACATCGTATATAAACCCTGTTAAATGAAGCTTAACAACCGGCCGGGCCAATTGGACTGCATAATGCCACATTGAAGCATGAATTTAATGAAAAACGCTGCATTAAAAGGAACCATAAGTTGCTGTATCCGCGTAATTATTGTGACCTCATTTAGATTCTTTCAATAAATGAAAGAATTAATTTTAAGCCTGTTTATTGGGGATGGTTTGAGTTATAATGAATTAATTGTGCTGAGTTTGTTGTTTGATGAATCAATGGAAATTTGTATAGAAACACATGGATTGCCTCATCAGTCCCAAATTTAGGTTCTATTAATTCTATAGGGTCGGACATAGTGATTTTGAGTTTTTGCTCTTTGTCCAAACTAACTAAAAACATCTCTTCTCAGTAGTTGCACAGAGTTCAGAAATGTCAAAAGATTTAACCCTATTACATGGACTTAAAACACAGCTAAGGAAACATGGGAGTAGAAACAGACATTTGAAAAAAAAAGCCACGGTATCATCATCATCATCCTCTTGCCCTATTCTCAATTCTATTTAGGGTCAGCGCAGTATGTCTTCTCCTTCCAAACATGCCTGTCAGCCGTCATGTCTTCATTCATGCCCTTTTTGTTTCATATCTTCCCACGCACTCCATTCATACCTTCTATGTATGTTGTAAATAGAGCAACACCTTTCTGTACTGACTGACTGCACCGTGGTCTCGCGTCACAAGTATGTGCGATTTAGAGGTCCTGGGTTTGATTCTCGGTCGGGCAAAGTTTTATAAGATTTTTCCGTTAGGAAATTCTCAATAGCAGCACGGAGTCTGGAAATACGCCCGAAAAACGGCAAAAGGCTCGCCCCCTATTACGTGCGACTTATACATTAGTGACGAAATGCGGGTGCAGAAATGCACCTCTGCCTACCCCTTCGGGGATTACAGGCGTAAGGTTATGTATGTATTCTTTCTGTAAATACCATAAACATATGTTTAAAATGTATTACTAATTTCAAGCAGCCACAGCAGCATGACCGCATTGGCCGCAAATAACAAGTGAAGCGCGGCCTAAATTACATGTCGTATGCCAAGAAACGATTACGGACATATCCGCAGTCCATACAATTACGTCGCCATTTTGAACTCTATGTTCAATTTTAAATTAAATTATGAAGGCCTTGGTAGCGCAATTGGCTATACAGTAAATGTGCAACAAGATGCTGCAGGTTCTATACCCGCTACGAGACTTGTTTGCGTGATTCACAAATAAATGTACATCCATTTTTGGTAGTGATTATATCACACACAATACAGGTTCTGCATAATTAAAACACTAAAGTATGTTCTATGTATACATAAGTTTCCCTTGGAATATTTTTTCAGTTTTAATATTTCTTGCAAAATCTATATGACAGAAACGAGCGCGTAGAAATCGATGTTCTCTTTGTATACAACTGTCTAAATCGTGTTAAGTAAGGTAAGTGTAATTATTAATAAACCGGTAAACGTAAATAATTAATTCCTTACTTTAGCCTTCAATTTTGGTAATTATCAATAATTGTGGGTAATTTCAACCCGCACTAGGCAAGCGTGGTGGACCTTAGGCCTTAGCCTAAGCCCTCCCAGTTCATGGAGGAGGCTCGTGCCCAGCAGTGGGACGTATATGGGCTGATGATGATAATGATGATGAATTATTAACAATTTTCAATGAATCACACTTACCGACATATATTCAGACAGGAACAAGGTTACATTATTGTGCCAAGTGGTGATCAAAAATTGTTTTTTTTTTCGCGCCAGTCGATACTCAATTTGGACCACACTGCACGATTATGTGCCAATTCAGTCAATTTGCCATTACAGTGTAGGTACAACAACTATTTATTGCCTTGGCATTAAGTGCAACTTCCGACAGCCCTATTACTTACAAACAAAATTACAACTGAATTCGCCAAAGCATTAGCGTATTCAAATGGAACCTTCTCACAATATTGCATGCTCCACCCTGCACAGTATCAAATCTCATTCCAATAACAGCGCGAAACAATATCTGTTGGACATAACTTGCCAAGTAATTCCAATTTTAAATCGTGTCCATACAAACAAAAGGTTTGTTCCACAGGCGAAGTACGTTAAGGCGGCGATATACGTAAAATGGGCTTTAAAGGCATTAAAACCTTTTTGTTTAAAGTTTTTTTTCGCCTTATTTAAAAATAAACGTATAATCATTTATATCACGTATGGAGGGTAAAGGAGTGTCATCTCCTATAGTAGAAAATCGAAAAAAGTGTCCAGTTGTCAGGTGTAAATAACAGTTCAAAAACCTTCCAGAATGGCGCTGGTGTAGACAAAGGACCTGGTATGAATTTAATATTATTGTCGACTAAAGTAGTTTATTAAAAATGTCAACTACTTGCGTAGTACATAATAATGTAGTTAATATAACTTTAAAGAGTTATTATGAGAAAACGCGTGTAGGTAGAGTGATTTTATATCCTGAACTGTGAATAGTACGTTTATTGATTTCCGCTTCCTTTAAAATGTATGATGCTAATGCTAATGTGGCGCCTCCAATTTAATACATTTTGACAGACACTTTTGCATGTACAAGATAACACTTCTTACCTTTACCCTCCATAATATGATGTACATAATAGAACATAGACCTCTTTTCAGAAATGTTGCAGAATCAAAAGAGGTATTAGATAAAGATATGCAAAGAGGCTCCTTTTTCGTTCATCATTCTTAAACATTTTTATATACCTATATCGCTTGTTCCAGAAATCATTAATAAGAATTACATTACAAAGCTAATTCCTAGTTTATAAATATGCAGAACTTTACCTGTATGAACAGTTATGTGGTAAATTATGGCACTTATATTCATCATATTGCAATCATAATTAGAATTATGTATTACAATTATATTATACAAGTCGTGATGGCCTTGAGGAAGTCGTGATGGCCTTGAGGTTTAGGTACGCGGTCAAGAATTTCGACGGTCGCGAGTTCAAACCCTAGTCACACACCTCTGACTTTTCGAAGTTATGTGTGTATTCACAATGAATTATCACGTACTTTAACGGTGAAGGAAAACATCGTTATGAAACCTGCACACCTAAAAAGTTCTTAGGAATTTCTTAGGTGTGTAGTCCGCCAACCCGCACTAGGCCAGCGTGGTGGACTAAGGCCTAAACCCTCTCAATGGTAGAGGAGGCCCGTGCCCAGCAGTGGGACGTATATGGGCTGACTATGATTACAATTATTATAAGAAATCCCGTATTCATTTGTCGCCAGCGTCCAATGGAGCATGGTTAGCGGCATACACCCTCCTCTTAATATCTGTTATCTAACAGCGAACTAGTTTTCTGTATGCGCCGGAACAAAGCAGATATATTCCAGCGTCAGTTGAGTCCAATGCAAATGGTATTTGTAGAACACAGCAATCGCATTTAGCTCGGCCTGTTTTAAAAGAGCATTCGCAAAAGAAATCCCCGTTGAATCTGAATTAACCGTTAAATATCTATCAATTTGTCGAGCGGTACATTGAAATTCTTGGATGATGTATTTTCTTCTCGTTTCATGTTCAATTGATATTCTTTCTTCATTTTGCTTTGATTTTATTGCGTTCTTAGAATGAAAGATGTTTATTCGCATATTAGGCGGCAGGAATCAGGTAGAATGTTACAAAAATGTTTTCTCAGACTAAATAGGATGTCTTTTTATTACAATAACTTCAAATTGAAACACACTTTGTATGCTTAGATGTTTGATAATTATTTACGTAAGAACGGCTGGTCGGATTGTGATGAATCATGACAGATTAAAATTTATTGTCTAGATAAATATATCGCATAAATAGAATAATATTTATTCCAGGATAAACATGATTCCCTACGGGACTAAAAAAAAATATCATTTGTTTCTTATTACTTCACTTTATTGTGGACTTAAGAAATAACTTATCATCATCATCATCATTATCAGCCCATAAACGTCCCACTGCTGGGCGCGGGCCTCCTCTACCATGGATAGGGTTTAGGCCTTAGTCCACCACGCTGGCTTAGTGTGGGTTAGCGGACTACACACCTAAGAAATTCCTAAGAACTTTTAGATGTGCAGGTTTCATCACGATGTTTTCATTCACCGTTAAAGTACGTGATAATCCTTTGTAAATACACACATAACTTCGAAAAGTCAGAGGTGTGTGCCTGGGGTTTGAACCCGCGACCGTCGAGATTCTCGATCGCGTGCCTAAGCCTCGAGGCCATCACGACTTAGAAATAACTTATACATAAAAGTTATTACTTCAGTACAGTTTTATAAAAGACGTTGGTACAGCCTCGGTCAATTCCGCTGATACTGCAATCTAAGTTGATAAAAGACTGCAATACTCAATTACATAGCACACTTTACGAAACAATTGTTGATTTTCCCCCCAGGCTGCGTTACAATTAACTAATGATAAGAAGTTTCGCCAAACAATCCAAGCATACTTCGATACGGTCATAAGACGCTTTGCTAAATTCCATCCGCTTAAAGAAACTTTACGTGCGGCAGTACTGGAGTTGTGGAATTGTTTACGCTGGCAACTGTTAACAGTCGTTTGTCGCGCCGTCGGCACAATGTGTTGGATATAAAACTCGAGAAGGTTGCCTTTCTATGCCAATACGGTTGGGCCCGCAAGTTTCTGTTCTGTCTAGTGGCTATTAAACTCAGTTTGTTTTGAATAAAAACTCGTTTTGGTAATGAAAGCTACTAAGGTTAAGGTCAAACAAATATATTGTTTTTGTTTTCATCAAAGAATGTGATATAAAATATTTGTATGTCACTAACAGTTTTATTAGGTCTAAGACAAAATATATGATATAGGTATCAAATATACTAAGCTCGAAAACGCAAGAGAAAATGACTAATCAGGACTGTAATTTATCAATAGACAAAATATTTATGATTTTTTATTATAAATTTAAAAAGGCAACACCGTAAAAACAAACAACAAATTTGATAATTTATAACTAATTACTCATAGAGATCTTATAAAGAGAATAATGTTAATAAAGCATACTTTAAAATGGGCATCAGATAATTATCCGCCATTGTTAATGTAAAAGTGGTACTATTACGAAACCAAGTACTGAAACGATAATTAAATGTTTCCTTTTATAATATCGAACACATCCAAAACACGGAACATTAAGCGTTATTATCTTATCAGGCTTGGAGGAAATTAGCGAAGATACTCATTAAATACGTAGAGGAAACACATAGATATACAAGTATGAAAGCTTGTTTGTGTACAAACTTCCTGGCCATTAACACGAGCGATCATCAATCACTCCATTCCAACACAGATTCCTCAACACAATTACAAGCCTCCCGAGACAGTTCCAGGGCACTTTAAAATTTCCCTTTTTAGGAGTATTTTGCTCAAACTTGTCCTATAAGGGGATTTTTGGATAAAACAGGAATTTGAGGAAAACGTTGGACTTAACAAAACACTACAATTTCATGGAAACAGGAAAGTGAAGCTCAATTAACCCTTCTTAGATAAGTTTTAAGTTTAAATAAAATAAAAAAATATATACACCCAACAGTCACATACATAGTTCTGATCCCACACTAAGATACAAGTCTTGTGTCGTGGGTATCAGAAACTACGAGAGACTTTTCGGTCTCACATACACCCAGACCCGAAACAAATATTTGTGGATCACACAAACATTTGTCTCGGTGCGGGGATCGAACCCGCGGCCTCTCGTTTCGCAAGCTGGTGTCTAGCCAACTGCGCCACGGGGCTGTCGATATTTAACTTTTTTATTGATGCAGATAAAGTCACGATTGCAGGATACCGTTTTGTGCAAAATAACAATACCTTATAGAGAGGAATCACTTAGTACTAACACCACCTATAGATACGATTTTGTGTGGTGGTTTTCAGAAACCATTATACAATTTCTGATTTCTTAAAAATTGTTTTGGTGCCGGAATTAATCCATTCTGAACCACAATGGCATACATACATAACCACACGCCTATATACCCCGAAAGGGTAGACAGAGTAGAATTTCCGCACCCACCTTTCGCCAGTTATCTATCAGTCACACGTAATAGGGGGCGAGCCTATTGCCATTTTTCGGGAACATTTCGACTCCAGCTACTAAGAATTTACTAATGGAAAAAATATTTAGCCCGATTCGGGAATCGAGCCCGGGACCTCTAGATCGCACTTGCATATGCTTGTGCCGCAAGACCACGAGTAGTACTAATGTATGTATAAATGTCTGTATGAATTTATTATGTTTGTAAATATGCATCTTCTAGAAAAGAGCCCATATTTTCCGCAAAGACCGGCAAATCACCGATGATTCCTCTGGTATTGTGGGTGTCCATGGGCGGCGTTGACCACTTAACATCAGGTGGCTCAATAGCTCATTTGCGTCCTTTCCCATCAAAAAAAAATTAACAAAAAGAAGATAATAGATCAACATTTCTATTATCTTCTTTTATTTATGCAGGTCAATTTCAACTGTTCTTATTGTATTTATTGCCTTATTGATGTCCGTTGAGGTTACATAAATCCGCCCATTTTCTATCTCAATGTTAAAGTTTAGATCTCCACACTGCGGAAGTGGCGAACGAGTTTAGATTCCCCAAGACGTTGGCTTAAACTTAATACTTGTTGTTCTGAGTACTTGCACTAGTAGGTTTTGATCGAGAATGGAAGGCTATCGTAAGACCGTATCGTAATGAGTTCTTAGAATTTAATATACTGAGTTTAATAGAAATAAAGCTTAGAATGCCTTGTTAGTGCAGCATAAATTGGCAAGGTATTGTAGTGGTTTTTCAATGGGAATTTCTTAGCAATAGCCATAGAGTTTAGACGTATGCCTGTAATAGGTAATGGGCGCTTCGCTTCTTACGTCAGAGTTTAATCTGCTAGCAAAACTTGGGTAAATAACCCCTAAACTATCCCTGCTTTACGTTTAAAAACGTAAATGAGTGCGACAGTAAGGTATCCAGTTCAATTTACTGTATAAAAAAAGAATTAACAGGTTTCTCACCCAGAAATACTTACAGCATAATGGACTTTGGAAATGTGCCCGCGATAAATTCACCACATATCGCGTCCGAACTCAAACAAGACGATATATTTTGTTACGGTTCACGATCGTGCTTACCCAGCTCCTTCTTCATATTTTTCTTAAGTATCGGCAGGTTAGGAAAGATTGGATATGTGTAGTAATATTTTTTTGAGCAGCATAATATTGAGCGAAAGATATGAATATCTTGGTAATGAAGAACGTGAGATGTATAAATAATAGGAGATCAATATTATACTACATAATCTTTACACGTATACTCACTATTGTACTTAAGCACTCACGACTACCCCAAGGGGTTAGTCTGACATGTATTCTTGCACCCACATTGCAACTTTGTTTTATGTCCCTCACTTTTTCAAGCACCGTGATGCTACTGAGGATTACTTAATAAATAAATACACCCAACAGTCACATACTTAGTTCTGACCCCATATTAAATTTTAGATACGAGTCTTGTGCCGTGCGTATTAGAAACTACGAGGGACTCTCAGTCTCACAAACACCCAGACCCGAAACAAATATTTGTGGATCACACAAAAATTTGTCTCGGTGCGAGGATGGAACCCGCGGCCTCTCGTTTCACAAGCTGATTTGTAGCCAACTGCGCCACGGGCTGTCATACTGAGAAACAATATATATTTTTTCTGCTCCGGAAATCGAACCCGATCCCTTAACAAAGCACGGCAAACACTTGTGCCGAAAATCAACGAAGCAGTCCAATACCGAAAACCTACAGATAAACATTTTATCCTATGATCATAGGGTTGAATAATTCATTGACACATCCAACATGACGTAATGCCAAAAATCTTCATTCCTCACATCGCAAAACATTGCTTTGTGAGCGGAAAAACAATCATGGCACGAATAAAACTGAATACAAATCCGTCCGTTAATTTAAAAGAAAATTGCTTCTTTTTGTTGGCCAGCCTTTACCATCTCTTCAGCTCGGTTGTGCCGCTGTGCGATCTTTGAATATTATTTTTTTATTATTCCGCTTCACTGGAATAGTTGTTTTCTGTATTGAAGTGAGCTTCTGGGTTTAATGTTTTGTATTATATTTGTGCCGTTGTAGCGCTGTTTGTGCACGCAGCATTGACTTTTTATGAACAACGCTCATTTATATTCAATCTACTTAGTAGAGAAATCGCGTACGGGGCGGCTATTAAGATGACAAAAATGTTGTAAAGATTTATTGCGTAAATACTAATTCTACCTTAATATTTCTTTCACTTCATTGTAATTCATAAAACCAATATTGACAGCCCCGTGACGCAGTTGGCTAGATACGAGCTTGCGAAACGTGATGCCACGGATTCGATCCCCGCACCGAGACAAATGTTTGTGTAATCCACAAGTATTTGTTTCGAGTCTGGGTGTTTTTGAGACCGAAAAGTTTGTCGTAGTTTCTAATACTCGTTATTTACTGTAAGATCAGAACTATATATGTGACTGTTGGGTGTATTTACCTATTTATTTAATAACCTTTTTTTTTTTTTTTTTTTTTTTTTTGGGAGGAAAGCGCTTTAAGCTCCCCTGTTCGGTACCTCGGGGGAGGCCGAAAAGGGGTATGTCGGGGTCTCTGGCCTTCCAACTCGGCGCGCAGAACAATAATTGTCCGCTTAGCTGAGTTGGGTCCCTAACCAAAATCCTACGCCAGCATACCGACTAAAACCTCTCGGTGACCATCTCGCGCATTTAGGGCGGTTTTGCGGCATCTCAGGGCGAGAAGCGCCCCAAATGGTCCGCCTCCGCCTAGCGCACCGTCCGATTATGGACTCCTCCAAATTGGGAGGGCTTGAGATGCCCTCCACTTACGCTTTTTGGACGTTCACCTCTTGTGAACGTCCGCGACAGTCAAGCGGTCAGGCCCTCTGCCGCAAATCTCAGGGTTGCTGCCACCGTTGTGTACCGCCCCCGCAGTACGCCCAGCCTCCCCAGTGGCCCCTGTTAGTCGCCTCTTACGACAGGTAGGGGGTACCGTGGCGGAATTCTTACGCCCCCGATCCACAGGGCGGATTTATTTAATAACCTACTGTCTTTTACTTAGTAGTTAAAAAAAAAAAAAAAGAAGAAATGTTTCCGAACGACGGCAGTAATAATACGTGGGACTTCAAGAATGTAGGTGTTGATATACGCCACTTCCTTTATTGTATCATCATCATCATCAGCCCATATACGTCCCACTGCTGGGCACGGGCCTCCTCTACCATTGAGAGGGTTTAGGCCTTAGTCCACCACGCTGGCCTAGTGCGGGTTGGCGGACTACACACCTAAGAAATTCCTAAGAACTTTTTTAGGTGTGCAGGTTTCATCACGATGTTTTCCTTCACCGTTAAAGTACGTGATAATTCATTGTGAATACACACATAACTTCGAAAAGTCAGAGGTGTGTGCCTAGGGTTTGAACCCGCGACTGTCGAAATTCTCGACCGCGTTCCTAAACCTCAAGGCCATCGCGACTTGTATAATGTAATTGTATAATATAATTGTCCCATTTAATATTTACATATCAAAAATGAACTACTAAACTAATATATCGAAACCAAGACCTTTACTTTTATAGGCTGGCCTCTATCAGTGTCACGGACGCTGACAACTAAACTATTCATTAATAAAGAGAAAAATCGTGATTCAATTCTGTTATTTCAATTTTAATTATTAATTTAATATACTTTATTGTAAACTATAAAAGTAAATACAACATTAAAGATATTAATAAGATTAGAAAAAGAAACAGCTACAACAGGCGGTTGTATTTTTGTATTTTATTATATTAAAGAGCTTTAAAGGTTATAGTTTTGGGAGCCGCTGATTTGCAGGCCCTGAGGCGTAAGTCATTAGATTACGCAGTGTAGATAGTTCCTCAAAGATATTTTGGGCAACCACTGCCGTATTGCGATGTTGTTCGTAATGAAGTCGGTTAATAAAGTTATGTTAGACCTCGCCTTTTGAAGTAATTAATTTGAATTATACGCTCGTGTTCACTAATTAAATTCGTCAAATTTGTAATTGTTTTGATAGTCACATTGCCTGCATGAGCAAGTGTTCTAGGAAGGTGTTTTGAATAATGTTAGATTGTTGCTATTTACGCTAAGACATTTATATTGTTTCAAAATAAAGTATTATTGTTGAGTTGTGGTGAGTGTCGATAGGGAAGTTAGCAGGGTTCGACCACAAATAACCTACTCCACCTCGATTAATGACGTTCTGAACATCATTATCATTACCAGCCCATCCCACAGCTGGGCATAGGCTTCCTCTGCAACCGAGCATCATTATTATCATCAGCCCATTTTACGTCCCACTGCTGGGCACGAGCCTCCTATACAACTGAGAGGGCTTAAGCCTTAGTCCACCACGCTAGCCTATTGCGGGTTGGCGGACTACACATCTAAGAAATTCTTTAAAACTTTAGGGTGGTGTGTTCTTAACAAGGAAGTCTGAATAAACCGAAACAAAATAGTCAAAATGGAGATTCATAGTTTCTACCTACCCTTATGGGACACAGGCATGGCTGCATGTAATGTACATATATATTTTTATGTTCTCAGTAGTGGTGGTAAAAACAGTGTGGTCTCTTGAAGCATTTGATGTCAATCACACAGAGATTGATAGAGGATTATAGTCACATTTGCGGGTAACTGTCACGGGTATGAAAGCTTAGGTAACAGCTTATTTTTTAACTAGCTGTGGAGCCCGAATCTGCCTGGGAGCAGTTTTTAAATTCATGCTCATCCCATGGAAATATTTAAATAAATAAATAATATATAAATACGTGATGTAAAAGTCGTGATGGCCTCGAGGTTTAGGCACGCGGTCGAGAATCTCGACGGTCGCGGGTTCAAACCCCAGGCACACACCTCTGACTTTTCGAAGTTATGTGTGTATTCACAATGAATAATCACGTACTTTGACGGTGAAGGAAAACATCGTGATGAAACCTGCACACCTAAAACTTCTTAGGAATTTCTTAGGTGTGTAGTCCGCCAACCCGCACTAGGCCAGCGTGGTGGACTAAGGCCTAAACCCTCTCAATGGTAGAGGAGGCCCGTGCCCAGCAGTGGGACGTATATGGGCTGATGATGATGATGATGATATAAATACACCCAACAGTCACATACATTAAATACCAAAATACATACCTTTTCACTACTAATATAAGTTTAAACCCCTATGATAACTTTCTGATCAATTTTATAAAAAAGGACTTTATGTCCTTTTCCAAGGTCATATCTCCATTCATTCATTAGAATCGGTTCAGCGGTTTACAGACAGACAAAGCTACTTTCACATTTGTAATATTAGTATGGATAAATTCGAAATTTTACAATTTCGGTAAGAAGAATCGCATTTCACAAAGACTTTTGTTAATTAAAATCAAACATTAGAACCTAGTACCATACACAAGATAAATTAGAATCAGATTAATAAAAAACTTGTAAGTTTTAACGGAGGACGTAAATAAAAGTCTTTCAAAAGAAAATCCAAAAACATTTTAGTTAATTAGTATCATTTAAAGAGCGCTGTTCTTGAATGATATACGTTTGAAGCTAGTTTGTTAATTAAAAGCAAAGTATTTATTTATTACGACTTTACAGTCAATTAAAGTCTCAAGTTAAATGGGGGCTTTCTGGCTTAAAACGAATATTGCATAAAGTATTTAAGAACACTTTTTTTATAATACGACTGCCTCGTGGTCTCGCGGTACAAGTATGTGCCGTGCGATCTAGAGGTCCTGGGTTCGATTCCCGGGTCGGGCAAAGTGTTATTGGGTTTTTCCATTAGGAAATTCTCAGTAGCTGCACGGAGTCTGGAATTGTACCCGAAAAACGGCAATAGGCTTGCCCCCTATTACGTGGGACTGATAAATACCTGGCGAAATGTGGGTGCAGAAATCCACCTCTGCCTACCCCTTCGGGGAATACAGGCGTGAGTTTATGTATGTATGTATGTATGTTTTTTATAATATCTAAATGGACACTTAAGAGTGGCGCCGAACGTCTTGGTCTAATTATCCTAGCATAGCTTTATTGCTTTTTCACACGTGGATGTTAAATTTGGTAGGTAGTATACATATTATGAATAAGAGATAGAAATACGAAGAAGTACAATCTGTTTATATCACCCATAAACCCACATTCACGCCTTTAACTGCAATAGGCTAGACAGAAGAGAATTTCAGCAGCCAAGCTTCAGTGTTTTGTTGCAGTTGAAGTCTTGCGTAAAAATGGGTACCGTGAGACTGAAGAGTCTCATAGTTTCTGATACCCACGACACAGAACTTGTATCCTAGGACGGGTTCAGAACTATGTGTGTGATTGTTGGGTGTATTTTTTTTTTTTTTTTTTTTTATTTGGGTGTATTTATTATGTAATATTGAAAAAAAAAAACTTTGTCCGACCCGGGACTTCTAAATTGCTTCTAAATTGTTCATAATAAAAACAAACCGCAAAATAACGAGAGATTAAATCTATCAACATGATTTAGAATAATTTGCTATTAAAAAGTAACCACTCTTAACATTAGAAAATGCTTTACCGAATGTCGTATATCGATAAATGACAGAGAGGCTTCAGTTTTATAGTCCGCGTCTCGCATATGTGCAAGTCAAATCCTCAGAACAGATCACAGAGGCTTTGCCAGACTAAATTAAATGGAAAAGGAAAAAATAGGTCGAAGTTCAACTAATTGGTAAATGAACGAGACGCGACGGCAAAGTTGTTGTTTAACATTGGTTTTCTGCGGACTACTTGTACCTCTCTAAGCAATATAGGCCAGTTTAAATATATACCAAGGTGAGTATTGAAATTGTTAACATACCAAAATAGAACATTTGAATTAAAAAGAGCAATTAAGCAAAAATACTTCATCATCATCATGATCAGCCCAAATACGTCCCACTGCTGGGCACGGGCCTCCTCTACAACTTAGAGGGTTTAGGCCTTAGTCCACCACGCTGGCCTAGTGCGGGTTGGCGGACTACACACCTAAGAAATTCCTAAGAACTTTTTGGTGTGCAGGTTTTATCACGATGTTTTCCTTCACCGTTAAAGCAAGTGATAATTCATTATGAATACACACATAACTTCGAAAAGTCAGAGGTGTGTGCCTGGGGTTTGAACCTGCGACCGCCGAAATTCTCGACCGCGCGCCTAAACCTCGAGGCCATCACTGCTTATCTACGAAAAATACTTGTGTACGTACTAAAGTAAGAGAATTTATTTAAACACTTGAAACAAATACGAAAGTTGATATTTCATTAGCTCACGAAGCTAAATAAATATACTAATGAAGCCGACCTTCGTGACATAAATTCTCCAACAATTAAATAAAAAGGTAAGAACAATAAGAGTTCACATTGAACACACATCTCTTAACGAAATCTTTAAGCGTATTCCCCTTGTTTGCATTCACTCTGGTGTAATTACACCCCTTAATCTTGTACAGCTTTAAATCAACACCCTGTTTTTAATGAACGCGACCTTAAGAGAGAGCGAGAGGGGAGATACGGCCTCTCTTTCTAAGTGGGTGTTATACAATAATTTATGCAAACGAGTTATTTGCTTTAACCGAACACAATTCGCATTGTATTGAATCAAAAGATCAAGGCTTTGGTGAATTCAATTATTTTTAGCTGGGTTGTATAGGTTACATAATGTTAATGTTTAGTTTGTGTTAGATTTATGTAGATCTAGTGACACCATTTTAAATCCATGACTTATTTATGACATTTATTTAATAAAAACTATTTTGTGGCTTCCTTGTAAAGTTTGTGTTATTGTAATCGTCTGTAAGATATCGATTTCTACGTGCTTGTTTGGATCTTTTTGTATGTAGTTGTATGATCGTACATAAAAATTATAGTGTTGTCCAAAGCAGGAAATGTATGTCAAATTTCATTTAATTATTTCAATAAATTTTCACACATAAAAAAATGTTGCATATAATTTGACCGCGTTTTTAAATATTTCTCAACAATCTCAATTCAATCTCAATTCTCAATCATTGTTAATGAAGAAGCTACTACTGTTATGGAAAAAGGAGATTTCGCCTCATTGACTCCTTAAGCTCCACTGAACTACTCGTAGGTATAGTCAACTTTAACTTAAGGTGGAAATCCTACAAGGTATTCCAAACTAAATCCCAATAATATCCCAATAAGTTCCATACCCAAAAATCCAGCTACCAAAAACCTCATAATAAAATCTCATTCACACATGTCACAGAAACCCGGGACACCTAAATATCTTGAAGCGACCTTAACAAAGGCTATCGATGGGTGTACAACCGAATCTCAGACAATTGGACCGATGTAAATGCTTCGTTGACGTTGTCATGGTAACCGGTAGATCATTTCGGTTGTTTATTCGCAGTCGGCGATACTACATAGAGTATTTCGATTATTTAGTATTAACAAGGCTATATGCGCTTATATAGATAAGATTATACGCATATATGTATCTGCTGAGAGGAGTTAGTACACTACGTTAGCCTAGTACGAGTTGGCAGACCGTAAAAATTCCAAGAAGATAATTTTTAAATTTTCAGATTTCATCACAATAGTGTGCCTTGCATTTGAACTCGACACCGCCAGGACTTTGTATTGGCGGAACGCGCACCTGATTCTTCTGGCAATCACAACTTTTTTTTAAATGCCGACTTTAAGAAGACACCAAATTTTTGTGTCATATATACGAGTAGATTAAACTTGTAAATAAAGTGTAGCTTTCATAATATTAAATAACAGCTGATTAGTAAACACATATAATTAATGTTTATACGATTATTGCACGTACCGTCTTATGAAAATTTATGGTGTTTCATGTCTCCCTTGTTTCCTGGGCAAATGAAATCGATTAATATGGCGGTGGCATTATTATTCTGAAAACATCGACCGACAGGCGTTCGTACGAAGCTGCTTTAAGCCCGTAAGGATAAACATAAAGCCAGAGGATATTGTTCTGGGTATTCTTTTGTTTGCGAAATATTTATTTATTTTATTTATTTATTTTATTTTATAAACACTTTATTGTACACCATGGACATATTACACAAAACAAAATTAAAAAAAGGAATACTTAGGACTAAGTGACAATAGGCGGTCTTATCACTGACTGTGATTTCTTCCAGACAACCTAATTTGCAAAAAGGACATGTAAAAAAATTACTGGGTAATCCAAAAACACTTATAAACAATTTTTTACGTGTTGACTCCTTAACAAAATGCTAGATAAATCTTAATGCGTTCCCTTACTTTGCATATATTCATTCAAAATGTATACATACCTGGAGAAATGTGTATGAAAAATAGCGCCTCTGCCTACCCCTTTGGGGAACACGGGCGTGAGGTTATGTATGTATATGCCAATAAAAAACATGCCGTGGTATGTGAGCATTTTTGTAAATTAATAAAAATTGAAGATCTTTGAACATAATAAAGTTTACTGCTCGAGCGCTCCGGCATTCTATTATCTTATGGACATTACCAATATCTTACGGAAATTCAACAGTCCGGTAAGTAATAATTTGCCTGTGTTAGGCAAGACCCGCCACATTGGCACGCCTATTCCGCAATCTGCCTATGTTTATCGCGCTCACATCAGATAGGGACAATTGTGACGCCTTTCGAATAAACTAATCGAAATCAAATGGCCCAAACATGCGGACCGTACTAATAAGACGAAATCGTAATCATTTACTATTTCATATGGACTCAACTAATCTTTAAACACTTAATGAAAACTATTCGTGCTTATAGCCCTAGCAACATATTAAGGTTTGTCATAAAGCCAGCAGAAAATTCAAAATTCAACGAGGTGAAGTAAAAAAAAATTCTTTAAACATTCTCCGCCCACTCAAGACGACTTCTGCCGTTAGGAGGACCCTCAAGCTAGTCGTTTTCTTTAAAAAAAAACGATACCACAAAAATGTCTTCAATTCTTATTCCACGCATTTTAACAAAAACAATGGTTGATTATAACTATTGTTTAAGTATTCTTTGCTATTATACATAAACAATCTCCTCGGGGTCTCGCGGTACAAGTATGTGCCGTGCGATCTAGAGGTCATGGGTTCGATTCCCGGGTCAGGCAAAGTGTTATTGGGTTTTTCCATTAGGAAATTCTCAGTAGCAGCACGGAGTCTGGAAATGTGCCCGAAAAACGGTAATAGTCTCGCTGCCTATACATACCTGGCGATATGTGGGTGCAGAAATTCACCTCTGCCTACCCCTTAAGGGAATACAGGCGTGAGTTTATGTATGTACATAAAGTAAATTCCAGCTAAGCGGATTTAAAGCATGAGAGCGGATTGCGACTTACCGGGAACAGATTTTCTAAAACATAATAAACTATATTTTGCTTACACTATCATAATAATAACAGCCATATAATAGACAGTTTCGCGTTGAGGGAGGGCGGCGGGACTTGGTAGATCTCACATACTTAATTATTTAGGGGAGACATCTTCCTTCGCCATTACGTTATATTTTTTTTTTTCTACGGAACGGTTTAAGAACCATATCAACTCGTGATGCTAAGTAAAATAAGCTGGTATTCAAAACAGGCAGACAATTACTTAGAGTAAGATAAGCTGACTTTGGATGCATCACACATGCCTGTATAGATTTGGTACTAAACAAACGTAATCTTAAATCTATAGAGGTCATGCTATCATGGAAATATTGTATATAAACAGAAAGGTTTAAAGATCGCAGTAACAATTTAGAGCGTTCAATAATCATCATCATCATCAGGCCATATACATCCCGCAACTGTACGCGGGCCTCGTCTACAACTGAGAGGGTTTAGGCCTTAGTCCACCACGCTGACCTAATGCGGGTTAGCGGAGTACACACCTAAGAAATTCCTAAGAACTTTTTAGGTGCAGGTTTCCTCAAGAATTTTTCCTTCGCTGTTAACGTGGCAATTCATTGTGAATACACACATAAGTTCGAAAAGTCAGAGGTGTGTGCCTGGGGTTTGAACTCACGTCCGCCGACATGGTCGACCGCGCGTCTAAACCTCGAGGCAATCGCTACTTTTGTATCAATGATCAAATATGTAAAGTTACAAACGTTATTGAGTCTATATAGTAAAGTTTTATAGTCACCGACTCCTCATGAATTGCATATACCTAGATACTATTAAATATACGATGCAACATAAAATGCTTGTTGAAAATGGACTGCTTTATTCAGTAAGTAAAAAGCAATGACAAGAATCAATACGAAACGACGACGACAAAAAGCATGCGAACAGCAAAATAGGTTGCATTTACGTTTCAGAAGCGCTCGGATAAAATCGGAACTAACATATCTGCAGCGGCATCTGCGTATGAAAATTGCACTGATAGCATCAAATAGTGACAATACGAGGAATATTTCAGACTTGCAAATGTAGTTTTCATTCTATCCGAAACTTACGTAATACACGAGAATTTTAGAATACGACGAAATGTCTACATAAATATTTACATACATAATCATATGCTTGAACGAGAAGGGTATTTCTGCATCCAAATTTTGCCACTTGTATTTAAGCTCAACAAACTATTCGTCTTTTTTGAGGCATATTTTCAGACTTCTGATAGATAATTTTCTGATGGAAAACCCAATAATGAATATGCAAAGTAATTGGACACGGCATTATATACCCATGTGTCCAGGGGCGCGCCGACCCCATACAGCGCCTGTGTGCGAAACCTATCAAGCGCCTATTTTTTATGAATCTTCATGTTTCAACATAATTTGTTAATTTTAACCGAAACAAATGTTCTCCGGTTTTATACTTAAACAAAAAAAAATCATTAAGTTACATTTTGCTAAATACTCGTATGTAAAATTTGATCGCTTCCGCTTGCCAATTAATGTGAAAATTAAAACGCGAATTATATTTTTATACTTTATTACTATTTTATATCTAAAAGTATCTATACTTAGATATTAATAACAAAATAGATGATTTTTTTTAATAATCCTTACTTAACTAATACTCGTATAGCAACAAACACACGGCGCGGGCGGTTCTTTTTATTTTAAGAGTTCGTAATTAATGTAAACTAAAACCCAAAGCATAAGATTATACTACAAACGTGACTATTGTCTAAGGAGACTTGTAAATAAGCGCAATATTATACATATTATGTTTGTTATGGTATTTTAACCTATTGTATACACTTGTATGGACTTATTTATCGATACTCCACTACAAAGAATATGTTGTTCTGAAAGTGCTGATCGGGACCTTTTTAACTATAGTGCTGTAGCAATAAGATGACAGATTGAATTTCTAGTTACAATTGCGGGTAATGATGTTGTTGTACCACTCACTGTATTGCGGATAATTCTTAAGATGACGTATTATAGGGCATGTTCTTTTAATTCAATGCTCTAAAAAAAATTTTGCTGCCATTGTTGGCTTCAATAATAAAAAAAAAAACACGACGGTGCCGCGGCGCCTCTATTGCCTTGGCGCCTGTGTGCGCCGCACACTTCGCACACAGGGGCGGTGCGGCCCTGCATGTGTTACAAAACCACTATTTCTATGTATAATAAATAAAATATTTGATTAACAATTTGATACCGGGTATTTTCAGATGGAAACACTGGCTCTATGAGTAAGTAAATTGGTGATTGCTTCGTTGTTTTTGGTGCATAAGTCGGCGCCATGCAATCTAGAGGTCACGTGTTCCACATCCGAGTGGAACTGCTAAAATTATCACCAACGGAATTTGGAAATGTCAGTGTGTTTTGTGTGCAGTATTTGCGTTTCCACTTGAATAACGAAGCGATGACCGTAGATCAAGTGTAAAATATTTATAAAGAACCACATAATTGTGTTGGGATCAGCTCGTGTATATTCGATTACGGTGGAAGCAGTGGCGGTACTTCCATAGAAGCCCAAAAGCGTTACACGTTAATTTGTAATGTCAAGTTTATAATTATTTATTGTTTAGTCAAGATATTCTCATTTATATATCAAATCGCTTTTGTTAAAAAATATTTAAAGCTTAAAGATAATTATTCGGACTTTTGTAAGGCAAACTGGGCTTTTGGGCTAATATGGAAGTACCGCCACTGGGTGGAAGGTAAGTAGTTGCCATTTATTTGTACTGCAAAGCAAAAAATCGCTGGATGCAGAGTTTTTATTGACTGTTTTTGGAGTTTTCGAGGAAGGCTTGACGTGACAAGGACGGTATATGGTAGATGATGATAAAAAGTAACATAAAATCAGCTGCCTCAAATCAGATACAAGAAAAGAAAGTTTTTTTTAATGGTAGGCATCACATTCATGATTCTTCTGGATCCGCAAATATTGATTAGTGTTAATGATCACTACTCTTCTTACTCACCTAACAGTAATTAGGTGAGCCGTTTGCTCGTTTGCCTGATCCGATATACAAAAAAACTCAAGACTAATCCCTAAGTACATTCTAACGTTTTCGGTGTTAATAAAATATCTATCGAATTACATATTAAGTATTTAAAATATGAGGAAAATTATTGTGTGAATGCACATCTAAAATTTCGCTTTTAAGGTTAGGTCTATATGTAATTCCAGTACTATTATACCAGGCTGGTGGACTAAGACCTTACCTAACTCTGTCATAATGGACCTTCCACTGCCCAGATATTTTGTCGTCAAGCCATTAACCACTACTAACTGAAAAAAAAAACTATGAAATAGGTATCTTATATTCATAGGGTTTTTATTATAACAAAACCAAAGACAATTTAAAGAACGAGCGGGTTTCAGCAACATTGTTTATGTCCCCAAGATTTAATTCTTGAAAAGCCCCCACGACCTCTAACGGCACTCGTAATGGCTTCCTTTAATGGGACAGCTAGATTCCGCAAAGGATGTGCCCACTTTATACAGTCGTATTGGATTGGAGGTTTACATTGTGCCTTTACTGAATCTTCTTAGGTTCTATGTTAAGCTTAAGAATGATCGTGATAGTGTTACAAATGTTTTTAGATAACTTTGTGAAATACCTCATATGTATTATAAGTTACATTGTAATACAGATTAATAAATATTTCAATGTCTTGTGGCACTAGTATGTGTCGTGCGATCTAGAGGTCCTGGGTTCGATTCCCAGGTCGGGAATAGTGTTATTGGGTTTTTCCATAAGGAAATTCTAAGTAGCAGCACGGAGTCTGGAATTGCGCCCGAAAAACGGCAATAGGCTCGTCCCCTATTACGTAGGTCTGATACATAGTGAAATGTTGGTGCAGAATTGCACCTCTTCCTACCCCTTCGGGAAATACAGACGTGAGGTTATGTATGTATGTGTAAATTTTTATAAGAATTGGGGCAGTTGCTTATTAGTACAGCATTTATTCGAGTACTAAGAAGTCTGAATTTCGTTAGCGTTAACTGCAAAATTGTCTATTTTTATACTGGCACTGCAAAATTTGTCTATTGGCACCTGATAGTAAGCCCGGCGTAGAACAAATTGAATTTAGAACGTCCGGTCCCGGTCAAGCCGGCTCATTTCAACGACAGCGTACAGAGTTTACAAAAAATTTAATATATAAAATATTTAAGTGTCTGATTTTTTTCATGTGTTTTATTATCAAGATGTTTTACTTTATACTTTGCCTAAAGATAAGTAAATTATGCCCACATGAAATTATTTTCTTCTCTAGTTTTTTATTATAGCAAACGCTTGTTTCTTGTTTCTTAAAAAAAAAATTGAGAATTTATTTTAACAAAACTAAACTTGGAGTTCTTTCGAGATAATTTGTATCGCGCCTTATTTCCACTAACGATGTCCATTTGGCAGAGGACGGCTATTACGCGTAGACACAGCTTAGGGTCACGCTCGGAATAACTTAATTAGGAATAGGAATTCCCACCCAGGGACGGGTAACAAGTGTATTCGGAACAAGTTGCTCTATCATCATGATCTGTCATTAGATACGTTGGTAAATGGTCGCATTTGAATATTTGGAGGTTTGTTTTGGCAAACGTTAGAGGAAATAATTTTGTTTTGAGCAATTTTTATCGTAGTTGCTTAATTTAAGTACTCATCATCATCATCATCAGCCCATATGCGTCCCACTGCTGGGCACGGGCCTCCTCTACAACTTAGAGGGTTTAGACCTTAGTCCACCACGCTGGCCTAGTGCGGGTTGGCGGACTACACACCTAAGAAATTCCTAAGAACTTTTAGGTGTGCAGGTTTCATCACGATGTTTTCTTTCACCGTTAAAGTACGTGATAATTCATTGTGAATACACACATAACTTCGAAAAGTCAGAGGTGTGTGCCTGGGGTTTGAACCCGCGACCGTCGAGATACTCGACCGCGTGCCTAAACCTCGAGGCCATCACGACTTTTTTTAATTTAAGTACTCCATATTAATATTTTAACTATCATAACATTTGATCCATAATTGAATATTTAAGCGAGAATCTCGACGGTCGTGAGTTCAAACCCCAAGCACACTATTATAGTATCATTGTACCATTATAGTATTTCATATTTTCTGTTCTACTGTTTATTTACAAAAAAACAGTTAAAAGCAGTTTACTACTTATAATTTAAATGAGGCGTGTTACCATTCCATGATAAAAATCATAGTAAGCTAGCGGAAAGCACGCTGTGGCTAAGAAAACTACATTTCTGTGCTAAAAACTTCAAAAAACAAATGGAAAAAGTATAAAATTTATCCAATAACATTAAACACCAAGTCATTTATTCCCCGTCTCGCAGAGCTCTCGCAAAACGCAAAACTTGCAAAATTTCAGCTCCATGCAAATAAAGATAACATAAATCTTAACTTTTCTCCACACAAGCGTATCATCTGGCAGAGTTCATAATTCAGCGTTATTTTACTTTCATACAACGACAGCGCTTTCCCGTGACGAACAGGCAGGCAAATAAAACTTCATTATTGAAACCTATTTTGCTATTGGTTAGTATTAGTCCATTTTGGAGCATAAGATATTGTGATTTAGCCATAACTAAATGCGTGGTCGACACTGCCACTGCAACTCCTATGCTTTAGGAACAACAGCGGCACGCACAGTATTTAACCTAATTTTTCATAATCCTGCAACGAAATTGATCAGAAAACAGATGGAGAAGTTGGAAACAAAGAATTATGTTTTTCCCTCCACATCCTAATAATGGGAGGCAAAATATTGAACTATGAGGTTTAACCCTCACTTAAAAATTATACAATTAGTGAAATTAGTACGGGTTAGTAACTAAATGAAATTTAACAGTTAATCGAGACTTAAGTGTGAGCTGTTACTCTAGCTTGTTACATAAAGTGGTTACGAAACTGTAATGCTCATTATACTTAAGTATCAAATTGTCAAGTCCAGTCTTATTATGTGGAGTCCGTTACGTTATAAACAGTCCGCTAAAGATACGCAGGGAAGAGCTTACAGCGTTTCTCACCCGGTATGCACCCCTAACGCTCTTGATGGCCTCTGAGAGGTTTGAATCGATAGCTGTTAGACTGGTAAAATTTTGGTTTAGGACCCAGTTCGGTCTGTCAGATCAGTCCAGTTCTGCGCATATGGCTAAACGTTCTCATACACTGAACTTCGTGACATAAAAAAAGAAATACAGAAACATAACGATGTTTTCCTTAAACATTTACTACTAGCTGTGACCGCGACTTCGTCCGCGCGGAAAATTAATTTTTAATTATTTTTACTAAAAAAAATTATAAGCTAAAAGCAGCCTAAGTTACTCCTTATTACATCAGCTATCTGTCAGTCAAAAACCCGTTAAAATTGGTCCACCCGTTAGCTTAGAGAGATTAGCCGGAACAAACAGACAGACAGACAGTTATTTTGGTATATGTACCGTGTATACATCCATATGCATTTATTAAAAAGCGGTTATTTCAATATTACAAACAGACACTCCAATTTTATTTATTTGTATAGGTTTATATAGATTTTAATAACCCTCATGTGTATCACAGCGTTAATTATATGTAGTGACACAACTCCGCGTGGAGCTCCAGCATAACTTTATATCGTCACCCAGTTAAACAACGTTATAACTTAGTTAAACATCACTTATACTAATTTCTGCTTACCATCTACGTTAATTAAATTGCACTAAATTTGAATGGAATATGAATTGCATTGTCGACGCTGCACGAAATTGCATGCTGAGGGCCGAAGTTTGGCCATTGGCGAGCCAGTTGAGGTCAGTCCAACTTACTATTCTCGAATACTAATTCCACTGTAGACCTGTAAATGACCTATTTCTTGTCCTACATTGTTAATATATTATATTGGCTGCACCAACCTAATGTTTTGTGTACACATACATGTACGAATATGTGCAGTTTAAAATTCAAGAACAGTGGTTTTAGTGACTCATGGCCGAATACTGAAACACTACTTATTCTGAGGGCGACCTATATTTAAGTGGCTGTTATAATTTAAGCGGTATATAGTACACATACATACATACATAAACTCACGCCTGTATTCCTCGAAGGGGTAGGCAGAGGTGCATTTCTGCACCCACATTTCGCCAGGTATGTATCAGTCCCACGTAATAGGGGGCGAGCCTATTGCCGTTTTTCGGGCACATTTCCAGACTCCGTGCTGTTACCGAGAATTTCCTAATGGAAAAACCCAATAACACTTTGCCCGAACCCAGGACCTCTAGATCGCGCGGCACATACTTGTACCGCGAGACCACGAGGCACGACCACGGTATATAGTATACTTTAAAAATGTCATGTAAAAGAACTTTTTGTGGTAATGTTGCCATTTATGGAAATTTAAGTGGTCATTAGTTAATCACAGTCTTAACCAATAAATGATGTTTCAGTTTACCGCTTAAATTATAACAATCACTTAAATATAAGTCGCCCTCAGATTAAGTAGCGTTGAGTCCGAAATTACTCTACTAAATATTCTATTCCTATATGAGTAAGGTATAATATAATATATAAAAAATAAAACACGTTGATGTGTATAATGAATGAACAGAACTACACCAAGTAACAACTCAGCATGACACAGATTGTAAAAAAACTCCAAGCCTGTGTATTAAAATAAAACTTTTTATTGGAGCAGTGTTCTCTAGTTAGTAATTAGAGCCAAACTGCTGAACTTTTTAAATAAACATAGCAGTTTCATTCATTTCATATTAGTTATATAAGCATAGCCTCGACGTTTAGGCGCGCGGTCGAGAATTTCGGCGGTCGCAGTTTCAAACCCCGGCACACAACTCTGACTTTTCGAAGTTATGTGTGTATTCATAATGAATTATCACTTGCTTTAACAGTGAAGTGTGTGTGTGTAAAAGTGAAAATATCGTGATAAAACCTGCACACCTAAAAGTTCTTAGGAATTTCTTAGGTGTGTAGTCAGCCAACCCGCACTAGGCCAGCGTGGTGGACTAAGGCCTAAACCCTCTCAGTTGTAGAGGAGATGATAGCAGTTTCAATGTGAGGTGTTCTCAGTTTGGAGAGAATCGCATAAAAGTTCGCATTTTTATGACAACATATGTGTTCGGTTGTATGCCTTACGATCGGTAACTAGTCTCCTGTCTCATTGTGTGTCTTCACGTTACTTTTTTAGAGAAAATCTATTCTACTCTTTTCATTCTGGAACTCTTCACCTTATTAGGGAGAATAATAAAAAAAAGTATGCTGCGGGGAAGAAATTCTAAAATGCTCGATCGTCTTTGTATATCTACAACAATTATCGTTGAAAATGTTTGAACGGCCCAGCTTGCTAGTAGTAAACCTGTTTCACAGATAATTTGTAGAAATGAAGTATTTATACACTCAGCCTATCGCCGTCCACTGCTGAACGTAGGCCTCCCCGAGAAAGCGCCAACCATCCCGGTCTTGAGCAGCCCTCATCCATCCGTTACCCGCCACCTTTCTCAAGTCGTCGGACCATCGTGCTGCAGGACGTCCTACACTACGTTTGCCTAAGCGCGGTCTCCACTCCAACACTTGTCTGCTCCACCGGCCGTCGGACCGTCGGCAGACATGGCCGGCCCACTTCCACTTTAGCGTGCTATTCTTGCGGGCAATATCAATGACTCTGGTTCTCTAGCGGATGACTTCATTACGAATACTATCCGCCAGAGAAACTCTAAGCATTTTCCGAATGCCATGAAGTATTTATTTAGCGTTATTGTCACGTCACGATATCGAAATTTGATGCTCATCTACAGTCATAATTTTGTTCAACTAGCTTTATTCATGCTAAAAATTGACATTTAGCAAAATTCTTTCAAATATTGTTTTATTTCTTGTTATATCTCGTCTGCCACAAACGTTATAAAGTTTCGAACAATAGAGTTTTAAGTACTCGTTAAAAAAGGTCAATATCAAATATCAATACAGCGACTGACATCAAGAAACATCATTCTACCCTTCACACCAAAACAACAAATTATAGTTTTAGATCATATTACCAGAATAGCTATTAAATATATAAACGTCAGCTGTTATAGAACCGAAAGATTGTGTCTAGACGAAAAAATAATACTTTCATGAGTGTTATCAAGATAACAAGATTGTCTTTTGAGTTTTATTGAAGCCACGATATGATCGTATGGTGAAAGTATACAGACCTCTACCTTTACTGGAAGAAAGAATTAGATCGTAAATTTCTTTGGTAACAATTGTATGCTGTTCTATATTTTCAGTAGAATTATATTTAGGTGCATTATGTAAATAGCACCTTGTAAATTCTAAGTAAAAGGTGTATGACTACAATAGAGTACCAGGATTGTCTTTGAGGCCCTGCAAAGTGTTAATCTGTTTTTCTATAAGCTTTCTCAGGAGCAGTATGGAATGGAGCAGCTTGGAAATACGTATGTGAAGAAGTGGTATAGATACGGAAAGAGCCACACTGTAGTTAATTCGCACCGTGGCACAAATGGGAAAATTAAATGAAAGTTGAAGCAAATCAATACAGTAGTGTTTCGATCGCCCAATTTGCTTATGATAAGATAGTCATTAGAACTTGGTGTACAGTTTATTACGCATACAGAATTTTGCCTCGTGGTCTCGCGGTACAAGTATGTGCCGTGCGATCTAGAGGTCCTGAGTTCGATTCCCGGGTCGGGCAAAGTGTTTTTGGGTTTTTCCATTAGGAAATTCTTGGTAACAGCACGGAGTCTGGAAATGTGCCCGAAAAACGGCAATAGGCTCGTCCCCTATTACGTGGGACTGATACATACTTGGCGAAATGTGGGTGCAGAAATGCACCTCTGCCTACCCCTTCGAGGAATACAGGCGTGAGTTTATGCATGCAGAATTATGTGTTCGGTTTAGCACCAGTTGTAGTAATCTATCCAAGAATGCGACGAACCAGCACAACTCAAACATTCAAACTACGAGTTTAATGAATTGAACTTATATATACTGTAATATAGAAGCATTTACATTGGAGTTTCAAACAAAAGCATGCATTGTTAAACTATATAAATAAAAAAACACGCCTCAAGTCAGTTGCGAACTATCACACCCATTATATCTGCAGCCAGATCGTCGAAACTCTTTTGTTTGTCACGAACTGACGATAGCGAAATGTGCTAAGAAAATATCAGCCAGAGATATCCGGTTCATTGTCTCTAACAATGACGGTTGTTTATGATTTTCTTTAGAAAATAATATCATGTTATTCGGCACGTTCGAGTTCGTTCACTTTTGGATTGTTTTAACGATTAAGATATGTTTTATGGCCCTTGTTTAGTTTGTTAAACATTTATTGCGAGAGATAAAACAATTTCGATCCGTAGATTAGATTAAGTGCTTAATGTTTGAATACAATTGAGATTTTGAATTTGAAGATTTTAAACTGCCTCCAATATATAACTGGAGTAAATAAAAATATTAAGGAGGTGCCTCAGGTGCCCGTTAAGTTGCGTACTAAAAAACTATGGTGGTCCATATCAAGTCGTAAACCTAAACACGATAGTCACGCCGTTAAACTATTACAACAAATAATTAGCAGGAAGAATATATAAAAAGGATATAGATTACACAGACACGACGTAGTCAGCGTATTGTCTTTGATAGACAAAATTCTCTTTCATTTGTCTTTGTGAATCTTGGAGATTGCTTCTTCAGATTTTATGCATTCCAGATCAAAATATAATCATTTGTCTAATGCAATTTGTAAAATTAACATCTTAATAACTACCAGACCTACCAGAAAATATAGTCAAAATAACAAAATTGAAACTTCAGCTTCATAGATTTTTATTGTTTATTTTCTACAAGACGTTAAGTAAGAAAGTGTTTAAGGCTCGAAGTTTTCCTTTAGTCAGAGCTTACAAATTTTTATTGTCAAAATCGTTTATTTTACATGATTGTTCAATTCGATTATATTTTCTAATTTGCAAAAAAAAAACGCATTTTAGCTACGGGTCTGTAAATTTCAATTGTTTATATCACTCTCTTACAATGCATCATTGTGCAATTGTAATGAATAGTGTGATTTCTTAGATGTAATCAATAATTTATAGTAATGATACTTCGTGATCAGATTCGGTAGCGTCAATTTACTACCTTATGACAATAATATTAAGTTCTAAACTTGTTAAAGACTTTTAAACTATCATGATTTTCAAGACACAAACCAAAATAGGACATCAAATTTAGCTTGTTCGCAAGTACTTATAAAATTACGTGCCATGCCAACTTTATACGTTTCCAGAAACAAACCAACTAAAACAGTCATTGGTCGAACGCTACACTCAGGACAGCTTTGCAGCCCGGCAAAGTAGCAGCTATTACCACAAACGTTGAAGTACAATCTGAAAGCGGTGTTCCTGCATCCGGTTTCGTAATACAACTCGTTTCTAGAATGGATATTGCCCGGCATCGATAGAAGCCGATTCCATTCGTGATATCGAATGTCGCTCGCCTTTGTGCTCGCTCCTTCCCATACGTTAATACTATTTAATACTGACTTACGAGACGGCTGAGTTTCAATTTATATCAGAGGCTTGTTTCCAAGTATTATTCGAAGCTTAGTTACGTTTTGTGAAATGATTTTTCTTGTTTTGAGGAATCTTGAAGATTTATATTATTTTTAAGCTACCAAGCCGGCTCTATAGATACATACCAAAAGCCCAGTTTGCCTTTCAAAATTCCGAATAATAATCTTTAAGCTTTAAATCTGTATTTAACAAAAGCAATTTGTTGAATAAAGACCCGAGAATAAACAATTATAAACTAGACATTACACCATTAATGTGTAACGCTTTTGGGATTCTATGGAAGTACCGCCACTGATACATACATACATAAACTCACGCCTGTATTCCCCGAAGAGGTAGGCAGAGGTGCATTTCTGCACCCACATTTCGCCAAGTATGTATCAGTCCCACGTAATAGGGGGCGAGCCTATTGCCGTTTTTCGGGCACATTTCCAGACTCCGTGCTGTTACCGAGAATTTCCTAATGGAAAAACCCAATAACACTTTGCCCGACCCGGGAATCGAACCCAGGACCTCTAGATCGCACGGCACATACTTGTACAGCGAGACCACGAGGCAGCTCTATACAATAAGAATTTTTATGGTTCCAGTTTGTCTTTATTGTAGTTAGGGTTTCTTAACAAAATATATTTTATATATTTTATTATTTTCGCGAAATTGTTTATTTACTAATTGATGGATATCTTTATTTGAGTATAAGCACGTCATGTCTGTCTTTATTGTCTTGTACCGTCTAAAACAAAATTATTTTTTATAAGTTTAAGCATCTATTAGTTATAAAGGTGTAGTTTAGTCGTATATAAAACACTAGTTTTTATTAGAACAAACGTACCTAAATTATGTCCCTCCCAACTGCATGGTATATCTATTTTTTTATTATTATAAAAATGTAAGAAATCATGCATTTTAAATAAGATATAACATAACTTCTTGCATTTACAAGAGAAACAAATGACGGTGTAGTGAAAAAAGCAATGTATTTTTACCAGGCACCGAAGGCCTGTGTTATTTGTGGATTCGGGTCCTTTAAACCTTAACTTATGTCACCAACGGTCCCTGAATAGGCCATGTATATTCAGTGTGTTAATTCAAAATGCACACATTAATATTTAAGCGCAACACGACCTCAACCCTTCAAACACATAAACAAACACGAGAACGCTTGTTCGCCAACATAAACTGAATATCTTATCTCAGAGATCACAGTAAAATTTAACTACACTACTGCAGAGATTGGTGTGTGTACGTGGCCGGGGCCTCGTGTACCCCTATCCCCTCATATCTTGGTGGCCAGCGCTTAACCCGTCGCTTTATGTTGTCTACCCATATATTTCTGTATTCACACAGCTCGCCGTATCTGTCGATAAATTGAAAGGATATTTTTTCCCATTCGGGTATTTTTTGGCATTTCGATTTGAATTATTTCGTTTACGGTTGGACCTTGGTGAGGGTTAATGACTTTTTTTGTTTATGGTTGTATTATAATATGCTATTACGATTTGATTCTTATACTGCCGTATGTGTACTTAGGACCCAATATTTATTTCAATCGGCGGAAGGTAACTGGCTGGAACTTTGTTATCCTATTTGATATTAATACAGGAGAAAATACGTTGGCGAATCTTTTTTTCCTTCCAGTAGTGGTATACTGCGTCGTACTAATTTTTTAATACAAGACTTTTAGAGGCTTAAGCCTCGTGGTGAAAGGGGCACCCGAGCCATATAAGTGAAGTTTTTATTTTTTCTAAATAAAAGACAACTGATAAGTAGCGACAACGATCGCGCCCAAATCGACACAAATGGGCTGGCCTAATATAAAAGATAGAACTGAATTTGATTGCAGCATATTTTTTATCATTAGGCAAAAAGGAGAATGCCCATAAGCAGTATCGCATGATTTTAAGTTGTGCCACAAGTTAGTAATATCGACAATTATTGTCTTTAATTTTAATGATTTTATTTCGTATTAGTTGACCCTACATTTGCCGGATTAAAAAAAACAAAAATAAATAGTATTTCTATTTATTTACCTAATACCTACATTTTCTGTTGTCGTTTTATTACGCTGTGTTGCCATGATATAAAAATATATCAAATCGACTTTTAATTTATTTGATCATTAACTATTAAGCAGAAATTACTATTATATTGTTTTAAGCTGTCACTAGATCTTGTTTGTGGGTTCGCTAGCGTGAAAAGTTAATAATAAGACTTATTCAAATAAAAGTAACTTACTCTTTAGCAATGCTCGGTGGTGGTTGCTATAGGTTTCCGTTTTTACTACCAAACCCAATAATTTTTAATATTGTGAAAATGATAATCATGAGAAATATCGATTATAATAATAATAAATCGACTTATGCACTTGGCAACATTGAAATTGGTTGGCGGGTGGGATAATGACATTATAATTATATTAATATTATATTTATACAAGAACGGCCGTTACGTTTGTTTTTCGCAAAAGTAAACATATTAATGTTATTCGTTTTCCAAGTATGGTTGTTAGTTATATAATAAGTAGTGATTTTGAGAAAGAGACTCCATATAGGTACCTAACTTACTTTATAATCGAGATAGACTCCTTGTACAATTTATTGTGAAAAGTGGTATTTAGTATTTTAGTGTGACAAGTGATTAGTGATTGTGAGACAGAACCTCCTTATATCACTGTATTATGGTAAAATCAGTTTGCCGGTGTGTTAAATCCCCTTCGGCTACGTTATGGACCTTCGCAGGCATTCAGAGAAATCAATGAAATCATGTACAATCGCTATCTATGTGGATTTCACCCTCGCCAGTAAGTGAATTCAAAACTGTATTCTTATTCAATATTAAGTAATTTAAAAATGTATTATCTACTATTAGTGTTTAAACTGTTGGAACTCTGACTTCTGTCTGGAGGTGGTGGCTACAACACACTCATTGTCAATGTAGCTACATTGTATATTATATTATATATAAACACAGATATTTGGTTTATGCTCCAATGAGGATTTTCAGGTTTTTATTTTCAATACTTATTGTTAGGCCAGGTTTTAACTATTGCTACTGTGATGTTTATAACTATTCTAATTGCCTGCTTTAATGTGCTGTTTAAGACACAGGGATCAATACAATCCCAAACACTTAAACTGCTACCTATTATTACCTTTAACTTGGGAATTTCAGACATAACAAGTAATACACAATTAACTGATTCACAGAGGTAGTATATTACTAGCCTTTGAATTTAAATACAGTCTTATTGTAAACATATATTTTCACAGATTTCACGGGATGGCATTCTCTGCATGGAGTGATATGCTGTTCTTCAAGTTGGCTCACTTCAAGCTTCTATATTAGGACATTGAAATGTATGTTTTGTATGTATGTCTCAAGAGCCTCATTCTTCATGTTAAATGAGAATTCCTGTTTTTAACTTTTATGAAATATTTCACATTACTAACAATTGTATCTATTTTTCAGATCTCACATCTAGAATGTGTGTGCAACGCTTGTTGGATGGCAGCTAGGAGAACACTACAGCGACAATTACAGTATGATGCTAATCATTTAGTTCATGCTGACGATGCTTCAATAATTAATAGAAGATGTGCCAGTTTTACATATGTCAATACAGCCTATACACTAAGGGCGATCTCTGGTTACTATTGTAGCTGCTTAGTGGGCAAACACAATGGGCCGTTGTGCCCACATAATGACTATTGCTTGGTACTTGAGTTGGGGATGGCATAATAATATTACTACACCAGTACCATTCCTAGACAATATTTCAGAAGAGAACATGGAATAATAATGATAATAAAACTTTACTTTGACTGCCTACTTATGTGGTTTTATTATACTTTGACCCTATAGTTACCATGGAACCCTGCAAATTATGCAAGTACTATTTAGTTTTATTGATAGGGTATGTTAATTACAACACTGTGCACAAGTTTTCATTGTGGCACAAAAATATTTGTGCCGATACTAAGTTCTATAGTCAGTTGGGCATTGCCCTTTAACTAGGTAAATAAAACACCCCATAAAAATAACCCTACTCATTCGACCTACTATTGCAGTTAAAAAATATATCATATTTTGAATAAAATATATTCTAATTTTAGAGTAATATTATTCTTCAAAGGTAAGATAAAACAATACCTCTAAATCCCGTATAAAGCATGGCGCTAGTGAAAGCATAGAAGGAAGCAAAGTGCTAACCACATAGCTCGTAAGAAGGCTTGTTAAATTTTTCCTTAACATTTCCATACAAGCAGCTAATGCTCTGCTAACAAAAAGAAGCGGAGAATGGCAGCTTTGAATGAGTGTCTTACTGTCTTCAACAGCGTGCATAGAGTGCTTCGTTGGCTCTGACACGTGGAACGAATGAAAGAGCGAATGAAAAAGTCAACTATTCAAACATTAAAAACTGCATGCTTCTAGAAATTCTCATTCATCCGTCCATTGTAAACTGTCCGGCTTTAACTGTTTGACGGTGAAGCGAAGGCAGCATTCTGATGGAATTTTAAATTCAGTGACGATGATAGATATTGCCAACGCTTGATTTTTTTCTAAATAGATGTAATTTTTACATAAAATGCCACGTAGGTATTGGAATGTTTTACGTACGTAGAGAGACTACATTTCCAGTTAACTTTTTCAATGTGTAAAAGCCAATGTGTATTCCAATTTAAATAATTGGAATATTTGTGGTACAACAGAATTACTTAAATACTATTAAGTATAATAGGTATTTTACCAAAGGTATAACTTGTAATCTCTCACCCTTGTTGGGCATACATGAGTTTTCTACATTCACTATTCTTCAGCTGGGTTCAAAGCTCCATGAAAATGCAGTGACCTTACTGATAAAAGTCAGTAACATATTTTTTGGTTTTATAGTTTTTTTTTTAGCTCTTGCACGACCCGTAAATCAAACCCAACATCCCTTTATCGTATCAACTCATGACACGTGACCTACGACTTATAAGACTAAAAAAACTGTCAAAGATAAGAGAATTCACATTTGCTCAAAGCTCTGATGTCGACAACTTTAATCTAAACACGCCGTGGAAGGAAGGTGACATCCACGCCCGGATGTATCAAGAGATTAATGATCCCAGCCGAGTGAGAGAGATTTGTAAGATTAGGAAATGGCACGTATTTATCAATGTTTCTTCTTGCACCATCACTTTGTCAGTGAGATGGGGTGATGTTGTTTGTCTGATGTTATTAACGCGAAAGGTCAGATGTAGGACAGTGAAAGTGAAGTTAAGAATTATTAGAGAGGTATTGGCCAGTCTCGACATAGGATGACTAGCGGTATTCTGGTAACAAAATAAAGTGTTCGCAAATATTATTAAGTAGCTTGTAACCATATTCAAGGACATCCTGTATGGTTTTCTGAAACAAAATTCATTAAAGTCGTTTCAATGATAAAAAAGAGAGAGCATAACATTGAAACTCGCGTTTGAAACTATAATTACATAGATAAAATTTGTAGTACAATTTTTATTTAAACATATGTTGTTTTTTAGTAAGAGGCAAATATATAATAATTTTTTGAGAGTCCTCAAAGAAATAATAGGTAAACGATATATAACAACATTGTGAGGAAAGCAATGCACAGCTTATGATACCTGCAAATGAAATTTCTGAGTATATTAATTCCACCAAATTGCACTACACACGAGCGTGGTTTACTAAGATCCAATCTACCAATATCTTGGCAATGGGATGAATTGAAGCTAATGATAAATTAAACAATATTTTTAATACCATGGATTGAACCATGAATCTTAATAATATAAAAACTAGAAGTCAGTAATGAAACAAAGCAAAACATCGCTTCTAACATGAACTAGCGTCAACCACAAATTTCAGAGACGGCCAAATATGAACTCATAAAGGCACACAATGCCCTTGTACAGTCCTTTCCCTAATGTACCGAGGCAGCGCATATCTTTAGCCATCAGGCCGTTATTACGTAGGCTCATAACATTCCTGGTCTCGTTCCGGGATACGATATAATTTTGCTACCCGAATTTAAATACCGCTTTTTGGCATCGGGGAACGTATAAGAGGCCAAATTAAAAGTCAAATTAGGAATGGAGGATACTATAGAACATTAATGAGGGTAGGAACTATTTAGGAATATTTGTATGTTTTAGAAGGTTTCGCAAATTAATATTACTTGGTTGAAGGCTGAATATTTGGGTAAAACTGTTAGGTCATAATTATAATTATAACTATTTTTGTGTTGCTATTTGGAATCAGGATATAGCAGCTTAAATATTAATTTCAATTTTCCCAACTCCATTCCGGAATAAAAGGTGGTAGTTATTAGATTTTAAAAGGATTAAAACGTTTGATTTTTTATGTCGAGACTTTTTAGAGTTCCTATATTGTATACCAATGTTTATTTTATCAGAAATCCACTAAGCTTTTACTTCATTTCTGTTCTCAATCTCCCTTATTTTTCTGGCAGTAAAGCATCAAGTCTTTGACTTCTTTGGGTGTTTATTGACGGCAGTGACCTGACTTTCTCACTTTTTATGCATTTTTGAATGCACATCTTAAAATCTGGCCGCATTTATAGTATTATAAATTCTGAAAATATTGTTATCAATATGTTTCATCGTTCTTATCATATCATATTTACTTAAACAGGAGATTTTTGCTCGTATTTGTTATTTTCTTTTAATTGACTTAGTTCAAAAAGTGAATTTAAAATATTTATGATAAAGTCTCGTTGTTTACTCACAGAAACCAGTATTTTTAAATAAAAACACTCCAATCGGTATGGCTACTTCTAAACTTTTATGAAGCTGATGTGTTAAAATTAGCAGTTTATTTAGAAAAATACGTCACAGCGAGTATTAATTAAAAATGTACAGAACAGTTGATGTTCAAACCGTATGAAATGCCTTTGAAAAACTCGTACATTAATAATAGTGAAACTGGTTATATGAATATTAAAATGCATGTAGAACGCGTGCTTAAACGTGATGAAACAAAATAAAAACATAATATGAGAGATCGCAGCGTTAATTTTATTACTTATATTGCTGATGTTCTATTAATAGCAGTCTAGTAAAAGCTAGATGACTAGAAGTTACTTCGATTATAGCTCACTAGTCGACACAATTATTACTTGGTGATATTGAATACTTTCAGAGGGTACCACAATTTGAAATTTTACTTATCATGGGGCTCCTGTATCCTACCAATACTTTTCTTGTGCATGTAATTTTAATAGTAGATTTCAATAGTCCGTAGTTATTGAGAGATTTAGAAGATATTTACCAAATTTTCTAAAGAAAACAGGTCAGAACAAAATATAATAACATTTGTGATAAATTGCTTATTTTATAACTAATATTGGCGATATTCTAGCGAGAATACTAATTATTATCAGCAACCTTAAAATATTTGCGCAATTCCAAGAATTTGATTATTAAGTAGGACACTAAGGGCTCTATGACACAATAATAAATAATAACTAAAATAATTTATTACGAATAACTTTTGAACAGTTGAGGTAGAAACGTATATACCTACTGCTCTAACAGGCGGCGGCAGAAATATAAGGCTTTATTAGCCAGACACTTTTCTGACGTACTTTGTAACAACATTAATTCATCAAATTAGTGTCACTTTGTTTTGCGTAATTTTAGGTTTGCCTCATTTTTAAGATAAATAATTACCAGAATCATGATCGAAGTTACTTTCTATTGAGCGTTCTGTAACTTCGGTCATGACTCTGATTATGGAAGTATATTTAGTTAATGTTTTATTGATTTCTTTCGGCTGCGACCGCTTAAATAATGAAGCCCCGCAGTAATTAGATTGAACGAAATTTTAGAACCTCATACTTTTATAATTTATGCTTCAAGTACAATAATATCATTGTTTTCATTTTAACTTCCACTAACTGAATATTGTTAGCTTTTTGTCAAATCGATTCAGCAATAATATCAATCTACAATAATGACTAATAAATAATAAATAGTAGGTCCTAGAATATTTAGACGTAGTCCATGAAGCTACTGATATTGTGTGCCCGCTAATCATTGTCAAACCGATTATCGTTCTTGAGCTTCAACCAACATCTTAAGAAGCTCTTAATCAACTATTGTACCGATGCTCAGGTTCTGAAAAATATATGATTGCACAGACACGTGTTTTGAAAATGTTCCGAGAAAACTGTTCATCACCATCTTCATGTACAACACATTTATATAGTTATCTATCACAACTATGACTGCCTCGTGGTCTCGCGGTACTAGTATGTGCCGTGGGATCTAGAGGTCCTGGGTTCGATTCCCGGGTCGGGCAAAGTGTTATTGGGTTTTTCCATTAGGAAATTTTCAGTAACAGCACGGAGTCTGGAAATGTGTCCGAAAAACGGCAATAGGCTCGCCCCCTATTACGTGGGACTGATACATACCTGCCGAAATGTGGGTGTAGAAATGCACCTCTGCCTACCCCTTCGGGGTATACAGGCGTGAGTTTATGTATGTATGTATGTATGTACTATCACAACTATGGAATAGAAGGAATTCCAAATAAATGAAACAAGTTTTTTTTTCTTAATAAAAAACTTATAATAGTAGTTAGAAACATTTGTAGGTTTAGATAAATTAGTTAATTGAATATTGAACGGGATTGGTTAAAATTTGGTTGAAATTTATTATGTGTGTACATTGAACAATTTGATACTGAATAAACTCTTGAAGACCTTAATTTGATAACATTTGTCAACAATACTATAAAACTCAATTACATACATACATGAACTCACGCCTGTATTCCCCGAAGGGGTAGGCAGAGGTGCATTTCTGCACCCACATTTCGCCAAGTATGTATCAGTCCCACGTAATAGGGGGCGAGCCTATTGCCGTTTTTCGGGCACATTTCCAGACTCCGTGCTGTTACCGAGAATTTCCTAATGGAAAAACCCAATAACACTTTTCCCGACCCGGGAATTGAACCCAGGACCTCTAGATCGCACGGCACATACTTGTACCGCGAGGCCACGAGGCAGTCAATTATTATCTAGAATTTAATAAATATTCATGACACTGAAACTGTCGTGAAATAAACAAGCAGAAACCAACAAGCGACGTCACGCATGAACATTAACCCTTCCGAAATTAACCCGCCACGCAACAATAATGATATACGAAGAGATTCTAAAACAGACCCGAAACCATATTAAATCACACAGTATTATGCAAGAAAACATACAGGAGTATGAAGTTTCGCAGGAGAAGGGACCACAGCTCGTAAGGCCGACCTAAATTAACCGGAGATATTATGTTTAACAAGGTCTTCGTGCGGGTCAAGACGTTTGGTGTTATCAACTGTGCATATGGGCGTCGGAATATCTTTAAGACTTACCTGTAAGGAAGGGTATTTTACTGCTGATTTGTTACTTTCGTATCATGCCCTTGGAATGTTCCAGGTTTGGACGTCATTTTTGAAGTCAAATAAATATATTCATCAGTTGTAAGTTACTTTCAATAACATTTGGAAAGTCGTTGGAAATATGTTTTATAAAAATTCCGAACGTATTGCAAGCCGTATTTCTGTTTCTAATGAAATTATTTATACAGAGTCTTAAGACATACATACATAAACTCACGCCTGTATTCCCCGAAGGGGTAGGCACAGGTGCATTTCTGCACCCACATTTCGCCAAGTATGTATCAGTCCCACGTAATAGGGGGCGAGCCTATTGCCGTTTTTCGAGCACATTTTTAGACTCCGTACTGTTACCGAGAATTTCCTAATGGAAAATCCCAATAACACTTTGCCCGACCCGGGAATCGAACCCAGGACCTCTAGATCGCACGGCACATACTTGTACCGCAAGACCACGAGGCAGTCTTAAGACAGTAGGTATCTACTGTATCCACTATCTATAGAAATCTTAAGCCAGGTCTAAGTGTACCGCCCGTGGCGGCGCCTGCTGTTTTATTTAATTTGTCCTACATACACAGTGCAATAAATTTAAAAAGGATTTCTACTGGTACATTGTTTTCTATTTGTGTTAACACTTAACCGGGTCATAGCGGGGTCGATCGCATATTAAATAAATGCGATAATGTTTCCATGCCCTGAATAGTAGATATTTTTGACATGTGTACAGTTGTACACGCATTCTGTGGAAAATCCAATTACGATTTTCTATTCTGTATAAGTCTTATATGTCCAAATGTCGAGCACGAGTCTCCTCTACTATTGATGATGTTTGATTTACCACCACGCTGGCCTAGATTGCGAACTATTGAACTTAAATAAGAATCTCAGTTGACATGTTTCCTTAAGACGATTTCGTTTTTAAAATGAGGGAAAAACATAAAATACATCAAACATGAAAAGTCAGGGATGTACCTAGCTTTAAACCAGGGCTTAGTATCATCAAGACTGTGTTTCGACAGACCGTGCGTCTACGAAAACAGAAGAGTTTAAATTACAATTTTTATTTTTATGTTATATAAGCGCGAGAATACAATACGTTTTTCCGATAACTTCTCGCATAAAATTCATCACAAAGCCTACCAAACGACAGTGTCTCCCATCGGATGATACAGAGTGATCAATGCGACACGCAATGTGAGATCGCATCGTTAACTCAACTACCCGAGCTCCGATTAATGGGCCATCGCTCATGGCAAATCATACCGTAGTGCCTCCCAGTACAGACGGCGACAGGACTGCACATGTAGCTCGTAAATCGCAGGACATACCCTCACTAAGATTACGGTACATTTACGTAGTTTACTGATTGTTCCTTTATTGAGCCTCGTATTTCCTGTGGCTTAAGGTCATCGTGATTTTGGGAGATCTCGTATCCAATTGTGGGACTAAATGTTATCGGATTTTTTAATTTACGTCAGTGCTCAACATCTATCAAGTAGGACTTAAAACAAAGCTTACGTAATTTGGATGCATAAATACATCTCCGCTTACCCCTTCGGTGATCATAGCGTGAGTGTGTGTGTGCGTGCGTGCGTACGTGCGTGCGTGCGTACGTGTGTGCGTGCATGCGTGTGTGTGTTATTACAAACCAACACCCGCAAACTACAGTACCTACAGTGGTTCATGAAGTGAATATTTTCAATCAGGTGAATTTGCTCGTATCTACAAAAGAAAAAGGCTAAAAACATGGAGTACGAACGACACTAATGTAACAAATGAAAAAAAAATGCAAAGCAACCACTCCATTGTCCACATTCGAATGAAGTTTTTTGTAATGTCCACTCCATTGTGCAATAAAAAACGTAGCGTTTTATTCACTCCCATGTGAATTCGCGCTTACAAAGTTGGCAGTGTTCATTTGTAGAAATCGCGCTGAATACATTTTTAGTTAATCATAACGGAACAAAGTATTTCTTGTATCAGTTTCACCAAAAATTGTGATTTTTTATTCGCCAACCCGCACTAGGCCAGCGTGGTGGACTAAGGCCTAAACCCTCTAAGTTTTAGAGGACGCCCGTGCCCAACTATCACAAATTTGAGATGAAAATTTAAAAGAACAATGGGAAACAGGGCTCACAACATTATGGTAGATCTTCAGGTTTTTAGCCCCGTAAGCCCTGATCGTAAATAATGCTCAAAGCCTTTAGACCAGGAATAGGAAACAGCAGTACTGTCGTTAACGAGATATAAAATCTCCCTAAGTATATTATATAACTCACGTTAGTGCGTTGCTTTCTGGGAACACCGATCATAGGGATCATAGGTATTGTAATGTCACTTTTTTGATCACCACTGTCTTAATCAAAAAGAACAAACATGCACAATAAAAACTTGATATAATTGAATACTTTGCCCCTTTCGGAAATCGAGACCGGGTCCTCTCGGTCGCACGCTATACATACATACATGTGTATAGATAGCGTGAAGACGGGACATATGTATGCCGCGACCAATGAAGCAGTAGATTTTAAAGCAAATAATTTCAAATTACCATAATAAAAAGCATTTAAGGATAGAATTTCGACACGAAAAGGTGTTTAAGATAACATCTTAATGGAGTAATAAAGCGTAAATTACTAATATCACCAGCGTAAACTCTAAATAGCCTTCTTGTATGGCCAGTAAAGTCATAGCTAAATTGAACCTAACACACGTCTCATAAAAATATATGAAAACTTAATAACAAAAACATTACCTATTGTCTACGTATCTTTATTAAAGTTTTTCACACCATCCTATTGTGCAAACGGGTCGGTTTTTTACCTCAATATGAATTAGCACTTACATTTTTATTAATGTACCTTTTGTTCGGTGATAAAATAGTTCTTTGTCTTTGATGTGACAAAACGTAAAGAAAGACGAATGTGTGACTTACGACGTAATGTTTTTGAGTAAAATTACGTTCGAATATGTTTTCTTGACGGATCTCGATGTCTCATTGTTAGGGTTAGAAATAAATAAGGATTTGTATCCACAAACAACCTATCCTATCCAGAAATAGGAAAGTTATACGTGAATTATAGGTTGTATTTGCTGTTACGATGATTTTAACTAGTTCAAATATAGAATCTATGTATAAACTCATCTCTGTATTCTATCTCATTCTATACATACATACATAAACTCACGCCTGTATTCCCTGAAGGGGTAGGCAGAGGTGCATTTCTGCACCCACATTTCGCCAGGTATGTATCAGTCCCACGTAACAGGGGGCGAGCCTATTGCCGTTTTTTGGGCACATTTCCAGACTCCGTGCTGCTACTGAGAATTTCCTAATGGAAAAATCCAATAACACTTTGCCCGACCCGGGAATCGAACCCAGGACCTCTAGATCGCACGGCACATACTTGTATCGCGAGACCACGAGGCAGTCTAATTCTATAGTAATGGTATATAAGAAATGATAATTTAATAGAATGTCACTGAATTGTTTGTTCTGCTACATTAGCTAGCGCGTGCAATCAAGTTGTCCTTTTGGATATTTTATTTATGAAATTCTCATTAATAGCTCGGAGTATGGAAATGAAAAAAAGTGATGGCCTCGAGGTTTTGGTGCGCGGTCGAGAATTTCGGCGGTCGCAGGTTCAAACCTCAGGCACACACCTCTGACTTTTCGAAGTTATGTGTGTATTCACAATGAATTATCACTTGCTTTAACGGTGAAGGAAAACATCGTGATAAAACCTGCACACCTAAAAGTTCTTAGGAATTTCTTAGGTGTGTAGTCCGCCAACCCGCACTAGGCCAGCGTGGTGGACTAAGGCCTAAACCCTCTCAGTTGTAGAGGAGGCCCGTGCCCAGCAGTGGGACGTATATGGGCTGATGATGATGATGATGATGGAAATTGACAAGGTTAACGGCAATAAGCTCATATCTCATTATTTTAGACTCTACAACTAGATAAATGTGGGTACAGATTTGCAACGGGAGTGCTACACCGGGTAAGTTTTTTTTTTTTTTTTTAATAGTTTAAATGGAATAGGCGTTTGTCTTCCATCTCACCTGATGGAAAGTGTAGATGAAGACGAGGTTGGTACACGCCCATCCAAAAGAAACCTGTTCACTCTACTCTTAAAGGCTCCAGAGTTCAACTTATCTGGAAAAATAGACCCAGGCAGGTCGTTCCTAATCTTGGCGACTCTCACCAAAAATGATCTGTCAAACCGAAAAGTCGTGGGATAGTATTGTATGACGTTACAGCCATAATACTTTTTTAACTGTTTTTGTATTTCTAAGCCTTTTCACCTCATTTCGTTTGATATAACTATACATTATCATTTTTTCTTTTATGTACCTATATCTAAACTATGCTTACTGTCTTTATATATGTAGTTTCTGATGAAAAATTGTTTTACAAAGTATTTTGTCTGGTTAGGCAGTCGGTTTTACACTTCTTTATAACTGGGTCCTCCATATAATATTATTAAAACGATTTATTCATTATTTAACTTTTACCTCAATACTTCTAGCAATGTTTTTGACAACTATGGAGCATAAATGTTAAAGAATAAATATAAGGAAAACTTCAACAAACCAAATCCAATTTACATGCAAAAATACTCTCAGGATATTTCTACAGGATACATACGTCAGCTGATAATTGAGGTCCATTTAACCTCAACGTTACCAATAATTGTACGCACATTCTCAAAGCAATCGTACCTTCGACCTTTCACCCAAATCGATCTATCAGCTAAAGGTCTTCGGTCCATTCACGACGCAAAGCGTTGAGTTGAGTGGGCCCAAACGTCGGTCACAGGACCATGTTGTTACACGAATTCGCTCTTAGTATAATAACCGCTTCATTACACCAGGGTCCGTGGGACCAATCGAATTACATTATCTCTTTGATGCCCGGAAAGGAATTAAAGGATATTAAATATGTGCACAGCGTCTATCGCTTTGAGAATGAAATGTTTTTTAATGCCTAAGTTTGTTCTTCCTTGAAGGTTAAGGAAATTCCATCAGGAAAACAATAGGATATTTAGAATTGTTACTTTTATTTCGGGTGCATCGCAAAGTTTAATGTTAAAAATAATAAAGGAAACAAAGACGCAAAACTTAATTTACAATACCCATTAATTACATTTTCAAATTGAATTCAATGTTAAATAAATTCTGAAAAATTATATATATTTTTGACGGTTTTTTTAACGGTGAAGGAAAACATCGTGATGAAACCTGCACACCTAAAAAAGTTCTTAGGAAATTCTTAGGTGTGTAGTCCGCCAACCCGCACTAGGCCAGCGTGGTGGAATAAGGCCTAAACCCTCTCAATGGTAGAGGAGGCCCGTGCCCAGTAGTGAGACGTATATGGGCTGATGATGATGATATATATTTTTATGAGAAATAAATTTTCAATCTAGAAAAGCACGTCTTGTCGCAAGCATTTACCAGTAAAGCAATGTTTTAAAAATACACACATCCATTAAGTGTTTCAGAAAATTGAAAACGAAGACTTACGTTCCCTTAATATTTGATATTGCATTAAACGTGTTGCCCCTACGCGATACGAGTAAGCGATCCCTCGATACCATTGTTCGCAGAATTTAAAACCGCACTGAACGAAAGTACTGTTTCAAGTTCTATCCATATTTCAAGTATTTCGCTCGGAACCGCTATTGAAATCGACACGAACGCGACTCTCCAACAATGGATCTTTGACAGTTTTTATTGTCCCCAAAACTTGCCTAAAATAAGTTACGCGGTAATGTAGCCAAAGCGACTTTATGGGTGAACTTTTAAGGTTTCTTAAGCCGTTTGGGGGTTTGCTTATTCTCTTGTTTTGACAGGAAAATAAACAAAGTGTAAATGTCTGTTTAGTTTATAAAAGCATTATTGAGTTTATCGCCATCTAGCGGAAAATTGTTAGACTATGTTGTGAATTGATCAAAATTTAAAAGTTTTTACTTCTCATGATATATGCTATATTATTATTATAGATTTGGATCGGGCATTGTTACTGGGTTTTTCTATTAGGAAATTCTGAGTCGAGAGAACAGACCTTAGTATTTTCCTTAAACTGACGCTCTAAAAATGAGATAAAATTAATAAAGAAATAACAATAGTCCTCTAAGCCAAGCTATGTTTGTCCCTCACATAAAAAAAATTACTCAGACGACCCGATAAAGGTCAGGCCTTATTGCCACTATCAATAATAAAATTAATTCAAAAACAATCGATAAGCAATTTAGCCTTTATATTATACCCCGAAATATAATGGATTCAACCGTCTCTATGACCTACGACGTCTGTATAAAAAATTGTTTAACTCTGCTCCCAGACCGTACTTTGTTTTTTCTGGCCATTAATGTTTGTGATTAATGGTGTGTTTATATTGGTATCAATTAATCATCTCTCGTAACAAGAGTTTTTCAAGATGTTTGAAGGTCAGGGGCATCTTTAAGACTTGTTATTGACCATGAATTTTAAAACGATTTTTTCGCATTTGAATCTCGGAATTGGTCGATTCTTTTGTTTTTTTTTTACATACATACATACCCTCACGCCTGTATTCCCCGAAGGGGTAGGCAGAGGTGCATTTCTGTACCCACATTTCGACAGGTATGTATCAGTCCCACGTAATAAGGGGCGAGCCTATTGCCGTTTTTCGGGCACAATTCCAAACTCCGTGCTTCTACTAAGAATTTCCTAATGGAAAACCCCATAACACTTTGCCCGACCCGGGGATCGAACCCAGGACCTTACATACCTGTACTGCGAGACCACGAGGCAGTCCAGACCAATTTTTTTTTCATTGTGAAATACCAATCAGCCGCCCGGAAACTAAAAATACGTTTGTGTGGTGTGTTGTTGTAAGGGTGAGCTATCGTGTATCCGATTACAAACAGACTAGAATAATTATGTCGATCGCATTGTACTCACCATTAGATAGGGTGACGATAGCTGCCCTGTCAGTATAGTGATATTAATACTCGTTTTATTATATCATCATGTTGAATCATAGGATAGAGATCTTGGCAAAAAATATAAAAGGCACACTGGTATAGGTACCTTTAGTTATGAGCTTACATTTTAAATTATAAATCTGGGCACGAGTCTCCTCTGCATCTGAGAGGGTTTAGGCCTTAGTCCACCACGCTAGCCTAGTGCGGGTTGGCGGACTACACACCTAAAAAAATTCTAAGAACTTTTAGGTGAGCAGGCTTCCTTACGATGGTGTCACCGTTAAAGTAAGTGATAATTCATTGTGAATTCCCACATAACTTAGATAAGTCAGAGTTGTGTGCCTAGGGCTTGAACCCGCGACCGACAAGATTGTCGCCTGTGCGCCTAAACCTCTAGGCCATCACTACATCACTCGAGGCTTCACGTGTGCTTCACTTTATTAAATATGTACAAAATACTTTGTTGTTGCGGTTTCATTTTTCGATGTTAAAACATATTATATTTGATAAATATGTGCATGTTTAAACTTTTTCATAATCAGCCCATATACGTCCCACTGCTGGGCACGGGCCTCCTCTACCATTGATTTAACTTTTTAAATCCGTAGAAAAACATTAGACCGAATCAAAGATAATTAAACTCCAACATAAAATTCCCTCCATCAAAAGTTTTATTGAATTTTTTACAGCTCTAACGTTCATCATTAGCATATTCTCTCTTCTATCCAAGAGGCACTTTAGCGTTAAATTTTATTGCCATGAATTAAATTTTACCGTCTGATTTCACAGCAAATACAGATTATACGTATTGAATAGCGTTAGATCAGATTTTAGAATCGGATTTTAATATATACCTATCCTTTTTTTTTATAAGTACATTGATTTACGTCTATAATATATCTGTAGAATGAATGGAGTCGTATTTTTATCCCCACATTTCGACAGGTATGTTTAAAATTGCTATGTAAAAGTCGGTGCGCCTATTATTGTTCTTCGGAAACATTTTTGCGTTCCACAGAGTACTTTAAACTAATCCACGTTTAAATCCTGCCTGAAAAACTATGGAAAGCTTCAATGTTTGGTATTCTGCGATCTTTCTCTCGCTCTGAATAATTCATCCAACTAAATTCTAGGTATACTCTAGGATTCATTGTTATCAAAACACACACAACACCGCTCTCAGGCGTTATCAAACTGCAATTTTTCATGTCGAATATTAATGCTGTATGCATTATAAGTACATATGTATAAAGTGATAAATTCGACGAAACTTCGATAAATTCACGAAGAACTCTGCCAGCATAATTGCATTCTATAGCATATCATATACTATCACTAAAACTGAAAGCGATAAGGCCTTAGCCTATCACGACGACCTAATAAGTGTTAGCGGTCATATACGCCCCAATAATAGGCAGGAGTCCTTTCTCCAACTTATAGTTGTTATGTCCTAGTCTACCTCGACGACCTTATGAGTAGTGGCGGACTACATATGAGTAATTTCCAAAACAAAATTACGGTGCAGTTTTCTTCGCGACAATTTCCTTCATCGTGACTTAATTAAGAATACACAAATAAGTTCGAAAAGTCAAAGGTTTTGAATCGACGACGGCTGGGATATTATTACGATCGCGCCTAAGCCTCGAGGCCATCACGACTTATAATTGAATTGTTAATGAAAAATTTCCTCCCCATTTTTAAGCCATACACTCAATGGGAACGTAATGTTTCTAAACTTAATCCCCGTATTGTGTCTGTTTGTTTGTTTCTCATTGTGTAACTTCGTACCGTCTTGTTTGAACAATGGCAAATAAGACGCCTCAGAGGTTCGGATTATGCTGAAAATTATTTCGCTTTTGTGAAATTCCGCCGTCACGGCTCTACCAGGGGTTTTATGAAAAAATAATATTTTAATTGTGTTTTTACGGACGGTTACGGCTCGTACTTTAGAATCTGTTGTGGCTGCAAATCCACGGCGGATTTTATTATACAGAATTTTAAAATTTTGTTACGTAGCACCGAAATTCAATCCTGCTCGTGCTTCTTTATCATCTCGGGTTTGTTGTCTGTGTTAGCCTAACTCAGGATGTTAATCTCTACAACCTTTATGTATTTTGAAGGATGACTCTCATTTACGTTAAAGTAGTGATGGCCTCGAGGTTTGGGCGTGCGGTCGAGAATTTCGACGGTCGCAGTTTCAAACCCCAGGCACAAACCACTGACTTTTCGAAGTTATATGTGTATTCACAATAATTTATCACTTACTTAAACGGTGAAGGAAAACATCACACCCGAAGTAAACCTGCACACCTGAAAGTTCTTAGAAATTTCTTAGGTGGTATGGTAATAGTGGGTCAGCGTGGTGGACTACGGCCTAAACCCTCTCAATTGCAGAGGAGCCTCTGCCCAGCAGTGGGACGTATATGGCCTGATGATGAAGTAGGTTTAACGAGGTTGTTTCGGTTATCATTTAAGTGAACTTATTGATACTAAAACCTTATTATTTATTTAATACTTAACCAGGGAACTTCCTGAAGTTTTCATCGCACCCCCACCATTTTATAAATGGTTTAAAACCAAAGAATGATAATTAAAGTAGTAAAGTTTACGTAACAATAAGATGGACGAAAGAGCTAGTAAAAGTCACAATACTTTACTCGGTGCAGGTCCTTCTAGAAGTTTTTGGAGGAGGCTTATAAGCCATAATACATATCCAACAGGTCGTCTTGTACCTCAACCCTCAGTAATGAGGAAACGACTAGGAAGAAGAAGAATAATTATATCTATACAGGTGTATTCAGACCGTGATCGGAAACTAAACGAAACGGGTAATAGCTACAGTGATTACAGACCCATTGGTGTTAAAAAAAAATCCAACACAAAATAAAACTTTTGACGTTTTTCTAACAACCATAGGTATAAAATGTATATAGTATATACCTACCTTAGTTTCCGATCACGGTCTGAATACACCTGTATATCGGAAACCATCTTAAAATAAAAAAATAACAATATGTATTATAAAAACAAAAATGATGTCAGTGAGCCAAGGGATATTCGACGTGTGGATTGAAGAAAAATGTTTTTCATTACTTCCAAGTCTTGCCCCGAGGACATTACTTATTATTTTATGAAAAGACAGAGATGTTTTTATTTATTCCAATGTTTACAAAGGCCATGTTTGTAAGGGATTCTTGCGATGCCCATACAGATTAGCTTTCGTTTTTATCGTAATCTTTGATCTTAGTATCCCTGGAAGGTCACGTCTAGGGTTTTGTTGACTTTTAGCGATTATATTTACTTTACTCAAAAAATATATTATAAGTTAAGAATAACAATCGGTAAAAGAGTATGAAAATATAGATAATTTAAGAATATTTGTAGGCGTTTTTGAGGCTTCAAAATAGATACAGTAACACAATGGTTAATAGAACCATGGTTAATTAGGTTGAGCTATTGTATGTCTAGACAGTTGGTGCCGTTGTTTCATTCTATGCTAAGAGCCACAGGTTTTCGCATTTTGTTAAATCAGTTATATTCCCCTTTTTTAAATTGAGCAGTTTCAAAAAGGCTTCGATGCAGATAATATTTGGTACTTTTACATACATACATAAAGTCGTGATGGCCTTGAGGTTTGGGCATGCGGCCGAGAATCTCGACGGTCGCGGGTTCAAACCCCAGGCACACACCTCTGACTTTTCGAAGTTATGTGTGTATTCACAATGAATTATCACGTACTTTAACGGTGAAGGAAAACATCGTGATGAAACCTGCACACCTAAGAGTTCTTAGGAATTTCTTAGGTGTGTAGTCCGCCAACCCGCACTAGGCCAGCGTGGTGGACTAAGGCATAAACCCTCTCAGTTGTAGAGGAGGCCCCTGCTCAGCAGTGGGACGTATATGGGCTGATGATGATGATGATGACATACATACATAAACTCACGCCTGTATTCCCCGACGGGGTAGGCAGAGGTGCATTTCTGCACCCACATTTCGCCAAGTATGTATCAGTCCCACGTAATAGCCTATTGCCGTTTTTCGGGTACATTTCCAGACTCCGTGCTGTTACCGAGAATTTCCTAATGGAAAAACCCAATAACACTTTGCCCGACCCGGGAATCGAACCCAGGACCTCTAGATCGCACGGCACTTCCTTTACCGCGAGACCACGAGGCAGTCTAATATTTGGTACTCAACATGGCAAAATGTTTTGTAGTCCAACACCTAACATACAAGTTTGCTATTATAACTATATGTCTGACGTAACAGCTCTCTATATAGCTTTTAGGTATTTGCACGACAGAGGCGGTCAATTAACTGAATAGATCAGAATAATATCATATATCTATACACCATCTATCTATATTAGCTGCGATACGGCTCCTTTATAACAGAATTATGTCTCAGTAGATGATTCACGTTTCTTTAAGATGTTTTACCTCGCGGTTTTATTGCATTATAATTCATTTTCATCATCAGCCAAAATACGTCCCACTGCTGGGCACGGGCCTCCTCTACAACTGAGAGGGTTTTGGCCTTAGTCCACCACGCTGGCCTAGTGCGGGGTGGCGGACTACACGCCTAACAAATTCCTAAGAACTTTTAGGTGTGCAGGTTTTATCACGATGTTTTCCTTCACCGTTAAAGCAAGTGATAATTCATTGTGAATACACACATAACTTCGAAAAGTCAGAGGTGTGTGCCTGGGGTTTGAACCTGCGACCGCCGAAATTCTCGACCGATAATTCATTTTATTAGAGGTGATTTAAACTAGCGAACGCCTGTATTCTAACTTTATATAGCTCTTGCGCCTAATCCTCATGACATCGCCACTCCATCCATCTTTACAAGCTACAACATTCAAGGCTTATATTGAAAGAACAACAAGGCGCCGGCTTACATAATTTGCGCGTGACGCAATACTTACGGAGGTAATATGTCGTGATGACACACGACGAATGGGCGGGACGGGTAATGACGCTGAGCTCGCATTTCTCATTGGATCCGTTTTTGGACCCGAATTTAGTATGAAAGTTATTCTATTTTGAAATAGAAGTATCTTTACTCGTATTTGAAGCAGTGATGGCCTCGAGGTTTAGGCGCGCGGTCGAGAATTTCGGCGGTCGCAGGTTCAAACCCCAGGCACACACCTCTGACTTTTCGAAGTTTTGTGTGTATTCACAATGAATTATCACTTGACTTGCTTTAACGGTGAAGGAAAACATCGTGATAAAACCTGCACACCTAAAAGTTCTTAGGAATTTCTTAGGTGTGTAGTCCGCCAACCCGCACTAGGCCAGCGTGGTGGACTAAGGCCTAAACCCTCTCAGTTGTAGAGGAGGCCCGTGCCCAGCAGTGGGACGTATTGGGCTGATGATGACGATATGATGATTTGACGAGCACGCTGTCTTTATTACTAAGAGCTGACTCAAAACTCATAATTATCATTGCGCATTGTTATTTATCTCCAAACTACCTTTTCTATAAGCTTGTAGCCTCTTCTTCCACCTTGTGTTCCTCTACTGCGGAATACCTTTTCCTTCAAGCTTAAGTTCAAGTATATAAATCCTACTGCTGAGACCTTCTCTACCACTAGCAAGGCTTTGCATTAGTCCACAACGCTTGCCTAGTGGGGGTCAGCGGACTACCTAATCCAAAAAAATCTTTGCCGAAAATTTAGGGGTGCAGGTTTCCTAACGACCTTGAAACATGAAACTCAACTCCTATAATTCAGAGTATTGTGTCTGATATTTGAATTCACAACCGCCAATATTTATAGACCGCACGCGTTATCCTAAAGCCCATCACGTTTAGAGCTAACGTTTATTACTAATGGAATTTTAAGCCGTATAAAACAATGATTCTCGTATAAAACATTTTATGACGCAGCTATTCAATTCGTATGCGAAGAAATCTGAGCGAACATCAGAGATACTTTCACAGCGGGTTTATTAACACGCAAACTGACACGTTATGATTATAATAAAAGCATCCGTAAAGGCTTAAGAGAGGCATGAAATCCTTTGTCCGCAGTGACGTGACCCAGTACTGTAAGAGAGGGGGAGTTGTTTATATATTGCATGTTTTTCCGAAGATTACTTTCGTATGCACGTTTTTATATTATTTATATGCTGTGCAACAGTAGACAACATTTTTTAAATACTAGGCACGGTATAGACGTTTGGCAATATTCTCTCCAAATGGATACTGAAGATACGATCTGCGATGTTACACGCCTACCTGATAGGTACTTATTAAGGCCTTGAATAAGCTTGATTATAATTTTTCGGGAACAAGTCAACTGGTGATTCAATCCATTACTTGGCAGTATGTAGGTTTAGTCACGCGGTCGAGAATCTCGACGGACGCGGGTTAAAACCCCAGGCACACACCTCTGAATTTTCGAAGGCACATATATGTGTGTATTCACAAATAATTATCACGTACTTTAGCAGTGAAGGAAAACATCGTGATCGAAACCTGCACACCTAAAAGTTCTTAGGATTGTTTAGGTGTTTAGTCTGCCAACTCGCTCTAGGCCAGCGTGGTGGACTAAGGCCTAAACCCTCTCAGTTGTAGCGGAGGCCCGGGCCCAGCAGTGGGACGTATATGGGCTGTTGGTGATCATGGTATTCTACATGGAAAGACGGACCCACCGTTATTATGATTAAAATTATCTGAAAATGCATTATAGGCTTTTGCGCTTCATTAAAAGGCCTCATGATAAATGCATTTTATTAATTTTAAATTTAAATCAGTGCTACAAAGAGAATGTCATTTACGAGTATATCATGTGTGTATTAAATGGATCGTTAATCTTATACAAATAAGTAGAGCGGCAATTGTTTTGGCAAAATATTCGATTGATTTTATCTCGTTTTCTCGCGGCATAAGTGTGTGCCGTGGCGTACGTTCCGTGCCGATATAGAGGTCCCAGGGTCGATTCCCGGGTCGGGCTATGCGTTATTGGGGTTTTTCTGAGTGCCCGAAAAACGACAATAGGCTCGCTCCCTGTTATGTAGGACTGATACATACCCGGCGAAATGTGAGTAAAAAAATGCAGGAAATTCAGGCGTGAGGTTATGTATGTATTTATGTACGTAAGTATGTTGTATGTGTATATTATTGATAAAGTTATAAGTCGTAAACTTCATATTATATTACCGGTTCATATTCACTCAATTTGACTCATCAATCGATAAACATTTTTAGATATCTTGTAATGTCCAACAATATATTGAGATCATGCAAATGATGACAACTATAACGGTGAATAAAAACATCGTGAGGAAACCTGCACACCCATAAATAGCATCCCTTAACAATGGAACGTATATGGGCTTATGATGATGATAATCATCATCATCATCGTCATCATCATTATCAACTTACCCATATACGTCCCACTGCTGAGCACGGGCCTCCTTTATAACTGGGTGGGTGATGATGATAATAATGATTTCTTATTCATCATTTACTATACTAAATGTATTCTATACACATCACATAAATCAGTGGATTGTACAAGTATTTATCTTTGTTCCCATTTAAGTTCAAGTACAAAAATAACATCTATAAAAGAAAAAGCAAGCTAAACGCGACAAAACAAACTGTAGGTACAGTTGTTGGTCCGCAGTAATAAGCGCGAAACACACGGCACATACTTTACATTAACAGTCTGGGTCTAGTCCATCACTGGCAGACTGCGGTTTGGACGAATTTAGGCCAGGAATGGTCTATTTGTGCTTAATTATATTTTACAGACACCTTTATACCTGCGTTGTGAGGAGTTCTTGCTTTTCATTGTTAGTTAAATCAGCTTAAGATTACGCAATGTGATAATCTTGTATGTTGTTAAACATTGATGCTTTATACAACTGATGAAAAATAAGAAAGTATTTTATTGTACCTAATTCATCTATTAAAACTGTGTATATTTCACACTTATACGGTTCAATAAACCATATAATCATAAATGCCTGCCTGTGAATCCAATATATCTAATGATTGAGTATTATGAATAATCTAAAAGCTGCTTAAAAGGCGCAAGACATTTGAGTGGGATACCCTACCTACATTATTTGGTCGTAGCTTGTGGCACTCAATAATCTCTACTCACCCCTGTGGGATTCAGGCGTGAATTTGTATGTATTTATGCATATAATTATTCTGAGCTTTTGGTGTAGTATCATCATCAGTTGTAATACGTCAACTGCTGGACATGGGCCTCCCCAAAGACTTTCAAGTGCTCTGTTGGTAGCGGCCTGCATCCAGGGGCTTCCCGCGATTTTCGTTAAATCGTCGGTCCACCTAGAGGATCACTAGAGGGTCGACGTCCAACACTGTTCTTGCCGGTACGCTTATACTCGTATATACGCTTGGTGTAGTCTACATATGCCTAGTTGAATTCAATAAATTAATACCCAAAAACTTTAATAAACATTTTTTTATTAATAACCAGAATAAAGTAGATATTGCAATACCCCATACGCGTACTAGTAGAGCCATAAACCCCAACACTCTGACCTGACTTTTACGGCATGTATTGACGTATTTTCATCGACCATAAAAATCGCGACAGCACATAAAAAAAATTACCGTGATATTTGATATATTTTTCGTCGGCTCGACCGCAAACGACGCTTGCTGCCATTACGATCATTTCACTCCGAACTCGACTAATGTTTGCCCGCATTTCAGTAGGGGTTAAATGAAAAATACCATCCCTTTAACACCAGAGATGGCTTATGAAAACAAAAACCCTTTTCAACAAACTTTGATACCTAACCAGAGTGCGGTTGGTGTTTTTATCAACGACGGTTACGGCACTTGACTTTTGTTCCTTCTCTTCCCCGACGCCACTATTATTTACGAGGTTGAGCAAAATATTCTGCTGTTTTCATCTACGAGTGATATTTTAACTTTTTAAAATATAGGGTTTTATGGAGGTGTGAAATGTCCCTAAGGAGTTTACGTTGTTTAAGATAATACTACAAAATGTATACAGTGGAAAAATATTATTCGTTTGCGACAGGAGGTGTGTTGTAGTATATTTAATAGTTGTTGGTGTTCACAGTGTTGTTATTTGGGAGTACATAATTTGTCGTGAACTTTGTGTTTAATATTACAAAAAAATCTAATAAGAAAGTTACACAATCAAAAAATGAAGTAAAATTTTACTATTAATACAAACTTAGGTCGTAAATACTCACACAGCTTACACGAAAAATCTACAATACAAAGATATCTAGCTCGAATATCGAATCCTTCAAAACCACGTCCTACTGACATTGCAAAGGAAATCCTATTTGGTGCTCGTATAAACTGATTGTCAGGTATATGTAGAGCCACTTGGAGCCTCAAAACCGTATTTCGTTCGCCAAAAAGACGAATAAGTTATTCTGCTGACTATAGCCGCACGCCCGATTGACCGAACACAATCGGATAAGGGGAATTTCTCTCCCTAGTCACGTATATGCTAAACTTAACACTTGACGAATTTGCCGATATACGGCATGTTCCAACGGGAAATGCGTCAAAAAATCCGAACAAAGCGTGTTTATGTTGCATGACAGATGTATCGACGATGGAAAAGTAAGGGGCTGTTAGGAGAATTTATTCTTGTCTTGTTGACTTCACGCTGAGTGACAGTAGTTAACGGTTCGACTGAGGAAAAGTGAAAAATAATATTAATTTTAGTTGTATTGGCGTTTGAAGGAAAGTCGTTTAAAAGTAATAATAATTATAATAAATACATCCAACAGTCACATACATAGTTCTGATCCCACACTAAGATAAGAGTCTTGTGTCGCGGGTATCAGAAACTACGAGACACGTTACGATCTCACAAACACCCAGACCCGAAACAAAATATTTGTGGATCACACAAATATCTGCCTCTGTGTGGGAATCGAATCCACGGCCTCTGGAATGGAACGAATCACGAGCTGTCAATGAGTTGATAGATAATAGAGGTGAATAAAAGAATATTAAATCGTATTGAAATTTCGACAATAACTAACTGAAGCTAGGCATTTAAACTGTTGTTTTTACATCCTATAAAATTAAATGGCTGAAATAGTTGGGTAAGAAAAAAGGAGTCTAAGGAGTACTTCCCGGCAATCTAATTTTTCGAACGTTACGTGACTTCGAAACTGTTTCTTAGCATCCGCTTTCTGAGACAGTAATTTACAGCGTACTTCCAGTCGAATAATCGCGTTTACACTCTAGTCTAAGTGATTTTAGGAGATTTATTTTAAACTGCCTCGTGATCTCACGGCAACATTAAGTGACATGCGATCTAGGAGTCCCTGGTTTAGTTCAGGTCGGGCAAGTTCTATGCTGGTTTTGCAGTTTTCCATTAGGAAATTTTCAATAGCAGCATGTATAGATACAGTCAATTTCCGTTTTTGAGACACCAACGTTATGACTAGTTTTATAAAACTCCAGTACAAAAACTCTCCACGAGACAGACTGTGCCTAGTGTGGAGACTTTTTGCAAACTAATAAGTATGTGTCAAATGGTTTCAACGTTAATAAATATTTTTTTTATTACACATTTCCTGGCTCCATGCTGCTACTGAGAATTTCCTGGTGGAAAACTCACTTTCCACCCCGCGAGACTTTTAGTTAACACGGCACTTAAGCCGCGGGATTAACGAAACAGTAACATGTCTCATTACGAAATTGTATTAAAAAGTAAATGCCCATGCACAGTACCATTAACTACCGCATAATGACCGCATATGTTAGGCTACGCGGCCATTGTGGTCACCGTAAAGTTTTCCCATAGTTTCACCAACCTCCCGCCAAAGTAATGGCTCACTTTTACCTTTAGGTTGGCAGGTTATTTGTTCGGACAATAGCCTATAGCAGAAGTTTGTTAAAGTTGTAATAATTCCAATAATAAACAACAATATATGACTCGATGTAGGGTGACTTTCATATTTCGTGAACTTCAGGAATCCAATTTTAACCAACGATATTACTTGTACTTGATTATCTAATTATTAAATAAATGAGCTCTTGTTTGATAGCTTATCTTAGCTGATAATAAAAAAGTAAGGTATGACTTATGATTAGTGCGATGCGGTCTTAATAAAGTATCGTTCAATTATTTAGTTCGACAAAAAAAATATTCATACATCATGCCATTGTTGGATGATATCCTAACATCTCAATATAATACCAGTCCAGCCTCAGTTTATCAATCACTATCATAATATAAGGTAGAATCGTATTCTTGAAACAAAAATGTTCAGATTCACAACATTGATCAAATAAGCCCTGGTATTTTAAGAAAACAAATGTAACATACAAAAAATACACCGAAAGAACTCAAATCATATTACAATAAATAATCAGGGCCGCAAAACACAATTCTTTTTATTAAATATAAGTTTCAGCGCAACAATAAACCTTTGCGGGACGTGTAGGGAGTAAAAATGCCGCCAGCTCGCGACACATGGCGCCCACCGAACCACGTATAACCGATACCTTAGTAGGAATACGGGTTGCTGAAAGGCAGGAATTTGGCTGTTTCTTGCAATGCCTAGGTAGCTTGAAAGTTTCATAAAGTAGGCTACGTAAATATGAAAAACGATTCTACAAAAAGACGCTTAGAAGGATAAGCTTGTGTACATTCACACTCACGCATATGTTCGTAAAGGTGTAGACAGATGCATATGTACCCACATTGCGTTTTTTTTTATTTAAGAACATTTACGTGTGCAGGTTTCATCACGATGTTTTCCTTCACTATTAAAGAAGGTGATTCATTGCGAATACACACATAACTTCGAAAAGTCAGAGGTGTGTGCCTGCGGTTTGAACCCACGACCGCCGAGATTCTCGACCGCGCGCCGAAACCTCGAAGCCATCAATCACTACTAAACACTATAACACTACTAAGTGCCATCAGGCTCCAGTTTATCCACACGCCTGTGAAAATACTACCCATCACGCGGCAGTAAAACGCCGGCAACTTCCGTCGCTGAATACCTAACAGCCGCGTAGAGTTCGAGTATGTACAGAAGTAAGAAAGCACTCGGAGGAATTATTAATGTGCTCAGTTCGGTGGGTGTAACAAAAAGATATATTTAAGTTAGAACATCCGCCCCTTGGGTCGCATTACACTTTCGTCGCATTTCTTCACTGCTCGGCTATCCTCTGGTGGATTTTAACGTTTAACAAAACGACTTGAGCATTAAGTGAGTCTCGAAATTGGCTGTTCCCATTTTTTGTGCTACATTCAGAATTTATCGTGAGAATTGTTAGTCTTTTACCTTCTTTAATTAGCGGACTATGAAAGTGTTATTTTAGAAGTATGTATTGGTAACTTCGTGCGTATTTCGAGGCTAATATTATAATTTAACAATTGAAGTGTATTTAGGATTTCATTGTGTATAGATTACTTGCTGTGGGGCCCGTTTCTGCCCGGGCGCAATATTGAATTAATGCTCATTACCGGTGAACACTATATTTTCCCGGGATAAAACGCAACTCAATTACTCTCCTAAGGTCTTATCGATCTCCATACCAAAACCATTCAAATCGGTCCAGCTGTTTAAGCGTGAATGTGTATCAGACAGACGATGTTACTTTCATAATCATCATCACCATCAACGGCTGATGGTGGGGGCTGATTTGGGACGTATGCGTCCCACTGCTAGGCACGGGCCTCCTCTATAACTGAGCGGGTTTAGGCCTTAGTCTCTCACTAGCCTAGTGCGGGTTGGCGGTCTACATACCAAAGAAATTCCTAAGAACTTTTTTGCGTAATATTGTTTGGATTTGTTGTCAAAATAACTTCAATTCGGCCTTAATACTATCAGCCGGTTTCTTGCAGTTTTCCGCTAAATGGAACTGACATATAACTTATAAATATCATTTTATCGATAAAGATACAATTGAGATATTGAAACCATGGTTATTCTCTTATTCCTATACATGTAACACGATAAATAAATGAGTAACAAATTAAACAAAAATATTCAAACATTTCTTTATCGTATAGAATTTTTAAAAGTAAATTTTGTTATCTGGTTTAAGTTATCATCATCATCTACAGCCCTTTCTTTCATCCCACTGCTGGGCATAGGCCTCTCTTCTGGCATGCCATTCGTCTCTATCCTGGGCCAGTCGCATCCAAGATCTGCCAGCCACGTTAACCAAATCGTCCACCCATCTAGCTGCTGGTCGGCCAACACTACGCTTGCCCTCCCTCGGCCACCAAGTTAAGATTAAGTTATCAAGTTCATAAAAAAAAAAGAGATTTAGAAAATTGCTAGAGCACATTTTCGTGTTTACCTCTTTCTTCAACATATAAACTCACGCCTGTATTCCCCGAAGGGGTAGGCAGAGGTGCATTTCTGCACCCACATTTCGCCAGGTATGTATCAGTCCCGCGTAATAGGGGGCGAGCCTATTGCCGCTTTTCGGGCACACTTCCAGACTCCGGGCTGTTACTGAGAATTTCCTAATGGAAAAACCCAATAACACTTTGCCCGACCCGGGAATCGAACCCAGGACCTCTAGATCGCTCGGCACATACTTGTACCGCGAGACCACGAGGCAGTCTCTCTTTTCTCTCTTTCTTCAACTTTACAACAAAGAGCTCAAGATACTTCAGATGTTGCAAGTACCTAGAATAATAGCGAATTCTTTTAGCGCACGGAAGTGTAAGAAACGCACCTTTTCTAGCTCTTAGGGGAAAAGAACAGGACTAAACGCACTGGAGAGCATGATTGCCGTCAACGGAAGCGAAATTTCTACAAGACGCCGCGTGTACCTTGATCATATTACGTTTTAGTTCTATTCCAATGCTTTAGAACATTTTTATGTGTGACAAAAAATATTTCAGATTATATGATAAAATTGCTTATAATTATTTATAACACTATTGTGTTTAGTGAATAATTATCCTTTTTTTTTTACCGCGACATCGAGGCAAAAAAATATTTTGTCAAATATTGATGGCAAACATTCCTTACACATAGATTCCACCTTCGGTAATTTTACGAAACGGAACGCAACAGTATTTATTTTGTCAATTGAGATATATTTACCTAAAACATTACTTTTATCTGCCATAATACAATGAGAACTATTTTTATTTCATAATCACGCCTGCTAGACCCCACCACAAAACTCTCAACTGTTTATTTCATTTAACATTGTATATAATGACATTACTCAAACAATAATCTCTCAATCCGGCCTCCAAAGACCTCGGTTGACATCAAAACAACCGCCCCAAACAAAAGAGGCAACGCGATTAAAATTTCAAAACAGCGCCATCTATTATTCCGACACGGAAACATAGCTTTAACGAATAAACAAACAATGAAAAGGTCCTATCACTCCATAGAGTGCGCCGGTTGGCCAAATAATAAATAATTCAAGCCGACGAGTCATAACCGCGCGCCTTAGCGGCTCCTTGTATCGGGAAATTTCGCGTAGTCGGGAATTCGTAGTTATTGGGAACACGATAGCGGGATGAAATTACACCATTATTATTTGTTGAAGTTCGACGTCTGTTGCGGAGTGCTGGCACGTCTTGTTATAAGGGAATTTCTCTTCTATAATAGTAATGGTGCTGATAGTGGTTTGCGCGTATGCACAAAAGTATTTGCGTTGAGAATGACTTTTCATCTAACTCTTTTGCTTTTTATATCTACTGTAGCCTAAAATCAGCTTTAGGCAGTCGCTCTAATTATTTCATAAATTAGCCACAAGAAGCAGGGAGACGAAGATTTAAAATTTTCTATTTTAGTTATGCCGAATAAATATTGAAATCAATGTAACAAAAAAATAGTTTTGAAGAATATTTCTGCATTACGCACACGCATGTTAATAAATGATGCTCTTAATTTGACAATAACTTACTAGTTTAATAACGCATTAGTCTACAATTTTGAAATTCACGTCCTAAGCCAAGAACGCTAGGCTTAGCTAACTGTATTTAGGGCTATTGACGTCACAGCGACATAACACGGAAATTATGGTAATAGAACATTACCATATTTGCCAACATAAATTACGAAAGCGCACGCTTGTGACAGAAAATGTGTGTACTACATAATGACACAATAATATACATATATCATCATCATCAGCCCATAACAACTGAGAGTGTTTAGGCCTTAGTCCACCACGCCGGCCTAGTGCGGGTTGGCGGACTACAGTTCTAAGAAATACCTAAGAACTTTTAAAGTAAGTGATAATTCATTGTGAATACACGCATAACTTTGAGAAGTCAGAGGTGTGTGCCTGGGGTTTGAACCCACGACTGCCGAGATTCACGAGAAGATAAACCTCGAGGGCTCGAGGCCATCACTACTTAATAAAGGTCTCCTAGCCCAAGTATGGAAATACTTAAAAGGAGGCCCTAACACTGTAATAATTGTTGTTAAAACTTGGTAATGAATAAAGATTATTTATTATTATTAATATACATACATACATATGTACATATGTATGGAGTTATTGTAAGCTGTTAGTTCTGCGGTTTAAGTGCGCCGAGCGATCGAGATGTCGCGTGTCGGATCGCGTTTTTGGTATTTTGAATTAGGAAATACTCAGTAGCAACTAAGAATCTGGAATTGTGTTCCAAAAACGGCAATAGGCTCGATCTCAATTAGGTGACTTAAGAACAGATATAGCGAAATGTGCGTGTAAAAATATAGGTACTTCTGTCTACCAACGCAGGGCTTGCGTGCGTACGTGCTTGTTTGAATGTATTTTAGAATGTCTGTGTGTTCATATTCATGTATTTAAATTATTGTAATTATTATTCACAGATACCCATTTTTTTTCATTATACCACTTGATTTATTCTCTTTGACACCTTAACACTGACACTACTTAAAAACAGCTTAAAACAGTCGACAAAACTATGCCAGTTTGTTAATGCCGCATTCACATTACCTAATAAGCGCGACGCTCGCAAGAACTACATGTCTGTTATGACATACATACATAAACTCACGCCTGTATTCCCCGAAGGGGTAGGCAGAGGTGCATTTCTGCACCCACATTTCGCCAGGTATGTATCAGTCCCACGTAATAGGGGGCGAGCCTATTGCCGTTTTTCGGGCACATTCCCAGACTCTGTGCTGTTACTGAGAATTTTCTAATGGAAAAACCCAATAACACTTTGCCCGACCCGGGAATCGAACCCAGGACCTCAAGATCGCACGGCACATACTTGTACCGCGAGACCACGAGGCAGTCATGTCTGTTATGATGTTATCAATATAATGAAGCCGTAGTAATAAACAAAGATATGTCCACGTGTATATCCAAATAATTACTTCCCATATCGTCCGGTGGAATAAATAAAACATTACATCATAATAAGCGTGTACATTTTTGAGATTCTTTTGTGCGCAACCCTTTTTCCCCTAATTAAATTCTGTGTACCTGACATTCGCTTTTGTTTTTACACTGGGACCCTTTTTCGAGACCGGAGACCATGCGTAAAGTTCGAGAATTATCGAGGTCCTGTGTCGTATACTACGTGAGTAATTGTATGGAAAGCTAACCATTTACTGAAAGTTTGAGATGTGGTTCTTGGCGGCGAATAGGCATTGACGCTGAGAATTTGGCTTTCCACGTCTCACTGCGGCTTCGGTTTCGAATTGGCGGATACGGTACGGTCTACAAATATTTTTTTCGATCTAAGTGTTGAAATGAAAAAGGACGTCTTTTTTCTTTGTCTTGGCAGACTTTAGCGTGACTAATGTTTGTAAAAAGTTTGCACAAACTTAACACTTATGCTTATGTTCTAGGAATGGTTGGGAGATGTGTTTATGTACTCTCACGTTTCACCAGCTACATATATTTTAAGCTTCAATTCATAGTTTAATTATTACTGTTTGACACATTTTGAGACTCCGTGACGCTACTGAAAACACTGTACCTCCGCACATGCCGTACCGCACATGCCGTAACCGCAACAAGAAAAAAACAATAATAAACATTCCGATGATTCCCTTTGTTCGCTATATCTTGTAGTTTATTGCGATGGGCATGCGCTTAAGAATAGACCCGCCCTATACATTTCTGCTGATCGTAAAATTCGATTATAGGATAAAGTCGTAAAGTTAGGGGCTGTTCGATTGAATGATATCGGTGACGTCATCCGTGTGACCGAAATAACTGCGGACACTATGTCCTTATCGATTATCAGTTTTGTTCACTTAGCCCGTACTTAAACACATAAGTGGAGAATACCAGAAAAGGAAGCGTTTTAGAGGTTCTAAATAACATAATTCAATACACTCTGCAAGTATCTTACAAAGTTTTTACTGACTGACTGTGTTGTGTGTGAACTGTATCTTCTTGTGCCGTGACTATTGTTATATATACTGTGACTTTTGCTGTATATGTACTGTGCTGTGAATAAACGCTTAAACTGCTTACGCTTATTACTGTGCTCACGCCTGCACCTATTACTATCCGGCACATCATCCACACGCAACATCAGGCGCTGTCGCCACGTGCCCGTATCCGAGCACCCCGACGCCGCCTATATAACCAGCTACATACATTAGCTATACATCATAGCTAAACTTCACTCAAAGATACAACTGATGAACTGAACTGGAAGGCTGCCTCGTGGCTACGTAGCACCAGTATGTGCTGTGCGATCTATAAGTCTCGGGTTCGATACCTGGGTCGGGCAAAGTGAAATCGGTCTATGGTCGGTGTATTGAGTGGACGTGCTTTCGGTTAAAATTTTAAATTCAATTAGTTAAACTGTGTTTATATACTTTCCAAACTCGTGAATTTTGCAAAATTACGTTGTGAATGTACTCACTTTTGTGTTGCTGAATGTAATCCTGCTCTGCACCACTGCCAGCCAGCGTTTAACTTCACCAGAACAACACCTCACTTTAAGACAGTTAATATGACTTCACTAGAGGACATCCAATCTAGTTCTATCAAAGTTCCGGATGGAAGCCGCGTAAAAAATAACAACAATAGACGAACTTAATTCCTTATTGGCAAAGTATTCCAAGACATCAAGTTTATCTTCATCGGCAGTAATAAGCCACGGGTCCACGGAAACATCGCGCTCGAATATAAAACCGCGTAAGCCATGACGATCGCTCAGCGCTTACTTAATACTTTTATTTCATATAATTATTATTGTTCGTCTTTTTTAAATAATACCCTCTAACTGTTTGTTTTTTGTCTTGTCACTTTCAATTTATTTAATTTTTATTGTTCGTCTATATTTTTAATACGCATGTCGTTGTTTTTTTTTTCTATATTGTCACTTTCCTTTTGACATTTGGGTATAGACGAAATCGCGTTCCATGCCACAATATTGTTTATGTTTTGATTTTAAACTTTTTTTTTGTTATTGTACTGTTATTTATGGTTTTGTTTGTTTGTTGTTTTTCTCGATTAATATCAGCTGGCGGGTGGTGCAGAGTATGTTTGTTCAGATAAATACTATATATTAAGTAATTTCTGCGCCCTTAATTTTTTTTACTTATTTTTTATTATTATTTAATACCTGTTATTTTATTATAATATATTTGTGTAATATTATTATGTATAACTATTTTCATCCTTCCTTTTCTTTCCAAGGTGCTAGAAGCTTGTGCGCACAGGCAATTTTCAATGTTTGTACACTCAAACAAATTATTGAGTACACTACAGTCTGGATTTAGACCTTGTCACACACTCCTTAAAGTGACTGTCGATATTAGGGCAGGCAAGGAGGATACCAGAGTCACAGTATTGGTTCTGGTAGACTTTTCTAATGCCTTTAATACCGTCAATCACGTCATCCTTCTATCCGTACTCTCCCATCTTAAGATGTCGTCTGAAGCTTTGGACTGGTTCTCATCTTCGTTCGTCGCACAATCTTCTTCTTCGTTGTCTTCCCCATACTTCCGATTTTGTTCACTCTTCTTTCTCTATTCAATCCATCCTCCTTTGGAATGCGCTCTCGCTCGAAATAAGGACGTCCACTACACGCTATGCGTTCAAAATGAGAGTCCGAGATTTATTTTTCAATAAACTGGCAGAGTCATCTTGTTGAGGTTAAGTGTATTTATGTTTAATATATTTATGTATTTATATATATTTATATGTATATGTATTTATTATATAATATGTATAATTATGTATATTTTTTTAATGGGTACATATGTATGTATGTTTATATCTTTTTCATATATTCTTTTGTTATTCATTTTTACACCAACCATGCTGCATCTCTCCATCACCCTAAGGTAGACTGTTAGAGAATGCCGCAGGCATTATGTCCGCCTATATACAGTTCTGTGTATAAAGTTTAAATAAATAAATAAATATTGGGTTTATTAGAAAAAAAATCTCAGTATCGGAACCTGAAAAACGGCAATAGGCTAAAAACTTATTCAATCAAAACTATCGTAGGTACTAGAATTACGTTTGCAATTAGACATGCCGTTTCCGTATCAAGTTTAACATTTCTAGAGTGAATTTCATTCAATACACGAGTTCACAGCGAAACGCGAACATGCCATTGAACATACGGCGGAGTTGAGAAATGAGCATTCTATATTTACTGTATGAAACAGCCGGAGGGCCGGTCACATCTGTTACAGAATCAATAACTGTTCATATAAAAGACTTCTTGAATAGTGACCACGGGCTCTATTGAAGAGGGGAACTTATTTATGATATTGGAAAAGGTCTTTGTGTATTCGCCATTTCAAAGAATTTGAGGTAAAATGTCAATGTAAGAATAACACAGGAGATAGAATTCTGTTGTATTTTTTGGTGAACTTATGACAATTCAAAGTCAATAAAAAAACTGATTATGGCTCTACCACCGCCAGCCCTGAAAGACGGGGGCAGGAAGAGTATGTTGGAGTCACCAGCCTTCCAACCCGGCGCGTGGCGACGTCACGCCAGCGCAGATGCTAATGCTGGGCTGGGTCCCTATCAAAATCCCTATGCCATCATACCCACCAAAACCCCCCAGTGGCCATCTCCGCGCCACGACCACGGCGTGTGGGCGAGAGGCGCTTACAGTTATTCCGCAGCCGCCTGGTATGCCTCCGAGAGGAAATTGTCTCGGTCGTCTGAGAGTTTTAGAGGATTTCTTGATTGGAAAAGAGCAACACTAGAGTTTCTTGCCCGTTTTTCTGCAGGGATGACTGCCTTCCGAACAGTAATTTTGTAATGTAATCTAAGTGATGTATTTGACATATTATAGATTTAATAAATATTATTTAATTTCATTTCATTAGACTAGCATGGTAGACTTAAACCTTACCTTAGTTACAGAACTGACCCGTGGCCAGGAATAAGACTTATAGAAGCTTCTAAATATATTTGTAAAAAAGGCATAAATAAATCTATTTTTATCTTAAAAAAAATTAAATTAATATCTCAAGCAAATTAAACTTTAGGAACAAGCTGGTATAAAATTATCCAGCTTCATATGATGTAGTTGATGAAGTCATGTTTCTGAATTCGAGGCAAGTTCAGTCGTAAGCAAAGATATCAACTCGACTATACAAGTTTCAACATTTCAAAGTTTTTAATGGCACGCATGAATGCGCTTTTATAAACTAAAACACTCAAAGGACTTCAATGAGCTAAATTAAACGTATTTTGTGGCACAATAGCCCTCGTGGCGCAGTCGAGAGGGAGGTCGCGGGTTCGATCACCATGTCAAGACAGCCGATTAAATGGTCCACGACCACTTGAATCTAGGTTATACGTACATAACCTCACGCCCATATTCCCCGAAAGGGTAGGCAGACACATTTCGCTAGGTAGGTATCAGTCCCACGTGATAGGGGGCGGCTTATCGTCGTTTTTCGGGCACAATTCTAGACTCCGTGCTGCTACTGAGAATTATCCAATGGAAAAACCCAATAACACATTACCGACCCGGACATCGAACTCTGGACCTATACATCACATGGCACATACTTATGTCGCGAGACCACGAGGCATTTTTTTTAAACTCATTCATCAATTTGTTGAAGAACCATACGTGCTGATTTTTGGCTTCGTTGTTTTCCATTACCACGTTAACTGCTATCCCAGTTTAAATAGGGAGTTTGTGACTTTGCTATACCATCAAGCTATGAAAATACACAACCTGCCGAAAATTCCTTTTTATAAATTAAGGTTTGTAAATAAATATGGAAATACCTCTATACATAAAGTCTATTAGAATAGCACCGTATTAATAAAGTGTTGTGTTTATTATAATCAGAATATAAATGTCGTATAATCCTTTCCCCCCATTTCGCCGCACTCAGAATCACCCAGCGAATAGCAAATAAATTCTTTCGCACATAAAATGAAACATTACAACAATAAACAGACTAATAATGTACAAAACAGTCCATAAACTCGACCCGGAGTGGGCGCATTTATAATTATTAACCGTTATTAATCTGACCCGAGGCTTCACAACTTGGGTGTTTAATCAAAGCGAAGATGGCGGCAGTCGTAAATTTGGGCGCGGGATGGCGACGAATCAGTTACAAGGCGTTGTGGTGCACACTAGCCGAATTTATAGTCATATAACGAGGACACAGGCGGTTTGCTGTGTCACGAAAGCGTTGCTTCAAGACGATTTATATTGTGTCCATGGATTAGCTGAAATGAGAATTGGGATGATGATATCCGTTGGAAAAAAAAAAGCCATAAAAGGGCAATAACATAATCATTATAAATATCATACTTTTTGTAGATGGCATTTTAATATATATAAATGTTTGGGGATTTACACGTAAAAAGAGTATACAGGGTGTATTCAGACCGTGATCGGGAACTAAGGCAGGTAATAGCTACGATGATTACCTACAAATTTTTGACGTTTTCCTAACAACCACATTCATTTAATACCTATGGTTGTATGGTGACTATTACCTGCCTTAGTTTCCGATCACGATCTGAATACAGGGAGTATTAAAAAAAAAAATTGGATTTCAGAAAAAATCCTTCTTAGGTTCCTGATTTAAAAAACAGTAGCTACCCTCAGCGTTCGAAAGCACTACTAATCATGAAATTCAAAGTCCCATAAGAGTAACTAATAACTCCTGTACGAACGGCCAACAAGCCTTGTGGCGACACACTAGAATTTATATGCCACCGCGTTGCATTCAAACAATGGAGTTCAGAATAAAGGAATATGGATGTACAATAATCGATTTTTCTACTCACCTAAAATATGGAGATTCTGTGGGCAGAATTACTATCCAGAAAGGTACATTCACTATTTTTAATTAATTCCAGAAATCGTCTTCCAACAATTATACCTCTGTTCTTTTTTAGTTTTCCTAACTTTTTTCCAACGTCAGCTACCTATCACGATTTTAATAAAGGAAAACTACTTAAACGTCCTTATTGAGAAGTCTTAAAAAGGGTACGTAGTAGTCGCCGTCCTTTCAACCCCACATCCGGGCGATACTTTTTACTGGCATTTTTATTTGAAAGAAATGGATTCCTTATGATTATCCTGTCATTCTCTTAGTGTAGCAGTTAGAGGACGATAATTATCAGTCATCATTATTTGAGCTTTTACGTCTTTTGTTTTGAGCCAATGAGCCTTTTATTAGATGCTCGTTATTATTTCGTACTGACACGACAAGTTGCACATACGGTGTAATAAATAAATAAATACACCCAACAGTCACATACATAGTTCCTCACATTAAGATACAAGTCTTGTGTCGTGAGTATCAGAAACTACGAGAGACTTTTCGGTCACACATACACCCAGATCTGAAACAAATACTGGTGGATCACACAAACATTTGTCTCGGTGCGGAGATCGAACCCGAGGCCTCTCGTTTCGCAAGCTGGTATCTAGCCAACTGCGCCACGGGGCTGTCAATATGCATGGTACAGTCCAATTATAAAACCAAATGGTGGGAGACTCGACGATACACATTCTAGCCTAAGATGCTTCTTTACACTACGCTTAATAAAAAAATAATAGGTTACAACGACATTACGTAACCACAAACCAATTACGGTTCTAGATGTACTAAATGTGTGCACAGCTCAGCAGACAAGATTTCTTGTTAGCGTACACGCTTTTTGCTCCGCTTGTTACGTTGACAAATTAGACTGCGACAATCCTGCTTTCACAATAGAGAAAGTCCATATCTCCGGAAAGGTTAAAGCGCCAACATCAAGATTACCAGATTCAGTAATAACTTGCAGTTAACGTGATTCCAAGACTCTCGTCGCTTTTCAACTTTGTTTAAAACGCTTTAATTAACTACATACAAGGAAAATAAACGGTTTCTGTGATGTTCAAATTAAGTAATTTCGCCTCATAAACTCCGAACGTCAAATGCGTGGATTTGTAAGTGTTTGTGATTTGTTACTGAGCTGTTAATGTTTACACTTGATAATGATTTTAACTTATTACCGTTGATGGAGACTTTATGACATAATATCTGTCGTGATGGCCTCAAGGTTTAGGCACGTGGTTGAGTATCTCGACGGTCACGGGTTCAAACCCCACGCACACACCTTTGACTTTTCGAAGTTATGTGTGTATTCACAAAGAATTATCACGTACTTTAACAGTGAAGGAAACGTGAGGAAACCTGCACACCTTTTTAGGAATTTCTAAGATATGTACTCCGCCAACCCGCCATTATGTGTCATGCTAAAAACCAAGATAGATCACCAAATCATCTTATTACTATTAAGTGAACAGAGAAATGAAGACAGAACAAAAGAACTTAATATGGCAAACGAAGTGCAGTGCAAATAGCGTTAAATGGCAAAAAAAAACCTTTACGACCAGATTCATTTGTGCCGACACAGATTTGCCGGACTCAACATAACTGGATTTTGTTCTAAAATCTTATGTATAGTAGTGGGCAGCTTGGCTTAGGTATACAAACATCCATTTATACACCAATTCCTTCCATCAGCGATCTGATTTATCAACGCAATGCAACAGTATTTCTTCGCACAATTTTTTTGAGAGACAATGGTATCTGCCTCGTGGTCTCGCGGTACAAGTATGTGCCGTGCGATCTAGAAGAGGTCCTGGGTTCGATTCCCGGGTCGGGCAAAGTGTTATTGAGTTTTTCTATAAGGAAATTCTCGGTAACAGCACGGAGTCTGGAAATGTGCCCGAAAAACGGCAATAGGCTCGCCCCCTATTACGTGGGACTGATACATACTTGGCGAAATGTGGGTGCAGAAATGCACCTCTGCCTACCCCTTCGGGGAATACAGGCGTGAGTTTATGTATGTATGTATGTACAATGGTATCATCACGGTCGAGCCTATTTGGCTTTACCACTGTTACGCTTAACAAATTTCAAAAACCGTTATTAAACCACAAAAGTGTGTTAAATATAGTGATCACCAGTTTGTAGAAAGGAAACAAGTATTTTGTTACTAACAGTTTATGTACTCAAGAACCACGTTAAACAAAGCTTTCGGGCTTAATAAATTAGCACGCTCTTGTTTACATATTATACATGTTTAATGTATTTTAGTTGCAAAGATGCTTTAGTTAGGTTTTAATTTTATGCAACGTAAATTTTATAAACGCTTGCATTAAAAATCTTTTGTAATTAAGTTTACTAAGAAATTAAAAGCAATTGCCAGCGCTATTTTTAATGGGGCGATTAAGTTAAGATTTTACTAAACATTTTTCTTAATTAAAATGGAAACTGTATACACCTTAAGTACCACAGCACCTTTAGATAAATATAACTGAACATTTTAAAACATGCATAAAAATCTGTTTGCGTTTTGATAATCCACGCCGAAGTCTGCTGTCTACCACAGAAGTACCAGGGTCTTGTAATAAGCTATGGTAAAGCAATGTTGCATTTCCACGGATGTTTCAGATTTCCAGAGGCCAAAAGCTTCCAAAAAAGATTGGATGTAAATACACATATGTATAGCCACGTAATCGTGCAAAGATTTAAGACTGGCACGATATTACGCCGACAAAAAATGTCGACTAATGAAAGGTAGCTACGATCGTTTTATTCGAGTTTTTTTTTTATTGCTTTACTAGAAAAAAAAAACAAATCACATACATACACATACATAAACTCACGCCTGTATTCCCCGAAGGGGTAGGCAGAGGTAAATTTCTGCACCAACATTTCGCCAAGTACGTATCAGTCCCACGTAACAGGGGGCAAGCCTATTGCCGTTTTTCGGGCACATTTCCAGACTCAGTGCTGTTACCGAGAATATCCTAATGGAAAAACCTAATAACACTTTGCCCGACCCGGGAATCGAACCCAGGACCTCTAGATCCCTCGGCACATACTTGTACCGTGAGACCACGAGGCAGTCGGAATATAATATGTATAGCCACGTAATCGTGCAAATATTTAAGACTGGCACGATATTACGCCGACAAAAAAATGTCGACTAATGAAAGGTAGCTACGATCGTTTTATTCGAGTAATTTTTTTTTTGATTGCTTTACCTACTAGAAAAAAAAAACCTTATCAATTTAAGGCAATATCTGATAAATGATGAAAAGGTATAATATTTACACTAGTGACAACAGAACAGTTGTCTTGTGACAAATTACTTTCACTGTTTTACTACGAATGAATCATACAAAAACTAAACGCTAATGTTTTCCGAACGGTGATTACTGTCAATACGTCACAGTTTTGGAAGCTAGAAACTTATGATTGATACTCGTAGAAATGCGTTCTAATGGTACAGGAATAATAACATATACGTATGTATATATTATTGAGACAGAACTAATATTCATAGAACGAAAACATAATAATTTACTTTACATTTCATCATCAGCCCAAATACGTCCCACTGCTGGGCACGGGCCTCCTCTACAACTGAGAGGGTTTAGGCCATAGTCCACCACGCTGGCCTAGTGCGGGTTGGCGAACTACACACCTAAGAAATTCCTAAGAACTTTTTAGGTGTGCAGGTTTTATCACGATGTTTTCCTTCACCGTTAAAGCAAGTGGTAATTCATTGTGAATACACACATAACTTCGAAAAGTCAGAGGTGTGTGCCTGGGGTTTGAACCTGCGACCGCCGAAATTCTCGACCGCGCGCCTAAACCTCGAGGCCATCACTGCTTTATTATACATTTACACACCGCCTACTATTCCTTCTGTATTGTTATATATTTTAAAATAGCAAAAAATAGATTACAGTTCGAAATAAAAGGTCGGGTAAAATGACAGTTTTTAAAGTCAAGTTAGAAATTTCTTACTTGATACTTTTAGTCCAATGAAGATAAAAGATCAAGCGGCTGACCCGATGTTCATCATCAGTCCATATACGCCCCACTGCTGGGCACAGGCCTCCTCTACAGCTGAGAGGGTTTAGGCTTTTACCGATGTTAATATAGAAAAAATATCAAAATCAGCAAACTGACTAAATTCTCGTAAAGTCAAGGGAAAATAATTATTATCAATAATTAATATTTATCGAAAAAAGTCGTGATGGCCTTCAGGTTTAGGCACGCGGTCGAGAATTTCGACGGTTGCGGGTTCAAACCCCAGGCACACACCTCTGACTTTTCGAAGTTATGTGTGTATTCACAATGAATTATCACGTACTTTAACGGTGAAGGAAAACATCGTGATGAAACCTGCACACCTAAAAAGTTCTTAGGAATTTCTTAGGTGTGTAGTCTGCCAACCCGCACTAGGCCAGCGTGGTGGACTAAGGCCTAAACCCTCTCAATGGTAGAAGAGGCCCGTGCCCAGCAGTGGGACGTATATGGGCTGATGATGATGAATCAGTGACATGTTCAAGCACTAGTTTCAGAACGCATATTTAATAAGGAGATGGGAACTGTGTTAGACTTTGAAGGAATAAATATTCCAATAATGAAAAGTCTTAAATACAATAATGTTTTGATGTAAAACTGTTCTTTCACTTCATACGCAAGACTAAATCGAAATAAAAATTTAAATCGCGAACCAATCGTATTTCAAGCTAGGGACGTAAAACATATTTTTATGCTTTAGATGAGGTGGATTGAGGTGGATTAAAGTGCATAGCGAAATCTACCCGAGAGAGCCAGGCCAGTTTTATACAATACATTTAGTTCAGAATAAAGTTTCCTGCATTCATATTTGTACATGATTTCACAAATAAGACAGGCAGGAAATAAAAAAAATTTAAAAAATAACACAAAAAAAAATAGTTGAAAAATAAAAAGTGATCCATTTAATTTACTTGGAAGTGGCAGCTATTAAGAAATCTTGTTATCTCCCTCCTACGCCCGGGTATGGCGATGACGTCAATTATTTTATTGTGCATCCTTTTTATTTCTTCGTATCAATCGTAAATACTAGATTTGAAATAAGTACACCTTCTTCGTTGCTGTATGCCAGGCTACGCATAGACTAGGGTTCCGAAGTTACCCATAATAATATACATATACGAGTATATAAGCCTATGGGCTTACATACATTTTCGTACATTATGATGTACGAAGGTTTTTCAAGTAGGGCATCTTTAATTCTTGAACTAATAAAGTTATCTAAGCCCTTATAGTTTTCTTCAAGGGTTATCATATGTACTACCATCATAATGAAAAAAAAAAAAGATTTTATTCAGATTTTTGATCCACGGCCTATTTTAACAAAAAAATGAGGTTTAAAGTTGAATATCTCACAAATGGATACCTAAATCAAAAATCGCCTCAGCAGCTTTTCATTGTTTTTAGAACACCTATCTCATGGTATCCCTCAATATGGGGTACACGCGTGAATAAATAAATCATCCCACTTAACATGTGAGTTACCCAAAAAAAATCGTGATTTTATTTTAGCAATTTGTTGACGTGGTAATTACAAATATCCATGCAAAGTTTCATCTCTCTAGCACAAACCGTTTGGTAGATAAGCCAATGATGGAAGGACATACATGACGAAATTATAAGGGTTCCGAAAAGTGAACTACGGAACAATAAAAATTTAAGTCATCAAGCACAATATTCTTTTTAGTCAGGGTATAATAAACGTCCAAGCAGTTCCTAAACCAATAGATCAATCGGATCCGGTTATTGATAGTATAATTAAGAAAAATTCACTTTAAAAACTCTAGGCCCTGAGTGCTAAAGATTATTTTCGTGCTAAATTGATTTTGTATAAGGTCCAAGTAGAAATTAATTGAAAGCTTTTTGTGTAAGATAATTAATTTACTCGCTTATTTGTGTTCGGATATATTCAACGTTCATTAAGCGATGTTATTTATGTAATGTTATATAAATTGATTACTAGAGGTAATTTTAGTATATGAGTTATTAAAAGAAAACTACTATAAAGATTTATGAATAAATTGGCCAAATATTTAAATGTTTCTCACGAAGTTACTGACATGTTTGATGTTGGCTTGACCACCATTATCCCGACACCTTGTCGTTACTTCTAATCGTTTGATATCGAACAATTTCGACTTTTATTTCCAGAAGGAGATTTTGGTTGTCATATATGTACACCTACAGTATTATAATCCAGGTTTTAAGAGTTTTTTGCATTCTGCAATTGTTGACGTGTGAATTCTTTAGTTAAAAAAGAATTTGATATTTGATGGTTTGTGCAATGTAGCAAATAATTTATCGATCACCAAAATACTGTTATATTATGGTGTTATTACTTGTAGATTACTACCATAATATCATCATTTACGAAATATTTCGTCACACGATGGCAAGCGTTTATGTCTTGTTCTGACGAAATTTTATATTCTTTAGAATACCTACGAGCGATTAAGTTACCAAGCCGAATGCACCGATGTAAGGTACTGATTATTTTCTGACGATCTAAACAAAGTAACATTAGGCAAGCGAAATCAGCAAAGATGACAAATGTGTATGAAATTGCCATAAATGATTTTCCTATATATTACATTTCACTTTTTCTCTGTAATCAGTTTCGATTGTAAAATATTACATTGGATACGGCCGTTGATGCGTCACGTGTTGCACGTCAGACAAATGTTAATCCACCAGACATATGACTGTGTTCTACTATATAATCTGACAGGGCCACGTATCTTTCTCTGCTGTGGTGTATGCATTAATATTTCAACTTCTCGAAATGTACAATAGGTACAGAACTCCCACTCCGGCCTGCATTTTTGCACATTGTGTAATAAACTCTTTTGACAATGTTCACCTGCTTTGTGTTACCGTGACCCATTTTTGTCTGAGCATGACAACTGAAATACATTGCGGTCTTTTGCTTTTTGCACTGAATTCACTTTTTGTACTCAAGAGATGCTTGTTTTCATTACTTACTTCTCAATTGTGAATGTAAATCACGAATTACATTCTTTTTTGTAAATACATACGTGAAACGTAGTTTCTTTGAAATCAATAACGCAACGCTATTGTTTAAAATATGACAAATGACAATAATACGTACCAATAAATTGTCCTGAAAAATACACCGATCTGCAATAGGAATTTCTGAGTTACACAAATATTTGTCTTGGTACAGGAATCAAACTTGCAACTTCACGTATCAAAATCTGATGTCTTACCAACTTTGCTACGTATGGTACCAAATCTATAACACATTATCAAATTTATCATATGTATGCTTAAGTCAAAACACCTATTTCAGTCATATCGCCACCGGGGCTAACATAATTGAGCAATTTGTTTAACAATGTTATATATTTATTTTTTTCTTTCACAGGTAGGAGGTATGCGGGCGCAGAGGGTACCCGCTACCTTGCTACTGTTGCTGTTCGCAATAGAAGCCCTGGACGCCAACAACAGGAGGAAACAAAAAGAGAAAATACCACCCACAACGAACATATGCGACATAAGCGACAGAGATTCAAAAGTCCACTGCTACTGTGAGTACGGTCAGGAAATAAATGAAGCGGTCAAAACGGAATGCTGGGTGTTCAACGGAGGCATAGAGAAAACAGACCCGCTTTGGTCAAGTTTTATATCCCAATCGAACATAGAAACGTTGGCCTTTAACGTCCGGGCAGACGGCGGGCTGGACTTCGTGCCGTCAAAAGTTTTCAGATATCTCAGAAAGATAAAACAATTCAGCATAAAGTACAGTTCGATCCGGAATATAGACAGTTACACATTCGTGAACGTGACCTCTGTACAAGAGATGACTTTGACCAAGAACCAGATAGCGCAACTCGGCAGACATTCGTTTTACAACTTACCAAACTTGACTGCCCTGACGTTAGATGAAAACAGAATAGGCGAGCTCGTGACCGAAACGTTTTACGAGCTACCCTCTTTGCAAAAGCTGTATCTAACTAGTAATAACATAAGCGTTATACAAGACGGGGCCTTCAAACATCTTGTTAACTTGGCCGACCTGGAACTTGACAGGAATAATATAAGCGAGCTCAAAAAGGAGTGCTTCGACGGTCTCGCTAATCTCAAACGGTTAGACTTAAGACGAAACAAATTATCCGTGTTAAACTCTTTCACATTCACTGAACTGTGGAACCTACAAACATTGTTGTTAGATTATAACGAAATTCATATATTGGCTCAGAGGACATTTGACGGGCTATCGCAATTACGGAAATTGAGTTTGAGCCATAACAAACTTGTGAATCTGGCGGGAGGGCTGTTCGAGGGTGTTAGAGGACTCTCGGCTTTGGATCTGCGACACAACAAGTTAAAGAGGTTTACTATCGACAACTTGCGTCCTATCTACGATAATTTGAAGAATCAAAACAGTTACATCTATTTGGAGGGTACGTATAAACTTATCATAATATTCCTTTCTAAATGTAATCATTAATTGAATCTTCAATAAAACCGTTACGGCCTTGAGGATCTCTTTTCGCCGTTCATTTATTGAGCTCTAAAATTAGATTTCCAGTAACAGAGATTTGTGCTATTGAATAAAATCAATTAGTCTTCAATGTGCCCAATTCATCATTAGTACAATTATAAAATTAATTAAGATCCCGATTGTTACAGGGAATGATTTTGCCTGCGATTGTCATCTCGCATGGATGCATAAGCTCCGACACGAAGCGAAAAGCGTGAAAGTGCGAACGTCTTTGGAAAATTTCATTTGTAAATTCAGCGGCGAGCCATCCTTAAATTCACACTTTGCTTACTACGAAAGGAGCGTGATCGGCTCAAACAATTTGTACGACGCCGACGACAAAAGTCAAATAAAAGATTATTCGGATAATCCGGATGATTTTATTCAAGATGAAACGGATGATACTTACGTTGATGAACCTAAATCTGTTAAAGGAGAGAATGAAAGAACGCTGCTTCAGATACCGGTTGAAACGCTCCCGTGCCCTCAAGACGTGAAAAGTGTCACAGATCGCACTTACACCTATCCTTCTCAGAACGAGGCTAAAGACTACAGAAATCTAATACTATCATCAAAGTCACCTAAAAATTGTCTGAATATTATAGGGTACACAGTACCACTCACATTACTTTATCGAGTTATTCGACTATAATTACGATTTAAAATGGAAATTTACTTTGCTGTATTTTCCCGTATGTGCCCGCTGATGTACATAAAATAAATTCTTAATTAAACTTTTAGGCTTCAAACTCTAATGACTTATGAAATTGTACATAGTTATTTGATGTAAAAATGTGATATACACCTTAAGTAATGTTAACATAGATAATGATCGAAATTGAAAATTTTATCGTAGAATAATTTTCTATTGGATACAATAGATTTTCTCATAACAATTTTATTTGTATCGTTAATATTGGAATATTTGTATAAATATAATGTAATTTCATTGGACGGGAATAATGTAAATATTTATGTCGTAAATAAGTCGAAGAGTTAAGTGGATTTTGAAGGTATTAATAATCGTATTTAAGTTGACACTTTAATATTCGAAGGTAGATTTTGCATGTTTCAAACACTGCAACAATTTTGAAGTAGTATCGGTCTCGTAATCTTCAGCAGAATAATACGATCTCTTAAAAGCTAAAATAAAATTGTTGTAAAAGTATTAAATTTACAACTCTAATTTTTAGTGGTATATTTTAAGAACAGTAGTAGTACTCGGAACTAAATCCCATTCAACAGCAATAATAATAATAAGTTCAAGCAATATTGAATTATAACATAATGACATAAAGAAGAAAATGCGAAATCTACCTACTTGTTCTACTGCCCATTACTTAGTAGTGGGCTTTTAGCGTTTCTTTCTATATAAAATCTTTTTATAAAACTTTTTAAGGAGCTTATATTTATGTTGTGATATCACATTGAGTAGATAGATAAGAATAATTATGGAATGTTTTGTTACTTGATAATTTTTCTATAATCTGAATCTTCGGGAGATTAATATCATATGCATAGTTTTACATATTATATCTTTATGATACTGTATGTTTATTTGTACGTTTTTCTGTTTATATTTTAACAGCTGAATGAAGAATGTGTAAATTAAAGTCAATTTTCCTTTAAGCGGACGATGGCTACTGATTAAGGTTCAACATCAATTCTAAGTTTTTGTGAATGAATGAAGTAATGTTAGTTTTATATTTCACGACACAATCCCTAACACTTTGCTAACATAGTCACACCAATATAAATTCAATGAAAAATAAATGTAATAGTTTTCTTAAAGCTTGATTTCACAATAATTGTGGATCCATCGCTCTCATTGAAATTCTCCCTCTTATATTGATTTTAATAGCGGCTCTATTGTTTGAGTCGAATATAAAAGCGGTATTGTTGGACTCGTTTTTAAATCCTCCATCCAATGGCATTAAAACTTAATTACTGCGTATCCAGGCTCTCATATTGTTTCTTAAGCGGTGTTATTATTTTCGTAAATACTTTAATGTTTTTCTTTAATTGGATAGGGTTGCTGGGGATTGTATTTTCGAACGATTTTCTCTTGTTTCTGTGTTTTTAGACACTCGTGATTTTAAATTTATTTTTATTGTAACATTATGAAAGTCATTCAGTATCTTATCAATATTAATAAATTATGACGATGGACTACGAATGAAAGGGAGATAAAAGGGTAGTGTTGACCATAAATATTAAATATTTATAAAAGGCTTAATCAATACAATTCTGAATTGTTAACGTGTTATAGACACAAAAATGCCGCTTGGTATAATATCCAGTATAAATATCATCATCATCATCAGCCCATATACGTCCCACTGCTGGGCACGGGCTCCTTTACAGCTGAGTGGGTTTAGGCCTTAATCCAAATATACATGTTTCAATTACACTAACCAACTAAATCATTCATGTCTTTTTTTATTATGGAACCAACTTAGTGTGCTAATCCTCGCATGACAACAAGATGTTAACTTCAACCAACCAAAGCTTAAACAGGCTTCTATTGTAACATAACATGTCCCAAGGTTCATCTGCAGACCATCAAAAATATATAAAATTTTACGCACTCCCCTCCAGTATACCCTCATAAAACCCTTCATATCTACATTCTGCGGATTTTTATGCCATAGAATAAAATTCTAAGCATCATATTTATAAGTTAACTACAATAAATATGTCCAGGTGAAGTCCTAAACCCTCGATACATGTGTAAAATCCGCTTTATCAGTTTTACTCGTTCCAGTAAAGTAAAATACTGAGTTATTATCTCTGAAATATGAAGACTTCATTCTAGTGAGCTCAATAAGTCTAATTTTACTTTTAAATTTTAAAGAACTTTTCAAAATGTTTGCTCAGGAATTCGTAAAAATATTTCGTTATATTTATCCCAAGTATTTTATTTACTTTTGACTGACGGAATTTGTAATACTTCCGAGTAATGACGAATCATAATTCTTGGAATTGCTTAATAAAGAGACGTATTTATTAACTCATTTTGAAATACCAAAATGTTATATGTTATTCTATTAGAATTTCAGGCTATATATAAAAAAGTGCTGAGCATAAAACACCTGTGTTGGTTTCTGTACCATTAATCAAAGTCCAGGAATTATTCGGGAACAATACCCAAATATTGTAAGTATTCATGGCTATTAAATAGCTTGCTGGATCCGTGTTATGAGAAGTATTAAATCTCTATGCTTTCCTCTTTTACTTTGACCTTGAAGTAAAAGGAGAAACCTGACGTAAGACTTGATCATTCGAATGTCAAAACTGGTGGTAATACCCTAATACTCTCTGTGAACGACACTTAAGTCTTTGCCGAGCCAATACAAAAAACAAATAAGGTCAATATACACAACTGCAATGCGATCTCTTCGTTCCTCCAAGCCAAGCATAACTGTGTTTATTTCTCGATTTTCAATTCGAACCCTGTCAATTGATGTTTCCGTTCAGAACGCACTCGAATAGTCGAAAGCGATTTACCAAAAAATACGCAAAATTCAATACCAAAAGCTTTCAAGTTTTCCCATGAAAATAAAGACAAAAACGGTAAAAGGCATTTAAAAGTAAACATCGTTTAAATGTATCGTATCTTACTGGAACTTCGCCAATCCGATAGCGAGCATATTTATATTGCAAGTTAAAAACTACTCGAAAAGGTTACTGCAGTTCGTAGTAACAAAATAGCTGACGAAATTTTTTCAACCAACGTTATCGTTAAAACTGAGTATTTTTTATTAATACTTTGCTTTTTCTATTACTTTCATGGCTAATGAAGCGGAACATCAGCGAATAATTAAAAATAAGTCAGATGTTTGTTTCTTAAGCCTCTAAAATATTTAAATAATCGCTTGAGTTTGACACGACTACCCCTCAGGTGTATCTCTTAGGGGAACCGATTAATGTTAACAAATATCACTAAAATCCCTTATAAATTAATATCCTAATATTATCTTATCGAATTTTTTGCCTCTGAAAACAACAGCTTAGTCTCTATAGTCTACTATTTCAATTAGTGTGCATTTATATGTTACCATTTCGAAAATCCTAACTTCTTTGAAGTGAAACCTTAATTAGATAATTCCCAAAATGCTTCAAGTGAAAAAGCTGTCTTTTACCAAATTAAGATCAATTAGGGATTCTAAGCTTAATGGACTATTGAGCTATTATTAATTGCCGTTTGATAATTGATGTGATGCTTTCAAAATTAAAAATATTTACGTATTTTTGGAACTTAATTTGATTGCTCTTATAGTTTTCTATAATTTATATTTTAAGGCTTTGTGTTAATTCCTTTACATTTTGAGGGGCTCTTAAACATGCAGGCGTGAGGTTATACATACATATATATTATATACATTGTTCAATAATACTTTAGACAGTGGAACAGCAATACGTTTGATAGTGTAACAGTAACTTAGTTTATAATTTAAAATTGTTCTTTATGTAAAAGCAAACACATCGAGACTATAAAAAGTGGAAAACATAATCAAGTGCATTGTGATTGTTATAATTATTATAATAGGAGGTTAAAAATATTGAAAAATCTTGTCATATTATTTTTAAATTTTAATTTACGATTAATTGTTTTATATAGAAAATTAATATTATATTATAGTTTTCATAACAAAATTGTTAAGTTATTAATACCTCCCGAAGATACTGTGTTTTAATTTAATACTTACATTATGCGAAAACAAAATGTACATAATCCTTTGTAAATTGTATTTATTAATTTAAAATAATAATTTCATTAAAGGTTGATGTTGGAAGCTCGGGGATTTTCTTACAAAGTACCTTGTGATCTCTTAATCCTTCTGAGATTTTACTTGCGCTAGGAATTTCACTACAAATATTATGCTTTATGTTTCTAGATTTGGGTTTCAAAATAATGCAAATTAATGGAATAAATAAAAAACACATAATAAAAAAACAAGTTTGAAAAATTAATATTTGAGTCAGTTAATATTTTTTAAGATACAGTTAATTTTATACCGCTACACCACTTAGTAAAAAACTTGAACCAATTTTAAGAATATTTTCAAAAAATAATAATTTGAGAGGCGAGAGATGAGAGGTGTCTCGCCAACTGCTCATTTTGAAAAACATCGAGTTTACCATCAGTGTTGTCACTCTGTCGTTCCCATAAAAAATCTTACGTGCTAGTACAGTGGCGTCATGTTATTGAACCCTAATAATATTCAAGACGAGAAATTCATGATGTGATTGAAACTCAAATAAAATAAAATAATTAGTAAGTTTTAAGCGTGCCCGAAAAACGGCAATAGGCTCGCCCCCTATTACGTGGGACTGATACATACCTGGCGAAATGTGGGTGCAGAAATGCACCTCTGCCTACCCCTTCGGGTAATACAGGCGTGAGTTTATGTATGTGTATATGTAATCTTTTTTTATGTTTTTACGATAATATTACAGCACTTACACCTGATGGTAAATACAGTACAATAGGTACCTACTAACAATAATACGATTCGCAAGAAACGATTATAATGCCTTACCATCCTTCACAAATGTGATCTATTGTTGCCATGTATGGATATGATGTTCAAAGCCCAGGCACACACCTCTGACTTTTCGAAGTTATGTGTGTATTCATAATGAATTATCACGTACTTTAACGGTGAAGGAAAACATCGTGATGAAACTTGCACACCTAAAAGTTCTTAGGAATTTCTTAGGTGTGTAGTCCGCCAACCCGCACTGGGCCAGCGTGGTGGACTAAGGCCTAAACCCTCTCAATGGTAGAGGAGGCCCGTGCCCAGCAGTGGGATGTAAACAAATTTCATCGATGAATATTTTTTTTAGACTACATAAGTACAGTCGACTATGGTAAGTATTTTTTCATTTCTGCAATATAGATAAAAAGGTGGATTGCTATATAACTACACGACATGAAGATATAAAAAGTAATACTCAAGCACTCCACTCTGGCTGTAATGTCTTCTAGCAATTAGGAAAAAGGCCTTAAAGGAGGATAATTCTCTGTTTTATTTCATACCCAAATGTAGACAGACATTAAGCTTCAGAGCTAGTCACGAAAACGATTTACATGGTTGAGTAGGTTTAGTTTTTTTTTTTATCTAAATAAAGATTAAACATTGACATCTCCGTGGTGCAGTTGACCAGACACGAGCTTGCCAAAAGGGAGGCCGCGGGTTCGACCCCCACACCGAGACTAATATTTGTGTGATCTAGAAAAAAATATTTCGGTTCTGGGTGTCTTTGAGACTGAAAAGTCTCCCGTAGCTTCTGATATCCACGACATAAGACTCGTATCTTAGTGCCGGGTCAGTACTGTGACTGTTGGGTGTATTTATTTATGTACTTCGGACGTAGATATACACCTCTTTCTACTCCTTTGAAGATATTCTATACGTGTATGTATGTTTGTATGTTTATACGTAGCGTATAAAAGATACAAGGTGATGGCACAGTTACAGGAGGTAGTGATGTCCTCGAGGTGTAGGCGCGCGATCGAGAATTTCGGCGGTCGCGGGTTCAAAGCTCAGGCACACACCTCGAGGTTATGTTTGTATTCAACATTAATTATCACGTAATTTAACGGTTAAGAAAAATATCGTGAAGAAACCTGCACACTTATAAGAGTTCTCAGGCATTTCATAGGTGTGTAGTCCGCCAACCCGCGCTAGGCGAGCGTGGTGGACTAAGGCCTAAACCCTCTAAGATGTAGAGGAGGCCCGTGCCCAGCAGTGGTACATGGGCTGTATGGCCCATATATCAGCGACCACAAACTGAATCGCTTACAAGCACATATTTAGTGGTGAAATAAACGCTGACTGTTCATCAACATAAAACCTATGCCCGTTATTCTTTGATACCACACCCGCCATATAAGACAGCCATTACATTTTTAGAACTTATTAACACCCAAATGTTATGACAGCCCAACGCAGGTTTGCGTGCGCGAAGTTTTTACAGCACCCACTGGGATAAACTTTAACACCGTTTTAATTAGTTCGGGCATATTTTCTGGCCTTGTGTACTTTGCTCGTATCATATGAGTTGTCTGAACTCTAGTGTATTATATTATAGAAAAAATAAATAAACAGATAGGATCACCATTGCCCATTGCCCGAAAACTTAATCATGAACAGGACATATCGACTGTCTGATGGTAAGTACTATGTCCAATTATAGTATAGATTATACATATACATAAAGCAGTGGCGATACTTCCATTGAAGCCCAAATGCCTAGCTTGTCTTAAAAAATCACAGTTGATAATCTTTAAACTTTACATCTTTATTTAACAAAAGCAATTTGACATATAAATGAGAATATACCGAACCAACAATAAAATTATAAACTAGACATTACACAATAACGGTGTAACGCTTTTGGGCTTCTATGGAAGTATCGCCACTGACATAGAGGTGCATTTATGACTCAGATTTCGTCGGCCGATTTATATGCACAATTGCCATCATAGGGCATATTTCCTAACATCTGGCTGCTGTTGAGAATTTCCTGATGGAAAATCCAAATATTACTTTGCATGATCTGAATCAATCAACCCCAATCTCTCACATTTAAGATAGATACCCTGATATATAAAATCCTAATACGTAGAATAACAAATAAATGACCATACAATTGTAAAAAGTGTGACAGTTATTTGATCAAAGCAGTTCAACCCTAAACAAGAAAAAAAAACCCTTTCTCCAACATACCAGGGTTGCCATTCAGGCATCATGTCGTGTTAAATGTTTAGTATGACCCATTTTCCCGCCTCACCTCTGTCTTGGGCTATTGTTCTGCCGAGCACGTCATTACAGCTAAGTACCTTTTTAAATTTTTCCATTTTTATAATGACACGAAATTATAAAAATGGGATAATGTTAGGGAAAGTGGAGGTGACGCGTTTGACAGCGGAATTCTTTTTGTGTTGGCCCTCGACGTGGCGCTTTATTAAATGAAGTATTACTCTCATATTGTGTGGATTTCACGTAAATAAATGTATTCCTTGGATGTTTTGAAAAAATAGATTTGAGGTGCTTTTTATTTTAAGTGCTTAGATGAGCTGTGGGGTATTATTTCAACGCTTTTAGCGCAAATGTGGTCTTGAGTGAGGGTTTTATATTTCTAGGAAACAACACAAACATTTTCAGTGTCTTTGTTTATTCCGCACTTTCTTATTTATGATTTTTATCAATCAACTAACACCCATGCACTAAATATCAGACGAAACTGTTTATATTCAAAGATTTGTATTTAATAGTGACACGGAAAAATATACCTAATTATGAGCCCAGAGCTCTCCAAATATATGTCAAGTTGCGGAAGAAGAAGGATCTCTCGCCATTACTCAAAATCATACCGGCATGATTGTGTCGACCAGTGGGTGACCATATCGTTTCTCGCTGGTCGGTATTAATTTTTTGGACTCCACTGTGCTTACCATCAGGTACAGTGGAGTCACTTTACCGTGCCAGTATAAAAAAAAAGTCTACTGAGATGATTCTTCATGTAACATACAAAGGAAGAAAGATTTGGTTCGTGCTGAAATTATCGTGGCCACAAAACTGTACGTTCTGAATTAAATTTACACTCATCTGCAGGAAAAAAAGTAGTGATGGCCTCGGGGCTTAGACATGCGGCCGAGAATCTCGATGGTCGCAGGTTCAAACCCCAGGCATACACCTATAACTTTTCGAAGTTATGTGTGTATTCACAATGAAAGATCACGTACTTTAATAGTGAAGGAAACCGTCGCGTTGTGAGGAAACTTGCACGCATAAAAGTTCTTAGAAATTTATTACGTGTGTATTCCGCCAACCCGCACTAGGCCAGCGTGGTGGACTAAGACCTAAACCCTCTCAGTTGTAGAGGAGGCTAGTGCCTATCAGTAGAATGTATATGGGCTGATGATGAAGATGATAACAAGCTCAAACCGTAGAAATGTCATCTTCCATAATGATTTTATGCCGCTAGCACCGATATGGATGCTCATAAAGCAAGAAGAATGCTGTTTAATATTAAAAAAGAAGATATCTGCATCTTTTCAAACAAAAAAGAATCAGCTCTGTGCTTAATAGGACTTCCGATAGTTGAGAAAACGAAAAGACCATATCTTGCTAGAATTTCTTATAAAAGTGAAAGTGATATTTCGGGGGCATAAGTCAATTTACTTTATATTTTAGGTATAATTTAACTTTTTAAAACAGCCTTTATATTCATAATTTTTTGTCCCTTTTCCCCAAAGAAATATAATAGCGTAGTTCTAAAATATCCTCCACGCGATTAATTAACACTGACTAAAACCAGAGCCGCGTCAAATAATTTGCTCGGTTGTCTGTTGAATTTTTAATGGAATGTATTTAGTGTACGTGAGACCTTTGCTTATGAATTATTTATGTCTCGGCTATGTTTCATGTATTAATTACGTGTCAAAGTCTGACTAGTTTGTACATATGAATGTAATGTAACATTGACTTTGACAAGGTCAGTATTGTTTGATATGCCTAGTCAATTTCATCTGATTATTGATCTTTAGTAGCAAAGTAGTGCGTAGATGTATGACAAAGCAGTTTGTTATTCAGTTTTATAGGCACGGTAAATCTACTGTAAATCGACTACCATTATTTATACAAGTAATTAGAATTTAGAACTAATGTTTTTTTTAAACTTCTGTGATGACAATCTATCTAGATTGCTCAGAATTATGCGTAACGGAACATATTTACAACTCTGTAATAAAGTGTAATAATTTGTCACTGAACAACCTCATGTAATTACCTCAATTTGTAATTTGATATTGATATCTTCAGCAACACGTGGTAGAACAGTTTTAACTAATATGAACACAGTCATACCTTTTTAAAGCTGCCTGATACTCTCCTATGAATTCATCAAACAAGATAAGCTAAGCTAAGCCTAAACTTCAGGAGTACTGTGTCACCTAGTCACTAACAGAACAGAAACAGATAGCCGATGACCGTATAAATAGATCAAAGTCAGGTTAGGCGGTGACCAATCAGGTCTTTGAAACAAGTCTGGTTTGAAAGAATGAATGAAGATGTAGCACCCACGTTTTTTCAAGTTTTGTATATCAGCATCAGAAGTCACAAATATCAACTAGGTGAGCTCTTTGTCAGCAGCTAGCCCGTATACATAAAAAAGAATTTCGAAGAATTTCTTCGTTATATGTATTCCTCCAAAACGAACAAACCAGCGTGGTGTACTATGGTCTGACCACTCTCAGATGGAGAGGAGGCACGGGATGTCAAGTAGCGTTATGAGCTAATATAGATAGAAGCTCTTTTCCAAAAATATTTAAAATATACGGTATAAAATTTCGTAACCAAACACCATAAAATTAATTAGATTTTGAGGTTACATTTCATGAATACACATGTTTATCCATTGAAAAGTTTATTAATGTAATTGAATCAGTAATGCTATTGCTTTGTTTCAATGTAATTTTAAATTTCCCATTAACCGTTCAGCTGCGGTTAAGTTAGTTCGCAGTAAAGGCAAGCTTTAGCCGCGATTCCAATACTGGCTCAGAATAGATTTATGAGCCAGCCTGTTTAGTTACCGTAACGTACAGTTTTATAACTACTGATAAATCAAGCACATTTTGAAAGGAGCTTAGGCGATTAGCCTTTATTCAATTTGAATAGACTATTTCGTTTTTATTCATTTGGCTATTTGGTTTTTACAGCCCCGTAGCGCAGTTGGCTAGACGCCAGCTTGTGAAACGGCAGGTCGCGGCTTCGATCCCTGCATCGGTACAAATTTTTGTATAATGTACAAATATTAGTTTTGGGCCAGGGTGTTTGTGACATCGAAAAGTCTCGCGTATTTTTAATACTTCTGACACAAGATTTCTATCTTGGTGTTGGGTTAGAACTATGTACGTGACTGTTGGTTTTATTTATTCATTTATTTATTACAGCAAAACATTATTCCCTGAGAGTTATTAAAAAAACACAAATTAATGTACCTTTCATTAAACATTTTTTGTTTCTCTCATCTAAGGGCCACACAGAAGAAATCGCGATTAAAAACCAGTCACTAAACCTACTCCAAATAAAATAATTTGCGACAACTCTTTGTTTTCCAACTCCTCCTTAATTTGTCTTTCTGATTAACTTCGTTGCGGGATTATGACAAATTTAGGTCCCATTGGATTCGCTGAGCTTCATTGCTCGGCGCCAATACTGTGCAAGCCGCTGTTGATCCTGGAACACAGGAGTTACAGTGGCGGGTGTGTGGTGGGATAGGGCCAAAAACAATTTCCGACACGTAACATTCTATTGCATTACACAGACGCAATAAAACACATGAAACCTGATTTGCGCTGAAAATGTTGTAAATTCGCTAAATTAGGACACATTGCACGCTCCTATATCGCGCAAAATAATATCAAATCAGCTGAGAGCAAGTCTGTAACAATATTATCATAATATGACGGTATTACATGCTCCTTTAATCCTGCACCTTTGTGAGCTGACGCAGCACAAATTCTATTCATATTGTCGAAATGTTTCGATTCCTTTGTTCGATGTGTAGGAGGCAAAGGAGAATATTTAGCTTCAAGATTAAATCTTCCTATACTATTCTATTCTCAGCCTATCGCCGCCCACTTCTGATCGAAGGCCTCCCTAAGTAAGCGCCAACCATCCCAGTCTTGAGCAACCCTTATCCATCCGCTATCCGGCACCTTTCTTAAGTCGGACCATCGTGCTGCAGGACGTCCTACACTACGTCTAATCAAGCGCGGTCTTTACTCCAACACTTGTCTACTACAAGGGACGTCCGTCTGGCGGCAGACATGGCCTGCCCACAGGATTAATAATGTGACTATAATAATTCTGTGAATTGAGAAATTATAGTAATTGTTTATAATAATTACAGGCAGTGATGGCCTCGAGGTTTAGGCGCGCGTTCGAGAATTTCGGCGGTCGCAGGTTCAAACCCCAGGCACATACCTCTGACTTTTCGAAGTTGTTTAAAGTTGTATATTTAAAGCCTATTATTACACAATTTATTCCGCATATAGTTATGTTTCTTGGTCATACTATATTATAAAAGAACCAGCACAATTGCGTCGACTAGGAGTCGATAGTTGATCGGTAAAGATGGTCTTTTAATAGTTGCTTGAAGTAATTTATAGTCCTTTTTTTAATGGTATGAATATGCATAATATATAAGGATATTAGTAGTATTTGATAGCAATAATAAAAATCGGTTTTTCAAATGGCTGATGTCCCATTAAATCATTCCAGTTTTCTGACCTTCCTATAAACGCTGAGGAATCGATTTCGCTTACTTAACAAGGACTGCACCGCGATGTAATGATCCAAAAATATACCCACTATGTTTTACTTATAATTGAATAATTCAGAGCCATTTAGTTTCGCTTTTCTGTTTAAATTGTATTTAATTATAACTCAACCATAATTGAATAATTTATTCAAGCATGGCAATTTGTTGCTGAAAATTCACGACTCATGTAATTTTGTTTTCTTGCACAAATTTGGAATAGCACAATAAAACTCAATATAGCATGAAAGGGATTCACTAAAAAGGTTTTATTTTTGCAAAACCTTCAGTCAAAACTGATATGTGTAGGACCAGCTTGAGTGGTGTAAAGTTATACGTTTGGAATACATTAGCAAGTCTGTCAGAAAACTGTCAGTCAAAATCAACACTACCAATATACCAACGCTTCAATTCTTTTGTACCCACAATTGTACTTTTTACATAATGTAAGATCAAGTGAGGACCAGAGAATGACTGAATTTAAGGCAAAATCAAGCTTTTATACTTAAAACAGTATGATGATATATGAAAAGGCAGTATTGTATCTTTTTAATACGATTAAACTATGGAATATGTTTGTCTACCCTCATGTGCAATTTTTTTTTTATCTTTTTAGCTTAGGGGGAGGTAGCATATCATGATATGCCGTTTTTTTTATAGTATCTCAAGTATTTTACTGGTTCCTGGCTTAGTAATAAGCTTTATGATCGATATTTTAGTGAATATAAATTCATATTATCCTGAAACTGCTCCCTAGTATAACGTCATCAGCATTAAATTTGTAGATGTTTGACGTAGATAAATGAATTTCCTACAATTTAAGTCTTACTAGGAAGTGACAGAGTTTATATTAGCATGACACTCGTAATAACTATTATACATAACCCGGTCACAAAGCCTATATCCAGAAGTCTCAAGAGAGCACATTAGTTGAAAAAATACAAGCCTTTGAATCATAAACAGGGCACACTAGGGACAAAACGTTTTTTTTACGTAAATGTATTTGTAATCACCGTAACTACTACCTGTATTAGTTTTCGAAAACAGTCTTTTTACACCCTGTTATACAGGTGCTAAATAAATCAGGTAGATATGCTAAATCGTTACTTTGCACATGCTACCTGTAGCTACCGCCATATATAACCTGAATATAAGTGTCGGTACTTCCATAGAAGCCCAAAAGCCCAGCTTGCCTTACAAAATACCAAATAATAATCTTTAAGCTTTTTAAAGCTTAAAATAAAAATCTTTATTTAACAAAAGCAATTTGACATATAAAGTAGAATATACTGACCTCACAATAAACAATTATAAATTAGACATTACAAATTAATGTGCAACGCTTTTGGGCTTCTATGGGAGTACCGCCACCGATATAAACATTAAATAAACTTTGTACTTAGGAATTTTCGTTAAGTGTTAAATATATAATTATTGCCGCCAGACGATTTTGCTGCGAAAATGTTGAAGCATTAGACGCAGTACTTTTAGTAGTGTAAGAAGTGAAGTAAATAAGGCCTGAGTGTCCTGAGCGCCTTAAGATGTTGACGCTTGCGAAGTAAAAGCCGTCTGAGACTAAAAGGTGCTGTCCGATTGAAAAAACGAGTGCTAAATCTGTTCAGTGTAGTCGCATATATGTATAACGATGCGTTTTATTTGTGGAATACCTTCAAACATCACCTTTTTAGTCATGTCATTAGACAACTTACGATAAGTGTTAGAGCCACTGACTGTCTCGTGGTCTCGCGGTACAAGTATGTGTCGTGCGATCTAGAGGTCCTGGGTTCGATTCCCGGGTCGGGCAAAGTGTTATTGGGTTATTCCATTAGGAAATTCTCAGTAGCAGCGCGGAGTCTGGAATTGTGCCCGAAAAACGGCAATAGGCTCGCCCCTTATTACGTGGGACTGATAAATTACTGACAAAATGTGGCTGCAGAAATGCACCTCTGCCTACCCCTTGGGGGAATACAGACGTGAGGTTATATATGTATGTATGTACAAGTTTATGCCGTGCGATCTAGGGAACGGCTTCCATACCAGGTCAAGAAATATTGAGTTTTTCTATTAGGAAATTCTTAATATCAGCACGGACTCTGGAAATAGGATAGATAATCGGTAAAAAAAATTGCCACCTACTACGTGGGACTTAAAAAACAACCAGAGGAACGACGTAAAGAAATGCACCTCTGCCTATATTGATGTGAGTAATGTAACCAATTCGGATGATTCTCTTTGTTCGTTATATCTTGTAGTTTATTGCGATGGGTTTGTACTCAAGAATGGACCCGCCCCATACATTTCTGCTGATCGTAAAAATCGATTATAGGATAATGTCGTAAAGTTAGGGGCTGTTCAATTGAATGATATCGATGACGACACTCATAGTTTGACCGTGTGTACATGTCCTTATGTATTCAACAAGTAAGCAATATAAAGAGGAAAAATTTGTGTTGTTATATATTTTTAACGAACAAACCCAAAAACTCCTTAGGCGATTTTTTTTTTGTTATTGCGTATATGGAACCTCATGATCGAAGAAAGATGGTAAGCTACTTGTTTTCGTAAAATTGCGTTCGGAAAAGCGACGCCTAACCGTCTTACCATACCTTTAATGGCTCATTTCATATAAAAAATCCGTTTTATTTGTGGTCGTTGTGATATACTCACAACTTATAACAATTAATTATACATACATACATAAACTCACGCCTGTCTCCCGTGAGGGTAGGCAGAGACTATAGAGCGCCAAATGCCACGGTCCAAACACACCTCTTTCGCTTCCTCCACTAAATTATCCTCTTCATGCATGCACGTCGGTTTCGAGGACTCTTTATCAGTAAATTTCCTCTATGATCTTTATAGGTGCACCTGGGCCGTCCTCGACCGACTTCACCATTCACTTCCGCACAGTAAATCTCTTTCGTAATTCTGCTAACATTAAATTGTCACCCTCTTAAATTGGGTTATATGCCAGCCCTATCACCTAGAGGTTGTCTGAAAGACGTCACAGATAGCGGTTAACATAACTTTTTTTGTAATAGTGGAGCTATTCATAAGGGACTGTCAGGGCGTAGGCCGAGAACTTGTTAGTACTAATGCCATTACTATTTGTTATATTGAATATGCTTAAAGAAATTAAATATAAACAACTGCTTGGGTATATTTTTTTATAAGCATATCATTTAACGGTGAAGAAGAACATCGTGAGGAAAACTGCACACCTAAAATTCTTTGTATTTTAGTCATCATCATTATCAGCCCATATATATGTATGTATATCTCTACAGCTGAAAGGGGTTAGGCCTTAGTTCACCACGCTAACTGATTTTCACTTCGTTCACACAAATTGTTTTAGCAAACCGCATTGGGATGTCCTTTTGGATTAAGACCAAAAACTCACTTACGGTATCTTAGGCCAAATACAGCCACTGATTATAAGGGACGACGTTTTTTTTAATTCTGCACGACAAAGTGCTCGAAGCTGATAAAACTCGATGCCTTTGTCTAAAGCGAGATGATGAACTACGCATATTTAGGAAATCTCCTTATAGTGTAGATACTATTAGGCGTGCACAATTCCTCATCCGTTTTTCTTCTCCGTTACCGAGCATTATAACTTCGAAACACACGCATATGTAGCTTCGAAAAGATGACCTGGTGTTTAGTCAAAGTCAGTGTAGCTAGAATTTACATCCGCGACTATCGACATTTCTCGACCGTGCGTCTTATCCTCTAAGCCAATCAAAATAACTCTTACCTATAGAAGTTTCCTCATGATATTTTCCTTTAATGTTCCTGCTCAAGGATCTTATTCAGCGAAGTGTAAATATTACGAGGCTTTTAGCAATTTCACCAACCGACTTAGACGAGTCAACAAAACTCCTAATTTGTTCTATAATTTCATAACCTTCACCTCAAAATCTGAGCAATGTAAAAAAAATACACGTGCCACTTTCAATTCCACCGTAAAAATAATTTCGCGTATTTGGAGGTTAACGTTTTAATTAAATACTTAAAATATGGTTCTGACCGGGAATTCGGTACAAGTCGTTGTTTTATATTTAGGTTTAATACCGCTTTTCGTCTAATATTAAAGATTTTTGATACTTTTTTTAAAGAAATATCATTTTGATAAATTATAGTACCGGGAGTGGCCAGAATCTTAAAATTGCTTAGTTGGATAAGTGTGTGAAATACGATCCCTATCCCACCACACACCCGCCACTGTAACTCCTGTGCTCCAGGATCAACAGCGGCACGCACAGTAATGACACCGAGCAATGAAGCTCAGCGGATCTAAGGGGACCTAAATTTGTCATAATCCCGCAACGAAGTTAATCAGAAAGACAATATAAGGAGGAGTTGAAAAACAAAGAAATACGATCGTGAGATTTCGATTTTCGAATTGACAATTATTGGGCTTTCCCAGACAGCCTTGTGAAACGAGAGGCTACGGGTTCGCTCCCGACACGGAAATAAATGATAATGTGATCCACAAATATTTGTATCAGGTGTGAGTGGTTTTAAAATAAAAAAGTCTCTCATAGTTTTTGATACCCACGACACAGTGTCAATTATGTATAATTGGGTATATTTAATGTCTCGTTAAAATTTTATTAATTTACTTAGTAAATGCAATTGGTTTTTTGTCACTATTTACGTAGTCTCGTCTTTTTTACCATTGTCTCCAAAGTCTGATATACGCTTCATAGAAATAAATAAAAACACTCCATATATCTTAATGCCGAAGATCACTCTCCGTGAGCAAAATACTTGCTCCATATTTAAGAAAAGCGAAACCAAAACAAAAGCATTTATCCAAACAAATCGTATTTACGCGAGTTAAGGCTATTTATTCTAAAAGATATATCTAATCTGCAGTCCACCGCTTACCTAATTCAGGTTAATAGATCGTCCCAAGCTAGTTGACCAGTCTTGTGCCAAAATTTTAAGCCACCCGTAGTGTTTCTTCCACGGTCCCAAAACATCCATTAATCTGGATACGTGCTGCTGCCAACTGCAGTGTTATCCCGGTTTTATGCTTTTTATAAAATAAACCTATAATTTAAATATTTATTAAGGTTTAGGCGAACGATATCTAATGAAACAATTTCTATAGTTTTCATTTCGCATACCAAATTACATCCGCTGTCTTATAATATATTAACTTATAAAGAAATATATTAATCAGGATATATCCCAGCGTAGGGTGATTTTTAAGTAGATTTTTTCCATGACTATGTATAAATAACACTTTAAGTGCAAAGCATAATGTGGAAAATACGCTCATGAATCACACTGATGATTTTAAACCATAATTTGTATATGAATCGGTCATAATAATCATCATCATTATCATCAGCTGTACGTCCCGCTAGCACAGGCCTCCTCTACAGCTAAGAGGATTGGGCTTTAGTCCACCAGGCTGGCCTAGTGCGGGTTGGCGGACTACACACCTAAGAACCTCCTAAAAACTTTTAGGTGAGCAGGTTTTCTCATGACATTTTCTCTCTCCGTTACATCATCTTCATCATCATCTGTGCATATACGTCCCACTGCTGGGCACGTGCCTCCTCTAGAACTGAGACGGTTTAGAATTTAGTCCACCACGCTGGTCTAATGCGGGTTGGCGGACTACACAACAAAAATTTTTTAGGTGTACATGTTTCATCACGATGTTTTTCCTTCACCGTTAAAGTACGTGATAATTCATTGTGAATACAAATAACTTCGAAAAGACAGAGGTGTGCCTGAGTCGGTCAGCTCCGAAAACTTAAGCAGTGTTATAAATATATACTAGAATAATAAAGTTTGTAAAAGCTTTATGTAAGGAACACTCTACACGCCAGCAGAAGCAGGTAAGTGGTTGCATTATATCGAATGTGAATGGGTATCCATTGTGTAAAGAGCGGAGCACTCATTACTCGAAGTTATAAACAACCCTACAGTTTAAAATCATATGTGGAAGTATTTCATCAATAATATTACAACTAGCTATTGCCTGAGTCTCTGAATCTCCGAGACTATCTGCAAATTGTATTTTTAAATAATTCCTCCGGAAATTTCGAGGAAAATAGTATGTCTTTACTGTCATAAAAAAAATATTTAGCGGTTTATGCGTGAAACAATAATAAACAAAATGCTTGTATGTTTTTCATACTACAAATTTGCCATCAATCATTATAATCATTTCGGCGTAGTCATATATGTATGTACATTAATTATTTGTTCTACCACTAATTATTGTTTTTATTTTACAATAACATTAGTTTTGACACTTACTATGACGCAAAAACTTATCTGTTGTAACAGATTTAAAAAAAATGATTCAAATAAACCTATTTGATGGCTCTCTGACCTGGCAACATATGTAATTCAGTAGTCAAATGATCAAATAGATTCGACAGCATATTAAAAAGTCTTTATTTTGATGTTAGGTTTTCTATAAGAATTTTTCAGTACATGCACGGAGTCTTGAAAAATTCATGATAAAACATCAAAATGTTGGCCTTGGAACCCAGATGACTGAAATACTCCTGTGCCTACTCTCACTATAGAGCGAGGGAGACACAGACATAAGTATACTCATGTATGTGTTAATATAACACATACAGGGTTACAGGTAAAGTCGTCCTATATCCGTTAAGGGCGTGTAGTTTACATCGTTTCTGACTGATTTCACTATAAGAAACCCTATCCTAAATCTAATCGTTTTCGAGATATTTGAATATAATAGTTTTTTCCAAAAAACTCCCGATTTTCGGCTATCAGCTTATATATTTTGAAATGTGTAAGTCTTATTATTACTACTATTTGATTTTTACATGTTAAATAAGATGCTTTATGACCTCAATAACCAAAATTGTACATAAAATTAATAAATAAGTCGCTGTAGACGATTAAAACTTAAAAACATTAACAAACATTATGAAAGTTTATTTTCCTAGAAAGGATTTCAAAAAATATTATTATGGCACCTGCTTTGCAGATGTGCATAAAAATATCTACGTTTTCTAAGCTATCCAACGAGGTGCAACAATCCAGGGTTTGATTAATAGTTTGTAGGAAAATCTTAGTTTCATAGGCTATAGGGGAGGGAAAGTTGAAGTATTTAGAGACAGGATAATTAATGTGGCGATAAGTAAAATGATAAGGAATGACTACTGCTGTCGTAAAAAGTGGACTTCGTAACAGATTGCGAAGATTTGTGCAAAACAGACGCAGACATCATCATCATCATAATCATCATCACCCCATATACATCCCACTGCTGGGCACAGGCCTCCTCTACTATTGAGAGGGTTAAGGCCTTAGTCCACCACGCTGGCCTAGTGCAGGTTGGCGGACTACACACCTAAGAAATTTCTTAGAGCTTTTAGATGTGTAGGTTTCATCACGATGTGTGATAATTTATTGTGAATACAGTTACATCTGAGTTGTAGAGGAGGCACGTGCCCAGCATTGGGTTGTATGTATGTATGTATATGGGCTGATGATGATGATAACGATAAAAGCAGTGGCGGTACTTTCATAGAAGTCCAACTTTAAAAATTCAGAGGTGTGTGTCTGGGGTTTGAACCCGCTACCGCCGAGATTCTCGACCGCGCGCCTAAACTTTGAGGCCATCACTGCTTATGAGGCAAAAATGGTGAACATAAAATTTATATTAAGATGTTTTGTGAGAACTGGAAAGTTTAATAAACGTAGTATTTTGTAATCACCGATTGTTTTATTTAGTTTATTTTTGCCTCACTTTAGCCTATGAAACTAAGATTTTTCTACAAACTATTAATAAAACCCTGGATTGTTGTACCTCGTTGGATAGCTTATGAAACGTAGATATTTTTAAGCACATCTGCAAAGCAGGTGCCATAATAATATTTTTTTGATATCCTTTCGAGAAAAATAAACTTTCTAAATGTTTGTTTAAGTTTTTAAGTTTTAATCGTCTACTGCGACTTATTTATTCATTTTATGTACAATTTTGGTTATTGAGGTCATAAAGCATCTTATTTAACATATAAAAATCAAATAATAGTAACAATAAGACTTGCACATTTCAAAATATCTAAGCTGATAGCCGAAAATCGGGAGTTTTTTGGAAAAAACTATTAAATTCAAATATCTCGAAAACGGTTAGACTTAGGATAGGGTGTCTCATAGTCAAATCAGTCAGAAACGATGTAAACTACACGCCTTTAACGGATATAGGACGACTTTACCTGTAACCCTGTATATCAGATTTTCGTAACTAAGCGAAACAGACAACAAAATAAATAATAAATACACCCAACAGTCACATACATAGTTCTGATCCCACACTAAGATTGAATTGAAGAAGAAGTCTTGTGTCGTGGGTATCGGAAACTACGAGAGACTTTTCGGTCTCACATACACCCAGACCCGAAACAAATATTTGTGGATCACACAAACATTTGTCTCGGTGCGGGGATCGAACCCGCGGCCTCTCGTTTCGCAAGCCGGTGCCAACTGCGCCACGGGACTGTCTAAAAGGATAAGAATATACTCCAATATTTTTGCTTTATAGTTTTTTCAAAATACCTTCAAACGAAAGGCTTGTGTGTATGACATTAAAATATGAGGAAAAATGTTAGTAGCACGATTCCGCTAACTCCTGCGAAAAATGTATTTATATTTAGAAATATTCTGTGCGTAAACCCAATCGCTTTAGAAGCCAGTGAAAGCTGATATGAAAATTTATTGTATACTGCCTTCTGCCCACAACTTGGTATAGGTTTCGGAAGGGCCTTAGGTAAATATGAAAAATGTTTAAGTAATGAAAACATGACGTAATAATCTTTTTTTGTAAAATATTTACAACAGTTATAAAATAGAAACAGAAGACCTTTATAATGGTGACAAAACCGGTTGCCCCCGCATCAACTGTGTGATCTACAAATATTTGTTTCGGTAGTATTTTTGAGACCAAATATTCACCCGTAGTTTCTGATACCCACGACTCTAGACTTGTTTCTTAGTGTGGGTCAAGAACACACACATACACTACATATACATAGGTATATGCATGTAATAAAGAAAAAATAAGCATGATTAATCACTGACTGTCGCATTTCAAGTGTCTACAATCAAATTTTAAAAAAATCAGCAGTGTCTATAAAATTAAATATTCTTACACCCAGTAATACTCCGTCTGATTACTAAATCCTCCAAACCAGCTCATGCAAACCTGGATTGGCTGACACAAGCATTATCTGGGTAGCAACCACCTATTTATTTCAGTACTCCTCATGCGAAATGCCGTATTTATTCATTGAAGCCGTAATTTAAATGTTATTTGTTTAATGTACATTTACAAAAGTACATTGCGCATATCTGAATATTCTATCAAGAGTAAAGGAAACAGCTTCCATATGTACACTCTAAACATGGAGGAAACAGGTGTTGTTAATACTAGTACGCAACCAGTATAACTTGAGCCACCCCGCCGATTAATCTCATCAATATGATAGGCGACAGCGGGGTAAATATTCACAAACTCAGAGCTCCAAATGAAACGGATAGTGCGAATTTACTCAAGGGACGGAAATTAAGGGCCCGAAGGTCGGGATTAGTTGACTGCGGATTATTGGAATTGTTTAACTTTACAGTCAGAATTCAAGCTCTTTAGTTGCGGAGTAATTCGGCTGTTAATTTAGATGTAGTTTTATGGATGTTCGACATAGATTGTGTCATAAATGAATAAACTGGTGTTGTGGAACTTTTGGAAACAGAAAATATTTTTTGACGAAGTCGAAATGAAAATAAACTCCATACTTAAGAATGATAAATTCTATTTAAACAGTGTTGTAATATCATTTAACGATTAAGCGTAGTAAGCGAAACTTAGTTGATATCAATGGATTGTCCAGTTTTACCAGGCAAGCATTAATTTGTATTAAGTTGTGTCGTGGGTATCAGAAACTACGAGAGACTTTTCAATCTCACAAACACACAGACCCAATACAAATACTTTTGGATCACAGAAACATTGGTCTCGGTACGGGGATCGAACCCGCGGCCTCTAGTTTCACAAGCTGGTATCTAGCCAACTGCGCCACGGGGCTGGTGCTGTGGGAATGTTTTATGAAGACCATAATTTTCTGCCCGACCCGGGAATCGAACCCAGGACCTCAGATCGCACGGCACAAACTTGTACCGCGAGACCACGAGGCAGTCGTATTTTTGTATTATATCTGGCAGAATTCCACGTTAAGCAACAGGACTAACAATGTTTTGTAAAAATCTATTGTATGAAACAAAAATCTCCAAGAAGCTTCAGTAATATGTATGATTCTTTCAAGGTTGTCTGGTTTCTTCGCAAACTCAACGTAACTTGCTCACACCTCGCCACAAAAGGAACGATGAGGCATTTTCAGATACCTGATGAAGTTAATTAACTCGGGAATAATGGGAGTGTTGCGATAAATCTGGAATTATAAACGGGGTTGAAGGGACGAGCTGTTTAAATAATATCTGCTACTGTAAGATATCATCTGCTGGTCTGGTACGGTCTTTGCATCTGTAAAGCCCGATAAGTAACAGATTATCTAATAGATACACTAGACTTTGTATGAAAACTTTTTAAATCCTTCAGTCAAACTAATGAACATATGATGTAGAGATGAGAGAGTATGGATTTTACATACATACATAAACTCACGCCTGTATTCCCCGAAGGGGTAGGCAGAGGCGCATTTCTGCACCCACATTTCGCCAAGTATGTATCAGTCCCACGTAATAGGGGGCGAGCCTATTGCCGTTTTTCGGGCACATTTCCTGACTCCGTGCTGCTACTGAGAATTTCCTAATGGAAAAAAACAAATAATACTTTGCCCGACCCAGGAGTCGAACCCAGGACCTCGTCTCACAGCACATACTTGAACTGCGAGACCACGATGGATGGATTTTGGCTTTTTTGGTTTCCTACCAGGGTTAGAATTTTTGTATCCGAATGAATAGCGAGCACAGTATATTAGGTGTAAAACTCGTCATATAACGTGTCATCATCATCATCATCATCAGCCCATATACGTCCCACTGCTGGGCACGGGCCTCCTCTACAACTGAGAGGGTTTAGGCCTTAGTCCACCACGTTGGCCTAGTGCGGGTTGGCGGACTACACAACTAAGAAATTCCTACGAACTTTTAAGTGTGCAGGTTTCATCACGATGTTTTCCTTCACCGTTAAAGCACCGATAATTCTTTGTGAATACACACATAACTTCGAAAAGTTAGAGGTGTGTGCCTGGGGTTTGAACCTGCGACCGCCGAAATTCTCGACCGCGCGCCTAAACCTTGAGGCCATCACTGCTTATAACGTGTAGCAGCCCGAAATTAGCTTGATTATAATCGCAACTTATTTGTACTAATGCAAGAGTCGTGTTACTAAGCTAGAATTTTTATTTGGGCTCGTTGCAAGATTGGGAATTTTGTATCCGACTGGATAATTACCACCGTAAATAAGGTTTAAAACCCGTCATAAGCCCACGCAAACGTGTTGCATTCCCAAATTAGCTCTTTTTTACCCGTTATTGAATAATCAGACCCAATTATATCGACCTATGAAAAAGCAGTATTTTTTTGATTGAGATTATAATCAGGTTCCAATCACTGGCTTAAAACACACAGAAACACAGCCATTAGCTTAAATAAATCTTGCACAGATTTTTCATCTTACATTCATGACAGCCCCGTGGCGCAGTTGCAACTGCTTGGCTAGACAAACGCTTGCAAAACGAGAGGCTGCGGGTTCGATCCCCGCACGCAGACAAATGTTTGTGTGATTCACAAATGTGGTTTGGGTGTTTGTGAGACCGAAGAAATCTCACGTAGTTTCTGATACCCACGACACAAGACTTGTATCCTAGTGTGCGCTCAGAACTATATGTGTGACTGTTGGGAGTATTTATTTATTTACTAATACTCACTGATAAGGCTATAAATCTGAAATTCTTAATGAGATAAATTATTTTAATGCGCTCTTTTGCCCATGTACTAAAAAGCACGACTCGTCCACAGAATGGATCTCAAGGGACCCCTCACATAGAGCTGTAATCACTCCATTAAATATAATTAGAGGCTGTTGGAATTGCAAATAATAACTTATTGACCTAAATCCTACACAGACTAGTTTATATGGACCATTATCTTTGAGAAGATGGGGTATCGAATACTAATTGTTGGGAAGCCTTTACTAATTATATTATCCTCAGAAAGCCCTTGCTGCCTGTAATTAAAATATGGCTTGTACTCAAGTATAATCTTGAGCTTAGTTTATTTTATTGTAATTTATCAGTAAATTATGCTGCAAAGGAAATTATGGCGCACGCGGTTTATAGGTGTCGGGTTCAATTCGGTCGGGAAAAATGCTTTTAGGATTTTCTATCAGAAAAGTATATTTTAAATATGTCATCTTCATTTCTCAATATCTACGACAATCGACAACAAATATTTTTATTTAATTATGCTAGCATTCCCGATTTCTAAATCTGATGATATTTTTCACTCGTTATTTATATAAATTCCCTTGGCTCTATTTAGTCTGCTAGATTAGCAATAATTTAGAAGATTCTAATACATAGATACGAGTACATAGGCTCACGCCTATATTCTCCGAAAGGGTATGCAGAGGTGCATTCTTGCACCCAAATTTCGCCAAATATGTTTTCGTCTCACGTAATAGAGGGCGAGTCTATTGCCGTTTTTTGGGCACAATTCCGGACTCCGTGCTGCTACTAAGAATTTCCCAATAACACTGCCCAACCCGGGAACCGAGCCCGGGACCTCTATATCGCACGGTATATGTTTTTGCCGCGGGACCACGAGGCGTAAAAATACGTGGTACAATACATACATTACTCGTATCTACGCGATTGTTCGTTGCTAAGAACTGAATACATCGCCAGCAGAGGGTAAAATTAATCGAAACTTAGCTCCCTACACACCGCATTAATTTACCCACAACATAACTTCACCACTGATCACAAACTCACAGGTGGTTCTCTTCGTAATAAAGGCAACTTACTCAAACACATACTCAGTTAACATTTTTCTAGATAATTAAAAAATAATATTTAAATCAGGATATAGAATATGATTTCTATAAAGTCATATACTGTAAAATACTTAGAGCTATAGTAAAAAAAAAAAAAAATTACCATAAAAAAATTCAGGCACATATTCAGACTCCGTAAAAAAATATGTACATAAAACCCAAATACTTCACTCTTTTTGACCCGAGGACTCTCAATCTCAATCCATAGCAATCCATCGAGGAAGAGCCGAAAACTCTTAAACTACATATTATTCTATCCAAGACACAAACCACAAAAGTACGCGAGTACGTAATAACAGCTCGCATATCCCTCTTGTCTATTTGCAAAGAAAGCAAATGGACCGAATGGAACACGTAACGAGGGGACTTTTTCCTTATTCACATTGTCACCGGCTTAACATTCGCGTCGACCGCCCAAATTACGCGGAAGGCAATCGCGTGGGATGACGTTGGTTATGTGTAATATATGCCTTGGAAACAATTTGAACCGTGAAGATACTGGTTGTTATATGGTGTTTATTTTTTTATAGTGACAGCCCTGATGGTTTTTGCAGTGCAGTTCAAAAAGTCGACTGGTATGATACATTTAATATATATAATGGCATATAATATATGCCTTTCAGTGCTCAAAGGATATGCACACGCTGAGTGCGGAACGCAAAGAGGGGCATGAAAAGGTGCATGGAATTGAGAGCGACCCTATTGCCGTTATTGTGGTACATTTCCAGACTCCGTGCTGCTACTGAGTTTCCTAATGGAAAAACCCTATATTCAGCCCGCCCCGTGAATCGAACCCAGGACACAGCACATTGACAGATAAACATCAAGCTTGCTAGCAGGACCGAGGAATTAATTCCCGGACTGAGACATGTAATGTTGTCTCTGCATTTGTATGTTACTGAAGCAAAAAGTCTAGCATATTTGTTAATAAATACTTCTAAAACTTTCTCATACTATGGAGTTGTTCGTGTGTCGGATTTGTGTATTTATTTTGAGTCCCGTGCTCATCCCGCGGGAGCACTTAATACAAGATACAAAACTCCTGTCATAATTTTCTGAGCAATGTGTTGCGTAATTGTGCTTTATCTCGTTTTTGGCCCCATTCCGCCCAGGCGTTATTATATAAAAAAGTAGCCTATGTTATTTTGGAAGTTCCCATCTAAATCCATACCAAAAATCTTCCGTCTTGACGGAAAACTAAAAACTACTTGTAGTTTTTAAGTTTATTCGTTATATATAAATATACAAAAACATAAACCTATCATTTTTGAAATTGATTATTCAGTATAAATATAGATAAAGATGGAGTCGCGCTTGTATTAAAGAAGATGTAGGCAAAGATGCTGTCTAAAGAGGCAAGTTTATTCGCTATTATTTATATATTTATGTTTAAATTCTTTATTGTTTACCAAGAAACAATGAACAAAGGGAATATACAAAGGGAACTGAAATACAATTGGCGATCTTGTCGGTAATTTGAAGCTATAAATACAGTTTTTTACGTCAGGTATATTAAAGGTATCTAAAAAGTGACTGACTGACTGACATAGTGATCTATCAACGCACAGCCCAAACCACTGGATGGATCGGGCTGTTTGGCATGCAGGTAGATGTTATGACGTAGGCATCCGTTAAGAAAGGATTTTGATTAATTCTACCCCCAAGGAGATAAAATAGGGGATGAAAGTTTGTATGAAACTTTGTCAATTTTAAACCGATCGGGCTGAGTGTTTGCATGCATAAAGCTACTATGACGTAGGCATCCCCTAAGAAAGGATTTTGAGATGCAGGCTATATAAGATTAGTAACTTTTCAGTTTAAAATATACGAATTTCTTCAATCAAAGGCTACAACTTATTTTCTTTCTGAACCCAACACTGTAGTCTACGCGGAAAGAGTCGCGAGCAAAATCATATCACATAAAGTATGTCACAATTCATTGTACATTGTTATTGAAATTTTTGCAGCTCTTATTTCATTTTTAAAACAAACGAGCTAAATTGTTTGCTAGTTAATTGGCCAATTCCTAAATGAGTAAACAATTTTTATCTATTCTAAAAATAAACGCCACAAAAATTCGTTTCGATACGTTTCATTGTATTCTTCGAAATCATTTAGCATTGAGCAGGAAGTTGAAACGAAACATCATCATCATCAGCCCAAATAAGTCCCACTGCTGGGCACGGGCCTCCTCTACAACTGAGAGGGTTTAGGCCTTAGTCCACCACGCTGGCCTAGTGCGGGTTGGCGGACTACACACCTAAGAAATTCCTAAGAACTTTTAGGTGTGCAGGTTTTATCACGATGTTTTCCTTCACCGTTAAAGCAAGTGATAATTCATTGAGACACACATAACTTCGAAAAGTCAGAGGTGTGTGCCTGGGGTTTGAACCTGCGACCGTCGACATTCTCGACCGCGTGCCTAAACCTCGAGGCCATCACTACTTTAATGTTTAATTGTATTCTTCTAAATCATTTAGCATTGAGCAATAAGTTGAAATGAAACAATGAACTAAGAAATGTCATGATATTTTGGATACAAGAAAGTTCTTAACAAGAATGTTTTAGGCAGCCCCCTTGTTTTTTAGTTGTAAGGTGTAGGACGTTATAATCGGGTTTGCACGCGGGCGTTGAAGTAGCTAGGCGGCGGGCCTGACCACGAAACCACGAAGCAAACATAAAAAATTCAAATGTAATTTTAAATATATAACAAGGTTTTAATTGCGTACTTTTAATGTTTTTAAGCCCAACACGGTACGAAAGCAGATTGGTGCGGCAAAATCGAGTACAACTTTCGCTACGAAATTCCCGGAACCCAATTCGAACGCGAAAATTTTAATTTTGTGAAATAATTTTGCTGCTGTCGTTTTCATTTTATTTTAATAAACTTTATACTTAAGTTTTTGCCTTGTAGCAAAAGTTGGAAGTGTGTCTCTTTGTATATCTTTAATTGTATATAAACTGAATAAGTTGTTACTACCACTAAAATGGTGAAGTGATGGCCTCAAGGTTTAGGCACGCGGTCGTGAATTTCGGCGGTCGCGGGTTCAAACCCTAACCACACACTTCCGACTTTTCGTAGTAATGTGTGTATTCACAATGAATTATCACTTACTTTAACTGTGAAGGAAAACAGCGTTTGGAAACCTACACACCTAAAAAAGTTCTTATGATTTTCTTAGGTGTATAGTCCGCCAACCCGCATAATACAAGCGTGGTGGACTAAAGCCTAAACCCTATCAGTTGTGGAGGAAGCCCGAGCCCAGCAGTGGGACGTATATGGGCTGATGATGATGTAGATGATGTAACTGAATAAGATATGTCGCGCGAAATAAGTATGCATGGAATCGAGAATATTCGGGTTGAAAAAAATGTTATTATGTTTTTCCCCTGGCAACATGTAGTCTGCCGTCCCTTGCATTTGCTAAACATGTACAATACAAAGTACGTACCATGAATTTGCGATAGCCTTCAATCGCCCCTATAGGTTCACACGAACTTTTATAAAAAATACTTATTAGCCTTATTTGATCACGTACACGCAGAGTACAGTGCCTTGCTTAAAATAAATCTATGCAACGATTTGCACAGTGTATAATACATCCATACAAGCGTCATGAAAAATAACAAGTATGATCAGTGCCGTACCTACAGTATCGCAAGCTGTTTGCACCGTAAGCGAAATTTGAAAATTGAGCAGTGTCGAAAGCACGTTTGAAATGGTTGTATAGTTGCCTTGTCAATAGACCAGTCACATGCATCGCCGCCGAGCAGTGGAATAAACGAGCGCTCGAGAGGAGTGCTACTACGTAAACACGAAGCAACTTGCTTTACGGCACTGAAAAATAGCATTAAATTTCCCAGTATCCACTGCAAGGAATTTTGTGTTGAACGTATGTACATTTATGTCTATTTTTCCGAAAGGGAGAACTGGTAAGGGAATGTATTCCTATACTAGTTACCTAGCAGTGATGGCCTCGAGGTTTAGGCGCGCGGTCGAGAATTTCGACGGTCGCAGGTTCAAACCCCAGGCACACACCTCTGACTTTTCGAAGGTATGTGTGTATTCACAATGAATTATCACTTGTTTTAACGGTGAAGGAAAACATCGTGATAAAACCTGCACACCTAAAATGTTCTTAGGAATTTCTTAGGTGTGTAGTCCGCCAACCCGCACTAGGCCAGCGTGGTGGACTAAGGCTTAAACCCTCTCAGTTGTAGGGAAGGCCCGTGCCCAGCAGTGGGACGTATTTGGGCTGATGATGACTAGTTACCTTAACTAGCTATACTAGTTAAAGTAGTTCGGGGTATTTTAAGTAACACGTAATTTAGGACGTGGCTGTTACAATTGATCAGTGCCACTTTCAATCAGTTATATTGTTTACTAGCTGACGCGGCGAATTTCGTTCCGTCTAACAGTCGATTCTTTAATAATTTTTTTTTGTATCCTAAGTTACTCCCTATTACATCAGCTATCTGCCAGTGAAAGTCCCGTTAAAATTGGTCCACCCGTTTCAAAGATTAGCCGGAACAAACAGACAGACCCACAATTTATATTTACTTTAATTTAGGAATCTACTAAATATACATATATCCACATTCTCTGACGCCTTTGCCTACCTCTTCAAAGAGGATTAATGCCACATACCAACCTTATATTCCATTTCTAATGGAAAAACCCGTCATTATGCTCGACCTGAAATCTAACCCAGAATCTATCGATCGCACGTGACAAATTGTGCCACGGAACCCACAAAGCAAATACTGTGTAGAGTGTAAAAGCTCTCTTCAAATTGGAAACACGGTTATCACATCGTCAATTATTTCGGGAAAAAGTAGTTTTCCCGTTTTTCACGCGCATGTTAGTACCGCTGTTTCCACTTACTATTTTTTGTGCTGACACGGCAAAGTGACCACATCGTGCCGGCTCCAATTTATCTCTCGCTATTGATGACACGCTGATGTCGACCTAACACTTAAAGGACTAGTTGAATGCATTTTTATGCATTCAGTAACAATATTGAGTACAACTATCATACATACATACTAGGGTGGCTCGAAATTTTTTTTTTCGAGTTATTATATTATAATAGTGAAAAGCTTGTGCGTTTTTGGCTAGAAACCCACTATGTAAAATATTATTTGATTAAATTGACAGTAACTGCCTCCGCAACGTCATTGAATATTCCAAAAATAATGATTTTAGAGTCTACTTTGATGCTACATTACTGTATAAAATTTTATAAAAACTAACTTCTTTTTTTTACTGAGTAATTCCTATTATGGTCTTTTTAAAAATAAATTACTAAATGCATCTCTCTCAATGCATCCGAAGGAAAAAAAGAGTTCCAAACAAGAGAAAATATTCTTGGTCGATCAAATAACCTCTCGGGGTATGATGATAAGTGAAGTCGACGTAACTCCCTATCCCACCACACACCCGCCACTGTAACTCCTGTGCTCCAGGATCAACAGCGGCACGCACAGTAATGACACCGAGCAATGAAGCTCAGCGGATCTAAGGGGACCTAAATTTGTCATAATCCCGCAACGAAGTTAATCAGAAAGACAATATAAGGAGGAGTTGAAAAACAAAGAGTTGTTCACCTCCCTCCACAGCAAAGCGGGTGACAAAACATTGAGCTATGAGGTTTTACCCTCACATAAAAAAGACAATTACATTCAGTGATATTAGACGCAAGTAACGCACCACGGGTAAAAACTGTATGAGTTTTATTGACTAAATTGGACCTAAAGTGCGAGCTGTTATGCAGACCTCCAATAATAGGCATGGCAAAAACGCTGGAAAGCACGGAAATTCTTCCTGGATTCAACAAGGTCTGTATAATAGACAACACCAGACGTTACATGCATACTATTGAGCATACAGTTACGCTCATCCGACCAAAGATTGCACTCCCAAAGGATATGATGCGCGGACTGTTCATATTCGCAATTATGTGTTGAGCATTGGCACATAGGAGAATCAACCAACTTAAATGAGAATAATTTGCTACGAAAATTACCGTGACCCGTCAGAAATTGCGACACGTAATGATCGATCTCAAGCCAAGTTTTTGCCAAACGATCGCTCACCGAAGGAAAATATTGATAAAGATGACGCCCCTTTATAGAGAGACTCCATCGATTTTGCCATTCTTCTATTAATTCCGAGTAAGTCTCGGGGTATGGTTTAAATAACCGACTAATTTTCAAAAGGTCGCGCGAGGAAAGAAAATCTTTATCAATATTTTGCTTGTTGGAAAAATATAACGCGGCGCGACGTTGCACTTCCAGGTCGACTGGAAGTACTCCCGCCAGAACAGGTAAAGCTTCAGTACTAACAGTTCTGTACGCCTTACACAAAAATATCAACGCCAAACGTTGACTCTGGAGCAATTTCCTTCTGACGGCACCGACAGTTGCCCTGTCGGCCCACACAGGGGAAGCGTAACAAATGCAACCCAAATATGTAGCTCCATAAATTACTTTTAAGGTGTTAAACGTCAGACCCCAAGTTGACGCTGATATCCTTGTCAAGGCATAAAAGTTGTTTTTTGATTTTTCACCGACGCATTTTATATGTTCTATAAAAGAGAAATTACGTTCTAGAACAAGCCCTAGGTAACAAACAGACTGTTTATTTTTGATCGAGACGTTATTAAATTTTATACGCGGCGGGGTTTTCAGAGAGCCTTTCAGCAGCAAATGAAATGATTTTTGGGGTGCGAACGAGAGACGGTTTCTTTCACCCCAGTGAGTAATTAAACTAAGACACGCGTCTGCTAACTTTTCTAGACCTGATCTGCTATTTGACTGTATGAGCAAGAGTCCGTCATCCGCATATCCTATCAAAGAGCAACATGGAGGTAAAGGAATCGCGAGAAAGTCGTCAAAGCCTAGATTCCATAAGTAAGGGCCGACTACGGAACCCTGGGGACAACCCATTGTCAGTGTCTTCGACACTGCGTGGTGACCTAAGCGCAACTTGGTTGTGCCATGGATAAAATACGAATAAATCATAGAAAATATATTCCTTGGGCAACCGCGAGACTTTAATTTCAGAAGTAACATAGGCCACCAAGCATTGTCGAATGCACCAGAGATATCTAAAAATATCCCCAACACGTACTTATGGTCCGATTTGTTAACTGTTCTCCTAACCGATAAAGCTGCGTCCACGGTTGATTTACCAATCGTAAAACCGAATTGATTTTCGTGAAATTTCGGTCCGCCCGGTAGTAAGCGAGGCACGATAAGACGTTCAAGTAACTTGCCTAACGACGGTAACAACGTTATTGGACGATACGATTTTGGGTCTTCAGGGGGCTTATTCCCTCCTTTAGGTACGAGTTTAATAAGACCGCACCGCCAAATTCGCGGAAAGACGCCCTCAGCTATACATCGATTATAAACGCACATTATAGCGACACTAGACAACTTACACGCCTCCTTTATCATTTTATTGGAAATTTTATCATCCCCAGAAGCCTTATTAAGAGGCAGGGAGCTAACTACTTCAAGAAATTCGTTAAGAGATGGGCTATCCGAATCGGGAGTAGATGGTGAAACGGAGGCCCATAGCCTTACTTGACTATGATATGCGGAATCGTTATCAAGGCTATCGTCCGGGATAAGTGAGTTTAATAAAGTTTCCGTGGTCTCCTCAATACCAGTAGTGTATGTGTCATTAACCTTTATATTTTCAATATATGCTGAATCAATTGATTTATTAGCTTTAAACTCATGGTAAAGAGGGGACCAAGGACCCTCAGCGTTCAGACGGTCAACAACTCTTCGTAATAAATCGCCTTTTGCTTTTAATAATCGCGGCTCTATAACGCGACCTGGCTGTTTTTAGAGTGTTAAAAGCACTTTCAAGTAAATTACTATTGTTACACCGTTTTTTAAGCGAATTGAACCTCCTACGCGCTCGACGAAATAGTTGACGAAGGTGGACTAAGGTATTATTCCACCAATCACATCTACGAGTACCAGTTACAAATGAACGACCGAATGTTATATCCGCACAGTACGTAAAGGTATCGGTCATTATTTCAGCGCAAGCTTCAGCTGAAAGTTCATTGCGAGTGAAATCCTTAGTATGATGCGCAAAAAGCGAGCCAAAAGACTCCCAATTAGCCCCTCTTAATTTATATTTAAAGTTGTAATAATTATTATGATGTCCTCGTGTAAATCCAGGTAAAAACTCGTACACTATCAGGCGATGATCACTACAAGACGCGTCTGGTATAACACGCCATTTATCGATATGGACGTCTCCACATGAAAGTGTGACATCGATTGAAGATTCGCCCATAGGGCTGCAATATGTTGGTGGTGCGTCAGATGTATTATGTATTACAAGATTTAATTCCGCAATAAAATCTTCGACGGCACATCGTCGCTCTGAATCGAACGTCAAGTCGACGTAACTGCGACAAAGAAGTTACAAATGATCCTCCAGAAAAAAACTTGAACGAGAGGAACGTCCAAGCACGTTTGGAACTACTTCAACGGTAGCCATTTTAGCTGAAAGAACTTCATCAGCATCAACAGCAATGTCACAAAAGTCTATTATCAAACGTAGAAATAAAAAGAGAAAAACAGTTCGCAATAAAACTCTCTTCCTACATATTCTGTCTGGCGTATCTGATAAAGCAACAGCAGCTATTGCGTCTTCAGTTTTGTTCGATATTGGCTCAGATATGTAAATAATTGACGAAGTTAGTTACGATGGGCGAAATGTAAAGTAAGAGCAAGTTTGACGCGGGAAGAAACAGTTTCTGAACTCTCTCCTTTATATTTTGACGAAAGAAATTATAAAACCTTAAATATTATCAGAAAGAATGGTAAATACTACAAAACTATTGTGTTGAAGGACACATTTTGCTGATACGAGAGCCGGGATCGTATTATATGGGATACATCGTCCTCTACTGATAAAGAAATTTAAACATAACAAAGTTCCTGTCTAGTGAAGATATTGCCACATATGTATCATCTTATGGGAATCGGTTGCGACGCGACGGTACAAATGTTAACACTGGAAAGTGCGGTGATATCATAAGACTGCTTGAAAAAACGCTTCAAAGGCCACTTCAATGGATCATTTGTTTGCTACACATGAACGAACTTCCTTTAAGATATTTATTTATTCATCTTAACAAATGTACTTCGGGACCTAAGTCATACACTGGACACATTAGGTAAAGCTCTGGAAACCTGTAAATTACTGCCTATAAAAAACTTCCCACACATCGAAGGAGAGTTGCTACCTGAAGTGTCAAAAGAGTCAAGTACAGATCATCAGTACTTGCTTGAAGATAGTCTCTGCAGTAATTTCAGGTGATTTTCCTGCTGACATAGCAAATAAGTCTCCAGGCATACTCTCTAATGCCCGCTGGCTCACACGGGCAAACATAATTTTATGTTTGTACGTTATATCTGAGATTCCATAGGATAATTTGAAAATTCTGGCTTTATTTGTCGAAAGTTTATGCACCATCTTGTTTTTAAATTAAACATAAGCCATCATGAAAATATGGTTCACACCATCTTTACAACATTATTAGGGCCTCCAGATACCTGCCAGAAGATCTCGAAAGACAAATTGGAGTCAAGGAAAACGATACCGAAATTTGACTCAAAAATAGATTTTCGAGCTAATTAACATGTTTTAATTTACTTTTTTTATTTCAGAATTTTAGTTTGATTGTAATTTCATCTTAATAATTAATATGTTTAATAAAAAAATACTGAATTTTGATTATTATCTAAAAAGTTTTATAATAAAATTCTTAGCTTTCTCCATAAGTAAAACAATGTTTTTAAGTGTCTTTGAGGCCTGTGCGGAGGCAAAAGGAGTTATCCAAAAGAATTGAAAACTTACACTTATTTTCACATCAATGTTACGCACCGAACCCCCCCTATTAGAACCCAAAATTCCAAAGAATTTTTTTTTCCATACATTCGTGAGCCACCCTAATACATACCTACATAAACTCACGCCTGTATTCCCCGAAAGGGTAGGCAGAAGGGCATTTCTGCACTCACATTTCGCCAGGTATGTATTAGTCCCACGTAATAGGGGGCAAGCACATTTCCAGACTGCGTGCTGCTACTGAGAATTTCCTAATGGAAAAACCCAATAACACTTTGCCCGACCCGGGAATCGAACCCAGGACCTCTAGATCACACGGCACATACTTGTGCCGCGAGACCACGAGGCGTGAGTATAACTAAATATGTATATCGTATAATATAGGTATGTGATACACACATGATTTTATACAAGTGCATTTCTGCATCAACATTTTGCGAATTGAATTGGATTCTTCGATACGCGTTTTCAGATCCTTGCTGTTAAAAAATTCCTACTGAAAAAACACAATAACATTGCGACTTTAGACATTTAGATTCTACCGCATAGACTTTTGACACACACAAAATATCTACAAATTGATATTTTTTTTTTTTTTTTTTTTTATTCTGGCGCGGCAAAGTGACTCCACTGTACCTGATGGTAAGCACAGTGGAGTCCAAAAAATAATATCGACCAGCGAGAAACGATATGGTCACCCGCTGGTCAACACAATCATGCCGGCCCGCACAAATGCTTCTTCACGCTTCGCTTAAAGGATCCAGGATCATAGGAAGGAGGGAACACGTGAGCCGGCAAACCATTCCACAGCTTGATGGTGCGGCAAAAGTAAGAGTTAGCGAACTTTTTAGTTCGAGCCGCGGTTGTTGTGACCATAAAGCTGTGGCTTCGCATGCCAGCACGCGTGGTTCTGGTGAGGAAAGGAGAGGATGGGACAAGGTTAAACAATTCTTCAGAGCATTCACCATGATACAGACGGTAGAACACGCTAAGTGCGGCAATGTCCCTGCGCAACTGTAGCGGCTCCAAGCTGGCTGTAACGTCTGCATCATTCACAATGCGGATGGCACGTCGCTGCAATCCATCCAAGGCATCGAGGAGGTACTTGGCGGAACCGTCCCAGAGGTGCGAGCAGTATTCCATACCCGGCCGAACCTGCGCTTTGTATAAGCGCAAAAGCTGACCGGGCGTGAAAAACCGGCGCACCCTGTTCAGGATTCCGACCCTACGCGAAGTGGCAGATATAATGCCCTCGATGTGGGTCCTTGGATTGAGGTCGCAGCGAATATCTACGCCTAGGATATTAAGGCCTTTCCGCATTGCGAGTGAAAAGCCCTGAAGATTGGGGAGAGGGGAAAACGGGGATTTTTTGCACGAAAACGCACAGACCTGGGTTTTCTTGGCATTGAACTCAACCAGATTCCGGGAACCCCAAGTAGAAATGAGCTCCAGGGTCCGATTGAGCTCAATGACAAGCTCCTCGCGTCTACTCTCAGTATCCACCCGGCAACCCGGTGGCTTACTGCAGTACCGCCCATGGACCGTGCTATCATCTGCATAGCAATGAATGTTGCCAAGCGACAACATATCATTGATATGCAGAAGAAACAGGGTGGGCGATAGCACAGAGCCTTGTGGGACCCCGGCACTAACTGACATGAGCTGTGAAGCGTGCCCGTCGACGAGGACACGCATTCTACGCCCATGCAGAAAGCTCGAAATCCACAAACACAAGTTGCCGGGAAGACCGTATGCCGGAAGCTTGGAGAGAAGGCCACGGTGCCAGACCCTATCAAATGCCTTGGCTATGTCGAGACTCACGGCAAGAGCCTCGCCATGCCGATCAATCGCTTCCCCCCAGTGATGCAAGGCAAACGCTAGAAGATCACCCGTTGACCGGTTACGGCGGAAGCCGTATTGCCTATCACTGATCAGCGAGTGATCCTCCAGGTAGCGGACCAATTGGATATTAATGATCCGCTCCATCACCTTGCAGATCACTGAGGTTATGGCGATTGGGCGATAATTGACAGGGTCTGACCGATCACCCTTCTTAGGGATCGGTTGCACATTAGCCTCTCTCCAAGATTGAGGCACCACACCTGAAAGATAAGACGCGCGGTATAAGCGTGTTAGTGCAGGAGACAACTCGGCTGCGCATTTTTTAAGAACAACCGCCGGGATACCATCAGGACCACTGGCTTTTCGGACATCGAGTGACTGCAGCTCACGCCTAACATCACAATGCCTGATACGGATATCAGACATTGTGTGTCCACAGCTAGGAAGCGTAGGTGGCTGAGAACCGCAGTCATCGAGCCGAGAATTAGCCGCGAAGAGGCGCGCCAGTAAACTGGCTTTCTCCTCCGGCCCATGGGCCAGTGATCCATCCGGATATCTCAGCGGGGGCAGCGAAGGACGACAGAAATTGGATTGGACAGCCTTAGCAAGACTCCAATAAGCACGGCTGCTCGTCGGATGGTCTGCCAAGGCACGTCCAATCTTGGAGACGCGCTGAGCATCCGCTCTCACATAAGCCTTCTTGCAGGCCTTGACGGCACGGTTATAAGCTGCCTTGAGTAAACTTAAATTGGGATCTTTCATTGCGCGACCCCTGATCCAAGCGCGGTACGCCGCCTGTTTATTACCAACAGCGTCGGCGCACTCGCGATTGAACCAGGAGCGTCCGCGTCCCTTGCCGGCGATCTCAGAGGAAGGAATATAGTATTCCATTCCTAATCTGATCTCGTCGGCAATGGCGTCGGCACTCGCTGAAGGATCCAAGCCCTCAAAGCAGCGCTGCCGCCAAGGGATGGATGCGAAGTATTCTCGCATACCATCCCAATCTGCTGACGAGTAGTGCCAGACTTTGCGCTTTACCTTCACGGGTAGTGGAGGTGCAGCGCGCGGAACTGACGTCCCAACCAGGCAATGGTCGGAGGAACCCAAAGGGGCACCAACCGTCACCTGATACCCGGCTGGGTGACTCGTCAGCAGAAGGTCCAGCAGAGAAGGCTCATGACTTGACACATCTGGGATCCTGGTAGGCTGGTTCACCAGTTGCACCAAGTCATGAGTAAGAGCGAACGCATGGGCAGCTCTTCCAGCATGGTCAGTCTTGGAGGAACCCAACCACAACTCATGATGTGCGTTGAAGTCCCCCAAAACTACCAATTCCGCTGTGGGGAACTGCTCCTGCGCGGCGTCTGTCGCCTGGCCAAGGTAGTTAAATAACCGGGTTGTCTCCTCATCCCCGTTATGAGATCTGTAGAGGCACACGTAGACACGACTTTGACAGCCGAGGTCAACGTGTACCCACAGAGTGGAGAAGGAAGGATCCTCCATGCAGCGCAGACGGCGACAGCAGACATCCGACCGAGCATACAAACACACCCCGGCCTTAGGCTTGAAGTTTTCTTCAAGCGAATAGCCGGGGTAGTGCAAGTACGATAGATCGGCCGGACAACGAATCTGCGTCTCCGTCAAGAAGAGCAAGGCAGGCCGGGCCGTCTCTAGATGGTGGTGGACGGCATTGATGTTCGAGTGGAGCCCGCGGATGTTGGCGAACTCCATTGGGAATGCGGTGGTGGGGTTGTGCACCGCTGTAAAACCTTTTTTTTTTTTTTTTTTTTTTTTTTTTTTTTTTCTCGAGGGGAAAGCTGTTTATGGCTCTACTTCCCGCCAGCCCCGGGGGAGGGGGGGGCGGGAAGCGTATGTCGGGGTCACCGGTCTTCCAGCCCGGCGCGCGGCGACGTCATGTCCGCGCAGATGTTAGTGCCGGGCTGGGTCCCTAACAAAATTCCCTAAACCGGCATACCGACCAAAACCCCCCGGTGGCCATCTCCGCGCCGAGTGGGGCGACCGCGGTACGTTGGCGAGAAGCGCCAACCGTAATGCCGCAGCCGCCCGGTGCGCCTCCGAGACGTTAATGTCTCGGCCGTCTCGGAGTATGTAGGGGGCGCAGTTGCACCCCCACTAGCTTGGTTCGGGCGCCCCGGTTGTGAATAGGCGCCCGCGACGTACACAGGCCACAATGCCGCCGCCCCTCTCGGGGTCACTTTCAGTGAGGACGCGCCGCCCCCGCAGCGCGCCCAGCGACCCCAAGGGCCCCTTTGAGTCGTCTTTTACGACAGGCAGGGGATACCGTGGTGGGATTCTAACGCCCCCTTGCCACAGGGCAGGGCGCCGGGTCTAGTTATCTCTGTCGACCCGGCGCCTCCTTCTCTGACGTCTTTGGCGGGCGGGATCGTTGATCTCTCGATCCCGCTCCGCGCTCTCCTTCTGCGACATGACGTGCTCGCAGAAGGAGAGCATCGCTCGCCACGACCTCGGACTCCCGACCATTGAAGATACGACGGCCGGGAGCGAGAGGTCGCCACCAACAATAGCGCGGAGAGCGCTGCGCTCCGTCTCCCAGGCTGGACACTCTTGTAGTGTGTGCTGGGCTGTGTCGTCCGGGCAGTTGTCACAGTGGTTTTACTATGAAATTTTAGGACTTACACTTTATTGAGAATTATACTTATAAATCTTTACAGATACGACTTTAGGGACCATCAAGAAAAGAGCCTAGGTATATTTTTCTCAAAGGCCGGCATCATACCGATGATTCCTCTGGCATTGTGAGTGTTCATGGACGGTTTTGACCACTTAGCATCAGGTGGCTCACTTGCTCGTTTGCCTCCTTTTTCCATAAAAAACATATCGCCAAAAGGTAGACAGTGACGTAATTGTAAAGGTATTTTTCGATAGTTCTCTTAAAGCTCCGTTGTAAGATTAAAACGTAATGCCATTCACTGAGCATTTTTCTTCAACTTCGAGCTGTTAACAAAAAATCTTACTAATATTATAAACGCGAAAGTTTGTATGTATGGATGTCTGGATGTATGGATGTCTGGATGTCTGGATGTCTGGATGTCTGGATTTTTGTTGCTCTTTCACGCAAAAACTACCGAATGGATTTCAATGAAAGTTTACAATAATATAGCTTATACATCAGAATAACACATAGGCTATATATTTTTAAGATAGTGTGTGAATTGTCCAAAATATAACGATAATTGTCAAGTAAGTCGGGAAAAACTGCATCTGCGAGCTATTCTTGCGTACGCTGCAAAAACTGTAGAGTTTACACGTATATAATGTATAAGAGAAATGTTTATCTTAATAAGTCCTACAAAAAAGTCCGCGACAGCATATAACTATCTTTAAAATTACGAGGAATATGGTAAAAACAACAATTTCATTTTCTCATATAAACTGTTCTACCTAATTTCCTGTCAAACATTTTATGTTTATCCCGTCAATACGGTAAATGGTCCCCTCAAATTAAAGAACGTATTTAAATAAAGGTTTTTAATCGACAACATATATCCACAATATTCGAACAATTGCGTATTTTTCATTTTAAAAATGCAGAATAATCAGTAATGAAAAATGAGTGACATATTTATTAGTTGTCAAAAATGTATGCGAGCGTTCAGAAATTAATTTTTAAACTCCTTGGTTGTATCTGGTTTAAAATTTACAAACGAATGCAGGCTCGGTAGTCATCACGCTTCGTAATCTAAATAATGATTTCACTGATCCCAACGGATATACCCTTTGATTTTAGCATATATTGTCAATGCGAAAGTAACACTACTGTGTTATACTTTCACGCCTAAAATATTTGAGTTATTTGGATGATTTTTGTTATGGATAAAAACGGAAACATAAAAAGGGACATAGGTTACTTTTTTAAATTCATTAGTGTAATTTGGGCACTTGGGAGACGTTTAATAGATTTACTTATTATCTTTCTGCACCCAACCCTGAAGTCTATGCGGACGGAGTCGCGGGCAACAGCTAGTATATAATAAAGTAATACATTTTGACTTAGACCTCTAGATGGCTCGTACCGAATGATTCTCGCGATTGTTTGGAAAAAGAGATTCTCAAAGTTTGATTTTTTTGTGCAGTACGCGAATTTATTTTTCCCCTGTACTCCATTTAGCTTAATTATTGTTAGTGAACACTAACAAACCAAAAAAAGTACTCAACGTAAAAACAATAAAAGACCCACCAAAAACAACCCAACACGGAACAAATAAAGCAACACCACACAAAGGTCGGAACTATTGTCCATCACACGTAAATACACAATTTTTCCAATAGCAATAAAACAAATGGACAAAGGCCTTTTAGAATTGCAAATGCGTAACCAATCGTCACTCGCAGTGTGCACGTGACCGCGCTTCGATGCTGTCGATGACACGCCACCCCCCGTTACCCTCCAAGCTGCGTATTATTGGATGTACACGTTTTGTTCAGGGTGAAATAGGTCGGAGATATTACTTGTATTATTGTTACAGATAGTCGTAGAGATACACAGACATACTCTCAACTGAAAGAGTTACGAATGTAGATCATGCATATACAGGATTATTTCCTGATCAAATCGTGGTTCTCAGGGGACGTGTTAATCAAGGAAAAATCTTTTGAAAGTAGATCGGATCCTTAGGAGTCATCAGAATACTATTTTAGGGACGGCGCTTAAGTTAGGCCGCTTAAAACCCAATCACTCTAGGGTTTTGTAAAAACTTATGCCGACCACAAACATCTTGTATTATGATAACAACAATGTGAAAACAAATAACGAATTTATAGAAATAGATCATTTGCTTCAGTTTCATGCTTTTCCTGTAGTATAACAACAGATAAAGTCTAAATGCTCAGATGTTAATTCCAAAAGCAAAGAACGGTGACCACAGTTTTTGTAATTATTTCGTACCTCTGACAGCCCCGTGGTGCAGTTGGCTAGACATCAGCTTGTGAAACGAGAGACCGCGGGTTCGGTTTCCAAACCGAGACAAATGTATGTGTGATCCACGAATATTGTTTCAGGTCTGGATGTTTGTAAGACTGTTAAATCTCTCATAGTTTCTGATTCCCACGATACAAGACTTGAGTATCTAAATGTGGGTTCAGAACTATGTGTGTGACTGTTGCGTGTACTTACTTACTTACTATCCAGCATTTATGTAGGTTATATAATTTTCTTGAACTTGTTAGATCTCGTGCCAACCTCGGACCAATTGTCTTACGATGTGTTTTGACCATGAACACAAATTTCTGTAACCATAACACGCTTTAAAATTTTCAAAATACGAGAACACTCTACCCGAGATATCTCTATAGACTAAATTTATCTGAGAACACAGCAAGACAACAAATTTTCTTGTGTCACTGTTCCTATTTCACACTCTGCTTGATAAAGTCCCGCGACACATTTTGTTTGTAAGCAATTTTCTTATAAAGCGGCGACCACGGGCTGTTTCCGCTTCGGATTCCTTTCCTGGCTTTTTTATTACAAAATATTACCGAGAAGCTTCTTTAGAAGGTTGTCCGCCATCCGTAAATTATGTTTATTACACAGCTCCCACGAAATACTAAACAATTTCTATAAATGTCAGTTATTTTTATTATGCTGACGCGAAGAACAACGGTGCAGGGCCTTGGTTGATGTTTTGCCTGGTTGGTCCCGCTGTATAAGGATAGCCTTTTCCCATTAGGAAATTAGTAGCATAGTTTGTAAATATGCTCGAAACACTTTTATAAGCTATCCTCCAAGTACGTTTGGGACAGCTTTACTATGCTAACCCGGCAAAGTAGTAACAAAAAGAGAGAGAGTGTCACAAGTCGACAGAATTATGCTGGAATTTTACAAATAAGCACAGTACAATCCTAAAACGCATTTTCTTGTGTCACTACGGCGAATTTGACATTTTATCTACGGCGGTCACTGTCTATAAATAATCTACACTTTTATTACATACATATTATACTAAGTCACACACTTATAAGAAGGGGTGAGTCTATTACCGTATAAGGGTATATTTCTAGACTCAGTACTAACTGAGAATTTCCTAATGCCAAAACTTAATAACACTTCGGCCGACCTGGGAATCAAATCCGGGACTTCAATATTGCTCGGCACATACTCGTACCGTGAGACCACGAGGCAGACACACTATGATTATTATTTGTAAAGCAATATACCCATTTGAATATAACCATCGCGGAAAACAATGAATTCCTCGACTAACCTGCTTGGGCGGCGCTCTATGTCAATATGGAATAATGTATCGCAAATATCAAATAGTGAAGTAATAGTGGAAGCAAATACAATAAATAAACACAACAGTTGTGTGTTATTAGTTGGGGAAGCTCGGAGTTCGCGGAATATGCGATTTCATAGAAATAAAATATGCCAAGATAAATTATTCCTTATGTTCATGTGTTTTTATAACAGAGATATTATAGAGGTAAATGATATCAATAAAAATTAACATGTAAAATATTAAAAATTACATGTTTACTCATTATTTCGATATTTTTGTATAAAGTTTTTCAACTAAGCGCATTTTGCAAGTTAGGCCTCTATAACTCCTGAACTAACAAAGTTATTTAAGACGTTATAGTATGGTTTATTTAAAAGTTCATTATGAGGACTAATATCACGATTTTTTCATACTTTTCGAGGCAGCCGTTTAGCTGTAAGAGGGGAACGCCCTATTTGAAAAAAAATGCGCTTTAAATTTAAATGTATCTCAAACAGATACCTAAAAAATCGTCTTAGCTAACTCTCACCCACATTTCGCCTATTGTGTTGTCCCACGTAATAGAAGGCGAGCCAATTGCCGTTTTTCGTGCACATTTCCAGGCTCCGAGCTACTAAGAATTTCCTAAAGGAAAAACCCAATAACACTGCCCGACCTGAGAATCGAACCCAAGACCTCTAGATCGCACGGCACATACTTGTACCGCTAGACCACGAGGCAGTATCTTGAACAACATGTCATATAGTCTCGACTTATTATACAAGGCACGCCTTTACTTACAATATTAGCAAAAATGCAATGCTTCAAAAGTAAGGCGCTAAATAAACGAAATCGACACTGTTAAGTATAAGTAAGGGCAATTACTAAAGACCTGCCAAATCATTCCAACAAATAAATTCGTCATCATCATCATGACAGCCCCGTGGCGCAGTTGGCTAGAAACCAGCTAGCGAAGCGAGAGGCCGCGGGTTCGGTCCCCGCACCGAGACAAATATGTGTGTGATTCATGAATATAGGTTTCGGGTCTGGGTGTCTGTGAGACCGAAAAGTCTCTCGTAGTTTCTAATACCCACGACACAAGACTCGTATCTTAATGTGGGGTCAGAACTATGTATGTGACTGTTGGGTGTATTTATTTATTTATCATATGTATGTCCCACTGCTGGGTATGAGTTTAGACCTTAGTCTACCACACTGGCCTAGTGCAGGTTGGCAGACTATACACCTAAGAAATTTTAGGTCTGCAGGTTTCCTCACGATGTTATCCTTCGCCGTTAAAGTACGTGATAATTCATTGTAAATACACACATAACTTCAGAGGGGTGTACCGAGGAATATAACCTGCGACCGCCAAGATTCTCGACCGCATGCATAAACCTCGAGGCCATCACGACTTATATACGACTATAGTGAGTTTGTTTATTTGTTTAAATTTTACGCTTGAACTATTTTTTTTTATAAAAAACTAAATTTATGCACATAAATTGTATAAGACATATATTTTGATACAAAATGTCAGGTTCCAGACAGATTATGATTTATAACATCTTTTGACAAACCTCAATACGCTTCAACAAACACTAATACACCTTTCAATTTTAAAATTTTATACTGGCATATTTCTAAAGAAATATAGCAGGAATGCATTACAACGACTGGCACCAGGGAGGCGGCAAATTGTTTTAGAGATACGTTTTATTTGTAGTGCCCTCAAGCTCTTCGCGCGTGCCTCGAGTGCCCGCCACTCTCCACGCCACGCCTATGAAACACACTATTTTTAAAGCTAAACCTCCAGACAGCGGTGAGAATTTTGAAATGGAACTTCCAGTGCAATCATACTCGCGTAGTTTTTATTGTTTTATTTTCTTCTTTCTTATTCATACACAAATAATAAATAAATACACTCAACAGTCACATACATAGTTTTGACCCCACATTAAGATACGAGTCTTGTGTCGTGGGTATCAGAAACTACGAGAGACTTTTCGGTCTCGCAAACACCCAGACCCGAAACAAATATTTGTGGATCACACAAACATTTATCGAACCTGCGGCCTCTCGTTTCGCAAGCTGGTGTCTAGCCAACTCCGCCACGGGGCTGTATTTTTTTTTAATTAACAACAGAATTGAAGTAGCTATAGTAACCGGGAACTGACGACATTTTTATAGAAATTGGATCCAAAGAACTATGTACTTTCCGACGAGAGTTTATTCTTAATCAATTTTGTTACATTGCAACAAATGTGATTGCATTTGTTGATTTACAGTCCGAAATGTTGGCTTTTACAGGAGTTACTTACCTTTATAGTAAACGGAGTAAAGTGACCTGCTGTATTGTAGGTAAGTTAAGGTTTATCGGTGACAATATTGACAGTTAACCAAGTGCCATTAAGCGAATGATCAGCCCAGCATAAGCGTGTCAACTGATTTGATGACAGTTTCTTTTAGGACTGAACTGCAGTTCCCACCACAATTCTAAGCAGACTACATACTAAGCTTATTATTATATTACAATAGGATGTAAACAGACCGTAATTGAAAACTTGGAGAGGTAAAGTTATGGTGCCACAATTGAAGTGAACTCATTGATACTAAAAGAATCCCGAAATTTAAAAAAAATAACATTTTTTTTTACACATCATCATATTTGTATTTCCCTTAGTTTGAAAAATGAAATAGAATGCAAATAACATTTCAACGAGCCTATTAAATAGTGAATTCTAAGACAAAACAATAACAATACTGTAATCAAAAAAGGAAGGATATACAATCTCTCCCCATTCCAAAGAAATTTCTCAAGTGAAGGAGAAGGTGTCTAATTATTTGCATGATTTCGGTGCGCGAAAAACTTGCGTGGGTTAAATAAATAAATAAATACATCCAACAGTCACTTACATAGTTCTGGACCCACATTAAGATACAAGTTTTATGTTGTGGACATCAGAAACTACGAGAAGCTTTTCAGTCCCACAAACACCCATACCAGAAACAAATATTTGTGTATTACACAAACATTTGTCCCGGTGCGGGGATCGAACCCACAGCCTCTTGTTTCCCAAGCAGGTGTCTAACCAACTGCACAACGAGGCAATAAAATAGATTTTTATATCTAATATACGGCAGTTCCTATCTTTCATCCTATCCTTCTACCAGCAAAAGCCAATAGTGCATTCAGCCATCCAAGTAAATATAATTACTGAAATTACGCTGAGTCTGAGAAGAAAAGCGGAACGGAATTTTAATTATCACCTTTATTTATTACAAGAGTTCAACTTTCTTTCCTTCATTAGAAAGACTGCGTTTTTATTTCTCTGTTTACTTATGGCTTAATCTTGCGTTTAAGAGCGTTTACGCGGTTTTAGCGTAATTTGAGCAAAAACAGAACTTTTCGAACCACTTAATTTTGATGAAAGACTCATCGTACAAACATTTTAATTACCAATTATGTTAGGGAATATTATCATCTAAATAGTTACTGAAGAATATTTTAAGGTTTTTGTGTAAATTTTGATAAATAACAAGATAACTGAACGAAGGTTTTCCTAAATTCAATTTTAGAGTCATTTTCGAGGCTCAAAATTCGGGTTTATTTATAACATATTTAATCAAAATAAAATGTAATTAAAGTGGAAATATCCCCAAGCAAATAGTTTGTGAGAAACATTTTAAGATTTAGATCCCTTATTCAAGTAATAAAAAACCTACGACATTCGAAATATTGAGAAATTACTGTCAATACAGTATTTTTTTTACCCATATATGATATTTAATTTAATAAAAAAACAACTTTTTATAATATAAGAACGTGTACCTACTTGAAAATGTACAATTTTTGTTTTGAAGAAATTTTGCTTATTTATTTCATTATAGATATTTTAAAATGTAATATAAAACGCTGTGCTCAGCCCGGTGAAAATCAGTCCGCCAAGGCTTTTCAGAGAGAGGACGTATCGCTCTGCGCTCCGTCATTTTTTGTTTTTTTTTTTATGTTTTCGCGGTTATCTGACTGCCTTCCAAACAATAATGATGATCAGTGAGGATATAAGTGATGTATTTGACATTTTATAGACTCAATAAACATTGTTTTATTCATTTTCATTGCATATCATTAACTATCGACACTCATATTTACGCGAGTCATATTCACTGAAATCGACTGGCCGCGTGGCGCGTAAACGCTCTTAATACACAATGTTAATTTACATGGTGCATTCAAAGAAGTTCATTATATATACAGGTTGTATAAAGACCGCGATCGAAAACTAAGACAGGCAGTAGCCACGGTGATTATAAATACCGTGACATAAAAAAATCCGAACATTTTTTTTTATACGTTTTCCTTATACATACATTCCAACATACATACATTTCATACATACATTCAATACTCGTCGTTGTAATATATTTTTTTATCGGGATTTTTAATTTATTTTCACGGTCTTTATACACCCTGTTTGTTAATAACAGCGGCAATAAACGCAATATTTTTAACACCATATCAATCTTATTCCCTCGGACAGATTTTAATAAGCGTTTCACTTTTGTAGGAGATTAGTTTTTGCACGACAAACGCTTTTTTATTATCTGAATAAAAAGTAATTGGCTTTTACCTCGAGCTACCCTTGAAGGTTTAAACTTAGAAACTTATACATATATGTCACGCCTTTATACTAAGGGGGTAGGCAAGCGTGAAGAAGCATCTCAGTAGTTTGGCATGTGGGTAGTGATAGGAGATGGAATCTATTGCCATTAAGTCAAAGTCAAAGTCAAATTATCTTTATTCAAATAGACTTCTACAAGTTCTTTTGAATCGTCAATTTTACACTTTTTAAACTATTGCCGCTTCGAAACGTGTTATCGCTGTGGAGAAGAAACGGCAAGAAACTCCCTCAGCAACACGACATGTCTTTTTTTTTTTAATAGCAATAAATGTATTTTTTTAATTACATTATTTAAATTTTACATTGTAAATGTCATAACGATACAAACTATAGCAACAAAACAAAACTCCGATCAATTTACATTACTCCCAGGGCTTATTATCTTCAATAAAATCTGAAATTTGCGCGTTTTGGACAGAATCGCGCTTATAGTGAGGTACGGTGTAATCACTTCGTTGATAAAAAATGGTGAGGTGTACTCCACGTTTCGCAATGGGGTTTTGATCATCATGGCATGGCAATGCTATAGGCCTTTTCTGACAGTCTATATTTGGGGAGTGCAGGGATGAAACGGTTCATCTCTCAGTAGGTGTATTATGATAGTGTTACTTATTTATTATTTATTTATATACACCTTATTGTACACCATGGATATATCAAAACAAAAAGAAATTAAAAGAAAAATAAATGCTTAGAACTAAGTGACAATAGGCGGTCATCACATACACATACACCATCATCATCATCAGTCCATATACGTCCCACTGCTGGGCTCGGGCCTACTCTACAAATGAGAGGGTTTGGGCCTTAGTCCACCACGCTGCCTGCGGGTTGGAGGACTACACACCTAAGAAATTCCTAAGAACTTTTAGGTGTGCAGGTTTCTTCACGATGTTTTCCTTCACCGTTTTCAATTTAATTCAATTCAATTTAATTCATTATGAATACATGCATAACTTCAAAAAGGTAATAATCAACATAATAGAGACCGATCCTGTTGTCGTTTTTCGAACAGATATCCGGAATACGTTACGATTTTTCAATAGATTATAATCCAATAACCCATTCATGATCCGATAATCGAACCCGGAACCCTATACCTGACCACAAGGCACTTTAAAACTTAAAAAACATAGCAACAACCTTGGAATAACGAGGAGCAGTCTTTTGGGACCTTTTTAGTTGATTCTATTAAAAGACGGCGTTTAAGCTCATTTTTTCCTGTTTTTGCGGGTCTCAAGAGAACTGGCCGGCGCGATTAAGACTTCCTAATTTCGACTTTGCATTTTGATGTTTACTTAGAGGATAATAACACGTGGAATGTTTGTTTATATTAACTAGTGTTTATAGGGTTCTAGGAAAAGACCTAAGCTCTCAGTTATGCAGGAGGCTCGTACATTGACTGATATAGATATAAAAAAAAATACTTATAAAAACTATTTTTAAAAGTTTATATTTCTAACAGATACCCATAGGATAGAAATTAGAAAAAGAAATAAATGGTTCTAAATACACATATATAGGCTCACGTAACGCAACGTAACGTTGTTGTTGTAATTATTTGTTACGCTAAAAATTTCATGTGACCTTATTACAACACATTCAGTTGTAAGTTAGTACTGGACCAAAAAAAATATAAATACACCCAACAGTCACATACATAGTTCTGACCCCACACTGAGATACAAGTCTTGTGTCGTGGGTATCAGAAGCTACGACAGACTTTTCGGTCTCACAAATACCCAGATCCGAAACAACTATTGTGGATCACGCAAACATTTGTTTACGTGCGAGTATCGAACCCGCGGCCTCTCCTTATGCAAGTTGGTGTCTTGCCACCTGCGCCAAGGGGCTGTCAAATCCACGTCTATAGTCAGGTTTGGTCTGTGTGTGTTTTTTCTGCATTTCGTATAAAAATATTTAATGTCTAAAAATAACTGTTTAGTACCTCTCATCTACTTTTATGTGAGGCCAACTCGGCTTGCCTCATTATAGAAATCGGTAAAAGATTCCTCTACACAAACATTTGAATTGCTTCCTGTACAAAATAATTGAATAAACGTTGCAAACTCGAATCACCTCATTATAATATCTAAGGAGTCAGTGATTGAGTGGGAGTAGCAAGTACCAGGTTTTTCATCGCCTTTCAAGTTTATTAATAAGAGGAACGATTTCATTTTTTGTTAGTTTGTCATAATATTAATTTATTTCTGACTGCCTCGTCGTCTTGGGGCATAAGTATGTGCCGTGCGATCTAGAGGTCTTGGGTTCGATTCCCGAGTCGCGCAAAGTGTTATTGGGTTTTTCTATTAGGAAATTCTCAATAGCAGCACGGAGTCTGGAAATGTGCCCGTAAAACGGCAATACTTGGCGAAATGTGGATGCAGAAATGCACCTCTGCCTACCTCTTCGGGGAATACAGGCCTGAGGTTATGTATGTATGAGTATGAGAAATTTTACTCAAGTTACATTATTAATATTCACTATTATTACTTCCGCCAACCCGCACTAGGCCAGCGAGGTGGACTAAGGCATAAACCCTTTCAATGGTAGAGGAGGCCCGTGCCCAGCAGTGGGACGGATATGGGCTGATGATGATGATGATTACTTGTCACGATTTAACTTCTTGACCGATTTGAATGATTTTTGGTCTTGACTTACTTGGGACCTCGGCAAGTAACGTGGGCTACTTTTTATCCAGGAAAAAATATTTTTCTCGTTTCATGAGCACGGAATTCACCCGGATGAAGCTGGGCCCCTCCGCTAGTTCATTATAAAGACATTATAGACTTGATCGAAGCCTCTTTGTTGACTTCAGTACATTGAATGATGAAAACAGCATGGGTTTGTTTATGTTCCCTCGTTCAATTGCATTTTGTTTGATGTTCATTTTTATAAGCCCGCACTCTTTCACAATCATCTGAATGAATAAATTTTGTTATTAATTTTCACGGATCCGAATTTCCCCTTTTTTATTAAGATAGCCTTACTACTTTAGAGTGTTATTTATTGCTAGGATTGCTAAGGTACTCTCATATACAACATGTTTTACCTGACTGTGAATACCTGAAAAAAAACAGGCAGAAATGCAGTGTCTGTTCCAGGAAAGTAGTTAAACAGACCGATAGTAGGTAATTATTATCAGTTCATACACCTATGTCCCACTGCTTGGAATTTAGGTGTGTAAGTTCACTCACGATGTATTCCATCACCGTTTAGGTACGTGATAATTCATTAAAAGACAGTGCAGTTTCGCATTTATAATACCACGTAGCTATAATATTTTAACACTAAAACAATCAGAATGTAACAATTGCACCTCTACTCAAATATTCATCAACACCATCATCATCATCAGCCCAAATACGTCCCACTGCTGGGCACGGGCCTCCTCTACAACTGAGAGGGTTTAGGCCTTAGTCCACCACGCTGGCCTAGTGCGGGTTGGCGGACTACACACCTAAGAAATTCCTAAGAACTTTTAGGTGTGCAGGTTTTATCACGATGTTTTCCTTCACCGTTAAAGCAAGTGATAATTCATTGTGAATACACACATAACTTGGAAAAGTCAGAGGTGTGTGCCTGGGGTTTGAACCTGCGACCGCCGAAATTCTCGACCGCGCGCCTAAACCTCGAGGCCATCACTGCATTAACATCACTCAATATTATATTGAGTAAACTATACAATTCATCCGACGTACAGTAAAGTTACGAACATTACTTCCCATTCAATCCGGACCTAAAAACGGGAACTTATTACACGCGCACTTTGGACAGCAAACAAAAATGTTAATAAACCGACTGGTCACGAAACGAAATAGTACGGAGCATAGTATAAGCCAACAGTCATAGCTTACCGACCGCAGATTACGGGAGCAATGGTGGCTACGGCTTTGGAATCCGTAGAAATGACTGGCGAAAATATTTAGCAGAATTATGAAGCGCTGCAGTTAAAGTTAGTAGTCGTATTGTGCCCAATATCTATCTACAGTGTTTTATGCAAGTTTGTTGACAACGTCGTTCTGTGGCACAAGTGTGAGTCTAGAGGGTACGTTTACCGGACCCAACTAAGTGTTAGTGGATTATTCCATTAAGAAACCCCCAACACCTGAGCGTGAGCGAGCCCCCCTAAGAATAAAATTGTCAAATAGTGGGTGCATAAATTGACTTCTGTCTACTAGTTTGTGATATAGGCGTGAAGACGTAATTGTTGATAAAAGGTAGCGACAATTTAAAGGACGGGATGTTTCCTTCTAGGAATAAACAAGGAAGCTATGTAATAACAATCCAAATGTTTTTGAAATTTGACATGACTTGTACGCACTGCTGTCACAATGGCTGCGCTCTTATCATTAATACTTTGTCTTTTGTTTATGACACAATCAGGTTCTTGATTAGGATAGGGGTTTTTGTTTCTTTACTGTCTCGTAGATCTCACGGTATAGAGTCGTGACATGCGATTTATAGGTGTTAGGATCGATTTTCCATTGGGGAAGTCTTTCACGATTTTAAAAACCTATTAATTTGTGCAACGAGTCGAGATCGGAGAAATGAGACTAAAAATTATAAAATATATATTTTTAAAGCCTTTAAGGCAGTTGATAGAAGACCAGCCTATGAAAATAGAGAGTATAAAATCAATGGGTTATACAAAAATAGTTCTGGGTTTATATAAGACCAAACAGGACTTTCTGATACCCGCAACACAAGACTTAACCTTAATTCATAGTAAAGACTATTTGGCAGTTAGGTGTATAACTTTTTTTTAAACACCGTAAAGAGTTGTTTAGTTAAGGCTACCTACAAATTAACTACGAAGAGTCGAATGCAAATTCAACATAGAAAACTACCCACATCCTCCGCAACTGAAGCAGCCCAGTGGTTCATAATTAAAGCAGATATTCCAAAGCTAACCTAATTAAAATGGGCGACTCATTGTATTCGTTATCCACTCGACGCGTGTAAAATTTCTGGCAAAGTTTCAATAATGCTTTGTGTAGTCATGTTCCATTGAAATTAGGTGCATAATGGCTAAAAATATTAAAATAAATCGCTTATTAATTTCAGTGGATGATTAACGAGCTGTTGCTGGATATAATTTTCAACGCATAATTTAAGAGTAAGCATTTGCGAACACCTGAATGAAGCGTAACTTAACAATAACTTGTAAAACACGTGAAGATATAAATGGAGACGCTGCCATATCCTGTCCATTCAACCCCATAGAATTGCACGAGTAGTTTCAGATTTCTCCTCTTTAAGATGGCATGGAATGGCGCCTTCAACTAATCGCGACGTGGCTTAAGACTAGTATTTGTCTTTACAACTTCACATAACTTCAACTTATTTTCGTTAAAAATGGTATGAAATAACGCCAGACTAACTAATCACAACAATGCAGATATTATTTATCTTTATTGTCATTCAAATTTAAAAAAATAAAACAATCTTAAAGGAGTATTTCTCAAAATAAATGTACGTAACGAAATGGTAGTAACGAAATATTGTTACGAAATAGTCCTAAGATGTAACTAAATAGTAAAATAAGGCTTGTTATACAATGGCTAACTATAATTTATTTAATCTAGTAAGTATTCGTGTTTTTTTTTATTATAATACATTTATCCTTTTATTTATTTATTGTACATATACATAAACTAGCGACCAACCAAATATATTTAGTTGCATATATTGTAAAGGGTTTAAAATAAAACAAGATAGTATTCATTCATTTCTGTATTAAAATCAAATTAAAAAGGTTTATAAATTTTATAACATCCTTAATTTGAATCACTATCCATTAGCGCTTCATAAATTTCTTCCGTATTTTTATAAAAATTGAATTTTATCCGAGACAAATTTGGTTTGATAATCCGTTTTTCAGACTTTGGTTTATCTATTTGCTTTGGCGCGTGAATATAGTTTTTTAGCGATAACTTTTGACAAATGTTTAACACGGATTTCTTCATATTTATTTGGCTTTTCCTTTTTTAGCCTTTCTCTATAAGCTTTTTGCCTTTCAGCATTGGTTTTAGGGGGGCATTCCTAAAAAAAAAGGAATGCTGTAGTGGGTATCATCAGAGTAAACTATAAAAAATATAGTTTTATACATACCCATAGCGCGGAGAACCGATGGCCGATGGTGCCAAAAGGTTCTCGAGTGGAGGCCGCGTACCGGAAAGCGCAGCGTAGGAAGTCCACCCACAAGATGGTCCGACGACCTGGTGAAGGTCGCGGGTCGTCGCTGGATGCAGGCTGCCTCCAACAGGTCACTATGGAAGTCATTGGGGGACGCCTATGTTCAGCAGTGGACTTCTTTAGGCTGATAATGATGAATGATGATGACATACCCATACATGTTTTTAAACAAGCTTTTATCTTTTATTATTACAACACACACATACCCACCTTCACACACACAAAAACTTAATAAAAACTTAGAATTAATTAAAAGCAAAAATATAATTGTATGCACTCAGCCCTATACTGTACATTTTCGTTACGTAACGAAATTCATAAAAAACGTTACGAAATTGTAATAAGCATTAGACAAAACGGGGTTATAAAAAGTCAATGGTTTGATAAAAGCTGATACTGCAAACACATAAACTTAGCAAATGATCGTGTCACACGTATTACAAAAAGACGTAAAAATAAAGACTTACCGTTTTATAAAAAAAGCCTATAATATTACCTGTCTCGAAAAAGTAATCTCACTAAACACCACTCGTTTTTACTGATTTCACAACAAATGTTATGGCGGAGACGTCAGACCAACAAACAATCAGAAAGAAGCTAGTGTTTAAAGTGCAAAAAATTAACGGATGCGTTTAGAAATTATGTGGAAGTAGAAATAAAACGTAACTAAAGAGTAGTAACTAAAAAGTAAACGAGTACGACTCATTTTGATTTGTTGCATTAAATTACATACATACATAAACTCACGCCTGTATTCCCTGATGGGGTAGGCAGAGGTGCATATCTACACCCACATTTCGCCAGGTATGTATCAGTCCCACGTAATAGGGGGCGAGCCTATTGCCGTTTTCGGGCACATTTCCAGACTCCGTGCTGCTATTGGGAATTTCCTAATGGAAAAACCCAATAACACTTTGCCCGACCCGGGGATCGAACCCAGGACCTCTAGATCGCACGGCACATATTTGTACCGCGAGACCACGAGGCAGTCAAAATTAATAATTCATTATGAAAACCCCATAGAAAATCACATACAATTAATTAATTAATTAATGTAGACCGATAATATACAAAAATGCACAACATTTACGTATCCTACAGCATTTTATGGAGTATAAACCCATGAGAGAAGTAGGGTGGCAGTTAGATTTTTGTATGGAAGGTAAAATTTTAAAAAAATCATAATAATTGATAAATAATAAGATTGTATTGTAAATTCTTCGTTATTTTGAAGTCTAATATTTATTCTACAAAATTGTGAAGTTATTTTTTTGTATCATTAATTAAAAACTTGTAGATTTTTAACTATTTCGAGGCACACTTTTTTTTTCGAAGATGTACATTTATTTTGAGAAATACTCAAAGATGTCTTGGTAATATGATCTCCATGCTATAAAACATTCATAACACAAATTAAGACATATTAGAAGTAGCAGTCAGCTATGCAGAAATTATTCATTTGATCTTTGACTGCTTTTATACGACGGATGATTGAGTCTTTTAATAATTTAAATCTATTTGTTGTGTTGTTTGCATTTGATACATCAATTTCATCTTCATTTAGAAGAAACAGATATATATATTAACATTTTTTTTATGCACAAAAACTTGTGACAATAGGGAATAAATTAAAAACTAAATTGCCACATTTGACTTTGACAAATGATGTTCGTATGAGAATTTTTGGTGCGCTATGGTGCCAACCACAACAAAGCGCTGGTTTTGATTAGCAATCCATAGTCACTGAAATGTAAATGGATGATTTGAGCTGCCCACAATGTATTTGCACGATTGTGTAGTAAGTCCACAGTTCGGTTGAAGAGCCATACTTAGCAGAATATAGGCTCCGGCTAATGACGTAATCCATGACGATATTAATATTAAGCGCAGTGCCATCTATATTGAGATTCAAATAGAGTGAAAATGGTATATCGTTAACAACCACAGTAATTGCTGGCATACTTCATTACATTTTGATGCCACTTAAAGAAAGTAAGTGATGCAACTGAAAAGAAAAAGAAAGAATTTAGTAGGAGAAAAAAGAAGTCCTTTTTTCTCCTACTAAATTCTTTCTTTTTCTTTTCAGTTGCATCATATGAAAGGAAGGAAAATTTCTTCTATTTTGTGCATGATCGAGGACGTGGCTCTTAATAGATAAAATGAAATGGTATTTCATGACACCTGAGTATTCGAAGTTTTGCCATTTCAATATTCCATATATATATTTCCAATATAGTTTTAGTTGTATTTTAAATATTATCAACTATAATAATTATGTTAATAATATTATATTCATTGATCTATGGCTACTTTGGTTTTATCACTATGATATTCATTTTTAAGTGCATGGACATAGATTGTCACTGTATTTTCATGTGTATTTTGTATTTTCACTGTATTTTAGTGCGGTGCAGTTCCACGTGATTTAAGCCTGAGATTATCGGAGAGAGTTCTATTAGTATTGGTATCATCTGAAACCGCAGGTAACAATAGCCCGTAACCACTAAACGAAGCCATATTAATTTCACGAATACAATGCTAAAAATTCCCTCTACGCAACGACGATACCGCATTTCGATTTTATCTCTTTTATAGTGATAGTAACCACATTTACCAATTCTTCTGCATTATTCATGCTCTTAACTTGAAATATTCCAAGATTGCATTTGGTTTTGATAATTGGAATCTTAAATTTAAATTGATAGAAAGATGTCTTTGTTTGTTCAAGCTGCTTGGTCCAGAGCTATTAGACATTCTGTGCTGGACGGAAAGATTTTCTATTCTATCTTTAAATTCATTAGTATTGGCTTACATACCTATTCATGTAGTTGAAGGTTAGTGCAGTGTGATCTAATTCTTAAATACATAGTTTTATATATATTTTTGTACCTTTGTATATTTTTAATGCTCTACATTGTACTGTACATCTATAAATAAAACAGGGGATGTTATATGCGCTGGTCAAGTATGTTCGTTCTCACAATAAACCAAATTTTATTTGAATGACGTTTCTCTGAAGCTTAAAAATAAATTAATTACATTCATTTTATATACTTCACCCAAAAGCTATAGTTAACACCCCAAATAAAAATGCGTCAACCAAAATATTATTGCAAAACTCAGCTCAAAATTTTCTGCAAAAATCCGATCGAGGCCATCAATATACATCATGCGGAGACAAAATTAAATAGCTGTTACGTCCAATCGGAATCCCCTGAGGCCGCCTCTGTCATCCGCTCGCTCTACCCGCGTACGTTTATTAAAACTGCAAAAACGGCCCGCAGCAAACAAGGGGAAGCCTCAAATGATCGCTATGGACGGGTCTATGGCACTTTGTAACAAACTCGGTTGGAATAAATTTTACAAAAACATTTTTTTGGATAGAATGTTATAACTGCTAGAGCTGAGGTCAGCGTACTTGGCGTGGTTACAGGCCAAGTACAAAACATATTTTTGGATAGAAATGTTATGACTGCTAGTGCTGAGGTCAGCGTACTTGGCGTGGTTACAGGCCAGGCTGTGAAACAAAAGGCTGTAGGATTACAGCAGTAACATAAATGTTTGTGATCCACAATTGTTTGTTTCGAGTCTCGGTATTGGTAAGACAAAACTTTAATCGTTGCTTCTATTCAGGAGAGAAATGTTTTAATATGTAGAATGAACACTATGTCTCATGGGTTCATCATCATCATCATCATCAGCAGCAGCAGCAGCAGCAGCCCATTTACGTCCCACTGCCGGGCACGGTCCTCCTCTATAACTAAGAGGGTTTTAGGCCTTAGTCCACCACACTGGCCTGATGCGGGATGGCGGACTACATACCTAAGAAATTTCTAAGAACTTTAAGGTGTGCTGGTTTCCTCACGAAGTCTCTTGTTTTCCTTCGCCATTAAAGTACGTGATAATTCATTATGAATACACAAAACTTCGAACAGTCAGCGGTTTGTTACTGGAGTTCGAACCCGCGACCGCCGAGATTCTGGACTGCGCGCCTAAACCTCGAAGCGATCACTACTTTAATTATATATTTATTGTATTATTAATGTATTATTATTTGTTGCTGACATACCGCCAAGAGTTTATGCCCATAAGAATAGTCCAAGTATTCCTCACCAGTTGAATGACGAGATTTCAAGGAATCGTCGCCCTACAAACCCTCCCACTAATTTGAATTTCATTATTACAAATGTTTTCTAAATGAAATTTTGTTCAATGTTTAAATATTATGAAGACGATTCAACCACAAAGTTTCGAGCTTGTCATGGAAGCGATATGAAATAATAGTTTAATTTATTCCAACTCTGTTTTTACATAAATATATAACCTCACGCCTATATTCCCCGAAGGGGTAAGTAGAGATTCATTTCTGCACCAAAATTTTGCCAGGTTTTTGTCGTTTTTCGGGCACATTTTCAGACTCCGCGCTGCTACTGAGCAATTCCTAATGAAAAAAAAACAATAACACTACCCAACCCGGGAATTCAACCCGGGGCCTTTAGATCGCACGGTACATACTAGTGCTGCGAGACCACGAGGCAGTTTTTATGTCGTTGATAACTTACCACTTGCTTTTATCATCCTCAAACACGAAAGTATTAAGTATGAAAGTTGATGTTGATAAATTAGATGGACAGGTACAAGAAAACAAAAGCAATTATTTCTTAGTCGACACTCTAGCCCACATTTTATTTACCATTAGCTGTGCCTGCGACTTCGTCCGCGCGGAAAATTAATTTTTAATAAGAAAGTTTATAAACTAAAAGTAGCCTAAGTTACTCCTTATTACATCAGCTATGTATAGATTGACAGCCCCGTGGCGCAGTTGGCTAGACACCAGCTTGCGAAACGAGAGGCCGCGGGTTCGATCCCCGCACGAGACAAATGTTTGTGTGATCCACAAATATTTGTTTCGGGTCTGGGTGTATGTGAGACCAAAAAAGTCTCTCGTAGTTTCTGATACCCACGACACAAGACTTGTATCATAGTGTGGGATCAGAACTATGTATGTGACTGTTGGGTGTATTTATTTATGTGCCAGTGAAAGAACCGTTAAGATTGCTCCATCCTATTCAAAGATTAGCCGGAACAAACAGACAGACAAAAATTTAAAAAAATGTTATTTTGGTGTATGTACCGTATATACATATACATATATTCATATATACATGTAGTAAAAAATGGTTATTTCAATATTACAAACAGACACTCCAATTTTATTTATTTGTATAGATTAGATGCGGCGTCGTCACTTTACAGTGTCATTATATAAAAAAAAATTGGATCGATGTAACCAAAGCTTATGTGTTAGGCTAAATGTTTAACTTATCATCCATTTACATTCTTGCATCAATGACGCAATCGTAACCCGATACACAAATTCTGTTAAATGATCCAACAATTACACGTTTATTAATATCTGTGAGAAACGAAGTCTAATGGATATAAATCGAAGTAATTTGTTAGGTTCGCGCTGACGGCGACATTTAAATTGTGTATACAACTATTTGAGGAATAAGGGTTCGTGTCTATTTAGGATGATTCTTAGTGTCTTTGTTAATGAATGATGGTCTCATTGGTTGGTTGGCCTTATTGCTTGAATGAGTCATCCATTGCGGCATTGGCTGGTTTAAAAATCACGTATCATATCATTTACTTGAGAAGTTGTGTACCTGAGTCAAACATCAATCTCCGAAGCAGTATTGTTTTACATTCACGTTTCGCCTATTATGAAGTTCCAAGCAATGTTCATTTACTCAGCATATTTTTAGACTTAAAATGGCTGCTACTGACAATTTCCTAATGGAAAAACTTAATGACATTCGGCGTCACTCGAGAATCAGACCTGGGACGGTTCATGCGCCATTTTATGTCGCAGATCCAACAAGCGGTCCTTAACACTCAAAAATCTAAATACCTTTCTCGCAACTTAAATAATATTTTATTCTGTATATGTAATTGTACATACATGAACAGATAAACGGAATAGATAATATACCATTGTATAGTACGAATTTGATGATAGCTAACAATAACACGGAGCGAGGCTTTCGCAAATTTATCTTCAACAAATTTACACCAAGGAAATAGTTTCGAGTGGGTATTATTTGCATTGCCTTAATGCGTTGTGAGATAGTCCATTTGTATGTGAATGCTGAGATGGTTTCAATGCTTCATTTCTAGCTTAGATAGGAAAACGTGAGGACACATGCATAACTGATAGCGTTTAATTTCTAGGGCAGTTGAAGTCTGGCTAACTGACTTCTGAAGTCTGACTTCCGAATATATCATTTCTATCCTCTTTTTAAGGTACTATGGCATTTTATTTTGTTTATAATCAACTAGCGTCTTATGAAAGTCAATAAATTACATGATGGCAGCCTGATTAATTTTTAATAATCTTTGTAAAATATTTTTTAATAAATACAAACAATAGTCATATATCGCACTATAGTACTGGAGAGATACTGACATTTTAGAATGTTAATTCAAAAGTTCCTGAAAAGACATTACCATTTTCAATTAATAAACGGTTATTGATAGATTTTTTCTGGAAAGAATTCCAATACGATCTTCCGGAATCCTAATTATGTAACATTTATACATTACAACAATCGATGTTTATTTTGCAATGAAAAGACGTGGCGTCCTGATCATGAGCGGTTCGTTAATATGTTGCTAGGTGGCAAAATTTTAACGTCAATCCATAAAACATCGAAGGCTGTTAGTAGTGACTACAAGCAGTGGAGGATCAAAGGACTTGACCCAATTTTGTTTCTTAAAAATTGTTTATTAAGAAGCCAATAAATGTATATTAAATCAACTTTACGTAAATTATTGGGGATTTTCATCATCTTATTACACTAAATTTTGTCTATAGGCCAGTGCACTGATACTACCGAATGACGCTGTAACAGTCCTTATACATACATTAAAAATTTACCTTGAATATATGAAGGACGACATGTATAGACTCAGGAAAGTGACTGTCCAGTCTAGGGAACCCTCACTAAAAAGAACAAAAGAAACATTTATATATAGCAGATTTAAAAAATGTTAAGAATAAATACAATAAACACATTAAATTGGATGTATTGCGCCAGCAAAACAACCTCTCATTCATTAGTCTAGCAAACTATACCCGCGCCTGAATTCGCTACTGGCTAAAATGTATGAATAAATTCAATATTAAATAAATAAATAAATAAATACACCCAACAGTCACATACATAGATCTCATCCCACACTAAGATACAAGTCTTGTGTCGTGGGTATCAGAAACTACGAGAGACTTTTCGGTCTCACATACACCCAGACCCGAAACAAATATTTGTGGATCACACAAACATTTGTCTCGGTGCGGGGATCGAACCCGCGGCCTCTCGTTTCGCAAGCTGGTGTCCATAACCAACATATGTATTCTGTTGTATTCTGTTTAGTTTAGCGAGGGGCTCGGCTTTCAGAGTTGTTTGACTCGTGACAACGTATAGTGGATGTGAAACTAGTTCTAGGTTTAATTTCCTGAAAGACCCTAGTGCCGAGCTAAAAGTAAAATATAATAATTAAGGAAATTATATAAACAATACATATAGTCAAATTCGATTGGATGTAGAACAGGCTGTTAAGCTAAGGATTCGAATCCAGCCCAAGTTCTCCTGTGTTTTAGATTTTAACATGCATTATTAGTGGCTCATTCGTCTACACTGCCTCGTATCTGCCAATCCATCTATTTCCAATACTGTTTTCTCCTCCCTTTTAACCACAAAATTCTTCCCATATTGTTATATAGTATTGAATACTAGATCTAACGCATCACAAATCAAAGCAAGTAAACATATTGGTTTCCTGGGAGCTTCCCTCAAATTGGAGAAGTTTGGTTAATAAACAATAAACCTCTTTGCCACACAACACGCGCCATTAGGTAAGTCACATGTTTTTTCTCGAACTAGCGTCACTTTAAACTATTTTTCGTTCGCAACTTCGTCTATTAGAACTTTGGAAGGAGAGGGATGTAGAGGTGCGGTTACGAAAAATATTCAAAATTGTTGTTTAATAATAATCGAGGTTTAGGCGCGCGGTCGAGAATTTCGGCGGTCGCAGGTTCAAACCCCAGGCACACACCTCTGACTTTTCGAAGTTATGTGTGTATTCACAATGAATTATCACTTGCTTTAACGGTGAAGGAAAACATCGGGATAAAACCTGCACACCTAAAAGTTCTTAGGAATTTCTTAGGTGTGTAGTCCGCCAACCCGCACTAGGCCAGCGTGGTGGACTAAGGCCTAAACCCTCTCAGTTGTAGAGGAGGCCCGTGCCCAGCAGTGGGACGTATTTGGGCTGATGATGAATCCTTCGAGAGCCCTTGGTTCCCTGGATTACCAGTAGCCTTAAACCGTCATGTGGGTGCATGGTGGCGAAATGTGGGTGCACGTGCAGAAATACACCACTGCCTACCCCTTCGGGGAATACAAACGTGAGGCTATGTACGTATGTATATCATGTTATCTATGTGTGTATTTGACTGTTGAATGTATTCTATATGAGCATTTTCCGTATTTCGGGAAAATTTCCAGACTCCATGCTGCTTCTAAGAATGAAAATATATAACGAATACCTACTCGATATTAAAATGAACCAAAATGTGTGCATGTAGGTATATGTATATTAATCTGCGACAAAATGTTGACAGTAGCACACCGGTTGATTACAAACGTGAAACAGGTGCAAATATTGCTTACAAACCGAATACAACATGTGAACGGACTAATATTTCAGCTTGCAGATTGCACGCTGCGCCAAATTGATGCATATGTATAATCAGAAAACTATATTCAAATTGTTGCAACTAATGATGATGCGGTGTTTTATTAAGATAACATGTAAAAATACATACATAAAATCACGCCTGCCTCCCGTTGGGGTAGGCAGAGACTATAGAGCGCCAAATGCCACGGTCTAGATATACTTCTTTCGCTTCCTAACCTGACATAATCCTCTTCATGCATGCACATATAAAAAAAAAATTGCTTATTGCCTTTCCCAAAGTCCTATCTGTCTCCAAATCAAAAATTATCCATATCAGTCAAATAGTTTAGGTGACAGAGTCACAGACAGGCAGACGAAGTTAATTTTGCACTAGTAATATTAGAATAGGTTTTCCAAAAGCGCTTGATATTTTCAGGGATCATTCGCCCCTTTTACCGAATTACCATCTTCATGATTTGACTCCAAAACCTTGTCAAAATTATGTATATATCCTAAATGTATTGTCACGCATTTTAAAACATCGTCGTGAACTAAAACTCAACAAAGATTTTTTGGATTTGTAAACTGCACTGCCTGGACTGAAAAAAGTTGGATAGTCTAATGCCAAATCTCCCTCTGTACTAGAGGAGGCTTGTGCCCAGTATTAGGGAATCATCATCATCATCAGCCCACATACGTCCCACTGCTGGGCACGGGCCATCTCTACCATTGAGAGGGTTTAGGCCTTAGTCCATTATATTGTATGTATTAGGGAAAATTTGGGCTAAAATAAATGCATACATATATCAGCCCCGCTGCGCAGCGGGCAAGCTACCAGCTTGCGAAACGAGAAGCCACGGTTTCGATCCCTGCACCGAGACATTTTTTTTTAAGATCCACAATGTTTGTTTCGGGTCTAAGTGTTTGTAAGACCAAAAAGTAATTTGGTTTAGTTGACCAAAAGCTCTAATACCCACGACACAAAACTCGTATCTTAGTGTGGGGTCAAAACTATATAATGTGATTTCTGGGCATATTTATTTATTTAAATATTTCTTTATTAAACCCTGGGTATAAATCAGAGAATATCAAAAGCTACGAATATATTTTTTTGGTTTCACAACCGTCAGAACCCGAATATTATTGTGTCATAAACACATTTCTGGGCTGGAACTCGCACAAGTGCACAAATACTGCGCAATGGAAGTTGTCAATCAACGTTATTATACCTGTAGTACTCGTGCCTTCACGAGGGTAAAGTATTGGCTCGTTACGTCACCAGCAGTCCGGGTAACACGTCCGCTCTCGCCACCGGCTCGCACAAGACTGAGTCCCCCACTACCCGTGCTCCCGAGACAAGTATACAAACACTACAATACCTCAGATAGATAGGAAGACAACTCTTTATTTATACCTACGTTGATACCAGTGACGGTACTTCCATAGAAGCCCAAAAGCCCAGCATGCCTTACAAAATTCCGAAGAATAATCTTTAAGCTTTAAATCTATATTTAACAAAAGTAATTTAATATATAAATGAGAATATCCTGACCCACAATAAACAATTATAAACTAGACATTACACAATTAACATGTAACGCTTTTAGGTTTCTATGGAAGTACCGCCACTGGTTTTTACAAGAATTTACATTAATGGAATTATTAATAAAAACGACTGCCTCGTGGTCTCGCGGTACAAGTATCTATGTGCAGTGCGATCTAGAGGTCCTGGGTTCGATTCCCGGGTCGGGCAAAATGTTATTGGGGTTTTCCATTAGGAAATTCCCAATAGCAGCACGGAGTGTGGAAATGTGCCCGAAAAATGGCAATAGGCTCGTCCCCTATTACGTGGGACTGATACATACCTGGCGAAAAGTGGGTGTAGATATGCACCTCTGCCTATCCCATCAGGGAATACAGGCGTGAGTTTATGTATGTATGTATTAATTAAAAATAGTGGAACAATAGGTGATCAATGTCAGACTTGTTAGTAAGCATAACAACTGTTTGTATCATAAATGAAAGGATCCCGAAATTGTCAAATGCTTAAGGAAATACATATAAGGTGTTTCCCTCTTTGATGGTTCTTTGAACATGCGTCATTAGCAATGCTTGGCGTCGTTTTGGGAAATTCCATAGAAATCTATCATCATCATCATCATCAGCCCAAATACGTCCCACTGCTGGGCACGGGCCTCCTCTACAATTGAGAGGGTTTAGGCCTTAGTCCACCACGCTGGCCTAGTGCGGGTTGGCGGACTACACACCTAAGAAATTCCTAAGAATTTTTTTTTTTTTTTTTTAGGTGTGCAGGTTTCATCACGATGTTTTCCTTCACCGTTAAAGCAAGTGATAATTCATTGTGAATACACACATAACTTGGAAAAGTCAGAGGTGTGTGCCTGGGGTTTGAACCTGCGACCGTCGAGATTCTCGACCGCGCGCCTAAACCTCGAGGCCATCACTGCTAGAAATCTATACACAAATGAAAATATGAAATAATGAACACGCAAATAGCATTGATGTAATATCAAAGCGTCATTGGCTCGTTAAATTTAATGTATATTTATCCCCAATTTGCTTTCTAATTTGGAAAGCAACGTTGTTCTTTTATGTCGCCTTTTATCTATAGGATCCTGGTAATATGTAATATTTCTGTGTGTTTCTACCGCTTCACAGGCCTGAATTGGCGCTATGAAATTGTTTTTTTGGTTTTTTTTTTTCGCGATTAATAAGTACCTATAGTTTTTATGTTGTGTTGAGTAGCGTTTGCTATTATTAATTTAATTTAGACTAGTGCAATATATAAGAATAGTATATTTTTATATAGTAATATTATTAACTTTTATTATTTTTTAAAATCAGTACGCCTACCTAGCGTCCGTTTTGTCACTTGGTCCCTTTATTGAAAACCAGCGCTGCAATACCGTGTAAGCGGAATTGCAGCACACAGCTGAATGAAGGGATCATTGTTGGCTATGTAAATTGTATTTACTAATTGTTTGGTTGTTTGTTCTTTGTATCTGTTTTTCCTATAGCCAACAATAAAACTTTTTTTCTTTCTTTCTTTCTTTCTGGTATAAACAGGACCTCAGATTGCAGTAAATCTTGATTAAAAGAATAAATATTTAATTAAAGAAAATAAACAATTCCAGTCGGTGTCTCTACCAAGTTATGCAGGTGTGTATTTTTACATCCAAACTTCGTCAGCTGTGTTTTGTTTTTGCCCGTAAGAAGACCATTCTCGGGTACAATTGTTACTCTAAATTAAGACCTGCATGCGCGCTTAATATAATATTAGAATTAACTTTATATGTGTGGCAATGAAAAGTCGTGATGGCCTTGAGGTTTAGGCACGCGGTCGAGAATCTCGATGGTCGCGGGTTCAAACCTCAGGCACACACCTCTGACTTTTCGAAGTTATGTGTGTATTCACAAAGAATTATCACGCACTTTAACGGTGAAGGAAAACATCGTGATGAAACCTGCACACCTAAAAAATCTTAGGAATTTCTTAGGTGTGTAGTCCGCCAACCCGCACTAGGCCAGAGTGGTGGACTAAGGCCTAAACCCTCTCAATAGTAGAAGAGTCCCGTGCCCAGCAGTGGGAAGTATATGGGCTGATGATGATGATGATGTATGGCAATTTGGACTTATTTTTTTATACTCATGCTATTTCTTAAACTTTTAACGACTGTCTGGTTGGCACTACCCTATGTTCGGCGTATAAACGAAAGGTTTGGGTTTGTTTTCCAGGCCATACAGTGTTATAGGGCTATACCATATGATAATTCACAGTAGCAGTACCACAGTTGGTATACAGGCGAAAGTTTCTATGTGTGTCGTACATTTACCCGGCCTTTAGCTTCGTATCTTTACACAATAAAATGAATAAAAATCTTTATTCAATTACTGACTACAATACTTGAGATCAAGGTTGAGACCTTCTAATAAGTATTAAATACTTGTGCCAGAAAGCCTCTCTCTGCCACAGTAATGTAGTATGTTTTTGGGATCCTATACCGGCAATAAGTTATCCAAAAAAATGAGTGCGGACATCGTTACACGCCCAAACGATTACACGAACCTTTACAAGCCAAAAGGCCTTAATACAAATACTTATAGGCCATAAAAATACTCCTTTCAATGCCTAAAACGATCGTCTGACCTATAAAGGCATCAAATCTTATCTGAAATGCTCTTCGTAATATCCTTATTTATTACTTGTGTTATACACGTATAATTGATAAAGGCAACACTATATACGCCTAAGAGGTGTATTTCTATGCCCATTTGTTACCAGATGTGTTTTCAGCACAGCGTAGAAGAGGCTGAGCCCATTGTCATCTATCCAATTTCCGTATAACAACTGCGAATTTCCTTGTAGAAATACCTACAAACTTTTTCTGACCCCGAGAGTCATAGCTAGAACCTACCGCTCATATAAATGCATTGGACCAACAAGGCAGTAAATAATATCATAAAATGTATATTACTAAAATGTTTTCATTTATATATTTTTTATTGCACATTTATAAATATATAAAAACTCCTATCATTTTATAAATGACTAGCTGTCTCGGCAGACGTCGTCCTGCCCGGGAAAGCTTTAAGCGATATGCCGACAGCAGCGCCACCTACCGGGTCCAATTTTGTTTTAAAATCATCCAGGTACCCATTGGAATATATATTAAAATAATCCCAATCGGTCCAGCCGTTTAAGAGGAATTCGATGGCATACAGACAAACATTCATTTTAATATAAATAGATGGTACAATATTATTATTATCAACCTATACACAAAAACATTTTGGAGCCGAAAAAATATTTACCATTTTTCCTCATTTAACGCGTTTATATTGAAATAGAGAACAATTGACGTCATCGAGAATCAATATTATGGCGAGTCTATTTCAGGTGGTGTGTACACGTGAGAATTCATGGCTCACGCCTCTCGTGTGTTCGGGACCCGGCCTTCGCGGTTCAATAGGCAATAGCTTTAGGTGGCACTTTACAATAATAGCATTTAGGGGTTAACTTGAAGTATGAGTCAATTGTGATAAACTCAGGTCGTGCTTGAATAGTTTTGTAATTATTTTAGGGTTAACTCTATAGGTAATAATTCTATTGAGACCTGTTGGGTTTATACAGGGTGTATTAGGACCGTGATCGAAAACTTAGGCAGGTAATATCCAAGTTCATTAGAAACCCCCTGGCGTATATACATTTAATACCTATGGTTGTTAGGAAAACTTCAATTTTTTTTATTTTTTGGCGGGTTGTTTTTAACGCCAGGGGGTTTGTAATAACATTCGCTATTACCTGCCTTAATTTCCGATCACGGTCTGAATACAACCAGTATGTATGTATTTTCAATGACGTATGCATTTTGTGATGTACACACATTTGTACTCGATATTGTGTAAGGCAGTATTTCTTGACAAAAAATAACACCTTGCGCAACCGGGAATCGAATTTGGAACTTCTTGATCTACACATGACCACCGCAGCCGTTATTAGCCTAATTAATTTTTATAAAGAGTTATTAAAAATGAAAATGTACGAGTACTCACACATAATAGTTAGATAAAGTATAAGTAAACAATTTAGTATAAGTACTAACTATTTTTTTATACATATAAATTAGTAAAGTTTTAAAAGACTAATCCTTACCTTTCTGCTCTTTATATATTTATTTATGCAAAATCAACTAAAACATATGATTTACATAACGATTTTAATAAAGAAAGAGAGTAAAAGCGAAGGGTAAAAAGCATTCTCTATTTTATTTCTGATTTTAGCGTACGTTTTAGTTGAAAATTCTGAGAATGACCAGCGAGTCACATGCACATTTAAAATTGGTTGTTAAAGTGCCAATTATGTTGAACTGGGGCATTTAATTATGAGAATGTACCTAATTGTAATTAATTGTGTGTGTATTCACAAAGAATTATCACGTACTTTAACGGTGAAGGAAAACATCGTGATGAAACCTGCACACCTAAACAAGTTCTTAGGATTTTTTTAGGTGTATAGTCCGCCAACCCGCACTAGGCCAGCGTGGTGGACTAAGGCCTAAACCCTAGTAGAGGAGGCCCGTGCCCAGCAGTGGGACGTATATGGGCTGATGATGATGAATTGTAATCAAAATATATTTTTAATCATTGATTCGACGCGAGCGTACTTATACTTACTATTTACTAGTATAAGAATAGTAACAACCTTTCAAAAGGGATTATAAAAAAAAAAGTATTTTCTTTACATCAAATTATATTAATATTAATGTATATTTAATATAAATCTAATATATGCAGTGAGACTACGAATAATATTAAAGACCAACAACATTAATCTATACTCAATATGAACATAGACTGTAATAATAAACAAAAGAGTATATGTACATATGTATATTCGTGTGTGTGTGTGGGGTGTAAGGGGGGCGCATAACATCTCACGTCCCCAACTGCCAACCCTACCTGCACGCGGTACACCCTGCTAGCTAACAGATGTGGCTCTGGCGGCCGACTAGTGGCGGCATAACCACTCGTTCAAGCTGGAATGCCTTAAATACCAAAACCTTCGGTGGGCAGCAGCACCGTCGGCTAAAGCTTTCCAGCCACTGCGGTCACCAACCCGCTTGCCAAGCGTGGTGACTATGGCAAAATCCCCCAATGGCAACTCCCATCAATTCGCGGCCCCCAGTTCCCGGCAGTCTCGCTATTCCTGACCACGGTACCGGTCATGGTAACGGCGAGATGGGGGGTGCTAAGAATCCCCGGGTTACGGCAGGGTACCACAACCGACTGTTTCTGGCAACGTACAACGGACGCTCTCTGCGGCTGAACGAGTACGTCTCAGAATTGGAAGTAGAGCTAAGTCACATCAACTGGCATATTGTGGGGTTATCTGAAGTCCGTAGACAGGGGGAGGACAAGATTACCCTACCTACCGGTCACTTACTCTACTTCCGAGAAGGACACCAACCATCCCAAGGAGGCGTCGGATTTATGATCCACAAGTCACTCAAAAGCAACGTTGTAGAAGTTGGCAGTGTGTCGGCAAGGGTGGCGTACCTTGTCTTAAAATTAACCGAGAGATACTCTCTCAAGGTTATACAAGTGTACGCCCCGACGTCTACACATCCTGACGACGAAGTCGAGGCCATGTACGAGGACATAGTGAAGGCTATGTCTCGTACCAACACTTCTTACAATGTTGTTATGGGTGACTTCAATGCCAAAGTGGGAGTACAGGGTTACGGCGAATCGAGGGTAGGTCCATTCGGTTATGGGAGCAGAAATAGTCGAGGGCAAATGCTGGTCAACTTCCTCGAGGCACAGGGGCTTTTTCTCATGAATTCATTCTTCCAGAAGAAGCCCCAAAGGAAGTGGACCTGGCGTAGCCCTGACAGTTTGACCCAAAATGAGATCGACTTCATTATTACTGACAAGCGCCAAATATTCAGAGATGTCTCAGTGATCAACAGGTTTAATACCGGTAGTGATCACCGACTTGTAAGAGGCACTCTGAATATTAACACTAAAATCGAACGTGCGCGCTTAATGAGGTCGACTCTTCGTCCATCACTGCCCCAGATCGAAGCCGGCTGTGAAGCTTTCCAGCTGGAACTACAGAATCGATTCGCCCTACTGGAAAACACTGAAAGCATTGATGACGCCTCCAATAGTCTGATGCGGATCATTCGCGAAGTAGGCTCCAAATACTTTCGACCAACGAGCAGCGGGCGTAAGTCTAAACTCTCCTCCGAGACTCTGGAATTATTGAGGAAAAGACGAGAACTTATAAACGCCACACCATCTGAACGTCAGGTACTAAACCGAGAGGTGAAGAGGCTTATACGGCGCGACATTAGGCGCGCGAATGCTTTGGAAGTTAAAATTGCCATTGCGCAAAACAAGGGCTCCAAAGTATTCGCTAAGCCCCACACCTCCGGTTGTCACCTGACGAAACTCAGAACACAACAAGGCACCACCGTCACCTCAATTCCAGAAATTCTCGGAGAGGTCGAAAAGTACTACGGAAATTTGTATGCTCAAAGAGCAGTTCCACCTGTGGCCTGCAACGCGGATGATCCGCGAGCCAGACTGACTCGCCACTACTCAGACGAGCTTCCCGACATCGAATTGGGCGAGATTAGAATGGCCCTCGGTCAACTTCAGAACAACAAGGCACCGGGAGATGACGGAGTAACCACTGAGCTTCTCAAGGCAGGAGGTACACCTGTCTTGAGAGAACTAGTTAAGCTCTTCAACTCCGTCATCCAAACTGGCACAACGCCGGAGGCATGGAGCAAGAGTGCGGTGGTTTTGTTCTTCAAGAAAGGCGATAACACCTTACTGAAGAACTACCGCCCCATCGCACTCTTGAGCCATGTCTATAAGTTGTTCTCGAGGGTCATTACGAATCGTCTCGCCCGAAAATTCGATGAATTCCAACCACCGGAGCAGGCCGGGTTTCGGAGGGGCTTTAGCACCGTAGACCACATACATACACTTAGGCAAATAATCCAAAAAACTGAGGAATACAACCAACCCCTCTGCCTCGCGTATGTGGACTACGAGAAAGCTTTTGATACCGTCGAGACCTGGGCTGTTCTGGAATCCATGCAGAGATGCCTGATCGACTACCGCTACATCCAGGTGATGAGAAGTCTGTACGAAGCCGCATCGATGACCGTCCAAGTACAAGAACACAGCACGAAGCCAATCCAACTGCAGCGAGGGGTAAGACAGGGAGACGTAATTTCTCCGAAACTGTTTACCAACGCATTGGAGGACGCTTTTAAGACGCTCGACTGGAAAGGACGGGGCATCAACATTAACGGCCAGTACATCTCTCATCTGCGATTCGCGGATGACATCGTCGTGATGGCGGAATCTCTGCAGGATCTGGAGGAAATGCTCAACAGCCTTGACCGATCTTCAAGACAAATAGGACTCGGGATGAACATAGACAAAACGAAGGTAATGTTTAACAGTCATGTTCTCCCGAGGCCTGTAGTCGTAGGGAATGCCACTCTCGAAGTTGTCCAAGAATACACCTATCTTGGCCAAACCATTCAACTAGGCCGGCACAACTTCGAGAAGGAGGCAGACAGAAGAATACGGTTGGGCTGGGCGGCATTCGGGAAGCTAAGTCATATTCTCAAGTCGTCGATCCCTCAGTGCCTCAAGACGAAAGTCTTTAATCAGTGCGTCCTACCCGTAATGACATACGGAGCCGAAACGTGGACACTCACTAAAGGTCTGGTCCACAAATTTAAAGTCACTCAGCGTGCCATGGAGCGGGCAATGCTTGGAGTTTCTCTGGTGGATAGAATTCGTAATGAAGTCATCCGCCAGAGAACCGGAGTCACTGACATTGCCCGCAGGATTAGCACGCTGAAGTGGAAGTGGGCCGGCCATGTCTGCCGACGGACGGACGGCCGTTGGAGCAGACAAGTGTTGGAGTGGAGACCGCGCTTAGGTAGACGTAGTGTAGGACGTCCTGCAGCACGATGGTCTGACGACTTGAGAAAGGTGGCGGGTAGCGGATGGATAAGGGCTGCTCAAGACCGGGATGGTTGGCGCCTACTTGGGGAGGCCTTCGTTCAGCAGTGGACGGCGATAGGCTGAGAATGAATATTCGTGTGTGTGTCAAATACATGGTAGTGTGTAATGTTTTTTATTAATTTAATATATTTTTATGCATATTTTTAAGAAAATATTAGCATTTTGCACCCTTTTTATATATAAACTATGAAAAGTGTGGGAAATTTCATTCACCTTCCGTGCAATTTTCGTCAAAAGTGGTACAAAGTTTTTGCTTGACTTATAATAAATATGTCATTATTGCAAAAATTATTTCACTAAACTATCCTCATCATATAGATTGAGCAAACAAACTAAATTAGTAACAAAACGGGTTGGCATTAACTTATACTCTTAATACAAATTTCGCCCAAACACCGACCGCGCCGATCCAAACGAGAATGAACCCAAAATAGTGTCAAATCAGTACAATCCAATTGAGATATAAATTTACCCAATTTGTCCCCAATCGGATTTTAGCGCGATGCGATTAGACCGTCCAAATTGTACTGAACACTTTTATTCAAATTTCTATTGCGAGTAATTCGGAATTGAATGAAGATTTTCGTGAAATCTTGGTGGATTTTATTATTTGCACATCTAGGACTCGGCGGGCTTAAGGCTGCCTCAAATACTCTTTATTGAATATTAACAGGATCTGAGATCTGTGATGCGTTGCTATACTTAGCGGGCAACGGGATTTAGTGTTCTTTTAGTTTTGTTGGAGTAAAAGAAAGGTTGAAGTTAACTATATAATTTACTTGGGAGCTAAAGGCCTAAAAGCAGCTTTTGAAGATACAACCTTAGGATTAATACTAATAGACAGAAGTGCCTTGTCCTCATTTAGTTGAAACTTAAGGGAAAATTTATGTTTTCTTCTAGAATGCCTTACATTTAACCTATATAACACGATTTGTAAAACAAGACCAAAGTTTATTTGTCTCAGGTCTCGGTGGTGCGAATTCCAAATGTTTCATAATTTTACCATGACATAAGACTGGACCAGTGTGGTTTCAGTACTATATATGTATGTGAATGTGGGTACGTTATGGCCACTTGACACTTCTATTAGTTTGAGCAAACGCTAAAAGATTCTACTTTACAAATTAAAATAAATCCAAAAGTCTCTGCGGACGTGTTTTGAAAATGCACAAATCTCAACACGAACTTCATTTGTTTTACCTGTGAGCTCAACACGCGACGCATCATGAATATCCTTGAAGTTTATTCAGTAAAAATACATACAAACGCTGCCCCACTTAAAAATGCTTAGCGGAGTCTCAACAACCTCAAGAAAAAGAAAGCGCGGAGGAAATTTTAACAATTCCTTTTGTTATCAGACCGAGTGCGGAATTAACGTGTGGTACGTGACTTGGTGAGGGATGGCGGTATTAGAAATATTTTAACGTCGGCCAAACGATTGTATTTGTAGCCAGTGAATATATTTGCAGAGTTGATCAACACTTAGATAAGTTTTATTGGATAGATCGACGCTTTTAAACACTTACTACACTTGGAGAAAGTTGAGCGTTGCCAAGTTTTTTAATTGGCCATAATAGAGGAAAAATAAGGGGGAAACTAAACTGTGGACTCAACTCTTTTGTACAGGATGCTTAATTTAGATGAGATGCAAATTCAGAAGTTTTATTAAATATACATATGTGATAAAACAGTTACGTGACAGCAAGACATATCAACCATCCGTAAAAGCCATAACGATAAGCTATTTAAGAGAGTAAAATTTTGTAACAATTTTCTGGGGAAAAAAGGTGGAATAAAAGAGAGCAGGAAATTTATTTTTATTTATTTATGCTTTTTATACATAATAGCGTATAAAGGCGGACTTAATGCCTAAGGCATTATCTACCAGTCAACCTTAAGGTGGTGCAGAGATACATGGTAGGTGCATAAATATTGTTGATACAGAATATATACTCTTATAAATATATAAACAATAAACATAAATAGTATATTTGTAAAACCTACTTATATAAATATATATTATACATAAATATATATACATACATACATATACAAACTAAGATGATTCTGACAGTCGATTCAAAAAAAGTTGCCGAACCCTTACTTTAAAGGAAAAGCGGTTTGTCAACATCCTGATTTCATTACATTATTTATATATTTTAATTGCAAGCCACTGGTTTCAATCCTCGGCTTCTATCATTCATCCCCTGCCGGGCACTGTGCGTATATCTCCACTCCACCTTTTATCCGGGCGTCCTACGCTATGTTTTTTCGAAAACAAATTACTATTTATAAAAATATTACTCGTAATAAAACGCTAAGATTTTCTGTGCTAAAGACAGCTAAAGACATCGTGATTCGACCAGTAATAAATCCTCTCTAGTCTAGTCATATCTACAGAGTATATGCTAACTGTATACCACTAACTCCTGTGCCACATATTTATTTTCTTTTAAAATAACATCCCGGAATTGCAGCAAAAAATATGTATAGAGAAGCTCTTGGAATAAAATTGCGATGTGATGTTTTCATTTTCATATACTTTTTATTACTTTTTCCGTTTATAATCCAGCTTCGGCCGGCTTAAAAAGCCGCGCCATGTAGCTTTTATCCCGGTTGTAGTTTGAAAAGGAAATTATTAAAGTACGTTCATGCTTCTTCTGTATTTAAAGAATCATCATCATCATCATCAGCCCATATACGTCCCACTGCTGAGCACGGGCCTTCTCTACAACTGAGAGGGTTTAAAGAATAGACGAAAGTTTTTATTGCCAACGTGAAACACCAGGTTTATAAAATTCTTGAAGTCAAGTGGTAACCGTTGGTACCATATTTACTTCTGATCATTCCACTCCTACTGCTGGTCGTATCTCTCATCTGATATCGAGAGAGGTTACACCTCCAGTCAACCCCATAGGCCTACTAGGTTAGTCACATACATAAGTAATTATTTATAGTATACTTGTTGGTATACGTATTTTCCTGCTGCTTCGTGGTCTCGCGGTATAAGTATTTGCCGTGCGACCTGGAGGTCCCGGGTGCGATTTCCGGGCCGGGCAAAGTGTTATTGGATTTTTGGATGTGTACACGTTTTCATTAGACATTTTCGGTCCTTGTAAAAGTGCGTGTTAATTGATTAGGAATAAAAACATGACTTCTATTCTAGATTCGAATCTACGACTTCTGAAATAACGTTTCGGTAGCTAGCAAGCTTAATTCCCTGAGGCCGTAGACAGATAAAGGCCATAGGTATATTATTGTCTGACAATCTCATTTGTGAAACAATAGCGAAGCGATTGCTCTTCGCACACACACTTTGGTCTTGACTTAATGACATACTGTACTAAGGAGGTACTCATCGAGATAATTAAGTCCAGATTTTGATTGATATTGTAATTGTCACGTTACTACATTAATCCTAATGACGCAATTAATCATTTAATGACAATTAATCGCTTTTAGCGATAAGGCCGCCAATTTTTATGTACCTAATTTTGTTATTTGTTTTGTGTTAATGTCTTTATTATGGTGTAAAAATAAAGAGTTGTTATTATTATTATTAATTGTATATAACGGCGTAAAACCATATACTGAGAGCCATGTCATCGCTCTTGCATAAACAAGAATGACTCACGGGCGGTCGCCCCACTCCAGTGTCTATAAAAAGACGCCCGCTGCAGCGGAGTGGAGCTCCCCCCGCCACCTTTCGTCCACTCGTCACAGAGAGGACACCCCAACGACCGGCCTCCCTTACATTCGCGTAGCGAAATCGGTTCGATTCCCGATTTCGCACCCCATGTTAGGATTAGGTTCTTAGCGACCGCAGCACGCCCTGCGTCTATCCACGCGGCGAGCGCGGCCCCTTCCCGCCACCTTCCGTCCACTCGTCACAGAGAGGACACCCCAACGATCGACACCGTTTTCACGGGTCGCATAGATCCCCACAAAAGAAGGGCTTCGTCCCTGGTCTTGTATCTACCACAGTCCCTCTTCTAGCAGAGGTTGACCGTGAGTGATGTTTTCAATGGCGGAGTGGAGCATTCGTCCGTCTACACTCAGACACCAAACATCCGATGTATTGGGAAATAAAAAGGAATTTTGATTGAAGTTGATTGTTGAAATTATTTCTGAAAATGGATCCTCCAGTAATCACGATGTCACTGCTATTCTTAAGCGATCCTGGGCTATCTGCCTCGTCACTAATTGTGAAGTTTTTCTAAAGAAAACTCAAAGTATGAGCTATCACCATAAACCAACAGATGTGACGTCGGCAATGTGACGTCACACATCTTAAAGACACTTCGAAGCCTCTCCTGCTCCGATATATATTTTGTCTCACTTTGTAACGCTTGTAACACTAACAACGCGTGACTACGGCTTTTTAAACTTAAATTATATGTACTATATCTCGGTACAGCGATAATTTTGTACTATAGTATCGTATCGTATGACATTATTGTCAAATTGCAACGAAGGCATCTTGGTTGAGTCCATATGTCGATTATTTTGCTTCTTCAGTAAAGTTTTTTAGTCTTGGAGTTCAGAAATATAGTCAAAAACGACTTTCTTATATTCGCGCTTTTACTTGTGATTTACGAAACAGCTGATAAAAAAAAACACGTTTGCCTATCCATTCAAGGATACAAGCGTATTTTATGTGTGTATGTACATGTGTAAACAGTACATAAGATTAAACATATTACAAAGCTAAATCTACATCAAGCTTGAAATTGTTCAAAAATAACAACAAGAAACTAAACAAAACGCCCCCAGCCCTTTCGCAATATAATTTTCGTACAACATAGAAAAACTTTTGAAGCGTCAAAGGGTAATTCTGGCGCTTTGACGTCAACTCTGTCGTGTTGTGTAGACACCGACATAGTTTATGTTTAATACAGGCCAGATATGAATATTTGCGCATTTACACCGACCCCCCTTAGACCTCCCCGGTTAAGGCTACGACTTGGTAGGAGCGCGAGCGATAACGTCTAAATGGGGTAACTAAGAATAGACATAAAGTTTAAGGGTCAAAATTAAATGAGATATTAGAGATTTCGTATACATAAATCATATTATAAGGTAAATTAGAATTAGATTATGTTATTAAATTATTTTATGAATATGACCAGATAGGGATTTAAAGGACACGTTAGTATAATTTTATTAAAAAACTTTTAATGGTTGGTAAATTAATAGTTGCTGTTTTGAAAAATACTACTATATTGAAATACACATAAAAAGGATGGGAAAATTTATCGGTATAAATTTTATCGGTATATTAAAGGGGTATGTCGGAAGAATGAGTCCAGATAAATGCTTATTTAAAATTTAAAAGTATCTCGATACGTATAAGTAAAGGGGCATTTGAATGGAATCAATGATTATTGATATTATGTATTCGTGATTACGAATACATGCCGAATAAATATTCATTGATTTTTAAATAATATTAATATATTTTTTACCAAATAATTCTTTATTTAAAAGTCAATTAATATATTTTTTTTGTCCGCCAACCCGCACTAGGCCAGCGTGGTGGACTAAGGCCTAAACCCTCTCAGTTGTAGAGGAGGCCCGTGCTCAGCAGTGGGACGTATATGGGCTGATAATGATGATGATGATGATGATAATGAATATTTTGTTTATCTAAATATATTGTAATCCTAATGCCATGTACACAACATCTGATTCAAATATCATTTAGGGTGTTGAAACGCTAAATCAGCTCACAAAAAGTAAGTACACAAATACGTTATGAGCTCAAATATTTTTGAACTAAGTTTACCTAACAAATAAGCACTATTAAAATGTATACGTTTTTTCAGTTATTCTAAGGTGTTATATTCACGGCCACCTTCAGAGCTATAAGGAAATTATCAGATAAAAGTAACGAACAAGAAATTTCCTTGTTACCAACAGGAACTTGTTTCGAAATAATATTATTGATACGGTTGTTTTAATAACTGCTCCTCAATATTTTCGTGTCTCTTATATAAGAACTTGGTATTGTTTTCTAAGGCAGCAATAGGCATTTTTATTGTATTTTAAAGGTATTTCTCAGTTATATTCATTCGAACCTTATAATATGTTCGACAGCCCCGTGGAGCAGTTATCAACTTGTGAAACGAGAGGTCGCGGGTTCGATTCGCACCGAGACAAATATTTGTGTAATCCACAAATGTATGGGTGTTGGTGAGACCGAAAAGTCTCGCGTAGTTTCTGATACCCACGACATAAAACTCTTATCTATGGAGGAAGAACTATGTATATATGTGAATATTGGGTGTATTTATTTTTTCTTCCGTAGCTAATTCTTCACAAGATACATGTATAAGATATTTGTCAAGATTTTTCAAACAATAGGTAATACTTTCATTCACCATCCATCCATTCTTTCGTAACCTCACGCCTGTATTCCCCGAAGGGATGGCAGAGGTGCATTTCTGCACCCACTTTTCGTCATGTATGTATCAGTCCCACGTAATAAGGGTCGAGCCTATGGCCGTTTTTGGGCACATTTCCAGACTCCGTGCTGCTACTGAATATTTCCTGATGGAAAAACCCATAACACTTTGCCCGACCCAGGAATCACACCCAGGATCTCTAGATCGCACATACTTGTGCCGCGAGACCATAGTCATAGAAATCACTTCTGAAACTGTTGTTCATTTCATCAATTCCAATACAGAAATAATCGATAAAAAAATACATTTTCATACAGTTTGCAACGCGAATATTTTAATTTACCCTCTTATATCCTCGCAAACATTTCTTGCAGCATGTGCAAAACTTTAAGCAAACAGGTGAACAAACAAGCTGACGCCGCAAACAATCGGAACGACCTCCTAAGCGCTGCTGCCCGTTTGTCCCGTTTTACCCCATTTTCGCCTTACCCTTAATACGCAAAGTGATATCCACAGTTCCCGACGAAAAGCCCGCGCCATCTGCGCATTTCCCCTCAATTATTCAAAGAATCTTTCTCTTACATTTTGGATAATGAAATTTTAATCATTTCTGCCTCTTAAGTCAGCACTTATAAGGCTACAGGTACTGATTAATTTTTTACGTCCCCTACATTTTGTGAATTAATGCGGCGTGTTTGTTCTTGTAATTTTATCTCGTGACGCAAACAAGAATATTTGGATTGTCACCGCTTCGAAAATAATAATATTCTAAATTCTGTTTTCCTTCACCGTACATCGTAAGGAAACCTTCACACCTAAAAAGTTCTTAGGAATTTCTTAGGTGTGTAGTCCAAATATCCGCATTAGGCCAGCGTGGTGGACTAAGACCTAAACCCTCTCAGTTGTAGAAGAGACCCGTGACCAGCAGTGGAACTTATATTGGCTGATGATGAAATTCTGTTTAGTCTTCGTGATTGTAACTAATTTTAGTTCAGTTAAATAATTTCTGTATTTCATTCTATTAACATGATAACGATTTAACTCAACAATTGTATTATGTTGTCACTAATAGTAGACAGTATCATATTTAACCTCATTATAGCGATTTTCGCACACTTGCATTGTGGGATCAATTTGTATAGGTTAAATCCACTACCTAATTTACCGACAAAATTGCTTTCAGTGGTAAGAAATAATAATTTCTTGGTATTAAAAAATAACTCCGAGCACTGCGGAATGGTTTTACAGCTCCTCTGGTATTCCACAAGCCCATGAGCAGCAATGTTCGCTTATCAACACACGAAAGCAATACCTCATAGAAACACACCATCGATGTAAAATATTCGAAAACCTCACTCATCAACAGAAACCTCACTTCGCATAATTCTGGATTATGGTCCCATATGACAGCCATTTGACAGCCCCATGGCGCAGATGGCTAGATATCAGCTTGCGATACGAGAGGCCGCGGGTTCGCTCCTCGCACCGAGACAAATGTTTGTGTGATCCACAAATATTTGTTTCGGGTCTGGGTGTTTGTGAGACCGCAAAGTCTCTCGTAGTCTCTGATACCCACGACACAGGACTTGTATTCTAGTGTGGGGTTAGAACTCTCTATGTGACTGTTGGATGTATTTATTTTAAATATGACACCGTGGACTCTGTTTACCTCAGTCCAAGCTGCCTACGACTCAGCTGTACAAGTCTAAAAAAATCCAAACGTAAAAACAATGCGTGGAAAATCTTATTCCAACTCGAATAGAATACCGGTAACAATAAAAATCAAAGCTTATAGCGTCATTAGGCACGATGCTTTCGCAACAGAAATCTCAGCGAACTTGCAGAACATTATCCAAGTCAGTTGGGTTTCTTTCTTCATTGTTTCGCTCTACTTCCCATATGGCTTCGACTGTTCATTATACTAACGTTTTATGCGGATTGTGTTTTCTAGTTGATCTAGTTTTTAAGGTGGCCTCGAGGTTTAGACGCGTAGTCGAGAATCACGGCGGTCGCGGGTTCATACCCCAACCTCTGACTTTTCGAAGTTATGTGTGTACTCACAATGAATTATATCACTAACTTTAGCGGTGAAGGAAAACATCGTGATGAAACCTGCACACCTAAAAGTTCTTACGAATTTCTTAGATGTGTAGCCCGCCAACCCGTACTAGGCCAACGTGGTAGACTAAGGCCTAAACCCCTCAGTTGTAGAGGAGGCCCGTGCCCAACAGTGAGACGTATATGGGCTGATGATGATGATGATGATGAGGTATAAAGACATACATACATAACCACACACCTGTATTCCCTAAAGCTGTAGGTAAATGTCAAATTCTGCACCCACATTTCGCCAGGTACCTATATATCAGTCCCACTTAATAGGGGAAAAGTCAATTGCCGTTTTCGGCAAATTTCCAGACTCCGTGCTGCTACTGAGAATTTCCTAATGAAATAATCTAGCAACACTTTGCCCGACCTGAGACTCGAACCCAGGACCTTTAGATTGCACGGCACGAGGCCACGACGCAGTCAACGTAAAAGAGTCATTATATTTTAGTAGCGTTGTGAAGGTGGCTTGTGTATATTCGACAATATCGGAATGAGCTTGCTTGCCAGTTTGTGCTAAAAAGTTTAAGATACCCGTAGTATTTCTGGGCAGTAAACATTAAATTGGACCGTACAGCGACATTGCCAATATAAAAAAAAATATATTTATTTAAAACTTCATAATACACATAACACAAAAACTAAGGAGTACAGAAGACTAGAAATGTACAATGGGCGGGCTTATCGCACAAGGCGATCTCTTACAGGCAACCTGGGATGGAGATGCAGGAAGAGAAATGAAAAAAATATGCTTTTTATCAAAATATAAAGAGCCCCTATGACATCACATTACGAAAGACCAAAGTAGGACTCAATTGGGAAAGGCCTCGAAAACTCTCGCCGTGGAACAAAGCTTATTAGTGAAAGAGAGGGTACTGTTTTTCATCTCATTAAGAAAGGCGTTTATTTTGCGGCAGTACTGATTAGAAATATTGTATCATCATCAGCCCATACAGGTACATCCTACTGCTGGGCACGGGCATCCTCTACAACTGAGAGGGTTTATGCCTTAATCCACCACGCTAGCCTAGTGCGGGTTGGTGGACTACACACTTAAGAAATTCCCAAGAAATATTGTATACCAAATAGATATTTTGGTATTATCACTAAAAAGTAAATCTGTATTACTTATGATGCCCTTTTTTTTTTCTTTTGTTTAACGAGAGGAAAGCGCCTTAAGCTGCCCTTTCGGTACCACGGGGGAGGGCGGAAGGGGTATGTCGGGGTCTCTGGCCTTCCAACTCGGCGCGCGGAACAATTGTCCGTTTACCTGAGTTGGGTGCCTAACCAAAAACCTACACCAGCATACCGACTAAAAACTTATGATGCCCTATATGATTCCTATTAAATATATACACAATCCATCGTGGTATATAGATGGATGCAAACGCGGTTGCCAGGTAATAAATATATTTAATCGAATATATTAACTTTGAAGTTTGTGAACATACTAAATTTGTGACTGAGAGCGATTCCTTCTCAGCTCCCCAACTTAAAGGCAACTGATGCATCGCCCGCGTCTGATACTTTAATTAACTTCTGACTTTGATGTATCGATTTTAGAAGAAATTCTCAATTTAAAACCGCATGTAATTGTAATGTTATATTGAAAAACTTACATTGAGGAACTTTAAATATATAATATAATGTAAATTATCAACCTTTTTTACTAATTTTGAGAGCTTTGAATCGCTGAAGTATAATATACAGGAAGTATTCAGACCGTGATCGGAAACTAAGGCAGGTAATATCCACGGTGATTAAGAAACCTTTAGCGTTTAAAAAATCCCGACAAAAAATTAAAATTTTGACGTTTTCCATACAACCATAGGTATTAAATGTATGTGGTTGTTAGGAAAACGTATTTTTTGTCGGGATTTTTTTAACACTAATGTATTACAGTATAATAAGGAGACCTGCGAGAGTTCACAAGAAATTTCTCAGAAGTGTAAATTCCACCTAACGTTATCAAATAATTTGTTAATTTTACATGTTAAAAAAGGGTTAATTATTAAAAAAAAATTGCTCAACATGTATATTATCCCAAATGCATTATCCCCAATTAATGCTCAAGAGATAGTGAAACAATATTTTTTATTAATTTAATCATTGTATTGATCCAAAATTAAAACTCTTTTTTAGCCGCATCCTTAGGGGTACCCTAAGGGGATTTTTTTGGCATTGTGAAGTTTGGATCTTTTGCGATATTTAAAGTCTAACTGCTTTACGTACCTATATTTTCATAAACGCCAATTTATAACCATAAAATTAAGAAAAGTCGTCAAGTATGAACCTTCCTCTCACAAAACATATCCAAGTAATTTAACAGACCATTATCTAACGAGATAAACATTATATTGAAGGTCTATTTTTCATACTATAAAACTATATAGTGTTTTATCTCAAATGCATACATATTCTCGCGATCTTAGACTTTTTATGGTTGCAATAAGGGTCATGTTTCCATGATTTGTAAATGTTAATTTCACTGAATAATATGTTTTACTATTCAACAGTTAATACCAGTTAGTTATATTGTGCACACAGGGTTGAGTTCTTCTTTTGTGAAATTAATTCAATTTAAAAGACTTTATGTGCGCTTAAACTTATGACTGAGCTTTGCTACGCTGACAAGTTAAAAGATTAAAATCAGAGTGACCCTATTCTGAGATCTCGAAATTTATAAATACATACTGAATGCAATTAAAATTACACACTTTGTCTAAAATAATTTATTTATTTATATACATATATGTTGTATGTTGACTGTTGACACATATGTAGGAAGACAATGATTTTATATCTTATTATTATTATTGCTGACAGCTCCGTGGCGCAGTTGGCTAAATACCAGCTTGCTAAACCAGAGGCCGGGGGTTCGATCCCTGCACCGAGACAAAAGTTTGTGTGATCCACAAATATTTGATTCGGGTCTGGGTGTTTGTGAGACCGAAATGTCTCTCGTAATTTCTGATACCCACGACATAAGACTTGTATCTTAATGTGGGGTCAGAACTATGTATGTGACTGTTAGGTGTATTTATTTATTATTATATTGTAAAAATTGGCCACCCTCTCATCTATTCCTTCTTTTTGTCCTTCCTATGGTTGTCTCTAGAAGATCGTCTTGAGCGATAAGACCGACAAGTTTAATATAATTCTCTTTGTGTTTGTGTTTTGTTCATTGTCTCCTACTGTACAATAAACAGTTAATGAATAAATAATAAAGGTACAATTCTTGTCTAGTGAGTATCGGAAACTCAGACTCAATCCATGGAATATATGTAGTGGAAACAATGGCCTACACTTAATTACCAATACGCACTGAGTGAGGTTGAATAACCATCAATCGCAGGGAGACTTGTTGAGCCTTTCAGGAGAACAAAAATATAGGAGCTATTAAATTTAGAGGGGAGATTCTTAAAATATTTTATCCTCATCATCATCAGCCCATACATACATATTCCACAGCTAGGCATAGGCCTCGTCTAAACTACACATAGTTGTAAAGGGGGACGATGCTGTAGTCCACCACGCTGGTGAAGAGTGAGTTGGCGTAGTCCGCCTAAGAAGTACAATAGAATACTTAGAAGTCTATCCAAAAATTCTTAAAAATTTCTTCGATGTTTTTCTTCACCCTAAAGTACGTGATTATATATTCATAATTCATAGTCAAAATTCACGAATCTCGACGACCCCAGACACACACCTTTGACTTTTCGAAGTACGTAATGTTCACAAAGAATTATCGAGCACTTTAAAGGCGAAGAAAACATTGTGATGAAACCTGCAGTCCGCCAACCCGCTAGGCACTAGGCCAACGTAGTGGGCTAAGGCCTAAACCCTCTCAATTGTAGAGGAAGCCCGTGGCCAGTGGGACGTATATGGGACTGATGATGTTGAGTCAAAATTTGAATAATATTTTTTTTCCGTTCACTAAACTATATTATGTGTCATAACAATGCTGTTGAATTTAAATTTAAACGGCCAACGGCACTTTTAACAACAAGAAAATTAAGTTGGCGAATCTTGTGCCAAATGTAAATTTTTTATGAAGCACTCGTGCTTAGCAAGTTACAAGGCCTCCTGGAAAGTCAATTTACAACCACTCAATAAAGATTACAAAGGAGCTCTTAAACTTAAGTGTTGTGTGATAATATTGCCGTCTCGCTCGCTCTTGAGAATTGGCAGCTGGGTGTCGTAGTGGAGATCCCGTTGTCCATGGATGTGGCTTGGTCGTGGTATGAATGGAAATCTGAGCGTATTTAAGTATTATTATTTACGAAAGCAGTGATGGCCTCGAGGTTTAGGCGCGCAGTCGAGAATTTCGGCGGTCGCAGGTTCAAACCCCAGGCACACACCTCTGACTTTTCGAAGAAATGTGTGTATTCACAATGAATTATCACTTTCTTTAACGGTGAAGGAAAACATCGTGATAAAACCTGCACACCTAAAAAGTTCTTAGGAATTTCTTAGGTGTGTAGTCCGCCAACCCGCACTAGGCCAGCGTGGTGGACTATGGCCTAAACCCTCTCAGTTGTTGAGAAGGCCCGTGCCCAGCAGTGGGACGTATTTGGGCTGATGATGATGATTTACGAAATGAAATATTATATTCTTTTATTTTAAAACATGGGCTGGCTGATTGTCCTCGCCGATAAAATTGGTACGTGTTTTGCATGTTACTACTAGATTTGGACAAAGAGTTAACATTTTGAGTTGTCCTGTTAGAAATTATTTAATAGAAGCACAGTCAATTGTTTAAAGAAACTCTGTAACTATTTCTGGTTAATCACGGGTAAAAGCTGACTATTATTCCAATAGTATTTACGAGTAATATCAAAATTCTGAATATAAAAATGAACATAATTTTAGATTTTTAATTCATTTATAAAAAAAAACTAAGATTTTTTTAATGGCATAAAAATGAAATAGATACCTTTGAAATAAAATTGGAAAAGATAGGCCATGTTCACATTAAAAATGGATCGATCGTCGTTTCCAAATGCCTCGCATCTTTGTGCATCCACAAGTAATCGACATTCTGTGTTCCTCACGCATAAATATTGTATGAGACGGAAGATGTGGCCAACAGGAGAATATTCTATTTTATTTTAAGATGCTCCGATGGATCGAGTAGAAGGCTTAATGCATCTGAAGGGACGAGTCTTAAGCGCCGTCCCGTGTAATAGCATCGTTGTTGGTCATTTAATCCATGGTTTTGGTTCGCATTATGGCTATCATGGTTTTGGATTGCCTTTTGGAGATCCGTACCTAATGCCTCCTGGGTATTTGGGAGTGTTTGGTAGTAATTTTATAGGTTTAGGTATAACGTGGTGATAGTTACTGTAAAGCAAAGTTTGAAGTGTGGTGATAAATTTAAAGAAAGTTATATAGTTGCTATATCATTATTTTTTCTACAAAGAGATGGATTAAAGTGTATTTTCTATGCCAATAATTTGACAGCAATATTTTAAGTACTAGCAGACCCGGCGAACTTCGTTCCGCCTAACAGTCAATTCTTTAATTATTATTTAAATTTATTTTTTGTAGCCTGAGTTACTCCTTATTACATCAGCTACCTGCCAATAAAAGTCCCATTAAAATTGATCCACCCATTTCCGAGATTAGCCGGAACAAACAGACATACAGACAGACAAAAATTGTAAACAATGGTATTTTGGTATTATGTACCGTATATACATCCATATGCATTTATTAAAAAGCGGTTATTTCAATATTAAAAACAGACACTCCAATTTTATTTATTTGCATAGATGTATGGATACTGTACCCTTTTCTAGTATTATTTTTTTATGCTTTACATCTGTTTCTGAGTGTACAGCAGAGTGTTACAAATACAAATAAATAAATAATTTTCATGTAATAAGGGGAGAGATTATTGTCGTTTTCTTGTTATATTTCCAGACTCTGTAATATAATATAAGATTTTTTAATAATAGAAGACAACGCTATTTTGTCCTTCCCAGAATCAAGCCCTGGATCTTTAAATCTTACGAGGCAATTTGTAACGCAGGACCAATGAGGCAGTAAAAGATACACATACTAGCAGTTAGCATTACTAGTACATTATTATATTTAAGACATATGCTGTCTAGTTTACTGTAATTGGCCTAAAAGATCATGAGCATTAAAAAATTGAAGCAAAATCTCATTAATATACCAAGTTTTACTTAATTAGAGCGCCGCGAAGATGTGGGGCGTGATCAAAGGTTAAAATTAGTCGGAAATTTCTAGGAAAATCTTATAGCCGCCTCTATCCCGACGGTCGTTAATGCAAATTGAACAAATTAATTCAACACCCTGTTATGTCAGGGCCATCTAAGCCATTAATCTTTATGCTCAAATAAATATTATGAAAAGAATCTCACAAGCTTTTCTGCTTAATATTTTTTGACATTCTATTTTCAAAACGAGGTTTCTTAATGAGATAGAGTTTATTGCGTCGTTTCTTCTCTATACATTTAATATGTTTCGAATTCGTAACATGAAATGAAATTAATTTATTATTTTGACTTAGTATTTTTTCCTATCCATCACTTAGTTTGCAAAATAAATAAGACCAGAGAAGAACGGGTAAGACGACACAATTTACATACATACATAGACTCACGCCTGTATTCCTCGAAGGGGTAGGCAGAGGTGCATTTCTGCACCCACATTTCGCCAGGTCAGTCCCAAGTAATAGGGGGCGAGCCTATTGCCGTTTTTCGGGCACATTTCCAGACTTCGTGCTGGTACTGAGAATTTCCTAATGGAAAAACCCAATAACACTTTGCCCGACCCGGGAATCGAACCCAGGACCTCTAGATCGCACGGCACATACTTGTACCCCGAGACCACGAGGCAGTCATTAATAACACACACAATTTAATAAAGCACATTTGATTTTATTTGACTCAGAGCATTTATTATATTTTCCTGACGATTCATTATAGTTTATGTCTATTTGAATCATAGCTATTAAATCGTATGTACAAAAAATAATTGATTTTTTGCGTATACGAGTAGATTCAACGCTCAGTTCCAATGATTTTTGATTCAGAGATAAATTGGTAATCGTAATAAACCTGTTATGTAACTTACGAGTAATAAAAAAATCGGTAAAATATTATATTTTTAAATTTTGAATTTAAGAAAGAACAATACCCACACATTATATTGTCATATTATGTGGGACATAAATTCAAACATAAGCTTTTCGAATCTGCTACCAACATCACAGTAAACGACAAAACTACCCCACCCATCCACGCAAATGTGAGCTGAATTTTACAAAAGCAAAGTACAGAATGCTCGAGAAATTCCATTACACATAACATCGAAGGATAATAACATAAGCCGCGCAGGCAAGTTACACGCTTTGAAATATTCAACCAGATGCAGGAAGTCATACCATAAATGCAATCTTGAGAATAATATTTTGTATGCGAAAATTTCGCATCCTACAACATGTGCTTGGGAATATTTCGTGGCGCAAACTCATTACATTAAAATATAAAATATGCATTCCAGGTGCAAAGGTGGGGCTTATCCATTTACCCGGCAAAATTGAATTGTGACTTCAATATTGTGAGGCGTCAGTAAAGTAATGCTTTTTATAGAAAGAGTGTGTACTGTGTATGTATATACGCTTGCCTCTTAGAAGGGCTACGTAAAGTAAAAATGGTACTATTACGTCACACGTTCATCATCAGTCCATATACCTCCAACTGCTGGGCAGGGGCCTCCTCTACAATTGAGAGGTTTTAGGCTTTAGTCCACCACGCTGGCCTAGTGCGGGTTGGTGGACTACACACCTAAGAAATTCCTAAGAACTTTTAGGTGTGCAGGTTGCATCACGATGTTTTCCTTCACCGTTAAAGTATGTGATAATTCATTGTAAATACACACATAACTTCGAAAAATTAGAGGTGTGTGCTTGGGGTTTGAACCCGCGACTGCCGAGATTCTCGACCGCGCGCCTAAACTTCGAGGCCATCACTATTATTTCACGCCCCACGTTAAAAGGAGGTAAGTAATTAATTAAATAAATCAATACACCCAACAGTCACATACATACATAGTTCTGACTCCACACTAGGATACAAGTCCTGTGTCGTGGGTATCAGAAACTACGAAAGACTTTTTGGTCTCACAAACACCCAGACCCGAAACAAATATTTGTGGACCACACACACATTTGTCTCGATGCGGGGTTCAAACCCGCGGCCTCTCGTTTCGCAAGCTGGTATCTAGCCAACTTCGCCACGGGGCTGTTATCTACCAGAAAATTGAATTGCCATTTACCAGAAACATTTTAGACTAGCTAAAAACTGTCAATAAATAATTATCTGCGTCTAATCCGTGGATTAAATCCAGTAACTTTGAATCGCATGCGCTACATTTAATATTAAAAAGTCATTATGATCAGCCACAAGAGATCTACATTAAAAGCACCTTTATTTAAATTCATTAAATTAAAATAATAAACATTTTTTTTACAAAATACATTAATTTAGACTTAGAGAAGAACATTAAAACAAATATGAAACACTTGAGCATAAATTTGATAAGAGTGAAATTTAGCAAGACGTTGGGCCAATATTATTCTAAAACATCAATGACAATTCTTAAACATTATAGTACGGACCGTCCCGAATAGTGCAGTGGGCGTGTGTTTCAATGTAAACATAACTACTTTATTTACATTCAAACGTAACAATGTTTGCGAAGCGTGTTTGTGTCATCGCATTCAATAGCCCGGCCCGACGTGCCGTCACGCTGGATCAATTAACGTGTATTTTATTAGAACTGGCCCGTAAATTGGCAACACTATGTATGTTTGCTCTACGGATGCGTCGATTGTATGGGAAGCTTGTTTTGAATTTTGAATTCCGAATGTCGTTGTTTGTGGCCAGCGAATGTTTTATGTTTTTTTTTAATATTTTTTTGTGCCTAGTTTTGATTTTGGAACAGGTTGAACTTTTTTTCATGGTTGTTTTCTTAAGTCAGTCTATAGTCTATGGAATTATTAATGGTTGGACTTCTGTCTTTTTGCCTGTTTAATATACCTCAAACATTAATTTCGTCATAAACACGATTAATCACTAAGAATTGCAAAAATCCACTGAAAATGTTGTCATATGTGAAAATTTTAATATAATCTGAAAAATCCTGACGATAAGCACAAAAATATGACCCTAATCCCTAAACCTATTAACCTTGAAACGGAACGAAAAATTCCGACCACATTATCCCGTTTCCGCCACAAATGCGTGTTTATATCATTTTAATTCTTTTAGTTGCTCCCATACATCGGGGGCGCGCCGCGGCCTTTGTTTGAGTCCATTTGGGTAAGTCACGTAGGCTTTTAAACTGGATAAAAGCGGATGAATCCGGCATTAGCCGGATGCCACCGGCCCGAAGCTTACGTGACGTTACATAAACTCCATTAGGGGTATAGCTAATTTCCTATTGTTTCTCCCGCTTGCCTTGTTCGGTTCTATTTTGGACGCTGAGCCATATGGCTGAATTGTTGGAGAATTATACAAAGATATTATTGTCAGTTGATGGCAATTCTCTGTCTGATTTCGTTACAAATGCTTTTATACTATTACAAAGCACCTATACCTACTAGTTAGCAATAATATGCTAACAAACACGAGTTCCTATGCCTTTGGAACCCTGCACCACGTCAGAACGGGACATTTATCGTCCATGAGTTTTAAATTAAATCGCTTTAAAAAATATATAAGACGCTTTAATTTCTCTGATTTAAGTCCAAATTTACTCCAATTTAATATAAGTCATTTCTTAAAAATAATAATACTTATAACATTTTTTTGGTAAAGATTGCAATGACAGGAAAACCCGACAAATATTTGTCTGATCCAGGAATCAAATTCAATCGCACACCGCACCCTTATGCTGTGGAACCAACTAATCGGTTATAGTTTGATAAATATACATATTATAAAATAACAATACAGGTAAACGTATAAGTCCATACAACCATAACTTCAAGATCTTGACAATACAATACTGCATAGCCATCAGAAACCAAACAAAAAGGACCATAAAACAATAAGCAGTTTTCTCAGCTGTCGATTCCGCCATTCCATAGATAAAATAAGACGGTTTATGAATAGTATAGGACGGCCTTCTATAGAAGCCTCGAGTGTTTCTAACATAGATGAAAATGAACATTACCTAAGAATTATGATTATATAATATAATAGAGCAATATTGCTCTATAGATTTGTATTATCCCTTTCAGATGTAGAGGAGGCCCGCGCCCAGCAGTGGGACTTTTATTGGCTGATGATGATGATGATGATACCTATTAATAATTATGTAAACATAGGCAGCAGTTATGGTATTTACTGCCTTTGCTACTCAACTTTGTGCGCCAGTTTCTTTTTTTGCTTTCCGGTTAGAGTGCCTAGGTCATTTGGAGATTAGACTTAATCTATGAAGTAAATGATTCTATGAATAGCTGTGTAGTTTCAGCCAGAAATTGCGTTTTTTGAATATGTATTTTAGATACCTATATCCTTCTTTGTTCATAGAACATTATTATTAATAATTTATTCTTAATTGATTATTATTTACTCTATTAAGTAAAAATTCAATAAATATCTATTTAATTTATAAAATAACGCTAACAAATCCAAAAACTATGCCTTATGATAGACTTATTTAATATAACTACTATAAACCTTAACTTCAATTTTTGCATCAAGCTATCCCTATATGAAATATTCGTAAATTTTCAACCATGTTGCGCTTACTACATTATCCATTTAATTGCATTCCTAATCACGCATTGCAAGTCTCAAACTAACTGAATAACTACCAGGAAATTCAGTCCACAACTCGAAGTTCCGCTCCCACCACACGTTGTCACGAGACAAACAACTTTGATCGCCATGATTGATAGTCCCCCAAACTTCTTCACAATAAGGTGAAGAGGTATTCGGCCGGCATGATTGTGTCGACCAACGGGAGACCATCATCTCTCGCTGGTCGGCACTTTTTCTGGACTCCATTGCGCTTACCATCAGGTGCAATGGGGTCACTTTGCCGTGCCAGAATAAAAAATAAAAAAAAAAAAAAAAATCATCTCTGAAAGCCGAGCCCCTCGCTAAACTAACAGAATATTTTGCCTCACGCACAGAGCCTAGCAACAGTAGCTAAGTGGGTGTGTCCATCTTGGAAAACGCATATTGGACGTGCAAACAGCCGAATCTGAATCACGTTACTTAGCTGTAAATATTGAACTTTATTTATATGTTACAGTCTGTTGTGAATTTAGGCAGAGGGTTTTGAGGGTCAACCTCCCTCTTTTCTTCAGCATAGGCATATGGCTTGTCTGAATTTTGAAGTGAAAACTTCTTTAGCGGCGCCGTGCACTTTTTGGGACAGGTAAAAAATGTTGAACTCGCGTCAGACCACGTGACCCTGATCGAAAATGCGTAAGACGTTTGTTGTCATGCGTTGTTATCGCGTTGTCATGTTTGTGTACGATAGCGCAATGAAAATTGTATTTTACCACGTAAGTTGTAGTATTTTTATACTTACGAATAAAGCAATTCATTCGAAATTATTCCCTAAACATTCCAAAATGCATGAAAACGTTAGTGTTGAAGTTTTCACTTCTGCCGTGAATACACAGTTTACACTCTCGTAGTGCCACCCGTTTTTTTTTTATTAAGCTTTTGACCAAGTTACAGTCATACTTACTAGTAATGTATGTATTTTATTTATTAATCACTTATTAATTTTAAATTTAAATATAATAAGAATTAATTTGTCACGAAATAAAACTTTATGGTATTAAATATGAGATTTAATTAAACTTTTTTGCGAGGAGCTAATAATTTCGCAAGCTATAAATGAAATGTTGCTTTGGAATTGCTAATTGGCAACAAAAGGTCGAATGATTACTTTATATATTTTTATAACTCTAGGAAAATATAATTTAAAAAAATATGGCCCGTCAAAACAAAATCCTCGATCCGCCACTGTTGCCTATCTAATAGTATTCGACATTTTGTGTAGTGACGTTGTATGACTTGCAATATAGTCATACAATAATGTGCTTTGCACGATCAGGACAACACGTCTTTTCAATGTAAAATAAACACGGATTGTTATGAGATGTGATTATGTTTATTTTTTATTTCGTGTCATTATTATATATTTATTTAATTCTAAACATGGAATTTCATAAAGTTTAATATTACTACAAATACACTAATTACAAAGAAATATTTTATCAATTTATTCATTTATACATGCAATCTTAGGCCTGTTTCCCCGAAAGGATAGGCAGAGGTGCCTATTGCGTGTACACTACACAGTACAGGCTCACTTAATGTGCAGGCTTTTTCACGATGTTTTTGTTCACCGCCAGAGTAGGCGATAAGTCACTAAACAACACATAACATACTTTTCTTGCCATCATTTATAGCGATCGCTTCCCCATGCCTTAAATTAAACACACCAAAATTATCTCGACAATGAATTGTCATTTCATCATCATCATCAGCCCAAATACGTCCCACTCCTGGGCACGGGCCTCCTCTACAACTGAGAGGGTTTAGGCCTTAGTCCACCACGCTGGCCTAGTGCGGGTTGGCGGACTACACACCTAAGAAAATCCTAAGAACTTTTAGGTGTGCAGGTTTTATCACGATGTTTTCCTTCACCGTTAAAGCAAATGATAATTCATTGTGAATACACACATAACTTCGAAAAGTCAGAGGTGTGTGCCTGGGGTTTGAACCTGCGACCGCCGAAATTCTCGACCGCGCGCCTAAACCTCGAGGCCATCACTGCTCTGCTATCATTTCATAATCCACTGAATTTAATACGCATAAAGCCGCAAATTAAAGAGCGCAGAAACAATTACTTGAAATTAACTCATCACCTATGTTAATAAATGGATCCGCAGTGCCGAAATTCCAACTGCAGCGGATAATATTGCCGATCCACATACCAACTGCGATAATTACGTATGCCAATTAATTTCTCATCTAATACACCACAATTAAGGTCGAATTAATGAGAACCATCGTCGATGCAATCCAATCATTGGCGCGTGGACTGTTCAAATAATTTGCTAATGCAGATTTATCTAATCGTTTTGGTTGGATTTGAAGTGAACGCCGGTGGTAGCAGAGTTTTCCGCCCTATAGTTTGAGGGCGTAAGAACACCGCCACGGCATCCCCTGCCTGCCGTAAGAGGCAACTAATAGGGGTATCGGGATTGTTAGGCGTACCACAGTGGAGGTGCGCCCCTACAGGAGATGTACGATCCCGAGATGTGCGGCAGAACACATGGTCACGTGAATGCTGCGAACGCTCACATCAATGAGCATCCAAAATAGAGCCAAGTGGGGGACACATCCCTCTATAGCAGATGAGTTCACATTTGCACAGAGCGCTGGGCGGCAACGGGGAACAATTAAGGGCGCTCGCCCTGGATTTACCGTATCGCCCAAAATGCGCAAGACGGCCATCGAGAGGTTTTAGTCGGTATGCCGGCGTAGGATTTTGGTTAGGGGCCCAACTCTGCGAAGTAAGGTGCTTTCCTGCCGTTATAATAAAAAATATCGCAGAGCTTTGATATTTCATAGAAACATATTATACTAACGCCTATATTACGCCAATTGAGTTTTAAGTCATACCTAATAGGAGCAGAGCCTATTTTCTGTTTTTCAAACACAGATCCAGACTTCGGGCAGTCATTGAAAGTTTTTTAAATGAAAAAGAAAAACCAATAACTTTTTTCCCGGCCTGGAAATCGAACTAGGGACGAAATCATTTGGCGCCGTACACGATATTTATGCGTTATTGATACATACATACATACATAAACTCACGCCTGTCTCCCGTTAGGGTAGGCAGAGACTATAGTGCGCCAAATGCCACGGTCCAAACACACCACTTTCGCTTCCTCCACTGACATTATCCTCTTCATGCATGCACGTCGGTTTCGAGGACTCTTTATATTGCCCTTTTTCAGTAACTTACCTATATGCTCTTTATAGGTGCACCTGGGCCGTCCTCGACCGACTTCACCGTTATTGATTTTTTACAATAATCATAAATACGATGATCACTTTACTGTTCTTATAAATTACTGAATCTACTAGCTTTGGGGTATCCTTTGCACTTAGCTAAGTTAATATTATCACACATACATACATACACAAACGTTTAAGTATACATATTTTTAGATGACACTTGTTTTCCAAAAAAAATACATACCACAGAAACTTTATACCGTTCCTCTTGTTACAAAAATTTATTTAGGAATACAGCTAGCTGCAAAAAATATTTTTCTAAAATGTTTTTGTGTAAAATTCACATACTCGGATTACATAGGAAATCAAAGCCTTCGAAACAAAACAAGCAAAGACAATGCAATGCAGAATGAAACACAAAATCCGAACTCTACATTTCATTAATTTCACGTACACAAGAATTGTATTGAATAATAACAACCTGGTTTTCATAGTGTGGGCTCGGGTTCGATTCCCTAGTTAGGTAGTGTTATAGTGTTTTTCTAAATACATCAAAAATCTAAATACCATCACGGAGTCTGAGTGCCACGTGGCGCAGTTGGTCAGCGATCAGCTTGCGAAACGAGAGGCCGAGAGTTCGATTCCCTCTCCTAGATAAATACTCATACATATTTGCGTGATCCGCAAATATTTCTTTCGGGTCTGGGTGTTTGTGAGACCGAAAAGTCTCTTGTAGTTTCTGGCACCTATGACACAAGACTTGTTCGTGTGGGTTCAGAACTATTTCGGAGTTATGTGACTGTTGAGTGTATTTATAAAATTAAAAAATGCCCGATGAACAGCAACAAATAACGCGCGAATCGTAGGTGTAATAAAATAATAATAATAATCCTCCAACCGATTTTCGGTCATGGCGACCACTTCGGCCCCGTTAAGTCCCTAGTCTTGCATGTGCAATAAAATAACGGTGAGTTAAATAATACTACCTCAATACCTATTATCTATATGGATAATAGACCAGTATTTTTTTTTTTTTTTTACGAGAGGAAAGCGCTTTAAGCTCCCCTGTTCGGTACCTCGGGGGAGGCCGAAAAGGGGTATGTCGGGGTCTCTGGCCTTCCAACTCGGCGCGCAGAACAATAATAATAGACCAGTATGACTAAATCGCATTTTTGTCCACAGACGGGTCACTCAATAAGACTAGAAGGACTATGCCCAGCGGTGGACGACCTTATGATGATACCATACAGTAAAAATCCATTTTTAAATATGTACTGCGGCTAGAAGTTCTAGGTGCAAATCCCAGGGTCGGGCAAAGTGATAATATTGTGTTTTTCCATTAGACGATTTACTAATTACATGGATTCTTAGTTACTGCAAAAAGCTTTTACTACGTGAGACTTAAATATTATCAAAACGAAGGTGCAGAAATCAGTCACTGCCTACCTCATCGGGAATATAGGCGTCAGTGTGTCCTTCTTTGCATCACCGCACCGGTTTATTTTTCGACAATTAAGGGAGTTTCAGCGTAAAAAAAAAAACACTTTTTTGTGATTTTTTATCTCAAATATCGATTGAGCAATTTTATTCAAACCTTCTATATATTATTGAGCATAGTTTTGACTATGTTCTGTAATTTTTTCATGTAGAAATATTGAACGACTAGCCCGTAACAGAGCTTCCCCCAGAACGTCTTGAAAAAAAAAATCAATTTGTGGTGTTCACTGTAACTCGGCTGGAAATTATCTGAAAATGAAAAACCATAAAAATTTAGATAAATTATAAACAAATCTTCCCCCCAACGTTCTCCTCCTGCCTCCTGGCCAATATCTACTGTAAACCCCAGATATCCGGTACACATACGTTACATCCGAATATTGCGTTGCGTGGGTACGTAAGCAATTCGTTTAACAGGGTCAGTCAGGTGCGCCAGTCAGATGCGCCATTGACGGCGCTTTGATCTGCATGTATGCTTTTGAGAAATAGTTTAGTTAGTTTGCAAGCACTGCTCCCTTTGACTAGCTCAGTCGTGCATATTATTTAGAACCCAATTTTTTTCGCAAAGTAACCGCGCTGACACTAAATGGTGTAGTACAGTCTCTACAGGGTGTATTCAGACCGTGATCGGAAACTAAGGCAGGTAATAGCTACAAACCCCCTGGCGTCAAAACAACCAGAGGTATAAAATCTATGTGGTTGTTAGAAAAACTTCAAAATTTTTATTTTTTGTTGGGATTTTCTTTAACGCCAGGGGATTTGTAATCACATTAGCTATTACCTGTCTTAGTTTACGGTCTGAATACATCGGGAGAAATCTTTTTATTCTTTTTGTTAATAATAATAAATTCACCTAACATTCACATACAAAGTTCTGACCCCACACTTATAATCTACGACTTTTCGGTCTCACAAACACCTAGACTTGAAACAAATAATTGTGGATCACATTAACATTTGTCTCAGTGCGGGGATCGAACCCGCGGCCTCACGTGTGTCTAGCCAACTGCGCAACGGGGCTGTCATATGTGGGATCATTCCGAAATCTTAAGCCATACTGACGCAAAAAAGCAGATTTAAATTTATTTTATTTGAGATAATCACCTGAGACATTTTAAAGTTCACATTACCTGCTATCTAATTTATTCACTGACTCGTATTTACAAGTGACTTAAACTGTTCACAAACAAGCCACGTAACAAATTATGTAGGGAAATTGACAAGTGCAAGGGCGTACCACACGCTAACTGTGTGTAAACAATTTGCCCCCCAGCGTTTGAAACCATCAGTGCACTATCTCTGTCACTTTCATACTGATAGAGAGAGATAAAGAATGTTGCAGCATTTTAAAAGGTTGAGATAGTTTATAAAATGTCTAGTGTAATTTAGACAAGTATTTGAGACTTTTTTAACTTTCATCAAACTGGGTGCGTAGCATACGAATCCATTTGATTTAATGGTGATTAAAGTAAAGGCCACAGCTTCAGCTTTAAGTGTAGATTTCTTCAAATAAATAACACCGGCACACAAAAAATAAGTTGTCTGTGCACCGGGCGCCACCTATCTACGGGCATGTTTTGCGACCCGCTGAACACGAATTGAAGTACTTATCCATTTTTTTCCAGAAAGTCTTATAAGTTGTAGTTGAAGAGGATCAGAAAGACTAACTGTTATAATATCAAAATTATGTACATAAGAAGTAAGTCTTCTTCACTGATTACTCAGATAAGCGTATAGGATAAGTCTATTTTACCTTATCTTACATTTATTTGCGGTCGTTTGGAGTACGATAACTGTTTATGCTGGATCACACGATCACAGAACAGCTGAATAAGATTAGAAAGGAAATAGACAGTGTTTTGTATGGGGACGAGTATCGCCGCTTGTCTGTCATCTGTTCATTCTACTACAAATACACGACCAATGATAAAAATTTCAAACAAAATGAACGGCTGCTATTGATTATCACATATTTATAAAAGTCTGGATATTACACGCAACCTGAATTACTATGTTGTCGTGTCAAACTTATACTAGTAATAGTCTAATCGTAGGTTCGGCACGCTCGGTATGCTGACATTTCCTTTCAACTGTTCTGTGGTCCCGACTATATTTTGACGTTCCTAATAATTTTACATTAAGCAACAATATATTTTTTTTTCATGAAATTCAAAAACCTATGCTTAGGACTCGAATGCGAACGTCATCGTCGCATTTCTATCAGCAATCGACCAATGTATTACGAATTTTAAATCTTATAAATTTTTGGAAAAAAAATCAAAGCGTATATTTTTATACATCATTTGCTAAAAAATCTCTAAATAAACATATGATTTTTCAATATTCTTTACAGAACAGCGTGGTCATTTTACAAAACGCCTTATTCTCTTGACTAAACGCAGCGCTATATTAGTTTAAAGTTGACACCGCTGCTTCACAGAAGGGAATCGACGAGTGATATCGCGGGTGTGTCTACTGTCTGCGCCGAACGTTAAGGTAGGTCCAAAATATATACTGATTTTTACAAGAAATATTGAAAATATATTCAAAATTTTAAAACATGTAAAATTATTTGAAAAGGAAATCAAAATAAATTTCATTTACACTTCTTTGTTTCTTTGGTCTTCAAAACAAAAAAAAATTTTCTAGTAATTTTTCTAAACTTTATTTTTTGATTTTACGAAGTCTCCCTACAAAAATAAGAAAAAAAAATACTACTTCATTGACGTCGTGTTCTGGTTTAAGCTTGTAAAATAATTTCGATATAGAAATTGCTTACACGGAAACACATAGAAAAACGGTGTTAATTGTATATGTATGTAGTCCATTGAGGCTAATTCATCTAGCATTATAGCTTACAACTCTCAATAATACCATCATCATCAGTCCAAATACGTCCCACTGCTGGGCACGGGCCTCCTCTAAAAGTAAGAGGGTTTAGGCCTTAGTCCACCACGCTAGCCTAGTGCGAATTGGCGGACTACACACCTAAGAAAATCCTAAAAAAATTTAGGTGTGCAGGTTTCCTTACGATGTTTTCCTTCACCGTTAAAGTAAGTGATAATTCATTATGAATACACCTAATAGTATAGTATCCAGAAGTAGAATAGACATAGACTTATGCAAGTCGATAATAACGACTGATTTAACTTTTTAAACGAAGTTTATAAACAGCTGAAACAATTGTACGGAAGCTGTTGTTATTAGAAGCATAATGTTGCTGATGGTTTGAAAATTCGAAAAGTCTAGTCGGAACAAAACGCGGTTATGAAATCTGTTTGAATAAAAATAAACATGGAAAATCAATAAAAGCTCTATTACATCGTAGTCGGAAAGGCTAGCAATATTTCAAGCCATAGCATTTTCTTTAAAATGATATGCAAGTAAAATAAAAACTTAGTGGTAGCTCTGCCTTTTCGAATCTACTTGTGTACATTAAATTATTATTGCCTAATTATGGCTTAAATTACCGTTTAAGGAAACAATGTGAAGTGTGAAGAAGCATTTGTGCAGGCCGGCATGATTGTGTCGACCAGCGGGTGACCATATCGTTTCTCGCTGGTCGGTATTAATTTTTTGGACTCCACTGTGCTTACCATCAGGTACAGTGGAGTTACTTTGCCGTGCCAGTATAAAAAAAAAAAAAAAAAAAAACATCGTGACAAAACCTATATGTAAACTTGTAATTTCTTCACGTGAATTACGAGTGTATGTGGTCTACCGATGGAAGTTGGGTCACGGCGGTGGATTCATTTCAGCTGAAATGTCTGTATAAGTGTCCATTCAGATTGCCATCACCAAGTTGGCATAGGCATAGGCCTCGAGGTTTAGGCGCGCGGTCGAGAATCTCGGTGGTCGTGGGTTCAAACCTCAGGCACACACCTCTGACTTTTCGACGTTATGTATGTATTCACAATGAATTAATTGCTTTAACGGTGAAGAAAAACAAAGTGTGGAAACCTGCACACCTAAAAGTTCTTAGGAATTTCTTAGGTGTGTAGTCCACCAGCCCGCACTAGTCCAGCGTGATGGACTAAGGCCTAAACCCTCTTAGTTGTAGAAGAGGCCCGTGCCCAACAGTGGGACGTATATGGGCTGATGATGTTGCTGAAGTTGGCATAATTGTGTTATCTATTGACAAATAATCGCAGTCTTTTCTCGCCAATCAATCTATTAGCATCGCTCTCTCATTATTATTATGTGCCATTATTTTACTATAACCACACTAAATCAGTAGCTGTTAAATAGAAATCACATTTTAGACGTGTTGAAAGCAATAAAGGCTTACAAATCGAAACGTCGAACACAAAGCGAAGAAAACCGAACTCTTTTCAAATATTCATACGACGAGCTGTTGGCTGTGGACATTAAATCTTAATCGTTCTCAGTCTGTTCAGTCAAATGCATAATGATTGTCCGATCGGGCCAGAAAACGACTAAAATGGAAGTTTAATTCGTCGTGATCTGCATTCGATCTGATATTTTAATGAAGGAAGCGCAGATTGCTTATGCACGCCTGCTTCTATACAGGCCATCTTTATGAAAGGGAATATTGAATGCAGATGCCTCTGCCTGTATTTACTTTAATGGCTTTATGTCCCATTCGTTCTTTCTATTGCCATATTTTTACTGCGGGTTGTTTTATTTAATTATTTTGTAATCATTCAATAGATCCTTTCAGAAATGTTATTTGCTTCAGATGCAGCTGTTAACTTCTGTAATGCTTAGCGATTCAGTTCGATCTCACTGCCACTTTGAATTCTTTCCGTTTATTTCAATGTGATATTTTAATAAATACACCGATTTTGTGAAGTATTTCCTATGGGTAAATTGAAATTCAAGCATAAAATTATTTTATTAAATGAAAACCAGGCTCATTTATGTAAATTTAAAGGTATACGTAATGTTTAATTTTCTACATATAATTGTCTTTTTTATTCCCTCAACAATATTTAGGAAAATATCATGATGTTTTATGTATTTATGATATTAACATAGATACATCAGAACAAGAATAATAGGAATAAGTATCCCAATTCTATCTCGGGTCACACATGGGTCTATTTTCGTCTCCCTATCGCCAAACGTAATTGTATTTGACATTATCAAAGTGTTATTGAGTTTTTTCGGCATAATTCTTTCTAAAAGGTCTTAAGTGCATAGAACAGTGTTGTAAAAGATATTTATAAGTTGACTAAGAATCTTGTCAGAACATTGATCTTTCATAAAAACACAATTATTGTAATTTTTAGCAATAGGGTATATGTAGAAATAAAGAGTAGATTTATTGTATTTCGCAGATATCTTCACCGTTTCCGACGACAGCGGTCCATAATTATTACATTTCTCTTTTTATGAGCTCTGGTATGACTAGTGAAGCCGAATTTAGTTTTAAAAAAGCGTTTACATGGTGCACAGACAATCTGACCAGACTCATTATATGAAGTTGAATACAAGCAGGTTAGATAATAATAAAATCTTGCCAGAGGATTAAATTTGAGTTAATTCTATATTATTCATCAGTCAATATTTTTATTGAACCTGTCATTTTATGACTCCGTCATGTGTCCACCCAGTCATTTTTATGTATAACTGAAAAAAACAGAATAATTATCTATTTATAAAAACAAGAACACCAAAGAAGCAAACTTATTATGGAACAGCATTATTTTCATTTCAATTAAGCCTTTCATTTTGAAAAAAATTGTCACTACAACAATTTGGAGCCATTTAATCTACTTTAACTACATTTTAAATTTATGAAAATATATCCTCGTAGTCTCGCGGTACAAGTATGTGCCGTGCAATCTAGAGGTCCTGGGTTCGATTCCCGGGTCGGGCAAAGTGTTATTGGGTTTTTCCATTAGGAAATTCTCGGTAACAGCACGGAGTCTGGAAATGTGCCCGAAAAACGGCAATAGGCTCGCCCCCTATTACGTGGGACTGATACATACTTGGCGAAATGTGGGTGCAGAAATGCACCTCTGCCTACCCCTTCGGGGAATACAGGCGTGAGTTTATGTATGTATGTATGTGAAAATAATAACAGCATATTAAGCCGTAATATTACCTCTCACGCGGAGCTATCGCGTAAAAGAATTAGTGAGATTACGATGTTTGTCGTGGTAGTAAATTCACTCATTACATTATTCTTATTAAAAATAAATTACAGAGTCTTATACAAATATGCTGAAGGTTATTAGAATAGTGTAGAACTGCGAACTTCTGTAAGCATACATGCTCTCATACGCCTGTGTTCCCAGTAAGAAGGGGATATTTCTACCTTCACTTTCGCTAGCTGTTTGCAAAATGACGTAGTAAGGAGCAGGCCTTCGTGCAGTGATCGTCAATTTTCAAACAGAACTTTATACCTATGCTTGACCCAGAAATTTAATTTGGAACTTGCCGATCGCTTGTACTAACTTCTGCCATAGGGTTTTTTTTAGACACGAGATGTAGGCCTTGGTTCATTATGGGAGCCTAATACTATTTTATGGATATTGTGTGTTTAAGTCAATGCAAACTAGGACTATAGGTAGAAACAGTCGTAAAACATTGTTAGTGTAGTCTTATATTTATTAGTTACTTCTGTACATTACTAATGTATGTAATCTTTTTACTAAAATCTTCTATTAAATGTACACTCACTATATACTCTATATATGTTTGTATGTTTATTAATATGTTATTTATATATAAATTTCTTTTTTTATAATTTTAGTAGACAACTGCCAGAACTACAATCTTTCATTCCAGCCCCGTAGGTTGTCAGGAAGAGATCGCAGCTGGCGATAAGACCGTCAATTGTGCCTGTACTTATTGCCATAGTTGTTTCTTGATGATGTTGTACATACATATATGTTGTATAGTGTACAAAAAAGTAGGGTACATATTTTGTTTCTTTCCTAGGTAACAATCTATTTGTATCGCCTACCTGTGCAGATAGCTAGTAACATCAAGTGCACCTGTGGTAATCTTTCTATAGCAATATTTAAAAATAATAACAAATGGCTGCTTTTACTCACACATAACCTGTGCCTGAAGAGCAATAACCTCGACTTACGCCTCCGCCAGAAGTACCGGAAGGGCGTAATTGGATGTTCCGATGTTGTGTTAAGAACAGAAATTCTAAGAAAATATTTTTGATCCACTTTCATCTTACAATAGCATTTATCTTTTGTTATTATTATTAGACATTAAGAAATAAATGAAAAATATCTGTCCAAAATAATCACTTGGTAGAAATCTTCTGTACCGTTGAGAGGGGTTAGGTCTAAGTCCAAGTTGTTTCACTTTAAATTCCTTGTGAAGAACTCTCAAACACGCACGTTACCCCATCGTATCTCCTTTACAATTTAAGTGCATGATAATACACGATCCAAACTAATTTCGAACATTCGGAAAATGCTGACATCTTACCTATTGACCATAATACAACTGCATGAATTTTGTATGAATAGATGGTATTTTCGAAGAAAAGAAACCTACTTTGGCCTATGAATCCAGACCACTTACATTAAATGCATAAAATCTTGAAAAATCTAATTTCTTCAAGGCCACATCATCACACATACACCCAAGAGTCACATACATAGATACTAAACTTAGTGGATCACCACATTTTTCGCGATCACCGAATCGTACCCGCAGTCTCTCGTTTCACAAGCTGGTATATGATATATTATATTATCATGTAAATTTTTGTGTTTAATAGTTAATGTGTCATTTATTTCAGAAAAATAATTCAAGATGGTACTAAAATACACAGCGATGAAGTACGCGCCAGTGATGCTGGTGCAGCTGATCCTCATGGTGCTCTTCTTCGTCTTCGTGAGATACGGAGATGCTGAAGAAGCGAATGTTAAAGGTAAGTCTTTCAATATGAAAATTCATCAATCTGGTCTTTGTTGAACCATTGATGTCCATCCCTTCTTTCTTTCTAAAGTGGATATAATTAGGTAATGCTTATTTTTATTATATACTCGTACATATATAGGTACCTACAACTAATTCATAGCAAATTAATAAAAAATAACAAATGCAAATAATCAAAAATAAAAATGTAGTGTACTATTTGTATAACCCTCTCAGTTGTAGAGGAGGCTCGTGTCCAGCAGTGGGACGTATATGGGCTGATGATGATGTACTATTTGTATACAATAACATTAAATACGTTATAAATACGTTTTAAGAAAACAATATATCGAAATGCTTCCAAAAGTATAACAAATTCCTATAAACGTTTTCTATGAAAAATAAACCGTTTTGTAGCTAAATGTATTATTCAATGAAAAAACGATCACTGTGATTATAACAAAAAAAAAACATAACAAAAATGTCTCAAACTCTCGCAACTAATTGGATATGTAATTTACAAAGACCGTAGACTATGGGTCAGCTATGCGTTCAAAACGTGTTATCATAACAAAAGAATATAATAGCCAACTGATAAAGACACACAATTACCTTTTGTCTGGAGCATTTCCGGAGCGATGCTAGGAGCTTCGGACAGTATAACCCACACATTCTACTAGGTACTATCACTAGTAATATTGATAATGTCTCCACGAAGTTCAACCCTACGATATGACAAATAATTAAACGTGCATATATTCGTACATATTTAGCCACACGTGGAGACAGAGAGTTTGGGGTAGACAGTAGATTGCAGCGCAAATTGCTATTTACCTCGTTCTGTAACCGGTGCACCTGTCAGGACGTTGGATGAAGATATGATTTATGATTCAACTGAAGACGTCCCGTTTCGTAAACGCAAAAGTTACTTCATTATTGACAATTAGGAATTCTAACAAAGTTTCTCTAATAAAGTTTCTCGACAATATATTGATTGCATTCATAAGGCATTCTGTGAAATAGAAACAGATACGAAAACACACGCATTAAGAACGAAACTCCAATTACTAGAAGTTGTTAAGGGAACCGTTTCGTGCCCGCTTAAGAATTAATATTTCTTTAAGATCCGCTTAGTCCATGTCTATAACTTTTCAATTGAAAAAGAATAGTGTTGGAGTTTGCATATAATTTAAAGCAAGTATATAAAATTCCAAAAACGCCTTATGTATATCCGATTAACTAGTCTAGCAGCAAGATGTCACTCATCAGTTTCCCTATATTTAAGCCTCATTAGATTTACCACTATTATGTTACTGGCCGAATGCAAAAACATTGCAATGCCAGTATAAAAAATAAATCAAAAACAAAAGACGGTTTTTGAACTTGACTTTTTTGAATTAAAAATTCAGGCATGTTGAGGTCTGACGTTTCAATATCTCAAAGAGAATTGTTTTCATGCTGTTCTGTAGCATCGGCGGAGCATTGATTTTGATTGGTTTGTCCACTTTGTGTGACGTAAAGTCCCCCGAGAGCGTTGTTTACAGCTGTCCGCCGAACAAACGCTAGTGGGTTTGATTACGTTTATCTATTTGTTAATTCATGCCTTGCTTACCGTCTTTCGTTAAAGCTTTTGTAGGATGGGGGCAATCTTGTATATTGAGTTATTAATCATCCATCGGTACTAATCAGTTGTACGTCGAGTATTAAATACGAATGTCGTATTCTATCAGATTTTTATATTTTTAGTTGTTGTTGTTTAAACATTTTTAGGTACAGAAAAGGCAATTATATAAGTGTACTTTTATAAAATCTACTTTCATGTGAGCGAAGTCCCTAGAATAAGCTTAATAAAAAATACATCTTGTTCTGCCCACGTATGTAGGATGTATCCTACGGACACAATATTGTGGATTAACTATATGGATTCAAAGAAATTCCTGATTTGTTCGATCGAAATTAAATTTTATTAATGTTCTTATTTTATTTCCTAAAATTAATATATTTTCCATTTCTTAAATGTGATTAATAATTATATAAATGGACATCAATCGGTCTGAAGGGGCCTTAATATTTAAAATTATGTGAGTATTACTTATCACTCACTTTTAACGTCAAAGAAAATTATACTGAGGGCATCTATATAATTGAAAGTTTCCCATTAGATAATTGAAGTAAGTATATATGTAAACTATTTCAACGCTCATGAGACCCTGGTCTACTAAACCTTAATAAAGTGGCACATTGATTAGGTTCTCTAGTGTTTTTATTTAAAGATCCAGAATTAACATTCGTACACAAAGATATAGAAGTTAGAAAATTTCATTCATCAGTAGAATCAGAAGTTACATTTGGCTTCCTCTTCATAATAGGTACTTTGGCTAAAGAATCTAAAATGTGGTGAAAAATATGAGTTCTTTATGACCACCCGTTGTCTAAATCAAATAGACAGGTGTTAGGTTTGTGCGTCATTCATTGAAGATTGAAGATTATATAAATCACTTTAAGAGGCTAGATCTATAGTTGGACTGTAAACCTATAATATTATTATTAGTAGAAAAGTAGGAATATTAAAGATGACTCGAAATGTATCTCGTAACACAGTTTTTTCCGTCCTCATCAGATTAATGAGGAATTCCAAACAAATTAGTTGCGACCACAGTTACAATTAGTACAATAGACGCGTTGCGGTCATCAAAGAATTCTCAGGGACATCCGAAACATAAACAAATTCTATTTAAATTCAACATATAGGTCCATTTACAATCCTTTATAGGCAAAAAATATTTTAGCAGCTCGATAAAAGGACATCTTAGTTAACAATCAAATAAAAATAAATACCTACAACAGACACATAATTTTGACCCCATACTCTTATCTCGTGGGTATCAGAAACTACCAGAGACTTTTCTGCCTCACAAACACCTAGACCCGAAACAATAATTTGTGGATCATAAAAACATTTTTCTCGGTGCGAGAATCGAATCCGCAGATTCTCGTTTCCAAGCTAATGTTCCTAGCCAACTGCGCCACGGAGCTGTCAACAATGAACGAATTCTTTTAGTTCTAACAAGAGCCACTTTATTAAAATCGTTTGCTTACTAGGTCAACTCTATATCGATCGCTGATTGATTTGTTTGTCGTTTGTGGCTATTATTATTAATATGGATGAAACTCCCCAGTTTGTCAATGACATATTTTCTATTTAGATGTATGCGATAGTTGTTAGTAAAAATAACAATCATAAATAATAGCATTATTATAAATATCAGCATTATCCGCATGACATTCAATGGTGTACTCGTATATATCTAGTTAGATCTCTTTCACGGCTGTCACATTTTTACTTCACCGCTGCATAGTCTTTTGCTGATAAATGTGTTTATTGGTATAATCATCAGCTGCAGGATACTATAATATTTAATTTCTTTCTGAATCTGACTTTTGAAGTGATGTTTTGTAAATCTTTTTATCCTCTTCGTTTACTCGTATATTTTTTGGCTTTTGTACCGCAAAACAGCAGCCATTAACACCCAGTCTATGACACAACCAATTTTGCACATGGTCATTCAAAACCAAATTATGAACGTGATAATCCAAATAGAATCTACACGCGGTAAAGCAGGGTCGCACAGGAAATCCATTAACGGCATCCTACATTCATATTCTTGGACGCAAATAGAGCATTTCTAGTGCAGATTTAATGGAAGGACATCGGAATGTATTTATATCTGGCGATATTCGTTGAACCATTAGCAGTAAGTGTCGCAGTGTGTGGGTTGGGTTTAATGATTCTGGTCAACACTTACGTCCCTTCTCTAATATTTATGATGTTTTTTAAAATCAATTCTTCGATACTTACTATTGGCCAGGAAGGCTTATATTTGCTGTGGCGGTACTTCCATAGAAGCCCAAAAGCCCAGCTTGCCTTGCAAAATTCCAAATAATAATCTTTATTTAACCAAACCAATTTGACATATAAATCAAAATATCCTGACTCCACAATAAACAAATATAAACTACACTTTACACAATTAACGTGTAACGCTTTTGGGCTTTGTGGAAGTACCGCCACTGACTTTTTGATACGTACATATACCCTATTCAAAGGGGATACCTACACATTTCTTGTAACGTGTGACGATTAAGCCTCGCCTACCTTAATGAAATACTCCTGTATAAATATACAGGTATATATAATAAGTAAATACTTATTGCCTCGTGGTCTCGCGGTACAAGTATGTGCCGAGCGATTTAGAGGTCCTGGGTTCGATTCCCGGGTCGGGCAAAGTGTTATTGGGTTTTTCCATTAGGAAATTCTCAGTAGCAGCACGGAATCTGGAATTGTGCTCGAAAAACGGCAATAGGCTCGCCCCCTATTACGTGGGACTGATACATACCTGGCGAAATGTGGGTGCAGAAATGCACCTCTGCCTACCCCTTCGGGGAATACAGGCGTTAGTTTATGTACATATGTATGTATGTATTTACTTACATAATAGTTGGAACTATTAGTTTGTATTTAGTCCCTATCCCACCACAGACCCGCCACTGTAACTCTTGTGCTCCAGGATCAAGAGCGGCACGCACACTATTGACGGTGAGCACTGAAGCTTAGCGGATCTAAGGGAACGTAATTTGTCATGATCCCGCAATGAAATTTATCAGAAATAATATACAGGAGGAGTTGAAAAACTATTAGTTTATTTAATGTATTTAAAAATCATAAAATAGACTTTATGATCCCGCGGCATTAGCAACGTGTGATGTAAACGTCCTGGGTACGATTCTCGGGTCAGGTAGAACTAACATTATTCACGTTCAATTTATGTTAAAACGTGGTTGAAGAAATACACCTCTACCCACTCCTATGGGGATAAAGGCTTTAATGTGTTCGATCCATCCATCCAGCAGCCGAAAGAGGTCTACTGCTGGACATAGGCCTCTCCCAATGACTTCCACAGGGACCTGTTGGAAGCAGCCTGCATCCCGCGACGTACCGCGACCTTTCCTAGGCTATGTCGGTTTCTTTAGTTCTCCTCATTTCTGATTCGATCTCGTAGGGAAACCCCGAGCATAGCCCTCTCCATAGCTCGTTGAGTGACTGAGCCGCCTAGTAAGTTAATTAATAATATTTTTTTAATGTGTTAATTTATAAAATCAATTTTAATATAAACACCACACAAACATACTTTTACAATCAGTAAATAACTCGACGTCAGAAACAAGACGAGCGGTAGTCGAGTGCAAATAATCCAATTAATTGAAATACGGTAGAAGCGACACTACTCACAGCGGCTTATTGATAAGGAGCGGGTATACCCCGTTATATATACCCGATAGCGGGGTATGCACGCGAATCCGGGTCAATGGGGGCCTTAGTGCCACGGCTACCGGATATGTTAATGTTATACCCGGTTGTAAGTGAAAATGAAACCGGTTATTTACTGAGGGTACGGATTTGATATTCCTGTATTCAATTGACATGTGAAAGGGGTCTAGTTAGCCTTTCCGATGCTTAGGGGCCTTTGTGCGAGGCGTTTTATTCTATTATTGGGGTTATGAGGAACGATTGAGCCGGCTGTTCGACATTTGGGAAACGTGTACGATATTTATATTGGCTTTTATTTTTACATTTGGTTCGCTCTACAAAGTCATTCATTCACTCATGTTACTGAATCGTGGGCGAGGTCACAGCATCAAATTAAATGAGAGAATTATAATTGGCAGAGAATAATGTAAAAAAATACTTTATCGATGTATCCCACTGTCTTATAACGATTTTCTGTTTAGAATAATTTTATTATTTGTTTTTTTTGGCCAACATCAAGATCTTTTTTCTTTTCTTTCTTTTTTATTTGCCTTCAAATATACTTGATATAATCACAATTTTTCTATCGCCGTTAAAGAGCGTCATTGTTCATTATGAATTAAAGCATAACTTTGAAATGACAGATTTTACTTGAGATTCGTACTCGCAGCTGCTAGGACGGAGTCTCGCCAGACCGCATATAATCTCCTAGAATATCATCGATTTAAAATAAATCCTATTAGTATCGTAGCAGGGTTCAATATACATTCCATGATAGAAATAGGTCAAGTTACGGAATAGAAATCTCGTTTAGTCATAAAGCTGATAGAAAGCGCTTCGTTCAAAGCAAAAAACTACTCCACTTCCCTTGCCTTTGTCAGGGTTGGGGATTGGTTTAATTGTATTTTTATTTTAGAAACTTCTCTTTTAATGGAAAATCAGTGTCTGGGAATTAATAATTACTTGCGTGTCAAAAATAAGCGTAATATTTTACACTTTAGTTGTACCGCATTGATTTGAATCAATTGTGCTGTGTTAGTGAACAAAAAAAGCAAATCCCAAATCTCACGAGTCAAAAACACTTAACCTTACCCGGGAGTCGAACCGTCGACCACCCAAGCGCATGGCGCGTCCTCATAACGCGATTCAAAAGAGACAGTCAAACACAGTTTCGCATTAAAATAAAAACGATTAATATACCATTAAACATACAATTTTAAAATCACCCGAACCACGGAGATAAAAGCGGTAAAATTAATCAATATAAAGCATATCAATAAATTCACCAGATAAAAGTTCGGAGCGTTCGTGATATGGTCGCCTTATTACCTCCATAATTTCGCGTAAGCACCTATCCGGCGGGGAGACTGGTAAAATAATAAATTACATTGCGCTCAGTTGTTGATATCCGTGGGCCGAAAGCCAGCTTACTTCGTACAATCATCTCCGATTATTGGGATATCTTTTGATCCGGACGCGAGGTAATTCCGTCAGGCATTATTAGGGGAACGGAATAAATGACGGGCCTTCTGATCGTACACGCTAAATACAATACCTTTAATGCTATGCTCTAATGAAGCGGATTAGAAACGATGGGTTCTGTATTGGGCATTATTTATTATTTATTTAGTGTTTTTTATTATTATTATAATATTATATTATTGATTACCCTATCATCTTTTTAAATATCCTTTTGGTAAAATAGGTTGTCTGGAAGATTAGTGATAAGACCGCCCATTATTCATTTAATCTTAAGCTAATTAATATTATTATTCATTTTTTGTATGTATTCATGGTGTACAGTAAAATATACAAATAAATAGAAATATTTATAAACTAAGCATTTACATAATGGTTTGACTGCCTTGTTGGCTAAGTGTATCCCAGATGCGAGTCCCGGGTCAGGCAAAATGTCATTGGGTTTCTATTAGAAATCTTATAAGAGGATCACCATGTCTGAAATTTATTTCCGAAAAATTGAAATAGACTATTACGTCAGATTTAAAACATGACTGGCGAAACGTGGGTGTAGAAATACACCTCCCCTTATTCCATTCTGAAATATGCAAAAATGATAAAAATGTTGATTAAAATCTAGATTTTCTATCTAGGTACTATAATTTCTTGAAACTCACTTCGAATTTCGAAAATTGAGCAAAATTCACATTTAAAAACATATTTGTTCGACAAAATTCATTCTATGAACTGTTCCAGCGTTAATTAATTCGTAATTAATCATCGTTACAAAACGTTGAATGCGGATCGATTGAAAGTAGATCTGAAATCGGATGAATGGAAACGAAAATCGTATTATATTTTGTTTCCTGGGTTATTTTGTGTTTTAACGAGGGCCCAATGCTTTCAGGAAATAAGATCTTTCCAAATTGTCAAATTGAAAACATTTATCTTTGACGGGATTTTGTGCTATAATTATACATAGCTTCTGAAATTTATGTTTACCATCTAATTACAAGTCGTGATGGCCTCGAGGTATAGGCACGCGGCTGAGAATCTCGACGGTCGCGGGTTCAAAACCCAGGCACACACCTCTGACATTTCGAAGTTATGTGTGTATTCACAATGAATTATCACGGACTTTCACGGTGAAGGAAAGCATCGTGATAAAACCTGCACACCTAAAAGTTCTTAGGAATTTCTTAGGTGTTTAGTCCGCCAACCCGCACTAGACCAGCGTTGTTGACTAAGGCCTAAACCCTCTCAGTTGTAGAGGAGGCTCGTGCCCAGCAAAGGGACGTATATGGGCTGATGTTGATTTACATGATTTGTAAATAATCATAGAATTTTGTAACACAACAATTCATGTAATATTAATTCTTAATAATAAAAAAATACAATAGTGTACCTACTTTACAATATTTCAAACTTACGGTTCTGATATTCTTTTATTAAAAAAATGTGTGTGTTACGTGTTTATTTGGGGACAGACAATCATACGATAAGATATGAAGCAAATAGTGTCTTATAGTACAAGAGCTGTGCTATTAAGGCTATTTTTTTGGCCCTATCCCACCACACACCCGCCACTGTAACTCCTGTGCTCTAGGATCAACAGCGGCACGCACAGTATCGACGCCGAGCAATGAAGCTTAGCGAATCTAAGGGGACCTAAATTTGTCATAATCCTGCAACGAAGTTAATCAGAAAGACAAATAAAGGAGGAGTTGGAAAACAAAGAGTTGTCCACTTCCCTCCACAGCAAAGCTATTTATTATGAAATGTTTTAACTCACATCATCCCACTTCTGGACAGAATACTCCTCTCAATTCTCAATACGAGGCATTTTCCTCTACTTTTTTCGGGAATATTCCATGAAATACCGAACTACAAAGTAAAGTCAAAGCGTGCAACTGAAAATAAGGAAATCTTCCAAGAACAATAAAACTACCGCACGATTATCATATAAAAAGGAGGGCGGTGAGAGGCGCAACGGCTTCCCTGATCGTTTACCTTAGATTGTACACAGCCATTCAAGTTTCCAGTTCAAGAAACCAGACCTGAAAGAGATTCAATAATATTTATATCAATAACATCAGCGAAACGGATGCGAGATATAAAACGGCACCGTTGGTTGGGAATACACGCCCGACAATTCCGTGTATAGCCATTTTTATTCCCATTACACCCTTGGGAGTCGTTTGGGAGGTACAAAACAATGAATTGCGTAATTTCATTTGCAATTTTTCATTTGACATTCTAACAATTACTGTCTGGAAAACAATAGGATAAAAGAGCCGTTCATGCGTCTGTTACTTACGGTTTATGGCGGGTTTTTAATAGTCCGGAATGAGTATAATTTTCGAGTAACCTGTTAGAACCATTATTCCATTTATAACACGCGAAGCAAAAACCAAAGCGCGCCAATGTGATGCAAATCTTTGAAGGCAACCACATTTAGTGTCTGAAATGTTAAATCTTCGTGATTCAGTATGTTAAACGACCTCATGCCTTTTACATTTAAGACTCCTCTTTATTCATGCAAGAAAACTTTATAATGTTATTTCACTGCCTAGCTGATGTTTCTAAATGTAATTCTAGCTCTTATTTTATTATATTATATCGTCAATCAAATATTTGGTACTTAATGCTTGAAAATTTCTTACGCATCCCTTCGATCGCTCGACGGTTTACCAGACCTGTAGATGGGTTCCATTAAGAGTTTATTGCATTTTGTACATTTATACCAGCTTTGATGGCTCTGTTGGGATCGTCTCAAGGTCATACAGTCGATCTTGTTTGTATACAGACGTCTTAATGTTTTAATACCGCATGAAATGAAGCTGCATTAACTCGTAGCGGTTTGATTTAAATTTTGGTAAGATTTTTAGCTCTTTTGAATTACATAACCTTCATTTGATCTATTTTAGTAATTGTATATAGAAGTTTACATTCAAATCAGTGACGGTAAAAGCCCGGCTTGCCTCAAAAAAATTCCGAATAATAATCATTAAGCTTTAAATCTAGAATATCCTGACCCTACAATAAACAATTATAAACTAGACATTACACAATTAAGGTGACTGCCTCGTGGTCTCGCGGTACATGTATGTTCCGTGCGATCTAGAGGTCCTGGGTTCAATTCCCAGGTCGGGCAAAGTGTTATTGGGTTTTTCTATAAGGAAATTCTCGGTAACAGCACGGAGTCTGGAAATGTGCCCGAAAAACGGCAATATGCTCGCCCCCTATTACGTGGGACTGATACATACCTGGCGAAATGTGGGTGTAGAAATGCACCTCTGCCTACCCCATCAGGGAATACAGGCGTGAGTTTATGTATGTATGTACATTTAAGGTGTATTTCGGTTTTTATGGAAGTACCGCCACTCATTCAGATGTAGGTACAACTTTTTTGCCCAGCTAAGAGTTTGATCCATCGGATATAGGTACTCGTGCTAGTTTACGAACTACAAACCACTGGATATTTATATGCTGTCTAGTATCAACGTTATGAATCACTAAAATTCCTTTAAAAAATAGTATTATCGTGTTTTTAAAAGAAAATATGGCCCCTCTACCATATGGTACTAAATTAATATTATAAATTGCAGGATTCGAGGGCACCCACGTCATGATCTTCATTGGCTTTGGATTCCTGATGACGTTCCTCAAGAAATATTGCTACAGCGCTCTTGGGTTCAACTGGCTGCTGGCCGCTCTCGTCATCCAATGGGCTCTGCTGTGCCAGTCTTTCTTCACCATGAAAGACAACACCATCTTCATCACAAAGAAATCTTTGCTCGGTAAGTTTTCATTAAAAATTATAACAAATTTTAGCGGGTTTGAGATAACTAATTCATATCTATTGAATGTTACCACGTATAGGCTCGTGTTATCAAGAGATTCCTGATTCAAACCCCGAGTCGAGCAAAGTGTTATCGTTTTTTTATTATTATTTTTGCATATCAACAGTACCTAGGTAAATGTTTCGTCTTAGTGATCACAGGCGCGAGAAAGTATGGATTCATTGACATTATATATAGAAACTACAGCAAAGCATGACTTTTAATCAGCTGCTTAAAATAATAAACCTAGGTTTCTGAAGTCTCATAATATTATTACAGCTCCAATCTTGAAACTAATATAATCGTCTATATTTTCTCTACCTTACAGATACAAAGAAAGCCAATATCAAAAAATAATCCATTATTCTGTACCTTTGTACAGACATAATATAGATGATTAAATCGGAATAAAGCCCCTTAGAAAACTCAACCAAAATGACAATAACAATACTGGCGAGTCCAGACGTTTTGATTAATAAGAAACTTTGTCTCCACTTTTAATAAAAGCAATACTTTAAAAGCTCAATTTCCTTTCAATGCTCGGAACAAAAGTCCTTTTTATTACATTACACAATGTTTTGATATTGTTTAAAGTTATAATAAATTTACCTATCAAAAAGTCTTCTGCGAAATTAATTTAATTAAATGTTTTGTTTCGTTGATAGCTGTTTTAATTAGGTTGATGGGTTCTTAGTAGCATTTTAACTTTGTGGTAGTGAGTTTTTGGATGCCTTCGAGTTGTTCACATTGTATTGACTAGAGCTCAGTATAAATGGTAGGTATATAAATCTAGGTCTAAAGTATACTCTGAGGTATTGAATCTTTATGGTATTAGCCGGATCGAGCCTAAATATTCTAATCTAATTTATACTCAAGAACAATTCTGCCATCTTTTTGCTTCTTTTATTTAATGTCGCATTGCTTCAACTCCAATAAATCAAATCTCGTACCCTTTTGACTCATCTGCCAAAAAACTACCTTTCAATGTATGTTATTTTATGTTTTTGTTTTATGTTTAGTGTACAATAAAGTGTTAAATAAATAAATAATAAATAAACTATCCTAATATGTTCCCGCAGGATATAGGTATCATTAGCCACAATTACTTTTTTATTTTCAGAGGCAGATATAATGTCGGCTACAGTTCTCATAACATTTGGGGCGTTGCTCGGAGTGGCGACTGGTCTGCAATTACTTTTCATAGCTATCATAGAGACGGTCATCGCCTGTTTGAATCTGTGGCTTGTGACTGATATATTTAAGGTTAGTTTTTCAATGCAGATTGTTAAAGGATATCTCCGCTCTTCCAGCATAAATATAGTCAAATTGTTAAGAGGTCATGTCTAGTAAATTGCATATCTTTGGGATATTTTTTTTTGCGTTGTTAAGTTAGTGTTATTTGTTAAAAAATAAATACTTAGTTTTTCAGTGAATCATCATAATAATCTCATAGTTTAAGCATTATATACCATCCAGCCTTGCAAAAATATACATGAATGGGTGCATAAATATTGCAGTTATGAAATAATCAAATCTACAGCGATTCATTATGCAACAAAAAAAAACTATGTAAAAACGAAATTTAACCATTGAAAGTAAGATTCATCTGCATTGAAGGTATCGAACCTTCTATATAGGTTTAAACCTATTTTCTTAAGAAAATGTATCGAATTCGGGGACCGTATTACACTTACAACCAGGAAAATGTTCATGCCAGTATTAAAATCTATATTTCACCGTCACAGGCGTCGGACGTTGGAGGCTCCATCGCAATCCACACTTTCGGAGCTTACTTCGGTATTGGCGTCAGCATGGCCCTAAGGTCGAAGAGGGAAGATGTTACCACACCAATGACAAACGGCAACACACCTGCCCCAGTCAATTTAAATGCTCCCAGTTACACTTCTGACATCACTGCTATGATTGGTAAGATTATTTTGCTTTCAGTAAAATCATCATCATCATCAGCCCGTCTACGTCCCACTGCTAGGCACGGGCCTCGTCTACAACTGAGAGGGTTTAGGCCTTAGTCCACCACGCTGGCCTAGTGCGGGTTGGCGGACTACCTAACCTAATAAATTCCTAAGAACTTTTAGGTGTGCAGGTTTTATCAAGATGTTTTCCTTCACCGTTAAAGCAAATGATAAATTCATTGTGAATACACACATAACTTCGAAAAGTCAGAGGTGTGTGCCTGGGGTTTGAACCTGCGACCGCCGAAATTCTCGACCGCGCGCCTAAACCTCGAGGCCATCACATCATGATTCATCATGATCATTATGATTTCACGGAAAAAAAATTGCCATTATACCTATATTATCTGCCTTAAAAATAACTGTCTTAGATTATTTTTGCTAAGACAGATTGAATAAATACAACCACAGTGTTTTTGATAAAATTACACCTGTGCAAAACTGGTTCAGATAGCTGTACATTCAAATTTATTTTTTGTGAAAAAATCCGAAACACATCGTATTAAAAAAAAATGAAATAAAAATTCTAATACATGCCGTAGTAATGCCGACGTCATTCATGTGAGTCCATTTTGTTTTGCCATCCGTTGACATATGAACATTGACAGAATCCTGTTATTCGATATTAGTTATTCGAACTCAGCCACCATGAAAAAGGGATAAAACAAACAGATTTTAACAAATATTACTTCCCCAAAGCCGTGTGCAAAACAAACATTCGGTGAAAAAAAACAAACAATTTATTACGATAAAAAAATTGACCACGCTTATATTTTTCCCATTTGACACATAACGCATGTATGTAACTGTTAGGCCGCGCGCACTTTGGACACGAATTCGTGTCGTACGGTATACGTACGATCGTGGTCGTACGAATTGACTGCGCACACTGTATACGTTTTTTATAAGTCAAATGAGCAGTGTCAGGTTAATTAACCTGTTTATTAACCTCAGGTTAATATATTCAAAATTAATTAATTTTTCTACGTCCATTTCTTATGTTAACTACACGTACGTATACGCACGACTTACTCGCACCCAGTCTGCGCGCTCCCATAGTACTTGGAATGTCGGGATCGTTCGTACGTGTTCGTACGTGTGCGCACGAGTAAAATTCGTACGAAAACGTGTCCAAAGTGCGCGCGGCCTTATCGTTTCCTTGTATTTTTTTTGCTCTCAGCCAGCACGGTGTAGGATAAAATTATAAAAAGGAATACTAATAACATAAGAACAGAACAAAGTAATTTCATTAATTTTATCATTTAAGAAGCCTAATAATACCTACGAATTTCGAAGCAAGTTATGTTTGGTTCTTCGTCGCCAACTCCTAAATGTTAAGTAATAAAAAACTAGCCTTTATTTTAAATTATCGGTTTAAGAGCTTTGCCCATTTACATTTTAAGACTATTGGTATTCTATATAGTAGGTACATGAGACCAATGATTTGCTACATGTCAACCAGATGTCAAAGTAAAAGCTACCGTAGTCCCCCATCAGTTTAACGAATCAATGCATCTAATATAGTTATATATATCACGTACCAACATAAAATATAACATTATCAACGGCCCCTAACCCTTCAACACCTGCCGAAAAACTTGTGCACATTTGAGATAACTAAAAGTAAATCTAGGCTAGACGAATAAGTCTAGGCTTAATTTCACCATGATGACCTCGAAAGAGCTGGCCCGCCATGTAATTTTACATAAAATAATTACTTTACAGGTTCAATTTTCCTGTGGATCTATTGGCCTGCATTCAACTCTGGCCTGACAAACTCCGATGCTGAGTACCAGAGAGCTGTTGTCAACACTTACCTTTCTTTAGCTGCTGCTACGGTAAGATTTACATTCTTCGAGGAATACGGTCCAATAACTTAATTTCTTCTCTGTCCCTTTTGATCCAATTTTTTAAGTTTCAAATATGCACTTCTTATACTTGATCATCATCAGTCCATATATGTACGTCCCACTGCTGGGCACAGGCCTCCTTAAACCAAACGATTGACAAGATTCCGCTACATTCATACATACACATCCGCTACATGCTAGCATTTCATACATACATACATACATAAACTCACGCCTGTATTCCCCGAAGAGGTAGGCAGAGGTACATATCTGCACCCACATTTCGCCAAGTATGTATCATTCCCACGTAATAGGGGGCGAGCTTATTGCCGTTTTTCGGGCACATTTCCAGACTCCGTGCTGTTACCGAGAATTTCCTAATGGAAAAACCCAATAACACTTTGCCCGACCCGGGAATCAAACCCAGGACCTCTAGATCGCACGGCACATACTTGTACCGCGAGACCACGAGGCAGTCTAGGCTAGCATTTCATTTTTTTATTATCAATACTTTTCTCAACAGGTCACAGCATTCGTGATGTCTTCAGTCGTAAACAAGCATCCAGGCAGATTCGACATGGTTCACATCCAGAACTCCACATTGGCAGGCGGTGTTGCCGTAGGATCTGTGTGTAACATGCATATTGGAGCCGGTGGCGCTGTAGCTATTGGCATCGGATCTGGACTTCTCAGCGTTATTGGATACAGATATATTTCGGTGAGAATAAATAAACAATAATAAATACACCCAACAGTTACATACATAGTTCTGACCCTACACTACGATCAAGTCCTGTGTGGGTATCAGAAACTACGAGAGACTTTTTGGTCTCACAACACTCAGACCCAAAACAACAATTTTACAAACCTTGCATTTATTGCGTTCAACATCTTTGCCTACATTCAAGAAAATTGCAGAATAGGGATTTTGGTAGTTTTTTCTGATTTGATTGCAAAAACACGGTTTTTTTGGGGTTATATCAAGAATATGTCAAGGCCTTTGTAGGAAAAAAATGGATTTGAGAAAATTTGCATCCCTAAAATATCAAAATTATTAGTTTCAAAGTCTTAAATGTTTATACTACTTTGTATATGAATGAAACCAATCGAATAATAATTTATTTGTAATTTTTTTTTTCAGCCAAAATTGACAAAGATGGGAATTCTGGACACGTGCGGCGTAAACAACCTCCACGGAATGCCTGGAGTGTTTTCTGGACTTCTCTCTGTATTGTTTGCTGGACTAGCGACTTCTGAGCAATACGGAACTGAAGTTAGCTCCGTATTTGAAGCTGTAGGAAAGGTAAGACATAATAATCAAATACTTGATACAGTATTTTACCAAAAGTTACTATTTAATAAAAGAAATGAGAGGATACCTACTTGCTTAAATTAACTAAATATAAAACTATTTACAAGAGAAATCAGGGGTTAATTTAGTATTTAAATTTTTTGTGTCTATAAAAGAGCATGATGTAAAGAATTTAGTAACTTCTTGAAGATTTTACATAATTTCTAAAATAAAATTTAGCATCTAGTTTTTCACTCTTCACATCCTCATCTATGCAAAGAAAATTCCGAGTTTCTCTATAAACATCGTGGAGTGTACCTAAACCAAATCCTTATCTACCATTAGGAAATCAAATACCAAATGCAAAATAGAAAAATCCGTGTGAGACCGATTCGCACTTGACTACTTTTTTCAATTCCATAATGTTGTTTGTTGCAGGGCGGAAGATCGTTTGGTAACCAAGCTCTGTACCAGTTCATAGCGCTGGCTGTTACAATGGGATTGTCATTAGTGGGAGGGTTCGTTACTGGTAAGCCCCTTTTGTCGTTAGCGTCATTATAACTGCGTTTGAATCCTTACATTAACATTAATACTGGGAAATTCACTCTTATTATTTCTGCTAGATGAATTTTCTATGTTTCCTACATTTATAGTTAAAAAGAGATTTTTTTTCAAAGAATTGGTAAATTTTTGCGACTTAAATGATGAATTTACAAAATTTGTTATTTCTAACTGATAATTTGGGTTTATAAGGGGTAGAGCGACGCTAAAGTTATCTTGAAAATCAAGTTAATATGACTCAACTGGGTTTACTTTTAGTCAGAGATTATGCTTTTTTATTAAAACATATAAATTAACTAGAATCCTCATTAAACATAACACTAACGATACTTATAAGTCTTTATATAAGACCACGGCTCCAATAGTGCAATGAGTGCGATGAACTCGCGTCTCGGTAAGTTTTCGTGACAATTGACAACGATAATTGCAAGTCTACTGTAGTAATTACTCCGCTGGGACTGAGCAAGTGACGTCACGGGAGCGTCTGCCTCTAATGTATACCCATTCTTAAACAAACAGACTTAAAGGCACTTCGGGGACTTAAGTGATGGAAACGGAGTTGTTAAAACACTAAGACGTCATTGTCTGATGTAGAAGTAGTAGAATATGATCTTCAGTATTCCCAAACAATAAGAATGCTTTGTTTATTTATGGGAGAGTGAGTTGTGATCTATGTTGTTTTACCATTTGCGCAGAAAATATCATTATAATTAGTTACATCGAAACCAATGTAAAGTTGTGGCTTTACAATCAACGAACAATAAGAAAAGCCTAAGACGGATTATTTTAAAGATAAATAAGATGTCATAACCAATACATAAAGATCAAATTCATCTCGTTGATAATACTTTAGCTTCTGTAAGGATGGGAGTTTGACCCCTTCGCGGACAATTATATGTATGGCATACAATTATAGGTTTAGGCGCGCGGTCGAGAATTTCGGCGGTCGCAGGTTCAAACCCCGGGCACACACCTCTAACTTTTCGAAGTTATGTGTGTATTCACAATGAATTATCACTTGCTTTAACGGTGAAGGAAAACATCGTGATAAAACCTGCACACCTAAAAGTTCTTAGGAATTTATTAGGTGTGTAGTCCGCCAACCCGCACTAGGCCAGCGTGGTGGACTAAGGCCTAAACCCTCTCAGTTGTAGAGGAGGCCCGTGCCCAGCAGTGGGACGTATTTGGTCTGATGATAATGATGATGATACAATTATAAAGATTTACCCTATTAGGTCGTATATTTCGGTGAAATAGCCAAAGAAATATATCAAGAGCTAACTAAATACAAATTTAAACACAATCCTACAGATAAATACTACAAGAAGTAATAACTCCAATAATATTTTTGTGAGTTCACGTAGGTTACGCGTGTAGGCGTAATGATAAACATATATTTAAGGATGTCTTCGCAATACTTGTCAAATAGGATATACTATAGGACTGCCTCGTGGTCTCGCGGTACAAGTATGTGCCGTGCGATCTAGAGGTCCTGGGTTCGATTCCCGGGTCGGGCAAAGTGTTATTGGGTTTTTTCAATTAGGAAATTCTCGGTAACAGCACGGAGTCTGAAAATGTGCCCGAAAAACGGCAATAGGCTCGCCCCCTATTACGTGGGACTGATACATACTTGGCGAAATGTGGGTGCAGAAATGCACCTCTGCCTACCCCTTCGGGGAATACAGGCGTGAGTTTATGTATGTATGTATGTAGGATATACTCGTATTAGAACCAATACGAGCACTTTCAATTGATGAATGTTTGAAATTGTTATGGATTTACCAACCTTGGCTATCAATTTAAGACCAACAAGTGTAAGAAATACCAATGTCTGGGTTTTTTGTGACCGTTTTTTTTTTGGAATTACTGATATCCACGATGGGGTTATTGTTTGTTGATGTTAACTTAATTTAATACAGTTATTAAGTCGAGTAATTTATTCGCTTTAACGAAGCAAGATGATTATACCAACTATTGGAGGTAACGTAATGTGAATGCAAAATTGTTCCTTAAAGTTACAGGGCAATGCCCAACTGACTATACAACTTAGTATCAGCACAAATATTTTTGTGCCACAATGAAAACTTGTGCATAGTGTTGTAAGTAATTAACATACCCTATCAATAAAACTAAATAGTACTTGCATAATTTGCAGGGTTCCATGGTAACTAAAGGGTCAAAGTATAATAAAACCACATAAGTAGGCAGTCAAAGTAAAGTTTTAATATCATTATTATTCCATGTACTCTTCTTCAAAAATATTGTCTAGGAATGGCGCTGGTGTAGTAATATTATTATGCCATTCCCAACTCAAGTACCAAGCAATAGTCATTATGTGGGCACAACAGCCAACTGTGTGTTTGCCCACTAAGCAGCTAACCAGAGATAGCCCTTAGTGTATTTGCTGTATTGACACATGTAAAACTGGCACATCTTATAGCATCATACTGTAATTGTCGCTGTAGTGTTCTCCTAGCTGCCATCCAACAAGCTTTGCACACACATTTTAGATGTGAGATCTGGAAAATGGATATAATTGTTAGTAATGTGAAATATTTCATAAAAGTTAAAACAGGGATTCTCATTTAACATGAAGAAGAGATATTCAATAAAGAATAATGTTCCTTTCTTGACAATTGGGAAGTACTCTTTATGATTGTATGCATAGTACAGATATTCCACATTATAAAACATACATTTCAATGTCTTAATATAGGAGCTTGAAGTGAGCCAACTTGAAGAACAGCATAACACTCCATGCAGAGAATGCCATCCCGTGAAATCTGTGAAAATATATGTTTACAATAAGACTTTGAATTTAAATTCAAAGGCTAGTATTATACTACCTCTGTGAAGCAGTTGATTGTGTATTGCTTGTTATGTCTGAAATTCCAGGTTTAGTTCCCAAGTTAAAGCTAGTAATAGGTACCAGTTTAAGTATTTGGGATTATATATCCCTAGTCTTAAATAGCACATTAAAGCAGGCAATTAGAATAGTTATAAACATCACAGTAACAATAGTTAAAACCTGGCCTAACAATAAAGTATTGAGAATAAAAGCCTGAAAATCTTCATTGGAGCATAAACAGAATATCTGTGTTTACATATAACATACAATGTAGCTGTTAACTACATTGACAATGACTGTGTTGTAGTCACCACCTCCAGAGAGAACACAGAGTTCCAACAGTTTAAACACTAATAGTAATACATTTTTAGATTACCTTATATTTAATAAGAATACAGATTTGAATTCACTTACCGGCGAGGGTGAAATCCACATAGAGTATTGTACATGATTTCATTGATTTCTCTCAATGCCTGCAAAGGTCCATAACGTAGCCGAAGGGTACAATTAACACACCGGCGAACTGATATTACCATAATACGAGAACAGTGATATAAGGAGTCTCTGTCTCACAACCACTTTTCACAATAAATTGTACAAGGAGTCTTTATCTCGATTATAAAGTAAGTTACCTATATGGAGTCTCTTTCTCAAATCACTACTTATTAATATTATATAACTAATAACCACACTTGGAATGTTTACTTTTGCGAAAAACATAGTACCTACGTAACGGCCGTTCTTGCATAAAATTAAACATATAATGTAGAGCTGTAGCAAACCGTATGTATTCGGTACTGAGTAACGGGTGCGCCACCTAGTACCGAGTAACGAAACGTTACACACGAATATATTTCGTTACTCGCATTTTTCGTATTATGGATACCTACACTGTTTCAGTTCACGCAAGTACGGTTGATACGTGTATTGAAAATTTGTTTATCGTATGTTTTACGCATGTGCGCGTTTATTCGGTGAATTTAAAATTGTACGTTACATAGAATGATGTTTGTTAAGTATAATTTGGAAATTAAATCAAACTAGGTAAATTTAGAATAACTTAAACATAAATCTGGTTCAAAATACGGAAAAGTAAAAAAAATGCACCTTACACAGCTTGGTATGTAATAAAAAGTATCTGTGATAAGTATGATTTCTACAAATTACTAATGGTGCGACGCCGCAATGTCATACTGTACGCGTACGCAATACGACTTCATTCGTTGCTCTAACATCAAATAGCATGTTATGATCAGAAGTAACGAGTAACGTAACGATACGATAGTAACGAGTACTAAGTGTTATAGTAACGAATACATACGGGTACGCTTTTTTTCGTTACTTTTACACCTCTAATATAATGACATTATCCCGCCCGCCAACCAATTTCAATGTTGCCAAGTGCATAAGTCGATTTATTATTCTTATAATCGATATTTCTCATGGCCATTATTTTTGCAGAAAATATTTTCGTGTTATCATTATAATGTCAGGATATGCAACGTATGATTAAAATATACAGCAGAGAAAAATATACACTATTAGAATACTAGAATACTTGCTATAATCTTTTAATGAAAATAAATACAGAGCTATTAATTGATGTGATTGTTGCAAATAAGCACTTTGATAAAAGCATTGTGCGCAAAGCATAAATCTGTGAAGTGCTTTAAAAATGTTTGCGTGTGGTAGTAGAAACAGAAACTTATAGCAACCACCACCGAGCATTGCTAGAGAGTAAGTTACTTTTATTTGAATAAGTCTTATTATTAACTTTTCACGCTAGCGAACTCACTAGCAAGATCTAGTGACAGCTTCAAACAATATAATAATTGTAATTTGCTTAATAGTAAATGATCAAATAAATTAAAGGTCGATTTGATATATTTTTTTATCATGACAACTCAGCGTAATAAAACGACAAACAGAAACTGTAGGTAGTAAGTAAATAAATAGAAATACTATTTATCTTTGTATTTTTTAATCCGGCAAATGTAGGGTTAACTAATACGATATAAAATCATTAAAATTAAAGACAAGAATTGTTGATATTACTAACTTGTGGCACAACTTAAAATCATGCGATACTGCTTATGGGCAATGGGCATTCTCCTTTAAAGGCCGATTGATCAAATATGAATCCACCTTCTTCGTAGTTTTATCAACTTTCAACTAAGCAATAACTAGTTCCACAAAAATAACTTATCTCAGTCGCTTTCAGTACAGTCGATGTACTCGTTGTGCAGAAAAAAAATATGGCTTTAATTTGCCTTCAGTCAAACGAAATCAAACATGCTGCAGATAAAATTTCACTGATCGCAAACAAATCAAAACACGCTGAAATAAAGACGGTAAACGTTTGCTATTTTTGGATTGAACAAGGCGTAACGAGTGAGATGCAGCGGTCCCGCATTTGAAAGTGACGTGGCAAAATTTTCAAAAGAAAAAAAAAATGACTTTTCAAAATCAAAACATTGTTGATTAATCGCTTGGCATTTTTGAAATTACATACACCTTAGTCGTTGATTAATGGATCGATATAGCAATGTAATAAGTACTAAAAAATACAAATATTCGATCCAAAACGCTTTTATACAATTGTCGATAAAAACAATTATTAAATATATTTCACATTTATATTATATACATATAAAGGTATTAACAAACTCCTAAGTTCTTTATCACAGGCAGTAAATGCCACACTTGTAGAGATATACCCACGTAAATATTTAGACATTTCTCCATTTGTTGTCAGTAACAAATGCGCCTTATTATGCTTGGTTTAAATTACGATTATAATTCCATGGTAAAAGGTCTAATTTATTATTTACTGCACTTAACAGAACAGGTCAACAATCACATTTATATAAAATATTAACAACTTTAATAATATCTAATTTAATGGTTATTTCTACAAATGTATAAAGGATGCCTCGTGGTCTCGCGGCACAAGTTTGTGCCGTGCGAACTAGAGGTCCTGGGTTCGATTCCCGGGTCGGGCAAAGTGTTGGGTTTTCCATTAGGAAATTCTCAGTAGCAGCACGGAGTCTGGAATTGTGACCGAAAAACGGCAATAGGTTCGCCCTCTATTACGTAGGACTGATACAATACTAGCGAAATGTGGGTGCAGAAATGCACCTCTGCCTACCCCTTCGGGGAAAACACCTAAGACATCTTTTGGTATTGGAAAATTCAATTGCTCTTATATCCTCTGTATCTAGCATCTTAAACCATAGCATGGAAGCAACACGTGAGCTACCCAGCTATTCCACCGCTCGATAGTAATTTAAATAATTCGTGTACCTTACAAGTACGGTACTCCTGAATCCGCTTCTGCTGCAAAATATTTCACTAACAAACGTTGTTTTCATCCGCTCGTATTAAGAGGTAATAGGTTTTACCACCCACTTTCGCTTTGAGGAAATTGAAAATTAGTCAGTACAAATAAAGCACAAATATGTAGGAATATTTATTAATTTCTCTTTCGTAAGGTGTTTTGCTTGTTAAATTCTTCATTTAATTTACGTCTGTGTTATGACTGGATGACCATGAAACAAGAAGGCACGGATTGGATCGCTGCAAAACTTCTTTGAAATCTAAAAATAATAACAGAAGTTTTTAGCCCCACGATATCTTGCACCTAGAGGTTTTTATATCCCAGAATTCAACTCAATACCTCAGGATCGTGTTCAACATATGTAAACGAACAAGAGTAATATTTATACCAAATTAAACTTTCCCTTAACTACGTCATGATACGAAAAAGCGAAGAAGGCAAGTTGCAAACTCATCAAGCATTCCCAGAGCAATCTTCCCTAAATAAGCGCGATACCATCGCAAAAAGAAGTCCGAGCGGAGTTTTCAAGATACTTCTAAGTTCCTCATGCATAAATTAATTTATTCCAGGTCTGCTGTCAAAAATGCCCGTTTTCGGGTCCCTGAAGGAGGCTGAGCGATACGACGACGAAATCAATTGGGAATTACCTTAATCGACCTGTTTTAAACAAATTGTGTCCTTATTCTGTTGAAAAACAAAAAAGTAAATTAACATCTCCAATTTACTGGATAATGAAGAGGAAAATAGGCCAATGTATTTGATATAAGCGAGTTTTTTCCGAGAATGGAACGTATCTCATTATGAGGAAAATTGTAAAACTTGTTACGATTTGTTTCACAGATATTTAATTTTAAGTTCGAATGGTTATTCGTTGGAATACTTTAATTAAGTTTTATCAGAACTTTTTGGAAAATATGATGAAAGACGATTGAACCTACATAGAGTGAATAATAATCATTAAATATTTTAAGTATAGTGACTGCCTCGTGGTCTCGTGGTACAACTATGTGCCGTGCGATCTAGAGGTCCTGGGTTCGATTCCCGGGTCGGGCAAAGTGTTATTGGGTTTTTCCATTAGGAAATTCTCGGTAACAGCACGGAGTCTGGAAATGTGCCCGAAAAACGGCAATAGGCTCGCCACCTATTGCGTGGGACTGATACATACTTGGCGAAGTGTGGGTGCAGAAATGCACCTCTGCCTACCCCTTAAGGGAATACAGGCGTGAGTTTATGTATGTATGTATTTTAAGTACTCGCACTGCCTCGTGGTCCCGCGGTACAAGTATGTGCCGTGCGATCTAGAGGTCCTGGGTTCGATTCCCGGGTCGGGCAAAGTGTTATTGGGTTTTTCCATTAGGAAATTCTCAGTAACAGCACGGAGTGTGAAAATGTGCCCGAAAAGCGGCAATAGGCTCGCCCCCTATTACGTGGGACTGATACATACCTGGTGAAATGTGGGTGCAGAAATGCACCTCTGCGTACCCCTCGGGGAATACAGGCGTGAGTTTATGTATGTATGTATTTTAAGTAATAATTTGAATTAAGAAGTAGAATAAGTTATTTGTAAGACATATACAGGAAACTTAACAATGAATTTATCATTGATATTATCATACAAATCAAAGTTTTTATAAACAGTGCAATATTCAACGTGCCTTCAATATATGTATCACCTTTGCAGTAGGTGATATAAAAGATATGATATTGTGGAGGAAAATTTTAATGTATGGGAGCACTAAAAGCACTGGCAATTTTAGAAGATACAAATAGGTTTTTTTAGATTAATTCTTACACATGTGTATGTTAGCTTTTTATTACGTTATAAAAAAAAATATTACGAATACTCCGAACTCGAAGAAAAAAGTTGTTTGTGCACGAGATATTTATAACCATTACAGTCATTAAAATCTAGTCAATGGCAGGTTTCTAAAGTCAAAACAACACTATTATATATATTACCATTCTCGAAATTATAAAAGTATACCTATGGGAACGTAAATTTAAACGAAAATAACATTAAATATACATACCTGGCGAAATGTGGGTGCAGAAATGCACCTCTGCCTACCCCCAGGGGATACAGGCGTGAGTTTATGTATGTATGTATGTTTAATATTAAATAAAGTTAAAACATTTCTCGCAGCAATCTGATTTAGTTTTGGAGACAGTCCAAATACGTCCCTAATATGAAATTAATTAAAAATACACAATTCCGATATATTCATGAAAACATTTTCAATGTTAAAAATATTTGTGAGTGAATAAATAAGTTGAACGATGATACAACTGTAAAATATTTTAATCTTACAACTCTATAGGAGTACACCCACGTTCCGTTTGTTAATTTATTATTTCATCATCATCATCATCATCATTATCAGCCTAAGGAAGTCCACTGCAGACTTCAATGACTTCCATAGTGACCTTTTGGAGGCAGCCTGCATCCAGCGACGACCCGCGACCTTCACCAGGTCGTCGGACCATCTTGTGGGTGGAAGTCCTACGCTGCGCTTTCCGGTACGTGGCCTCCGCTCGAATTTATTATTTATTTTTATTAACTCATTTAAAGCCAAAAAACAGTTTTGTAATGTATCAGTATTCACTTGTGTACGTTATTCATCCGAATGTTTTAATTATTGAATATTTCGAGTTATTCATGTGTATCTAATAATATATTACTCAATTTATAGTAGTATAGCTCTCTACTAAAGGTGCTAATAAAAAATAAAAATTAATGTTTTTTTTTATTTCCTTCTTAGATTAATATTTTTTGTTGTACATAAATGTAACTTACGAGAAATTGAGCCATTCAGTGATTCAAAGACACAGGCATTTTAAAAAATGAATAAAAATACTCTGCGTCGTTTGCCCCCCGACATGTGTGCGCAAAGTGCGATCATGAGTTCCCGGATTTGACTCCCGGGACGAACAGTGTTTTCCACATTTCAATTAGAATTTTCCATGAATTTTTAGTAGTAGTAGGGAGTCTAAACGTGAGTTTTAAAATTCCTATATATTTGCGGGTGCAGGCGTAATTATGTAATTATAATTATTTTTACATATTTGTCAACTATTACCACCGAAACAACTTTCATTGGGAAAAATCAATTAATTGTTTTGAGTTTCAAAAGCAGTATTTCGAATTGCGTTCCAAATTTGGGCCCCGAGGCATGCACCTGGGACTAACTTATTCAAACGCCCTTACCAATAAAGCAATAAAGTTGAGATTCACACAACAATACAAATGAGTAAATTTTATTGTCATAGAGACTGAAGTAATAGAATTTGCAGGAAAACGCTACGTGCATTGTTAGTTTTGAAAAGTTTATTCCAAAACGTATCGCCAGTTATATTTGCGAATGTCGCAGTTTCGATGCGTCCGTTCATTTCAAATACTGAATTGAGTTGCAACATTGTATTAAAAGCTGAACAATTTTCTCCACTACGTATGGAGATGAAGTTTGTGATGAAAATCAGCTTGTAGAATATTTAGTTTAATGTAGATTATTATTTGAAAATCTTTACACAACTGGCTGTTGAAAATAACTGTTTCATCATCATCATCAGCCCATAAACGTCCCACTGCTGGGCACGGGCCTCCTCTACATCTGAGAGGGTTTAGGCTTTAGTCCACCACGCTGGCCTAATGCGGGTTGGCGGACTACACACCTAAGATATTCCTAAGAATTTCTAGGTGTGCAGGTATCATCACGATGTTTTCCTTCACCGTTAAAGTACGTGATAATTATTTGTGAATACACACATAACTTCGAAACGTTAGACGTGTGCCTGAGGTTTGAACCCGCGACTATCGAGATTCTCGACCGCGTGCCTAAACCTCGAGGCCATCACGACTATTTCTTAGAACAGGGTTTAAGTGATTGTATATGTATGTATATTCTAAAACAGTTGATGTGTCATTAAGCGTATACATCTTAGACATAACAATATCAACGGCAACCCAGCCGCAACCCGTCCGGTTTGCGGTCGCGCGTAATGTGCCGATATTGAGCTAAGACGAGCACTTAGCTTACAGTGTTTGCTATCGATGTAAGTCATCCGATATTCCATTTACGGGGACAACACGGCTCAGACGCATTGTTAATAAATTATATTGAACTAGCTGTTTCCCGCAACACCGTATACGACGTAGACTTCAAAAGGAATATGTTCTGCCTGTTTTACATAATTTTTTCATTGCCATTCAACTCCTATTGGTTGTAGTGTGATGAAGTGCCTTCCTTGACAGCCCCGTGGCGCAGTTGGCAAGACACCAGCTTGCGAAACGAGAGGCCGCGGGTTTGATCCCCGCACCGAGACAAATGTTTGTGTATGCATAAACTTTGCATAAACTCACGCCTGTATTCCCCGAAGGGGTAGGCAGAGGTGCATTTCTGCACCCACATTTCGCCAAGTACTAAAGTAAACGGAATATTTAACATAAAAAATTCGCTGCATAATACTTCATAAGACTGCCTCGTGGTCTCGCGGCACAAGTATGTCCCGTGCGATCTAGAGGTCCTGGGTTCGATTCCTGGGTCGGGCAAAGTGTTAATGGGTTTTTCCATTAGGAAATTCTCAGTAGCAGCACGGAGTTTGGAATTGTGCCCGAAAAACGGCAATAGGCTCGCCCCGTATTACGTGGGACTGATACATACCTGGCGAAATGTGGGTGCAGAAATGCACCTCTGCCTACCCCTTCGGGGAATACAGACGTGAGGTTGTGTATGTGTGTAACATAAAAAAATATCAATTCGAACCAGAACCTACTTCTTGAGATTAGCACGTTCAACCAAACAAAAGTAATTATGGTCTCGAGGTTTATGCGCGTTCGAGCGGTCGCGAGTTCAAACCCCAGGCACACACCTATGACTTTTTAAAGCTATGTGTGTATTCACAATTAATTATCACGTACTTTAACGGTGGAGGAAAGACATCGTGAGGAAACCTGCACACCTAAAATGTTCTTAGGAATTTCTTAGGTGTACAGTCCGCCAACCCGCGCTAGGCCAGCGTGGTGGACTAAAGCCTATCAGTTGTAGAGAAGGCCCGTGCCCAGCAGTGGGACGTTTATGGGCTGATGATGAAAGAAACAAACAAGCAAACAAACTCCTCACATTTATATTTTGGTGCAGACGACGACTGCGCCAGCCAAGTGTGTCGAAGTATCCGGCCTAAGGTTGTTTACTTAAACGCCTGGAGGGGTTATTGGCTGTTATTTTGGATGGCAAAACAGAGTTATGAGTTTCCTATAACGCCTGAGTGTTTATCGAGGTCGAGCGCCGTCTCGTGATGGATTGCGGCGGTTTTTATTAAAATTTATCAGAATTTGAGGTCATGTAGGCTATTTTTATTTATTTATTTATTAACACTTCCTTGTAAATATACAAAATTATGTAAAGAAACTTAGGTAATAAGAAAGAAAACAAGAGGCGGCCTTATCGCTCTAGGCAATTTCTTCCAGGCAACCTTAGGATGGATAATAAAAGAGGAAAAATAAATAGGGTAGAATAAAGTGTATAGAAAGAAGTAAAAGAGAGAAAGTAAAACAACTATAATAAAATAAATAATATTAATAACTGAGTAAATAAAAATTATATAAATATATATAAAACGTAAAAATTTATTCATATTTTTAAACATTATACTTATATACACTAAAATACATAGGCTATGAAATGAAAAAATTAAAAAACAAGGATGAATGGGTGATATATTAATAAGCTTAGACATATCCTTTATAATTTTTGTGAGATTTTTATACTATGCCAATGAAAACAAAACGTTCGTCTGCAATTTCATAACATAGGTATCGTACCCGGAAAAAAGAACTACAAAATAATGTTTGGAGAGAAAATAATATGTGTGATTAATAAAAAGTGATAATTTAAGTTATGTTGTTAATATTATTGACAACAAACGTAAAATATTTTTATTTAGGAAAACAAAAAGAGTTAATACAGATTATAAATTACTTCAATCATTTCTTCGTGAATAGGTAACATTGTTTAAGCATTGTTTTTTTTTTATACGTAGGCGAACTAAGGCTAATTCAGAAATATACATATTGTATTGTATTTGTTTCACAGACACCTATTGATATAAGAATAAGAAGAATAAGAAGCACTTCAAAACTCAGACGTGTGTATAGACGCTAGTCTATTATATACTACTATTAGCAACTAGGTACTATTTTTGTTATATTTAATATTACTAATAGTAAGTCACAAGTCACGGGTTCAAACCCAAGGCACACGCCACTGACTTTTCGATGTTATGTGTGTATTCACAATGAATTATCACGTACTTTACCATTAAAACATCGTGATGAAACCTGGACATCTAAAAACTCTTAGGAATTTCTTAGGTGTGTAGTCCGCCAACCCGCACTAGGCCAGCTTGGTGGACTAAGGCCTAAACCCTCAGTTGTAGAGGAGGCCCGTGTCCAGTAGTGGGTCGTATCCATATACGAATTATACGCTGATGGTGATAATGAAGTCACAAGCTCGGGTACAACTTAAAAATAAATAGCCTTTGACCTTTCACAATATCCTATGTATTTTCATACCAAAAATAAACCAGATTAGTCACGTAATTAAGGCGTGAAAGCATAAAAGAGTTTTACATTTATAATATTAGTACGTATTAGGATGAGTGGCATTAAAAAATAACGACAAAGTCCACCCACACTCGGTTCTTGGCCAGGGGGCGTTAGCCAAACTCCAGTAGACGCATTCGTTTTATAATTGTTTTTGATTCGGATAAGCGCTTTAGCTCGCCTGCATGTTGAGTGGAGTTAAAAATAGAACATACAAGTTTAACATTAAATTTAATTGCTATAATTAGAGGAAAAGTCAAGATGTGAGACTAGCGAATGAATAGACTCTAACAATGGCTTCGAGTATTTATACTCTAAAATAATAAATTTTGGTGAGTGAGGGTTATGTAGGGCAATTTTCTGGTTATGGGACAATGGTAGCCACGATAAATGTTTGTTAAACCCGCCATAGTGACCTACGTATGTCGAGTTTCGGGGTCAATTCGTATTCGGTTTAAATTAGGACCTCTCTCATTCTTATTTCTCAGTACCAGCACGGAGCCTGAAATTGTATAATAATCTTAAATAGGCTCGCCGCCTATTACGCGATATTTAAGATGAAATTAGCGAGCCGTGGGTGCAGAAATGCATCTTTGCCTACCCCTTCGTGGATACATGTGTGGGTTTTTATGTACGTATGTACAATCACACTTTGCCCGACCTAGGAAATCGACCTCTAAGTCACTCGGCACTTAATCATCCCGTGGAACAAACAAGACAGTCAGCAGTTGACGTGAATGAAGTAGTCAAAAGCGCTTAAAATCCGCGCACGTACCCAAAGATAAATCAATTACGCTTTCAAACTAAACCAATAAACCCCCAACTGACCTTCAACAAATTAAAATTACCTTTTTTGCCCCGACCCCGTGGGACAAATGGAGTGTGGATAATGAACGGGGAGTATCAACTACATAAAACATCCTAACAATACGCCAGCCATTAGAGATATGCTAAGGATCTAGGGCTTGAAACCATTGTTCTAGATAAGCCCCGACGCAACTTCGGAATTGTGGTACGTAATCTAGATGTATGGGGTAAATAATTTCATGTGTCATGTAGCTAAGGAATAAATATTAAGTGCATTGAATTTCAAGTAGAATTTGAATTGTAGCAATGAAGAGGATTTTGAATTGACAAATTTATGCTGATACCCTCATGGTCTCGCTATACGAGTAGGTTCTATCTAGAGGTCCTGAGTTCGATCCGGGTCGGACGAAGTGTTATTGTGTTTTCTCATTAGGAAATACTCCGTAGCGGCTCGGAGTCTGGATATGTGCCCGATAATCGGCAATAGTCTTGCTCTCTATTACGTGAGACAAAACACAGGTGGCGAATTGTGAGTGCCGAAACGCACCCCTGCCCACCCCTTTGGGGAATATAGGCGTGACTGGGTATGTATATACTTATGTATGTAAAAAATTATGCCAGCTTACAATATGTAAATGCAACTAAGTTATCCTCGTCTTCCTAGTGTTGTGACAAGAATGTAGTAAATTTCCATCGAGCGTACAATTATTCGTATACCTATATAAAGACCAAAACACCACGTAACAACACAGCTCGAGCGTAAACATCAAAATCTGTTGCCAATATGTATGAATTTAGCCTCGAACCTCCCATAACAGCAATAATTTATCGTCGGCCTCCAAAAATCTGTACATAAACTAACCAAAGGAATGACTAAAGAAAATCTTCGGCTCCCACCGCCCATACTTTTGTATGTAAATATTACATTAGAAATACGTAAAAAGCCTGGCAAAAGAAGAACCGCGTAATCCATGAAAAATTCATACTAGTGGAAAAAAGTATAATGAGTTTCAGATTTCATTCGGGGTCGAGAGCACTTTCTTGGTTTAATTTTGAATTGTATTTAAGTTAATGCCTTGGAATGAGGCTATTAAGGAGCAGGGCTGACCCAGACCTCGAGACTTACTAGACGGATGATGTGAGGTTGGTTTTGGAAAGAGTTCGGCTGGAATTGTCACCAAAAACCCTCAATATAGAAGAAATAAAAGTAGTGATGGCCTCGAGGTTTAGGCGCGCGCTCGAGACTCGGCGGTGGTTTGTTTAAACCCTAGGAACAGACTTCTGAATTCTCCATTTTTTTGTGTATTTTTGATGAACTTGATATAATTTGAATTTAATTAAAATAACATCTAAAATTATATCTACACTACCGACAAAAAGTTTGGAAGCACCTATAATTTCTGTATAAACAAATAGCAAATTGATAATAATAAATTTTATCGATGTTGTAATAAAATATAATATTATTTTAGTAATAAGAATATGGTTTTGTTTCATAGTTTAATTGTTGTTTTAATTAAGTACCTAATCATTCTTCAATCAATAATACTATATCTTATATTATTTCTAAAGTAATTGAGAGTACTAATAGTGCTTCCAAACTTTTTGTCGGTAGTGTATATTATGAAGAAATGTATAAAATGTGAGGCAAAAAATACTGCCTGAAAGTTAGGGAACATATTTTAGCTGCCGGATATTCTAAATAAAATAAATATAGTACCCGTTTTTCGTTTCTTTTCGGTCACATTAAGTTTTAAGTCTTAGGTAGCATAAATCAAAGGCTATTAGAGTAAATTACAAGTATTTTTTAGCTCCAAAAACAGACAGCCCCGTGGCGCAGTTGGCTAGACACCAGCTTGCGAAACGAGAGGCCGCGGGTTCGAGTCCCGCACCGAGACAAATGTTTGTGTGACCCACAAATATTTGTTTCGGGTCTGGGTGTATGTGAGACCGAAAAGTCTCTCGTAGTTTCTGATACCCACGACACAAGACTTGTATCTTAGTGTGGGATCAGAAATATGTATGTGACTGTTGGGTGTATTTATTTATTTATTTATAAAAAAATACCCACAACCCAAACAAATATCTACGTGTCACTCAAACATGGTATGAGAATCGAAGTATCGCAGCTTGTCGCCTATATCGTATCTGAGAAACCAAGCTTTACAGCCTATGAAGTATTTTCATGCTAAATATATATCAAGAACAAATCCCACATCTTCATTCCCATTAATCTAATCGAGGTCTGTTCGAAGAATCGTCTCACAATTTTCGGTTCGATATAGACGAATGTAAATCAATGAATATATTCATCAATTTGAATTGGAAATATACCAATGAAATATGATTAATAAAAAGTTGTACAATACCAATAAGCTCGGTGAAATTGGGTTCGAGTTACAAATTGATTATTAGAAATACTGGCCTGAAAATACCTATTACTGTTTCTTGTTCTGAAAAACCACCTCAGAAGGTCTGGATCGGGCAAAATGTTTTTGAATTATTTCATTAGAATTTTTAAGTAGCAGTGCTAAGTCTGACAATAGGCTCACCCCCTATTACTTAAAACTTGAAACTCAGCTAAAAGCCACGCGCATGGAAACACATAAGAGGATCGCTTTAAGTAAAGCCCCAATGCTTTCTCAACGCTCTGCGACCCTGATGACCTGATGACCCCTCGCCTCTTTGAGTCGCCTCTTACTACTGGCAGCACCCATCGTCGAAAAGCTTTACCCCTCTGACTACCGCGAGAATATAAATAAAATATCCTTCACGAATTTTAAACTACGTAACCCTGAAATATATGACGTCAATCGCCACAAAAAGGCCGCCGATAAAAGATATCTATTTATTTAGGCTTTATTGTACACCATATCAAATGAACAATTAATTAGCTCATATTACTTACAAGGCTGTGTAACAAATGGCGAACTTTTAGCTTTCGGCGATTTCTTCCAGGCAACTGTTAGTTATATATATGTAAAAAATGTATGATAAATAAACAAAATATTATTAAGTAGTAGAGGTAATACAAGGTACATCCATAAAGGACAATTAATATTGTTACAAGTGTAAGACTGCCTCGTGGTCTCGCGGTAGAAGTATGTGCCATGCGATCTAGAGGTCCTGGGTTCGATTCCCGGATTCAAAGTGTTATTGGGTTTTTCCGTAACAGCACGGAGTCTGGAAATGTGCCCAAAAAGCGGCAATAGGTTCGCCCTCTTAATAGAGGTCCTCTTAATAGATTCCCACGTAATCGTGTGATTGATGCATACTTGGCGAAATGTGGGTGCAGAAATGCACCTCTGCCTACCCCTTTGGGGAATACAGGCGTGAGTTTATGTATGTATGTATGTAAGCATTATATTATGTTCGAGCAAACACTACTCCGCTAGTAAAACGCTTTCGCAAGTTAATATGTTAGAAAGATAAATAGTTTCAACAGTACTAGGAACTCGGTATACAAAATATCGTAAGGTTTGCTCGGAATAATTATCAATGTTCCATTTTACTACATCTAATTTACATTCCGTTCGTTGCTGAAGTATGGTCCTAGTTAGAATATGAATATAGGGGGAAGTCCCCTAGTGGCGGACACTTAAGGTTTTTAGGAAAAAATTTAAAAACCTTTCTGAAAAACGTATCTTTATTGACAACTAAAGTAACTCAACAAATATTAAAATCCAAATAAACAAACAAAATTGCAATTTCTGCATAATCATATTAAAAAAACATAAATGAAACTTTGGTGAGAATAAACGCATTCTTTGCAAGTGGCACCTAGTACCGGACAGATTTCAATCAAAACACTTAGAATCGGAAAGTTTTAAAACATGTGACTCCGATCACATATATAGGTGCCTGAACATTCTGGAATGTCAGCACAAGCTTCATGAGCCCACTTATGGCAACTGGAGCTTTGTATCCAGTCCTCGTCGTTATCCTCTAAGCATACTACGCAAGTAGTTTTTTCTGATTGCGATGATTCAGTAAATGACGGTTTTTTCTTAACATTTTTATTTCCTTTGTTTTTGGCTTTTACTCCTTCGGCTTGCTTTCCCTTTTTTGCTTTGGCTTTCTACTTTTGGTTTCTTTCCTTTCCCCTTCTACTGCAGTTTTAAAGTTAGATCTGATATTTTTTCCTCTTTAGCTTGTTTTTCATTCTCTTTTTATTCGACAGCAATTTTAAAGGTGGATGATGTTAAAATTTCTTTTTTTTCACATTGTTTTGGAATGTTGTAGCGCAACGAAGCTGCTTTCAAAGAAATTTTAGTTATCATAACTTTAGTTATTGCAGTTTGTAAACTTGCTTGGTCCCTATTTCCGTTCTTTTTCTTCTCTTCCATTTTGGTTTGATTTCATTCTTCTGTCCTTTGATAAAAAATTATGACAGTCATAACAAAAAGTATAAATACAGACAAGAAAAACTAACATATTCTCTGTCCGGCGTTAAGGGACTACTTTGTGTCCGGTGCTAGGCGACAGAGAATCATCAGAATTATTATATTGCATTTAAAAACTAGGTTAGAAATCTTCAAAAATGTTACTTGATTACGAATACCAAAGGAGCACTACCTTTAGTTAGAATAAGCATAAACAATTAATTACAAATGCTTTTTTATAACACTCGCCTGAATATTATGTGATGCAGTGTCCTTCCACCTAAAATGGCTAACAACGTCTCCCACTTTTGCCACGCGCGTCACTGACTTACCGCATTCCGTCACTCGTAATTGCTACGTCCCCCCGTTCCTTTTCAATCGTCTTTGAAATGCTCGCTTTCGGAATTGCCGAAATAATACGAGTGTCCGGCCCTAGGTGCCGTCCGGGGTTACGGGACTTACATTAGTACACTCGCGGCATAAAGTTTTGTCTACAACCGTTTCAGTTTCTGGGACTGTACTTGTTGTTACGGTCATTAGTAAAATAAGAGATAGTAAATAGCCTGTATTTCAATTTAATAAAATTAAATTATGTATGTATTCCACTTTGATATAGCGCCATCTTGCGGTATACGTTGGAATTACATGTAACTACGTGAAATTTAGAGTAAGATCAAGAATCAATAATAATTATTTGGTACGGAAATTTTATGCCTGATCTAAATTAACAAAGAATATAACGAATATAAAGAACTCTTAACTGGCTGGTATAGAGAAGCTTATTTTGAATTTTGTTTACGTTTCAGTTATTTCTCTGACAATAAGTATAAGCTTGTGAAATATTAAGTAGTGAAGACATAGTAAATCTTGATAGCTGATCTAGTTGAAAGGCTATGATTTCACGTATTTCGCTAGTAGCTAGTAGATTAATCTATAGCAACAACCTAGTATTAATAAACTTGGGCGGGCTAATTATTCTTTGATATATGATCAGTTAACCTAACTTTTTTATAAAAATTATGTTGCGTTTGCTGCGTTGATATTTTTTAACATGAACAGGATTAATTTACGCAAAAAATCCATTATAAAATGTAGATAAATAAATTAAATAATGTCTGGTCACCAAAATAAGATGTATACGGGTACGATTCTTAAACATGACACTAAGATAGATTACTATGAAATTTTTAACCCGTTGTAGGGTGATATGCCTATGTAGGCGAATAAAAATATTTTAACGAGGTCGCTAAAGTACTAATTTACGTCGGTTAATTTAGTAACTTTACAATTTTTACAACAATAACTTCTGAAGATAGCTCAACATAGAAATCAAAACTGAAAATCCATCACTAGTATTTTCACAAATGGAAACAATCACAGAAGCATTTATTTTAGATGCATTATTTGTGTTTCTCGAGATAATTTATGAGTTGAAATTCAATCCAGCGTTTGCCTTATTGCCAGTATTATTCTAAACGTAACCGCATGTTTTGAAATCCAACGGGAGCAGCGTTCCAACGTTGGATTTCATTCGAGAATTAATTCCACTGATACAGTCGGGGAGCAAAGTTTTGATGGTGATGAATTGTGACTGATTAATCACTCGTAATTATTATAAATCGGTAATAGAAAAAAGCAACGAAAATCTAATGTTATTGGTGATGTTCTGGCTGAAGTAAATAAAAAACGGACAATCTTTGAAAGTCTAAGAACAAAATGACGACATAATAAATAAATAAATACACCCAACAGTCACATAGGTACATACTTCTGACCCCACATTAAGATACAAGTCTTGTCTCGTGGGTATCCAAAACTACGAGAGGCTTTTAGGTCTTACAAACACCCAGTGATCCATACTTGTGGATCACACAAACATTTGTCTCGGTGCGGGGATCGAACCCGCGGCCTCTCGTTTCACAAGCTGGTATCTTCAACTACGCCGCGGGGCTATCGAACAATAAAAATGCCGAACCTCAGAAAGTCTTAAAATATATTTTGTTGTAAGTAGAACCGAAGTAAAGACTAAGTGTTTTTGGTAATTATAAAAAAATAATGAACTCGCCAAAGAATGGCTTTTTAAGAAGGGACGATAATGTGTAAGCACAGAACAAATGCCACCAACTTTCTACGTAAATCTTCCGAAACGTTTTGAATATTTTCACGGTACTTCATCATTCTGCTGCATTATACAGTACTAGTACACGTTTCCTCCCAAAAAATATTTCATCCAAGGACATCTGGCTTATCCAAACAAGACGTTATATGTCTAACCGTAGATAACACAACTGTAACCGAACGGAGCGATGAAAAATTAATGAGAATATAAACGCACCGCATCTGCGTCGGTGCCCCGGAATCTCGGCCAATCTCCGATGGCCTCTTCCCGGACGAGCAATAACTTAGCCAGAGATGCGTTTTCGTTAGCCAATGGGAGGGGGAGGAGGTCGATAGCACTGGTCGTCAATAGGTCCCATCATGAAATATTCATTGGAGAATGTTCCCGAGTCGGACCGCGATCTCTTTTATTAGCATTTAAGACAAGTTTTGTAATGTAAGCCGGGGTTTCACTCGTGTCCGCCCCTCCGCGTCTTTGTATATTGACATTAATTTGAATTGTTGTTTTTATAAGTGGCTGCCGGTTTGATGTTTTTTTGGGGGCTCTTTATTGAGTACGCTCATTATAATTTTTATAACTTTTTTGTTGCTCATAATTTTGATGTAATACGGATTGTATACTAAAATTTATGTAGACATTTTGTTGGAACTGCCTTTTAAAAATCTAAACAAAAGGTATGAAAGCAATATTTCGTAAGAAGCGACTCCTGTTAAGAAGGGTTCTAGTGTCGCTGATTGTTAATGAGGATCATCCATGACTCTCTACATGATAATTCACGCGGATATTATTGAATAGTCTTTACTATCGGTAAAATTTTATACAGGCACTACATTTATAGGGTAAATCTTAACCAAATGGAATACTTTTTAAGACTACGTCCTGAAAATTTTCTAGCAAAAAAGCCCACTTTTTGTCCAACCCGCGCCCTCCAGATATCATTGGCATCCACTTGCCAGGCGGGTCCAAGGAGGCAGTCACAAACCCGATTTAAATACCCACAAATCTTTGAAACTACAAGTAGGTACTTATTGAACCTGGAACCGTAAAGTGCATCCGTTATCCTTTCAACTAAATAAGTGCGATTTAATTTGAACAAAAATACTCAAACATGCCAAAGCGTAAAATATTACGTATTTCCAATAATGCATAAAACAATAGAATTCTCAAATATCAACATCGAGCTCACGCAAAATATGAGCACAAATGGTTCATGTTATTCGAATATTTTAAATAACTGATCAATTTGTGTGTTTCGTCAGAACGAATTCATGTTTTGTCAACCTTCACTGCAATGTGGGGAATAATAAATTCATATTGTATGAATTATATCAGAACGAATGGTTATTGGCGACATTATTTGCATGAAATATATATATTGATTAAAATTGCCCTAAGTTTTGATTTATTTAATTAATTTACAAGTTTTAATCTTATCACTCTAATGTTTATAAAGCATATGTATATTTATGCATACATAAAGACACAGTTTCAACTTAGTTATGCGTTCCCATACCACACATCGTACGATGGGAGTACCATAGAAACGCATTACGCCATCAGCGATGTTCGCACTAAATAATAACATCAGCAATTACCATGAAAGTAATGATGTCGAAACAAATTCTTTTAGTTCAGATAAAAGTGATTAAGCAATCGATTTGCATCAGATGATTTCCCGGTAACATACTCCTGGTGGCCCATGTTACCCATGCATGTAACATGGGTTACAAGCATATTATGTGACACATACTTAGGATAACACAATATAAAAACCCATATATTAAATTTTTTGATCACGCCGAGAGTTTATATTTGACTACTTTTAGACGACACCCTGGACTCACAAGTAGGCTACTTTGTATAACGAAAAATTCAATTTAAGGGGAAAACTACATAGCACAACTAAAAATTGTATGTATATCTAAAATATTATTCCTAATTTTTACAGATCGTCACAAACTTCCTTTATGTTATGGATATATGTAATTTGAAATATATAGATAGCAATAATTCCTTCCCCCCCCCCCCCCGCCTCTTTTATTTTAATGACACGGAGTTATCCCCTTCTCTGGTAAAGAGGCATAGACCTCGACGATTCGAGGCCTATACGTTCGACCGATTCTATGCCGATCTACACTACCTGTAATAGTAAGACAAATCCTTTGAAATTTGTCTACCCAGCCATTAAAACCCAAAGGCGTCTCATAGCGGACAGCAATACAAAACTTCAAAATCCTATAATTGACGAGTTTTTCAGCCGCCACAGTTTGAAATAAGCAGCCGTCTGGGCCTTTAGTATTCGTGAAACAACGGGAAAACAAACTTGTATTTCAATTGAAACGAATGTCGGTTCGTTAAATCCCTTTCTTCAGGAACATCCATAAAGATCATTGCCGCTTTGTACCTGAGCATTCGTCCCTTCCTTAAGAAAATGTCTTCCTTATGAGCCAAGGGCCAGAGATTCAGCGGAAGGTAGAGGCGGCAGTGATATTCTGTTTGAGAATAAAAATATAGTTTTTGATTTCGTGCCTTACTCAAAAATGTTGATCTTTTTGAATGTTTGATTTGTTTGAGTGACATTTGTTGTTGGATGATGCGAGTTGGAAGGAACTTAAGATGGGAAGTTTCTAGGAATATTTTATGTTTATGTTCTAGTTATTCGGCTCATTGTTCTACGAACCATTAATGACCTATCATTATGGACTATGTTCCTATCAACCGTAGTACCAGTTTGAATTCCATTCCGGTATTCCTCTCGCAAAGGCGACTTATACGGATCGTTGAAGTTAAGTCGGAACTACTACTAAAATCGCTTCCAACAGTACTGTTGGACCTGACCTGATCTGAGTATACACTCAGATCTGTATATCTGAAGTAATAGGTAGGCGGGTTTCTACACAACTGTTATTGTTATAGTCCCACGTAATTGACGAGATTACCACCTTTTACCGGACATATTTTCAAGCTATATCTATATCTATGTCTGTACTTCCGACTTTTCGAAGTTATACCTATGTGTATTCGCAATGAATTATCAAATACTTTGACGGTGAAGGAAAACATCGTGAGGAAACCTGTACACGTAAAAGTTCCTAGGAGTTTCTTAGGTGTGTACTCCGCCAACTCACCCGTGGTGGACTGAGGCCTTTCAGTTGTAGAAGAGACCCGTGCACAGCAATAAGACGTATATGGGCTGATAATGATGATGACGATTATGCTGATTACCTCTCGCATGCGTCAATTTATACCAACTTACATATTTTATGTAAAGACACGCCAACTCTATAGCCAAACAAAAGTCACAAGGAGCTTTATGACGTCACTAATCCTTGCTCTACGCAGACGGCCATAAGTAACCATCGTTAGGTAGTACATTAACAAGCACGGGCCGTGCGGGCCGTCTCCTGATCCGGTTAGCACGCAAATGAGTATTGATTTGAGGCTATTGTTCACAACACCGCCTCAGAGAAATGGTGTTCATAAAACGACCGGGGTTAGGTGTTAGACAAAGAGTGTTTTGATAGATTAGTTGTTGTGGGATAAGGGAAAAGTTTTACAGCCTGTATGGCTCAGTAAGGTAGACTAGTAAGCTAGTTAGGTCTGTGAAACGAGAGGCCGTGGTTAATTCTCACTAACAAATACATTTTTGTATGATCCACAATTTTTTGTGTCGTATTCTACATGTGATGACCTCGAGGTTTAGGCACGATCTAGAATGTCGGTGGTGGCGGGTTGAAACCCCAGGCACTCACCTCTGACTTTTCGAAGTTATATGTGTATTCACAATGAATTATAACATATTTTAAAGGTGAAGGAAAATATTGTAAGGAAATCTGCACAGGCACACCTAGAATTTCTTAAGTGTGTAGTCCGCCAATCCGCATTTTGCCAGCGTGGTAGTCAAAGACCTAAACCCTCTCAGTTATAGAGGATGCCCGTGTCCAGCAATGGGACGTATATTAGCTGATGATCATGATGATGAATCTGCCAGTGATATTGTACCCACGATCAAAAAATTGCGTCTTAATCAATGTGATGTTAATTAATTGGACTGCAAAGACGAACGTTGACGTTTAAATCACCACAAACGACCTACTTTTAAAAATTATGATATACTAATTAATACAACAGTGCACCAGAGTACTTACCGCTTTTATGACAAGTGAAGTCCAAAATACCATCAAGTGGCGAGAAAAAAATATCTACTGTTCGTAATCGGAAATATCAAGGTTGTTTGCGAAATCTTTATCCGGTCACGAATATCAGCCACCAACAAAGCGGCAGTCTTTAACCAAATGACATTAAATTTCACAAACAAATTGCTAATAAAAAACAATTATAACTAATACCATCTAATGACGGCAAGTAATAACATCCCACGTAAAATTGTTGGGCAAACTTTTTACAGATCAAATTAACGTAAAGCTTCTTATAAAAGAACTCGTAAAAAAGTTACTCCAATCATACTTTATACTCTTTTCGTACATTATTTTCGCACCAACAACCACGGGATCTCGTGAAGTAATTTATATTTATTAAAAAGTATGACACGTGCGGATCAAATATTACAAGTCGGGAACTTCCTATCCGAAAAGGATTTAGAAAAACATGTTCCTTACAGAAAAAAGGTTATGAATAAAATTATGATACAAAAAGAATTGCAGATTGTTTGTTGGTTTCTGGGCATACATCTGCGGCTTGCGGGTTCAGTCTGGTGTGACTTTGAGTTTTCCCATCGAAAAAATCTCAGCAGCAGCAAGAAATAGAAACAAGTCAAAAAATGGCAATAGGCTCGTCCCTATTACGTGTGACTTAAACACAGTTGGCAAAAGGCGGGCGTCGGAATACAACTTGCAGGCGTGAGTATTTGCCCTACCAGAAAATCAAAACAAGGCCGCTCGTTTAATGTAAATCTCTTTTTTATTTTTTTAGTTCCAAATTCAAATTTCTCATCGGAGGCCAGTAATCCGTCGAAAAAAATTCTGTGAATGAACGTATAATAAACTCTCATTCGTTAAACGAGCTACCGTTTGAGTGTATTTCCATGATTACAGCATTAACTGTAGTTTTTAACAACTGGGTCAAATCCAACGGGAGCCAAGCGGCGCAGCGCTCGTGAGTTGCAAAAACTTTTTTAAAGTGACTGCTGTTTTTACTTTCTTATTTACGTTCTTTTTTCACCAAAACCATAAATGTTTTATTAGGTGTCCGTAAAACGGAACGTAGGCAAAACACATTTTTAAGTTTCGAACGGAAAGTTTGACAAATGCCAGTTGGAAGGTGCATTTGAAATATCGAATCTCCAGCGAACAAAGTGCAATCGATAAGCCTTAAGTCTTACAAGCGGTGTGGAAACTGAAACACTTTCTGCAATAGTTTTCGGTGCCGCGTGATATGTCTGGATTCTGAGCTGGGATTTATATTAGACTTGTTTAAAGCCGTTCCATTGCGCGCAGTTGATAACTCCCGGAGTGGGCCACGGGTCGCGGAGTTTTTCACTAAAATAATACACTTTTACTGATGTCATGTTTTGTTCGTTCCATTTGAATGGAGTAGGGTGATGACCTATTTGTTAATATATCACACACTTAGAAATACAAGGACCTAAATCAAAATTTTGTATTTTTGACTTTTATTCTCTCTTTTATTATGGTCTGAAAACGTAATTGAAATTTGATATAAAACTATTGAAATACACATGTTTAAAACATAGCTGAATATTTTATATTTAAACATATTGTATATTTATCATCTAAGAAACTTTTCTCAAATTATAGTATCTCAAAAGTCCCTCGCTACTTCAGCATTAGATTTATCACGTCTGACATTTAAACTCGCAAACAAAACACGTTTCCACTCAAACAGCAGACACGCGTCGCACCAAGCACAGACCGCATACAAAATTCATAAACAAATTCACGCCCGAGAGACCGCGGGCGGAAAAATTGCAATTTAACATCTTCCACACCTCGGCCGCCAGGGGGCGCATTAAAAAAACTTCAGCCGCGCTGCCCGAGCATTAATTAAACGGAATGAGCCTAATTTCAGGTTACGCCTTTCATGCTAATTGAAATAAATGCAAAGTTTTAATCAGCGAATGGAAGCCCGCTTCGACCCTTTATCTGGAGTTCATTTAGTTAATTCACGCCGTAGTATTTAGATAAGCGCGGCGAGCGCTAATGGTTTGTAGTGAATGTAGTGTAGGTAGTCACGATTTGTGATTTGATGAATTAATTAGCGACGGTTGTTGGAAGTATTGAAGTATATTGGCCTTCGGTTTTCGTCTGACTTCAAGTTGTGTAAAGATCGATGTATGTTGAAAGTAGATTAAGTAATAAATTCGAGGTTAATTCGCGCGGTCGAGAATCTCGGCGGTCGCAAGTTTAAACCCCAGGCTCACACACACCTCTGACTTTTAAAAATTATGTGTGTATGTATGTAATTACTTTAACGGTGAAGGTCAACATCGTGAGGAAACATTCGGACATCAATGAATGAACACGAAATCAGACCGGCATAATTGTGTCGACTGGTAAGCCCTTTTGGTAAGACTCTACTTGGTGTACACTTACCATCAAGTGTGACGTCATGGTGCTTAGCCAGTCTCTTGATAATGTTTATCAAACTTTGCCAAAATCACTATCATAGAAGGAACATGTTGTGAACACAACATTCCTAGAAAACCTCTCATCACATAATAGACCCGCGAACACCCATTCCACAAGAACTATGACCCTTTTACTGAAATTAAACAGCAGCGGCCAAGCCGAATGGAGTTGGTAAATAACAGCAAAATGTACCCCTCAGTGTTTGCCCGCGGAAGAAATTAGATAAATTAATTACGAGGAAAAACATTTACGCCGACTACAAGCTATTTTTGGCGACTTTTATTATTCAGGGAAAAGTAGACGCATTGATACAGTAATATGTGTTTTATGTCGTGTCGAATGGGGAGAAACAGCTACAGTTACTCACAAAGAGGTAAGCAGTGGCGTCATTTTTTAAATAAAAACACAAAACACTTTTTTACATAGTCCACAAAGGTCTACAGTGTTTCTGATTTTTACGTTTCATCATCTATGTATAAAGTAACATGTGATAGAGGACGAACCTATAGATTCTATCAGCATATATTCAGGTATTTTACTAGACACTAGGTTGCACTTATAAATTGGACTTTCTAACAGAATTAACTATTTTAACTTTTTCCAGTTCGGGACTCAAACCCGACCCTCAATGATTAATTTTAATCGCGAGGCCAACGGACCTGTCACATAACTCAACATTTACTTTTAGATTATTCGTCAATAAAAAAAGTCACCCCGGCCAAGATACAACACAATTCTTCATGACATCTCACTTAAAGCAACACGATTATTATTCGAAATAGTATTTTTCTCAGAAGGCGATTATCCGAACGCTGACATGACAAGGGAAGTCGCGTCATACACAAAAGTCCATTAGCGCCGCCCACGGCTAAGGGCAAATCACCCATGGGCGCGATTTGACCCTCCGCATAAACGTGACCATTTCGCATTTGGTGTATTAATATTAGGGATTGTGTAAAGAGACGGATGGAGAAATCAATTTAAATACATCCATCAATACTCATACAGTAGCGGTCCATAGAAGCCCAAAAGTGTTACACGTTAATTGTGTAATGTCTAGTTTATAATAATTGTTTATTGTAGTGTTAGGATATTCTCATTTATATGTCAAATTGCTTTTGTTAAATAAAGATTTTATGATCAAAGATTATTATTTGGAATTTTGTAAGGCAAGCTGGGCTTTTGGGCTTCTATGGAAGTACCGCCACTGACATAGCTCACACATAGCACATAGCTTGTAGAACTGACGGCCGGTGGGGCAGAAAGGTTTTCGAGTGGAGGCCGCGTACTGGCAAACGTAGCGTTGGATGACCTACAAGGTGGACTGATGATCTTACGAAGATCGCGGGAAGTCGCTGGATGCAGGCCGCTTCCGACAGAGCGCTTTGGAAGTCTTTGGGGGAGGCCTATGTCCAGCAGTGGACGTCTATCGGCATATGATGATGACATCCAACAATCACGTAGACAGTTCTAAACCCACACTAAAATACAGGTCTTAAGTCACGAGGCCAAAACCATGCGAGACTTTTCGGTGACGATATATTTATATAACTCTACCTAACCTAAAAACTTCAACCAAGTCAACTATAATGGTACCGTAACAAAAGGGAAACATCGTTAAGGGAAAAGCAATGGTGACCATCCAGCCATTACACGCATTACTTTATTTTCAATAAAATAGTAGAATCCTCTAAAACATCACGCGGTTTTTATTTTAATTATCTTGAATTTAAATTACATTTCCTTATAAGATTTGTAAAAAAAATCTTAATTGATGACGATTTCTTTTTCAGTTCATAACAAATAGAAGAAAACTATGAGCCTTTGTGACATAATTTCTTGACATCAGCATTTCTTCGGTGGCGTGAACTAACGAACGAAAAAAGATATCTTGAAGGCGTTGCGATCGATTTTGGATCCGAGTGGAACCTACTATTAATACGGACCTATATAGAGATAATAAAAAAAAATCATAATACACACTATGTATTTTTCCTATGGCCACTAGCTTCCATAGTTTTGACACTACTTATCCAAGTGCTGGTGCTTATCCTAGGTATCAAAATTAGTAAAATTTTATCTTCAAAAACAACTAGATCCAAAACATACATGGAGATCACCGAGCATACATAATATATAGGAATATCTGCCGGTAGGGATCAAACCCCTGACATCAAATTTTAGTAGTATGCCAACTGCGCCAGACTATTTAGTCTGAAATGACGAAACATTCCATTAAACCTATCAACAAATCGAAACAACTTCACAAACAAAACACGATTACACACAATTCCACAAAATGGATGCAATTTCGCTAAATACCACGAAACTAAGCGCTGAATGATTCAACATCGGCTTTATTGCATAATGGCTGAGACCGCACATTCCTACGGCATGCACAACTTCGGTAATAAACAAAAGTTTGTGTATTTACGTCTGAATAAGGCATGGCGACCACAACGGTGTTTACCCAGCTCTATTAAGAATTGCTATTTGGTATTTATTAGAGCGATAGTTGGGAGGGATTTACACCGTAACTATCGCTACTATCAATTATAATCAATGATAAAATAAATCGAAATCAGGATGTTGACAAGCCGCTTATCGTTTAAATTAAGGGTTCGACAACTATTCTTAAAACGATTGTCAGAAGCTCCATAGTATGTATTATATGTGTAATAAGTAATAGCATTATAGTAGGTATATCTATATGTATTTTATGTATATATGTTTATGTAATGGTCTATTTAAATATATTTGTTTATTTTAATTTCTATTATAATTATAATATATATTTTTAATCATGACAATTTGTATTTTAAGCACCTATTCATTAATATGTTTTCTCTGCATCACCCCAAGGTTGACTGGTAGATAATGCCTTAGGCATTAAGTCCGCCTTTATACAATGTATACATACATACATAAACTCACGCCTGCATTCCCCGAAGAGGTAGGCAGAGGTGCATTTCTGCACCCACATTTCGCCAAGTATGCATCAGTCCCACGTAATAGGGGGCGAACCTATTGCCGTTTTTCGGGCACATTTCCAGACTCCGTGCTGTTACTGAGAATTTCCTAATGGAAAAACCCAATAACACTTTGCCCGACCCGGGAATCGAACCCAGGACCTCTAGATCGCACGGCACATACTTGTACCGCGGGACCACGAGGCATAAATAAATAAATAAAATACATCATCGTTCTCTTGCACTGTTCCCAATTCTTTTTGGGGTCGGCGCAGTATTTTTTTATCCTTCCAAACATCTATATCAGGCGTCATGTCTTTTTCTTTCATAGATTCTCTCACGCACTCCAACCATCTATTCTTTGGCCTTGCTCTGTTTGTGCATCCAAATTGGCCAGATCAACGGAAAGGCATCTCCTAAACATAAACAGTGATAAAATACATCGTAAGAATATTTGCATGCCTATGAATTTGAATGCAATATATGATTTGAATGAATATAATAAATGCACATTCACGGCTAAGTTACGTCAGCTGAAGGTGAGTGCAGGCCACAACAGAGTGGTGCCTAACTTAAAAACTAACAGCCCAATAAAGGAGCCATCTGACAGCAGGAAAGACACCTTGGGCGCATAGAAAAACCAGTTCAAAATAGCCACAGCGGGCCGCTTATTTGTCCACCAAAGCCGATTGACCGCCGAAAGCGTTCGACGCGAGGACAGCGCTTCTTTTATGGCACATTAGCGACAAAAGAATGACTATTACGTCGGCTGGAAACGGGTAACGACGCCCATAGTTCACGCTGAATCGTCGGATTAAGCCGCGATTTGTAACAGTCAAGAACTGTCGCGCTTACCCTATTTAGCTCGGGGATTGAGTGCTGAAGAATAACGTTGTTAACGCGCCGATTAATTTATATTGTTTTTATAAGTGGTGGTTATTGATCAAGGAATTGTGAAACAAGTCAAAAACAAGAATAGCGTGAAGCAACAGTTTTGCTGGAGTTATTTCGTTCGATGAAGCTTAGTACCTACAATATTCACACAAAAAATGGAAATGCACGTCGTATTTTTTTGAAAATTAGTCTAGAAAAACTAACTTACGATAAACTAATATGAAAATGTCTATGATACAATTATTCTGCTCTATTCGAAACTACATGTACCCAGATATACAAGGCAAGACAAGACAGGATTGGAAGGCATTTTGTAACGAGATAAAAGCTATTTAGCAGCTTTTTCAGTACAGCAAGGTTAATCGAAATGGTACAAATTCATGACGGTCATCCCAGCTGTCGGTGATGAAGTATAGTCTCGCCTCTATCCAGTGAATCCCTTTGGAATGCCATAGTAGTTGACTTTTAGCCTACGTGAGACGCTCGTGTACATGAACGTCCACGACAGAAATTAGGGCATCCGCTCTGCCGCACATCTCGGGATCACTTACTCAAAATACGCACTTCCATAGCAGCTTTCAGATTTATGACGAGCTATAAATACTATGATGGAATATGGATGAATACAGATTATTTCCTTTTTATTTATTAAGCCATATATATATTAGATACCTGAATTGAATAGTCGATGTTAAAATGATGTTGGCGGCTGCATTTTTAAAAATGATTTCATTAGTTAGTTTCCAAAAAAAATATGTCATTTTATTTCTATTTATTTTCTACTTTTTAGTTCGTTTTACTATTAGTTATTTTATTCTTTCGATGTGTATATACAGTGCTTATGCCCGAAAAATGTTTATTATTTTGCTGTAGCTGGACATGCCATTCAATTCCTCATATTTACTGGGTCATAAATAAAGTTTTATGACCACCGTCACGGTGACACGTATGACCCGAATCAGCCGATCGATCCGCGATGGACGGGCGCGACCGCTGTCACTCGCATGCGACGGGATGAAAAGTGCGCGGTATTCATTACGACCTTAGACCTTGACGCTTCTGACCCTAAGATTACGCTGATTTGCGTATTCAATTATTTCGGACATACACACACATGTAGGTACATATCAGTGGCGGTACTTCCATAGAAGCTCAAAAGCGTAACACGTTAATTTGTAAAGTCTAGTATATAATTTATTATTGTGGGGTCAGTATATTCTCATTTATATGTCAAATTGCTTATATGCAATTATAAACTAGACATCAACAATTAGCGTGTAACGCTTTTGGGCTTCTATGGAAGTACCGCCGCTGATACATGTGTAACATAATAATATGTATAAATACATACATACATAGACATACAAAACCGCACGCCCGTATTCCCCGGAGGAATAAGCAAAGATGCATTTCTGCACTCACATTTTGGCCGGTATGTATCGGTCCCACGTAATAGGGGCCTATTGCCGTTTTTCGTGTAAATATCCAGACTTGCCTAATGAAATAGCCCAATAACACTTTTCCCGACCTGGGAATGGAAGACGGAACCTATAGATCGCACGGCACATACGCGGGACCAAGAGGCAGGCAGTATTATTTTGGAATGCCAAGAGTATCCTCGCAATACTCATTTCAATTTTAATTATTAATAAGCAATTGTTAAAACTAGTTATATTGAACACTGCATAGATGAGTGAATGGTTTGGTTCATCCTGAGGTTGTAATAATCATGAAGCCGAAGACATTTTTAAGCGTGCAGGACAACGTACCACCTACGTTTCCTTTTTGTTTCCTTCCTCGCACAACATCTTTGTGTAGTCATCCATCCTCGGCGGTATTTCCAAATGGATACGACCTAGGTACCTACAAGTCAACAGCCTATATTTTCCTCAAGGGCCGGTAATTCACCGATGACTCCTCTAGTGCTGTGGGTGTTCATGGGCGGTGTTGACCACTACACATCAGGTAGCTCACTTGCGCGTTTGACTCGTTTTAGATTTTTTTTAAATACGTGTCTGATAGTATCACGATGTTGTCTAAATAGAGCATTAGATGGCGAAGGAATGTCATGTCTCGTCACTCAATACCTAAATACCCCCATGCAGGCCTACTGAGATGCTTCTTTTCGATACATCCAAAGAACCCAGAACTGTAGGAAAGAGATAACACGTGGACTATTCCATAGGTCTATAATTTGTATATACTCAGCCTATCGCCTTTCACTGCTGAACGTAGACCTCCCCAAGAAAGCGCCAACCATCCTGGTCTCGAGCATCCCTCATCCATCCGTTACCCACCACCTTTCTCAAGTCGTCGGACCATCGTGCTGCAGGTCGTCCTACACTACGTTTGCCTAAGCGCGGTCTCCACTCCAACACTTGTCTGCTCCATCGGCCGTCGGACCGTCGGCAGACATTTATGGTGTATTTATCACATATAACCCGCCCATTATTCAGTACCCCGAATTTTCCATAGGCGTTACGCAGAGTGCGTAAAATATTTATTTCCAACTAAAATATACCGTACTACAAACAATGCCATTACGATCTAGTCCCGCGGTGCACATCTCATAAGATGAAAATTACGAGCCGCCGGTGATGGCACTATTACGATATCGATGCTTTTAATAAATAAACGGATTCATTGTACCGTTTTTATAATTAAATAATGAATAATAATAGAATGATAGTAAAGAAAAAAATAAATTTATTGCTAGCACAATTACAACATTGTAAATAATAGATATTAAACAATTAACACATTATACTGTTTGTTTTGCGACGGCAAACGTACCTTCCATTCAGCTTCTTGCTGCAGTATCATTTTTTTTTTCATCAACAGCCCTTCACGTTCACTGCTGGACGTAGGCCTCTTCTATGGCACGCAACTGGGTTCGATCTTCGGCCTTCCTCATCCGACCGCTGCCAACCACCTTGCGTATATCGTCACCCCATCTAGCCAGAGTAAAAATAATAATAAACAACAATCTAAACTGTGAATTGATAACCTCCTCCTTTTTTGAAGTCGGTTAAAAACTAACTAATAAAACGTAAAAAAAAGAAATAAAAACAACAATCTAAACCACAATTATATTCCGTATGTGTAATGTGAGAATGTAGTATATGATGCATAAATAAGAAATGAGCTCATATAAATAATATTCGACCTAATTAATAAACGATCTCATAATTATTATTAATTATTTTGACCCAAGTTTTAAATTCAACTTTGGAGATACGTCATGTTTTTTTCATCATCATTTCATCATTGCTTCCATCGAAATTGCAAGCAGATATTCATTTCACCCATAACTTTCAAAATATTCCTACAGAAATTACTTTAAAAAACTTAAACGATATAAACAACTATAGAAGCAAAGATTTCTAATTTAACTCCAAAATAAATTATTTTCCAATATGTAGTATTAGCAACAATTAGGTAGTATTTGGATACTAGCTTTTCGCTAAAATTATATTCATCAAACAGTTATTAAAACCACTTTATACAGTTCATTATCTGTAATCCAGTGTATTTTTTTACATGAGATAATCCCTCCTCTTAAATGTCCCATCACTCCTTGGATGCTACGGTTCGAGGGTAGAGGCATTATGTTATGAGAAAATTATTATATTATTTTCCTAAACAGCCGGACCTTTTTAGGGATAAATAAATTCAGATTTTAACGATACTTATGAGATAACAGGCAAAAATGATTGTTGTGTCATTCGAACAATCCGAAATCTATTGAAATCATTTATTTATTTATTTATTTGTACAGTTACATATTTACATACTTATTAGGTTATCCTACGGTTTCTGCACTAAGTGTAGATTGCATCGCAGAGACAAAAAAAGCATACATATATAATATGGCCTCACTACTATATTGCCCGAAGGGGTATGTAGAGGTGCATTTCTGCACCCATATTTCGCCAGGTATATATCAGTCCCACTCAGTAGGGGGCGAACTTATTGCCGTTTTTCCGACTATCCAAATAATAAACTCTTAAAAAAAAATTATTACATCCAGCTAAGGAAATCAATTCTTATCCATCCATAACCAATCATTGCCAACCTTAGTTGACGTTGAATATTAATCATTATTTTTACTTTTCTCCAACAAACCATACAACGTAGTCTCTTAAAAAATCATATCATCATCAGCCCAAATACGTCCCACTGCTGGGCACGGGCCTCCTCTACAACTGAGAGGGTTTAGGCCTTAGTCCACCACGCTGGCCTAGTGCGGGTTGGCGGACTACACACCTAAGAAATTCCTAAGAACTTTTTTTTTAGGTTTTATCACGATGTTTTCCTTCACCGTTAAAGCAAGTGATAATTCATTATGAATACACACATAATTTCGTAAAGTCAGAGGTGTTTGCCTGGGGTTTGAACCTGCGACCGCCGAAATTCTCGACCGCGCGCCTAAACCTCGAGGCCATCACCGCTTAAAAAATCATATACTCAGATAAAATACCAGAATTCTCCAATAGACTGTTTGACATTACATTCCGTTTGATTATCGCGGCGGTATTCAGTGGGGTTCGGCGATAAATCATTTCTATCGATAGCCAACCCATCTCTAGGAGTTTAGTCGTGCATCAAATTGAATATATTCATAAAAACAGGCTCGGCTGGCTTTATCGACAAAGTTTGCCGTTGACTTTCGCGATAGTATACTAAGTCGTGGTAACGTTATTGGATACACGCTGTATGCGGCTTTGTTCAGATGTAGGCTATTGTTGAACTTTTTTCTTGCCAATGAAGATAGATGTATAGGTTGATAGGTGGCACTGTTCTAGTTAATACATATTTAGTCAGCTATTTTAAAGTCAAAGTCTAAAATATAATCTTTATTCAAGTAGACATTTTTAGTACTGCCTCGTGGTCTAGCGGTACAAGTATGTGCCGTGCGATTTAGAGGTCCTGGGTTCGATTCCCGGGTCGGGCAAAGTGTTATTGGGTTTTTCCATTAGGAAATTCTCGGTAACAGCACGGAGTCTGGAAAAGTGCCCGAAAAACGGCAATAGGTTCGCCCCCTATTACGTGGGACTGATACATACTTGGCGAAATGTGGGTGCAGAAATGCACCTCTGCCTACCTCTTTGGGGAATACAGGCGTGAGTTTATGTATGTATGTACATTTTTAGTAATTTTGAATCGTCAGTATAAATAAGCTATTGCCGCTTCGAAATGTATTGAGTCCCATGAAATAAGTGACCTACTTCGTGCTGCTGTTTTGGATTTCCGATTGAAAAAACCAACAACTCTACTTGACTTAGGAATTCATTGAATAAACAACACGGTAAAACTTTACATTCAGTAATTTTTTAAATTATTTTTTTGACTACCCACTTTTGAAGGCATTTTTTATAAAGCAAAACGGGCAAGTAACAATAGTGTTGCATTTTTATAACTATATTACGACGCTGTGACCACAGTTTTGATCTGAGTTTAGTGATGAAAGAGACTCAGGTTTTTAAGTTGTATAATAAAGACGCCTTGTTTTTGACGACTCACGACTGACTCAGTCTTTTAGACCTTTAGTAATAAGACTAGCCTTTTTAGTCGAAGTAGTAAGGCGTGTGTGTTGGATGAGGTGTGGATATAACTAGTGCTTATGTACCGCCTAGGAATGAAAAAAAAACTACCGGCAACAACGGTTTTTTAACTAAAGGAAAGGTCCTCTCCAGGCACTATTGTCTTACATAAACGCCAGTTCTTTTGTAAACGACTGCAGTCGTTTAAGCCTTTTAGTCGTTTAAACCGTTTAGTCTACTAGTCTTGTATGTTAACCGACTGAGTCATATTATTTAAGACTAACAGCTAGTCTCAATTTCAGAGCCAAGTCGTGTAAAAAAAGGCTAGTCTTATTATAAACGACTAAAGGACTCGAGTCTCTTTCATCGCTGTCTGAGTTAGCGACCCTCTCAACACAAAACTGTATGGATTTTTTTTATTATTAAATATTTGTTTTTATGTTAGCATTAGACCAGCGTAGTGGACTAAGGCCTTAGCCCTCGTAGTGCTATAGGAGGCCCGTGCCCAGCAGTGAGACGTATATGAGCTGATGATGATGATAGCACGGCAGAGTAACCGCACTAGCACCTCATGCCAACTACAGTGCGATTGCAAGGTTGACTGACATGAAATGATAAGTGAGAGATTATCGAGAACCCAATTTAATGGTAGAACAATATGAGTATTTGCCCGAAAGAATATGTCCCTGTTCTGAGCAGCTTTCATATGGTTAAATTTAACTTTTCCTGGTCGATAGTCTATTAAAATCATCCTACAACCCGCCCATCAAAAATTTATTAAAATTTATTCCATTTCCATTGATTAAATCTATAATAATATACACTTATCCTACTTTATTACAGTGGGATTATGACATTAAAAGCTTTGCAAAATTTTGCATTATTCACATGTTTGTATTCCATCGTGTGAAAGCCGTATCGTGTTTTATCGATATTGGATAGCACATCACTACACGAAACTAAATTTTATTCGAGGCAATTCTGAACGCACTAACTTTGTATTGTTCCGTAGATAAAAACATAATTTATATTTCTTATCACGGATATGAATTTATGCGTAATGTTTTGTGTTTCATAAATTGATATATCTTGAGTTTATTTTAAATAGTGTAGCTTCTGTCAGACTGTAAGTTTTGGTTTTTATAAACCCTTTTTTTAATACATCCTTTCGCCTGTACCCTACCACTTGTAAAGGCATAGGCAGCGCTGTACACCTACACTCATTACCAGTCATTATGGCCACGTAATAGGAAGTAGTGATGGCCCCGTGGTTTAGGCGCGCGGTCGAGATTCTCGGCGATCGCGGGTTCAAACCCCAGGCACACACCTCTGACTTTTCGGAATACAAGAGTAATACTTTTCTCAATTCAGGAATGGAATAGCGTAGCATTATACCGCGGAAGGTAGCAGTATTTTTTTTTTTTGTTCTCACTTTAAAAATCCTTCTAGTTCCCTATATCTAATTTAATGAGTTATTTTTTCATTTTACCATTTTTATCATACAATCTTTTTTATTACAGCTAATAATTTACCTAATATTTCAAACAAATAAACAAAGATAAAAAAATTGTGACATCAAGAGAATTATTACAAATAGCTGACCCGGCGATCTTCGTTTCGCCTAACAGTCGATTTTTGTTTTTGTTTTATTTATTTTTTGTAGCCTAAGTTACTCCTTATTACATCAGCTATCTGCCAGTTCCGCTGAAATTGGTCCACGCGTTTCAGAGATTAGCCGGGACAAACAGACAGACAGACAAAAATTGTAAAAAACGTTATTTTGGTATATGTACCGTGTATAAGATCCATATGCATTTATTAAAAAGTGGTTATTTCAATATAAAAAAAGACACTCCAATTTTATTTATTTGTATGTATGTATAGATTGTATAGAATGTAAGCACTTTCGTATTAATTTTACTAAGTTTTAAATGTGCGTATACATAAGCGTGGGTGGTAATAATTTTATTTCAAAACAAGTATTCTGCGTCATCATTCATTATTGCCTCATACTAATCGAAATATTTGAAAAAAATCTACCATTCTCAGCTCATTCCCCAAACAAGACGTCAGAAGCATTAACAAGGTGTAGGCGGAGGTGGGCTAATGGCTCGTTGATGGCGATGATTAACGATCGCACCACCGTCGGCCGACAGGTCGACGAACTAAAAATACCGGGGAATTGGCCCTTTGCAGTTTTTTCTACAGTATCCTTCAACGATTGAAATTATTCGAGTGTTATCAGCTACATTACTGATGTCTTGATTTATGACGTCAAAACTGTAGCTGGTATGCCAATATAAGCCAATACACGTGGCGTGCTTGGTACGGGTCTCATCTACACCTAAAAGGGTTTAAACTTTAGTGTTCGTGGTCTCGCGGCACAAGTCTAGCCTTGCGATCTAGAGGTTCCGGGTTCGATTCCTGGGTTAGGAAATTCTCAGTAAAAGCCCGAAGTCTGAAAATGTGCCCGAAAAACGGCAATAGGCTCGCCCCCTATTACGTGGGACTGATACATACTTGGCGAAATGCAGGTGAAGAAATGCACCTCTGCCTACCTCTTCGGGGAATACAGGCGTGAGATGATGTATGTATGTCAAATATTAGATATGGGATCAGTGTATAAACCTAGCGAACCGTCACAGTGCCCTCCAATCGGACACATCATGGAAATGTCCGTAATACGTTAAATAGAAGCAACGCGGTCAGTAAACAGAGAGTATGGACACATTAGTCGTGCATTAGCGGGGAGTGATGAGCTATTAGGATTTGCCATTAGGACAGTCTCAGGTCTCAGTAGCAGCATGGTTTGGAAGTTCGTTTGAAAGACAACTCGGCTTCCATGAGCTAAGCTATAATTTAGCTGTGAAAAGTAGGTGCAGAATGTATAATGTAATATGTACCTGTCCACTCCTCCGGTGATAGAGGCGTGAGTATATGTGTATACCTAATAGCTGAATTCCCCAGGGTGTTATTTTTTTATAGTCACTATGAAAAATATATATTAATAAAAATAAATATATAATATATATGCATATATATGTGTATATTTATGTATGTATGTATTTATTTATATATGAATGTGTATGTATGTATGTATTTATGCGTGTATATATATGTATATTATTTATATGTATTTCTGAAGACAGCTGCCACAACTACAACTTTTCATTCCAGTGGGTTGTCTGGAAGAAATCGCAGCTAGCGATAAGACCGCCTGTTGTAACTATATATCTTTTAAGTTGTATGTTATTTATGTTATTTTTCCTTGTATAGTGTACAATAAAGTATATTTAATAAAATAATATAAATAAATTAATATGATGCTAATCGAATCGAATCGAAATCTAACCCAGGACTGTACCGCACACACTATCTACAAGGTTCCAAAATTCATCAATATCGGTTCAGCGATAGCGACGGATAAACGTAAATCAAAGTCACTTTCGTAAATATAGTAGTAGTAGTCATAGTTTACTTTATACCATTTAATTTAAAACATTAACTAAACATACAATTTCAAATAAAACTGAGAAAGGGCCCTCTGCGGAGATTCTGAATGGAATCTGAAACTCATTATACTTTTTCCACTAGCATGAATGTTTCATGGATTACGCTGGAGCTCTCATCTGCTTGGCAATTTTTCACGTAGCTTTGGTGTAAGAGGTATTTTCTATCTACTTGATAAATGTAGGTAAGACCACATAGTTAGACCCATCAATGTGAACGATGGAACTGTGGCTGAATTTGTGCTTCGATAATTAAGTTTAATAATGGTAAATATTCTTAGAAGTTTCTAGAAAATAGACATTCTATGACTGCCTTATGGTCTCGCGGTACAAGTATGTGCCGAGCGATCTAGAGGTCCTGGGTTCGATTCCCGGGTCGGGCAAAGTGTTATTGGGTTTTTCCATTAGGAAGTTCTCAGTAGCAGCACGGAGTCTGGAATTGTGTCTACCCCTTTGGGGAATACAGGCGTGAGTTTATGTATGTATGTAGACATTCTAATTTAAGCGTACTGTACTTACTATTAGATCCCAGTGCGGTAAATTTGTCGTACCAGGATTAAATCTGAAAATATTTTTTTATTGAAACATACGTCTCTGAAACGAGCAAGTGGTTTCGAAGATCCACATTAATTTTAGATTGGTTAAATGGATTGCAGATGGAAATATATACTCCTTAAATTTCCTAAAACACATACGCTAAATAAAACGCCACGACAAATAAATCTCTCAAAACTGTTTTCTGTTGATCTTTGGTATACCCCCGGACCTAATCTCATAAAATACATAAAGTAGGTATAACCTATATACGACAATTTTATTTATAATTCCACGCCATCGCGTGCTAGACATAACCGTCATAAAACTGCATTATTTAGAACGTTTTAAATATCCGTGCGTGCCGTGCGATTAAGGGTCCTGGGTTCGATTCCCGGGTCGGGCAAAGTGTTATTGGGTTTTTTCATTAGGAAATTCTCAGTAGCGGCACGGAAAACGGTTGTGCCCGAAAAACGGCAATAGGCTCGCCCCCTATTACGTGGGACTGATACGGGCGAAATGTGGGTGCAGAAATGCACCTCTGCCTACCCCTTCGGGGAATACAGGCGTGAAGTTATGTATGTAAGTATGTTTTAAATTTCCACTAGTTGTTAATGCTTTTCTATTTTTTCGCCTTTATAGCATTTTATTAGTACAAATGATTTTAAAAGGTTGTTAAGATTTTATCTCTACGACTCCTCGCCACGAGAAAGGTGTATAGTAGTTAGATAATTAAAATTTAAAAAAGACCGTATTTTTCTGCTTGTCTAGAATGAGCGTTTTCCATTTACTAGTAAAAATCGCATTGAGATCCTTTCAGTTATTTTACTTAAGTGCGTGAGGTATCTTAAATAGTATAGTCTTTTTTCATTTCAATTTTTTATCTAAAATTTTAGGTTTTACATTATTATGCCTTGTTGACAGATAAAAACTTCCCTAAGCCAACGTGAAGCCGAAACTTGATGAAATTGGACGAGTTAACACGATTTATGGGTCAAGCAAAGAATATATCTGTAACGCTAAAAGATAATGTAAAAAACGAAACAAAAGAACAAAATCCTACTTCCATTACAGTTCCAAGAAACGTGAGTACGAAATTTCTTATACTCATGACAATTATGCTCCAGAAGCATGTGCGTTCCCATACGCTCGCGCACAGCACAGAGTCCGCAACATGCCGATGCTAATTAAACCTCATTTCGATGCAGACTGCACGTAAATAGTTTCCGCTTTCAGTCGTTCCAAACAAGCGTGCCGAGTCGAACAATGCGCCCCATCAAATCATGCACAAACTAATTGCAGCATACCATCGCCTTTGATATGATCATACCGATGGATATTTAGTAGCGATATTGCCTGGCGATTCCTGAATTCGTACAAGTTGCGATGTTTTAATAGAGAGGCGTAATCCGAACTGTGGGCTGTTTGCTTTTTAGAGCGGAATTATGTGATTGCAAGCTGGTAGATGGAACGGAATTGGGGTGGTATAATGTTTGGGTATTGTGGATGATGAAATGCTATTTAATAAAGAAGTTTTTAAACGATAATCAAGAGCACGTTGAGGTCGTTGATGGGTCGAATAGAGGAGGATGACCAAAGAACCGATACATGTATTTGGTCGATATACCAATGCTAATAAAAAGCCGATTGTAGCAAGTAAGGCCCGTGATTTCATTACTCACACACACGCTTGACCAGATTTATTTGAATTCTCATGTATTAGGAGGCGAGTCTTACGCCGTTTTACCGCATAAATTATTTTAAAACTCTATTTTCGTCAGTCAGAACTGTGTCTGACTATTGAATGTTTTATTTACAATACCATTTACCGGGAACATTTCAAGTCACCGTGTTACTTAGAAATTTCTTAACACTAAAACTCAACGCTTTGCCCGAACTGAACGCTAAATAGTCAATCATCTTTTCAGTATCTATAAACTGTTAAGCTAAAGCCTGGAGTGATTAAGTAAACGTCAAGCAATTTTGTCATAGCCTTTAAATGGAACAATATTCGACATTTCACTCGCACACGTATCAAAACCGGCTGTGTCGTTGGATACGGCCGAGAGAATTTGACCTGAATACGTCGTGTGAATGAAATGAGAGTATCAATATGACCCACAATATTTTTTTCTGAATGCTCCGTATTGGAACGTTAACTTCCGTCTGCCTATAGCTGTGACGTGACGCGTTCCACCCCTGAACGTCAATTACTTTTCTTTCCAGGTACAAGTGTACCTGATATTTATTTTAATTTATACATTCATTCCCACAGGTTTCCCGATAGACAGATGTATATAAAATATAATATACATCATTATTAACATATTAAAGATTTCCCAAATGAATTTTAAGTGTGACGTAATTTACGATAATTTTATAATTAAATCATCATCATCATCATCAGCCCATATACGTCCCACTGCTGGGCACGGGCCTCTTCTACAACTGAGAGGGTTTTAGGCCTTAGTCCACCACGCTAGCCTAGTGCGGGTTGGCGGACATCGCAATTAAATCAACATATATGTACTTCACTTCGATTCTTTCGTAGTCAAACAGAAGCTAAATTGAAGAACCCTTTTCAAAACAAATCGTCTGTGTACATAGCACATGTTAGTCTCACATAAAGGTGAACGGATGCTGAGTAAAATCACTTAGGAGTGGAACCTGCAAGCTTAGTTACGTAACCCTGTAAGCAAGTCGAAAAGGAGCAATAAATCTTAGCAGTTATACTGCGGAACTGGAGCACTTTTAATACAACAGCATGATTAACGACGTCGACGAATACTAAATGGTGTCGGGAGAGCAAAAATCCTTTGTGCTATTGAATTAAGCTGTAAAATTGCGGACACGTGATTCGTAATATCATGATGGTTCGTCTGAGTCTGCTGCGAAATGTGCAGATTGGAACGCTGCCAAAACATCATGCGGTACTGATGATGACGAATATCATCACTTTTTTATGAATCTCCTCATTACTGATTATTTTTAGTAATGTTTCTCGTACACTCACTTGCTCACTCAGTTCTCACACCTAAGATACGAGTTTTGCATCGTAGGTATCAGAAACTACGAGAGACTTTTCGGTATTACATACATACATAAACTCACGCCTGTATTCCCCGAAGAGGTAGGCAGAGGTGCATTTCTGCACCCACATTTCGCCAAGTATGCATCAGTCCCACGTAATAGGGGGCGAACCTATTGCCGTTTTTCGGGCACATTTCCAGACTCCGTGCTGTTACCGAGAATTTCCTAATGGAAAAACCCAATAACACTTTGCCCGACCCGGGAATCGAACCCAGGACTTCTAGATCGCACGGCACATACTTGTACCGCGAGACCACGAGGCAGTTTTTCGGTTTTAGAAACTCTTAAACCTATAACAAATATTAATGGAATACTGACGTAGCTCGGGGATCAAATCCGCGATCCTTTGTTTCACAAGCTGGTGTTTAGCCAACTGCTCCATAGAGGTTGTCAAAAGTTATAAATTATGTGTCGTGATTTTCCCCTTACCGAGTGAGTATAGAGCATCGGAAATCAAGATTTGAGTGCATTTTATCCGTCCAACGGGTCTGGTTTCTTTATTATAGAACTCGATGATGAACACATAAAATCTTAGATGACGTGAAAAAAAACTAGTTTTATGTAGCTTCATGTTCTGTATGTAAGATAAATAAGGTTTTATTAAAAAAAAATCGTTTCAGTTTTTTTTTCATTTTCTTTTAACGACAACATCGCCTTGTGTGTCTTAAGAATTGCACAATGTATGAGTAATTAAACATTAAGCGTACAAGCGCCTGTACTTTTAAATAATCTTTTATGAAACAAATAATTCTCGCGGTACACTTGTGCGTATGTGCCGAGCGATCTAGAGGTCCTGGGTTTGATTCCCGGGTCGGGCAAAGTGTTATTGGGTTTTTCAATTAGGAAATTCTCAGTAGCACCACGGAGTCTGGAATCGTGCCCGAAAAACGGCAATAGGCTCGCCCCCTATTACGTGGGACTGATACATACCTGGCGAAATGTGGGTGCAGAAATGCACCTCTGCCTACCCCTTCCGGGAATACAGGCGTGAGTTTATGTATGTATGTATAATTTTTTGATTGAATAGAATGTATGTTCTATTATATTATACTTCTGAGTATCATTTAAACGCGACATAAATGGTAAACCTCGACTTAATCAATTACGAGGAACGAGGAATGAAATCCAACAAATTTAATTTCCTTAAATTTAATTATGAAATTTTCCAAGGGCGAGTACAAGGATGTTTACAGTTATACCCGGTAAATGTTTGCTCATATTATTAAAATATTGTTTACAATGATGGATTAATCTCCTTTTTTTTAAAACATATTTTTTCCATACCTTACTTTTCTAATGAAAAAATAACAAAGAATTTAATTATCACAAAACTTCATTACATCTGAGGTGGCAAATGTAAAAAGAAAATTTGACGTAATAATTGACACAATCATAACTGACATAAGATTTGCCATAGCAAGTACATCACAAATGTGTCCTCAAGAAATGAGCATAGAAAATGATATGGAGGCGCTGGGACGACTTGGAGTCGTTCGACGAATTTCTGCTCTGCATACCTTTGAAAACTGGCGCTGTCATTATAGCTGCGTTCGGCTTAATCTACGGGTTTATCGGCATGTTCTTCATCATATCTATGGGCGTTAACTTCGCTCTGTGGAAGTCCGTGTATATAAACAAACTTGACTTGCTTATCTACTTCATTTTGCTATTCTCCGTCATCACTTTACTGTTCATTGCCAGTATATTGTTATTAATCGGAATATTTACTAATGACGATGACCTGGTTCTTGTGTATCTGTGGATTGCCTTTCTCCACGTGGTTTTAAATTGGGTGATAACTTTAGGCGTGTTTATATACTGTATTTTTGTGAACCTGAATTGTTTCCAAAGTTCAGGAGCTGGTGAAGCTGTGACGGCTATTATTTTTGCCGTTTTCTACACTATCTTCTGGGCTTACCTCCTCATAGTTGTTAATAGTTTTAGAATGGATATATGATTTTAAATAAAAATAATTTAGTGTTACGTAATACTTTACACTTCCAATTTATTCAAGCCTGTGCTTGGTAGTAAACTAACGTTAGTCTTATAACTGTGTATATGTATGTATATTCTTAAATGAATATTAAATGTTTCTACTTAGTTCAGCTTATTACTTCATATTCTAGTTGCATAAACATTACATAAACTACAAGACTTAAGCCCCAGTACAAGTTTAGTTTCACCGTAGTTTCTTTGCAGTAGATTAAAATAATATACTAGAAGAATAACATTTTACGGCCAAAAATCGATACCAGCATCAGCCAAATTACGGCCATTGAGACTGGATATAGAACAGAAAAGAAAACTTTATTAACATCTTGGATATGATCTAAATCCATTAAAATCCTGGATCATTTATCAGATCATCTGTACACCTCAAAACGAGCATTGATCTACCATCTCAAAAATTCTATAATAATTTCAAATACAAAAACAATTGTACGAGTATATAATTCAAATTAAATTACATTTAAATTTCGAGGGCCTATCTCCTTCACGATCTAAATCACAATAATGGCACAAAAAATCTATTTGTGAGCGTCAAATAAAAAAGTATAATATTGGCAATTTGCTCAGGAAATTCCGTCCCAATGTAGAAGGAAGGCTAAATTAAATTTACAAAATTTGCCTCCCCGTCAAGCGAGATTGCAACCGCGGCCAATTCACCCTAATTTTGTTCAAATTCAATGATTTTCATAATATCATTGAGCTAATACGTCTGGATGGGGAAATGTAACTGTGTACAAAAAGTTTAAGGTGCACGTCTCGGAATATTTATATGTCTAGCCGACTCTTACAGATTTCGATAAATTTTCGTATCTGAATTTTCGTATGCGCTTTGTCTCGGGTTTCGTCTGGAGCTTGCGATACTAAGTAATGAATACTGATAAGTACAATATACTTGGAATATGTTATTACGTATTCAAGTACAAGTATTATATATTTTGTTTTCGTATTGTAATTTATCATCCACGATATGTTTAGATTTTTCTGAACAAATTATTTGGAATGGGTTTGGTAAAGGGGTTGTTGTGATTTATGATTCCATAGTCATACTTAGTATTACGGTATATTTGTAGCGTGTGATTGAGAGGTGCCAGTTTGTTGGGCAGGAAAAGTGTTATAATTAAAAAGTGCATTAGCAATCCTTATAAAAATGAAATGCAAAACTTTCTATGTATGTTACTGAATCACTCCAAACCGAACTTTACGGATTTGGATAAATAATAGTGGAAATTTGTTGCTGAGATTTTTCCTATTTGTAAAACACAAAAATCCAAAAATCGAACATAAACCTCCCAATCGCATATAAACTACATCGTTCATACTTAACAGCTTCGTTTTTGTTACTTTACTACACCTGTTCTTGAAGAGATCCTGTTTTCAAATATGATATGCGTTACATTCTTAAAAAATAATACAATTCAATCAAAACCACGTTTATCGAAACAATGCATGTACCAAAATGATATAGATTATTTACAATAAACTTTACAAAATTATAATATGTCTTTAATTTGAAGGCATCGCTGTTCTATTCACTCCTGAATAACGCTGTTGGTACGAACTGGACATCAACAATTTTTTGTAGGCGTATATTACTTGGAAATCGTAACACAGGACAGCTGTAAGGAATAAACAGTATAAGTGAGATGGTCAATATAGTGCCTTTGTGGCGCAGTTGGGTAGACAACATTGAAACGAGAGGCCGCGGCTTCGATCGCCGCACCGACACAAATGATGGTGTGATGCACAAATGTTTGTTTGTGTGGGTATTTGTGAGACCGAAAAGTCTCTCGTTATACCCGCGAGACAAAACTCGTCTCTTAGTGTAGGGTCAGAACTACGTATATCACTTTGGGTGATTGATTTAAAATATTTACTTATTTATTTATAAACTCTTTATTGTACACTAAGAAATAATGAACAAAACAATATAGAAATAGAATGAAGTACAATGGCGGTCTTATCGCTCAAGGCGATCTTTTAGAGACAACCATAAGATGGACATAAACGAGTGATAGAAATATTATTCATATTCATTTAAAATATTAATATATTCTTTTACCAACAACTAGTGATATTAACGAAATCTATATCCAATTCAAGCAGTGATGGCCTCGAGGTTTAGGTGCGCGGCCGAGAATTTCGGCGGTCGCAGGTTCAAACCCCAGGCACACACCTCTGACTTTTCTAAGTTATGTGTGGATTTACAATGAATTATCACTTGCTTTAACGGTGAAGGAGAACATCGTGATAAAACCTGCACACCTAAAAAGTTCTTAGGAATTTCTTAGGTGTGTAGTCTGCTAACCCGCACTAGGCCAGCGTGGTGGACTAAGGCCTAAAAGGCTAAAGAGGGTTTACCTCTCAGTTGTAGAGGAGGCCCGTGCCCAGCAGTGGGACGTATATGGGCTGATGATGATGTTGATGATGATATCCAATTCAGTGTATTCACGTGTTATAGATTATTACTTCAAATATGTCACTAAACATTATTATTAGACGCACATTCGCTACACAAAGAGCGAAGCAATTATTAATTGTGCGCTTAAAAGGCCACAGTTGATATTTTGCAGTTGGAACTATTCAACTAAAGCTTCAATTTCTACCAATAAATCGGTACTAATGGCAACTAGCCGAGATCAATTTTGATGTGCGTAGTATTTGCCAATAATAGTTGTACAGAAATTGTAGAGGTGACGCGTGACCTGAGCCTTAGTAGACCAAAAATTCAGCCGCCAAGGACACATTTCCTAAAGTGCCCTGTCTCATCTGTTTTCTAGGCTCAGAGTTTTAATATGGTTATGTAACTCGAAGTGGTGGTTGAGGCCAGGGTATAAATTGACACTTGGGATCAAATGATTTGAAGCCCAAAACGGGTATGCTATTATTGGATAGTAATATTATTGAAATGCTCAGTTGTATGGCGGAGGCTACAAATATGAAAAACGGTGGTCATTAACTCAGCACCTGTTTCGTTTAAAGTTAGCGAAATATGCACTAACATGTTTGCCTGCCCCTTCGGGGAATACAAGCATTAGTGTACGTATTTATTTCTATTCCTATCGCCGTCCAGTGCTAAACGAAGGCCTCCCCAAGTAGGCGCCAACCATCCCGATCTTGAGCAGCCTAAGTCTGTATGTACATACTTTATTTATTTATTCTTTATTGTACACCATATAATAAGAAAACAACATAGGTATAAGCAACTCTAAATAAGGTAGTATTACAATACATAATCTCACGCCTGTATTCCCCGAAGGGGTAGGCAGAGGTGCATTTCTGCACCCACATTTCGCCAGGTATGTATCAGTCCCACGTAATAGGGGGCGAGCCTATTGCCGTTTTTCGGGCACAATTCCAGACTCCGTGCTGCTACTGAGAATTTCCTAATGGAAAAACCCAATAACACTTTGGCCGACCCGGGAATCGAACCCAGGACCTCTATATCGCTCGGCACATACTTGTACCGCGAGACCACGAGGCAGTCATGTATGTATATGTATGTATGTATGTATGTAAAAAAAATATGATGCAATATAAGGAAGGTATAGAACATAATTTGGAGATCTATAAAATTATTAAAAACAGAATCCGGTTGACCACAACAATCTTTTCAGGAGCGGTCGCGCGTGCTCGCCGAGGCATGAAGGGTCTCGAGATTTTTACCACAGTGCGGTCGCTCACCCATCTCAGATTTCTAGCCAGTCTTAAGCTTAGGGAGCCGTGTCACAAATGAATCACTTTGAATCCCTCTACACGAGGGTAATGTCTCAAAATTGAACTCTAAACAAATCTATTATATATATATATATATATTATATATATATATATATATATATAGCGTGTACGTCATACTTAAATTCTTAAATTTACTATGTTCTTTCATCCTATTTAACTTTAGTATGTTCATACATACATACATAAACTCACGCCTATATTCCCCGAAGGTGTAGGCAGAGTTGCATTTTCGCACCCACATTTCGCCAGTATGTATCAGTACCACGCAATAGGGGGCGAGCCTATTGCCGTTTTTCGGGCACATTTCCAGACTCCGTGCTGTAACTGAGAATTTCTTAATGGAAAAACCCAATAACACATTGCCCGACCCGGGAATCAAACCCAGGACCTCTAGATCGCACGGAACATGCTTCTGCGAGACCACGAGGCAGTCATGATATGTAAACTCAATCATATGTAATCAATGTATGTAACTTAATACATAACATTTATAAATCCACTTATGCCCCTTTGCATCCCACCGTTGGGCACAGGCCTCCTATTCAAATGAAAGAAGTTCAGGCCTAAAACCTCTTAGTTGTCGAGGAGGTATTTTTTTTTAATTTTTATTTACAATATAACCTTCTTAGATTATTTTTTTTCCCTTGTTCCTAATTGTGCACTTACGTATATTGTTGTGCACACATTTTAAACGGGACACCAGACAGCTGCAAGTGTTATTTGAATGATACAGAATACACATAGACCAGTGGCGGTTCTTCCATAGAAGCCCTAAAGCGTTACACGTTAATTGTGTAAAGCCTACCTTATAATTGTTTATAGTGGGGTCTGGATATTCTAATTTATGTGACAAGTTACTAAGATTTAAAGCTTAAAGATATTATTATTCAGAATTTTGAATTCAGGGCTTTGGGCTTCTATGTAAGTATCGCCAGAAGGACCTATATAAATTTATATAGATTAGTAAAGCTACTTACAGAATAAGGTCATGGCGAGTAGAGCAAAAATGACGGCAAGCAAAAAATGCATTGTCAAGTATCCTGTTCTGATGAAGTATATTCCTCCCATTGCGCCGAGCACTGTGTTGTACGAGGCCAATATTAAACTCAACCAAAGAGCCAATTCCAGAGCTAGTACTTTCTCCTGGAACAAATAAATTTGCTGTATCTAAGGTTTGTCATAAAGTCTATTCCATTATCTAGCGCTCAACGTAAATTCTGTAAGCCAGGATTGAGAGTGACCCATAAAAATGACACCAAGCACTGAATATTGCCGAGTTTCTAAGAAATCTAGTATATGTTTCGGTCGTTAAAATTTTATCAGTAGCAATATTATAAGACTATTTCATGGGATGTTACAACTAACGTAACGTGGGTTTAGAAATACATTTCTGCTTACCTCTTCAGAGATTCAGGACATGTATAAATCTATAAAATTTTGGCTTAAAACAAGTTAACATACGAGTAGGTAAATGTGGCAATTTGTGAGACTCATTTTTAAATTCAAAATCCTTAAAACTAGTTTTAAACATCAAATTCACATTTTTTTCTAGCTTTTAAATATAATTACCAAAAAATCTATGTGCAAAACACCTTTGTTTACCTATTTATGAAGTCATATTATCGGTCTCCAAACCAAAGTTCTTATTACAAATCTCAACCGACTATCACAGCACGAATAAAATATGTCAGAATCGAAACAAGTGGAAAAATATTATAAAACCTCCCGGCAGTAACAATTGATACGGCATTGTAACAAGGCCCCTCTTGAGGGCAAATTGTGGATTTACAAAGAGCTCTACGCGTGCCTCCTTTGTACGGCATTCCACCTTCGGGCGGAGGTCTTAAGATACCTCGCTAAAATAGCAACAGAAGCAATGTCTTATGGAAGCAATGTTGGTAACAACGTACGTTTTTTGTTGCCTTTGCGTCATTTCCTCCGAGCGATTGGCGTAATCTTTTGCAATGATGAATGCCAATCGATATTTACGTTACATAGAGGCATCTTATGTCTTTCGTTCGCTTGTTTTATTGAAAATTTACGCCTAAACATTAAAAAGTAAAAGTAATATGTAACTCTTATCCGTCTGAAAAATATTCTTGGCGAAACCTCTGAACAAAGTTAAATGCATCAGCCCATATACGTCCCACTGCTGAGCACGGGCCTCCTCTGCATCTGAGAGGGTTAAGACTATAATCCACCACGCTGGCCTAGTGCGGGCTGGCGGACTACACCTAAGAAATTCCGAAGAACTTTTAGATGTGCAGGTTTCATCACGATGTTTTCCTTCACCGTTAAAGTACGTGATAATTCTTTGTGAATACACACATTACTTCTAAGTGCCTGGGGTTTGAACCCGCGACCATCACGACTTATAACAACATCAATTTCTTAACATTGATGTAATGCACATATGTAGGTGACGACTTGAAAATGGATGTATGGAGGCAGCTCTAGACCAGCACAGTTGGCGCTTACGTAAAGGGACCTACGTTCAGCAGTAGGCAGTCAGTGACTAACAGTGGTGGTAAGATTCTCATATCCGCTAGGTGGACGTCACCATATTGACCATCGCAAGAGTATCGCATTCTGGATCAGCCTTTACACCGTAGAGACAACATGTCGATTGATAATAATTAATTAAGAAATGGACGGAACAGTTCCCGCAAGTCGACACATTACACTACATTTATCTCTCTCGCCATACTTACTTGTATTCGTATTTATCTATAATTATTTACTTATCTGTGTACTTATGTTAATATATATAGTTGTTCCATTTATTATTGTTGTTGTATATTATTTTACCCTTTTACTGTTTATGCACCTACCTTTTATCTCTGCATCACCCAAAGGTTGACTGTTAGAGAATGCCTTAGGCATTAAGTCCGCCTTTATACGCAATGTGTAAAAAGCATAAATAAATAAATAAATACTTATCATTCGGTGCAGTCGAGGATAGGATAATTGCAGACTAATTAGTACTGAGCTTTTATTACTAGGATAAATGCTGGATAAATGAAAATCGGAAAGAGGCCTACGGCAGCTTACTTGCACAACTTGTACCGACCAATCCAATAAAAAGGCACTGTGCAGGATCTGCACATTTACTTTTGAAACTCGATTCAGTACAGAATTTTAAATGTGGAATATGAATTCTGTTATTTGATGGAAATTGTTCGGGGATCTTTTTATTGCAATTTCATACATACTCTTGCCTGTATCCCTGATGGGATAGGCAGAGGCGTGTTTCAAATCACACGTAATAGGAGCAAGTTGAAAATTATGTTATTGAAGGACCCTATAAAACCTTGCTCGACTCGGGAATCAATATCAGGGCCCCTAAACTAGGAACTCTTTATAGCTGAAAGGGCAACTATGTAACAAGGCTGATAATGTTCTTCAGACATGGTTTAAATTAGGCGGTGAATTGGACCCTCAATGACAAATATTCGATTACTACGAGAATTTTAAAATGAAATCGAGTTCCAAGAGTAGGCAGGCTGGTCAGTAAAGAATGGGGGATAATTTTGTCAGCGTGCTTGGAATTTTACTACGAAAATTAATAATGTTGTATTATAATATTACATTCAATTATGGATGTTTGTTTTGGGCTGTGTATTGTTTATTTTCTTATGTTTGATAATGCCATTTAAAATTAACTGTCAATAAATAGGATCTCGCTCAAAGACCCAATATCGCTTGAAGGTACGTCCCTTTTTAGTACTATAGGGGGAACTGCAAGATGAGTGTTGTCATCACACACACTTCACACTAATCTATTCCCTATTTCTCACATCCTTAACAAGCATTTTGGGGAATCTACGCAAATCCAGATAAAGTACTAGGCGACCAGAATACACACACAGTTAGCGAAAGAGTCCTTTGAGACTCGACAAAGTTATATAGCTATTTTATTGGCAGAGAAATTTTTTCGTACACTTATTTTTTTACTGTCCTTACTACAGGTATTAAGGAACGATTGTGTCGGCACAGAACCTTTGTTTCCACAAGTTAACCTTTGTTCTATTCTTAAATTAAATAAATAAATAAATACACCCAACAGTCACATACATAGTTCTGATCCTACACTAAGATACAAGTCTTGTGTCGTGGGTATCAGAAACTACGAGAGACTTTTTTGGTCTCACATACACCCAGACCCGAAACAAATATTTGTGGATCACACAAACATTTGTCTTGGTGCGGGGATCGAACCCGCGGCCTCTCGTTTCGCAAGCTGGTGTCCAGCCAACTGCGCCACGGGGCTGTCTTCTTTATTGAATTCTTGATTCTTCTATTTTTGAAACAAATATTTGTAATTTCTCAAAAGTTGTCTCAATACGGCGATAGAAGCGGCAGCTACTAGTTTCACAGGCTGGTCTCTAACCAACGGCACAAAAGCTATAATTATTCGACAACGTACCTCAAGTGCGCCCAGAAACAACAGTATTCCGTGTAGAACTTGCACTGGGATAGTTGCCAAAGTCATAATCTGTAGAACCGTCGACATATGCCCTTTGCTATTGGAATGAATTAATGAGTATAAGATCACGTAGCATATTACTGATGTCTGAAACAATATTAACAATTAATAAAGTAAACTATTTAGTTAACATTTCATCATCATCATCATCATCAGCCCATATACGTCCCACTGCTGGGCACGGGCCTCCTCTACAACTGAGAGGGTTTAGACCTTAGTCCACCACGCTGGCCTAGTGCGGGTTGGCGGACTACACACCTAAGAAATTCCTAAGAACTTTTAGGTGTGCAGGTTTTATCACGATGTTTTCCTTCACCGTTAAAGCAAGTGATAATTCATTGTGAATACACACATAACTCCGAAAAGTCAGAGGTGTGTGCCTGGGGTTTGATCCTGCGACCGCCGAAATTCTCGACCGCGCGCCTAAACCTCGAGGCCATCACTGCTTAGTTAACATTTACTGGGTTGTAAATTTTTAATATCACAGAGTAAACTTATTAATAGACGGCAATCAAGTCACGCCCAATTTCATGGAATATAACAAAAATTGGGTGTAAAAATCCACTTGCTTTCCCGCCTAGTGAGGTACAATTTCATTTATACAGTAAACTTTTATTACTTAAAAAGTACATAGGTACATATCCCCACGCCTATATTCCCCAAAGGAGTAGGACGAGGTGCATTTCTGAACCAACATTTCGCCAAATTTTTTTGGCCCACGTAATAAGGGGCGAGCCTTCTGCCGTTTTTCGGGCACGTTTCCAAACTCCGAGCTGCTACTGAGAATTTCCTACTAGTAAACGAACCCGTCTAGAGGGTACGACACATAAGTATGTATTGTACAAGTGTACCGCGACCACGAGGCAGTCACTACAAAATAATAAATAAATAGTATCTAAAATACCAAACAAACTAGTATATATTTTTAAATCCAGCTAAATACACCACTGTAACTCAATCGCTAGTCATTACGCTGGCAACGTTCATAAGAGCTTAGCAGTTAAGCCGGCAAATTCAATAAATTAACCGATACTTGCAAGTTTCAGCCAACCGATACAAACGACTGCATCCCGCAAAGCCTTCCTTCTTATAGACAGTTGGTCTTGGTCCAGAGGTCTCAACTCAGCGCAAACTAACATTTTTACAACACTAAATAAACGACTGCATATTAATTTCCCATGGATATGATGTTTGAAATTTGGATATGTTTTGGTTATGTTGACAATTTAATGACAATTTAATAAGTTTGGTGTAAGGAGGGTAAAGGTAAGGAGTGTTATCTTGTACATGCAAAAGTGTCCGTCAAAAAGTATTAAATGGGGGCGCCACATTAGCATCAGCATCATACATTTTAAAGGAAGCGGATATTAATAAACGTACTATTCACAGTTCAGGATATAAACTTCCCGGTCCCGGTCACTTCCCTATGAAATGGTTGAGGAGACCGATGGCTGGCACATGCGTCATACTCGTGAACGGGTGCTGTTTGTGTGGACTGGTCTGCCTATTTTTGCTTATTTGTATTTATGAACTTAACCTTATCCTAACTTAAACTTAAATTTATAATTTAACCTAGTTAAATGTCAGTTTCTCCATTCAAGATGACTATGTTATTCTCATATTCAATACAATAATCTGGTATAGTATTAATGAGCTGCTCTAATTTGAGAAATTCATTTTTTGTATCAATATTGTAAACTATCTCTTGATTGGAAAAGAGCAACACTAGAGTTTCTTGCCCGTTCTTCTCTAGTGATGACTGCCTTCCGAACAGGGTGGTAAACCAAATTTTGAAATGACTGAATCTAAGTGATGTATTTGACATTTTACAGATTCAATAAATAATTTCATTTCATTTCATTTCATTTCAAACTCACTGTAGCTACACGCGTTTTTCATAATAACTCTTTAAGGTTATATTTACTCCATTATTTTGTACTACGCAAGTACTTTTTTCAATAAGTAACTACTTTAGTCGACAATAATATTAAATTCATACCATGTCCTTTGTCTACACCAGCGCCATTCTGGAAGGTTTTTGAACTGTTATTTATAACTGACCGCTGGACACTTTTTTCGATTTTCTACTATATGAGATGACACTCCTTACCTTCATAATTTGGTACGTGAAACTTTTTTGATTGTGGTGCAATCTTTTAACAAAAATAATATGAATTTGGGGTAAATTTGGTAATTGAAATAGGTTTTTAATTATCATTTGGCTCGAAAACCCTATTTTCGTATGCGAATATGAATGAGAAATTTTTGTCTTTCATAAATTTTTTTTTTAGGACAGAGGTCGAACCTGTGACTACTCATCTCACAAGTGGCATCTAACTGCAACATGGTCATACCAAACAAATACCCAAAAAAGAGATTAAAATCAATTTAAAACAAAAAAGCAATTTACATCGCTAATTAATGAAAATGAATTCCAGGGCTTAAAAGTTAATTAACTTATACCAATTATCCAACTCGTTGTAAAGTTAAAACGATTAAAACTCCAACTGCATATAAATTCAATTGCAATCGATTTGCGTGGACTTAAAACTTAGCGCCCAAGCCCGAGACACAAAATTAAAGTATTATAACAAACTTGCGACAACAATTCTGAAGCTCCCAACCACTTTTATAACGCGATCAGCAATTTTACAACCCGTAGCGAACAAAGAATTTAAAATTCCAACCTTACCAGGATTTGGTCGCGTTAAAATTCCTAACCAGTCTTTTAGGATACTTAATAAAGGAACGAGATTTAGTCTATTTGGGTGTGAAAGTTTAGTTGAATACTTTAGCTACTTCAGGTGATAGATGAACAGGGATATGCGAGAAGGGATGGAGGGGGAAATGGTGTGTTACGATCTTTCAATAACTAACGGTGTTAGACAAGCTAAAGGCACCTATCATCATATTTGACAGCCCCGTGGCGCAGCTGGCTAGACACCAGCTTGCGAAACGAGAGGCCGCGGGTTCGATCCCCGCACCGAGACAATTGTTTGTGTGATCCACACAAAAATCTCGTAGTTTCTGATACCCACGACACAAGACTTGTATCTTAGTGTGGGATCAGAACTATGTATGTTCTGTTGGGTGTATTTATTATTTATTTATTATTGTTCTTTAACTAAGTTTATTAACATACACACATACATAATCTCACGCCTGTATTCTCCGAAAGGATAGGCAGAGGTGCATTACTGCACCCACATTTTGCCACGTATGTATCAGTTCCACGTAATAGGGGGCGAGCCTATTGCCGTTTCTCGGGCACATTTCCAGACTCCGGGCTGCTACTGAAAATTTCCTAATGGAAAAACCCAATAACACTTTGCCCGACCCGGGAATCGAACCCAGGACCTCTAGATCGCATGGCACATAGTACCGTGAGATCACGAGGCAGTTTATTTTTATTTTAAGATATTTTTTGTATTTATTATAAAAAAACACACATACACAATTATACATAGCCTCTATCCGGTTAAGGCTTGGGTTAAGTAATACTTCTTAAAACGTTGATTTTTCGAGATATTAATCCTAATAAAAATATATATCAGTTCTCTAATTCACGATAAAAATTGCTAGCCAAGTATTAGCAATCGCACCGTTGGACATCCACAAACATGGCAAATAAACGACCTGACAAAGATTACAGAATGCTGTTCTGCTTTCTACAGGTCGCTCTCGGATAATAATGGTATAGATAAAAGTGTAAACGTTAAAAACAAAGGATTTCGTCTTTGTGTTGTTATAGCAACAAATATTTGTTTCGAGTCTTTCGAGTGAAACCGAAAAGTGGTAATTACTGATACCCACGACACAAGACTCGCATCTTAATGTGAAGTCAGAACTATGTATGTGACTGTTGGGTGTATTTATTTATAAGCAGCCCAATTTTTCTTTAATTATCAGCCCATATACGTCCCACTGCTGGGTACGGGCCTCCTCTACAACTGAGATGGTTTAGGCCTTAATCCAAAACAAAAAAAACATGCTTAATATTTTTGTAAATAAATGTTCATTTTATTAGTCTTTATATCATCAACTAGATTCTTGTCAGAAGAATAAAATGAGAATTCGTCACGTTTGTTTTTAAGTAAAAAACTACTAAAACATTGTTATTAAGACACTTAAATGTTATTCATTCGTATTGATCACTAGGTACTTTTAAATCATAGTACAGGTTTACTTATATAACATCATAAGCAGGATTTTCTCTACATTCAATCGTCATGCAAGCCTGTCTAAACGTTTCTCCACGCTTCGCTTACAACTGTATTCCAGAAACTGTAAGGTCGTTCCGCAGTGTAATAATTCGAGCGAGCCGACATTTCCGTCTGTTTCAAATAAACATCTCCCGGTTCTCACCTAGATTTTCTTTGTTAGCCTCCTTCATGACTCGTAACACGTCTTCTACTAACTGGTTTCCTAGAAGTGGTCTTAAAATTGTGCTTTCCTTGTGTATTTGTAGCGCAGTTGTAACAAAATTATTGTATGGGAATTATCTCTGCCCAAGAACACTCATAGCCCTTAAATATTGTAGATATGTTAAAACCATTTGAGCAGTCTTATAGTACAATCTGCCACAAGAGTTTCATTATTCGACGCATCATCAAACATGTTCCACAACCTTTATATATTTACTATTAAACCTATATTCATAATTCATTACTTCTTTTCTTTGCCAAAAACATATAAGTTTGTGTATGTACATATATATATATATATGTGTGTATCTTCATAAATTATTTTATTTGCACACCTGCTGTTCACATCTCTGCATCACCCAAGGTTCGACTGGTAGAGAATGCCTTAGGCATTAAGTCCACCTTTACAATTATATCATTGTATAAAGTGTAAATAAATAAATAAATAAATAAACCTTACTTTAAAGTGCATTAGGTACATACGACCACAAAAAGTAATACTTGCTTTTACGTAAATAAAATCTTTACCTATGTACTTGTTATCTGATGCGTAAGAAACATAGATAGACAGATATACACTTTATTATTCACCATAAACAGAGAAATAACAATAGAAAAAACAACTTATAACAAAGTGGAAAATCGGCGGTCTTATCGCTCATAAGCGATATCTTCCAGACAACCGAGCATGATGGAATATTTGACGAGTGATCAACGAGATGTGGGGGTGTTTAAATTATTTTACTTATACGATATATATACATGTAAATATATATCAACATACCACATACATATATACAATACTTAAATAAATATATATATATATACACATAATAAATAAAAATAGCAATGATATATTATACAATAACAAAGACTACTCAGAGTTGGGGGAGGTAATATTTCTTTTACTGATTTCTAAAAATGTTCAGTGATGGCGCTTGTCAAATAGCCAACGGCAGTGCATTCCACAGGACACAGTTACATTTATCTAGTAAATGGTAAATTCCCAATACAAAAATATAATTACCATTAATATAATGGAGTGCGTGGTACATTACAAAGTAATTTCAGTAATTAATCGGGCTTGTCAAGTAGGTGCTCGGGAATCAATCAATTTCAACGCCAAATGAATACGCCCGGAGTCAGTGCTCAACCACTGTATGGCGTCTATGTAATTAATCACAATAATGTAATGAGTTATTTCAGAGCACTATAGTTTAATAAGTTGGTTCTCTTTTTTGCGAAAAATTAATTTATATAAATTAATTATCATTTTTATCTGTAGACAAAGGGCGAGTGCAAATATTGCTGTAGTAAATTAAATGTTATTTTTGAAAAAAATGCTTTGATACTAAATTATATTTATTACAATATCTAATCATGTTTAAAATTATTCTTATTTATATTATATTTCGTGTTATCACAGGTTGCAAATTTTCTTTAAACCAGATATTAATCCGTCATGAATAAAGTGTCATCTATACTTGAAGGATTTTTCCTTAGTCCACCACGCGGGTACAATGTTGATAGATGAATTTCACATATCTAAAAAATCCTCGTGTAGTTTTACTTGTCCAAACGATCTCATGATGTATTATTTTCCTATACTTCAATTTATTTGTATTATTTCTAGCGTGACAATGCGTCTAAATTGCAAGGCGCACGTGTGGCTATGAAACCACCGCGGGGTTCAGTATGCAGGCGTAAGTTTAGTGTAGGGACCCAGTCTGTGCGTAACATCCCTGTGTGTTCACACTGGTACTAGAAAGGTATCTTAATAGGTTTAGATCATAGTATTTTAAATCTACTGATAAATACCTGACCAGATTCATCGTGTCGAAACCAGTCATTTCATTTCTTCATATAGTGCCTCGTGGTCTCGCGGTACAAGTATGTGCCGTGCGTCTAGAGGACCTGGGTTCGATTCCCGGGTCGGGCAAAGTGTTTTTGGGTTTTTCCATTAGGAAATTCTCAGTAACAGCACAGAGTCTGGAAATGTGCCCGAAAACGCCTATTGCCGTTTCGTTCGCCCCCTATTACGTGGGACTGATACATACCTGGCAAAATGTGGGTGCAGAAATGCACCTCTGCCTACCCCTTCGAGGAATACAGGCGTGAGTTTATGTATGTATGTATATATATTAATTTTCAAAGCGATTCGATGAAAACGGTCCGCATCCAGCGACTTCCTACGATACTTAACACGTCGTACATCCTCTAAGGATGGACGTTTAGCACAGCAAGCTGAATTTTTAGGGTGGCTTATGCCCTATAGTGGAGGTCTTGTGACTGATAATAATGATAGAATATTGTGACCAATAAACAACGGTAAAAAAATAAAATATTATTCAACTCTCATGTAAGGCTACAGGTCTATAATGTTTTTGCAACAATTCACAACAACCCGCGTATGGACTCAAATTTAATTTACTGAATGGAAAAATCGGCGTGTTTTTTCAGCGGACGTCAATAGGAAATTTAATAAAGCGGTACGTTCAATTAATTTTCGATATAAAATGTTTGATGTACGATAATTTACCAATGTTCTCATTTTTCTTCGTATTGGCGTTTCGGAGCTTCGTATCATTCTCAGAAATTTTGTATAGCACTTGCTTGAATTCCACCTTCTATTTTTTTTTACTCATGGAACAAAACAATTTAATTGTGAAACCTAACATTGTCGACGATACAGTTATATCTAAGAATATAATTCATTACGCAGAATTTCTCTGTATGCTACTATCAAGAGAACACGAGCATTGTTGGAGAGATCACTGTTCAGCAAAATAGTACTGGATCGGTAGTACTAAGTAAAAAGTGCTTACTATTATAGAAACTTACTATTATAGAATTTTCAATTGTAGAAAAGTTGCTAGTTGTAATACCACCGTACACAATACCAAAACCCACCATAATGATCCACTACAAACCCTCAAAAAGCAAAAATGTACCGAATTTTCAGACGATAACAATCTAAGACGTGGAGTGTGTGGCTTAGGTTTATTTACCGTATAAGTTCAACACGAAGCATCGATGGGCTCCGAGCGCAGTTTGTACACCACTCGTCTTGTACACTCGGTAAACTGACGCAACACTTGACAATCTGGAAATTTCGACGGCGCCCTGTTTACCGTGTAACCGCAGAGTAAGGATGCATTGGGTGGTCTTTGTAACTGACCTCATAGAATCTACTCAGCTTTAATGTTAAAATGGAGTTCCGGACAGCTTCTTGGGTCAACAAATCGAAACTTGTTTAAGTAAAATTTTGATCTGTTGAATTAACATATTTACTTAAAATTTTAAAACCTTTACACTAGATATTATAACGTTATTAGGTACTTTGAGTGTTTTAGTATGTTTTCATGTATAATATATGTATGTATGTATATCTCAAGAAACAAATTAACTATAACCAAAACTACCTACATTATTTTCCTAATAAACATTAATAATCTACTTATTTTAAAATGTAGCCGACCCCGACCAGAAACTGGAAAAGGCCAGACGAAGAAAAAGAGTTCTATTTAAAACGTAATTACCAAACCAGTGAACGACATTCAAGTAACCTGACCACAAAGTTGCCCCAATACAGACACGCGAATTTCCTGTAATACGCAATAAATATTTTACATTTAATAAACTCTGTAAGACTCCATCTGACTGACCAATATCTAAACATCGGCCCCAGTTGGATCCGACTCAAAACTTATTGATCATCAAACACTCGCCCGGAGGCCGTTCTCTGCCTTTGATAATTGCGAAACAGATCAAAGCGGAGTAGCTGCAGCTAAGCTTCGTGTTTGTGTTCGTCTATTGGGCTGAATCGATGTAATATTATTTTAATTTGTAATATAATTACCTAAGAAATCTTTAAGATAACGTTGTATTTTAAATTAATGATCACTTTTTTCTGGTTTAATTGTAGATGAAAAAAACACCAGTAAAGTTGGTATCTTTTTGAATCGTAGTGGGCTTATTATAAAAAAAACTATTCCTTTTTTAAGATTTTGCCGTGTCAGTAAACAAAAAAGGCTTACTTTAACGTGCTGCCTCACATCTCAGAACATTGTTCTTTTTCAATCGAAATTGCTAGACAATTCTTTATAAAAAAATATTGATTCTTTGACTTTGATATCTCGACATGAATTGACGCATGAGTTCGAGAGGACCCAAATACATAGCTTAAAACAGATGACGTTTATGTTATAGGGATTTTTTAAGAGATTCTGAGAATCAGCACGAATTCTAAAAATTTGTGTAGTGGTTCATTTCGCCGTTTCTAAAAAATCTACTTTTTTTATTTTTTCTAGCAATAGTTGATTGGGAATCCTTTTCTGAATAGATTTATGCAGGAGGCACAGTTTTACCTGGATTATTTACAGAGAAAAAAGCACTTGAAATTTTCGTATGAGATGGTAAAGAAAAGTGCAAAGATAGTAATGAAATACGGCTAGATGGTAATGAATTAATGATATGTTATTTATTCATTTGATTTTTGTCTTCTTTTTTACTATAGGGTCTCCGAGAAAAGGGCAGTTTATGAAGCACTCTATATTTTCTTAATCATTCGTCATTGATCATTCTATCCGCCAAGTCTCTTTTTTCTTTCTTGGTCATTATAATATAATTATAGGTATGTATCTTAAATATTGCGTGACACAGTTTCACTAAATAGCAATTATATTTGCTTCAATTTTTCTTTTTCGTCGTACTTCTGTCAATATTTTATCCATTTTTTTCCAATTGTGTCGCATAGTTTTATAAAAATTGGAAGATAAGGTTGGTAATGAAAAGGAGATGAATGAAATATTTAAACCTTTTCTAGGTATCTGCCTAAGTTTGTATTTTAGATTATTCGTATTTAAGTATCAACAAGGATAATTTAAAAGGTAGCTATTAACATAATAAGTAATTTTTTCTTACCTTGTAAACCTTTTAAAAACGACGGAATGTAATGAAACGTATTTAGGACAAAACGCTATCTACGACACTTGATTCGGGAATATTCTGATTTTTAACCGACTTCAAAAAAAGGAGGAGGTTATCAATTCGTCTGTTTTTTTTTTTTTTTTTTTATGTTTGTTACCTCAGAACTTTTGACTGTGTGGACCGATTTTGATGATTCTTTTTTTAATTGAAAGCTGGTGCTTCCAGATTGGTCCCATTTAAATTTGGTCCAGTTGTGATAATAGCTTCCATTAGAAAACCACAAAAATCTTAAATTTTCATCAATATGCGTGACAAATCGACGAATAACTTAATATCATGCCAACTGATTTTGATGAATCCTTTTTTTTATTGGTTAGGATGTACTTCTAGGGTAATTGCATGAAAGTTTGGTTAGGTTCTAATTATGGGATCCATGACAAAGTAACGGAACTCTTCAATTCTTAGGAGAAAAGTAACGATACTCGGCCGAATCTTTATAGGCTATCCGGATATTTGAGTCACCTACCGTAACGTCTTTATTGTCAAGTAATTGTCGTAGTCAAATATAATGTCAATGGGTCTCGTTAAGGGCGCACAGTAAAGATGCGATCTGTGGCAGAATTTCTAACTGTCTTGAATCAAATATGTAATGCGCTTACGTTTGTTGCTGCATTGCAACATGAAGCAAGCAATCTAATTACATTACTTAAGGTGTATTAAATGTGTGAAGCGGTGGTAGCCGAGTGTGTGGTAGAAACATTTGCGTATTGTTGATGAGTTTTATAACCATATATTGTAATAGACTGGTAGTAGCGGAGTGGCAAAGTAACCGATTTGCAACGCATGAGGTTGCAGGTTCGATCCCGGGTGTGGCTTCACTAAAAATTAAAAAATAAACAAAAATTTTAACAAAACAAAAACCGCCTTCAAAAAAAACTATTCCAAAACAAATTAAAATGCACTAAAAAGTAAAAAAATAATTGCGTATTCTTCTATAACTTAATATTTAACTTACTATTTCTCTTCATCAATATATACCTAGGTACGATCATAGATTAGACTAGATTACTTAAAAGTCAATCAAATTATTCCAATCCAATCCAATCCATCAGCCAATCGAAATCCACTGCTGGACATAGGCCTCTCCCAATGACTTCCACAGGGACCTGTTGGAAGCAGCCTGCATCCAGCGACGTCCCGCGACCTTCACCAGGTCGTCTGACCATCTTGTCGGAGGACGTTCCACGCTGCGCTTTCCGGTACGTGGCCTCCACTCGAGAACTTTTTGGCCCCATCCGCCATCAGTTCTCCGCGCTATGTGCCCGGCCCATTGCCACTTCAACTTGCTAATCCGCTGGGCTATGTCGGTTACTTTAGTTCTCCTACGGATCTCCTCATTTCTGATTCGATCTCGTAGGGAAACCCCGAGCATAGCCCTCTCCATAGCTCGTTGAGTGACTCTGGGTCGTCTAATGAGGCCCATAGTGAGAGGCCACGTCTCAGTGCCGTATGTCATCACTGGTAACACACAACTATCGAAGACTTTTGTCTTCAGGCACTGAGGTATTTTGGACGAGAAGACGTCGCGTAGTTTCCCGAACGCTGCCCAACCGAGTTGGATTCGACGATTGACCTCTCTCTCGAAGTTGGACCTGCCTAACCGGACCACTTGTCCCAAATAGACATATTCGTCTACAACTTCGAGAATCGAGCCCCCAACTGCGATCGGGGTGGGCACAACATGGACATTCGACATGATTTTCGTCTTGTCCATGTTCATTTTAAGACCCACCAAAAGTTATTTAAGGAAATACTACAATATACATACCTAGCATCACAGTTGTAGAGGAGGCCCGTGCCTAGCAGTGGGACGTATATGGGCTGATGATGATGAATAATAATACGAGAATCCTACCTTGGCTGACACCGCCTCCAAGAATAACAATAATTAAAACTACATTATATTGTCGTAATAATTTGATTGACTTTTAAGTAATCTAGTCTAATCTATGATCGTACCTAGGTATATATTGATGAAGAGAAATAGTAAGTTAAATATTAAGTTATAGAAGAATACGCAATTATTTTTTTACTTTTTAGTGCATTTTAATTTGTTTTGGAATAGTTTTTTTTGAAGGCGGTTTTTGTTTTGTTAAAAAAAAATTATTAACGCACGACCGCCTCACTCTACCGTTCCGACAGCCTGACAACTTGAGGTATGTTGTCACGCGGACCGATATTCGCTAGGTATAAAATGTTGTTCAAACATTAACAATTTTTGAGTACGGATGGTAATGAAGATTTTTTCGTGACAAATTAAATATTGCTTTTATTTTAAACTATTTATCTTAAAAACGTTTTTTACCACATATAGTCGAAAGATTATGATTATGGCTTTAATATAGAGCGCTAATTACGGTCATCAATTGAAACGAAAAATTTTTTTATAAAAAGTCTTGCTGAGTACCCCAGCCGGAAACCGAGTGGAATGAAATTTTGAGTACATTTTTTATATTTTTAGAAAACTAATAAATATAATTGTAATATTCGTGATACTACTTTTAAAACGACCTTTCTTTAATCAATTACACTCCCCAAAAATATTATAGGGTATTATTTTCATAGGTAAAAGAGCCCGGAATTGCTTTTTGCACGAAATGGCGGAATCAACCATTGTGCCTCTCTATTATGAAAGACTTAAAAAGACAGAACTACCTCCACATTCGCCTCCTGTGAAAGAAACATGATTGTTTTGTGTTAGGTAACAACCTACCTGAAACGAATCGCCACCGTCTTAGGAGATCGAATGCTTGTAATTTCAATTGATTTTCAATCTGATATTTGACCGCAGTTGGAGCAATCAAATTGTATTTAACGCCAAGATTTTTTACATGAGGTTAACAGCCCCTACTAAATTTCCTACGGAATGGAAGACTAATGAACAGGTGGGATCAGTTAAATATTCAACCATAAAATCATGTCATTAAATTGCACGAGCTTAGTAACAAGATTAATTCGTCAACATCGCCTCTCTATACAGCAGATTAACGACAAAATACACAGCAAAAACAAAGGTACATTAAAAACTTCTAACAGAATAATAAAGGTCAGTTGTAACAAAACGGAGCAGTTACTTACTTTATAGCAAAAGTAATTTGCGAAGTTTCAGTCACTTGGTATAATTTTGATTGTTAATCGCTTTTAATCTCCTTCTACGGGATTTTAAAGCGTAAACATTGGCGATATACGAAATTTATGGAGCATTCAGAAACTGAACGATATTTTAAGTCTCGAGTAAATATAACGCTTTAAATCGCTGGAAACGTGTAAAAATTATGAATATTCAGAGGAGAATGCGAAATATGCTTCATTTACACTATTGTGCCGCTTCGTTGTGAAGGCACCAAATAAGTGTGCATGATAAAAACGATGAACATTTAATTAAAAGTAATTGTTGTAAATAAATCATTTGGTTGTATTGAGTAATTCAAACCCTTGTCGCCTTTGGTCTGTCGAATCTCTATTTAGACTATAATAACATACATCCATAAACTCACGCCTGTATTCCCCGAAGGGGTAGGCAGAGGTGCATTTCTGCACCCACATTTTGCCAGGTATGTATCAGTCCCACGTAATAGGGGGCGAGCCTATTGCCGTTTTTCGGGCACATTTCCAGACTCCGTGCTGTTACTGAGAATTTCCTAATAGAAAAACCCAATAACACTTTGCCCGACCCGGGAATCGAACCCAGGACCTCTAGATCCCACGGCACATACTTGTACCGCGAGACCACGAGGCAGTCTCTATAATAACCACCAACGCAATAACTTTACAGTACTAAGGTAATTAATACTTTTCTCATCTTCACTTTTTTACTACTCCCTCATACAAGTGTTACGGAGTCACGTCGCGCCGTATGCACAATCGATTGCGATACAAATCAAAGCATTCGACCTTGCCCACCAGTGGGAGGTATATAGACAGCTCTACGAGTAAGTCAGTACGGTCTAATAAAATTACCGGCTATTTAAAATTTAGTACAGCTCCTAACTAGTAATCAACACAATTATAGTCAGTATCAATAAAACGTGGCACACCAGCTTTTATCACTTAGGCGGGTTTTACTCTTCATTTTCGGTAGTCACAATCTGAGCCATACGATTGTCGCAGCAGCTGCTTATCATCAAACGCATTATAGTAATTTAAGTATTTAAAAATGATTTTCTGCAGCACAAAATTATAAATAAATAAATAAATACACCCAACAGTCACATACATAGTTCTGACCCCACAATAGGATACAAGTCCTGTGTCGTGGGTATCAGAGACTACGGAGACTTTTCGGTCTCACAAACACCCAGACCCGAAACAAATATTTATGGATCACACAAATATTTGTCTCGGTGCGGGGATCGAACCCGCGGCCTCTCGTTTCGCAAGCTGGTGTCTAGCCATCTGCGCCACGGGGCTGTCAAAATTAATATTAAGTAAGTAACAAAAACGGCAATATTTCTCACCCCCTCCCCCCCTTCCCCCTATGACGTAGGACTGATACATAGCTATTGAAAAGTTAGAGCAGAAATGCACCTCAACCTACACCTTCGGGGGATACAGGCGTGAGGTGATATGTATGTATGTAATAAGATATACTGTACAAGTATTCAATTATTTTTTTCAAGACATTTGCCTCAATATTTGTATCAGCAAATTTAATAATCCCCTTTATAATGGAAGGTTGTTTAAATAAATTACTAAAGGCTTAGTCGAACCTTGAATAATTAAAAAGCAATATACATTTTACATAAATAATGGAAAGCTTCGCTCCCTACGGATTTTGATTTAGCAGAGGAGCAAATTTTTATACTTCCTTAATGAGGTGATATTGTTCTGTTTTTTATTTATTTACAGGTTTAAGAACATCTGAAGCTGGGAAGTCGTGATGGCGTCGAGGTCTAGGCACGCGGTCGAGAATCTCGATGGTCGCGGGTTCAAACCCCAGGCACACACCTCTGACTTTTCGAAGTTATGTGTGTATTCACAATGAATTATCACGTACTTTAACGGTGAAGGAAAACATCGTGATGAAACCTGCACACCTAAAAGTTCTTAGGAATTTCTTAGGTGTGTAGTCCGCCAACCCGCACTAGGCCAGCGTGGTGGACTAAGACTTAATCCTTCTCAGCTGTAGAGGAGTCCCGAGCCCAGCAGTGGAACGTATATGGGCTGATATCAATGAAGAAATGAGAACATTGGGTAATGATGATATACATTTGAGAATGTCCTGACACCCGCTACAGCATCAACTTAATCATGATACCAACCAGCTAAATTAATGTGATACGATAAAATTTAACCATTTTTTTATTTATATGATGGCTTTGAGATTGTTTTTAAAGGTTTAAAATTTCTTCTTTTTATATGTATGGAATATTCCGTACAGACCGCTATATTATTACTAAGTGACGTTATTGCTGCATGCACAAATAAAATAAATATCAAATACTTCATTCAAATGAATATCTTCTCATAAACTTACCTTATTACTATACTTCTTTCATCGTTCTAGTTTATTGCTTTAGCGAAATAAAATTTGAAATTTTCAGTAAAATATTCAAAAATCTTGAAACTTTAAGCGCCATAATTTCAGCTCCTTGCTTCATCCCTCAACTGTTTTCAATGATACTTAAACTAAAAGTTAGCCCAGTTTGAAACATAAATTGGTATAAAAGGCTATCATTCTCAACTTAGGTGAGCAAGTAACACACAAACCGAACAGTGTAATTAAAGTTTGAGGTACCCGCAGTTCCTAACTTCCGCTTAATTGTTCGTATCTAAGAGTATTTTGCATACTTTTAGCAATTTGTTAAAGGCAAAGAGTTTTCTGGTTACGCTTGAAATGGAAATCGCATCGGGAATAACTTCTGCTCGTTAAGTTGAAGATTACCGTTGGAAAGTTTCGAGTTGTGCATAGTATGGCAATCGGAGCTTAATTGTTACATTCACTGGATGCTCGGGGAGGAAAGTAGTTCGATCAAGTGGCGGGAGATGGCGTTGATTAATGCAATGTCAAGTATTTATTAAAATTTCCATCGTTTTATTAATTTATGCCCCCATATTTTTTGATAGGTACTTATGTTGCGGTATGAATAGTTTGTACTGTCAGTGGAAGTAACAATAGCTACCTATCTACTAGCAAAGTTCAAATTTAAACCAAATTTAACGTTTCATTTTTGTATCATAAGATAGTCGTTAAAATTTTCTGTCTCTGATTGTCTGCCTCGTGGTCTCGCGGTACAAGTATGTGCCGAGCGATCTAGAGGTCCTGGGTTCGATTCCCGGGTCGGGCAAAGTGTTATTGGGTATTTCCATTAGGAAATTCTCAGTAGCAGCACGGAGTCTGGAATTGTGCCCGAAAAACGGCAATAGGCTCGCCCCCTATTACGTGGGACCGATACATACCTGGCGAAATGTGGGTGCAGAAATGCACCTCTGCCTACCCCTTCGGGGAATACAGGCGTGAGTTTATGTATGTATGTATGTATGTAGTCGTTAAACTGCCTTTCCACGGGGTTCTATAGAAATGATATGTCTTTATCTCCAATTCTCCAACCTTCCACCTTAATACGCTTACAGTTAATAAGTTTAAGCGGGGACTATACCGATGAACCTACATAAAAACCACTATTTTACCGAAGTAGCCCTTACATGCGTTTATTGTGTAGTATAATAGGACCACAACTGCCCATTGTATATAAAATTTGCCAAAATTTCTTAATTGGAGTGTAAAACCCTCAACTACTCGCATACTTCCAACGCTCCTTGTTGACCTCCGCGATAGATACGAGGCTAAATCTTAATTTCTGAATTGATCTCAATGGGAACGCATCACTCTGGTAATATGCCGGCAAAATCTTTAATTCGTATTTTACGACGGGCAGGAGCTCCTAAGGCGATTTTTTTACTACACCTTACTTATTATGTTTACTCGTACTTAGCGCAATCTTCTCCAAAATAAATGCGGGTATGTAGGGAGCAAATAAAAGCTACCTCATTCAAAAGACTTTTACGAAAAAAAGTGATTATTTCCGAAGTAAAGACGTTGAAACAACGAACACTTTTATTCAATTATACAGACAGTAAAATAAAAAAATTAGACTTGATGGTTCGTTTTGAAGCGGATAATAAAATATTTTATTCAGCTGAATGGTTGAATAGTAACTAAACAATCTAAGAACGTTTCTCTTACAATCGCCGTGTGATTGTTAACGTCATACCTTCCGTTACGTTTCAGAAAATCTCACGATTATTCTCGGTCCTGCGACTTTCAGTAATTTATGAGAGTCGATCTATTTTTTTATATTTAACATAGAGTGTTCCTGAGACGACAATATATAACATAAGAATGACATATTTTTTCAAAAGTAGGTATTTACCATTGGAATTTCAGATAAATTTGAAGCAAATTATGTCAAAAAGAGGCAATTTCAGTAAAGGTATTATATATACCGTGCCTGGAGAATAGGTGAAGCAATGTAGGAGTTTTGTAGGAGATGGAAGAGAGAAACCAAAGTTCTTTCACAGCGGCATGCATTAGGAATCCACTATGTCCAGCAGTAAACTACTATGGACAGATGTAACATAAATTAATAAAATTGAGGTAGACATTTTTAAATACTTAAATAAAGTGATGTTAATATACTCGTATTTATAAAGACAAAATATAGAAGTATGTCCCGAGTGATCTAGAGGTCCCGGGTTCTATTGCCGGGTTAGGTTCTATTGGGTTGTTCCATTAGGAAATTCTTACGGAGTCTGTCAATGTACCCTAAAAATGACAATATGCTATACCTGTTACCTGAGACTGATACGTACCTGGTGAAATGTGGGTACAAAAATGCACCTCTGCTATGCAAATGCAGACGTGAGGCTATGTACGCATGTACAATTTATATTTTCATGGTGTAACTGTTTGGATTTTTCATCGATAAATCGGTAGTCGATTTCTTATGGCGAAGATATATCCTACCTTCACATGGGCCTATAAAATTCCTCAAAAATTACATCTCCGTATTCGTAGAAGTTACGTCAACCGTATTTTTGGAGCATTTGTAAAAACCTAAAAAGAGTTTAAACACAACGTAAAATATGCTTGTGTTACGAACTCGCTTTTTGAAGCGCACTCTACTCTGAGAATTCCCAACCCTCGTCAGAAGCGAGACTACAAACGGAACAAATAAATTACTGACGCAACCTTTGCTTCCATCAAGGTTGGCTAAGGTTTTAATTTCGAGTCTTTTGAGACTGAAATATATACTAGCGTTTATATTATCCACTTACAGCGGCACATTAGAACAGAAGTGAAAACTTCAACTTAAACGTTGTGCATTTTTGAATATTTTGGAATGGTTAGGGAATAATTTCGCACGAATTGCTTTATTTATCAGAATAAAATTACTATCATTTACGTGGTAAAATACAATACTTATTGCGCTATCGTACACAAACATGACAATGCGACAACAACGCATGACAACAAAAGTCTTACGCATTTTCGATCAGGGTCACGCGAACTGACGCGAGTTCAACATTTTTTACCCATGCCAAAAAAAGTGCCCAGCGCCGCTTAATAAGTTTTCACTTCAAAAATAAAAATTCTCATTTACCAAATGATTTTAGACTATAAATTCTGTTTTCTTAGGACTTGGATACAAATTATGCATACAAATTTCCACAATATACTTATTTATGACACACTCGTTGTTACTACAACACTTCATTACACCAAGATTAATAGTCACTCTACAGAAATGTTACCAAGCGGTAAAGCTCAGCACATCTATCGGTGTGGTCTTAGCTTAGCTTGAATTTTTTTCAAATTTCAAATTAAACAAAGAAATTATATAGAAGGAATTGAAAACATATATCCAACAATATAATCGAGTGAAATAAGTAGTCAATTTAATAAAGTCGAAATGCTTAGAATAGGCGCCGCAAAGCGAGCGCGCTGGCTGACTGGAGTAGACCTTATTGATACCGGCGCACGTTTCACCAGCTTTATGTGCAATTTCAAATATTATTTTAGCAAATAAATGGGTATGAAGGAAAGTTTTAAAATTTCAGTCTATACTAGCAGCGCTTGAAGATTATCCCGAATGCTGTGTTTCAACTCAAAGAAGGTTGCATTGCGTTGCTATTTCCAGTTTTACAATAAAAAATAGTTTAGTTTTTACACTAAACAATGGTTACTAGTAGGGAAGATAGGGTTTATTTATTTTTGAATATTTAGTTTATTTAGTATTTTTATTGGATTGGTAAGGAATATTTTCGCCTTTTATTTTTCGTCCGGATAGCGATTACGGTATATAAATTAGAAGACCAAACGTCTCGTACCTGAAAGACACGAGTACCTATATCAAATTTAATTTGTCATTATGTCGCTAATAATATAGTAATATATATATATCGATAGATTTTATTCTAAATTACCCAGACATACTTACCTTATGCAATTATTTAAGAATGCACATTTAAATAAATATCCTTTTCCTTGGATTCAAAAGACTCCTATGACGAAAGTTACACAATTTTACTGTTGTAAGAATCTAAAATTACACACGAAATCAATTACGCGGTTTAAATTAATTGTACGCTTACCATTGACGGCTCGGCAAGCTGCCAAATTATTCAAACTAACACAGCGATCAATCTATTTGCTATTTAATAAACTAACGGCTGTGAGGCTTTCAGCTGAGGTGATACATTGCGTTTTGCGATTGATCCTGATTATTGACTCTTGGCAATAGAAACACGTTTCGTGGCTAATATTTAATGGTAAGTCAGATCGTAGATTGCCTTAACAGCTGAAGTTAATAATCAATCGTCGGGTGTGCTCCTTTATACAATGCGACAACCGTAAAGCATGACGTCGATTCAGTTTACTGTGAAACCGTTTGTTTATAGTCTGCTATACTTATTATTGTTTGAAACGGAACGTATTCCAGTACACTATTTCTGGAGGCCTCAAAACGCCAGTGCCCACAATACAATATCACATTATATGTACATCATCAGCCCATATACCGCCCATATTACGGACGGTCTAAAATCCATGTTATAATGGCAATTTACATAGTAAATGTGTCATGTTCTGAAATTAATTCATGTATGTGGCTTTGAAAAGGCGCTTCAAGAGAGATCACATTGCGCAAATTTGAGTGCGCGGTTGGGTCCCTAAACAAAATATTAGCTATGCCGACACCCACCAAAACCCCCCAGTGGTCATTTTTACGCCAAGGAGGGTGACTTCCTTTTTTGGACCAGATGCCTTCGAGACGAAGATCGTCTCGTCCATCTTGAAGTTATAGACGGCGCAATTATACGGTTGCACTACCGCAACTCTCGAGGTAACTCTCATTGAGACCGCACTCCCCCCGCTGCACGCCCAGTGTTCCCAAGAGCCCTACGAGTTGTCTTTTACAACAGGCAGGGAATACAATGGTTCTACCGCCCCCTTGCCACAAAGAAAAGAAAGTTTATACCTACTGTGGCAATATTTCGTCGAGGTGAAACCGGCCAAACACTTAACAATCATCATCAGCCCATATACGTTCCACTGCTGGGCACGGGCCTCCTCTACCATTGAGAGGGTTGGCGGACTACACACCTAAGAAATTCCTAAGAAGTTTTAGGTGTGCAGGTTTCATCACGATGTTTTCCTTCACCGTTAAAGTACGTGATTATTCATTGTGAATACACACATAACTTCGAAAAGTTAGAGGTGTGTTCCTGGGGTTTGAACCCGCGACCGTCGAGATTCTCGACCGCGTGCCTAAGCCTCGAGGCCATCACGACTTCACTTAACAATACTTTCAGGAATAAAAGACCCTAGGTACTTCTTGGTAACTCATAAGTAGATTTGCGAGCTTCACTCAATCACCTCTCCAAGTATCTGAAAGATAAATTACTCACGAAGATTTCTACAGTGGGAGCTCAGTGCGAACTTTCTTCAACTTTTCTATTAATTTGAAACTTGCTAATGTCAGCCAATTATCGTAATAAATACGCTAATTGCGTTTTTATAACTTGTAATACTAATGCAAGACGTAATAGAAAGATTAGGTTAATTGATCGATTGTTGGTATAAATTCATTATTATATTATGCAGAAGTTCTTGAGGTCATCAGATAACTTGAAACTAAAAACACCAGTCCACACTTCCAGTTTCATGGATAACTCCTTCACTGTCAAAGCGGCTAGACTGTGGAACTCGCTTCCAGTGTCCATAAGACTGGCTAAGTCATTGCCCATTTTTTAAAAGATGCTAAAAGATCATTACTTGTCACACTAAATTAAGACATGTCTATGTATGTATGTATGTTTGTATGTATATCTGTTTTATTTTATTGTTCTCTGTTATATAGAATTATTTTTGTACACTTCTAACTACCTTGCATTTCTGTAAATACTCGCATAATTTCGAAAAGTCAGTAGTGTGTGCCTGGGGTTTGAACCTGCGACCGCCGAGATTCTCGACCGCATACCTAAACTCCGAGGCCATCACTACATTTTACTTATGATTACTCTCACTTAATAAATGTTACTTACTAATCACACGCACCCTATAAGCAATGAGACGTTAAATTCAGTTTAAAAAGAGAATAAACCTTTTATGTGACGTCTGTCAGATCCAGGGGCAGAAAAAACATTTGGCAGGTCGCATAGTGCCCCAAGCGGTCAGCCTAACGCTGAGGCCGAGTTTTTAGACCTCATACGCCCGCGCTTTGTCTTTGACAGTTCATTAGGATTTGCTTGCTTTGGTTTTATCTATAAAAATCCAATTTTGGTGATTCAATTTACAAATGTTTGAATTTAAAAAAAAATGGTGGTGTATTTTTGGTTAGAGTAATAAATAAACGCTGTTATTTAGTTAAAATGTGGATATTTAACTAAATCGATCATCAGTGATCATAGCCATTTTATCCTATTAATATAAATGTGTACCTACACAGAACTATTACGCGTAACTAACCGCGTTATTTACCTAAGTAATACCTAGGTATAGGTACATATCTGACGTAATACGAGACAACTAGAGTGGCTACATAAATTATGAGCTGGAGAAATTGAATAATTTGCTTATGTTGGGAAGATCACGTCGTGAACGTTGCTATCACTACATAAAAAAATCTTCGATAATTCCCTTAAAATATGTACTACATATTGCGTTGCCTTTTACTTGTCACTTATCACAAACTGTTAACATTGCTATTTAATTTCAGAAGGCGCATGATCGCAACTAATGCCAATTTTTAATTCAAAACACTAAAAATACCTTCATATGTTATTTATACAAAATTCACAATACAAAGACTGTCAAAGCACGCTTCTATCCAAAAGGAACAGTGATACACGCCATCTAGTGACGGTACAGCGCAATATACTAGCAAACTTTACTCATTACTCACACAGCAAGACGCGAGGTAGTACTGACGCTTGACGGCTGAACAACATAAGAATTCACATTAGAGAACTTGGTGAATCAACTTACACTGAATAAATTAACAGGAAACTATGCTATTGAAGGCAAGATGCTCTCTTTAAGTTTTATAAAGGGCGCAACTTCAGTTTCGAGTAATTATGTTTGCGAGCGTTTTTCAATCGGGAGGATCTGACATAATTTAATTTGTAAGCGCTCCTTCTTATTTTTCTTTAAGCAGGGTTAAACGATCTTTGTGAGAAGCAGTTTAAATAAATGAGCTGCGTATAGCTATATTGGCCGGTTTCAGAAAATGAAGTATCATTAGTATCCTCTAACAAGTTATCCCAGATCAAAAAATATTGTTCTCAGTCCGATATGTATTTGACTGTTTGTGTATACACAAGAAAGAAACTAGTAGTGGTCAATAATTTTGACAGGATTTGTTAAGTAATACTAAATAATAAGGTTCCTCGCGATATTTTCGTTGTTGAAGAAATACATACATACATAAACTCACGCCTGTATTCCCCAGAGGGGCAGGCAGAGGTGCATTTCAGCACCCAAATTTCGCCAGGTAGTTCAGTCCCACGTTATTGAGGGCTTATTGCCGCTTTTCGACCACATTTCTAGGCTCCGTGGTTCTACTGAGAATTTCCTAATGGGAAAGCCCAATAACACATTGCCCGACCCGGGAAACGACACGGGACCTCTAGATAGCTCGGCACCGACTTAAGATGCAACTTGAAAAAGTATGCCCAATCGTGTTAAATTTGACTCAATCTCTCGCTGTAGTCTTTCGATCCCATTTAAAACTTATTATGTCATTATTATTCAGCTAAGGTTGCAACTTAATCGAAAATGGGTTAATACCTTTCATGAACATTGCTCTCGACAACTAACAGGCGCTACACGCTATGTTACCTCACTAATTACTAAGCAATTTTGTACTACAGTTATGAATCGTGATTGTTCATTAGTACGTACTACTTATGAGATAAAAGATGATGTCAAAATGACCTCTATTGGGCGGGTTTTAAATAATAATAATAAATTGTACAGTCACCGACAAAAAGTTAATACGGGTATTTAATTATAGAATCAAAAACGGCCTTATTGTAACCCTTTCTTCACAAAACCTGTTATGAACTTAATTCCGGCTTTTGAGGTATCATAAAAGAAAATTTATTGCATTAGGAAGTCTGTGGAATAATTAATAATAATAATTGAGACTATGTTCTTGATTAATCTTAATTCACATACATTCACGCCTACTTATCCTGATCAGTAAGCAGTAGTGTATTTGTACCCACGTTTAACCACCAGTTTTAAGTCGTACTAAAAGAGGACGCGCAAATTTCCAGACTCCATGCTACCAAGAGTTTTCTAATAGAAATTTCTAGTTACACTTTGCCCAACATACACATACACATACATACATAAACTCACGCCTGTATTCCCCGAAGAGGTAGGCAGAGGTGCATTTCTGCACCCACATTTCGCCAGGTATGTATCAGTCCCAAGTAATAGGGGGCGAGCCTATTGCCGTTCGTTTCGGACACATTTCCAGACTCCGTGTTGTTACTGAAAATTTCTTAATGGAAAAACCCAATAACACTTTGCCTGACCCGGGAATCGAACCCAGGACCTCTAGATCGCGCGGCACATACTTGTACCGCGAGACCACGAGGCAGTCCAACATAAAATACATAGGACGGTGTTTAAAATCTCTATAAGATCCATCCAATAGATTTTATACTTTCAATAAAACGAGAAGAATTAACATAAGTTCCTATTAAAATAATCCTCTATTTTTAAGTGTCTTGCAGTTGCCAGATAAATGAGTTTGACTTTGATTGGAAAAGTTCCAAGTTTGATATTATGGAGATCGGATAAGTATTTACCAAGTGCCGTGTGAAAGTGTACGTATTAAGACCGTAGCAAAGCATTCAAACTCTTTCTGTGAGAGGGATGATGAAACGATTTTGTCTTCAGGCGATTCGGTGGTACTATATGAGCTATAGGGAAAGTAAGGTGAATTGGGGTCGAAAAATGGTTAAGGTTGATCGTAGAAATTTACTGGATGCTACGATATCTATGAAAAAAAAAATGGTTTTAGACTTGATAAAAACTTTAAATGTCTTCATACCAGTGGCGGTACTTCCATAGAAGCCCAAACGCCCAGCTTGCCTTACAAAATTCCGAATAATAATCTTTAACCTTAAATCTTTATTTAACAGACGCAATTTTTACATATAAATGAGAATACACTGACCCCACAATGAACAATTATAAACTAGACATTACACAATTAACGTGTAACGGTATTGGGTTTCTATGGAAGCACTGCCACTGCTTCATACTTCAATGTTCGATCTTAATATCCAAAAGTTTACGCACGGACTAGATTAAAGAGCTATCAAACGGTGATACTGTAGATAAGGCTGTGGATTAATGATATATTTAGTTTAGTTTGGTTTGGTTCGTAATGTTCTTGAATGGGGTTAAACGATAACAAACGCCGGCTGAAATTGTCAGAAACGTATTGGCAACAGCTATTACGCATTGAGATAAAAAAAAAAAAAAAAAATCGACTGACACACAATATTGTCATGGTTTTAGTGTGTTGGGCCCTATCCCACCACACACCCGCCACTGTAACTCCTGTGCTCCAGGATCAACAGCGGCACTCAGCGAATCTAAGGAGACCTAATCTGTCATAATCCCGCAACGAAGTTAATGAGAAAGAAAATATAAAGGAGGAGTTGGAAAACAAAGAGTTGTCCACTTCCCTCCGCCGCAAAGCGGGTGTCAAAACATTGAACTATGAGGTTTCACCCTCACATAAAAAAGACAATTGCAATTAGTGAAATTAGATGCAATTAACGCACCACGGATAAGTAGCTATATGACATGTATTAAATAAATTAGACCTAAGGTGCGAGCTGTTATGTAGACTTCTAATAATAGGCATGGCAAAAACGCTGAAAAGCACGGAAAAAGCATGGTTTTAGTGTATGAAAAGCGATCCACAGGTACCGATTTTGGTATCATATTCTGACCTAGTTTTATTGGGTTGAGAGAAAGACAAAAGGGTACTGTCTTGACTATGTAGATGACGTAGGTAACGTAAGTATGTGAAATTAAAATTTTTCATTGCCTTTGACATCATCGTACGCCGTTTTCTTATTTTCTATATAAAAGTATTGCAAGACTGTTTTGTCTAGACTGTAGAGGGACTTGACTCGAAGCGCAAACTTTCTGTAAGTGCACTTAAGCTTCTAACTCGAGCGTCTTGAGTTTCCCAAATTCTTCCACAACAAAGTAATTCTCAGAGGCTAAATATCTTTAAAAATTGGGACAATGGGCTACCTGACTTACATAACATTTTTTGTTTCATTAAGCGTTCCGTTATCTTCTCTCTTAAGTAAAAAGGTTTTTAAATATACTAGGCGTTGCCCGCGGTTTTGTCCGTGTGATAATTAATTTTCGCATAATATTATGACAGCCCCGTGGTGCAGTTGGCTAGATACTAGCCTGCGAAACGAGAGGCCGCGGGTTCGACCCCCGCACCGAGACACAAATGTTTGTGTGATCCACAAATATTTGTTTCGGGTCTGGGTGTTTGTGAGACCGAAAAGTCTCTCGTAGTTTCTGATACCCACGACACAGGACTTGTATCCTAGTGTGGGGTCAGAATTATGTATGTGACTGTTGGGTGTACATATATGTTTATTTATTTATTTATTTTTTACCAAAACTCGATATACATATAGGTAGTAATTATTCAGTTATCAATAATTATCAATTTTAAAATAACATAATTATATGTCTAGCTGTCCAAATTAAACAGATTTTGATAATAGCATTATGAGAAGCTATGTATGTATTCACTATGAATAATCACGTATCTACTTTAACGGCGAGGGAAAACATTGTGAGGAAACCAGCACACCTAAAAGTTCTTAGGAATTTCGTAGGTGTGCAGTTCGTCAAAACGCACTAGGCCAGCGTGATGGACTAAGGGGGCGTCCATAAATTACATGAGGCGTTTAAGGGGGGAAGGGGGTCGAGTCAAATCTCATCTAATCTTACGTTGGAGAGAGGGGGGGTCTCGGCAAATATCACGCAATTTTTTTCTGATTGAAACAAAAAAAAAATATATACTATTTTGGTCCATTTAATCCAGATTGTACATGCTTAAGATTTTATCTTAAGCGTAATCGTAATACGAATAAGATCATTTATTAATTCGTTCGAAAGAAAATAATTTCGTTCATACTTTTATATCACTTATAATTAAACACTCAGCAATATTGATTACTAGTCCTAACTAGTTGTAAATAAAAGCATGAAGCAAATTTGTTTTTTTCTTTTTACAATAACAATCCAACGCGTTTACGTAAGAAACTCACATTTTGAAAAATCTCACGTGAGATTGGGGGATGGGGGAGGGGGTTGAATAAAATCTCACGACATCTCACCGGGGGGGAGGGAGGGGCAGAAAATTTAAAAAAACACCTCACGTAATTTATGGACGCCCCCTAAGGCCTAAACACTCAGTGGTAGAGGAGGTCCGTGTTCAACAGTGGGACGTTCATATATGGACCGCTGATGATAATAATATAGACTTATTTATTATACTTTCTATTTGACTTGACATTACCTACAAGAATTAACATAATTGTAATTAGAATATAATCCCTGCGAAATTTTTGTTTTCCTACTATGACACATTGGCGCCACACCACACCTACTTCTAGCCTGTTTATTCATTCATTCATTCAATCTTGAACAGTGATCCCAAGGCTTACATATGATATCAATCACGGCGCCTCTTGTCCCTTTATGATGGCTCTTGTCTCTCGTTATTTTATAAGCCACGTGTCTTCCCCCAGAGGCGAGAGTGATATTGTAATTTCACTCGAAGCATTAGTGACGGCCATCGTATCCGTAACACCGCGTCGCAGACAGTAATATCCCATCGGTCATTCTGCACTAAATCTGGTTTAATTAAATTGTAAGACTAGGTCTTGGTAATAATGTAGCTGTGGCATAGCTGAAGCAGTGACGGTACTTCCATAGAAGCCCAAAAGCGTTACACGTTAATTTTTAATGTTTAGTTTATAATTGTTTATTGTGGGGTCAGTATATTCTCATTTATATATCAAATTGCTTTTGTTAAATAAAGATTTAAAGCTTAAAGATTATTATTCGGAATTTTTGTAAGGCAAACTGGGCTTTTGGGCTTCTATGGAAGTACCGCCACTGAGATGAAGTACCTTAGTAGTAGGTGTCAAAAGCAACTGGATTTAAAAGAGCAGAGGCAAGATCGGAATAGCCATGTAGTTTTTGAGTATGAATGCTCAGGTCACATTAAGTGGTATCTTTATAAGGTTTTTATGATTTTTTTGTGGAAAATTCTTTATTACAGTACGGAGTCAGGAAATGTGCTTGAAAAATAACATGAGACTCGTCCCCTTATATATAGGATTTACATATACACCTGTATCTGTCTCTTATTCCAATCAAGATAAGACAATAGACTGCTTTATTTCCCATTATCTTGAAGAAATGCTTACATGGATTGTATACACATTGATTGATATACCGTGGACTGCCACCAAAGCTCATAAACATCAAATTCGTATAAATAAATATATAAACCAAAATTAAGGCTAGAAAAAAATATTTCCCGATGAAAACGAATAAAATAAAATATTTTTTTAACCTCAGTAAAGCGTGAACATTGTACGTGCCAATTAATACGAGCGACGGCAATTCATTACTAGATCACTCCTCGATCGTCAGCCCTATCCAGTGCGCCAAGTAGAGCGTTACCAACCGGCCTATATTCGCCCCGGAGGCCCGCGCCTAACAATGTACTTGGCGCATTCGAGTAATAATTAACTCAAATTAATGCAATCCAACCTTCACCGTTCACTGCGCCCTTTGGAAAAGCTGTTTTATTTTTAAATTGGCGTATTTTGTTTTAATTAAAATTTAATTTTCAGCCGGTAAATGAGCAATACGAAATCTGGATTTTAGGGTTGCAAGTTTGCAACGAACTTAAAGTACAAAAGTGGAATGAAGGAGGTCAGATTTAAATATTCTGCTCTGATTACTATATATTTTAAAACAAAAAAACAATATTTTGTTTTTCTATTATATTTTTTTATTGCTTTACTTTGGTGTAAAAATATACCCCTGCCTGCACCTTCCAGGTCTTAGATTTAGTGTATGTGACTACTATATTACAAATATTCTAAAAGGTAAAAATATGTGTTAATTTCTTTTGCATCCATGCTACCATTACTTAAACGATAACTCATTGGATTAGAACAATGTCATAAAGAGAAGGCACTATTGTCAAACCTATCATAAATTTTGGCAAAGTTTCAAATAGAAATGTACCAAAAACACGGATATACTTTTAAAAAAATCTCGCATTACAAGTACCGCTTTGAATATACGCGTATTTGCATCTTAAAAAAACACCAAATATTTGCGTAAATCACAAATGCTTGCTTTAGACAGGCGTGGTGCAATAAATTGCAGTTCGCCGGGAATAATGTTTGTAATATCATTTGTGTTCTGTTCAATATTATCTTGTTGGAGGATATTATAGTTAAATCTTACACCACCTGTTCCTTGCCCCAATATTCTATATTTGTTTTTTTTATGAGTAATTTCCTATTAATAAGTCCTGATGGCCTCGAGGTTTAGGCACGCGGTCGAGAACCTCGACGGCCGCGGGTTCAAACCCTAGGCACATACCTCTGACTTTTCGAAGTTATGTGTGTATTCATAAATTTTTGCATACTTTAACGTTGAAGGAAAAAATCGCGAGGAAACCTGCACACCAAAAGTTCTTAGGAATTTCTTAGGTGTGTAGTCCGCCAATCCACACTAGGCCACCATGGTGGACTAAGGCCTAAACCCTCTCCATGGTAGAGGAGGCCCGTGCCCAGCAGCCCATATTATTTATATGTATTTTTGAAGACATACAACAACAACAACATTTCATTCCAGTTCCGTGGGTTGTCTGGAAGTAATCGCAGCTAGCGATAAGACCGCCTGTGGTAGCTATATATCTTTTTGTTTCCCCATAAAGTTGTATGTCATTTATGTTATATTTCCTTGTATAGAGCACAAAAAAGTATATCAAATAAATAAGAGATGGAGTAAAATAATTATAAATAGAAAATATGATTAGACGTTTTTCAAAATTCCCACAATACACGGATACTCCAACAACGTTACCGTCAATGTTGATTGATGTTAACTGCGCCCGAATATTGGGTTACCGGCTCGACGCGAGTTAGGCGTTAATACTCTTCAAACTTTATCTAACTCCACTGGCTTGTAACATAATAGTTAGAACTACTTAACTAAGACATCCCACAAATGAAGACTCGGAAGCAAAATTTGATAGCGCTTTAGGTAACTCCGTCTATTAGAGAAACTAGCAGAGCTGCTTGTGTGAAAATATTCTTGTCTTTAACATGCTTCAAGCATACACACAGTCACGTTGCCATCTACAAGGGGTAGACTCAGCGGCGTAAATCCATAGAAGCTCAAAAGCCCAGCTTGCCTGTAAGGCAATTTCTAATAATAATCTTTAAGCTTTAAATCTTTATTTAACAAAAGAAATTTGACCTATAGATGAGAATATTTTCAACATCAGCCCAAATACGTCCCACTGCTGGGCACGGGCCTCCTCTACAACTGATAGGGTTTAGGCCTTAGTCCACCACGCTGGCCTAGTGCGGGTTGGCGGACTACACACCTAAGAAATTCCTAAGAACTTTTTAGGTGTGCAGGTTTTATCACGATGTTTTCCTTCACCGTTAAAGCAAGTGATAATTCATTGTGAATACACACATAACTTTGAAAAGTCAGAGGTGTGTGCCTGGGGTGTGAACCTGCGACCGCCGAAATTCTCGACCGCGCGCCTAAACCTCGAGGCCATCACTGCTTTTATCACTGAGAATATCTTAACCCCACAATAAACAATTATAAACTAGACATTACACAATTAACGTGTACAACGCTTTTGGGCTTCTGTGGAAGTACTGCCATTGGGATACATACATACATACATAAACTCACGCCTGTATTCCCTTAAGGGGTAGGCAGAGGTGCATTTCTGCACCCACATTTCGCCAGGTATGTATCAGTCCCACGTAACAGGGGGCGAGCCTATTGCCGTTTTTCGGGCACAATTCCAGACTCGCCTGTTTTCGCCGATTACGATAGGAGTGAGCCACATTTCCTGACTCTTTGCTGTTATCCTGGCTGAAAAACAGAGTGACAATGTTATCGAATAGGAATCGAGTCCGCAACCTCTTAATCTGACAAGCCAATTTAGGCTGTAAAGCCAACTGAGCAAGTATTAGGTTGATTTACTCCTATCCAATAAAGGCCCTTTTACATAAATATCATAATTATTTTACAATAAAAGATTTACCAATAGTGAGATCCTACTAATCTTGTAAAATTAAAATTTGTACGTTCAATAAAAAGTTAAATGGTAATTTACAGTGAAATATAGTATTAATTTTGACAGCCCCGTGGCGCAGTTGGCTAGATACCAGCTTGCGAAACGAGAGACCGCAGGTTCGATCCCCACACCAAGACAAATGTTTGTGCGATCCACAAGTATTTTTTTCGGGTCTGGGTGTTTGTGAGACCGAAATGTCTCTCATAGTATCTGATACCCACGACACTAGACTTGTATCTAGTGGGTATAACTATGTACGTGACTGTTGGGTGTATTTATTTATTATCCCGGAATAATGTTATAATCATGTTAGGTTATCAAAAATCAAACTACTATCAACTTTTATACACTGTCAGTCTACGCAACACATCAATCATAATCAAACAACCTGTTTTCATACGAGTAGCTACTACATAACATAAGCATAATTGCAACACTTCATTACGTATTACCTGATATAATTCACATTCGGCCTTTCCGTATTATAAGAGCACTAAAAACCTTATAATACAAAGTGCTTTTGTCAATCTGAACCTTAAATATGGTGGTTAAGATTCAATTTCAAGTGGAGCATGAATAATGTGTTTGTTAAAGAAAGCTTGCTTCCTACTTCCCGTAGTAGAATTGTATTCTACCATCCGATGGCTACCTGTGATGCGTTTGTGACTGCATTTAAGTGTGTATTGTTATTTTAAATCGTTTTTTAATGATGATAATATACATCTATGTTCTTAAAGAATTACGTTTTCCTGAATTCAATTTTCTAATCAGGAGAAGTGTTATAGGGTTTTTTATAAGAAAATAGGCTCGCCCCCTATTACGTGGGACTGATACATACCTGGCAAAATATCGGTGCAGAAATGCATCTCTGCATACCCCTTGGGGGAATACAGGCGTAAGGTTATATAATGTATGTAAAAATTGTCATTAGTATCACATATTCTGGACACATCCCTGGTAAATATTATAATTGGTCGAGAAAAGGGTTAAGAAATACTTCTTTCCACTTCTTATCTATAAACTATTACATAATACTAGTGTTTACTAGTATTATGTATGTATGTATCTATGTATGTATCTATGTATGTATGTAGTATGTATCTATCTTCTATGTATGTATGTATGTATCTACATACCTATAAACGTGGTCTTGTGACAAAAGTAAATGACGCGCGACCTAGAGGTCCCGGGTCGAGCAAGGTTTTTGGATTTTTCCATGAGAAACTTCTCAGTACCCGCACGGAGTCCGGAAATGGCGAAATGTGGGTGCAGAAATGCACCTTTGCCTACCCATGCGAGGAATACAAGCGTGTAGTATTACCTATTTCTGGTAGATACTAACCAACAAGGTCATACACAGATAAACGTTTAGCTGCAAAGATAACATATTTATAAGCTGTAACATTATACCCCTATTTTATCAAAGAAAACATACAATTACTAAACCTGTGAAAAACAAAGCTATTACTAGAAATAGTATACAGTACAGTTGCAAGCAAATGCATGCAACGTAAATCTCAGACGGCGACCGCAGGCGACAGTGACCCGATTAGAGTAATCGGCCACGTCTGCGCTCCGGGGACGGCCGGGTATTAACTCATGAAACATGCTCACGTGCCCAGCATAGAATTCACTAAGCTTAGCAAAATTGTATTCAGTGAGGCCCGAAGTAGGCCAGCGTGGTGGACTAAGACTTCGTAGGGGAGGCCTGTGACCGGTAGTAAATAAATAAATACACCCAACAGTCACATATACAATACTGATCCCACACTAAGAAGGTCTTATGTTGCGGGTATCAGAAACTTCGAGAGACTTTCATAATCAGCCCATATACGTCCCACTGCTAAACACGGGCCTCCTCTACAACTGAGAGGGTTTGGGCCTTAGTCCATTACGCTGGCCTAGTACGGGTTGGCGGACTACACACCTAAGAAATTAGAGAGAGACTTGACGGTCCCAAACAAACATCCAGAAACGAAACAAATATTGGGGATCACATAATTATTTATCTCGGCGCGGGCACCAAACCCGCGGCCTCTCGTTTCGCAAACTAGTGTCTAACCAACTCCGCCACGGGGCTGTCATATGGCGGCTGATATAACTCGAAGCTTATTATTTTATTTTCGGGTCTGAGTGTTTGTTAGACCGAAAAGTCTCTCGTAGTTTCTGATACCCACGACACAAGACATGTATCTTAGTGTGGTAGAACTATGGTGGAGTTGTTTAGACAACCCGTCAAGATAACAATAAGTGTGTCTTGTCCTGGAATCAGCCTGTGTGGGTTGGTGTGGAGTTGTAGGTGAGTGTCGCCATCTTTTTGAGAGATATAAATACACACAACATGAATTAAGTACATATATTTGGTGGTAATAATCAAGAGTTATTTGGTTGAGTCTATACGTACCATCAGTTATGGTGCCCCAGTATTTAAAAAAATGGCCACCTGCTAACAGTTGCAGAACGTCGATAGATGCCGTTCCCTTCTGGTCTTTGGAAGTGATTAAGGAAAGCAAATGTCCAACATCGGGTTTCATGTTTTATCGATGACACATCATCATCAACAGCCCAAATACGCCCCACTGCTGGGCACGGGCCTCCTCTACAACTGAGAGGGTTTAGGCCTTAGTCCACCACGCTGGCCTAGTGCGGGTTGGCGGTCTACACACCTAAGAAATTACTAAGAACTTTTTAGGTGTGCAGGTTTTATCACGATGTTTTCCTTCACCGTTAAAGCAAGTGATAATTCATTGTGAATACACACATAACTTCGAAAAGTCAGAGATGTGTGCCTGGGGTTTGAACCTGCGACCGCCGAAATTATCGACCGCGCGCCTAAGCCTCGAGGCCACCACTGCTTATCGATGACACAACTTCTAAACATTAAAGGTGTATCTACCTTACGTTTGACCAGTGGTATGAAACATTTAGTTACTAAACTATTTATATTTATTGGTTGTGACGAGCCTAATGGACGTTAAGCTTTAAAATCCGTTTTTTCTCGGACCTCAATGCGTGCTGTCTCAAGCGTAACTTATCTACACCATGCAGCTCCCAAATAAGGTACTTATTTCTGGCATTATGTGTTATTATGCAAATACGGAAACCGTGGCCGAAAAATACTATTTTAATACACTTTTCTGCAGTTTTTAAACCACTAAAGCGTGTAGATATAATTGTATTATCATAACAGGAAAGGATTTACAGTCTTACAGAAGAAATACATAAATTAATAAACACATACATGCATCACTCACGCTTGTATCCCCGAAGATATAGGCAAGGTATTTCGTTATTTGTTTTAAATACCACATAAATGACGCGGGCCCTATTGCTCTCTTCTGCCAATTGCTAGCTTCCTAACTGCTAACGAAAATATACTAATAGAAGACTTGGATTAGAATTTTCGTTTTAAATATTTCTTCCATTTATTGAATTTCCCATGTAGATACGTAAATAAATAATGTTTTCGAAATTGCCCAACATTTTAATCACATTAAGCGCGATACAGTAAGAAGTTTCGTAACTCATTACGCGAACGATGCCGTCTGCAGTCCGCGAGCTATTGACATTGGCTCGATGCGGTCACTTTCTCCTGTTTGCTGCTCGCCTGGTACTTGTCGCGAGAGGCCGCGGAGTTATGCAATTTATGTAACCCATTCTTTATTGTAGAGATGTGACTGACCGGCGTGTCCGATTTATTTTCTTAATTTTTATATTATTACCTTTTAGTTAGTAATTACGTTAATCTATGTTATTAAAAAACGTTCCAATAGTTTCGGAGCAAATTAGCTGTGACATACGAACATACGAATGATTTTATAAGGTTTCAGAGTTCAGTGTCTTTAGGGGAAAATTATCCTAAAAAATATGGTAAACCTTATATTGTTCATTGAAAAATCTATTATCCTATAACTAGCTCCAAGATCTCATCTACATCTGTGCCAAAACTCTTAAACATTAGGCCAGCTGTTGTAACGTATATAGAAACAAACTTCAACATTACATTAAACATTAGGTAATTCTTTCTTACTTCGAAATTCAAAAGGCACATGCATAATTCTTATCTCACGTTAGGATTTCGTTTGTAACTGTGTCATGAATATATAAAAACATATGGAGGGCGTGTACTGCGTACGTGTCGCGTATAAGAATAAATATTATAGAATACTAGAGCTAGAACACCTGTCTTCGGGTTGTATTTATTAGTTACGTGAAACGCCCTATATTTTGTTCTAAAACGAGTTACTACTACGATAATATATGATAAAAACAATAAAAAATATATATAATATATGCAATCACGTGCATATATTATACACTGAAATCATTTCGCCAGTCAGCGAAAAGCTACACCCATATTTTTGCTTTATTTATTTAAGTGACTTTAAATTTTATTAGTATCCCTCTTCCCCTCTTTTTCTCTTCAATCTTAAAACTATTTCTTAGTGTTAGAGACCTTTACAAATTATAAATATGTTTTTAGCCTTTTTTTGCAAACAGCTACATAATTTTTTTCAATAGAGCCAGGACAAAATATTCTCTGGCTGGCTATTTAATAATACTTACTGAAGTATGAGATATAATAAATCTGTATTTTCCGGCAATTTGTACATAGTTGCAAGCTAATCGGATGTAGATCGACCTTCTACAGTTAACCTCGTATTTTTGTTCACATGCCACTTAGTAATACATTACATCCACTAACTAACATCAGACTTATATTAAAGTCACGTATATAAAAGTCAGTTTTTAAGTGCAGTGAGATAAATTCAATGTTATTAAATTGAAATAGGAATGGTAGACAGAAGCGGTGAAAGTAAACATCATGAGGAAACCTGCACACCTAAAAGTTCATAGGAATTTCTTAGGTGTGTAGTCTGCTAACCCGCACTAGCCAACGTGGTGGACTAAGGCCTACACTCTCTCAGTTGTACAGGAGGCCCGTGCCCAGTAGTGGGAGATATATATGGGCCAATGACGATGATGATTTTGAAAAACGAAAAAAGTTTAAATTCTAAAACCTTTACGTATCTCTTTTTTTTTCATTAAATGTCAATAATATAGCTATGCGTAAATGAATCTAATAATTTTTTTATTTTTTATTTTGTCGAACTATGATCGATTAATTATTAGTAATCGATGATCGATAACTGCCGGGTAATCGTTTCACCGGTAGCGCTTAACGCGTACCTCTCTACTGCGTGAATCATAAATACGTCAAAATCATAATGAGGTTTTATAATATTCCTACTTTACGACTCAATATTTATTGCATATTAACCTCCTTGTTTACAAATCGATAAGTCCGCCTTAATTTGTGTTTTATCTTGGCATAGAGGTGTGTGCTGTACCCGCGACCACCAAGTTTTGACTCGACCGCGCTGATGCCCTTTCTGAATGCAAAGTTTCCGCAAGGGCTTATGACATATGAATTTCGACGTATTTTTATTTAAAGCTAATGAAAAAAAAACTGTTAACGATAGTTAATTGTTAATGGAAAAAGGAAATGCAATATACAATATATAATTAATAATGGCAGTGATTAATAACGTTCTAATTACGCTATTTTCATACAAATGTAATTACCAATAATAGTTACTCGACTCGTTATAGTAACTCTTTGAACTAATTAGTTGCCTGGTTAATGTAATGGTTCTTTATCAATAGCAAATACCTAGACAATTAAAAACGTTAATCGCTCGCCTCGTAATCTATCGCCTCGTTAATCCTTGATCGACCCTAATCCCGGTTGAGTAAAAATCTTTTGCCTTTTTGTCTTTAGAAAATTCTCTGAGACTGGAAATGGAAATAAACTCACATACTATCTAGTGGGACTTAAAACATTTGTGGTGAGCCAATTTCTGTTTTTGGACACAATTCCAAACTCTCAATTTCCTAAAGAAAAAACTCAATTAATCGCGCGAATCGAACTTGGGTACCTCCTTCACAACAGGCAGTTTAAGCCACAGAGCCAACAAAGTAATCGAGAAATACAGTTCCCTTATAAAACAAATGACTAGCCGTGGCCTTAATTGCCATCAACCAAGACAATAACAAAATACACACAAAGATTAGAACTCAAAACAAATGATGTAGTTTTTACATACATTGCACCGCTTACATTGTTTATCTTAATTATTTCAGAATTTTTATTTGAATGAAAGACAAAAAGAAGCATTTTCTAGCACAATTCAAATCAGTAAATAATAATAGTAATAATTAAAAAACAACAAACATATTAAATTGCTTGTATTACGCCAGCAAAGGCACCTCCCATTCAGCTACATGCTGCAGTATGGCCTGAGCAATACTGCAACGCTGATTTTCGTTGGGGGGGGGGGGGGGGGGCAAGGCGACATGCGGACGTCCACAGGCCGACACAACTGTTCCTTCTAGCACATAAATTTTAATATCAGTTGATAGTGTGGATAATTTGCCGTAGGAGAGGTGGCATGAAAGGGACACGTATTGAAAGGGACATTTCAAATCACAGCTAAAATAAAAACCGATTCGGATCAACATTATTTTTGTTGTATGGCAGCACCGACGCACATTAGATCGCACCTAACTTCACGCTCCTGTCACTTCAAAGATGGCGACGGCGTGTGAGTGTTCGTATTGCCGTAGAAAAGTATTTTTTTAGTTATTATTGTGAAACGTTTTTTCAAGTGATGTGAATTGATTATTTATTAATTTACATTAGATTAGTATCTCCTAGTCATACACGAATACTAAAACAAAAGGTCAGTACACTTTTATTTACTATTGTACATTTTTTGGTTATGTTTTTAATTTGTGTATGATATTTATGAAAGGGACACAACAAACGGTTATGAACGGGACGTCCCTTTCATAACTGTCCCTTTCATGACTGCTTATCTCACTGTGATCAATTTTTTATTATTGCAGATAAAATGCCACCTAAAAAGAGAACTCGTGTTGATGCCAAGAAAATTGAAGAGGCAGTGAATGAAGTATTAAACCACAGAATTTCCGTGAGATCAGCTGCCAAGGTATATAATGTGAGTAAATCACATTTACACAGATTAGTGACCAAAGCTAAGACGTCTGAATGTACGTCTTTTTTTTATACACCGAACATTGGTAATAAGAGAGTTTTCACTACAGACCAAGAAAGTTCCCTGGCAGATTACTTGAAGACCTCTGCAAAAATGTGCCATGGCTTGACAACAAAACAAGTAAGAGAATTAGCATATCAGTATGCTGTTCGTTTAGAACTCAGTACACCATCATCATGGAAAGATAATAATATGGCTAGTGTAGATTGGTTGAAGGGTTTTCTAAAAAGGAATAACTCGCTGAGCGTAAGAAAACCTGAGAATACTTCTCTAGCTAGAACTACAAGTTTTAATAAACACAATGTACAAAACTTTTTCAGCAACTTAGAGAAATGTTATTTGAAGTATGAGTTTCCTGCTAATATGATATGGAATTTGGATGAAACTGGCTGCACTACTGTCACTAATACACCAAAAATAGTTGCGCAAGCAGGTACTAAGAGAGTTGGTCAAATTAGTTCAACAGAACGTGGTTCACTTGTAACTATGCTGGCATTCGCAAATGCTTCTGGTGGAAGTATTCCTCCTGTGTTCATATTTCCGCGAGTTTATTTTAAAGAACATATGCTCGAAAGTGGTCCCACTGGTGCCTTAGGACTTGCAAATTTATCTGGTTGGATAACTGAGGATTGTTTTCTAAATGCTTTAAAACATTTTGTTGGTTTCGTAAAGCCCACAGCTGAATCGCCTGCTTTAATAGTCCTCGACAATCATAACACGCACATAACCATTAACGTGGTGCTTTATGCCCGAGCGAATAATTTAATAATGTTAACATTTCCACCTCATTGTAGTCACCGCCTACAACCCTTAGATTTGACCGTATTTGGACCTTTCAAAGCTCGATATAGAGCTAGCATGAATGATTGGATGATATCAAACCCTGGCAAAACAGTCACGATTTACAATGTCGCTCAATTTGCTAGAGACGCTTTCTATGCTGCTTTTAGCATGAATAATATCACATCAGGTTTTAAAAATACAGGAATATGGCCCATCAATAAAAATATTTTTACTGATGAAGATTTTCTTCCTGCTTTCGTGACAGACCGACCCCAACCTCTTCCAAATCCTACTGGCTACGATGAAAATTCTTCAAACGAAGAAGCACTTCAGCACAGACCTTACCCTACAGAGCCTAATCTAGATTTGAATGAAAGAATAGTTTCACCTTCCATTTTAGATAATACAGCAACTGCATTTTGTTTTGAGAATGAACCACAATCGGAAGACATTTTTACCGAGGAACCACAGCCCGGACCCTCTAATTTGAATAAGCCTCCAGTAACACCAGAAACAATAAGACCATATCCTAAAGCTCCACATCGAAATTTTACTGGAAGGCAACGTAAAGGTAAAACCACAATTATAACTGAAACTCCTGAAAAAGATAGATTGCTTTTAGAAAATATGTTGAATATTTTAAAAAAGAAAACGCCGAAAGCTGACAAACAGAACTTAAAACACGTAAAACAAATTTTCAAATACAATTTAAAAGATCAAGAATCAAACAGAACTAAAGCTAACAGAAAGGCTAAAAAGAATAAAACAGAATTAAAGAAATCTGTTAAAACTACTCAAAAGAAGAAGCGCAAAACTATTGTCAGCAGCAGTAGCGACGATTCAAGTGTAAATGTGGCGACTGATTTAGATTTGAATGATAATATTTCTGAAACAGAAGAAGAGTGTCCAAGATTAAGAAATCACAGCCTGACAAATGATAAAACAGGAGATGATAGCCAGTGTAACGTCTGTAAGAAAAAGTATTCAGAAAGTACTGAAGACTGGTATCAATGTAAAATATGCACGAAATGGGCACACGAAACCTGTGGCGTTAAAGGCATATTCAATTTTTTTTGTTTACTTTGTCACTAACAATCTTTTATTTTTTATGTTGATTACTTTTTAGATAATACCTAAACCAAACCTCAAAAACAATATTGATTGTTAAGATTATTTTTAAGATAGTAGACCAAACTTAAATAAGACTGTTAATTATTGTTTAGGATAGGTGATAAAATAATAATGTTGTTTGTTAGTCTTAAACTATTGATCTCTATTACAATTAAATTTTATTTAATAACTTGTTATTGTTCTAATAATAAAAATTTTAAGAGTAATAATAATTCTATTACTTTAATATGTGATTGTAAACTTACTTGAAGTTATTGTATTCGTGCTTCCTATATTAAGTATATTTGAAACTTTATTTTACCTGTTTTTTTTTAGATATTATGTACTGTCCCTTTCATAAATGATCATGTCCCTTTCAATACAGGCCATTTATGAAAGGGACAAAACAAACATTTTTGAAGACTGCAAAAATAAATGACTTAAAACCTAGAATGAATAATTACTGTGTTTTATTTTAATAGTAAACTAATGGAGGCTTCCCATTGAACTCCAACCTGTTCAAAATGATATGTTACTTATTTATTAGAGGCTCCACAACAAAAATGTCCCTTTCATGCCACTTCTCCCCTAGGTATCCATAAGAATTATCGCAACTAAAACAATACAATGCCTTTCAGTTGCATGTTATTGTTTTATTACACTGTATGTACATAATCATTAAACAACGCAAATAAATTGTCTTAAAGCGCAAGAAGTGCGGAGCAATAAAAGAAAAACAACAAATGGCGTGCTAACACGAACTCTTACGAGTAAATATTTAAAACACATTCAACTTAACCGCAACAGAATACTTTCAATTTCATTTATTTAAACTTACTTATTCTTACTGCCTACTTACTTATTCTTACTTACTTATTCTTACTTGACTGCCTCGTGGTCTCGCGGTACAAGTATGTGCCGAGCGATCTAGAGGTCCTGGGTTCGATTCCCGGGTCGGGCAAAGTGTTATTGGGTTTTTCCATTAGGAAATTCTCAGTAGCAGCACGGAGTCTGGAATTGTGCCCGAAAAACGGCAATAGGCTCGCCCCTATTACGTGGGACTGATACATACCTGGCGAAATGTGGGTGCAATAATGCACCTCTGCCTACCCCTTCGGGGAATACAGGCGTGAGTTTATGTATGTATGTATGTACTTATTCTTACTTATGCTCAAGACCGGGATGGTTGGCGCTTTCTTGGGGAGGCCTACGTTCAGCAGTGGACGGCGATATACGTGCAAATGAGAATTTTTTATCCATTCATACATCGATATATTCGAATATATCCATATTTTTTTTCATTATCCTTAAATTGAGGGATAATTAGATATTATAATATGCTTATTAAATATTCTAAACAGGATAAGTTTGTTGTTACACTTTCACTCTTAAACCGCTGATAGAATTTTGATGCCCGGGAACCAATCCAAATACCTGTTGTCTTTATATTTATTTATTTACTCATAATATATGTCCTATTACTGGGCGCGAGCCTCCTGGGTAGTTAAATAGTTTTTGAAATCATCCGTTACAACAAAAAATACAAACAATCAACTCTTAATATTACACATTCAGAGGTATTTTTTTAATACAAGACAACACTTGATGGTAAAGACGATGCTGTTCAAAGAACATCAAGTAGCGAAAGACTGATACTTTGGGTACTACCGAAAGTTGATTCATGGCCGGCGTTTTAAGTACACAAATGAGTCAATGAACATTACCCTCATCAGCTGTGGTGGGAGCGAGTGCCGGTGACAGTAACGTGCTTGGACCGCTGGTGGACGGTCAACTAGTGTGTGTTGTGAAGGGTGCTTACTCTACTGTTTGTGCAGGTATGGACGTTCAATAACCTGTTTGTTAGTGATCATTTCTAGATAACTTGCCCAATAATCAGGACTTGACTATCTTAGTCAAAATGTCTTGCACTGGCAAGTAATTTTAATTTTAAGCATACAATTACATAAAAGGTCATTTCTACTAATTGACTTTCCCAATCTAGATTATGTTATTTGTGATTATAATCATTGAGAGTTTTGCGTATGTACTAAAGGGATTTAGCAGTAGTAAATTCTAGGTGCGAAGTCAGAAAATGTGTCTGAATAATAACATATGCCTTGATAACACAGCTGACGAAATGTAGTGCCTGAGTGACATTATCTTTTTCCATTAATCTGACTACCAGCGTGGAGTCTGAATGTATCCAAGACTCACTTATAGCGACCACCGATGTGTAAAATAGTTCACGCAACTGAGTCGTGTTTCAAGATCGACATGTGTACATATGTATAACAGTACACTGATCCCACCCTAAGATACAATTCTTGTGTCGTGAGTATCAGAAACTAGGAGAAACGTTTTGGTCTCACCAACAACTAGTATCGAAATTAATATTTCTACGACCAACTGTGATCTCACTTTACAATCTGGTGTCTAGCCAACTGCGCCAGTGGAGGCTATCAAATAATAAATATACCCAAAATATTTTTTTCATTTCCCAAGGTAATTAGTCGAGCCTGTATTAAAAATATTAAATAACTATTTTTTCTATTATCTTACAATAATTGTGAAAAAAAAAAACTTTTGCTTCTGAAAGAAGCATGGAGAATATGCACGAAAAACGTTAAGTAGCTAATTACATATAACAGCTGGCGTATCTTTGTTGTGGAAATATACCTACCCCTTTAAGGATGAAAGCCTGGGAGAGTTAAGCATGGTATACAATAAAGTAATAAGAAACTTCAAAGCGAATAAGTAGGAAGTGGTATCAGTATCCTTCATCAAATCTGTTGCATAAAGTGTTACAACATAAAAATATTTGAATGTTTATTGCTGGTTATGTAAGGAGGATTTATCGCCAACGTGTTATGAGGAAAGAAATGTTACCGACATTTATATGTTAGATATTCATCATCATCATCAGCCCATATACGTATATGGGAACGAAGTGGGACGTCCCAATGCTGGGCACGGGCTTCCTCTACCATTGAGAGGGTTTAGGCCTTAGTCCACCACGCTGGCCTAGTGCGGGTTGGCGGACTACACACCTAAGAAATTCCTAAGAACTTTTAGGTGTGCCGGTTTCATCACGATGTTTTCCTTCACCGTTAAAGTACGTGATAATTCATTGTGAATACACACATAACTTCGATAAGTCAGAAAAGTCAGAGGTGTGTGCCTGGGGTTTGAAGTACTTTATCTTACTGTGAACCCGCTCTTAACTTCGTAAACTAAGAGGTATATGCCTGGGATTTGAAACCGCCACGATGAAGCCCTAGAAAACGATCCGTAATTTATAATATTTAAGATGAATATAATCATAGTTTTAACAAACAAACAAAAACAAGCCACAAGCCTCGTGCCTCGTGCCTCGTGGTCTCGCGGCACAAGTGTGTATCGTGTGATCTAGAGGTCCCGGGTTCGATTTCCGAGTCGGGCAAAGTGTTATTAGGTTTTCCATTAGGAAATTCTCAGTAACAGCCCGGAGTCTGGAAATCTGCCCGGAAAGCGGCAATCGACTCGCCCCCTATTACGTGGGACTGACACATACTGGCGAAATGTGGGTGCAGAAATGCACCTCTGCCTACCCCTTCGGGGAATACAGGCGTGAGTTTATGTATGTATGTATGTACAAAAACAATCTACCAGAAGCTACTCCGTAACTATAATTTTATTGCCATCACGAATCACCATAAAATCTTTATTAAAATAGCTACGCAAACTACATTTTGTCACGAAATCTCGGGTAGTCAGAGCTAGATTCTTAGCATTCATCATCGCACGTGCGGAATGTCACAGACCAAGAACTGTCGCTGAAATCCTGTCTTCCATCAATTCAATTACTGATTAATCAGTTTTACTGTCTCTAGACTCTCTTAGGCATTAGCAGCTGAATCAATTTTGTGTTTCAGGTCAGTGTTTGAAACCGAAAATCTCTTGTAGTTCCTGATACCCACGACACAAGACTTGTATCTAAGTTTGCGGTCAGAACTATGTATGCGACTGTTTTATTTATTTTATTTTATTTTATTTTATAACTTTATATACTTGAGAGTATAAAGGCGGACTTAATGCCATAGGCATTCTCTGACAGTCTACCTTAGGGGAGTGCAGAGATGAACCTTGGTAGGTGTAGTGTGATGGTGATATTACTGTTAGGTCTATTTTTTTATTGTTTTGCTATTGAAAATATCTTACTGAAAAAATCATACGCCGCGCAATATACCGCGGTATCAACAACGAACTGAATGAAAAAAAAAGGGAGAAATAAAACAAATATTCTCCTTTTCCTCGCATCACTTCACAACTTGGCTATTTATAGAAATAGCATGATGACGGCAGTGATGACGGAATAATATTTGGATTGAAAAGAATATTGTAATCTATTAAAAATTTACACCTCATCATCATACAATGTAGAAAGCTATCCAATGTGTTACATTCAAAACTACATTTATTTATGTCTAACATTATCCACACAGCTCTATAAAGATAATGCTATTTCAAAATGGACTCCGAAGTGCTAAACCGAAATAGGGGGAGGGATCATGGTCGATACAATCATTATGCCCGTTTAGAAAACCGTAACATAACATTTTACGAACTGTAGTTAATTTTTGCTGCTATCCGATCAGAATTATGGGATAGTTTTAGTACTGGCTATGCTCGCTACTACGCAGTAGCGGGACTTCCATAGAGGCCCAAAAGCGTTCAACTTTAACTGTGTAATGTTAAGTTTATATTTGCTTGTTATGGGGTCTTTATTTAACAAATAGCTTTAGTTAAATAATAATTTTAAGCTTAAAAATTATTATTTTAAAAGGCAAACTGGGCTTTTGGGCTTCTATGGAAGTACCGCCACTGCTACTACGGTACTATTGTGGACTTTGAAACATTGTCCTGAAAGCTATCTGATAGTCAATAAATGTCAGTCAGGCTGTAAATATGTATTCATTTGAAATGTAGACTGCGACGTAGTGAAATGGGATTTTATGTATATTTTTATTATAAATCCAACGTCAGTCCGTAAAATTTTATTAAATTCGTTTAAGAGTATGTTCGGGACAATATTTTGGAGAGAAAGAAACATAATATGAGCAAATAACCAATCAAGTATATTTAAAATGCTTTACATGTTCTCACATCGCCTTCTGTTTATTAATATACATTTCCGATTTGAACCAAGCGGGTTTATATTTTGACATTGAGCTCGTTTCTTTGACTTTTTAATATTCCGCAATTGCGTAAAGGTCATTTTGTTTAATTATATTCATGTGAGATATCAGCTACAGTAGCGTTTATTCCTAATAAATAAATGCACCCAACAGTCACACTCATAGTTCTGACCTCACATCTCTTGAGTCTTGATACAACTCTTGAGTTGTGAGTATCAGAAACAATAAGAGACTTTTCGATCCCACTAATACCCAGACCCGAAACAAATATTTGTGGATGACATTTAAACATTTGTTTCGGTTCGAGGATCGAACTCGCGGCCTCTCGTTTCGCAAGCTAGTAATATAATAACATTGATCGTCATAGCTTTATAACTTGGTAATAACACCCAACTCGCCAAATAAAATAGACTTTTTTTCAATAGCTGGTAGGCCCTGGACCCTGACATACCCTTTCGGCTTTTCGTAGTACCGCACGGGGAGCATTAAGTGCTTTCCTATTATTTAAAAAGAGTTTGCATATCTGCGATTATTTGACGATTTTTTTTGGCGTAACTTTAACGTTTTCGATAGTCAATGGAAATGTCAATGGGGCAATTTACATATTTTTTTAATATAAAATAGTAGAACCACTACTTTACTTCTTAAAATTAGTAACAATAAAAAGATCAATATCCAAATTGAAAATAAAGCAAAAAATGCCACTTCTTAAAAGTTAAAGGTTCTTAAAAGTATTAAACACTCCGTAAAGTATAGCAATTAAAAAAAATTGAATCAAAATTGCTAAAATTGATAGTAATTGTTAAACGCTCAATAGAATCTGTGAATTTCACAATATTAAAGCTTGATTCAAATTGCTAAACCTGTAATTTATCAGTACAAATAACTAAGCAACTCAACGATGCGAAAGATGAAAGAACACTGCATTGGCATCTCAGCACTAAGTAGTTACAAAACTTTTATCAATACCTCAACACCTCCGGTTGCCAATGTTATTTTCGCGATGTTGCAAAAGTTGTTGAGAAACGAGTGATAGGCGAAGTCGTCTCTTAAAACAAATATTGGCGTATCGAATACAAGTTCTATTCAATTTACGAGTACTTGCAATGCGTTCAAATCAGGCACAAAGACTGACTTTTTGAAGTTATGTGTCTTCACAATAAATTATCACGTACTTTAACGGTGAAGGAAAACTTCATAAGGAAACCTGCACACCTAAATGTTCTTAGGAATTTCTTAGCTGTGTAGTCCGCCACCTTCACTAGGCCAGCGACTGGCCAGCGCCTGGACTAAGGCCTAAAGCCTCTCAGTTATAGAGGAGGCCCGTGTCCAGGAGTGGGGCGATTATGGGCTGATATAGATAGAAAGCGTCCAATTGGTATATTTTTTTACTATTCACTTTTTTTGAAATACTATGTTCTTAGGTAACCAAGACCCTTCTTAATTCTGCCGATGACCTCATATACGATCGTACTAAATAAGATTGAATGGGCTTAAAACTAAAAACTTATTTGTAATTATTGGACCATAATTACCAGTGGCAAGTTTCCTAGTGCAGGTTGGCGATACACATCTAATGCATTTCTTGTGAGAACTCTTAGTTATACAGGTATCCTTACGCCATTTTTTTCTTTGCGCTTTTAATGCTTATTAATTTCTTGTGTGCACAGTCATATTTAATCAGTTTACATACATGAATACATAAGTACATACCGGTATGTACGAAGAGGTAGAGATAGGCATTTCTGCCGAGAGGTGCATATGCACCCGGTTGCCGCCTAATTTTGTTCATAAAGATATCGATTTACGGGAACTGGTATCTCATTTGCGTAATCATTTCGTAAAATGATTTTTGCGAAACAACTGTTCCGCTGTCTAGCCTAGGAATTAATTTCAAAATATTAAATTTGAAGTTATTTTTTCCACACATAATGAAGAATTACACTTTGGTTTGTGACTGAGTGTTCCATGTTCCCCGTGGCTTTATCTCGAGAATCTCTTAGCTTTACAATTAAGACCCATTCGAAATTATAACAGAAAATTTTGTATCGAATTTTTTAAAATAAATAAATACACCTCTACTGAAACAATACTTCTCTTCCTTGTTCTACGGGGATGCAGGCGTAAATATGATTTTTTGTCAATAAAATAACACTTAAAAAAGGTAACAAGTAGGTACCTTTAGTTTTTGTATCGTTTAACATTAATTTAATAAATAAATACACATCTACCGAAACAATACTTCTCCGCCTCGCCCTACGGGTGGATATGATTCTTTATCAATAAAATAACACTTAGAAAAGTAAAAAATATTTGTAAAAACACATATATTTCCGTAACACATGGAGTACATTTATCTGTGTCGGAGTTAGAAACTCAATGCGAATATCCAAGTACGTTCACGTAATGTTCAAACTTTATTAACATTGGGACCACTTATTGAATAACCAAGCACCCAGCACTCGGAGCAAAAAACGCAATTATCGCATTCAACTCATCCATTGCGGCATCTCCGTTGACACCTAATGGACGGTGCCCAACAAAACAAGTAATGTAAATGAATTATTGTTTGGAGCCGCATAAAATATTCTCACGCAAGATTACCAAGGAGTCGAGGCTGTACCTTTCACTTTCGATGCACCGTGTCACGTACACGTTTTTATGTCATACACATTAAAATTACAAGGTTTGCCGACAATACTAAGTTTTTGGAACGGAATACGGTATCGAAAGTGTAAGGTGACAGTTGCATAATCCGCCATGTTTTATTATGTAATATGACGTCACGGTCATTTTAGTTCCGAGCGTTGCAGATGGCGGACGTTTTGGCATAATTAATTCATTTTATTGCGCAATTATCGCAGTAGTGGAACTATTTTGATTAAGTAAAATAATAAAGCCGCATTATTTACACCAATAATTTACTAGTACAGGTTCGCGGTTTCGCTCGCGTTAGTACACTTTTTTTAATGTTAATAAAAAGTGACCTATGATTCCTATGAACATATGTCCACTTACACTGAAAAAAATCATAGAAATTTATTCAGCGATTCAGTCGTGCCTTTTTTTTTAAACCTTTACTTTAGTATTAATATTGATTATTGTTTTATGAAATTTTACTAACGTTCAATGGAATGTGTCATTTAAATTGCAATAACCCCAGAGTCATAAAGAGAATCGGCAAGTAAATACTGTTTTACTTACTCGTATGTTTACACTTCTTCCACTGACTAGTGAGGCCAAATATTCCGTGTCTGATCTCCTTTACCATCCCTTCCACTATTAATAATTAAAGGCGCCTCAATTAAATACATCCAACAGTCACACACATAGCTCTTACCCCACACATAGCTCTGACCCCACACTAAGATACAAGTGTTGTGTCGTGGGTATCAGAAACTACGAGAGACTTTTTGGTCTCACAAACACCCTGACCGGAAACAAATATTTGTGGATCACGCGAACATTTGTCTCGGTGCGGGGATCGAACCTGCGGCCTCTCGTTTCGCAATCTGGTCTCTAGCCAACTGCGCCACGGGGCTTTTAATTAGATTTGGTTTCGTTGTGAATACTTCACCTCTTTCTCATTCGCCGCTTCTACTATGGCAAAATTAAATGAAATTATAAAAATTACATTTAATGACGGCTAATCACGTAGTGCGTAGGTAATTAAATAGCAATTAGCAATCATAACTTAAATACTGGACATTAAATTATTTATACATTGTATTTTGTTATGATAGAATTATTGTTTTGTTTTAAGGAAAAAAAATGTTTTTTAATTTACAAAAAATTAGTAATTAATATACACAGAAATATACGCTAAAAAGACAACATAAAAAAATATATAAATAAAAGAAAGAGGAAAAATTAGGTAATATATTCAAAATACATACCTAATATAAAGTAATATATCAATAGTATAGAATATAGTCCAGCGGGGTGGACTAAGGCCTAAACCCTCTCAGTTGTATAGGAGGCCCGTGCCCAGCAGTGGGACGAATATGGGCTGATATAGATAGAATATAGTATAGCAATATATAGTAATAGCATCAAGAATAGTTTTCGCCAAGTAGTTACTACCATTAGTAGCGAAGTCAATGGCTTACAAGAGTGAAAGTGAACTATAAAGGTTGTGTTACTACATTTATCTCCTGGTAGATGTCAGTTGATTGACTGTTTTTTTAGTTACGTGGCACAGGTATTCGGCATGTAATCGTCAGGCCCCGAGTTCGATGTCCGGGTCAGGCACTGTTATTGGTTTTTCCACCGGGAAATTTTGATTTTGGAATCCAGAAATTGACCTAAAATCAGCTATTTACGTAGCACGTTTTCGGAAGTCGCACAGCTGTCAGAATTTCCAGAAAGTGTGATCACTCATTCGCAATCCGAACACTTATTTCGCATAAATTCATTGATTTTTTACAACCACATCCCTGTATTCCCCGAAGGGGTAGGCAGAGGTGCATTTCTGCACCCACATTTCGCCAAGTATGTATCAGTCCCACGTAATAGGGGGCGAGCCTATTGCCGTTTTTCGGGCACATTTCCAGACTCCGTGCTATTACCGAGAATTTCCTAATGGAAAAACCCAATAACACTTTGCCCGGCCCGGGAATCGAACCCAGGACCTCTATATCGCACGGCACATACTTGTACCGCGAGACCACGAGGCAGTCAACAAATAGTTAATTTCTAGTAGCAGATTAAACTTTAACATAATAATTTACTTAAGGAAATTCAAAATGTCGGTGAAATTAAAATAAATGGTTATGTAAACGATTTCGAGTCGGCCCAATACCTAGGAAACCTAATAATTCTTCCTTAATGACTGTAATTTTAATAATTTTGCCTAATCCCAGTAGAGTACGAGTTTTTACAATTCAAAACTTGTCGGGTTTTGTAACATTGGTCAAAATTAGTGGATTAATTACCGAGTCTTTTTTTAATTCATTTAAATTGAGTAATTAATAAAATCACTAATCACTCATACGTAGTCCTGATCGTGGGGGAACAAGTCTAGTGCCGTAAATATTACAAATTACGTCAAACTACTCATCGTTGCAACCTCTCAAATCATTAACAAAAATTGTCTACAAGCAACTCGCACGCTTAGAAATATTGTGACATAGTTAATAAAAAAAAAATAAGATAAATAGCAAAAAAAATAGAAAATATAAATCATTCGCATGTTTAAAAAAAAAAAAAAAAAAGCCAGGTAATAGCCACGGTGATTAGGTACCTACTTTAGTTTCCGATCACGGTCTGAATACACCATGTATAAGCGTGCGATTGGTCTGGCAGCTACCCAAAGCAAACTGCTAAATCAAATTGACTATACAAAACAAATCAATAGACTCTCGCTAACACGGAATCCCATTAAAACGAAAAGCAATTCCCGTTGCGTTATACCGGGGCGTCGCGGCACAATGCCGGTTCAAAGGTGAATGATTTCTGACAATGCCCACAATGGAAGTGAGAGAAAATGGTTTGTCACAATAGAGCGCTGACATAACGTTGTGTTATTGTGGCCGCTTCCTTACCTGGAAAATCTAAATCTTTTGCAATTTTTAAAACGACAATTTTATATTTCCTTTTACAGGCATTGTTCGGGTAATCTGGTGATTAGATGTCTGCAGGTAGTTTTCTTTGTACGTTATTTGTACGATGGTTATAGTAAATTTTAGTACAGAATTCTTCATTGGTCTTATGACATTAAAATCAAAGTCAAAATCACCTTTATTCAAATAGACTTTTACAAGTGCTTTTGAATCGCCAATATTAAGTTTTTTTTTAAACTACTGCCGCTTCGAAACGTGTTAATTTGTGCGTGCGTGAGGACTTAAAGTTCGACTCTTGGGTCGGGAAAATTGGAAACATCAATACCAGCATGAATTCTTGAAATGTTCTGTAGGCTCGTCTACTATCCTTAGTGATTTGTTGATACTTGTCAAAGGAATCCAAATATTAATGAATTGGAATTATCAACTTAGAAGATTGATGGATAATACGGAAGATAAAGCAGATTATAGTTCTTCAGGCTGTAGCATTAAGAAGGCAGGAAGAAAAACGTATAAAATTGCAAAAAATTCTTAGATACAAACCGATTTATACAACAGCAAATTTTCTTTTTAAGAAACGCCTATGACCAGCTTCAGACGTCTAATATCTGATGTTGTTTGACAAGAACTAAGGAGGTTACATTTATTCATTACAAAACAGACACACAAAATTCATAACAGACGTAGTTAGAAGCGAAACCATATACATATAGGGTTGTGTACTTAAATTTCGTTTACTTATTCTTTTTAATGTTCACTCATACATTTTAATGCGTTCCGTCACGTACGAATTAGACCTGCTTTAATTAGGGGCAGGTTTATTCCCTCGGGATTAGTCATTTGTTTTATATCGGGCGCTGTAGCCGGCCAGTCCCGTATCTTATGTTTAAAAGGACGTATTTGCATAGAATATAAATGGTAAATAAGTTCTTTTTTTAGATACATAATTTTAAAAACTCTATTTAAGAAAAGACTGCAGCAAAAGTGTAGGGTAAATTATTATTTTCTTTATTAAGGCAATACGTATCGTACGTTTCTTATTTATCATCATCAGCCCATATATGTATGCGTCCCACTGCTGAGCACGGGCCGCCTATACAACTGAGAGGGTCTAGGTCCACCACGCTGGCCTAGTGCGAATTTGCAGACCACATACCTAAGAAATTCCTAAGAACTTTTAAGCTGGTAGATTTCTTCAACATGTTTTCCTTCACCGTTAAAGTACGTGATAATTCGTTGCGAATTCGTAAAATATCTTAATAATGAAAAGACGTATCTACACCAGTATAGTGACACATATGCCGTTTTGACATACATTGTTTTAAGTGCTGTCTAGTATGCGTACCGTCGAGCAATCGATTTGAAGTGGCCAATATCCTGACATGATCTGGACCTTCGAGAACATTCCGAATCTAATGACTTGTAGCAAAGTCGCTTGGTGGATGAATTTTGAATGAATTGGCTCGGTTTCTTATTTTTTATTCAGTTAGCATTTAACTAGAAAATATTACCTTCATCAACTTAAATTTGTGAGAGAGCTAATGCATATAGAGTGATCGTGACATCAGGCCTTCTTTTTACGTTTTCGCGACAGCGTCTCCTCATAATGTAGATTTGAGCGAAGACGAATTGATAGTTCTGTCAAACAATATAAGATACATAAACTTTTTATTTTATAACAAAATAAGTTGAAAGAAGAGAAGTCGCCGATAGCGATTGGACTGTTAATGGTTACATAAACTTATTGTTAGATTACTATTACTTGGTGTATCACAAAGCTTAAAGAAATAAGTGCATATTATCATTTACTTAGCCATGCTGGTGGTTTAATGTTATGTCATGACATCGGGATCACCCGTTATCATCATCATCATCATCAGCCCATATACGTCCCACTGCTGGGCACGGGCCTCCTCTACCATTGAGAGGGTTTAGGCCTTAGTCCACCACGCTGGCCTAGTGCGGGTTGGCGGACTACACACCTAAGAAATTCCTAAGAAGATTTTTTACAGCCCCGTGGCGCAGTTGGCTAGATACCAGCTTGCGAAACGAGAGGCCGCGGGTTCGATCCCCGCACCGAGACAAATGTTTGTGTGATCCACAAGTATTTGTTTCGGGTCTGGGTGTTTGTGAGACCGAAAAGTCTCTCGTAGTTTCTGATACCCACGACACAAGACTTGTATCTTAGTGTGGGGTCAGAACTATGTATGTGACTGTTGGGTGTATTTATTAATTATTATTTATTATAATTATTAGGTGTGCAGGTTTCATCACGATGTTTTCCTTCACCGTTAAAGTACGTGATTATTCATTGTGAATACACACATAACTTCGAAAAGTCAAAGGTGTGTGCCTGGGGTTTGAACCCGCGACCGTCGAGATTCTCGACCGCGTGCCTAAACCTCGAGGCCATCACGACTTCATCACCCGTTATATGTACTATTAAATATGACCAACTCGGCATGGTCAACTTATTACAAGCGTCAGAAGTAGACAGAAAATAAATAAATTAATTAACAATTCTCAAGAAGATATACGAGGACGGGCGGTGAATAATTCGGCGCATATTAAGGAATACCACCTCTCGCCCTTAATCCGTATTAGGTTTTAGCCAGCGTTGCTTTCGATATGACAACAGTGAGGGTGGCAGGTCTGGAAGTGCGGAGACACAAGAAAGACAGCTTAACAGGTTTCCCCTCAAGTAAGGCCTTAGCCCACTATATTAATATTTTGCGGCAGACTTCTAGATCGCACACTCTTGTGCCGCGAGACAATGAGGCAGACTAAAATATTACATACATACATACATAACCTCACGCCTGTATTCCCCGAAGGGGTGGGCAGAGATGCATTTCTGCACCCACATTTCGCCAAGTATGTATCAGTCCCACGTAATAGGGGGCGAGCCTATTGCCGTTTTCCGGGCACATCTGCAGACTCCGTGCTGCTACTGAAAATTTCCTTATGGTAAAACTCAATAACACTTTGCCCGACCCGGGAATCGAATCCAGGACCTCTAGATCGCACGGCACATACTTGTGCCGCGAGACCACGAGGCATTCAAAAACATTACTAACTAAAATATTGGTTACTTCAGAATTATCTTCACCTCTGTCATTTTTCTTTCCCATGCTGGTTATATACAAATAAAATTAATGCTGAATAATAAATATACAAATAAATGCTGGTTATTAATTGCCACTTTTGCTTTCTCTAATAAAGAAAACAATGGTTCTTAAAAAATGAGCTGCTACAAAAACAATACCTTATTTATTACGAATTATTATCCCCAAGTCATACATAATTTAATCTAGAAGCGACTGATTGGCAGATATGAAGCGTTCAGACACTCGGTTGATTAAAACCAACGTCTGCGCTGAGATATTACTGCTTAATACAAGTCTTGGAGACGTCTAAGACAAAGACATATACATGACTTGCTATTGTGAATTGTTTGGCAATCTTCTAACTTATAAAGTACATGCAACATCTCAATGAACATTCTGGAAGTAAATTTACTTTATATACTAGTTGTGCCATGGAGCAATTGTGAATTCCGTGCTCATTACCAGGGATTACTGTATTTTCTCGGGATAAAAAGTACTCAATGTACTTTATCTAGGTCTTATCTTATCTATCTCCATACCAAAAAACTTTCAAATTGTTTTATTTTATTTTATGGGCAAGCAATTTAAGCATAAAAGGGTAACTGACAGACCGAGTTACACTGGCATTTCTTATACTCGTATTAGTAGGATTACGGATTATTATTTACGGATATAAAGCTGAAGAGATTACTTTTTGAACGAGCTAAACTCAGGAACAATTGGTTCGATTTAAAAAAAAAATTGTGTTGAATAGTCCATTTTCTGACGAAGGCTATCAGCTGTATATCATCTCGACTAACAGGAGCAGAGCTGTAATGTAAATATGGAAAAAACGGGGGAAATACTGGAAGATAATGGACTGCTTCGTGGTCTCGCGGCACAAGTACGTGCCGTGCGATTTAATGATCCTGGGTTCGATTCCCGGGTCGGGCAAAGTGTTATTGGGGTTTTACATTAGGAAATTCTTAGTAGCAGCATGGAGTCTGGAAACTTACCCGAAAAACGGCAATAGGCTCGCCCCCTATTACGTGATACTGAAACGAAGGTGCCTGGCGAAATGTGGGTGCAGAAATGCACCTCTGCTTGCCCCTTCGGGGAATACAGGCGTGAGGCTATGTATGTATGTATGGGGAAAAATATTCCCTTTGAAGGCTAAAGATATGAAGTAGTAAGCACAAGCAAATTTATATTTTTACATACATACATAAACTCACGCCTGTATTCCCCGAAGGGGTAGGCAGAGGTGCATTTCTGCACCCACATTTCTCCAAGTATGTATCAGTCCCACGTAATAGAGGGCGAGCCTATTGCCGTTTTTAGGGCACATTTCCAGACTCCGTGCTGTTACCGAGAATTTCCTAATGGAAAAACCCATTAACACTTTGCCCGACCCGGGAATCGAACCCAGGACCTCTAGATCGCACGGCAAATACTTGTACCGCGAGACCACGAGGCAGTCTATATTTTTATAATAGTATTAGTTGTTATTAGTATGGATCGTTAGCCTTGAAATATAAATTAGCGAGTACAATCGCAACGAGTTTGATTCTCGTGTCAGACAAATTAAAGAGTAAAGTGAACAGGTTTATTTTGGATGGGCGTGTACCACCCTAGTCTTCATCTACACTTTCCATCAGGTGAGATGGAAGACAAACGCCTATTCCATTTAAACTATAAAAAAAAAGTAATTTTGTCTGTTACGCTTCCTACTTTTTATTTTGCTTCTTTCTCCTCCATCCTAGGTGGTCTGTAAGAGACCACCCTTAGACCATTTGTACTAAAGTTAACTGTATTCCTTTGTTATTGTTACTATCTATCTACAATGTGTAAAATGAAATTAAATTGAAATCTATAAATTAGCATACCTAAAATACAAAGAATTTATTCGGAGGATAGTCCGTCAACTCTCATACTTGTAGAAGAGACCCGTAGCCAGAAGTGGGGCATATATGATACACAAAAAAAGAAAATGCTGAAATTCCTAAACCTTTCACAAAGTCAGTCACAACTAATGCCCTCTATATGACAGCGATGAGCTATCCGTGTTATTGTCACAGTTGAAAAATACTAACATTAATTCGGCAAACGAGCCGAATCACTCGGGCGCCCGGCGTGCCGAAATATTAATCAAAAGTGCTGACGACCGCTAGTGTTTACGGCGTCTCGTAAAAACCTGTGATTCATTGATTTCTAACCCACTAACTTTATTGCGCAACCAAATACCAGATCGGTTGTATTACATAAGCATATGAAGTGTGGAAATAAATTAGATTGGTTGTTTGGGAAAAAAGCCGGATGATTTTTTGCCTACTTAAGTGACATAATGTAGGGTCGAGTGTTTTTTTTTCTTAGCCTGGGGGAATTTGTAGCTTATAAAAAACAAAACTTTTTGACATAAACTCAACATCTTGAGGTGGCCCACTTATTTTTAAAATTAATTACGAGTCAAAATGTTTGGTTGCACTTGACCTATCTATCTTTATCAGCCAGAATACTTCTCACTGCTAGGACCTTAGTCCACCACGATGGCCCAGTGTAGTGGGTTGAGTAACAAGGAAATTACTCGAGAAGAACTTTTGTTAAGAGTGCAGGTTTTCTCACAATGTTTATGGTTGCCTTTTAAATACGATATATTTTATTGATAATACACATATAACTTCGAAAAGTAAGTGGTATGTACATAAGTGCACACTAGTAATGTATGTTCAATATTTTTTTGTATAACCCGTGTGATTTAGAACGAAACTAGGGAAGTACAAAACTCAATTGATCGTATTCTAATGGAAATCGTGTCTACATTTCACTATCCGTTTCGAATGAAATACTTTAATTTAATCTAATCCCAGCCTAAACTAACCCGAAGCTTAAATATTCAGATCCAATTCGAGGCAGCATAATCCGTTCGGACCTAAAATAACTCCGACCAAAGAACCATGTAACCTTCACGAAACTGAGATACAAATCATGCAAAAATAAATAGTGTTTAAGCCTAGGGACTCCTATCTTGAATATTCTATCCTTACTAAGGGGCCATCCATAAATTACGTCACACGAAATTCATCGTTTTTGACCCCTCTCCCGTCCTTGTCACAGCTGGTCACATTTGTAAAACTCCCCCCTCCCCAGTGTGACGTCACATATTTAAAAAATCGAAAGAGAGACTCGAGAGCAGCTCTTGTTTTTTTAGAACTTTAGTTATCCCAGCTAGATAAATGGTCGCAAAGTCGATACTCGTGAGTAGGTCTTGGTTTTTTTTGTGACGTCACGATATTTAGATCCCCTCCCACCCCCTTGTCACACAATGACACACTCCGACAACCCCCTCCCTCGCCCTTAACATGTGATGTCATTTATGGGTGGCGCCTAATACCATAAATAGGAAAGTTTGTATTCACGTTTGTGCAGTTACCCATTTCAATGAATTAATCAATCAATAACAACTATTCAAATAGATAATGCGAGAACGGCTAAATGTATTCGGATAACATTTTAGTGCAAGTTGATTACAAATACGTAGTCTCGTTTGACCCATAGGATACATTGATCCGTGAATCAAACTCTACGCCTACACAGCTGACCCGATTTCATTGAATTTTGATGATTAAGGCCTAGATGGGGTCCTGTAGTGTCAAGGGAATATCTAAAAACGTTATACAAGACTCATCCGCAGTATTTTATTACTGCCACGATTTTCATTACTCTCCGGATCCAATCCTAAATTTAACAGACTCATGGCCGAATACTGAAACGCTACTTAATCTGAGGGCGACTTATATTTATGTGGCTGTTATAATTTAAGTGGTATATATTTAAAAAATGGCATGTAAAAGAACTTTTTGTGGTAATGTTGTGGTAATTTATGGAAATTTAAGTGGGCATTAGTTAATCACAGTCTTAAAACTGATAAATGATGTTTCGTTACCGCTTAAATTATAACAGCCACTTAAATATAAGTCGCCCTCAGATTAAGTAGCGTTTCCGTATTCGGCCATCAGTCACGGGCATAAAATTAATAAGACACCATACAACTGCCTGCAACATACCAAGTGACAAAAATGCGATGACCCGCGCATTCCTCGGTCACACACGGCCATCACAGACCATTATACACTTGCCGTGGGAATATTTCGCCAATTCACAATGAATCCGACAAGGCCGGCGAAGACTAGGTTACTGGCACCATACGTCGCTAGTTAGTGGGACACTGGTTCTATCTAGGTGACAACCTTGCGTGGTAGGACATCCGCGTAGTTTTAAGGAATGGGTGATGTCAATTAGTAGTGGTTATTCAACAATGACGTCATTCGCACAAGCAGCGTTTATAGAAAGCCTAGTAAGTAATACTGACTGCCTCGTGGTCCCGCAGCAAAGTATGTGCCGTGTTATCTAGAGGTCCCGGGTTCGATTCCCTGGTCGGGCAGTGTTATTGGGTTTTCGGTTAATAAATTCGCTGTAGCAGTACGGAGTCTAGAAATGTGCCCAAAAACGTCTATAACCTTAAAGAAATACTACTACTTCTACTACTACTACTATTAGCGTGAGGTTATGTATGTATGCTATATAGGTAGAGCTTATAACATTTCGGCATAAAGTATTCGGCATCAAGTACCGTCACTGGTGACAATAGTGGGCGACATATTAACATAATGTTGCTGATAATCTGGAAATAACCACATCAATTCCTCTCACATTTCACATTGACGCAATTGTGCTGGACCCGTCAAATATGTGTCATAACCTGACACGCAAGCAAACTCGTGAGTCAGATTTGAGCGATTTCTTTTTTATATCCATGTAAAAATAAAATCCCGGCCTTAATTATGCGTACAAATTAAAATTAAACAGCTATAACCAACAAACTATGTAAACAAAGAGAGAAAAAAAGCATGCAGATATGTATTTCATCCACCCACGGCGAAATGAACTGACAAACGATTGTAATAAAATGAAATATGTGGTTGATAGCTGTCAACATACACCACACGCTCCAAATTGAACTGTATCGCAAACAGTCAGAGCTCAAATTATAATATCGCAAATGTTTTGTGTTATAAAATTTGACGATCCCTAAATTCTGCACGTCAAAATTACAGGTCTATTCAAAATAGTGAGCTAGAGCGGAGGAATGTCAAGCTAAGCGTTTTATGTCGAACACTTTTTGTCGTCGTTTTTCGTATCACTGATAACTGCTTTGCGAATCGGAAATTTGGGAGAGTATACATACACTCACGTCTGTATTTTCGGAAGTGGTAGATAGAGGCGCATTTCTGCACCCACATTTCGATAATTATGTTTTCGTGCCACCCAGGAGACGAGAGTAATGCCGTTCTTCGGGAACATTTCCAGACTCCGAGCTGATACTGAGAATTTCCTTATTGACAAACACAATAATTCGACAGCCTCGTGGCGCAGTTGGCTAGACACCAGCTTGCGAGACGAGAGGCCGCGGGTTCGATCCCCGCACCGAGACAAATGTTTGTGTGATCCACAAATATTTGTTTCGGGTCTGGGTGTTTGTGAGACCGAAAAGTCTCTCGTAGTTTCTGATACCCACGACACAGGACTTGTATCCTAGTGTGGGGTCAGAACTATGTATGTGACTGTTGGCTGTATTTATTTATTTTATTTATTTATTTAAAGTAAGTTATGTATCAGTCCCACGTAATTGATGGCGAGCCAATGAGAATATCCTAGTTGAAAAATCAATAACATTTTTCCCGAATCGGGAATCGAATCTGGGACCACTAGATCGCACGACACTAATTTGTGCCGCGAGACCATGAGGTAACACTAACTTTACAAAGACTTTATAATAGACAGATACGTTCCTACTAAATTTCCGGGGTTAGATTATTCCACGATAAACGGTTTAATCAATTCTAATCGGCTTTTAATCGATTTTAAATATTTGAAGACTCTGTCGGCTGCTGGCCTACCTTTTTCGCGTTAACATAATCTCCGTGGAAATTGGGGTAAGTAATTATTGTATTATGAAAATTAAATGAAGAAACAGAAAAAATAATATCTCTGATATTTACACATACATTAATTGAGATCCTTGGTCCAGTTTTTGGATCGGATATTAAAATTAAAATAAATACACCCAACAGTCACATACATAGTTCTGATCCCACACTAAGATACAAGTCTTGTGTCGTGGTTATCAGAAACTACGAGATACTTTTTGGTAGTAGTCGGTATTAAGTAGTCTTTTTTTCATTGTTTAGAGCAACACTAAGGTTTGAATTGTAACCGATATACAATGGACTCCCCTTCTTTTACGTGGGATTGAGGCCTGACTGCCAACGTGAGTATGACCATTGCCTACCTCTTTGGTGTATAAGTTCCCAGTTATAGGGTGGACATGAACAGATGTAGATATTATAGTATTCTAACTGTGAGATTCTCCACTGTCCACTTTTAAGTTAGTTATGTCCTTTACTGCCTCGTGGTCTCGCGGTACAAGTATGTGCCGTGCGATCTAGAGGTCCTGGGTTCGATTCCCGGGTCGGGCAAAGTGTTATTGGGTTTTTCCATTAGGTAATTCTCAGTAACAGCACGGAGTCTGGAAATGTGCCCGAAAAACGGCAATAGGCTCGCCCCCTATTACGTGGGACTGATACATACCTGGCGAAATGTGTGTGCAGAAATGCACCTCTGCCTACCCCTACGGGGAATACAGGCGTGAGTTTATGTATGTATGTCCTTTACCAAGATCCTATCTATCCTTAACAAAAATAATTAAAATCAGTTTCCTCGTGAATGCGTTATAGACAGACAGAGTTACTTTCGATTTGATAATAAATAAATAAATATACCCAACAATCACATGCATAGTCCTGACCTCACACTAAAATACAAGTCTTGCGTCGTAGGTATCAGAAACTACGAGAGACTTTTCGGTCTCACAAACAACCAGACCCGAAACAAATATTTGTGGATCACACAAGCACTTGTTTCGGTGCGGGGATCGAACCCGCGGCCTCACGTTTCACAAGATAGAGTCTAGGCAACTATGGCCTATGGAGCTGTCAAATATTAGTATAGACTATAAATGATAAAAATACAATAAAATTCACATATAAGCGATCTTCCACTTATCGCTTGTGAATCAAGCTCCGACTGTTTTTCTATCCCGTTGTTTCCTTATGGAAATCCGGGATGGCTGGGTCCGACGTCGTGTCCAATAATATTTCCTGAACTAAGCTTACGTTCCTTGGATCTACCTGCGGGATTTATCCTTTATCTTCGGGTTTACTTTTGACCGTTAAGTCGGGAATTCAATCATCGCTTTGGATGATAGTATTTTTAGAAGCGGTTATTTGTTTTTTATAACTTTCGGAATAAAATAATATTGGGGTGTTTTTGTTTGGGTATCTTTTGTGTATTTATTGGTGCGTTTTGGAAGAAAATGGACTTGTATCGAGACGGCAGACGGTATGCTGCCTCCACTGTCATTGCGTCTTCTTTTAATCACCTACAAGTATTTCTATTTGTTATTAAAAAATCTACTCTTTCACTAAAGTACGAGTACTCATTATTCCTTCCTTTAAAAAATATATTGATACCCACACTATGTGATTCACGATTTTAAATATCCTAGGCGTCTCGTGAAAGTCTTCATATATGTAAAAACGTTGTTTCATCATGGGGCTCATATACCATGACATATACATATAAATCTATTAACTTTATTTCACCTCTAGTAACATACACAAGTACACTCACGCTTGGAGAAAACAGGCGAAGAGGTGCATTTCTGCACCACATTTCGCCAACTATAATATCTTCGTCCTACGTAATAGGGGGCGAGCCTATTGCCTTATTTTTCTCTTGTAACTCAACACAAACCTACCAATACTCTTAGACAGAAGGTTAAAGACGATCTAAACATGAACTTACACATAAAATATTATTCGCAAATTTCTATGAAGGCAGACTATAATGTTCAATATCCGTAATTTCTTGCCTTACTTTGACTTGTCTCATTTATTCGGCAAACAGTTCCCACAACTGCAGATATTGACGCAGGTGACGTCGCCACGCAAAATAAAACATTTTATAAAAGCACAAAGGAAAATAAAGGCCTCATGGAGGAAAAATACTGAAAGTTGCCAGATATCACGCACAAAGGAGTAGCGAAAAATCGGGAATTTATGTATGAACGTAGTTTACTGTGTGGGCTTTTTATTTATTTGTATGTGTAACGTTTTTGCTGGCTCTTTTCTAAATTATGCGCTTCCGTTGTATAATAATGACTTTATCATCATATCATAATGTTTATAGATTAAAAGTTTGTCTTGGTTTTTCCATTAGTAAATTCTCAATAACAGTTCCACTTCCGAGTCTAAGAATGTGCCCGAAAAATGGATATGGGCACTCTCAATATAAAGTGGACTTGAAACAGAAATGGGGAAACATGGATGCAGAAATGCAAACCTGCCAACCCCTTCGAGGAATAGAGGCGTACATCAGATATTAATATCGATGGCAGCATTAATTTAACTATTTCAATGTTATGAATGGTTTATGATACATTATGGCGAAATGGAGTTTTATTTACGCCTTTACACCTACCGAACCGATTTCGGTTCATAAATACATTGGACCTCAGTATAGGCTATAGATTATTTTTAAGGCCCAATCCCACCACACACCCGCCACTGTAACTCCTGTATTCCAGGATCAACAGCAGCACGCACAGTATTGACGCCGAGCAATAAAGCTCAGCGAATCTAAGGGGACCTAAAGTCATAATCCCGCAACGAAGTTAATCAGAAAGACAAATAAAGGAGGAGATGGAAAACGAAGACTATACTTGAACATAACATTAATTGATGATTTCATAGTTCAGCGAGTAAAGCCGCAGGCAAAGGGAACATTTAATCAATTAATACAGCCACCGCTCATTACATAAGTGCGGCGTCTCGTTGAGTCAACATAAAACAATATATTGTTAATCAACATACAATCCCGATAATTAATTCTTTGCACATATCAACCGAACAAGCCGAATTTCGACCATAATCTGATATTTTTGTAACAGGCACATTTATTGGCAGCCGAGAGAGAGAGGCCGCGGATTCGATCCCGCACTGAGACAAATGTTTGTGTGATGCACAAGTATTTGTTTCGGGTCTGGGTGTTTGTGAGACCGAAAAGTCTCTCGTAGTTTCTGATACCCACGACACTTGACTCGTATCTTAAAGTGGGGTCAGAACTATGTATGTGACTGTTGGGTGTATTTATTATTGAAGTACGTATAGTGTTATCATATCAAAGGGGTTAGGTAGGAGTGTTTGATTTTACCCTCAAGTTTCGCCAGCTGTTTTATTCTTCGTGATAGAAGGCGAGCCAACGGATTGCGTTTCCATTTTCATATTGTAACTTGTCGCAGGATAATCCAAACGAAAAAAATAATTTTAATTTTAATTAATTAGACTTTGCCCGACCCGTGAGTCAAACCTTAGACTTCTCAGTTGCATGACTTAAATAAGTTAGAAAATCCGTCATACGCACACGGCATATGAAACCGAACGTATACTTTAAGGATACTTTAAGGCCGTCATAGCCGATGTGATGTAATCGTTTTGCATCAGTTGTCAGTTTAGACTGTACTGGACTTTCCATCAGGTCATTTCCTCGTGTAGGCAATTACAGTACTAGATTGCATGAAAGTTCGCCATCAAGCCGATCAAGAGCTATCTCATTTAGAGTAACATTAACGTAGATAATTTCAAGCTTATCATCATACATATTGAACTAACTTCAAATTGCCTCGTTAGTATCGCAGCACAAGAGTGTTTAGGGCAATCTATAGAACCTGGATTCGATTGCCAGGTCGGGAAAAGTGAGCTTTTAGGGTTCCGTATCCAAAGGGTAAAACGGGACCCTATTACTTAGACTTCGCTGTCATTCTCATGAACCGTGATAGATAAACAGTTGAAATTTGGACGGGTGATGTATTTCTGATGCCGCTATTATAACAACAAATACTAAAAAACCAAATAAATATTTACCGTTTTTATAAATAATGGTACGGGACCATTCATGCGCGCGTCCGACTGGCACTTGGCCGGTTTTTTTCCATTCATATCACGGCAATAAGCAATAAGCTGGCTCTCTTTCACACGTGTCTAATGACGTGCGTTAATTGCGTCTAATTTGACTAATTGTAATTGTCTTTCTTTTTTTATGTGAGGGTGAAACCTCATAGTTCAATGTTTTTGTCACCCGCTTTGCTGTGGAGGGAAGTGGACAACTCTTTGTTTTCCAACTCCTCCTTTATTTGTCTTTCTGATTAACTTCGTTGCGGGATTATGACAAATTTAGGTCCCCTTAGATTCGCTGAGCTTCATTGCACAGCGTCAATACTGTGCGTGCCGCTGTTGATCCTGGAGCACAGTACAACAATGCACCTCTGCCTACCCCTTAAGGAGATACACGCATATATAATAATAATAATAACTCTTTATTTATTTCACACCACATGTACAGACTAAGCATATAAAATAAAGTATAGTTGGTGACATAAAATGGCGGCCTTATCGCTTAAAGCGATCTCTACCAGGCAACCTTGCAGGGAGAGGAATAAGCAAACTAGTTATGGACGGTGCTATATTTAATAAACTTACATAAAAATATATACTTGTATACATATGTGAAAAAAAAAAAAAAATACAATATAAGATAGACTTACATACGATTAAATACATATAAATACTAATATATATATATATAGTATAAATAAGTAGCGAGTTATACATCGAAGGAGCCATGTTATTGTGCAAAATAGTGTGATTTTAGTCTGGACTTGAAAATTTCCGGCGAGGACGACAGTTTAATGCTTAAATGTAGTGCATTCCATAAACGGACTGCTTCCACCGCAAAGGAATGGTCATAAAATGATGTCCTGTGAGCCGGGAATTTCAGCATCAAATTCTCCGATGACCTAAGTGAGTGGGTGTTAGCAGTATGAAGGAAATCAAAACGTTCCTGAAGATAGCGCGGGGACGAGGGATTAAACAGGACACTGTAAAGAAGAGACAAAATATGAATATTCCGGCGATAACGAATAGGAAGCCACTTGAGCTTAACTCGATACTCGGAGACGTGGTCATATTTGCGTAAACCAAATATAAACCTTATACAGAAATTTTGAAGACGCTCAAGTTTATTTATATATGTATGTTACTTCGATTCACATCGGAATGTAAAATTACGGTGTATGTAGAAAGTGCACGTGAATCAACGTTGGTTACGGCTTTTAAACATGCATTCGTTTTATAGGTGATATCATACATTTTCTATGCAGAACACTGTGCGATTTATATTACAAGTAAAAAATATTCGAATTATTTACATACATAACCTATTATACATAACCTCACGCCTGTATTATTCTTCTTGTAGGCAGAGGTGCATTTCTGCACCCACATTTCGCCAGTATTGTATCAGTCCCACGTTGTAGGAAGCGAGCCTATTGCCGTTTTTAGGGTACAATTTCAGACTCCGTGCTGCTACTGAGAATTTCCTAATGGAAAAACCCAAAAACACTTTGCCGGACCTGGGAATCGAACCAAGGATCTCTAGATCGCACGGCACATACTTGTGCCACGAGACCACAAGGCAGTCGAATTATTTATTCTGGGGAAGAATCTCGGCGGTCACAGGTTCGAACCCCAGGCACGTAGATAAATTGTTTGCCTTTAGATCCCTGAATGAATTTATAGCAAGATAATATATAATTAAATGAAAGCTACACCATCTCTATTCGATCAAGACATACTTAGTATGTATGTAGATAATTAACTACCTATAACTTATTAGAGACCATGCTTCATACATACAGTACAACATATAAAAGAAAAGAAGCTTATGAATCATTTAAAATGACACTAATCTCATTTATCTCATTCATGTAGCCATAAAAGCTATATTCTTCTGACTAATCTATGGTATTAATTATCCTAAATCACGGAGATCAATTAATTATTCACTGTGACGTAAAATACAACGCGAGCGGAAAATCTCAATCTCAAACTCGATCTAACAAAATAAATAAGTGAAGATAAAGTCAAAACAGCCCTCAGCCAACTTCAGAATGTATATTTAAAAGGAATTATCGTTAAAATTACACAGATATAGTTAGATTCCTCTCGGCATACAAAATTGCTGTGTAATCGAAACTTTGCCCGATAACAACTTCGCGTTTCAAGCCTCTCAATACTGGAGGAAACTTCCCACATTACTATTATATGGTGTTAGACTTGCCTGGAACGTGGAAGCACGCACAACCGGGAACTTATTTCGACTTCCAATTACGTATTTAAAACGAGTTTTATGTGGTCGGATATGTGGTTTTAATAAACTTAATTTCTTTTGAATAGTAAAAACAATTTTAGAGCACTTCTTGTACCTGGCTCTAGGCTAGAACGACGGACATGAACTAGAGGTTTTAGATCTTAGATCAATACCTATACTCCTCTAGGTCTTGGTGTCCAACTGGGTCCAACAGTATAAAAACATAAAAAAACATGTATGTTTTTTTTGTTACTTTCTTTTTAAATTTTATCTACTAATTCAAATAAAAATTTTAGGCATCAAAAATTCCAAAAAACAGTAGTTAGTAGACTCATGCCCGGTTCGGTGTGAATTTATCCATTTTTATGTCGGGAATTCAGGAAGTTATTCGAGAATAAATAAAGAGGACGAAACTCTGGAACAATAGCCCGCATTAAATAATTCGTAACTTTATTTAGAGGATAAAATTTATATTAAAGAGACTTGAGGTCGTTTGGACAATATTTTACAAACTTTCGATCATTTGCTTGCTCTTTATTAGATAACATCATGATTAAATAACTTTGGCTGATTTTAACATTACTTAAACGTCAAAGAACTTAGTACCTATAATTAATACTAACGTAATTTTAATTTCTTGTTTCAGAAAATGAAGATCCTGTGGTGTTGTATTATAGCAGTGTTACTGAGGTCGTCGGAAGGAGCATTAGATGTAGAAAAAACAGTCCAACAAGTACAAAATATATTAAAAGCCAATCAACAACTACCAAGACTTACAAGAGATGAAATCATTCAGCTAATGAACGACATAAAAGCTGAAGATGCCAAGAGCTCAGCATCAAGACAATCTACTGAAGATAGTAATGAAGTTAAAACTACCACGCCATTTAACACTGTTGAGAATGAAATAAATCCCGTAACTCAAACACCTAGTGTTGAGAACAATGTCTTAACAAATGAAAATGAAACAGAGGTCTCTGCCTCAGTACCGCCAATTGCAGTTGAAGTTACAACAAGAAAAACTGCATCGACTCTAATGGTTGTTTTACCATACACGCCGCGCGATGGATCTTCATTGCAAGAACTTTATACTCGGGCGCCGCGAGTTGAAGTCGTTCCAGTAGAGGTAACCCCTAAACCGGTTAAGACACTTCAATCGAACAGTAAGCTCCAAGAAACCTTAACAAGCAACGCAAAGATTGCAAACCAGAATAAAGATAATTTTCCAGCAGAGTTACAAGCGTTCTTGAACGCTCACGGTCTGAAAGGAACGCCTGGACAAGACCATTTCTTGTTGCCTCTCGATGGTTTTAAGCCACTACCACCAGCAACTATTGTAGATGGAAACATACAGTTACCAGAAAACATACTCCTGACTTATGACTTAATTTCACCTGATGCCTTAAAAGCTAGCAACGAAAAATACCAATCATTATCACCTAACAATTTCTTGTATGAGCCTCTCCGACCAGAACTACCTTTTGAATTAGACACCTCGTCATCAGAAATTAAAGAAACCAGCTATCCTTACGACATGCCTAAAGCCAGGAAACCAAAATCAGCTACTGCAAAAAATTACGATCCAATCGATTACGATTCGGTGAAAGTAATTCCTTTGAATAAAGGTGTAAGTCCACTAGAAGATATAAGAGCCATAGTTGAGAATGACCAAATTAAAAGGCAGGCCGATTCAAATGCAACAACGACGGAATCACCAACGACTACTGAAGAAGCAAAGAATGCAGAGGCACCCCAAGACTCCGCGTCAGCTGATACGGACTCTGGTGCTTCTATAGCAGATCTAGAAGATTCATTTGGTGGTGCTGCGCCGGCAAAACCGGGAGATTCAGAGCTACCTCCGCCAAGGAAGAACGGTTTCTACTGGATGTTGGATTGGAACAGTTTTCTAGAAGTAGGTGACGGTGATACAAAAGTCAATATTCGTTTCGAACCTAAATTAGGTGATCCGCAAATGTTTTTGCCTGTCACCGTTCCGTGATATTTGTGTTGAAGTGACACAATGCTCAGTTCTAGTCTTGGGGTTAGTTTAATGGTAGAGGGAATGCCTTTTTACGCTGAAAAGAGGCGGCAATGGATTTATGGAACGAGGGTGCTGAATAAGTCTCAGATTAACAACCATTTCCTTATTTCCTACTTAAGCTACCTAGTAAATATAATGTTTAATTTATGAATTATGTAATCAAATTAAAACCTGATACGACGATAAGAGAGTAAACATAAAGCTAAAGAGATTGAAGATATTACGAGCCGTAATTGAAAACTGAGAATGCAAATTTTGATTAAACATACTGAAATATTTGTGTTTCATTTGCCTTTAGTAAGTTGCCATTGAAGTTGTTGCTGAAATTAAAATTAAAATAACTATGTACCTATCTCAAATTGGCATTTTTAATATAACTCCAAGATGTTTGTACTAAAACTGTTTAGATGAGTTGTAAATATTAATAATTTCACAATATTAAATTCTTGTTAGGGTTTTAGTTTATATTTACATCGAAATTTGCGCCTTATAATTAATTATAATTTTTTATAGTACTTTGTAAACTTCATAATATTATTTTTAAATCAATTCTAAGTATGTAACGTTTGTCTGGCAAAGATTTGCATGCCTTGAGGTACTAACGTTAAAAGTATGCTCTACATTTTGAGATGCAAATCAACCACAAAGTGTTATTGGGTTTTTCCATTAGGAAATTCTCAGTAACAGCACGGTGCCTGGAAATGTGCCCGAAAAACGGCAATAGGCTCGCCTCCTATTACGTGGTACTCATACATACATAAATGTGGGTGCATAAATGCATCTCTGCCCACCCCTTCGGGGAATACAGGCGTGTGTTTATGTATGTATAGTTGTATACATTTTTGAATGGTGATAAAGGGTTATTCGGTTCTGCGTTCATGTCAAATAATTCGTTTCATAAAATAACAAAATATCACGCATTTAGATAGAGAGCTGTTCGAGAAATTAGAGTGAATAAAATTCTTATCCAGCTCTGTAGAAGAAGAACTTAACCAGGGGGACGTACATATTTGAGATGTCAATAAATATTTTAATCCTTGTGAAATTTGCACACGACCCTTCCCCTATTGCGTACAATTCGCGTATTAACAAGTTACGGTTCCATTACTCAATACATTACCGGCTTGCGCGTGGCTAATGAGTGCGGTGAAATGGGCCGGCGGAATGTCGTTACGTGGCAGACGGAGCAAAAGTGAGAGCGGTGTACCGTGAACGACTTACTGCTGTTACTGTATACTATGTTATCTTATATATACATACATAACCTCACGCCTGTATTCCCCGAAGGGGTAGGCAGAGGTGCATTTCTGCACCCATATTTCGCCAGGTATGTATCAGTCCCACGTAATAGGGGGCGAGCCTATTGCCGTTTTTCGGGCACATTTCCAAACTCCGTGCTGCTACTGAAAATTTCCTAATGGAAAAACCCAATAACACATTGCCCGACCCGGGAATCGAAATAAGGACCTCTAAATCGCACGGCACATACTTGTGCCTCGAGACCACGAGGCAATCTTTGTTATCTTGTCTACGTACATGCATGTATCCCTGAAGATTAGGTAGAAGTGTAGATCCACATTCATTCATTCAAGTTTCAATCTAAAAACAATATAAAGCGAATCTTCTCTAATAGACATATTTGTCGTATACACGCCATATTAAGAATTCTTAAATAGACACTCGTCTCTATTCCCTCTGTCTTCGTCTCAAACATTCTAAGCATTCACTTACACCCACCCAAGCAAAAAAATCAAGAACAATCATTAGACGATTCATGTAACAATATTTCGTTGTAATTTATCATTTAATTCACAATTTCCCAAACAAAATCGCACCAATTCTATGTTAGAAGCAGCTGTTCCGACAAACTGTTCTAAGACGTGTTATTTCAAAATGTGTTTCAAGCTCGCAACTATGTGCTCGTGTGCTTTGGATGCTCGGCCTGTAATAGGAGTTCTCGAAAATGTTTCCGATGAAATACAACTCGACATTTTTATTTTTAGTTTCAAAACATATTTCTTACTATCTGCTTGATTATTGTTGTCATAAATACTTAAACATACATACATACATAACCTCACGCCTGTATTCCCCGAAGGGGTAGGCAGAGGTGCATTTCTGGACCCACATTTCGCCAGGTATGTCATATCAGTCCTGCGTAATAGGGGGCGAGCCTATTGCCGTTTTTCGGGCACATTTCTAGACTCCGTGCTGTTACTGAGAATTTCCTAATGGAAAAACCTCAGAATAAATTTATCTAAGTTATAAACATCTTCGAGTTCCACAAACGGTTCGAGTGTAGTCACTTTGGCACAAAAGTAGTGGTCGGTAGTAACAAGTTCACAAGCTAATCAGATACGGCAACGTCTCCGTGGCGGTATCTATCGGAACTTTGGGCGTGCCCGTCACGTTGTAATCAAAGTTTTGGAACTGCTGTCACGCCATCTTGCGTCACAAGCCGAGCCCTTCAATCTAGAACGGGATTTAATGGGATTTTACACTTAGTAAGCCTGCAAACTTGGATAGACAAGCCAAGGTACGCCGATTAACCTGTTCGGAGTTTGGATAAACATTCATTTACTATTCGCGATTATTAATATCAATATGTATTCATCATCATCATCAACAGCCCATATACGTCCCACTGCTGGGCACGGGCCACCTCTACAACTGAGAGGGTTTAGGCCTTAGTCCACCACGCTGGCCTAGTGCGGGTTGGCAGACTACACACCTAAGAAATTCCTAAGAACTTTTAGGTGTGCAGGTTTCATCACGATGTTTTCCTTCACCGTTAAAGTACGTTATAATTCTTTGTGAATACGCACATAACTTCGAAAAGTCAGAAGTGTGTGCCTGAGGTTTGAACCTGCGACCGTCGAGATTGTCGACCGCATGCCCAAACCTCGAGGCCATCACGACTTGTATTATATGTATATGTATTCATTCGTCGTCATATAACGTAGACGCCCGGATGTTATAGAAGTGGATTTCGGTCCGATTACCACAGAAATGTTAATGATATCATGAAGGTAGGAATGTTGTCAATCTCTCTCTAAATATTTGATGGTCATGGTGACCATGATACCATGACAAAGTCTTATAACTTATTTTTTAAGCCGGGTTGCATATAGTTTGATTCAGTAACTATCAATATGACTATGGGGCATCATACCTAAGCGTCAGTTTGTCTGAAAAAACCTTTAGGAAGCAATACATCACAAATGACAGATCCACAAGCTGCGTTAAAAATTTGATGTCTCCCCAAGAAACATGTGTAGCAACGTGCAATAAAAATAAACGTATACCGGCAATAAAGCTACAAACGATGTTATGACGTCATTTCCGTTGAGCGTGTCCCATAAAGAAGGACGTTAGAACATCCATCATGCGGCAAGTTTTCTGCTGGAACGTGGCAATTATCGTAATAAACACTTCAGTGGATATAGTATATATGTAATAAAATAAACGTTTGCACAATTTAAAGAAATATACAGTTTGATACACCAACTAAGTAGCTATCTACTCGTACTTATTGTATGAATAGTATGGATATAACTTATATTTGTGACAGGCTCAGTGACAGTAGATTAGTGGGAAACCTAAAAACAAAGTGCCAATTCGATCTTTGCATCAAGACTAATATTTGTGATCCAAAATTGCTGCCTGACTGCCTCGTGGTCTCGCGGTACAAGTATGTGCCGTGCGATCTAGAGGTCCTGGGTTCGATTCCCGGGTCGGGCAAAGTGTTATTGGGTTTTTCCATTAGGAAATTCTCGGTAACAGCACGGAGTCTGGAAATGTGCCCGAAAAACGGCAATAGGCTCGCCCCCTATTACGTGGGACTCACACATACCTGGCGAAATGTGGGTGCAGAAATGCACCTCTGCCTACCTCTTCGGGGAATACAGGCGTGAGTTTATGTATGTATGTATGTAAAATGATTGACTCTTTCATTAATTCTCGTAATTTATCGTCGTCGACTATTAAGAAAGTGTCGTAAAAAAATCTTCATGCACACGAATTCTTCTCAAGGAATTTCTTAATAAAATCGGCGCGGGAAAAAGTCGTTTCATCTATTTGTTCGCAAATCTGATTAAGATCAAAAAGTAAAAACATTAAAGTAGCGCAATAAAAAATACATCTGTAATACAAGCGAAGTAATCTAAAATTTTCTCAAAGGGAAAAACAAATCATTACATCGCGAAGCAGCTTACCTTTCACAAAAACTCCTAAGCTTGTAATTTATCCACACCCGAAACTTTTGCGGGCCTAGATAGCAGCGTCAGGCAAAAAGGTCCCAAAGAAATAATGCAGGGGCGGCCACTCGAGTGCCCTCCGAGTTGGAAAGAGCGGTCGGATTCTAGTTTCAAAGTCAATTGACCGTTGGTTTGAGTTGTACGGTAAGCACTCTCGACCACCACGCGTCAACCCTTACCGAAGGTTTGGGCGAGATCGCTTCGAAACAGCAAATGTATTATTGAAATTGCCTGAGATGAGTTTCGGTAGCCTTACATCAATGCACTGTTCTCACTAGGTACTTACTGCTTCCATCATCTCGATGGAAAATTAAGCAGGTTATATTATTTTCTAATATTCAGCAGTGGCGGTACTTCCATAGAAGCCCAAAAGTGTTACACGTTAATTTTGTAATGTCTAGTTTACAATTTTTTATTATGGGGTCAGTATATTCTCATTTATGTGCCAAATTGCTTTTGTTTAATAAAGATTTAAAGTTTAAAGATTATTATTCGGAATTTTGTAAGGCAAATTGGGCTTTTGGGCTTTTATGGAAGTACCGCCACTGCTATTCAGCAACCATGTAATTGTTAACGTTATAAAGGTGGAGCCTATCGTCATTTTTCACATATTTTCATACCTATAATCGAAAATTTTACTTAATCGCAAGAAAGCCTAGAAATATTGACGTCATAGGCACTAATGCGGAAAAAATATGTCTCAAAAAACATCTACTAGAGACAGCTAGAGAAAGCTGGAATCGAGTCCCTCACCACTCAATGCTATACAGTGGCGGTACTTCCATAGGAGCCCAAAAGCATTACACGTTAATAGTGTAATGTCTAATTTATAATTGTTTATTGTGGGGTCAGGACATTCTCATTTATATGTCAAATTGTTTTTGTTAAATAAAGTAAAAAAATTATTATTCGAAATTTTCTAAGCAAATTGGGATTTTGGGCTTCTATGGAAGTACCGCCACTGCCGCGCACTGATGCTATATTGTATTTATGATTGTTTCGATGTGGACGTGCAATAATTACGTTTCTATGGCTTCTTTTTTATCCTTTTTTGTACTTAATATTGTTTATAATTGCATATAATACAGTGTGTATTCAGACCGTGATCGGAAACTAAGGCAGGTAATAGCTAAGGTGATTACAAACCCCCTGGCGTTAAAGAAAATACTGACAAAAAATAAAAATTTTGACGTTTTCCATACAAACCGCGTACATTTAATACCGATGGTTGTATGGAAAACGTCAAAATTTTTATTTTTTGTCAGTATTTTCTTTAACGCCAGGGGGTTTGTAATCACCTTAGCTATTACCTGCCTTAGTTTCCGATCACGGTCTGAATACACCCTGTATAATACATTGTTGCAATAAACATATTTTTCTTTCTTCTATTTGGATAGCATCATCCAAGTAGAAGTCAACCATCAGCAACGATGTTGTCACTTCATCGTGCCTGTATAAAAAAAAACTATTAATTTAAAAACAATACACCATGGACAACTTGAACAATGAACCTATAGAATCAAATACAGCAAAACAATAAATTCTATAAACAAAGAGCGACGTCCAAGTTTTTGTGGCAGCGTGTGACCGTTTTGAAATATTGATTACTAGCACAACAAACCTAAAGCAAGTGACAATTGCCATTGAGGTTTCAATAGGATCAATCGAATGAAAATAATTTATGTTATTTTGAATTATCATAAGTACTAGACATCAGAATAGAAATTTCTAACACAAAGATTGAATAAAGCAGTTATTACAGCAATCGACCCAAGAACCTACATTAGATCAGCATCTAGTTAATTCGAAATATCGCGACCTTTCCTCATAGAATTAATCTTTTGTAATTGATAAGTAAGGCCTAGCGAGATATATCGAGACTCATGAGAAAAAAATCCTGCTCATTCCTTTAAGTTTAAAGCTTGTAATGTTTTCACTATTAGAATGGTTTCGTGAATGTTCTTTAACTTAAAAACCACTCGTCATCAAATACACTGCCTCTTGGAAATCTTCTCATTATGTATAATTACCATAGAATGTGACCTTAATTTATTATCATTCTCTATAGTCTATACGTTTATACATATATTCTCAGCTCTAAGATTTGAAAGTAAATGTTTGATAGTGGTATGGCTCACACAGTACAGCTCAGTAAATACAAGACAGTCAGCAGGCGAAACCAAGAAATTAATTAAGTTCCAACAAACAATGTACCCAACAACCGAGCACTTGGAAGACCAAATCTTATTAGACAAACAGTTCGATGAGAGCTAACTAGGGAGTGTAAACAGCAAAACAAAATTAAATTATTCAAGATATTTTAAGAACGTACTGAGACAAACAGTGACGTCAATGTCGTTTAATTCAGAACATGTCTCGTTTTACACGGGACGTATCCTTAGGGGAGACGTTTAAATTTCAAAATTTCAAAGGTACATATTCATTTACGCGATGATATTTGAGTTTTTGGCTAACGTTTGAATATTTTCAAACGGTTTTGTTGTCACGACCCACATCACGCGGACAGACTGTCGCGTGTTATAAAATTGCAAATGGGAATTAAACATTTTCCAGCATTAAGTGCGTGTGAGGTTTTTTGATTATTTTGTATTTCTGTCCAGTATATCTCCAAAATTAAATATCCTTTTTTCTTCAGAAATCTTCATACTTGAGAAAAATTCTAAGTCATACAGTTTTATTAGCCCCCGATCTGGCGACGTATTCATCTATGGTGGTGCTTAATCGTATGAACCAAATTATTTTATATTTTACTAGCTGACCCGGCAAACGTTGTTTTGCCATATATATAAAATTCTCGTGTCGCGGTGTTTTTTGGCAAACTCCTCCGAAACGGCTCGACTGATTTTTATGAAATATTGTGTGTATATTGTAGGTAGGTCTGAGAATCGGTCAACATTTAAGGGTTTAACATTTAGGGGTAGGTATGTTTTTTTCTCTATTGACTTTATTTTCTTTATTTTTTATGATTCAGCATTGATAAATTATTATAATCATAAATTTTCACCCTTCTACGATCAACCTCTATCTTATACTGACCATTTTAATTTGATTTTTTTTTATTAAAATGTAAATAAATGATAATAGCACTGAAAAATTATAATGATACGTATAACAGTCATTGCTTTGATCGATATACAAATTAAACAAAAAAATATGGTCAAAATTGTATAGAGTGAGATATACATATACATCTATATATATGTATATAAAATTCTTGTGTCACAGTTCGAAACAGCCTCCGAAACGGCTCGACCGATTTTGATGAAATTTTATATGTATATTCAGTAGGTCTGAGAATAGGTTATCTATTTTTTATACCCCTACAACCCGAAAAGTTTTTTATTTTATTTTGTGGACATTTTTTGTTTTTATTTTTGTATGATTCAGCATTGAAAAATACATATAACTCCAAATTTTCACCCTTCTACGAACAACACCTGTTTTGTAATCGCAATTTTTATATTTTTATAGCTTTTGCCCGCGACTCCGTCCGCGTAGACTTCAGGGTTGGGCGCAGAAAGATAATAAGTGAATCTATAAATCGTCTCTCAAGTGCCCAAAATGGCACTTACTGAATTTAAAAAAAGGTCAAATCAATTCAAATGGTTGAGGCGTAAAAGTAAAACTCTGACAGTTATTTTCGTATTTTTAATGTTACTTCACAGGGTCTCATTTATGGTCATACCAAAATTTTTGTTTTTGCGTGAAAGCGTAACAAACATCCCTACATTCACATTTATATAATAGTAAGGATAACCATTCCCACCTATGTTACTTCGGTGGGTCCCACCTATCTGCATACCAAAAGTTATTCAAATCTTTTTTCAATCATTTTTCAATTCTTTTATCCTCCGTATTTTTTAATAAGAAGAATCCTATGTCCTTTTTTATATCTCGAAGACTATGTGTACAAATTTTCATGATAATCGGAATAATTAAGTAGTTTTGGCGTGAAAGCGTAACAAACGAAACATTTTAACATTCATAATAGCTGACTTCGTATCCCCTAACAGTCATTGAATGTTACATATTTACCTATTACCTGAATTTTATTTTTGATTGTATGGAAATAAATATTAAGTTCAGCACTTTATTGAGATAAAAATACAGAAATAAATAAGTACTAAAATTATATGCATCAATCGTGTCTCCGCAAGTCATGATTTAATTAAACATGTACATATGGGATGGGATGCAGTCGGTTTCAGTTCTCTTCATTGAAGCATCAGTGTGGTGGACTGAAGCCTAAACCCTCTCAGTTGCAGAGAAGGCCTATGCCAAGCAGTGGAACGTACATATATGGGCTGGTGATGATGATGCACCTTGTGATATACATTTATAATATATTTTTTATTTGTCTAAAAGATCACAAACATCCTTTGGTTATCGTCATTGCGAAGGCATGACGAATCGGGAACTGAATTCGTTTGAACTCAATGGTCATACCCGTTAGGATCAATGAAATCTTAGATCAATCTAATTGATGAATTCTCAAGCACCATTTCATCTCTAAGTTGTCTTTTCAGTATCGTCACGTGAATAACATTACTCAACAATTTTCTTAACACCAAGCGCATTCCATTGCATAGTTGTGGGTGTTTTAGATTTCAAAGCGTGATGACTACCGAACCTGCCTTCGTTTGTAAATCAGGTACAACCAAGGAGTTTAAAAATACATTTCTGAACGCACGCATAAATATTTGACAACCAATAAATATGTCAATCCCTTTTTATTACTGACATTATTCTACATTTTTAAAATCTAAAATACGCAATTATTCGAATATTGTGGATATATGTTGTCGATTCAAAACCTTTATTTAAATACGTTCTTTAATTTGAGGGGACCATTAACCATATTGACGGGATAAACATAAAATGTTTGACAGAATATTAGGTAGAACAGTTTATATGAGAAAATTAAATTGTTGTTTTTACCATATTCCTCGCAATTTTCTTAACTTTTTCTTTCATAAGAACCTTCTCCTAACAATAGCAAACACAACAAAAAAAGAATTAGCGAAATCGGTCCAGGCGTTGTTGAGTTATGCGCTTACCAACACATTTTGCGATTCATTTTGATATATAAGAAGATTTAATTTAGTAACAAACAATAGAAAACTGACTGCCCCGTGGTCTCGCGGTACAAGTATGTGCCGTGCGATCTAGAGGTCCTGGGTTCGATTCCCGGGTCGAGCAAAGTGTTATTGGGTTTTTCCATTAGGAAATTCTCGGTAACAGCACGGAGTCTGGAAATGTGCCCGAAAAACGGCAATAGGCTCGCCCCCTATTACGTGGGACTGATACATACTTGGCGAAATGTGGGTGCAGAAATGTACCTCTGCCTACCCCTTCGGGGAATACAGGCGTGATTTCATTCTATCAGGAATGAAATTAAGTAAAATAATTCCTCTCTATAAATCAGGTAGCAAAGATGACCCAACTAACTTTAGACCTATATCGGTTTTACCTTCAATAAGTAAAATATTTGAAAAACTTATGTTGATACAAATTGAAAATTACTTTTTAAAAAACAAATTGCTTCATAGTAAACAGTTTGGTTTTACTCGGGGTCGCTCCACTACCGATGCCGGCGTGGAGCTTATTCATAATATTTTTGAAGCTTGGGAGGTTTCACAGGATGCTTTAGGAGTATTTTGTGATCTATCCAAGGCATTTGATTGTGTTCACCATGATATTCTTATCAGGAAATTAAGCCATTATGGAGTTAAAGGTATTGCACTTGAATTGTTTAAATCATATTTAAGTAATAGAATTCAAGTAGTTGATGTAAATGGAAAAAGATCTCCTGGGTCTGTTGTTACTATGGGAGTTCCACAGGGTTCAATTCTTGGACCCTTTCTTTTTTTGATATACATAAATGACTTGCCTTATTTTATAAGGGACGACTGTGATGTAGTGCTGTTTGCTGATGACACTTCTTTAGTATTTAAGGTAAAGCGTAATCAACTAACTCTTGACGATGTAAACTGCACTCTCACTAAAATCGTGCATTGGTTTAACATTAATAACCTTTTATTAAATAGTCAAAAAACTAAATGTATTAGGTTTATAACACCTAATGTAAAATACGCCAATGCTAACATTTTAATGAATGGGGATAAGCTGAGCCTTGTGGATAATACTAAGTTTTTGGGAATTACATTAGACCCCAAACTTCAGTGGGGTCCTCACATAACAACATTAGCTCAAAAACTGAGTGCAGCAGTCTTTGCGGTGAGCAAAATACGTCAGCTGACCAACATTGATACAGCTAGGTTAGTGTATTTTGCTTACTTTCATAGTTTGATGAGTTATGGAATTCTACTGTGGGGTGGTGCTGCTGACATAAATACCATATTTTTACTACAAAAGCGAGCCATCAGATCTATATATTCGCTTGGCTCTAGATATTCTTTAAGAGAAAAGTTCAAGGAAATTGATATTATGACAGTGGCATCTCAATATATACACGCAAATCTTATGTATGTTCATAAGAATATTGATAAATTTAAAAAGGTTTCTGACATACATGATAGAAATACACGCAATAAAAATAAGTTAGTTATTTATAAGACCAGGCTCCACAAGATCAGCAAATCTTTTAAGGGTTACTGTATACACTTTTACAATAAAATCCCTATTCATATTAAGGCCTTAAACTACAATAAATTTAAAGAAATTACTAAGAGACAGTTATGTAACAAAGCCTATTATACAATTTCAGAATATATGGAGGATAACGAAGCTTGGGTTTAATTAATAATTATTGTAATCCCAAGTCTGACTGAGTCTTCTTCAATGGACATAGCTGTTTATACATATTTACTTATTAGTTTAGTACTTTGTAAGCAATTAGGTATGTCATGCTCGCTGAAATGTCTGTGCTTACGGCGGCGTCGTGTGTCGGGTCGGTCACTTCCCTATGAAATGGTTGAGGAGACCGATGGCTGGCACATGCGTCATACTCGTGAACGGGTGCTGTTTGTGTGGACTGGTCTGCCTATTTTTGCTTATTTGTATTTATGAACTTAACCTTATCCTAACTTAAATTTATAATTTAACCTAGTTAAATGTCAGTTTCTCCATTCAAGATGACTATGTTATTCTCATATTCAATACTTTTAGAAAACAGAAGTAGGAATTATTAAAAAAAAATAAAAGAAAAACAAGTTTGTTATTTAATTACTTTTACACGATATTTTTCAACAAAACACAAAATCTAGAGGAACAGAATCTTCCTACAGCCTTATACTAAACGCAATAGAGAAGTACGACCGATGTGCACGCGACGAGCACTTAGATCCAAGAGAGCGCCCGGCGGTCTCGCTGCTCTTTTATAAGCGGTGGCGGGAGTAGTTGTGTCGTCGGTGGGGGTATCGCTTATACGGCCTCTCCTGACTAAGTGTCGCCCTCGACACGAGCTCCGTGGGTCAAGCTGCTTAGTCCGGCGTCGTTTTCATCGATGTCCATGTCTGCATCCAGTACGGGCATTGACAGTCCGATTCCTGAGCCTGGAGTCAGACCACTAGGACCGGCAACACCAGTGGTTTCAGGATCTTGGTCTGCATTGAGGGAAGGCATAGAGGGACCGGCCCCAGAGTGTGGTGCGTTATTTTGTGGCTCGCGTGCATCCGTATTTTCATCTGAAAATTAGATTTCGTTAAAACATTCTAGTGTGGTTAAGAATCAACTCAGTCAACCTCACAAATATCTTTCATATCGCCTTACAATCAATTCAAAGTTCACCTATCACATGTCCTTAAAATCACACATACATACATACATCACTCTATAAATAAAAACAGAGACGTCTCTTGACCAACAAACCAAGCCTAGGCATTTTTGTTCATTATCACCATCTGAGCTGTGTATGAAAGTAAAACGCCAAGGCAAACACGCCTGAAGTTTAATGAACGCCAAGACCGTGTAAGGTCTGTAGTTTAACGAACGCCAGGGCAATTCGCCCGAAGTTCGCTAATAGAACGCCAAGGCTTTATGCCTGTAGTTCTGATAATGAACGCCAAGGCCACATAGGCCTGTAGTTCAGATAATTGACGCCAAGGCGTTAAGCCTGAAGTCGGTCAGTGAACGCCAAGGCCAGATAGGCCTGTAGTTCAGATAACAAAAGCTTTTACGTACCCTCAAAGAAGGCTGCACATGACTCGGGGCACCACTCGCCACGCCAAGGCACCATATACTGCGCCGCTGCTTGTGTAGTCTTTCCATAGCTGCCACTAAGCAGTTTAAGCTCATATCGTCCATTTGGTAGAACCGTCACAACTCTGTAAGGACCTCGCATGCATGGATCAAGTTTTCCAGTGGATTGCGAGTATTTTATAACAAATACTAGGTCATCGAGTTTAAACTGGCGGGGCGGGCGTCTAAGTCGGTTGGCATAGTCATCTTGGCGTTGTTTATTTGTGGCCATGAGCTTATCTGCTCGGTTACGACACAGTTCGCGCCACGCTTCTCTATTAGGATTGGTTCCTTCGATGGCAACGTCACGAATGAGGTTTTGGATTAGTGGCGTAGTCGCGTCCGTACCAATCATTAAATTGAGGGGCGAAGCCTGGGTAGTCTTTTGCTTAGTCATATTGAGGACCAACTGCAGTTTCCATAAGGCTTCCGACCAGGAGGAGGCTTTGTGGTTTACTTCTATTCGCAGCATGTTAAGGATGGTGCGGATATATCGTTCTGCCTGACCATTCGATTGGTGCATTTCTGGTGTGATGTGGTGCAGATCACTTCCTAATTCCGTTATCCAGGTAACAAACTCCCCTGACTCAAACATTCGTCCTCTGTCAGTTACTATTAATTTTGGAACCCCGAATAGTGAAACTGCTTGTGTAAAAGCCCGTTTTAGTTCACTAACGTCTTGTCGGTAAATTGGGTACAAGAGACAAAATTTAGTAGACGCGTCGACGACAACTAATATAAATTTGTACCCGTTCGACATGGGAAGGGGGCCTAAAACGTCCATGTGTACCGTATGAAATGGGGAATCGGGTTTTTCCCATGATGTTATACTCTGGTTTGGTGATCGCGGTACTCTCTTTTTTGAGATGCAGACTAAGCAGTGTGCTACATACTTGTTGACGAACTGACGCAACCCCGGGAACCAAAAGTGTTTAAGAATCAGGTCTAGAGTTTTATCGGCGTTAATGTGCTCGTGTTCGTCATGGAATATTCTTAATAGGCTAAGCCTATGCCCCTTGGGTATGTAACAGAGCAGGCGAGCATCCTCACCGACTGGCGAGTATTTGTAGTACAAGAGGTCGTTTTGAGAAACATAGCGCGTTGAGTCTAACTCCCCGTCCCTCAGCTGTTGTAGCAATCCTTGCGTCTCATCGTCCGCGGACTGAGCTATCTGAGCCCAATTACGCGGTCTTGAGACTTGGTTTGCCAAAACAACTGGGGGGTTTCGACTGAGGTAGTCAGCATGTGGCATCATCACCCCTTTTCGATATTCAATCGAGAAATGGAAATCTTGAAGGTAAATCCACCAACGCGCAACTCGTGGGAGCAAATCTTTTTTTCGCTCAGTGGATTTCAGGGCATTGCAGTCGGTAACTACTTTAAACTGTAAACCCACAAGGTAATGTCGAAAGTGCTGCAATGCCTTGACGACCGCCAGCGTTTCTAACTCATATGAGTGATATTTGGGTTCGGCCCCTTGGGTCGCCTTACTATAGTACGCAACCACGTGCTTGCTACCGTCACCGCGTGTTTGCAGTAAAACTGCACCGTACCCGGCGCTACTTGCGTCTGTATGGACTTCAGTGGGAAGCTCACGATCGAAAACGGAAAGGACTGGTTTGTTAGTAAGGTGTTCGATTAGGGTTTGGCGGACTTTTTCCTGCTCAGAGCCCCAGTTAAACTCAACGTCCTTTTTAGTAAGACGAGCAACGCTTGCAGTGAGTGTGGCGTAGTTTTTAATGTAGCGCCGAAAGTATCCGGCGAGCCCTAAGAACTGACGCACCTGCCGAACGTTCTTGGGAACCGGTGAATTTACGAGGGCCTCCACCTTATGTGGGCTCGGCCTTACCTGACCCTGACTCACGACTCGCCCCAAATATTCGACCTCAGTTACTAGAAACGAACACTTCCGAAGGTTTATAGAAAACCCAGCAGAGGTAAGTGTTTGCAGGACTTCTTTTAGGAGGGAGATGCCCTCAGAGACCGTGGAGCTCATTATCAATACGTCATCGACATAGACCAGCACCTGGCCTGCCTCAACGAAGCGTTGCAATGTTTTATTGATGATGCGCTGATACACGATAGGCGAGTTCGTTAATCCGTAAGGCATTTTGATGTATTCATAATGCCCTTCCGGCGTAACGAACCCAGTGAGGTGGACCGACTGCTCATTTATCGGAATCTGGTGAAAACCGGTGGCCATGTCGAGACTGGTGAAGTATTTATAGTTCCCCAGCCGGTCGATATGGTCATCGATCAAGGGTAGGGGATACCGATCCTTGACAGTCAACCGATTCAGCGCTCTGTAGTCAACGCACAAGCGATCCGAGCCATCCTTTTTCTTTACGAGTATGATCGGACTCGCATACTCCGACTTTGAATCCCTAATGATTCCTTTGTCCAAGAGATCGTCTATAATTTTACGGACCCGGAGCTTTTCATCGTATGAAAGTTTATAGGGTCGATATACAACCGGCGTCGGACTCGTTAACTTTATGTCCATCTCGCCCGTGTTCACTGTGGTTGTAGCCGTGCCTGCGATCAAAAACTCCGAGAATTCTTTAATTACTTCCATTAAGGACTCATAATCGTCTCCCTTAAGGGGAGTGTTAATTTCAAACGATTGTTGGCACTGAATTGCATTAACTTGGACCGAGGAGCCGTCAGACCTAGTCAAGTACTGCCTGTCTTTAGTACGAACATACACGATACCGTCCCGGTTAAGTATATCAGTCCCTACGATGATGGGCGCGTTCATGCATGAGGAAGGAACTACAATCAAGTCCGCTTCGATTGAAACTTCACTGAACTCGAGAGTAACGGTAACGTAAGACCTCGCTGTTATCTCCGTATTACTGATACCTTTTAACACGCAATGGGTAGGTTTCGGCTGGCAAGAAAGGTACCTCAACACGTCTGATGAAATAAGCGACACATTAAACGCACCACTATCAATAATGGCATCCATGGGAATGCCATTAATCACGGTAACGACAATGTCATTGGCACCTGTTTTGTCCGAATTGATCTCCGCACAAAGATTTACATTTCGATCGTTTCGTAGTTGAGATCGGCTTTTGGCAAAACACTTATCTTCGAGATGACCTGCCTTTTTACAAAAGGTGCAAATGACACTAGTCGTGCCGGTAGAAGTGAAAGTTTTGATCGGTTTGGAGCGGCAATAACGACTGATGTGCCCTCTCCGACCACAAAAAAAACACTTTTGCTCACTTCGGTTTAAAATAGGTTGAGGAGGACGCTTGCTTGAAGTCGAAGCGTGAACGTCAGACTTTGTACGAACCGGTTTTGCATAAATGGATAAAAACGAAACTATTGTCTCAGGGTTTAGGTTAGCGTTGGCCGCGGCTGCTCTTATATGAGGGTTATCAATGCCACGAATAACTATTAATGTCATAAGATCATCGCTCAGGCCCTCAACTATTCGTAATCGCAATAATGTTCGACGCGCATATTCTGCGTATGTGCCGTATTTATCGGACGTGGTATTCATTGTATCAAACAGTATGTTCGCATAATCTAGTTTTCGCGGGCATAACGGTTTGAATTCGCGTTTAAAATTCGTCCAAGTACGCTCAGCCGTAACCCATTCATCTAACCAAACTTTTGCATCACCCTTGAGACACGACCCAATGCGCGAAAGACACTCGTAGTCGCTCCAACCATTAGAGTCTCGTGCACGATCAACTTCTTCGCACCAGGAGTCTATGTTCTGAATAGAGGGATCAAAATTTGAAACAAAGTAATTTTGGGCTCTAGTTGGTTGCAACGATCTAAGAGCATCAACAAGGGCCTTTGTCGGGTCTGACGTACTCAATTCAGAACTATTTACTTGCGTTGGTGAAATGTGGGTATCTGGCAAAGAGTTTATGGTTCGTGCCTCATAGGTATTTGCTTGGGGTTCCGGCGTGCAGCGTCTGGACACGTTTAATCGAGGTGTCAACCCGTCCACAGTGGTATCACGCACGTTACTAAGATCACAACGCACTATTGTTTTATTGGGTTCACTCGTTACGCGATTGTTTTCGATTGACGTCAAACGGTTCATAATTTCGCTCAACGTATTGTGGATTAACGCATCCGCGACGGCGGGACGTGATCTATCATTACGACGATGACGATGGCGCGACTGATCACGCCGCGACGCGCTACGAGACCGTACACGATTCGCACTGTGTGTTCCGCTACGGGAGTGACGCCGTGACCGACGATTCGGCGTTGAAACTCTCGATCTGCTACGTGACCGATACCGCGATTTATTAGAACGACTGCGAGAGCGATATCGCGATCTACGACTGGAGCCGCCAGCCATATTTGCTAAAACGATCCTGTTCCTCCTTTCTGTGGGCTAGAAGTTACTTATCCCACTTCTGATTTTAGAAAACAGAAGTAGGAATTATTAAAAAAAAATAAAAGAAAAACAAGTTTGTTATTTAATTACTTTTACACGATATTTTTCAACAAAACACAAAATCTAGAGGAACAGAATCTTCCTACAGCCTTATACTAAACGCAATAGAGAAGTACGACCGATGTGCACGCGACGAGCACTTAGATCCAAGAGAGCGCCCGGCGGTCTCGCTGCTCTTTTATAAGCGGTGGCGGGAGTAGTTGTGTCGTCGGTGGGGGTATCGCTTATAATACAATAATCTGGTATAGTATTAATGAGCTGCTCTAATTTGAGAAATTCATTTTTTGTATCAATATTGTAAACTATCTCTTGATTGGAAAAGAGCAACACTAGAGTTTCTTGCCCGTTCTTCTCTAGTGATGACTGCCTTCCGAACAGGGTGGTAAACCAAATTTTGAAATGACTGAATCTAAGTGATGTATTTGACATTTTACAGATTCAATAAATAATTTCATTTCATTTCATTTCATTTCAGTTTATGTATGTATGTATGTACAATAGAAAATAATAGCACTAGTTCTTTACTTTTGACCTCGAAGAAAAAGTCTTCGCAAACACGACCAATTCATAAGAAAAGAGAGCATCAATAGTTTTCGTCCAATCTTACCTTAGTAATGGATTGGAGGCGGTTTATTGATGCGCCATCGCCAAGATAAGGCCTCAACGATAAGTGCTTCCCAAAACTTAGAGTGTTAAAGTGAGAGTAAAGTTCTTTCAGTGTAGCCGATAATGTTGAGCGTTGGTCTGTGGCCTCATAATCGGGAGACGATAAGCTTTTGAGACTGTAAGATTAAAAATGTAATAATTTTTATACAAATTATTGTTATAAACAAGCAAAAGCAGCATTGGTGGAAAAAAATCTTTTTGCGGTGCTTTTTTTCTTGAATGTTTTTTTTATTTTAGATTTCTTACCACAAACATTTTTCTAAAATCATCAAATCTATCTGCTATGAAAAAACATGTAAATTTACGCAATTAAAGATATGATCGCTTACATCAGGATTTTTGATATATCGGAGAAGCATTCGTAATAAATCTTTTTTATACCGGCAAAATAACTGCACTGGCAATAATAATAAATGCAGTGCGATTCAAACTACGTCGATTGTTCAATAATGAGTTACTCTACCAATCGCTAATCTACATAATTATGCGAGCCTTCGTAAGCGTGTACATGGGCTGATCCCGGAACGTTAAACACCTGACTCACTACCAACAGAAGTATACATAGAATTGACAGCCCCGTGGCGCAGATGGCTAGACACCAGCTTGCGAAACGAGAGGCCGCGGGTTCGATCCCCGCACCGAGACAAATGTTTGTGTGATCCACAAATATTTGTTTCGGGTCTGGGTGTTTGTGAGACCGAAAAGTCTCTCGTAGTCTCTGATACCCACGACACAGGACTTGTATCCTAGTGTGGGGTCAGAACTATGTATGTGACTGTTGGGTGTATTTATTTATTTATTATTTATAATTATAAGTATGTGGCGTACCTTATATTTTATTTATTTATAAAATATATTTATTTATTATAAACATTTAATATCATGTATATACATTATAATACTAACTTACACGCATTACACCTACAGAACCAAACAGATTTATTATAATATTAAGTATATACGTGGAGTGCATTGGAGGCGCTCGATATCTCAGCGCGGCGGGCGCAAACCGGTATCGCCTGGCAACAGCGAGCGAGCGATGCGCGTCATCGCTTCAACTCACGCGCCGACGCGGCCAGTCGGTACACCTCTTTCGCTTGCGAAGCCCGTGTCACCCGCTACCTCGCCGCCTTATCTCGTCCGCGCTTAACAGCTGCTTTTGTGTTAATATCATCGTTCTTTTATCTGTCTCGTCTCCTTCTGTAATTTATACTTGTTTACTTAAAATACATTGGATAAATATACTACCCACTACATTTTCCACGGATTAGATTGACTATATTATCGTTGTAAGAGAACGTGCTAGTTCGTCATCGTCATTCGTCATCAGCCCAAATACGTCCCACTGCTGGGCACGGGCCTCCTCTACAACTGAGAGGGTTTAGGCCTTAGTCCACCACGCTGGCCTAGTGCGGGTTGGCGGACTACACACCTAAGAAATTCCTAAGAACTTTTAGGTGTGCAGTTTTTATCACGATGTTTTCCTTCACCGTTAAAGCAAGTGATAATTCATTGTGAATACACACATAACTTCGAAAAGTCATAGGTGTGTGCCTGGGGTTTGAACCTGCGACTGCCAAATTCTCGACCGCGCACCTAAACCTCGAGGCCATCACGTGCTACTTATCTCTATCTATTTATTATATAATAAGTAAGTGAAGGACTATATCTTATAACTAGAGAAGTATATTTAATTAATTATGCAGGGTGTAAAAAGACTGTGATCGTAAACTAAAACAAGTAATAGTTACGGTACTTACAAACACATTGACGTTAAAAAAATTCCCGACAAAAACTAAAAAAATACGTTTTCCTAACAACCATAAGTATTAAATGTTTTTGGTGATTAGGAAAACATCAAAAATTTTATTTTTTGTCGGGATTTTTTTTTATCTCAATGTGTTTGTAATCACCAGGTCGTCGGACCATCTTGTGGGTGGACGTCCTACGCTGCACTTTCCGGTACGTGGCCTCCACTGGAGAACCTTTTGGCCCCATCGGCCATCGGTCGGGTGGTCGCTGGATGCAAGCTGCCTCGAACAGGTCACTATGGAAGTCATTGGGGGAGGCCTATGTTCAGCAGTGGACTTCCTTAGGCTGATAATGATGATGATGTTTGTAATCACTGTAACAATTTTTATGGACAGTTCCTTCACAGTCAAAGCTACTAGACTATGGAACTCACTTACAGTGACAATAAGAAGAGCTAAGACATTGTCATCTTTTAAAAAACTGCTTAAAGATTATTACTTGTCCTGCTAATTGAAGGCATGTAGTGTAAGTTAGTGTTTGTGTGTATGTATAGTATGTATGTATGTATGCAAGTATGTATGTTTGTTTAAGTATATATATGAATATTTATTTATATGTTTTACCATATTTATTTATATGTTATACCAGTACACTTCGGCTACCTTTCATCTCTCTTCCTGCATCTCCATCCCAGGTAGCCTGTGAGAGATCGCCTTGTGCGATAAGGCCGCCCACTGTACTTTTCTAGTTCTCTGTACTCCTTAGTTTTAATGTTGTGTGTACAATAAAGTTTCAAATAAATAAATAAAAAATAACTATTGACTGTCTTAGTTTTTCATCACGGTCTTTTTACACCTGTATATTATCTTATACTTTAGGTTTATGGTCGCTCTCTAAGCTAATCTTGTAATTTATAATATGTATAGCAATCTTCTGCCAACCAAACACGAACAAACCTACAGTCAAGTAAAAGACATTAAATATACATTGCCCGAGCCAGAAATACGAACATTAAGAAAATATTAAATTGAGGCTTCTCCGTGAGTCATTACAGAGCTTCTAATCGCTCGGTTATTTCAGTTGCCTAATTAAGATTCAATTTCGGAACGCAATTTTAACTCGTTAACAATTTATACAAATAGTCAATGAATACCACGAAATTATTCCATCGAACTAATTTCCATAAAACAGGCTCGAGATACTAAGGCAGTTATGGAACACGAATGCTTGAGATGAAGTTGTTACAGTAAGGTATGTTACAGGAATTTTAATACCGATAATCTGCATCACGATGGTCCGACGGATTGAAATAGGTGGCGGCTGGCGGGTGAGGATGAGGATGAGGGCTGCTCAAGACCGAGATGGTTGGCGCTAACTTAAATTTATATTTATAATTCAACCTGGTTAAATGTTAGTTTCTCCATTTAAGATGACTATGTTATTCTCATATTCAATACAAACAGTCTGAGATTGTATTAATGAGCTGCTCTAATTTGGGAAATTCATTCTTTGTATCAATATTGTACACTATCTCTTGATTGGAAAAGAGCAACACTAGAGTTTCTTGCCCGTTCTTCTCTAGTGAAGACTGCCTTCCGAACATGGTGGTACACCAATGTTGAAATGACTGAATCTAAGTGATGTATTTGACATTTTATAGATTCCAATATAATTTCATTTCATTTCATTTCATAACTTGGAGAGGCGTGATTCGGCAGTGGACGGCGATAGGCTAAGTATTTGACAGCCCCGTGGCGCAGTTGGCTAGATACCAGCTTGCGAAACGAGAGGCCGCGGGTTCGATCCCCGCACCGAGACAAATGTTTGTGTGATCCACAAGTATTTGTTTTGGGTCTGGGTGTTTGTGAGACCGAAAAGTCTCTCGTAGTTTCTGATACCCACGACACAAGACTCGTATCTTAGTGTGGGGTCAGAACTATGTATGTGACTGTTGGGTGTATTTATTATTATTTATATGCATGGCATAAACATTCACGCCTTTTGCCGCCAAAGGATAGATAGAGGTTTATTTCTACAGTCGTGTTTCGCAAGCTGTTTTAAGACTCACTTTAGGACCTTTGGCATCTACTGCACACATTCCAAAGCGGTAGTATCATACACCGACGATTGATATAAGATGACAATAAAATGGTATTTTTACTATTAATATTTCTAACCTCAGCGTTGCTACTGAAAACTTTTAAAAAGAAAAGAGCAATAACGCTGACCGATTGGAAAATCGAACTGGTCCCGTGGCATGCGATCGAGAGGTCCTATATTCTATTTACATTTATTTATTAAGAGTCTGAGTAACAGCATTGAAAATCTAACACGGGTTAAATACACTACAGTACTGCGCCTCCTATACATTGGAAATACAGGCAAGCTTCATCAGAGTCCTGTATTGTTCCTGTTATTTCCTTTTGAAGTTAGTTTGTACCTGTTCAGAAATTGAAGATAAATTTTAGAAGTTGAATTTATTTGTTATGTCTATATAAACTCTTATTATAAAGAAAACTTAAGTAAGGGGCGATGACCTTTACAGGTCAGCCTGGAATGGATTCGTATCCTTGCCCTAGTCGTCTAGAGCATGTACATACATAGATAACCTCACGCCTGTATTCCCCGAAGGGGTAAGGAGAGGCGCATTTTACCAGACCTCGAGAAATGTATTTGTAGAATAATATGTCCAGTACAGTGGCGGACTAACAGGGAGGCGGAAGGGGCGGCCCGCCCCGGGCCTACGGTCTTAGGGGGGCCCCAAAAACCTCTGCGTTCGCCTGATCAAATCCTAAACGAGACTTTAGGCCCGGGTTCACAAGTAGCAGACTGCCAGTCACAGTTGCTAACTCCTGCCAGTCACTGGTATCAACCCCAATAGTATGAAAATTATAGATATTAGTATATACAACGTTTTTTGTTATAATTTAACTCATGAAAGTTTTATAATTTAGTTAATAAAAAAAAGTAATTTCGATAAAAAGTGTAATAGTTTTCATTTATTTAGCCTAAATAATTTAAGTCGAATTTAAATTTCACTTGCCAGATTTTAACGGAATAAGAATAAACACTTATTTATACATACAAATTTGAACTGAATTTTTATAGCTGGGGGGCCTCATTTAGCTTTGCCGCCCCGGGCCTCATTTAGCTCTGCCGCCCCGGGCCTCTGACGGGCTTAGTCCGCCACTGACCGCTTTAGGATAATGATGATGGTATGAATTAATTTTATTAGTAGAGAATAAGGCCTACTTCGAGTTACGAGTTGTGGCGTTAGCAACACGTCAACTTAGTTTTTTTTTTATATTTACCTGTTCATTACTTGTAATTTTTTAACTTTATTTAAACAGGCATTGTTCTTATTTTTAGATATGACTGCAGACGTTTAACCATAAACATCTGCGAGTCGTAAAAATTATCACAGCAAGAATTTTTATGTATCACTAGCTTTTGCCCGCGACTCCGTCCGCGTAGACTACAAGGTTGGGTTCAGAATGAAAATAAATAAGTTGTAGTCTATTTTACTCCACAGAGTCCCATCTATGTCCATATCAAAAATCGTTTACATCGGTCAAATAATTTAGGCGTAAAAGCATAACAGACATATAGTTACATATACATAGTTACAGTCGTCTTCACGTCGTTTCATCATTCTAGCTTCAAAAATCACGAATTTCCACACAAACTTTCACCCCTTTTTTTATTTTACCCCCTTAAAGGTACATTTTTTTACAAACTTTTAATGTCATATTTATTTGTATCTAATCAACAGCCTAAAAAATAAGTTTCAAGCTTCTAGCTTTATCAATTACAATACTTCCATACAACCTTTCATCCCCCCTTTCATCCCCTTAAAATCCCTTTTCCGGGATAAAAAGTAGCCTATGTCCTTTCTCAGGGTCTAAACTATCTGTGTACCAAATTTATTCAAATCGGTTCATTAGTTTTAGCAGGAAAGCGAGACAGACAGACAGAGCTACTTTCGCATTTATAATATTTAGTAAGGATTGTTAAATATTAGTAAATGCTGTTGTAAACTATTTTGTTAACTTCTCCAATTGTTTTTCTGTGGTCGGTGTATTGAGTAGACGTGTTTTCTGTTACAATTTGAAATTATTATCTTTAAATTGTAAATTTACTCTGAAAAGTTGTGTATTTTGTAGTACAGACAGTGCATTCCATATACTCACATTTGAGCAACGGTGTGTGATCCTGCTCTGCACCATCTGCCAGCACTAAAACATACCACTCATCACTTTCTTGACACAAACCACTAAGGTATTCAAAACTCGCTATGTCAACACTCGCGGATATCACATATAAAGTGCACAAAAGAATCTGGAGGACAGTTTAAAGTCCCGGATGGAAGCCGAATCAAGGTCACCACTGTCGACGAACTAAACTCCTTAATAACTAAGTTTCCGAAGACAGCAGAGTTATCGTCGTCGGCAGTACGAAATCACGGGGCGGCCGAAACATCGCGCTCGGACTTAAAATCGCGTAAGCTGTAATATTGTCGAGCGTCAACTAACATGTTTTCATTTATAATTGTTATTGTTTGCCTATTCTTTTTTCTCTACCCACTTATTTGTATTTTATTCTTCTCTCTCTTTCTTTCCTATGTCACTTTAATTTTGACATTTGAGTGATATAAATGTTACGTTCCATTACACATTAATTTACTATGCTATGTTATTAGTTATACACATACATACATAAACTCACGCCTGTATTCCCCGAAGGGGTAGGCAGAGGTGCATTTCTGCACTCACATTTCGCCAAGTATGTATCAGTCCCACGTAATAGGGGGCGAGCCTATTGCCGTTTCTCGGGCACATTTCCAGACTCCGTGCTGTTACCGAGAATTTCCTAATGGAAAAACCCAATAACACTTTGCCCGACCCGGGAATCGAACCCAGGACCTCTAGATCGCACGGGACATACTTGTACCGCGAGACCACGAGGCAGTAAGTTATTAGTTATACTTTTGTTTTTATGTAACATTTACTTTTATTATTATTGTACCTATGTTGATAGCTGGCGGGTGGTGCAGAGTGTGTTTGAACACGTAACAGTAGTATACTTTTATTTATTATCTGCGCCATATTATATATTTATTTTAAAGTTTTATTACAATATATATATATATTTATTTTACTTTAATATATAATACATATATTTAAATAATTATATTAATTTGTTATGAATTCAGATGATGGCTCTTTTTACTCTGCTAATGAATCTGCTTCCTCCACTAGCAATGATGACAGCTTTTGCTCCATGATTGCTACTACTGGGGAACTGATACGTGGTAAGTTCAATCTCGAAAATCGGGTTACTTTTAACGTTTGTCATATCAACGCGCAAAGTATAGCTAGTCACTATAGTGAACTAGCTGTAACTTTCACCGACGCTAACGTGCATGCCGTCCTTATTTCTGAGAGCTGGCTCAAACCTCATCTTCCTTCCGCCACATACCCCCTTCCTGCATCTTCCTTGTCTGCATCTAGTGTTAATTTATAAATATACAATAGTTAGTTCCTGGAAGTGAGTGCTCATTTGCATTACTACACCAACCACCAAAATTACTGCTAATATCAATAGAAGCTACATAATTTCTATCGAGGTTATCCGGTTGCTTATAAACTATTTCCTTAGGAAACGCAAATAACATGAATGAATATAGTCGAAAAAAATTTGGTGGCATCTATTAGCCCTTTCCATTGAAGTGGCAATCATGAATGAAGTAATTTGTAATTTTATAGGATATACAAAGAAGTAACACCAAGAACTTGAAAATTATGCTAATACACGAAACACCATTAATTAAGGCCTCATTTAAAACGACTCCATAGAAATTAATTGCTAATTGTAATTTTTCATGGCATTAGTTTGATTAATAAGAATTCCTAAGGTATTATACCTACCTCTGTTTTCAGTCTTAGAGGAAAAGGCTGGAGAGTATAAAGGAGCGAGGCTAAAAAATTATATCTTACTTGAAGTGGTTTTCGAGAAATTAAGGTATCATCTTAGACTACCTGGTTCCTTTGTATTGTAATATAATCGATTACGCAGTGGCTCTTTGAAAAATTGTTCATTACACCGGCACACAAAAAAAAGTGGTCAGTACTTTTTTCCATGTATTTTGTTGCCCTGAATTCAAATTCGCAGTTTTGCTCCATTAGGCTTGAGTTTTGAGTTAACTGCGGAAAACACTAAAAATCGCAAAAAATAATAGTGTTTGAGTTTTTTGGACACTATAATTTTTTGCGATTTTTTTTTTGTGTATGCCGGTGTTATTATAAATTTCAGTCACAAATCACAATAGTTAACAACACAATTAACCCACGCCTACAGATACTCAATACATAATATACCGTATACAACGATCAAACCCGTTCCATTAAGGCATAATGAAGTAATAAACTAAATATTGCCCAACAGGCGCACAGTTGTGCAGCGATGTATAATAAAAGTGCAAAATCAACATTATTAAACACAGCGGGCATAATTCCGGTGAGCGCATACAAAAGCGTGCAATTTAACGGATTACCCGACCGCCGTCGCCGCAACATTATCTAAATAACGTATTGCCGAGCGATACGCGTGGGTTCCGTATCAATGACATTTATATGCAAATTTATGAAGAAACATAGGCCTCACCCAATAATCTCCACAGTGAATATAGGCTACCTCGTGGTCTCGCCGCATAAGTATGTGCCGTGCGATCTAGAGGTCCCGGGTTCGATTCCCGGGTCGGGCAAAATGTTATTGTGTTTTTCCATTAGGAAATTCTCAATAGCAGCACGGAGTCTGGAAATGTACCCGAAAAACGGCAATAGGCTCGCCCCGTATTACGTGGGATATATCTACCTACTTGGCGAAATGTGGGTGCAGAAATGCACCTCTGCCTACCCCTTCGGGGAATACAGGCGTGAGGTTATGTATGTATGTATATATGAATATAGGGGGAGGCCTATGTTTAGCAGTGGACTTCTATTGGCTGATGGATGGATATGAAGAAACTAGGGTTCAGTCATGGCATTGCTTGTGTTGCCATGTCATAAAAAGATATTAAAATATAGCATAGTTTTGAACTCGCACTAAAAAAATAAAAGCATCAAATTTTATTTTATAACGAAGTTTTTTTTGGCCCTGTGCTCCAGGATCAATAGCGGCATGCACAGTATTGACGCCGAGTAGGTAGGTACTGAAGGTTTACGAATCTAAGAGAACCTAATTTGTCATGATCCCGCAACGAAGTTAATGAAAAAAATAAAGGAGCATTTGGAAAACAAAGAGTTCGAAAACAAAGTCGTAGTTATAATATAGTAGTGGAATAGGCAAATGGAATTAAAAATGTGGAAAGAGACTTGGTCTTATGCTAATTAAAAGGTACGTATATGGCCCAATGTTGGGCACGACTCTGTTCTACAACTAATAGGGATAAGGGCCTTAGTCCACCATGCTGGCGTAATTTGAGTTAGGGGATTATACCTAAGATATTCCTTGCTGAGAACTCTTGTAACCGCGTAGTTCTTTGCGATGTACGAGTATTCCTCCAGTGCTAAAGTAAATAGAAATTTTGTGAATACACACATAGCTTGAAAAAAAATTATAGTTTACTTTGTAAGTACATACATACATAAACTCTCGCTTGTATTCCCCGAAAGCGTAGGCAGAGGTGCATTTCTGCACCCATATTTCGCAAGGTATGTATCAGTCCCACTTAATAGGGGGCGAGCCTATTGCCGTTTTTCGGGCACAGATTCCAGACACCTTACTGCTACTGAGAATTTCCTAATAGAAAAACCCAAGAACACTGCCCGACCCAGGAATCGAACTCAGGACCTCTAGATCGCACAGCACATACTTGTGCCGCGAGACCACGAGGCTGTCTTTGTAAGTATAGTTTAGTTAAGACTATTTAAAACCATGTTATATCTCAGGTATGGTAGCTAACAATCTTAATTTGATGACAAACTTCTAAACAAATTCAAAACTCAGTTTCATACTAATTTTGAAATCAGTAATCTGAGGCGTCATAAATGGATAAGATTACAAAGATTCATCTCCTTCGAATGTGCAGTTAAGCCATAAAACCTTATAACTTTGAAATAACACAGTTTCATTCGCAAGATTCATGAATATTGGAATAAATTATAACATCCACTAAGAAATAGAATCAAAGTTGATAGCGCGGCTTGTGTGGAAAGTTTGTTAGCTTACAATCATTTTTTGATTCAAAAAATGTATTGCAATCTGCCGTTTTCGCACTCGTTATTGCAATAGGAGAACCCTTTACTTACGAGTACTTTAGATTGATGTGTTAACATACATAGATGCAACGCCTGTATACACGAAGAGACAGACAGGGGTACCTATAGGTACCAACTTTTTGACAATTATTATGTACCACGTAAAAAAGGTGAAGGTAAAAGTCGTGATGGCCTCGAGGTTTAGGCACGCGGTCGAGAATCTCGACGGTCGCGGGTTCAAACTGCAGGCACACACTGACTTTTTGACTTTTCGAAGTTATGTGTGTATTCACAATGAATTATCACTTACTTTAACGGTGAAGGAAAACATCGTGATGACACCTGCACACCTAATTTCGAAAAGTTTCGATTTATAATTCGGCTATAAAAAATAATGCATAATGTGATTCTTATGACGCACAAACGTTACAAACGTTATTATGGATACAATAACAATTATGGTATAGTTATTGTTTGTGCGTAAATAGTGATACAAACACACCATAAACAATAAATATACAACACAAATAACAACCTAAGCTCACGTACTTTTATAATCCCTAAAACACTTTGTACGATACCTTACTGTCATCAATTTAATAACATACAATTTTGTGGAAGTAAAAACAAAGGCACAATTTCCTTTCCCGCCTCAACAATTATTTTAAAACCTGTGTTTAGCCTTTAAGAATAAAAATATAAAGCTTTTGCATTTCTTTTCTACCTCCATTTCAGTTCAGTCGTAATATAAAATACATTACATGTAATGACACTCCAGTATTAAGGCAAGTTAGTCAAATTGAAACACTAATTAAAATTACTGATCCAAACTTTCATATTAAGAAACACCTGGCGTCTTATCAAAGGCTGAAATCTACTAATTAATATATTCTTCAGACTATCTTGGAAGCATTAAGCATCGAAATGAATGGATTAAAGAAGTATCCAGCAGATTTTGTGAATGCTTTGAATCCGAGCACAAAACTTTTGGATCACGGGAACATTAGATTTTTTACTGAGAAAGAATCAAAATTCTCCCGATATTGGAAGTTCTTTCTCATAATTCCTAGCGTCGCTTTGTTTTACGTCACGTCTATTATTCATGTCTGTGAGCTGCTGATGCAGAAGCAGATTTTTCTCGTTGCTTACTTATTGCCTCCTTGGTTGATTTCTACTCAAGGTATGTACATATGTAAAAAAAAAACAAACATTAAAATAAATTTTATCCAAGTATGTATAAAACATTATTACTAAAAGTAGAAGTTATTACAATTAAATAATTAGTAAACGCTGTTTTTTTGCTTAATAGAAAAAAAATACGCAAATAGTTAAAAGTAATCAGATCTATAATTTACAGCAATATTAAAAGGGTGCGCAATAATCCCGCACATGAGAAAAATAACAGAGATTATAAGAGAATTAGGAGAATTGTGGAAAACAAATAACATCACAGATACTCAAGCCAAGAAGAAGAACGAACTATTGAAGAACATAAATTTCTGCAACGCAGGTAAATAAACTTAGGTGATAAGTATATAAGGGGCCCTCGATTAAGCTGCTTACCTACACACAATCTTCAAAAGTCTTGGAGAATCAAAGGATAATTTCCAACCTATTGTGATCTAGAATAATAGAAATAAAATATACTGACATCAAACAACATGAGATTAAAGTATTTTCAGATATCTCAATAATCTTAAACCCGAAATAGAAAAGCGATCGTCCATCTAATAAGACGACCTAAGAACTCCCCATTTATCTGCTGACGTCATACAATCTTTAAAATTATATGATACACGGAAGATTAGTTTCCATTATGAGTTTAGCCCATCAAGCGGTGAGAGCACGGCACGTTTCTGGTCAGTCTGGATTGCTACAAATCGGTTTGGCAACTAATTTGTTGTTACATATTGTTAAGTGCACTTTCAAAATCCTAAAGGACCCCTTACTCCGTTTTCTCTCCCCTTCCCTATCATTTTTAAAAGGTTGACAATACGCCACTACAAGTATCAGCTTTTTAAGAGCAACATTGATCTTCATCATATTTGCTCCATCGATAATATCTATATATTACTAATATTATTTTCTCATTTTGTCACTTTCACACTACTCGGAGTCAATTTCCATAAAGAACGTAGTCATTTTGTCAGTCTTCTAGAAAAATATTGGTAAAATATTCAGCCACTATTTCGTGCGAGATCGAATAAGGTGCTACATCACAAATAAAGTTTAATGGACTAGAAAAACGTGATCATAAATTGATTCAGTTAATAAAATATTTTGTTACAAATTTACATGCTTATCGGCGCCCAAAGCCTTTGGGGGCTTTATTCAATGATCTTTATTTCACCTAAACCTTTGATATTTGAAAAATTGCTTATGTTAAAGAGATGCGTCAAATGATTTTAACTTCTATTTTTTCAATTGATTTGAAAGGGTTGTACCAAAAAAAAATTGAAAGACGGGACTGTAGATGAAACTAACTGAATTCTTAAGATACGAATTATTTTTATTGATTCAAATCTTAAAACTTCAGTTAATATAAATAAATAAGAAACGTAGCATACAAGTCTGTTAGATGTTTTAATTTTTGAATGGTTTAGTTGCAAACACAGATCAATAAATGACATATGCTTTATAGTAGTATTTAATTTATTTAAGCTTTTGTATTTTCATGCAACGTTAACATAATCTTTTTTGATAACAAAACACTGTTTGAGGTGATCTCTGTTTCACAAGTTTTATGAGGTACTTACATGCAAAACTCAACAAAGTCAAATAAACAATTATCTACTATCTTCCACGGCAATACATATTTATTTATTTATTTACACTTTCTTGCTTGAACAAAAATATATGGAGACAAAATATAAAAAATAACAAAAACAAGAGGCGGTCTTATCGCTCTAGGCAATATCTTCCAGACAACCTTTGGATGGATAATAGAACAGGAAAAATAAATAGGGGTAGCATAAAGTGTGAAGCAAAATAATAGTGAAAATAATAATAATTAGATTCTTGAATAAGTATAAAACATACAAATAAATTTATTTATATTAGTTGTTTTGTAGATTTTTTATTAAGAAGATTATTATGAATATTAGTAAGAGCAAAAGAAATGTAAATTATTCTTACAGTTATGTATTGGGTGAGTGTTGTTGGATCAATACAATATCTCGTTTCGCCTTTAATTGAGACGTTATATCGGAAATACGTGCTGAGGCAAGATTGTGAGTTCTTGCTACCAATTTACTGCAGTTACCCTTTGAATGCCACGGACAACTGGATCTCCTACATAGTCGTTTACATCTTTGAGTTTACTTGTAGTAAGTGGATTACTTTTCTTTCTGTTTTGGACACTAGGAGTTTAAATAATTTGAAGGTGTGTGTATATTTAGAATTGTTTGGATTTTAACGATGAAGTAAAACACCGCTACCAAACGTCAATACGTAAAAGATCTGCACATACATTTTTTAGGCATGTGAGAAGTGCAGACTATCAAACCTTCAGCGGTGTGGGCTTTCTACCTGTAGTGAAGACCTTTGAGATTTGGAGAAAGATAGATGTCAAGCAGTAAAAAGATAAACTTACAAATAGTATAGAGCTTCAAATTAAATTGAAATTAACATTCGTAAAATCTAGTTGATTTATTAGAACACACTAAAAGTATTTCTCTTGCAGTGTTCCTCTGCGTATTCGTCTACGTTGGAGCTGAACTTCTTATGATAACTCTTTGCGCTGTTCTGGGAATAGAATTCGCTTTACTACGAGAAGATTTGATGCAAGTGAAGCCTGGAAACAAACATGTCAACATAAATGAACAATACTCTATAACGGACTTCGTGAAAACCCATCAGAGATTAATCGAGTGAATTGGATTCTCTATTGTTGTGAACCTAGTACATGCTCGATATTAGTGAGATTAAATTGCAATCGCTTTGCGGTATTTCGTAACGTGATCGGGAGCTCTAGATTTTTAGGGATGAAGTTAAATAGCCACTTTTTATGTGAACTTTTTGCTTGATGAAAAGATGGATCGAGGATAACCTCGATCTATATAAATATTATTGACTGCCTCGTGGTCTCGCGGTACAAGTAAGTGCCGTGCGATCTAGAGGTCCTGGGTTCGATTCCCGGGTCGGGCAAAGTGTTATTGGGTTTTTCCATTAGGAAATTCTCAGTAACAGCACGGAGTCTGGAAATGTGCCCGAAAAACGGCAATAGGCTCGCCCCCTATTACGTGAGACTGATACATACCTGGCGAAATGTGGGTGCAGAAATGCACCTCTGCCTACCAGTGGCGGTACTTCCATACAAGCCCAAAAGCCCAGTTTGCCTTTCACAATTCCGAATAATATTTTTTAAGCTTTAAATCTTTATTTAACAAAAACAATTTGTTAAATAAAGACCCCAAAGTAAGCAAATATAAACTAGACATTACACAATTGACGTTTAACGCTTTTGAGCTTCTATGGAAGTACCGCCACTGCTGCCTACCCCTTCGGGGAATACAGGCGTGAGTTTATGTATGTGAAATAATGGCTAGAAATGTCGGATTATCTTATTTTCGCTACTTGATATAAATCTAAATTAAAAATATGCATTAACCTATATGCTGTAAAATTAAGTTGTGATATGGGGCAAATGACATATCAATATGGATAAACAAAAAATAATATCTTGGTTCGTCGTAGGAGTCGTGATGGCCTCGAGGTTTAGGCACGCGGTCGAGAATCTCGTTATATGTGTATTCACAAAGAATTATCACGTACTTTAACGGTGAAGGAAAACATCGTGATGAAACCTGCACACCTAAACGTTCACAGGAATTTCTTAGGTGTGGACTACGCCAGCGTGGTGGACTAAGGCCTAAACCCTCTCAGTTGTAGAGGCCCGTGCCCAGCAGTGGGACGTATACCTATATATATATATATATATATAGTATATATTTTAAACTGGCACGTATGTATATGGGCTGATGAAGATGGTTCCTTACTCTCGTTTTCTATTATCAGGTTGGGTCGACAGCTTGATGACGTATTCAACCCAGTTGTGTTCGTTGACTTGTTATTCGTTGGCTTGACTACATGTTTCTTCACATATGCAGCACAAGTAAGTATAAAAATAGAGGACACATCAGACCAAAAAGAAAATATTTAAATGGGCTTAAATGTAACAAATACACTCAACAGTCCCATGCGTAGCTCTGATACAAGATGCAAGTCTTTGTAGAGAATATCAGAAACTACGGGAGACTTTGGTTCCACAGACACCCAGACCAAAAAAACTAATTGTGTGAATTACACAAACATTTTTCCTTAGTCCGGGTATGAGACCTCTCACAAATTAATAACTCAACTGCATCTGCCTGAGTCTGTCACTATCAGGAATGTTAGTTTTGGTTTCGCTTATTAGGACAAGCGCCGGAGCAAAAAAAGTAGGTAAGTTAAGCATCGTTCGGGACCTGGTATTTTTTTTTTTGGAATACGTTCAAGGGTGTCCCCTGAATGTAAATCCAAGTTGGCGCGGCGGAGGGGGGGGGGGGGGGTTCACTTCAGCCGCCATCTTGGAAAACACGTTTTATCGAATATCTCACGAACCGCGCATCGTACGACAAAAATCATCGATCATTATTGTAGATAATATCATTATTGTAGATATTTGCCATCTTTTTTATTTGAAACTTTTTTTTTGTATAACGCATAGGTTTTTAATTATCGAACTTTTGACAATATGGTTTTTACTAAATATTTAGTTAATGGTTAAAAAAAATTGTTAAAAATTAAAAATAATGGTAACTGAATTGTAGAGCATAAAATTACCTATAAATTTTATCGGAAACTTTTTCCCGTAGAATTTATAGTTTAGGAGCTGTAACGCTGTAAATGAGATTATAATGCTGTATATTCAATTATGCGCCTATAAGTTGCAGTATATATTTCGGGTCGTTCGGAATTTCCCCCTCTTAACATTCCAACAGTATTCAGGTATAAATCCTAACCATTTTTGTCCCCTCGTGACGCTAGGGTCGTTCCCTCGCCTGTGTGTGTATTGAAATTTTCGTAGACGCGTCAGTTCTGTTTGGAGCGCTATAATTAGAAACCTATGCGTTATACAAAAAAAAAGTTTCAAATAAAAAAGATGGCAAATATTATTATCTACAAAAACCCCCGGCGCTTGGCCTATATGTAATATTATGCTTATTTATAGCATACTTAAACTCAATTTTTTTCAGTTTTCTAGAGGTCCCACATACATGGCTAATAACTATGTTGCCGTCATTTCATCTTTGACGTTTGTACTGTACCTTTGCAATTCTGGAGAACTTCTTCTAGTGGAGGTAAAAATACTGTTAAATATTAGTATATGATACGATACTCATACTTTGTCTCTCTATTGGAGCCTTTCACCTAGACGCTGTTGGTGATCCTTCAGACTTGGATTCACCTGGTTTATTTAGTTTGTTGTATGAGCGGAATTCAACTCAAAGTTATTATTGGTTACACTATTATACTAGAATGCCTAAGGCATTATGTCCGCCTTTATACAAACTGTATAAAAAGCATAAATAAATAAATAAATAAATAAATATACTTACTATATTAATTTACTATGGGCAGTTGAGCGCAGTCTTGCGCGTTTTCGATTTTTATAAAAAAATAACTTAAATCCTTCTTTAAGGAAGTAATTGATGGGTATCTACCGCCATTTCAAAAATAATTTGAATAGGTCCAGTGGTTTATTCATGAAAGCTAAACAGACAGAGTTGCTTACGTATATTTATTATTAGTTTAAAATAATTGTAATAACATAAAATTCCTTTTAGAGTTCCAGAATAGGTGATTCGGCATATCAAATCGAATGGTACAAGGGGGACAAAAATTTCCAAAAAACAATTTGGTTTATAATGAAAAGGTGAGTTATTAAATTATATTTTGAAAAGTGGATTTTCCTATCTAAAGCCATAAATTATCATTATAAAATGTCATGTCATGTAGCCATCTAAATTGTATGTAGGTATATGACAAAACATAAATTCTGAAACGACATCTTTCTAAAAAGTCGATGTGCTTACGATGATGGAGAAGTCCTATTATCGGTTCCCGGGTGGCTAAATATTAATTAAGATTTTCTGTATGTAAGTTCTTAGTACCAACCAATAAGTGTATGATAATCTGCAATTACCTCACGCTCTTTTGCATGAGACATAATAACTAAAAGCCTAGACGAAGACATCCAATTTTGCCTCTCTTCGCGGATGACGTATTTTATCGCTCAAACTGTTGTCCTAAATTGTTTCTGGGAGAAAATCCGTGTTTAAAGTACTGCTAACTATTCATTACAAAGACGGGATCGCTGACTATCGTCCCTTTGTTACCCAACACCAGAATTTGGTTTAATTAATGTGTAACTTTGTATACAGATCACAAAAGCCTTGCTGCCTCACTTCGTTAAAATACGCTACCATCACGCTCAACATGTTCACTAAGGTATGTGGGTAGTTATATGTATATTTCATCAAGACAGCCCCGTGGCGCAGTTGACTAGATACTAGCTTGCGAAACGAGAGGCCGCGGGTTCGATCCCCGCACCGACATAAATGTTTGTGTGATCCACAAATATTTGTTTCGGGTCTGGGTGTTTGTGGACCGAAAAGTCTCGCGTAGTTTCTGATACTCATGACACAGGACTTGTGTCCTAGTGTGTGGGGTCAGAACTATGTATGTGACTGTTGGGTGTGTTTATTATTTATTTATTTATTTAAAATACTCAAAATTTATTTTACATTAACATTACGTCGACGGCCGTGGTTTCAAATCCTAGGTATAATCATCTAACTTTAACGATGGAGAAAAACATCGTAACCTGTATTTAAATACGGTATTTAAGTTACATTAATAAAACTATATTTTCAGGTAATAAGCACGACGTGGTCATATTTATCACTTATGAACACGGTCTACGGGGAAGAATGTTAAGTGAAGGCAATTTATGTAACACTTACCAATAATTAGATCACTCGCAAATGAAGTAAATATTAAACGTATAGTAAACATGGTAGTTTATTTTCCTTGAAGATTTCTAATAATTATAATTATTATACTCTCAGGTTATTATTGATTGGACTGCCTCGTGGTCTCGCGGCGCAAATATGTGCCGTGCGATCTGGAGGTGCTGGGTTCGATTCCCGGGTTGGGCGAAGTGTTATTAGGTTTTTACATTGGGAAGTTCTCAGTAGCAGCACGGAGTCTGGAAATGTGACGGATAAACGACAATAGACTCGCCCCCTATTACGTGGGACTAATAAATACCTGGCAAAGTGTGGGTGCAGAAATGCACCTCTGCCTACCCCTTCGGGGCTTACAGGCGTGAGATTATGTATGTATGTGTAGGTTATTATTGGGCAAGTCTTTTCGCCATATACCAGGCAAAGTGCAGACTCTGTTCTGTTATTGAGAATTTAGAAATTAAACGAAACATAATTTTTAACATAGATTTTCTATGAAATAATGATACCACTCCGGTCGAACCGACTCATTGGTATCATATTTATAGCTGAATACAGTGTTAGTCCAGTCATTTTAGTTTTTATCTGCAAAATAATTCCTAGTGAGCTGAATTTTGAGTTTTGAGTTTGAGTTGAGTGCATTCTAGTCGCTTTCTCAACGCTTTAGTCCAAAATGGCTAATTTTACAGAAAAATTCATGAGACATTTTTTGTAGACACGACAAACAGTTATATGATGACCTCTTTGACCGCCGAGCAATAGGTCGCGAGATATTTGCGAAAAACTGATTTTCGGAACCCTTTGACCTCCATAACTCTTTTAGCCGGCACGATATCGATGTCGATTTTTCACATCTTCATTATAACACCGTAATAATGGTGTATTAAAAAATTCAGCTCACTAGGAATTATTCTGCAGATTGGAGTTTAAAATGACCAAAATGACTGGACTATGTGACTTACAAATACAAATATTTGTAACATTGATTTTGACAAAAGCAAATCGAATCGTATCTAGCATTCGACCCATCATCATTCCCAATATGCCTGATCGAATATTATACAGAATTTAGAACCCTAGTCATCCACTAAATGCATTCCATTAACTATGACACGCCACTTTAATTTCAGTAAACCATGATAAATTGACCTGCAAAAATCATACTCTGAAAGTGGGCGAAGGTCTCAAACGGGTCATATTAAGTAAGCAAAATAGGTTAAGTGTTTGCTCGCGTCCCTAAACGGAATTTTCGCGCAAACGTTGAAAAGGTAGCCTTGAATCGAAATATATTCACGTCTCTGACAGATTTGAGAAGATAGTGCTAAAATGTATAGGTAATAGTGTGGGTTATATGATGATAGTGAAATATTAGTGTAGTGGACAACTATGTTTTTAACTCCTCTTATATATTTTTGTTGTGAGGTCAAAATAAGGTTTACAGTCGCGGGTTCAAACCCCAGGAACACACATCTGTCTTCTCGAAGTTATGTGTGTATTCACAATGAATTATCACGTACTTTAACGGTGAAGGAAAACATCGTGAGGAAACCTGCACACCTAAAAAGTCCTTAGAATTTTCTTAGGTGTGTAGTCCACCAACCCGCACTAGGCCAGCGTGGTGGACTAAGGCCTTAACCCTCTCAATTGTAGAGGAGGCTCGTGCCCCGCAGTGGGACGTATATTGGCTGATGATTAAGGATAAGCTATGTCGCCATAGAGACTCGCTGAGCTAGCTCATTCATTTCTATGCCGCTGGAGATATTATACGTCCCGATAACCACCACCATACATAAAACCGGTTGTAGTACCAATGCAATCGTGTCAATTTCGGGATCATTTTATAACGAAAAGATAGAGAACTAGAATATAGAATTCTGATAGCGTCAAGGATTAGGCGCGCGCTCGATACAAAGTTGTTACATATGTAGTGCGCCTACCCACACAAGGCTAGCGTGGTCTAACCCATCTCAGTTGCAGAGGAGCCCCTTGCCCAGCAGTGGTATCTATATTAACTGACCAAGATACAAAGATATCAATAAAATTGATTTGGCACCTCGTACTAACACACGGAATCGATAAGAGAAAGAGTACATGAATTGCCTAGTAGCTTTTGGCGATGCAGTGTCATCAGAGACAAACTCCGCACACCATCCATATAAAATTCCTTCATAAAACTCCAAGCGCCAAAATCGTATAAATAGGTGTTGTTTCAAAAACGATACATTGTCAGATAAATATCGCAACACACTCGAAGCTCAAGTTACTAAAAATTTATTGGCAAGGCTGAGCACTTTGCTGAAGCCGAAAATGCGCACTTATCTATCCCGCTTCCATAACTCTTAGGTTAGTCTGCCTAAAGTATCACGGCCTCAAACTATAGGAGCGTATAATACTGAAGTTGCGTAAGTGAGATGAGAAATAGACGTCCTATTTCATCCAAATATTCACGGAGCTATCAAAAATTGATACAGGGAACGTTACACAAACGATAGTTTTACTAAGGCCCTTACTATTGGAACGATTCGAGATTTTCTATCTTCATGTCGAATAGAAACGCAATGTAGTCACTTTTAAACACCCCCGTGACAGCCCCGTGGCGCAGTTGGCTAGACACCAGCTTGCGAAACGCGAGGCCGCGGGTTCGATCCCCGCACCGAGACAAATGTTTGTGTGACCCACAAATATTTGTTTCGGGTCTGGGTGTATGTGAGACCGAAAAGTCTCTCGTAGTTTCTGATACCCACGACACAAGACTTGTATCTTAGTGTGGGATCAGAACTATGTATGTGACTGTTGGGTGTATTTATTTAAAAAAAAAAATGTATGGATGGGGTCAGTAGGTTGGTACTCCTGTTTTGTTTTTCTGTAAAGGCAAAGTAGTGGTATTCATCTTTTGTGTATATAGGTCCGTCAAAATTGGAATACGATAACTTGATGTTAAGCGTACGCTTATATTCAAATGGAGCGTCAAATGACGAGGAGCTCCTATTCATGCTGTAATTCTTCTCCACGCTATGTCAGGATCCAGGGTAATAGAAAAGACAAACCAGTGGGCTGGTAAACCAAGAACTGTTAAGTACACTGCTAAACCTAATGTCTAATGATCAATCTATTGAATGGTCTCATATTCATACTCATCTTTGTTGAAACAGTTTTCTATTTTCTATTGCAGCTGATATTATTTTTATTAAGCTTCCTGTATTCTTACAAGGGCAAAGTCTTGGATAAAGCCGACAATACTTCTCGCAATAACATGTGCGAGTTTATAAGCAGTGACTTAACATCAGGTACAACTCTGAAATCGTTTTGAATTATTTTATTTAACGTACATTTAGCTACACCAATAATGAAATGTTAATCTAATTTTATTTTAAACATAACCGCATTCAAAGTAAAATGTTAATGATTTCAGAATGATTTGTAATTAATTACTGATCAGTTTAATTAGTGGTAGTTACATACATACATACATAAACTCACGCCTGTATTCCCCGAAAGGGTAGGCAGAGGTGCATTTCTGCACCCACATTTCGCCAGGTTTTGTATCAGTCCCACGTAATAGGGGGCGAGCCTATTGCCGTTTTTCGGGCACAATTCCAGACTCCCTGCTGCTACTGAGAATTTCCTAATTGAAAAACCCAATAACACTTTGCCCGACCCGGGAATCGAACCCAGGACCTCTAGATCGCACGGCACATACTTGTGCCGCGAGACCACGAGGCACGTGGTAGTTTTGAAAAGCGTACATATAAATAACACCTGACAAGCACAAATTCCATATTAATAAATGTAATTTATTTAGCCATCACATTCACAGTCTTTTTTTGTTGTACCTGGTCGCTAACATCTAAATCTGGCAGACCTTTATGTTATACATTTATGCCTTCTATATTAGGTAGTTTTTTCGAGGTGAAAGCTTATATATATCTATCCTTCTCACCAGCTCATCATCACCGACGACGGGTCTATTCTGTTAGTGGTAAAACCCAAAAACACCGTGCTGACCACGGGACCTCTAGATTGCACAGCACATACTTGTGCTGCGAGACTACGAGGCAGTCATAATGGGAATAATACTTCATTAAATAATTTAAAAATCAATGAACCCATAGTAAGGTCTTCGGGCTAAAGGTATTTACATATAGCGTTAACAAAATTGACTGAAGTAAGAATGACGAATGGCGGCGGCCATTCGTGTGACCTTTCTTTATCCCCCAGTTATGTAAATAAGGCAGTACATCCCCATTTCCTTCCCGTCGATTCCTGTTACCGACCCTCCGTGGGCGAGCGAATTCTCGCCGTGTAGGAAGCGTTTACGTCACTCCATTTGATACTGATATAAAATGGCGTATAGTAACTTTGTTCGAGCTATTTTTTGCGATTGGAAAATGTGGGTTCGGATCTTAAATGGGAACCGTTTAGTTGGTAATACTTCACTTGGTTGATTGCCTCGTGGTCTCGCGGCACAAGTATGTGCCGTGCGATCTAGAGGTCCTGGGTTTGATTCACGGATCGAGCAAAGTGTTATTGTTTTTTTTTCGTTAGGAAATTCTCAGTACGGAGTCTGGAAATTTGCCCGAAAACGGCAATAGGCTCGCCCCCTATTACGTGGGACTGATACATACCTGGCGAAATGTGGGTGCAGTATACACCTCTGCCTACCCCTTCAGGTAATACATGCGTGAGGTTATGTATGTAAATTATTTTTATTGTGGGCTTAGAAACATACACGTCCCAATATGAATAAATCACTTCAAACTTATCGATACACTTAAAATGTAGTTTTATATAAAACCAAACTCCAACTTAAGTAAATAAATAAGTACAGCCAACAGTCACTACTACCCAGTAGTGACTAAGATGCAAGTCTTGTGTCGTGGGTAACAGAAACTACGAGAGATTCAACGGTCTCACAAATCGAACCCGCGGCCTCTCGTTTCACAAGCTGGTGTCTACCAACTTTGCCACGGGTTTGTCAAAACCAACCAACAAAGCCGGGAAAATCTCGCACGGCCCGCAATACCGTCACGGTTCGCCGGCTACGAACTCCAGGCCTCCAGGGCCCTGACCGTGTACGCTCGCTCGTATTAATTCGAAATTTTCCATTTCACTTTAAACACTAGAACAATTTTCCGATCGACTTAAATTCATATTTGTGCCGGGCTTTTAGTTTTGATAAACGTTCCGCGCAGTTCAACCGCTGGTGGCTTTAGTTGTACAAATATATTTTGTATTCCGGCTTTATGATATTGCCAATTTTGTACACCATTAAATATTTACCTTTATCTTTATTAATATTCGTTTCTGTTAGATACAAAATGGATGTTTATTATGAGCGAACGATGAATACTTTTGTGCTAAATGTTTCAACATTATGAAAGCGTATTAGCCGGTTTGTGGTTTACGGTTAGGAATTTGCTTGTGTGAATGCGTTCGAAATTTGAATTCGAAATTATTATAATAATATTGCCAGTGTTTAGATTTTATTAAAGTAATTAGTATTTATTTTATTTAATATACTTTTTTGTACACTATAATATACTTAACTTAATATAACATAAGTAACTAACTTAATGTAACATAAATAACAAACAACTACGAGAAGAACTAATAATATATACATAGCTACAACAGGCGGTCTTATCGCTAGCTGCAATTTCTTCCAGACAACCCATTGTCATTGTTATTTAATTTTAATCTCTTTTCTGAGGTTTTTGCAGATAGTTTTTGGTAGCTCTATTGGAGATCTATGGAGGTAAGTTAGTAAGATATAAACAATGGATACGTGACTTAGTTTGTTTTACAATCTAGTTATTAAATACGTCCTATGTTAACTTAACAGCTGACACTTTAGGTTCCATTTATTTATTTAATAAATATTATATAGTTATTTACCCGTGGTGCGTTAATTGCGCCTTATTTCACCAATTTTAATTGTCCTTTTTACGTGAGGGTGAAACGTCATGGTTCAATATTTTGTCTCCCGCTTTGCTGTGGAGGGAAGTCGACAGCTCTTTGTTTTCAACACCCCTGTATTATTTCTGATTAATTTCGTTGCGGAATCATGACAAATTAGTCATTAGGTTCCCTTAGATTCACTGAGCTTCAGTGCTCAGCGCCAATACTGCGTGCCGCTGTTGATCCTGGACCACAGGAAATACAGTGGCGGGTGTGTGGTGCGATAGGGACAAACGTCCTTAGTTCATTTTGCCGTTGTCTTAATTTACTTGATACATTCGTAGCATACATTGAAGGAAAAAAGAAATGAGTTTAACCCCTATGGACGTTTATCGGGCTAAGTTACAAAGTCCGTGTTTATTTTGAATTTACTAACAAAAAACTTAAATAACACCTCGAATCACCTGATCGCCTGCACCCTCATGCCAGGAAGCCAAAGTAGCCGTCAACAACACAAGCGCAAAGCTAACAACACAGTCTTTTTCATTTCTTTATCGTGGTTTTCTTACATACAAACATATACAGGATCAGAGCCCCAGGCGATCGCGAGTCTCAAACTCCGACAATGTTTACGACAAGCCGCTGTGAACTTAATTGCCAACTTCTGTGAAGTTGTAATCAACCTGATATGCATCGGGGGAGTCATTTTTGCTCCGATGTTCTGGGGGTTATTCACAATGGCAAGGGTTTGTAGAAATATTAATTTATTTACAATTTATTGTACACCAAATGAAAAAACAGAATAGGTATTATAATAAATAAATACAAACATTTGTAAAATTTAACCACTCACTTATAGCTCCACTTAGTAACAGGCATTAGTACGAGAAATCTTCTAAGAACAAAACTGCCATCGAAGCTATTCGCTAATAAATTTTCGGCAAGTCTGCGCCGTTTCCTCACGAGCACGTCATCCCGACAGTTCCTGCCACGCCTGTGACGCGGGCGAGACGGGAATTTACACTGAGTTGCTAGAATATTTCGTGTGACGTGATTAAATATGTATCAAGACGTAATTTCTGCTGGCTTTGCTGGTGGCATGACATGAAGAAATTTTCTTAGGGGTTTTTTGGTGTAAACATATAGGATTAGGGAGTAACTATAGAACTCGTAACTTTTTTTAGCTCAGTCTTGACTTACTACTTTCGGTTCATCCACATTCACAAATCTCTTGATTCATTCACACTTGACTATGTTCAAGGCGTCATCAATGTATGCGTTCGGTGAATCATCCCTGCTTACCATCCACACTAATGAAACCTGACTCACCGAATTTAGCATAACAGGTCAGCTTGATTTTCGTTTTCTGTAAGACCGTGATTTTACTACAGTCAAGCTCGTTCTTATCCCAATACCAGTAGTCCTATCTACACAGTGGCTCTACCACTTCATTATATACTGTTTAATTCAACGAATCAACCAGATGCTTTACTGCTCAGTCTTTCTGGCAACCTCATAAATATTTTAGGAGAATTCGACACGGTAGAATAAGGTATTTCTCTAAACTTTAACAAAATAAATCACTTGCCAGAAATGTGATGTTACGACTGCCAAAGTTTCCCTGAAGTTGCTAAGTATCAACCACTAATTCACCCCGTTCGTCTGTTTGATTTCCAAGAATCGTAAAGGTATTGAACCGCCTGCCACTGTTCCTTCAACCAAATTAATACGCAAATGCTAATTTGTCAACGTTTCTGCGAAAACTATTTTGTAACATACCCAAAGGGCTTCCTTTTGATCTACAAAGGACGAGTTAATATCCTTTGAATTATTTGGAGGAATTTACTTAGAGTATTTTTTTGCCTCGTGGTCTCGCGGTACAAGTATGTGCTGTGCGATCTAGAGGTCCCGGGTCGGGCAAAGTGTTATTGGGTTATTTCATTAGGAAATTCTCAATAGCAGCACAAAAAGTCAATAGGCTCGCCCTCTATTACGTGGGACTGATACATACCAAGCGAAATGTGGTTGAAGAAATGCACCTCTGCCTACTTCTACAGAAAATTCTGGCGTGCGATTATGTATGAAGATATAATTAACTAAATCACTCGTGAGCGACTCAAATAGTACGTGTACTATATCAATAAAAATACTATTAATATGAAAACAACATTACATTTGCAACATTCAATATGAATTAACGCAAACATTCCATTATGGATATCATCATCATTTCATCATCAGCCCAAATACATCCCACTGCTGGGCACGGGCCTTCTCTACAACTGAGAGGGTTTTAGGCCTTAGTCCACCACGCTGGCCTAGTGCGGGTTGGCGGACTACACACCTAAGAAATTCCTAAGAACTTTTATGTGTGCAGGTTTTATCACGATGTTTTCCTTCACCGTCAAAGCAAGTGATAATGCATTGTGAATACACATATAACTTCGAAAAGTCAGAGGTGTGTGCCTGGGGTTTGAACCTGCGACCGCCGAAATTCTCGACCGCGCGCCTAAACCTCGAGGCCATATTAGGCTTATTATGGATATGCATTAATGAAATAAATAAAAAAACCTCTCTACTAAAACCGCTAACGAACTTAATTTAAACACTCACGTATAAAAAATAATTGAACAATCAAACATTTACACAATACCATGAATTTCATGCGTTGAAAACCACTGGAAACAACAGTATTGCGCCATCACGACACTGTTGCATAAATACCACCAATGTTACCTGAACTCCCCCTTAATTCCCCCCTTGGATTTTTTCAAGGCACATCACAGGTTACGAGAGGTCTCTCTACGTTGGCGAACAGACTCCATTCCGCATACGGCGGGTAGCCAATTAAACATACTGCGCGAAGTTGTAATGAGATCTCAAACAGAATTGAACAGTCAAATTAATGGCACAGTCTTTGTAATTTAAGTAGTTGGTGTGAAACTAGTTGAATTGGGCTGATTGCTCTGTCTAGATCAACGTTTGATGGTAAAGATATTTTGGGGACGTCTCTCTGCATAGATATAAAATAAATAAATACACCCAACAGTCATATACCTAGTTCTGACCCCACACTAAAGTCAAGTCTTGTGTCATGGGTATCAGTAACTACGAGAAACTTTTCGGCCTCACAAACACCCAGATCCGAAATAAACATATCTTCGATCCATAGAGATCACACAAATATTTGTCTCGGTGCGGGGATCGAACCCGCGGTCTCTCGTTTCACAAGATGGTGGCTAACCAACTGCGCCACAGGACCGTCACTTGACTTGTTTTATAATAAATAAATCCAGACTATTTTAACCTCTCTCATTGATTAATTTGCAAGTCTGCACAGTGCAGTGTAGAAATTAGCAGTAGACGTACGAAGTATGGACATTTACCCAAAAAATGTAATTCTGGCCCATATTCCATCGGATTTACAAAACAGCTGACAAGCGTGAGTAGATATGTAGGTAAGTATTTAACGGGCTTTAATTGTTTCTTTCTGCTTACAATAACAGAAGAGCAGATTCTTTTATTCTCTTAATTCAAAAATCACTCGTGCTGAAATAATAATTCAATAATATTGAGTTTTAAAATACGAACTTGTCATAAGCAAACTCGTGAACAAAAGCCCGGAATGGGGGATAGAGATGCGCTGTTAATCAGGTGTTCCCGATGCCTCCAGTAGAACTCGACAGGAAGAGATAATTAGTTTTGTCCTATGATATGACAGAAATAGAACGCTCTTAGCGCGAACTATTGGAAGCATTATCGGAATATATTATTATACGAGTAGACGACAATGGAGTTCTGTTATCAATTATCGGATCCTGTTGGGTTGATTTGTTATTAATCGATTAATTTATTTAGTATTCGTAGGGATCGTTTCTTTTTGAAGTTATACTTCTTTTGGCGCGTTAGGGAAAAATGATGAGAGTGATTTTTTACGATGCGCGCGCACACCGACATCAAAAAGTTATTCAGAAAAAGTTTTTATTTATTTTAATTTAATCTGATTTTACTTTTAAAATTCTGCTCACGTCACGTGCCGTTAAGACCAAGTGACGTCAGAATTAATTATAATTTTAATTTCCTTAATTTAAATTTATTACTTATATGATATGTACGTCACGCATGGTCAGGCTTAAATCGTTTTTAGTAATATAACTCGCCCCTGCCTCTGGCAAATCCTCTTAGCCCCCCCATTGGATTGGCCCCATTGGAATCGGGACTTTCGTTCATCCTAATTTTAAGATTAAGTAAAAAACTTATTGAAGTTATTACGATGCGCGCGCACACTGTCATTTTATAATATATTATTATATTATTTTAGAAAATATATATTTATGTATGAAGTATAACTTCTAACGCGTGTACATAAGTACACACACACACTTTTTTTATATTAATTTCATATAACAAGCTTACAGTAGGAAGATATTCGAACCACTACCGACCTGTCCATATGGTTTTTGGTGCATTGCACAAAATAGTGTTTGGAATAAGAAGTTAAGCCATATTGACGACTAGTTTACTTCGTTGATTAACATTATGATGAAGATTCTTTGTAAATTAGAAATATAGGCTGAATTTACTACAATGCGTATCATAATCAAAATTATTGGTCCCAAATAAAATCTACAAAACGATTTTTCCGGGGCCTTATCTCATTGAAAATATATCATCATCTTCAACAGCCCATATACGTCCCACTGCTGGGCACGGGCCTACTCTACAACTGAGAGGGTTTAGGCCTTAGTCCACCACGCTGGCCTATTGCGGGTTGGAAATATATAATCTATAATAAAAATAACCTGTTCTCTTTTATTTTTAACATCCATATCCAACACAAAACCCGACCCAAAGATGTGTAACTAGAAACGAGAAAATTCAATAAAAACAAATACGCGAGCTCTTTTACTACGCAGATAACCGTCAAAAAAATCGGCAGCGAAATGACAAGGGTTCGGGTTGTCAAAACAGGAAAACTATGGTAATAGTTGTGCTTTGGCATTCAACCAAGCATAATGTATCTTTATTTGTATCAGTCCATATAAGTATGTCCCACAGTTGGGCACGGGCCTCCTCTACAACTCAGAGAGGTTAAGACCTTAGTCTATCACGCTGGCCTAGGACGGGTCGGCGGACTACAACCCTAAATTCATATGAACTTTTTGGTGTGCAGGTTTCCTCGCAATGTTTTTCTTCGCCGTTAAAACACGTGATAATTCAATCTGAAATTCGTAATGTATGAATCTGCATACTTACTTCATTATAACAATCATACAAGTTAGCTATTCGTGTGTAACCTTTTAAAAATATGGATCATCAAATTCGTTTTTGATGTACTATCATTTCAGTAATTTCAGTCTATTAATGTATAAACATTTGGTCTAGACGCAGGCAATGTCACGGAAAGTCTCTCACATTGTTTGCATTCATTTTGTTGATTGGCGGTGTAAATAAAAATATTATTGATGAATGATTTTGTTAAACGTAAGGTAAATAACATCACCAAGTAGTGAAATCACTAGGAAGGTTGGTACCATTGAACTCTTTACCTTTTTCTGTAAATTTGGAAAGCTGATTCAAATAAATACATCCAACGGTCACATACATATTTAGTTCATACTAAGGTATGATTCTTATGTCTTGAATATCTGAATCTAAGCGACTTTTAGATCTCACAAACATCCAGACTCATTGCCAATTTACCGAACTCCACGTCATAACGAGCATATACTCGTATGTATAAAAATACACCGCCAAAAATACTGCCAAACAAATTGACCCAACTGAGAACGCAATCGGCAAAATTTAATGCAAAATGGATAAAATCCTCGGTAGTCGCTTTGATTGTCAAAGTTACGAACGCGGTCAACATGGCGGAGGGTCAAAACATTTTGGCAAAAGCCAAAAACTTCCCTCTCTGTTATTTAGTGGCGTAATTCCTTCAAGTTATCAATGCCCTGGGCGTGAATCTATTCAAATGGTAAGCTGGAGATGTCTTCAGAAGTTAGTTAATGTGTGTGGTTTTCTAACCTACTTGGAACTGGAACAAACTTGGCTCGAGTTTAAACAGTGTTTTCTCCCTCATGTCAGGAATTGGAGTAATGAGTAGCGTGCTCGTAAGTGCTACGTTTAACTTTGAATTGATCTAAATTTTTGTTTGAATTATTTGTTTTTCGGACTTTTCGTACACGAGTCTTGGAGCTTTAGCTTGTATGTTTCATTCACTAGGGATTTACTGAATATAAAGGGAAACAAAAGAACATAACATATTTTTTAATGAAATGAACTGATTATGGAGGAGATCGTTGCAACCGTCCATAAACTATTTTATTGCACATTTTCTATTAATGCCACAAGGAAGGGTAAATAGGTAGCCATCTTACAAGACTGGTAATATTTTTTCGATGACTATGAGGTTTAGCAGTATGAGGTAAGCAGTGATGGCCTCGAGGCCAACTACAACAGGCTATACAACTAAGAGGGTTTTAGGCCTTAGTCCACCACGCTGGCCTAGTGCGGGTTGGCGGACTACACATCTAAGAAATTACTAAGAACTTTTTAGGTGTGCAGGTTTTATCACGATGTTTTCCTTCACCGTTAAAGCAAGTGATAATTCATTTTGAATACACACATAACTTCGAAAAGTCAGAGGTGTGTGCCTGGGGTTTGAACCTGCGACCGCCGAAATTCCCGACCGCGCGCCTAAACCTCGAGGCCATCACTGCCTCATAAAATTTATACTTACATAAAATTTATAATTTACACTTATGGGACTATTATTGTTATACTATGAATATATAAATACACGAATCCACTTGTATGTACCCACGTAATAGGGTAGGAGCTCATTCCAGTTTTTTGGGAGAATATCCAAACTCTACTAACAACCCACTACAACTTTGCCTGATCCAGGAACTGAACTCGAGACCTTTGGAACGAATCGTTTTTTCGCTCGGATATTTATTTATTATTTTTTTCCGTTATATACAGTTTGTCTAAAGAGCGGACTCAATGCCTTAGGCATTCTCTAACAGTCAACCTGAGGGTGATGCAGATATAAAAGAAAAAGTGGGCGCATAAGTAAATAACATAAAATATATAACGGCGTAAAACCATATACTGAGAGCTACGTCATCGCTCTTGCATAAACAAGAATGACTCACGGGCGGTCACCTCTCTGCGGTGTCGATTACCCCCCCCCCCCTATTCGTCTATAAAAGGCCGCCCGCTGCAGCGGCGCAAGGATTCATCGGTCTACGCGCGGACAGTAAACATCCGATTTATTGGAAAATAAAAGTAAAATAAAATATAAGTAAAATAAAATAACTTTGATTGAAGTTGATTGTTGAAATTACTTCTCAAAATGGATCCTCCAGTAATAACGATGTCACTGCTATTCATAACGATACAGGGCTATATGCCTTGTCAGTAATTGTGAAAGTTTACTAAAGAAAACTCAAAGTGTGAGTTATCACCGTGAATCAACAGTCGTGACGTCGGCTATGTGACGTCACACACCTTAAAGACACTTCCAAGCCACACCTGCTCCGACATATATATATACTATACTTAATGTTAAAAGAAAATTTGCGGGATATTGTAAGAAGTCTAATAAAGGAGTTTTTATTTTCACTTTAAATCTTAAACACCCTTTTATTTCTATTTCAAAGCCCGTTCTACACATAAATACTTTTCGAATTGAGTTCATGTAGGGATAAAAAACAAGCAAAACAAAGATGGAACGATTCACAGGACGGGCGGGCCTGGCGGGTCGAGATAAGCCCAGATTTCGCATTTCCTCACTACAGACTTTGGATGTAAAGTGTCAAACCCGCTCGTGTAGCCTTGATATTAGTTTTCGCCGTGGATTACTTACAGCAATCGCCGCTGAGTTTTTATATTGCTACCAATACTAGCTTTTAGGCGCAGATTCACTCGCGTTAATATACAGGTTGTATACAGACCGTGATCGAAAACTAAGACAGGCAATAGCCACGGTGATAACAAAATGCCGTGGCATTAAAAAAAAACGACAAAAAATAAAAATTAATACTTTTTCTCAGTTATAACCCTCTCTCAAAAGTCATGATGGCCTCGAGGTTTAGGCACGCGGTCGAGAATCTCGACGGTCGCGGGTTCAAACCCCAGGCATACACCTCGTGACTTTTCCAAGTTATGTGTGTATTCACAATGAATAATCACGTACTTTAACGGTGAAGGAAAACATCGTGATGAAACCTGCACACCTAAAACTTCTTAGGAATTTCTTAGGTGTGTAGTCCGCCAACCCGCACTAGGCCAGCGTGGTGGACTAAGGCCTAAACCCTCTCAATAGTAGAGGAGGCTCGTGCCCAGCAGTGGGCCCATATACGTATGGGCTGATGATGAATGAATGAATGAATCCTCTCAGTTGTAGAGGAGGCCTGTGCCCAGCAGTGGGACGTATTTGGGCTGATGATGATGATGATGACGTTTGCCTAACAACTACATACATGTTTTCATACTCGTGGTTGTAGATGGCGATCTTTCACTAATCAAATTTTGACTATCTAATGTTGTGACGGCACAAGTTCCTGCTGTGCGATCTAGAGTTTCCATCTAAATTCCCGGGGACAAGCTGTAGGTAAGCAGCACGAAGTCTAGAAGTGTGCCGAAAAACAGCAATAGGCTTACCACCTATTACGTGGGACTTGTACATACCTGGCGAAATGTGGGTGCAGAAATGCAACTCTGCTAACCCTTCGGACAATACGGGTGTGAGGTTATGTATGTAGGCACATGTGCTATAAGCGAATATCGTCAAACAATGTACTTGCCTTATTTCAACCCAAGTAATTCAGTGTTAATGGTTCAAAAAGTGAACCAGATTATTACATTTTATGTAAACATATTAGGCTGATATTCACTAGGGTGTCCTCAAAGTTATTTTATATTTAACATATTTAAAATAACTATAACAGACTTCGTGGCATAATTGGTTAACAGTTAAACACCATTCTTTAAATTGTCAAAAAAAATATAGTAATCTTTTTTTTACATCTTATTCCTTCGTTCAATACCTGAAGAATGTATCTAAGAATATTGTGTTAAAATTTCAGCCCGATTAGTTGAGCCATCTCTGAGAAATCTTGCTCACCGACTCTGAAATAACAGTTTTGAGATAAACGCGTTTAAAGTTTCAGAAGTAGTTTACACATAGGTAAATTAAAAATTAAAAAGTATTTATCGGATTGACTTAAAATTTTCAGAGAATATACTCAAATATATGTACATTCCGAAAAACGATTTTTTGAAAATTCTAACTGCGTATAACCCCTTAAAACAAATAGGTCGTTGGTGTTACACGTGTTTGTGTAATCCTTAACTATTTGGTTCGCGTCTAGACGTTTGTTAAACAGAAAAGTCTTTCGTAGATTTTGAAAGCATAATACAAGGCTTGTATATTAGTGTGGGGTTAGAACTATGTATGTATGTGATTATTCCGTGTGCTTATAAATAATTTAGTTAAAAAGTTCACATACAAAGAGCAGGATATAACAACATTTCCGACAACCTAACAGTCGTTACCAATAACATAACATTTTATTAACACGCAGCCAATCCTTACTAATATTATAAATGCGAAAGTAACTCTGTCTGTCTGTCTCGCTTTCCTGCTAAAACTACTGAACCGATTTAAATGAAATTTGTTACACAGATAGTTTAGACCCTGAGAAAGGTTGTATGGAAGTATTGTCACTTTTAAAGCTAGAAGCTTGAAACTTATTTTTTTAGGCTGTTGATTAGATATAAATAAATATGACATTAAAAGTTTGTAAAAAAATTTACCTTTAATGGGGTAAAATAAAAATAGGGGTGAAAGTTTGTGTGGAAATTCGTGATTTTTGACAACTTATTTTCATTCTGAGTCTCGGGCAAAATATAGTAATAGTATCCCATAATTTCCTTTTTCATTATAACAACGTGTCTCAGAGGGAACAATAGTTTCATTGCACTCGTACACTGCACGTAATGAGTTCCGGTAAAACAATATTTACACGTTTTAATACGCTTTTGTATTGTATTAATTAACGTCAAGCATTATACTGTTCGGTATTCTTTGTATTGGTATCGGGGATTTCAAATACATATACACACGAGTGTATGTTCGATAAATGGAGGTTCCATGTGTTTTAAGACGGTAATTTTCGAGTATTTCAAGACACCGTGCAACAGCACGATTCTCATTAACAACTGAGAATTTCCGTATGGAAAAAGTCCGTACTATACTTAATTACCCTAATTGTATACTTAGTTTACCCGAACTGGGAAGTTGACCTGCTTTATATCGATCGCAAATAGATGGATTTTTGAGAATTTTAATTTAATTAGGAATTAATAACGTAGCTAATGACATCCTCGTGGTCTTGCGGTACAAGTATATGTCGTGCGATCTAGAGGTCCTGGGTTCAATTCCCGGGTCGGGCAAAGTGTTATTGGGTTTTTCCATTAGGAAATTCTCAGTAACAGCACGGAGTCTGGAAATGTGCCCGAAAAACGGCAATAGGCTCGCCCCCTATTACGTGGGACTGATACATACCTGGCAAAATGTGGGTGCAGAAATGCACCTCTGCATACCCTTTCCGGGAATACAGACGTGAATTTATGGATGTATGTATGTTAATGACATCCAACGTTAGACAGCATCCATGATGCTGTAGCAAATTACATAAGCGATAGCGAGAAATAAGGCTGCAGGAGTTTTTGCAAACAATTATTTAATACACTTACCTACTTTGGAAAAGTACCCCATAGATTTCTTTCAGAACAACCTAACTTACTTAAGAGATTAGTTTTTGTCGCACAATCTACAATACACAAAGCTCGTCATTTTATTACCGTCGCTCTTCGAAACCGTACGAAACTTGCCAATTTAATTAAAAGCCATTATACAAAAAAAAACAGTAAATTTTCATATTAACTCTTTTCAGGAAACATTAAACGGAACGAATATTTCTCTCTAATATGTTAAACACCATTCATGCGGAAACATTTTTGTTTCACTGAACTTGTTTATGAGTTATTTTTCACGATTAATTGATTTCAATTTATTGGAACGCCAGTATTTTCAGGACAAAACGGTTGTAAAATTATTTCACTATTCGCGGAAACTGCTAGAGCGTGACAAATGAGCTGACGCTTGTAGTTATTATCATGATTTATTGCATAAGAAATGGTACAAATGATTAACAACAGATCGAAACACTTCCTTGAACAGTCATTAGTTCACTGTCCGGTGTCACTCGGAGTTTCTCGTAATGGAATTGGATGGAGTAGAAACTTCGCCCTATCGGTTGGAGGCTCGCTTTCATTCCTAGAACTGGACGCGGTATCAACTAAAGGTATTAAGTCCTCCTGCTGTCGACTGTATTTACATAAGCTGCCTATGAACGCAGAAGAGAGGCATAATAGTACGCCAAAAATAATTCCCAGCCACCAATACCACGTTCCAGTCAATTTCGCGGCTTGTATACGATGCCAATCACTGCAAGTGCTGACTGATGCCAGGCTCATAGTGCAAACCCTGATGCTATATTCCGATGCTATGACGCATGGTCCACTACATGCGTGAATATCTGCCGAAACACACCACGTTTGCGGTAATATTAAATTATTTGTTTCAAATTTTGGGAGAATTTCGACCGTATATGACAAAATAGGCCCGTTAGTAGAATCAGGTGGATCCCACTTGACAGTGACGTGGCCACTTTTATCAGCATAGACATAGTTGACGGTTGGGACGTCAGCTTTTTTGGATTTCATAGTTCGAACGACAGCTCTTGCAGATCTACTGCATCGCTCTTCAACGCAAGCTCTCAATCTAAACCTGTAGTCTCTGTACGGAGCCAATCCTGCGACTTGGTAAGCATTTTTGGATTTGGAAATATTCAGTGCCAATGTATTTACATAGTTTTGGAACTTAGTATTCTGAGGTGGTTCGTCTTCTAGTGTGTTACAGTCAAAGTCGAATTCACTGCAGACGTCGAAAAAATCCTCTACTAAAGCACCTGCTGTAAAAGAAGACAGCACGCCGCACATAGACTCACAAGCTTTTTCATACTCAGGCGGAGGTCGCATAACAACTGCGTGGCGAGTATAATCATCATCAAAATCGTCTATGGCAATTTTACAGTAATCGATACTGCCTATGTTTTTGTGTTCTATCAGCGTCACATCGAGTTCATATCGAGTGATGTACCGAATGTAATCGACGTGATCTACCCACCGTACCACGACAGCATCGTGAGAATTGGCAACCAATTCTATAAGAAACGGTGGTTCAGGAGTAACGAAGGGTGTTGTAAAATTGTGTATACTACTTCGAGCCAATCTTTGCAGTGTTAGATCGTACGTTTCGATGCAAATTGCATACGTTGATGCAGGTCGCAGTGAATTTATTTTAACTACAGCGCTTTCTCCAACCACGGATGGTACACTGACTGAAAACCATTGGATGTCACTGCATGTCTCAGGCACCACTGTTCCGTTTATGTCTGGTGGTAGACGAACATATAGGAGTGTGTAGTGAATATGCAGCTCGTGAATCGAAAAAACAAGCTCAACTGATGTTTCATTTATAATCTTGATGTTGAAATCTACTGGCACTTCATCGCAGCTACCGCTATATCCATTAGTGTCTTGTGGCAAATCCAGTTCAGTAGGCGTTTCTGGAAATACTTTTTTTAATTCATCAACCTTGCTCATGCACAGAATAGGATTATTGAACATCTTTAAAGTACCACGATTAACTTTAAGACTGTTCATAACATTTGGACTGAACAATGTATGAAGATTAGCCATGTCGTAGATTAGTAGACTGTATTTATTGTTCTTAAGATTTCGCCCCTTTATATGACCGAGCGAAGACAGAAAATCTAAAGATGTTATTGCTATAGAGCCGTAAATTTCGACGTAATCGGCTACTTCTCGGATTCGGCTTAGGAAATATCGTAACTCCTTCGATACGTCTGATGGAGCTCTGATATGTATTTCTAGAGATCCGTTGATGTAGACACATTTTTCAGCAGCCAAAATGGAGCTAAGAGAGCGAATTCTCTGCTTCGGGCAAGTCTGAAAAGGCCAACAATAAAACCATGAATGAATAGCATAAACTATACGATAGTTGTAAAATATAACAAGCTCTTCACAATAAGAATTAAGTCATTGCGAAATAAATAATTTTGGCACAATTCCAAATTTTTAACTTTTAGTTGTCGTAATATTTTGCACTGTGGTAAAAGCCAGAAAGAAGTCCCTAGAGTATAAATCAAAACACGAGCCAAAATGTTAGCCCTGGATCAGACGTTAAAAAGTTTTATATGCGTCATACTTGGTTTCATTATTAAAAATAAACATGGTGTAAAAATTAATTAACGAAACATATATAACTTTCTCTATTTAGACATACATATGTACATGAACTGATAAGTTCAGTATACATATTATGCGTATATCTGAAGATAACACCAGACTGGAGAAGAATGGATCATTAATGTCTCTGAATCTTCCTAGCCGTTATGTTAATGAATAATTTCACTGTGGGTTAAAGACCGCCTTGCTTTCCTTACAGATTCACTAAAGTACGTTGCTCAGCGTCACTTCTATACATTCAACTGTCGATACTGTTTCAAAGAAGATGATGGAGCGAGTGTGTGGTTGGGTAGTTTCTAGTACATACCTCCTGACATTTGAGGCATTGTTTACATGTCGTGACGTCAGTGCTGTTATCCTCGATGTAATCCACAGGACAATGAAACACGCAGGTGTTGTTCCAAGCCCACCCATGCAGGCGATGACACTCTTCTTCTGTTAGGCAGTATTGGTTCGCAGTGAGGACAATTCTTATGTGAAAAAAGAAACAGCTGTAAATATTGTATTGTGGGTACTACAAGTGATGGCATTTGGCACTCAACATACAGAACCGAAAGTAATAACAGTTGACCATATAAACGTTTGTGTTTAGATTTAATATGTTACATATAATATTAGCTTTATAAAGAGTGCATTTAATTAATGTACCGCGAGACTGCCTCGTGGTCTCGCGGTACATGTATGTGCCGTGCGATCTAGAGGTCCTGGGTTCGATTCCCGGGTCGGGCAAAGTGTTATTGGGTTTTTTCCATTAGGAAATTCTCGGTAACAGCACGGAGTCTGGAAATGTGCCTGAAAAACGGCAATAGGCTCGCCCCCTATTACGTGGGACTGATACATACCTGGCGAAATGTGGGTGCAGAAATGCACCTCTGCCTACCCCTTCGGGGAATACAGGCGTGAGTTTATGTATGTATGTATGTTAATTAGAAAATGATTTTTGATAGATATTTAGTAGGTTATAAAGGTTATGGGGCTTTTGGAAATTCTTCAAGCATTACGAACGTTGTTGAAATTAGTCAACCAAAGTTTTCATCCTCCCTTAACTTTTGAGTACCAAAGCGATTACAAAACGATTAAACAACAATTCTAGCCCATAAAAATTATGCATGAACTTGGTACTTACGTTCCGTTCGGGCAAGTTGGAACACATTCGCCTTTATAAGTGAAATGGCGGCAGGTGACACATTCATTAACATCAGAGTCCCGACAACCCAAACATTCCTTGTTACATGTTACATCTTCGGAACCATCTGTATATAACTGGCATTTCCTAAAAAAACAACATAGGGGAATAGACTTTGTCAAACAAAGGTTTATTTGGCTTTTTGTGGGCATAGTACCTAGTAGCGCGAACTGTAAAAATGTGGCCGATAAACGGCTAGGAGCATATGTACCTGCTGATACGTTTAACATCAAACTCATAGTCAAATTGAGCTGCAATACAAATCTTATATCTTTAAATGAGCAATTTTTGTATACCTACCTATATATATTTATATAATTGGAATCTCGGAATCGGCTCCAACGATTTTCATAAAATTTAGTATATAGGGGGTTTCGGGGGCGATAAATCGATCTAGCTAGGAATCATTTTTAGAAAATGTCATTTGGAAGAAAAATAACAAAAAGGAGGCGTTTGAGTAGACTCTTCCTGACATCTATTGGCGAATTGGCGAATAATAATACTATTTTTTGTGAGCAACTAATTGCTTTAACGACACAACAGCAGATGGCGTTGTTAAGTAACATTATTCATATTTCATCATTTTATTAGTAATTCGTACTTAAATATAATTTCCAAAAAACACAATTAAAAAAAAAAACCGAGCAAAGCTCGGTCATCCAGGTACTGAAGTTAACGTGAAGTAATATACTATTGCGTTTCACTTAGTAAATGATTGCTTGGGGCTCAAGTAACTAGTGGTATGACGGCGAAGACCATTCATAATAAGTGACAGGGTAATATGTAGCGTTTCGCTTACAGCCTATAATAAATATTCTGTAAAATGTATGAGGTTTTTTTGTTAATAAAAGGTAGTCGTGATCGATTTTGCCTGTCGACACAATCAAAACTCGCCATGAAAAGCTACTTACTGCATGTTCCAGCAATGGTTAAAGGTAGCGTTTCTACTGCAGGTGCAGATTCTACGACAGCGTGGTTTGTCAAGTCTGTCTGAGGATCCAATAACATGCCTCGCCTTCGGAGCTATGACCTTCCAGTCAATTGTGTCCAGATAACAAGCTTGCGGGGTCTGACTAACTATCACTCCACCTCGGTCTATCTTGCGAAGACTGTATAGACCTACCTAGATAGACAATAAAGGTAAACGTGATTACATAGAATCTATCGATTCATATATGTATGTCTTCTACCAGACTTTGGCCTCTCCTACTATCAAGGATGCCACGATGGTCTAATGAGGGTTGGTGGACTTCACATAACTAATAAGTACCTTGTAAAAATGCTTGTATTTGCACTTGTACTAGGTAGGTACTAAATCTACTTGATCTAATCAGGTCGGAATCCCAGATTTGGTTAGGTATCGCTGTCTTTATACATCTTTGATAAATTGGCATTGGTAATTTGCAGCGGCTACTATACTCTTGTGCTATTTTCATCTCTCCACCTTTAACATTACTATACTATACGACGATCTAATCTAAAGAGGCATGATTCGTTAGACATGAAAGCAAAAATATTAATCCGGCAATATAAATTGGATTTCATGGATAGAACAAACAAAAAATGCATGACACAAATTTTAAAAAATCCAATCGGAACGTATTTTAATATCCTGTGTTAGATTTGATTGGTGTTTGCCATTTTTTAGGATTTTGCTTTATGTTAGCAAATGGATGCGCCCACCGTCGGAGCTTTATAAAACAAAAAACCAACCCTCCTGTCCTCGTTTGCTGTATGAGATCTAGAGTGTATTAAGTGTTATTGGACATTTCTATTCGTAAGTACCACTATGGAGCCTGGAAATATGCTCGAAAGACGACAAAGACTCGTGTTACCCTAATAATGTAGTCAATATTATGCCTTTTAAATTTATCTGTATAAACGCCGCGAAATTATGACTTTAAATATAATAAGTATTTTTCAATGGTTTCAATAAAATCCCACTCACCTCTACCAGACCAGTCATATCGAATATAACCAAACCATAGTCTTCGAACAGCTGTTCTCCTCTTATTCTGGTTAAATTGGGGAACAATTGTCCAAGAGTGTCTAGACCTGGCACTCTGTACATCACCACATAACCGGTAACCTAAAAAATTGCAAGAATAAAAGTTAGAACTTACGAGGAATAAAAGCTGAACATGAAACACAAAGCCAATAACAAACGAATACTTTACTTATAACAAAAGATTATGAAACAAATACTGTATTTCAGATCAGAAGAAAAAAATAAAAAAAAGACAAAAATTACCTCCCGTAATAAAGGAAAACTTAGGTTTGCAAAATCATTCTTCGTAGCAGTTTCCATGATAGATATTTCCAAATTTCCCAAGATGACGACACAGTTCTTCATGTCCTCTTGCAGGTTCTTTAGAGATCTGCCGACTACAGACTTGCAAAAGCTGTGAGTTGAGTTCGGCTTGTGGCTCAACCTCTGTGCTGTTAAGTTTGTGAAGAAGACGAACAAAAACCTAGAAGCAAAAGTGATTTCACTTTCATTTCGCTTCACTAAAGTATGGATGAAAAAGGGACCTGTAGCCCTCTCGAAGGATCCATCTACATATATCAATAGAATCGAATAGAGTCACTTTCCCATGTATAATGCAAACATACGCTCACAATTGTATACCCAAAGAGGTAGGCAAAGTCGCATAACTACACCCACAATGCGCTAGCTGAGTTTAAATCTCCCGTAATAAAAGTTGAACCTATTACAGTTTGGAAACCGACACACCTAAAAGTTCTTCCCGAGGATTTTTTAAGCGAATAATTCACCAACCTGAATACGTAGAGGAGGCCCGCAACTAGCAGTAAGACATGTGTGGGCTGATCTAGACAGGCTTGCAATTAAAGCTTTCTTTCCAAAACTAAATACATTGTTCTACTGTTTGATAATCATGGAAACATGTCAATTTTAGTATTACCATCTAAAATTTCATAACCGAAATTTGATTTTCAGAAGTATAGTATAAAACTTGTTACATTTTTCACTCAGTAATGGAATAAACTTCCGACGTCCGCTGCCGAATAATCGCAAATGGTGGCAACGTGTTCCGCTCGTGCGTAAAACCCAAAATATTCAGCGTAATCTAGCTAAAAGCTGCTGAAAGTAAGTCCGCGCGGCAACTGGCTTTACTCTGATATTTTATGTACATTGTACACTCTCCGACAGTATTTCATCTAATTGGACAGTCCCGAGACGCAGTTGGCTAGACACTATCTTACGAAACGAAAGGCCGCGGGTTCGATCCCCGTAAAATATTTGTGTGATCCACAAATATTTGTTTCCGGTCTGGGTGTTTGTGAGACCGAAAAGTCTTTTCTTAGTTTCTGATACTTAAGAAACAAGACTTGTATCTTAGTGTGGGTTAAGAGCTATGTATGTAAATGTTAGATGTATTTATTTATTAGTATGAAACCTTAGAATTTAGAAATGGATCGTAATAACATAATATTGTACTGCGGTATGGGAAGGTACACCGCTGGCTGACGGAAAACTGATGCAATACAGCTGTTCTGTTTGGTTCAATAAGGATATAAAATAAAATAAATAAGTAAATAAAAAATATCCCGCCACAAATAAACAAGTACATACTACATTTAATACTCGTGGTTGTAAAGAAAACGTAAAAAAAATTTTTTTGCGGGATATTTTTTAATGTTACGGTGTTTTTAATCACCGTGGCTATTGCCTGTCTTAGTTTTCGATTAAGGTCTTTATACACCCTGTAAAGACCCTAAAATAACATGATAATCGAACCAAAGAAGAAACGAGAATTACAAAGAGAGTTTTCCCCCAAAGTGCCATGGAGACCGACAATTATTGCTGAAATATATATACGTATAGCAAGTAATTAATTGCTCCACAAATAATGTTATTTAATGGTTGTTTGCAGTAATTAATGTTATATTAATTTGAATCATTAATGGTGAAATTTAACGCTTCGAGTAGTACTGCAGTGCTGAACAATATTTTCATGCCATTTATGAATCTTTCCAAATTGCCCCATTACAGTATTAATATTTGTGTATTGTCTCTTTATAAATGTAACAATTTCTTTTGGTACGGGTCTTACCCGGACTTTGGGAAAGATCATTTGGTATTTTTTATCCCGGGAAAATTTTGTGGTTCCGTGGCATGAGCACGGTATTAAAAATTACACCCAGACGAAGCCGGGCCCCAAAGCAAGTATTCCATAACTATTAAAATCTTTTGTCCCATAGCATAAATATCATAATCATCATAAGTCCATATACGTCCCACTGGCACGGGCCTCCTCTACTGAGAAGGTTTAGGCCTCAGTCCACCACGCTAAATATGCGCAGTGCGATCCAGGCTCGGATCGAGTACCGTTGGTGGAATTTTTCTATCAGAAAATTTTCAATATCAGATAAGAGTCTATAAATGCCCAAAAAACGGCAATTGTCAACTCTTTGTCAATATCAATGCCAATAAACTCAGACTATAGTCTGAGTATATATATATATATATATATTGCCGTCCACTAGTGAAGATAGGCCCACGAAGCCACTGACACTGCATGTAAGCGAGAATATACATACATATGTATGAATGTAAATAAAATATACACACACACATATACACAAACTCACGCCTGCATTCCCCGAAGGGGTAGGCAGAGGTGCATTTCTGCACCCACATTTCGCCAAGTATGTATCAGTCCCACGCAATAGGGGGCGAGCCTATTGCCGCCTTTCGGGCACATCTCCAGGCTCCGTGCTGTTACCGAGAATTTCCTAATGGAAAAACCCAATAACACTTTGCCCGACCCGGGAATCGAACCCAGGACCTCTAGATGGCACGGCACTTACTTGTACCGCGAGAGCAGTAAATAAAATATATTTTTAGCCATAAGGAAAATGTACATAAAGGAATTGTTTCATATGCCGATAAGGTTTTAGTAATTAATGCACTTTATAAACACCTTGATAACCTAAATACTATTAAATATTCGCAAAGTAGGTAACAAACTGTGAGGCAATTAAAAATATAAGTCTCTAAGATAACGACAGCCCCGTGGCGCAGTTGGCTAGACACCAGCTTGCGAAACGAGAGGCTGCGGGTTCGATCCCCGCACCGAGACAAATGTTTGTGTGATCCACAAATATTTGTTTCGGGTCTGGGTGTTTGTGAGACCGAAAAGTCTCGTAGTTTCTGATACCCACGACACAGGACTTGTTTCCTAGTGTGGGGTCAGAACTATGTATGTGACTGTTGGGTGTATTTATTTATTTATTTATACATACTCATATTTATATTTAAAATTTAATCGCAAATGACATGCAACATTCGACTTACCTACATTGACTTTAAATAGCTTATTGATTGACATCAATATCAGTCATGTTCACACCAACTAAAACGTAATAAATGAAATATCTAGGAAAGTGTCCGAAAAAAGTCAAAAAACAGTTAGCGTAACGTAAGTGCAGGATGTCGTGATGGCCTCGAGGTTTAGGCACGCGGTCGAGAATCTCGACTCGCGGGTTCAAACCCCAGGCACACACCTCTGACTTTTCGAAGTTATGTGTGTATTCAAAAATAATTATCACGTACTTTAACGGTGAAGGAAAACATCGTGATGAAACCTGTACACCTAAAAGTTCTTCGAAATTTCTTAGGTGTGTTGTGTAGTCCGCCAACCCGCACTAGGCCAGCGTGCTGGACTACGGCCTACACCCTCTCATATGTAGAGGAGGCCCGTGCCCAGCAGTGGGACGTATATGGGCTTATGATGATGCGGTGCAGGTGCAAAAATGTTCCTCTGGCTATTCCTGTAGGGATACAAGCTTGAGTGTATGAATAGCCACCTAGAGTTATTATGGTCACTTTGCAGTGTGACTTAAAGAAAATAATTTATCTTCAAAAAACTTTTACAAGGTGCATAACCTCCTCCTTCTTATGTCACAACCAACGTCTGAAGAAGCTGGAATTTTAACTAGAATTGTCTGTGTTTTAGTTTAAGGTTAGACATTGTTTAGAATGAAAAAATATGATGGTACTGACAAAACATTGTTGGATATTCGTCCCTCAAAAAATTACATCTGACTATCGAAACTCTTCATGCAATCAAATTTATGCGATGTTTATTTAGCAAAATATTAATGTGATAATAGTGTCGTTGACTAACTTCCTAACAAGTTCAGTGCTGTAAGTGTGTATTTAATGGAATTGAAACTGCGCTGCTGCGGTCGCGATACAATCGAGATGGCGTCATCTGGACCTACCGGAATATATTTTATCTGAATTATTGCCACCCGCTCTATGTTTACAAATATTCTAAATAATGCTTCTTGATGACAATTTGGAGTATATCGTGTTATATCGATATTTGGAGTAATATCGAGGGAATCCGGGTTTGACTTAAAAAAATCCCGGAACAGGACTTTTGAAATGTGTTCAGTAAACTGCACTGAAATTTCGAAGTTACGTGTGTATTCGTAATAAGTTATCGCGTTTTTTAACGGTGAAGGAAAACATCATGCGGAAAACTACAAACCTAAAGTTCTTAGGAATTTCTTATGTGAGTAGTCCGCCAACCCTCAATAGATCGGCGTGGCGGACTAAGGCCTAACCCCTCGCAGCTGTAAGGGGCGCCCGTGCCCATTAGTGGGACATACGAGTATATATATGGGCTGATGAAGATGTAACGGTACTAGGCTCATCCCTTTTACATGGGACTTTTAAGTACAATTCCATCGAACCACTTTGAATCATGAGATATTATGTATTACCAATACTAATTTCTATAACTGAGAGCATAGTTGTTCACTTTTTCCACTGATGTTACTGAAATAAATCACAATATTATTATTCGCAGTATTTATCGACAAGTCATAATTGAACACAAATGGTTTTTTTTCGATCATTATCGTTTCTGGTATTGATTGAGAGTGACTGCTCACTGGCTCTTTTGGGCTCAATACACGTGGTTCTTTGCGTATTAAATAACACCGTGTACCAAGGTTAAGCATTGTTGTTAGTGTTCCAAAATATAGTGTCCTTGCTCCGAAGCCGTTCGAGATGCACTTTGCATATCTGCGTAATACATTTGCATTACTTTCCCAGCAGTTCCACGTGGAAGATTAGAATTTCGTCCCTAGCTTAGCAAAATTGCAAGTGATATTAATGGAGTAAATATACTGGTAAAACAATTCCTATATACCTATACAGGTGAACCCGACATCATGACATTAATTTGGACTTCCTGTTCTTGACGATATTCCCTCACAATGTACAAAATTCAGCAAAAATCTTTTAACCGTTGTACCAAAAATTGCGGTTCAGAGATCTTAAGGTTTCCATTCTAATGTCCAGTCACGGGCTCAGCCCCACCTTATAGGCAAATAATAAACTATTTGGTCATGTGAAATTGCCAAGCCGAAGTATATTGGATATGGCACGTTAAAATAAATTATTGTTTTTTGACTCAAACTTTTATTTGCTTCTTTAACAAAAAAGTGCACCCGTTTCTTTTTATTTAATTATGTATACGTGGTTTATTACAACTTCATGATTTCGGGATCACACGAGACAATATTAGAATTATTGTAAAAAATATACAGGGTGTATTCAGACCGTGATCGGAAACTAAGGTAGGTAATAGCTAAAGTGATTATAAAAAGCTTGGCGTTAAAGAAAATCCTGACAAAAAATAAAATATTTTTAATTTGTTTCCGATCATGGTCTGAATACATCTTGTATAATATAAGGCGCGCCCATATAGGTATGTTACTCATAGAATTCAGTATTAATTTCCATATCTTTATATACCGGTGATATTCGAAAAGAAATTACAAGTGATACGAACAAAGCCAAAAGTCCAGACTTTTCCAATTCACCCCACATTTTCTTCGCAGCAAATATTAATGGAAGTCAATCACAACATATAAAGTTGAAAAGAAATTCTTTTACCCCATTTATTCCTGTGTTCCTTACGTCTCATTGGAACGTTCATCAATATATCGGTAATTCGTTATGAAATTCAATAGCGTCAGGCAATAACTTAAGACTACACATCGTGTTATTGGCAGTTCGGTAACGAGAAATATTGAGGCCTTCGGGATTAGTTGAAATCTTTTGTATTGTTTCACTGGAACACTAATCACCTGTCCCAATTCCAATGATATATTTCTAGCGACTATGTACGGGGAGTCTGAAATTAATATACATGAAGTGATATTGTTCTTTGTAGTTTCAACAAGTTTTGATTATTTGAAGTTGTGATTGACTTGTATTATTTGCTCTAGGTTTCTTAGTATTTGGTGTAAGTTGATTATTATTACTCTAGGGTTCCAAGTATTTGGTAAAGTTGTCTCAATTAGCTCTATTGCGGCCTCATGTTAAGCAATTATAATTTAAAAATTGATTTTGTAATAATTCTTTGTTAGATAATGCTTAATTCTAGAAAAGATAAGCAAAGGAGTATTTTTATATCCACTGCTAGTAGAGTAGTAGGTATATATAAAGCACCGCAGAGTTAGCCTTATGTTTATCGGTTACATTTCCAGACTTGGTACTGCTACTGAGGATAACGAAAAACTCAACAACAGTTGACCGACACAAGAATTGGACCCCAGACTTCTCGATCGCACCGAAAACGTGACATTACTAGGATAATGTGATAATATTTACCAAATCAACGTTTTCGACGCCATGTCACTTTCAAATCCTTCAGTTTCTTCCCACCGAACTTCTTATATTTCCTCGATGGAGTAGTTCTTCGGAGCGCACGAGTCAGCAGTTTCATATACATGTACCTCACTCCGATCGTAGGGAAACACATTGTGCCCGTGAAATTCTCATAGCTTCAAAATCGCTTCTTTGATACGTCTATTGTCTGAACTTACCATGACAATAGCTTCGAGCTGTGCTGTTTTGGAATACTAGAAACTCTATTTGATAAGGATTAGGATTTTATGTTAATTAATTTCACAAACTTATATATGTTAAATAACAAAAAATTGGCAATATAAATTTTATGAAAAAAAAATCTAATTAGAGATAACATTTATTTCGATTGACTGCAAATTAATTCGCCAAACGACGCTTATTCACAAATCATAAATGTAATTCCTTATAATGTACAAGTAATAAAAACAAAAGACAACGCACTTGAGCCTAACACTTCAGACTCTTCCCTATTATTTGCATAGCAACAAGTCAGACACAACACATACAAAAATAACACAATAGTACCAAACGAAGAACGTCCTATTGTACAACTTAATACTACCGTACGCTCTGAAAGGCGTTACTTTTATCACTGCATTTAAACTGGGGACGAGGAAAAAAGGTCCTACAGGCGTACTGATAATTCGTACACTCGTATAGCCAATAATTCTGAATATGATATAATTAGATTCGATGGGACAGTTATGTGTTAATAGAACGTGACCTCTCCTGATTGAGACATCTATAGGATGGTTAAAAAAATATCGTATAACATACGATCGAAAGAATGTTAATTTTGTTGAAATAAGTATTAGGTTAAGTCTAATATCTTCGTCTTTTAGAGCCATGTGGTAGCTATTTGAGCTGTGGTATGAATGAAATGGCTCGATCGGATTTATCTTACCTACTACCTCAAAAAGAACAACGCGTAGTAGATAAGTGTTATGATCTTTGTTTTATTGGTTATAGCAGTGCTACTATCAATCCGACTACAAATGCCGTAGGTACCTTCAAACTATAGAATAGTTTGGCAACTTACGTGTTTCTCTCTTAAAGCCTCAGGTCTTTTAAAGTATCGTAATCGTAGATGATTCTTTATGATTCCTTATTGATACAAGGAGACATCCATTAGTGTGTATGTTTGTACCGTCCTCACATTTTAATTTATTTTCTTTCCTAGGATGATTGTGTGCAATAAAGCCGTCCATAAGACAAATCAAATTTCTCAGAGTTCTTTTCAAATAAATTGTGATATTTTTACGTATTTATGATGGAAATATATTTTTTTTATATTATTTTAACATGATTATGGCGTCGAGTCTCGTGAGATTATCATTAATTGTTACTCGATGCTCTATCTGGCCAGCAATTGCCATAACATACACTAACTTAGCCGTCGGAGTATAAATATAAAAGACACCTAGAGGCAATTAAAGATTTTTATAGTTGATCCAGCCATCCAGACTATAAAACGACAAGGAAAATTATAGCAATAATAACTTTTGAACAGCAGTGGGACCCCGCAAAAATCTAATAAAAGTGCAAGACCATGAAGTAAAGACAATTACAGCCAGGTAAAGTTCGACTGCAATGCGGTCGAGGTCATATATTACGAACTAAGAAAATATATTGTGTAGAAATGTCGGAACGTTAACCAACACTGGATGCTTTATTTAGCTCTTTATTACACTTTTAAGTTTTTATTTCAATAATAGCGTGCTGGTTGTTTTTAATTCCCACTGGCGGCAGTTTATACACGTCAAAACTATTATGACGTGTTTCTGAGACCAGATTGAATAGCAATTGTTTTATAGTGAAGAAATAAATAGTTAAAGTGTAACGGACATACTGAAGATAGGACTGTGGTATGTATAGGCTCTACCGTATTAGTACCTACTATGGTCTAGTGCAGGTTCCCAAACTCTTTTGTTTCATAGACAACTTTTAAAATGTTGATGGACCCGATGGACTCCCTCATCATCATCATCATCATCATCAAACAGCCTTTTTAACAGCTACATTACTACCAATTTCCAAATCTCCAAAAAAAAATAAGACGCGTTGTACTGATTATGGAATATGCAAATTTTTGCAAGTAGCAGTCGCTGAGGTTCTTAAAATATTATCTGCCTATATTGATAGGAGAAGTCAATCTAACATTTTAGTTCAAAACCAAATTAATTATCATGGACCCTACTGCTTACTATAGTGGACCCCCATTTTTTGTCACGGCCAACGTAGACCCTCGCCCGTAGAACGTGGATCCCTGGAGGTCCACCAGTAATGATCTAGTGACCGACGTGAATTGAATCATTTCAGCTCATCAGGCATCGCACCTAGTGTTAAGCATGGTGCTGTATCAGATTATGAAGTGGTATAGACTCCTAAATCTTTCATCGCTTATCAGACTAATACAGGCCTGCAGAGATGCACACACTCCTCTCTCTCTTTTCTTCTTCTTTTACCCAATTCCCTATAAAAGTTTTGCGACACACCTTCACCAACACCTTCAGGTGTTGCGCCCGTTAGTGATCGACAGTTGGCTAAGTCGTTAAATTTGTTTGATTACGCTTAAAAAGCGCATCCGATTCCACAAACCGATTCTTATTCCCTAAAATTATGAGAATAAATTGACCGTAACAATTTTCGTACACAAAATGTTTAAAAAGCCGGTTTTATATGCCTCTTTCTGCCATTCCCTGAGGCCGAGTAGAAAAATTGGCTCGGAATTGCAAAAATCTAACCTAAAAACCCGGCGGCACTCTAACGAATAAACTAACAGTTGCACAAAAAAGAAATAACGTGCCAGGTGACGAAGAAACGTTGCCAAAATGTCACTATAGTAAATTTACCCATGCGCACGTATTCGAATTTCCCTGTAAGATTTTCTGTAACCAAGTCAATTTGACGACGTAAAAATGGCACTTTTTTAAATTTATTTTGCTACCGTTCATAACCGCTGGCTGAGTGTTCGCGGAGTAATGAAACACTCTGTACGGGACCCGCGGGTCAAGTGGGTTTAACGAGCAATATTGCATTTTGTGTAAGGCGGGCGCTTGCATGCCGTTTTATGATCGCTGCTAGTTCCGGCCACTTGTGTATACTGTTCGTAAAAAAATCGTGTTATAGAGTTTTCTACTTATGGAGGATTTTGATTTACGCGGTTTTTTATTCGACATAAAGAGGTTTAGTTAAATTCTTATTCCTATACATCATCAGCCCAACTGCTGGGCACGGGCCTCCTCTACAACTGAGAGGGTTTAGGCCTTAGTCCACCGCGCTGGCCTAGTGCGGGTTGGCGGACTACACACCTAAGAAATTCCTAAGAACTTTTAGGTGTGTAGGTTTTATCACGATGTTTTCCTTCACCGTTAAAGCAAGTGATAATTCATTGTGAATACACACATAACTTCGAAAAGTCAGAGGTGTGTGCCTGGGGTTTGAACCTGCGACCGCTGAAATTCTCGACCGCGTGCCTAAACCTCGAGGCCATCACTGCTTCTTATTATTATACAATTTTAGTTAAATAATAAATTGCTATGTTTGAGATACAGAAGTCCAGTTTAATTTTTCTAGTTACAGGGGGAAAATATGTACCACAATGGCTTGGAGGGAAGGGACAAAACATTTTTTCAAGATTTGGAGGTTTTCAACTTATCGAGGTTTGACTTAACGAATTTAGACTCTATATTGAACTTAAGAGCTGATTTAACTTGTCTTTAAGGTATTTCTGCCACAGCACTGCACCTTTAGGGAAATGAAATAGAGAGAATGTGACGTAAGTACCTACATTGTGTGCGGAGTAAACGGAGGACTTACTCTCCTCCAAACCGTGTTCCTCATACCTAAGTAGCGAAAAAACTAGCCACCTGTGGGTAGGAACTAAATCAATTTTACACAACTGCCCAGATTTTCCTCCACACGACGGGTTGCAACTTTGGTGACCATGGCGTCCTTTGGTCCCTGGCAGCAAGAATAAATATAATCAAAAAAAGACTCAGAAGATGCCAACTACTGTTAATTTTCTAAAAAAAAACATGCCTCGTCGCTCTCGTCAGTATCTCCATAGGATTGGGCTGTTAGAAACGCAAAAAACACAGAGAGAAATATTTCTTAATGTATAAATCTCATGATACTGCCTAACGCGGGGAAATTATCTAGAAAGCACACACTTATACCGCAGGACAAAGGGATCGCGCCCCCGCGACCGTCGAGATTCTCGATCGCGTGCCTAAACCTCGAGGCCATCACGTCCTTGATGATTAAAGCAACCCCGAGATTTGCGGCAGAGAGCGTGGCCTCTTGACTGTCGTGGACGTTTACAAAAGGTGAGCGTCCAAAATAGCATAAGGGGAGGGCATCTCAAGCCCTCCCAATTTTGAGGAGTAGTAGTAGAGGCAGCGGACCACTTAGGGCGCTTCTCGCCCTGAGATGCCGTAAAACCGTCCTAATGCGCGTGATGGTCACCGAGAGATTTTAGTCGGTATGCTGGCGTAGGATTTTGGTTAGGGACCCAATTAAGTTAAGCGGACAATTGTTCTGCACGCCGAGTTGGAAGGCCAGAGACCCCGATATATCCCTTTCGGCCTCCTCGAGGTTCCGAACAGGGGAGCTTAAGGCGCTTTCCTCTCGTAAAAAAAAGGGCAAAGGGATCACTAGATCCAAGTATTACAATCCACACATCATTTTTGTCTGGATGATAAATAATTAATTAAAAAAATATACCTTTTCGACGAAATACATCTGTACCTACTAGATCACCATTCTACAGTAATAATTTGATTATATATATATTTTTAAATAATAGTATATATTGTGGCCTAAAAATAAAAATTTACATTTTTGTTTTACTGTTGTTATTGCTTTAAATAAATTGTTAATAAATTAATTAAACAGCCGAAATGTATGAAGCATGATTTGAGAAACGGGACGAAATTATTTTGACAGCATAGTTTCGCAAGCTTGCCTCCGATTTTTATCATAAATGATAATATGTCTCAGTCACACATATAAAACTTGTATAAGAACTTCTCTCTCACTCAATGACATAAATGAGATTTTCTCATTACATAGGTACATTACATTCAGTTGTCATAACAAACCCAAAACAATAGTGATTTTAGACGCGATATCATAAAAGCTGCATAAATCTTAGTTTTGGTAAGTTTCTGTGCAGTGCAATGTACTTAATTCACTAGCTTCCACCAAGACTTTGTGTATGACAATTTTTGGCCAATAATAACCTATACAAACAAATTGTAACTTCTAAATATTCTAATTTTATTATTCTAAGTTAGAGTAATATTACAGAAACATAATTCGCTTTTCCAAAGCATGTCTACAGGCCGCTGGTTTTATTTTTACATACAAATTTAAATTTATTACATACATAAACTCACGCCTGTATTCCCCGAAGAGGTAGGCAGAGGTGCATTTCTGCACCCACATTTCGCCAAGTATGTATCAGTCCCACGTAATAGGGGGCGAGCCTATTGCCGTTTTTCGGGCACATTTCCAGACTCCGTGCTGTTACCGAGAATTTCCTAATGGAAAAACCCAATAACACTTTGCCCGACCCGGGAATCGAACCCAGGACCTCTAGATCGCACGGCACATACTTGTACCGCGAGACCACGATTTATTAATTCTTCTAATAGTTTTTAGTCAGTATCAAAATGATTAATAATTTTACTCTGTACAATATTATTAATAATTCATGTAGTAGGGAGCTAAACACATACAAAAATTGAGCAGGATATAAATATGAAATATACATATGAAATGTACATATTATTTATAGGTTTATGTCTAAAAACCTAAATGCTACTATACTAAACCTTCTTAATCTGTGTGAGTTATACTTATTTTAAAATAGTAGGTTAATAATTAGGCTTCTTTTTTGTGTTTTTTTTTTCAGACAAAGTAACATAATATAAGCAAAGTAATGGATTGGATGGCACAACCAAAACAAGGGGGAAAAAAGGTGAAGAAGAAAAATAAAATTAATCTAAAATGGAATGCTCCTACTGCACAGATAGCAAATAATCCTACGAAGTGGTTTCAACGAAGTATGAACACTGTTCTAAGTCCTAATACATATAATGCTTAAACACAGATTGTCCCTTTAGATTGGAAATATTATGGTGTACTGGAATATACATTTTGGATATATATATATATATATTTGGGTATAATCAAGAGTATCTTGATTATTTATATTGACGGATTATGTGAGAAAATTGGCCTATAAAATATTGTCATTTATTTTTATAAGAATGGCTTTAGTACATTTTTTAATCTATATCTAATGAATTATGCAGTTTTGTTTTGTACTTATCAAAACAGAATCATTTTCATTAAATCTTTTGATTGTTTGAGTCAATCTCTATTTGCCTACATCTTGAAGATAGAATGAATGTCTTCAAAATACCTATGTCATATTACATGCATACACTCATACTTGTATTTTTTGGTGTGGCAGACAGAGGTGAACTTCTAAACCTACATTTATTTCACCGATTGTGGTCTCTTCTTACATAATAGGGGAACAAAACCTGGACCTTGTGATTGCACAAGGCAGTCATGTTGTATATGTCATATTAATATTTCATGTAATCCTTTTTTTCAGATTCCACACTTGTCCACTTTCCTAAAGGTAACATATATTTATTTATTTAAAACATATCCTTTTGATGAATGGACATGTAATATTTTTTATTAATAATTTGGAAGCATCTTTGAACTCAGTTGTCTTATATATGGTCCTCAGTTAAGAAAATGCAATTCTTGTGCCAGCTAAACTAATATAACAAATCATATTTACGCATTATTTATATTTTTATGTTTCAGGTGTACCAAAGAGTTTTTTGAAGCAACAAGAATACCAATTTCCTGCAAGTAAGTTATCTGCATTCTATTTGCAGGGTCAACTGGTCTTACTTTGAAATTCAAAGACAATAGTTTAATGAAGCCATACTATGAAAATTCCATCATAAATATTCAATAATTTTTGGTAAAACAACAATAATTTTAATTTAATATACACCAAGTTTAGAAGGCAATATTCACTAAAGAAGAATATGTGGGAAACTTAATTGTTGCTCTTTATAAACCCAAATTAGCAGCATAGTAACATATACAGTACAAGTATAACATATACAGTTTTGATCTAAATTAGAGTAGCTCTTTTATTTATCCATAAACTAAAATGAAGTTTAAGACGGTGATCTGCTTAGATATGGCTATGGTTCTATGGATTTTCTAATTAAATATAGCAGCCTTCCCAACCATCAAATAATATTAAGCAATATTATTATCAACAGCTACCCCATGGATTCAGCAAATCGAAAATAATATGGACACAGAAGACAACCAGTTTTATATGGATATCCAATTTGAGCCGAGCACAAGCAAAGAGGCAGAAAAACAAACACAGCAACAAAAAGATTTGGACAGGTATTCACCAACTGAAGCAGATTTGGACCAATCGTCTGAACTAGTTCAAAATGAAGGTAAGTACCATCAGCCCATATATGTCCTACTGGCCTTCTCTACAACTGAGACAGTGGTGGTACTTCCATAGAAGCCCAAAACCCCAGCTTGCCTTACAAAATTCCGAAGATAATCTTTAAGCTTTAAATCTTTATTTAACAAAAGCAATTTAACATATAAATGAGAATATTAGATATTCTCATTTATAATGAGAATATTGTTTATACCCCACGATAAACAATTATAAACTAGACATTACGCAATTAACATGTAATGCTTTTAGGCTTCTGTGGAAGTAGAAGGACTTAGTCCACTATACTGGCCTCGTGTGAGTTGGTAAGGTAACTTAAATATAATTTCCATAAATATTAGGAATATTCTCTCTGTTTTCCTTTTTTCGATGCAACTTTTAAAAATGGCGAATTTAATATTATAATATATTTATACACATTGTATAACCTTTTATCAAAAAGAGGGAAGCTGTAACCCTGCCTTTGTTACATCATCCAGTTTCTAGGTTGGTAACACATTTACTTTATTGCTTGCTAAATGGGAATTTTCAAAGATGGGCATTAAAAGTTTAATATATAGTAATTGTGTCTGCAGTTTATAATTACAATTTATAAAGTAAAATAAATCATCATCCTCTTGCCCTGTTCCCAATTTTATTTGGGGTCGGCACAGTATGTTTTATCCTTCCAAACATCCCTATAATAAATATAAAGTAAAATAAATATTATATATTTTTCCAGAATCGAGTAACGCAAATTCTGAAGATATGGATAGTGATACCAAACAGAAAAATGTTTTTGACCGTTTAGGACCGCTGCAACCCAAGAAGCCCAACCTTAAAATAAACTTATTGTGTGATCAAGACAATATAGACAGGTAACTTTATGATATTTTTACTAGCATTAAATTCAGCCCTGTTTTTAGGCTGGCATGATAAAGTGTAAAGTAGAGATGGCCTTGAGGTTTAGCAAAAATTTAACTGGACTTCTGTATCTCAAACATAGCAATATATTATTTAACTAAAATTGTATAATAATAAGAAGCAGTGATGGCCTCGAGGTTTAGGCGCGCGGTCGAGAATTTCGGCGGTCGCAGGTTCAAACCTCAGGCACACACCTCTGATTTTACGAAGCAATGTGTGTATTCTCAATGAAATGTCGCTCACTTTAATGGTGAAGGAAAACATCGTGAGAAAACCTGCACACTTAAGTTCTTAAAATTCTTAGGTGTGTAAGGTTGGATAAAGGCCAAAACCATCTTAATTGTAGAGGAGTCCCGTGCCCAGCAGTGGGACGTATATGAGCTGATTATGATACTGATAAAGTGCAGAATGATCTAAATATATCATCTTTTTAAGTCCCTTCTCCCACATAATACGAGGCGAGGCTAATGCCATTAAGAGACTGCTGCTTCTGAAAATTTCCTGATGCAATCACCCTATAACACTCGTCGGACAAACTTCTTTTAAGCCACTGTATAAATTTATTGAATAAATAATTTCCAGAAAGGTAATAGTTGAAAATAATGACGACGATAAATACATCCCGGCCCAACTACGGCAGGAAGTGTTGACCAGCACAGATCCCATTGTCATGAAGAACGTCACAATCTGGCCGTGGAAGAAACAGACCGAAGTTAAAAAGCAGATCACGGCTAATTACTATGCTGTAAGTAAAACAATTATACATACATCACACAACCATACATACATCCAGTGGCAATACTTCCATAGAAGCCCAAAAGCGTTACACGTTAATTGTGTAATGTCTAGTTTATAATTGTTTATTGTGGGGTCAAGATACTCTAAGTTATATGTCAAATTGCTATAGTTAAATAGAGATTTAAAGCTTAAAGATTATTATTCGAAATTTTATGAGACAAGCTGGGCTTTTGGGTTTCTATGGAAGTACCGCCTCTGATACGTACATCCAGTGGCGGTACTTCCATAGAATCCCAAAAGCGTTACACGTTAGTGTACATAGTACACGTTACACGTTAGTGTATATAGTGTATATATATGTTAGTTATTCTATTTATATGTATTTATTTAACCATTTAACTATTTATGCACCTTTTTTGTCTCTGCATCACCCAGAGGTTGACTGTTAGAGAATGCCTTTGGCATTAAGTCCGCCTCTATACTTAATGTATAAAAAGCATAAATAAATAAATAAATACATAGTAGTTTAGTGTAATGTAGTGTACATCTTAGTGTGGGGTTAGGACTATGTATGTGCCTGTTGGGTGTACTAATTATTTATTATTTTAATATATTGTAATTGTTGATATCTATTTCTGCTCTGACTGCCTCGTGGTCTCGCTGTACAAGTATGTGCCGTGCGATCTAGAGGTCCTGGGTTCGATTCCTGGGTCGGGCAGAGTGTTATTGGGTTTTTCTATTAGGAAATTCTCGGTAACAGCACGGAGTCTGGAATTGTGCCCGAAAAACGGCAATAGGCTCGCCCCCTATTACGTGGGACTGATAAATACTTGGCGAAATGTGGGTGCAGAAATGCACCTCTGCCTATCCTATCGGGGATTATAGGCGTGAGGTTATGTATGTATGTATGTGATATCTATTTGTTTTATAACTAGCGTCGCGGCCTTACTTCGTATTACCAACAGCCAGATGATTTCTGTTGAATTCATGGTTTTGTATGTGGTGAATTTTTTCCTTGCATTTCATTTCTTGCATTAAAAGAGGATTAGCCATCACCCTTGGTTCTATCAATATTATATTTAAGAGTTAATAATTATCAAAATTGATTCAGCAGTCGACAGAGTTCTATCTAAGCGAAATTGAGATGAAATACATTTTTTTATATGTTTTCTGTCTCCCTCTTACAGGGTTTGTCGAAGTACGAACAAGAACAGATATTAAGTGCGTACGATTCTTGGGATACATTCGTGCAAGTATCTGTGACGGGATATCCTCCATCTTGGGATAAAGAAGACGTGTTGGATGCCCTGATAGAATGTGTCAGAGGGAAGACTTTTATACCCTGTTTTATTGAGGTAAGTTTATTGTGATTTAGTGGCTTTCATAGTGGTGAACTAAAATCGATTAGTAAAAGAATCGATTTTTAAAATCAAGAATTACACGCAATGAATTATCGATTTCAATCTCAATCTTTCAGGATTGAAGACTTTTCCTGCTGCGTTTTTTTTTAAGTATACTTAATTTGAATTTTGACTGCCTCGTGTTCTCGCGGATTAAGTTTGTGCCGTGCGATCTAGAGGTCCTGGGTTCGATTCCCGGGTCAGGCATAGCGTTACTGGGTTTTTTCAAAAGGAAATAGCATAATATAGCAGCACGGAGTCTGGAAAAGTGCTCGAAAAACGAGAATAGGCTCGCCTCCTTTTACGTGGGACCGATACATACCTGACGTAATGTGGGTTCAGAAATGCACCTCTGCCTATCCCTCTGGGGAATACAGGCGTGAAGTTATGTACATAATTTATCTATTAATTTTAATATATGTAAATGAGTCGTTTTAAAATTAGGCACAGATCGATAGATTCATTAATTCAAAGAAACGACCTGTTTTCATTAACTTGTGAATCGGCTTGTCATTACACAACGAATTTTTGTCCCTCATAAATTTAAAGTGGCCATAAATATAATAAATCTGACATAACTAAGCCATACAAATAAATTGTAAATCTCTTCCAGTTCCTCCGCGATAAATGCACGTTCCTAGTGCTGGAGTCCCGGGAAGCGTTGACGGTACTCCACGACTACGACTTGTGTGTACGGAAGGACGATGTTATTTTGGATATAACTATATCCCTAACGTATTACACGCTAGAAGTATTGGATTTCGCACCAGAAATAGTTCTGAGGAAGCTCTTAACAGCCGGCTATGATGAAGAGAAACTCAGCTTGAAAACCTTCACTAACAGGAAAGGTAATATTTATAACGAGCTTACTTTATACTGACACAATAATCATCATCATCATCATCCCATACAGGGTGTATTCAGAACGTGATCCGAAACTGAGGCAGGAAATAGCTACGGTGATTACAAAGTCATTTGCGTTAAAAAGGAATGACGTTTTCCATACAACCAGAGCGAGGTATTAAATATACGTGGTTGTTAGGAAAACGTCAAAGTTTTTATTTTTTGTCGGGATTTTTTTAACGTTAATATATTATGTATTTCATCTATGTTTATATGTAATTTGTTTATAGTATTGCTTCGACATTTTACACACCTGCCTCATCTCATGTCTGCATCACCCTAGGTTCGACTGTTAGAGAATGCCTTGGGCATTAAGTCCACCTATACAAACTTTGTATGAAGTGTAAATAAATAAATATACTGCTGGACACAGGCGTTCTCTACAACCGAGAGGGTTAAGGCCTTAGTCCACCACGTTGGCCTAATGCTGGTTGGTGGACTACACACTTAAGGAATTTCTAGAAACTTATAGGTGTGCAGGTTTCCTTACGATTCCTTCGCCCATAAAGTGCGTGAAAATTCAATGTGAATACACACATAACTTCGAAAAGTCAGAGGTGTGTGCCTGGGGCTTGAACCCGTTTCCGCCGTGATTTTGTCTTGACCGCACGTATGATCCTAGAAGCCATCGAGACTTTTCCACTAAATTGGGTCTAAAAACTAATCCATGTTCCTTTTGTTCCAGATATAAGCTACTTTATACACTTTCCGTTGTACCGGATCAGCAATCAGACTCATCTCACACAGATAACAGGAGCCATTGCGTGGGATTTCATTATCGACCTAGATTTGTCCGGCAATAAACTGACGTGAGTACACCGTGATGTTTTTATACATTAGAACGTACGGTATGATGATAGACATCGCTTTAAATATGGTGTAATTTTTACGTTCGTTTATGACTACAGAATTAAATAGATTCAAAATTTTATATACATACCTACTAGTAGATACGTACACGCAGTGGCGGTACTTCCATAGAAGCCCAAAAGCGTTACACATTAAAGTATAGTCTATAATTGTTTATTGTGGGGTCAGGATAGTCTCATTTATATGTCAAATTGCTTTTGTTAAATCAAGATTTTAAGCTTAGATTCGAAATTTTGTAAGGCAAGCTGGGCTTTTGGGCTTCTATGGAATTACCGCCACTGCCTTCACGCTAGTATCTTCGAAGGTGTTGGCAGAAGCATTTCTGCATCCACGTTTCTTTAATAGTGTTTTCAGTTCTAGGTTATGATACCCTTCTCTCATTACATGTGATTGAAAAGCTGGTAAACATTGGGTGCATATACCCCTCTGCCTCAGTAGCGGTACTTCCATAGAAGCCCAAGAGCCCAGCTTGCCTTAAAAAATTCCGAATAATAATCTTTGAGTTTTAAATATTTATTTAACAAAAGCAATTTGACATGTAAATGAGAATATCCTGATCCAACAATAAACAATTATATACTAGATATTACACAATTAACGTGTAACGCTTTTGGGCTTCTATGGAAGTACCGCCACTGCTCTGCCTAATCCTAAGATACAAGCATAAGAACCCAATCCTTGAATTTCCAGATCTATCGCCGGATTTAATTTGTTGGAAACAACGCCTAAACTGAAACATCTCAATTTATCGGACAATTTGTTGGATAAACTTACAGCTTTGTTATGCTGCAAGGGTTTGTTGCTGAAGAGTCTTGTATTAGAAGGGAATCCAGTTTGTACCGATTATAGAGACCCGAAACTATACGTACAAGTTATTAAGAAAATATTTCCGACTATAAAATCTATTGTGAGTATTATACTAGCTGATTATTATCATTATCATCATTATCGGCCCAAGTTGGCTAGACACCAGCTTGCGAAACGAGAGGCCGCGGGTTCGATCCCCGCACCGAGACAAATGTTTGTGTGATCCACAAATATTTGTTTCGGGTCTGGGTGTTTGTGAGACCGAAAAGTCTCTCGTAGTTTCTGATACCCACGACACAAGACTCGTATCTTAATGTGGGGCCACAACTATGTATGTGACTGTTGGGTGTATTTATTTATTATTATTATTTATATACCTCCAACTACTGGGCACGGGCCTCCTCTACCACTGAGAGGGTAGGCAGAGGTGCATTTGTGCACCCACATTTCGCCAGGTATGTATCAGTCCCACGTAATAGGGGGCGAGCCAATTGCCGTTTTTCGGGCACATTTCCAGACTCTGTGCTGTTACTAAGAATTTCCTAATGGAAAAACCCAATAACACTGTCCGACCCAGGAATTGAACCCAGGACCTCTAGATCCCACGGCACATACTTGTCCCGAGAGACCACGAGGCATCATCATCAGCCCATATACGTTCAACTGCTGGGCACAGGCCTCCTTTACAACCGTGACGGATTAGGCCTTAGTACACCACGCTGGCCTATTTTAATACTTTATAAGATTATAAATGAATCTTCTTTTTACAGGATGGCGTAGAACTCGAATCAAATGGCGAATTGCCAAAATTCCATCGCAATTATTGTTCAGAAGAAGAAAGAAATATTGTCGACATACTTCTAGAAGTGTACTTTCCTATTCTAGAATCTTCTAAAGACCAGAGACAATGCATCGAGGAGATGTACGACGAGAACGCAGTCATGACCATAACTTACAAACATAAGTTGCGTAAGTAACATTATCTATATTCTGAATATATTAGTATTTTTATTGAAGTGAAAGCTTCTTTAGCATCGTTGTGATTTGAAAGTCGATGAAACGAAAAAGCGACGAAGGTTTTACCATTAATATACTTGGCCATTATATAATATTGTAAAGAACGCAGCCATAAAATATATTTTTAAATTGAAGCCAAAATTTTTGTAGGTTTCACTTCTGTCACGTTTGTATTGCACACATGTTTTTTATTTAATAAATACATGACCTTCACGCCTTCATCACGTTTCCAGTTTCGCATTTATAGTTTTAGTAAAGATTACTGTAAGTTCTTCCTGTAGCATAATTTTTCCCGAGTTCGATTCCAGGTTTGAAATTTCAAACGACGATATACTCGCTCAATATTATGTAGAACTTAAATAAACATCTGATAAAGTAGATTTAAAAATACACTTGTATGTAAATGTGACTGTATACGCAGTATGTATGTATCTTTGACTGACTACTAACTGACTACCAATTACTGACATTCCATCTAGGTCGTACCTCTATGTACCAAAATTGCCAAGACTTGTTGCTACGCGCCCGATGTTTGGAAGACGGCAAGATAGATTCGCTACAAGGAGCGGCGGTCATAGCCAAGCATATTACAAAATGGCCGAAGATTAAACACGATCCACTTACATTCACAGTTGATGTGCTTCATCATACGGTGAGTCGTGTTTCAAATTATTGGTTTTTTTTTTCAAATGGCCTTGGGTTGATGACCCGCGTGCCTACCAAGAAAATTAAAAATGAAATCTATGTACATATTCTTTCAGACTTGTATCATGTAAAAAAATATTTATTAACTAGGTATTTACTGTATAGGTACTAAGAGACAATAACACAGGAGGAAGCGCAGTAAAATTGGCGGTCTTATCGCTCAAGGCGTTATTTTATAGACAACCATAGGATTGACATAAAGAAGGATTAGATGAGAGTGTATTCAATGTGTTCAATGTAATAACAAATATAAATAACTGAACTTTTTTGGTCGGGTCTGTTTTTGTCTGTCTGTAGGTCTATTGCAGTGGCGGTACTTCCATAGATGCTTATACTTGCCCAGCTTGCCTTACAAAATTCCGAATAATAATCTATAAGCTTTAAATCTTTATTTAACTAAAGTAATCTGTTAAATAATGGCTCCAGAATAAACAATAATAAACTAGACATTACACAATTAACGTGTAACGCTTTTAGGCTTTTATGAAAATACCATAGTCGAAATGTAATATTTTCAATGATTTTTATGCATTGAAAGTAATTAATTTTCCATAATTTGAAATTAATTTATTTACTATATATATATATGTCTACTTTGGACTAAGGCCTAATCCCTAAGTTGTAGAGGACACCCGTGTCCCGCAGGGCTGATGATGATATAGGTAATTTACTTATAAAAAAATACTTTATTCAATGGTCATAAATCAAATTACATGTCTAATTTTTAAAAGGTCACATCTACAATAATAAGAGTGGGCGGACTTCTGAAGGTAACTACAGAAACTTTGGCGGACGAAGAGCACATATTAGCGTTCACGAAGACTTTCGTATTGAAACCGATAGATGCTATGGAGTACAAGATTGTTAACCAAATGATATTCTGGGATGAACCTACTAGGGAGTTTGCGAATAGCGGATTTCAAACTACCACGGTGAGTAGTGTGAGTGTGGGCTAAAGTTATTAAATATGTTGTTTATTTTACAGGGTTGGTAATTGTAATTGAGCAACACATTAGTCCAGCGGTCAGCAACACGCGGCCCACGGACGACTTTCTTACGGCCCGTGAATAGCATTAGTTATCATTTTCATTTTTTCTATGGGATATGACCAATAATACATAGGTATTAGGTAGAATCTAGGGCAAATATCACAAGTGCGGCCCGCCTTTAGTTTATATTGCCACATTGCGGCTCTTGCCTGCCAAAAGGTTGCCGACCACTGCCTTAGTCAATTTTGAGTACAGAATGAATGAGATGACTGACTGGGGTGGTACCACTGTCCTGAATAAAATCGGCGTAAAGCAAAATTTCGTGTTCGTTCGGTCAGTAAGTAGTGATGGCCTCGAGGTTTAGGCGTGCAATCGAGAACCTCGGCCGTCGCGGGATCCAAGCTCAGGCACACACCTCTGACTTCGAAGCTATGTGTGTATTCACAATGAATTATCACTTGCTTTAAAAATAAAGGAAAACGTCGTGAGGAAACCTGCACACCTAAAAGTTCTTAAGATTTTCAAAGGTGTATAGTCCATCATATCGCACTAGGCCAGCATGGTGGACGAACGCCTAACCCCTAGATGATGTAGATGATGCCCGTGCCCAGCAGTAGGACGAATATGGGCTGATGATGATCGGTCAGTGAGATTACCAGAGGACCATGGCGCAATACTCATCTGATCACCTTGTGAATGGATATACACAAAAGCTGGCTTTGTTCAAGCCGACATAATTGTGTCTATTGGTGACGAATAATCGAAGTCATTCTAGCCTGTCGCCATTGTCTTTGGACTAAACTATACTTACCATCACAAAGCTGCGCCAAGAAAAAATGGTAGCATAAATTAAAATAAAAAAAAACCGACACAATAACCTAAGTTCCCTTTAAAAAGTAAAAAATAATAAAAAAAACTCAATCTTAAAGTACGTTATAATAAATAATTTCTTGTACCTGGAATTCGAACCTACAAAATATGTTCTCGGCAATAATAATCTAATGTTCTAATAACATTACCATAAATATTATTTATACGTAAAAGTAACAATGAGAAACATCTACTTGAAACTACAGGAGTAACTAACTATTTATTATAATTGATGTAACTTTGTGTTTTTTTTAATTATCAAATACTAATATCTACTTCGTTGTGAACATTCTGTCGATATCAATTTGGTAGTATAATGTTGCAATGGCTTTTGATGTAATTGCATAGATGTGGATGCCTAGAGGTGGTCAATTAAACAAAGGCATAAAAAAAAATATTTTCTTTATTTTGCTGAATTTTTCCAATGTGCAGTTATATGAGCGTAACAGTGTGTATCACTCTAAAAATTATTCGCATACCCATTTGATCAAAAATTACCATATTCTGCTTACATATAAGATACATTACACTGTGAGGCACATCATACGAATGATTCTATAATGACATCGAAATTCAACTTAAAAAGGAACAACTTGGCACTATACGCTTGAAATACACGCTTAAAATATCGTGGTATGATGTAATGAAAATGATATCTCTAATATTAAATGAATGAGCTATTTTCACACTGTGTCCATTGATTCTTCATTAAGAGGTTCAGTCTCCATTTCCATGTCTTTGTCATCAGCGCCCGACGCATATTTCAATCTCAGTTTTTCGTAGTGCAATTGTTCTTTCGATGATACAGAAGGTTTGCATTTCGCCAGCGCGGCCCTGAAGTCATCATACATGACAAATATTTCCCCTTCAAGACTTCCATTCGCAATATGGTTGGTCAATGTGTTCGTTGCAGCTGCTCTCATTAATCCCGCCAAGTCAGCTCCTGTGTATCCCTCAGTCAAACCTGCAATAACTTGTAGATCTACGTCAGGCCCTAAAAGCGGCTTAGTTCCACCTTTAGTTAACTTCTGAAGAATATCAAATCTGTCTTCCCTCGCAGGCATACCAACATACATCACTCGGTCGAGACGACCTGGTCGCAATACTGCTGGATCAATAATATCTGGCCTATTTGACGCGGCCAATACAAAAACACCTTCGCGACTTTCTATACCATCCATTTCTGTCAGTAACTGATTGACTACTCTGGCGGCGCCGTTGTTGTCTTGAGATGTACGTCTGGGACATAAAGCATCAAATTCATCGAAGAAAATTACACAAGGCGCTGAATTCCGGGCGCGTCGGAAACATGTGCGTACTGCTCTCTCACTCTCACCAACATACATGTTTAATAATTCTGGACCCTTCACAGAGATGAAATTCACTCCAGCTTCATTGGCAACAGCTTTGGCCAACAATGTTTTACCACAACCAGGTGGTCCACATAGTAATACCCCACTAGGTGCAGACAAACCCAGCTTATTCAATTGTTCTGGGTATTTCACTGGAGCAAGCACAGCTAGTTGTAAGTCTTTTCTCACTTGATTCAATGAGCCAACATCATCCCAACTGACATCTGGAACTGTTACAATACCCTCTCTGACTGCACATGGTTTTGTTGTTTTTAAAGCTTTAAGGAAGTCCTCTTGTCTGATAGCGAGCCCTGACAACTTTTCTGTTGTATAAGGGGTCACATCAAGGAGCTCCATTACTTGATCAAGATGGCTAGATGGCACTTTAATAGGTTCAGGTTCCACATGATTTACTTCAATATCAACTTTTTCTTCGGATGTCTCTGTGATGATCACCGGGCTGGGTTCCTCTGTGACATTTGCTGAGGGGTCATTAGACTCACTGGTTGTAGGTGCTTCACCCTCTGTTTCTCCATTGGGTATCACTGGAACTTCCGCAATCTGTTTTTTCTGCTCGGCTTCCTGTTGGGCTACAATCTCTCTTGCTCTTATTTCTGTAAAGATTCTTTTTACTGCATATGTACTGGCTTTGTTCACTAGTGCCTGCAAATCTGCTCCAACAAATCCAGGTGTGATTTGTGCTAAAACATTCATATTTATGTCTTCATCCAGAGTTATATTTCTGCAGAGAATTTCCAAAATTTCCTTTCTGGCTTTTAATGAAGGTATACCTAATGTTATTTCCTGTTCAAGTCTTCCTGCCCTTCGTAAAGCAGGATCTAATGTATCTGGATTGTTTGTTGCAGCAAGAACAAGGATTGATGCATCACTATCACTCAGAGAATCAAGACTTGCCAGCAGTTGGGCAACCATTCTCTTCTCCATGTCTTTTTGGGCATGAACTCTATTACCGCACACGGCATCTATTTCATCTATAAACAAAACACTTGGAGCTACAGACATGGCTCGCTCAAACAGTTCCCTGATCCTTTCTTCGGACTCACCAGACACTCCACCCACTAATTCTGTTCCGGTCACTGCAATAAGTGGCAATTGTAGTTTGCCAGCAATAGCTTGTGCCAGTAATGTTTTACCTGTGCCAGGTGGGCCATGTAATAAAGCTCCTCGGGGTGCCTTAATTCCCAACTTTGCATACACCTCTGGATGTCTCATGTGCAAAATGAGATCACATATTTGTGTTATAATATCTGAAAGTCCCCCGATATCTTCAAAAGACACTTTAACTTTCTTTACATTACCAAATTCATGTTTTTTCTTGGGTACTGGGTTTTTGTTTGAGTCTGCCTTCCGTTTCTTTTCAACAGGTTGATTTTGTTGTTTTAGTGCACTCTCAATGGCCGTGCTGTTTGTCCTTGCCGGTATATGTGGGGTGATGGTGATTTGGTCGCTTATCTTGGGAAGTTTGGGCGCCCCGCTCCCATCTTCGTCACTACTGAGTATGTCTATAGGCTCACCAGACTTGTCTGTGTTGCGACGGTTGGCTGCAGGTCGTTTTTTATCTTGCATTTTGTACATAACAAGCAAACGCTCGTTCAATCGTTCGCTTGAATTCTCGTCCAATAACTCTAAATCAGACTCTTCTTCGGAACCGTCGGACGTGGAGGCACCGTCGAGACCGTAGCTCTGTAGGACGACTTTGTACGCACTTTCAACCATCTGACAGAAAGCGGTGTCGCTCCTGTTGTTGTACTCACGGTGTCGCTCTTTCAGAGAACGCGCCATTTGGCTCACATCAACGAATGTCTTGTCCACATTTTCCGCTAAGTAGTTTTTCACCCGCGACACGATCACCGGATCACTTATAGTCTTTTGCCGTGTTTGATGTGTTTTCTTCATTTCGCAAAACTTCGTGGCACTGTTTCGTATGCAGAAAGGTTAATATTTTTATAATTTGTCTCGCGAGACGCAATGTTTGTCTTTTGACAGCGGCGTCGTTGAATCGATTGAATGTTGCCTGTACAAAATATTACATCGAATTATTAATCTATGATAGTGAAATTTGTATGCATCCGATTGAAGAAAATATGAAGTTATGTAATAATATTTTTATATTTTCAGATAAACAGTAATTATTCGAATCTTCTGGATGGTGTACCTGATGATGATATAAAGGAAAAATATGTAGAACTGTTCATGAAACTGACGACTAAAAATCGAGTTATTTGTATCAAGTATGTTATTTTTTGAAATTCTTTTAATTTTATGATCGGTTTCATAACCTAGTTTCTTTTTTGCAGATGTCTCGAAATAAATAACTGGAATTTTAAAAACGCATTACTTCACTTTGCAACGTTACTCGAAAGTAATTCCGTAAGCGAGTTGAACGAAAATAATTTTATAGAGCAATAAATATTGTTTTACTGGAATTATTAAAGAATTCAATCAAATGTGTTTATTCATTTTATTTTCCCTACTATTTTACGAGGGATAACAAAATCCATGTGAATATAATTATTAAAAAAAATTAGAGTTAATTTATGTGCATTAGAATAAACTAAATAGCTACTTGGTCACAAACAGAAATAAAAACATGGTAAAAGTCAATTAAAAAAGAGAATGAAAAAAAAAGCCCCATCTGTATCCCCAATTGGGTAAGAAGCAGTGTAATTTCTTATCTACGTTTTGCCAGTTCAATTGTTTTGCGGACTTTGCCTGTTGAGTTTCTAGTCTATACATGTCACTACAAATCTGACAGGTTAACTTAAATAGCATTTAACCCAATGTTGAAATCCAACATTGAATCAATTGATTACATTTCAAAGACCATGGAGAGTAACAATGGACAAAATAATACATTAATTACAAATCATTTATTACTCAGAACTTAAGCATTACAATAAACTTAGACAATCATCTCCAGATGTTTTGCATATTCAATGGTTTGTTCAGCAAGCTCTGATGATGGCAACACTCCAGCATTTGCGGTGTTTACATCTTCAGCAGTTACAAAAATGTAGCGGTTGTCCGTGCCCATATTCCAATTTCTCTGCAACATAATTAAGAAACAGTTTAGACAGATGCTTTCTATAATTTATAAAACTATGTATAACACAATGAAGTTCAGGTATGCAGGCACATGATCTTGTTTTTTCTTCAAGTATGTGATGTGTTATTAAATTTAATGCAACATTAAATGCACAAAAAACATTATTGTTTCTAGTATTCATACAATCCTGAATCAAAATCATTAATATCAGAACATATTTGTTAATTTAATTGTTGCATATTCCCTGTCCTACATCCTGGATAAATTGTTTATTTATCCAGGATGTAGTGATAAAATGCCCAAGTGAAGTGATAAAATGTAGTCAATCCAAAACAGTATTATTAATAAAACAGTTCTAGAATATTTTAAAATAGAAACTTGTTGTTTAAAACTTTTATTCTTTACAATATATAAGTACCTTTTTTCCATAATCTAGCACAGCTTGTTGTGAAGGTAAGTTGAGCCTCCTTGCAGCCTCTGCACAAGGGATGCTTTGATATGCCTTTTCAATGCAAGCTGCTATTTCACCTCTCACAGTGTCTAATAATGTATCCATAAAGAGGGTGTAACTTTCTGCTGGCACATTTCCCTGATAAAATACCAAAAATGTTCTTTATATTTGATATTATTGAAATTTATTGTCCATATGAGCTAAGAGCTTTTTATTATTTACAAGCTATTTATTGTCATGACTTCTTTTAGACCATAACTTATTGGTTTTGTTTGAAAAACATAATCAGGGTGACTACATAACATGATATTCAAGTTTGATTAAATATAAAAAAATACCTCAATATTGGTATCATATTAAGTTAGTGTTTTAATAACATATTTTTTTCTATATGAATCATTGATCATTTTTTAATCTGAGACTATATAAAATTAAAAACAATGTTTTTGATCAAAAACAACTATGTTTACCTTAGCCAAAAATATTTTATTATAACTTCCTTCCATTAGGTACTGTTCCAATGCCAGTGGATGCATGACATAAGGATCTGCTCTGATGATGTCAACAGGAAGACGCTCAAGCTCTGTATGGAACTCTGCCACACGGTTTTGAGAGAGTAGAAACAGCAGGTTCAATCCCAGGAGTTGGTACATAAAGGCTGATTCAGGGAGATACTCTCTGTGGGAATAATAAAAATGCATGAATAGAAAACAATTAATTTAACAAATTTCTCTAGAAATGCATTATAACCATTACATAGTATAAAAAAAACTCAAAAAGCCATCAGAGTTTTAAGTAAGGTGATTCTTTGTCTATGATATAAGAATACTCCATCTATTTGCTGTTTTGTCTATGTTTACTTCACAAAGTCAACACTGAAAGCATTGTGTAAACATTTTGGTCATTCATTGTCTTTCATGTTTAATACATTTATTCTTAATACTTTGTATTGAGGAGATGGCATCTCAAACAGTATACCAAACAACTTATATCAACAATCAGAATTGATGTGTTGAAATGTGAAAATGTTTATGCTATAACAGTTTCCTAGAAGTTTAGTTGTATACTAGTTGCATCGTTCACCGTAATAGGAAAAAGAGCAGTTTAAACAATTGAAAATAATGCCAATTGACTCTCTTGTAAGGACAAAGTGTGCCAAGTTCTTTAGAGTAATCTCTTAGAGATATATGATAATAACTCACTTGTAGTCAAAATAATAGCATTTCAGCTGTGACATGTATCTTTCGAATGCTTTGACATCCTTCGCTGCTACAGACCACTGGGCACCGATTTCCAATACATCCCTTGCTAAAATTAGCTCCTTTTGATTTGCCACTGTGTTATTACTAGGCAGGAAACTTAATTGCGTCAATGCAATCTAAAAAAGATAGAGAATGTCGATCTTGTATCTTATAATCACAGCACAACAGTAAATTATGTTTAGTCATCCCAGCACTTACCTTGATTTTGTTCAATAATTCCCCGCATTTATCGAGTTTCCTTGGTTTCTTCGCCCATTCAGTTTTAAGATTTTGATATAAAGTAGCTACGTCTTTCACTGAAGCCATTTTAAAAGGATTTTATTAATTATTATAATACTAAACAAAACACTTCCAACTTTCCGATTTGAGGTTGCTTGACTTTTTTTGATAGACGACGTTCCGAACTTATAGTACAGAATACAGATTACAGCGTCTTGTTGCTTGTTTCAAAATTAATGTTAAATTAAATTTTGCGATACCTACCATATTATTAATTTAAAATACATTAATATTTTGTTTTATTAAATTAAATGTAGTTTTAATTAGAGTTTTTGAAATATGAAAGTGTAGTTACTTACCTACAGTTCATTCAACAAAATCCTTATATTGTCAAGATTTTGAACATATCCATGACTTGTCAAATTCTCGTTTAGAATATATTTGTCTATGATATTCGTGGTAGAAGGAAATTGTGTATTATTGTGTTTGGATACACCAACTCTCGAGAAATTATCTAAATTTTAATCATCATCATCATCAACAGCCTTTTTCACGTCCACTGTTGGACATAGGCCTCTCATCTCCTAAATTTTAATACTGGCAAGATTTATTACTTCATTCAGTCCAACGTAGGCGATTTTTCGCCATGTAGGCTACTCAGAACGAGAATCGGCGACGAAAAATTCTTAAGGGCGACTGGTCGCCTTTTACGCTACTTCAGTGCCAAGTTTAAATAAACCGAATCGCAAATAAGCATTTGTTTATAAAAAAAAACTAGCCAAACCAACCAACCGAACAAAAACAAAGCAATCACATAGTTAGCTTACATGCTTGTAGAAAGATGTAGGTACTCCCGACTCCGGTGGATCTTGCGCCAGTAAGAGGAAAGCCATTACATCAAATATTAATGACGACTACGAATACGACTGACGACGGCGAGTCTGGTTAATGCCTTATTACTACTAGCAGAAAACGATTTGGAATCATCTTATTTTTATTTTTTTTATTTTTCTTTATTATATATAGCTTTTGCCCGCGACTCCGTCCGCGTAGACTTCAGGGTTGTGCAGAAAGTAAATATGTGAATCTATAAATCAAAATTACTCTGATTGTTGTAGAAGGTCACCAGCGGAGGTCATTTCTGTCTTTGAAATTCGTCTCAACTCTCACCTAGGTGCGCCTAATGGCATTTAAAATCGCATAATGTCGCCGAGCGCCATCTTAATGCACCTGATAACATTTTATTGTACTAAATGCGTCTCATCGTAGTGATACTTTGGCTACTTTAGGCTACTACAACTGAAATTTGGCTACATTAGGCTACTTTATGCTAGGGATGATCGATGTTAGAAAAACATCGATGTTTTTGGTAGGGATGTCGGAAAATGCAATAAAGTAAATATATTATTTGTAAATATCTATCGATATTTATATTTTTACTAAAAAGTATCGATATATCGGTATGAATTGTGTACGTACTTAAGAACTTAAGAATACGCGCGCGTTGACAGGGATGTCGACAAAAAAAAAAGGATAATGTTAAATGTTGTCTCGCACTCGCAGTTGAATTGATATTTAATGTTATTGTTAATGTCTTTAGTTGTCAGTTTCTTTTTTTTTTTCTTTGAGAAATGCAAAGAAATAACTATTCGTACGGCTTGTCTTGCGAATACTAGATGGCGCCCTAAAGAATAATTGACGTTTCGTCGTTTCGATGTTTTATTCTTATAACATCGATATATCGATGATATCGAAGTCAAAACATCGATGTCAAAACATCGATGTTTTTCAGCTAAACATCGATGTTTATTCAACATCGATGAATATCGATCATCCCTACTTTATGCATGAGAAACGGCGATATTAGGCCAAGCGTTGTTGGCAAATGGCAACCAGTGATGCAAAAGTTCCCGATTTATCGGGAGATCTACTGATTTTGGATATGGTCTCCCGATATACCGATTTAGCAACCCAATCTCCCGATTTTTATAAGTTTTACTATCTAATTAGGTTTATTTAAAAGTACGAGCATTCCTTACAATTTATCCTTGTACTAATAATATGGTAACCATCTTGTTCATTCACGGCAATAGCAAATATTATAGAAGTGGGCAAAATATGGTAAATAATATCCCTACGATATGTCGTTTTGTATTGAGTCCTCCGAAGTTCGAAACCACACTCGTACATTGTACGTACATACATACATACATACATAACCCCACGCCTGCATTCCCCGAAGGGGTAGGCAGAGGTGCATTTCTGCACCCACATTTCGCCAAGTATGTATCAGTCCCACGTAATAGGGGGCGAGCTTATTGCCGTTTTTCACACATTGTACGTGTTATATTGTTTATCGTGCGATTCGGTTGGGGATCGTAGTTAGTCGATATGAATACACTTTGCATCGTATCGTATACTCGTCTCGAGCCTACAAGATAATATTATGACTACGTATATGTTTTTCGACTCGAAATGGCATTTGCTTCGTAATACTAAAGAAATCAAATCATTTGGTTTAGTGTCAGTAAATTGAAATATGCTTATGGTTCCCGCGTGTTTAAACATATTTGTTCCTTTGTTTTAAAATTTTAAGTTTGCCGCAACAAACACACTGCGAACGTGGAATGAATATTTTTATCGCTTAATTTAGTGATAACAAAACTTAAAATTTCCTCTAATTCAATTGTAGGGCTTCTCCACACAAAAAAAAATTGTGGAAGAAAACAATCAAAATTGTTTTAATTTCCATATTGATGACAAAATGTTCTCTAAAGTAGCGAGTAAGGGGTGGTACAAAGATGAAAATAAATAAAAACAATGTTGATTTATAATTTAGTTATTATGTGATTTTATTAAATTTAAATATACGTACATACATACATTAACTCACGCCTGTATTCCCCGAAGAGGTAGGCAGAGGTGTATTTCTGCACCCACATTTCGCCAAGTATGTATCAGTCCCACGTAATAGGGGGCGAGCCTATTGCCGTTTTTCCGGCACATTTCCAGACTCCGTGCTGTTACCGAGAATTTCCTAATGGAAAAACCCAATAACACTTTGCCCGACCCGGGAATCGAACACAGGACCTCTAGATCGCACGGCACATACTTGTACCGCGAGACCACGAGGCATCTACTCTATTTTATTTCGAAAAAAACTCCCGATTTCTCCCGATTTTAAGTGGCAAATCTCCCGATTTAATTTTTGTCACTTTTGCAACACTGTCCAACTGTCATAATCTTTGGGAGGAAGGGATATATGTATTTCCGAGTTAAACTATATGCGGGTAAAAATGAAATTAGCGAAAAGTAATAATATATTTTCAGTGACAATAAGTTGTGTTTGTTTAAAATAAATTGTGATAATGACGTGAAAACATGACTTCGCCGTCGGCTGTGGTTTGCCGTGAAGTTTTCGATGAAAACAGTCAACCATCCGCAGAAGGTTCGTAATTTATTAAATTTCTTATTGAATTCCCATTTGTAAATACAATGAGGCTGCTATCAAATACTTTTAAGTTAAGCGTAATATTTATACAAGCCTTAGTTACATTTTTCGTATTTGTTTGGTCCTTAATTGGTTGAATCGATAATTCTTGTTTATATTATAGAGATCTGCGAGTATGCCCAGCAGCTGGGCATTGACCCGGAGAGCGAGAGCCACCTATTGCCGTTGGCTCGAGATGGGCTCATGCAGGCTCTGCCACCTCCTTGGAAGGCTTAGTAAGGCTAATCTTACAATCATTACGATCATTTGAAGTTAGATCTTATATGGATGATAAATATTTGTGAATATGTATGAATAGTAACATTAAACCTTGTCAGATATGCTTCATAGTCAGTTTTTTTTTAATATGTTTCTGACTGTATTTAAATTTAATTGCTCTCAAATCAATATGATTTTTTCTCTTTATGTATTTCAAATATTGATATGCATAGAGCCCATTACTAAGTATTTTTCTAGACTATAAATAGTATATAATAAAATTCTTATTGTAGAGTATTCCGTAGATTCTAGTGTTTGTATTCTGTTGTTTCTGAAGTAAAATTTTATAATGTGGTATATTTAATAATCATTGTATTTCATAATTTATATTCATTTAATTTGAGCATACATATAATGTTACTGGTATAAAAAATATGATTAAGATCATAAATTGTGTTATAAAAAGGCATTATATAAAGGAAAATTTGTAGAACAACTATTTCTTAAAAAATATAATTCAATTTGATCTATAAGACATTTAAATTTTACCTAGTTGTAGAAGTGAAATGAACTCCACCTTACCTATTAATAAAACTGTCTATAATAATTGTATGCAATGCTTCTTACAACATATACCTTTGTCAGATTTGATTTGATATTGTTATTATAATAACATGCACTTCTATTTGATTGTAGCTTTGATGAGAAACTACAAACTCACTATTACTACAATGAGGAAACAAAAAATACCCAGTGGGAGCACCCGTTGGACAATGTGTACAGGGATCTTGTGAAGAAAGCTAGAGATGCTTCTGTGCTTGATGATACTTGCGCATCAGTCCAGGTAACAGGAGTCAAATTACTTAATTTTTTGTTTTAAGTAAGGCATAAAACAAGTGACTAATCTTTAGCAGCTACTACATAATCCACTATATAATTGTCTTGTAAATATCTGTATTATATTGGCCTGTTTTCTCAATTGCATTTTGTTTCTTCTTCTTAAATCTTGAAAAGAGTTCCTTCTTCCTGAATCTAAAGGAGGAGAACATTAAACAGTTATTGGTTCATTCATTATATCAATGTGTCCCTTGATGAAATTAAGTATTAATATTATTTAAGAGTTTCTGGAATGACTATGAAATAACAGTAAAACTGTTTCTTCATAATAGTGCCTGTAATATGTTGTAGGAATATTATTCAAAACAGAATCAAAATTACATTTAAGAGTGATGTTTAGTAAAAGTAGCCCTTTATGGTATAAAGTAGTTTCAGCATGTAGGTTTATAATGTCTTCAAGCATTTTTGTATTAAACATAGTGGGAAAGTGTTACTTGTTAATTTTTAATCATCATCATCATCATCAATAAAGGGTGCATAATTATGAATAGTTTGTTCAAGTAATTATTTATTTGAATAATGTATTTTTGTGCTCTTTCAACAGAGATTGGCTTTTATTCCAGTAAAATCTTATTTAAACTAGCAGCCAGTATTAAGATATATTGATGGAAAATTCAGTTACCTACTAATAGCCTTTCTTAGAGACATTAGTGAATTTAACTACTACTTATACATGTTTTTGTATTGTTTTCTCGAACATAGCCAAAGTATGCTAAAGTAGTAAATAAATAAACTGTCTCATGGTCTTCCAGCACAATTATGTCCCGTGCCATGTAGAGGCCTTGGGTTCGATCCCAGGTCGGGCAGTGTTATTGGGATTTTACGTTGAGAAATTCTCAGTGGCCGGACGCTCCCAATTACGTAGGAATGATACATACTTGACAAAATGTGGGTGCAGAATTTCACCTCTGTTCACCCTTTCAGGGAATACAGACATGAGGTTATGTATGTATGTAAATAAACTGACGTTTATAACTAAACAAATAAACTTTTTTCTTTCTTTCTTTCTTTCTAAGGATGTAGGTATAGAAAGCTATGTTGCTGCGCATAAGTGATTATTATTAAATGCATTTATCACATGGAAACAAAACTAATTTGCCCTCTAAAGCTTAATTAAATGGGGTCACGTATGCACGCCGCCCTCAATAAGTGTTTGCGTTTGCGTATGTGTATAATTATGTGCGTGATACGCGGGTTATTTAGCGACACAGTAGTAAAAATCACGAAAAGTAAGTTATTCAGCCCTCTTTGGGGCTTTAAATTTGGATCTTTTTTAGGTAAAGCATGTTTTGCAAAGCATTTTATTTCGCAGCTCAATCATTAGAGCGACGCCATTTTTTTCAGATAAGGATTTTGGCAACAGTTATAAAAATGTATAAATGGTACATTGTACCCCTGCTGTCAGCCGCATAAATAGCCTTATTTGATTAGGGATATTAGTGACCGGCGATAATTTGATGTCTTTTATTCATTTGGTATTAAATTGCAATGATATTGCTGTTACCTTCTTCTATATTTCATTCATCTCATTTCAGAATAATAAATAAATAATAATAATAAATACACCCAACAGTCACGTAGATAGTTCTGACCCCACATTAAGACACGAGTCCTATGTCGTTGGTATCAGAAACTACGAGTGTCTTTTCGGTCTCACAAACAGACCAGACCAGACCCGAAACAAATATTTGTGGATTACACAAACATTTGTGTCGGTGCGGGGATCGAACCCGTGGTTTCTCGTTTCGCAAGCTGGTGTCTAGCCAACTGCGCCACGGGGCTGTCAAAGAAGAATACTTTGAAAGTTCAATATCATACAAAAGGTCCCTAAGTATTTTGCTTTAAATAAAGATAAAACTGCAGTAAATGCCTGATTCAATTTAAGTGTTACTATTTTACTAACGATTGGGGTCCAAAGATCTCTTCTATATTGGCACGACATAAAGATCGTAAGGGCGGCGGTGCAAATCAAATTGCTCAATGAACCTGGCAAAATTATAACAATTTTTATTTATGCTGGCATGGTAAAGAGAACGGATATTGACTACGAAGCTGTCCTAATATAGTATCATCTAGAAAGATATGTCCTAGTCACTCGATATTTATATCGACGTGCGGAGGTGTTCCTTGTAAAAATCTACTTTGAATCAAGCCAGTACTTTTTAGTCTTCGTATTACAATAAAAACTGCAGAGCTCTTTGATAAAAGTAAGATAGGTCACGGCGCAGTGGATGTTGTGTGAGCAAAACAGCCCGTGGGCTTTCTGTACATGGCCCTGCCCTAGTGTGTGCAAACGCTTTCATTTTAAATAGAGCACACTGCACAACTGTAGAAACGTGTCGTGTTTGTGTGTCGGTCACAGTGCAAATCGTTTTGTGTGTTTTAATTATAAAATAAAGTTTCTTTTGTGCCGTTCTTAGAAAATTCTCTTTGTGTTGGTACTGTGAATTATTTTTTAATTACTTTTTTTTTCGTAAGATCATGATTTTGTTAAAATGAATGAATTAAGCAACGTTTATTCATTCAGTAATGGTTTTATCATTATGCGGGATTAAAAGGAACAGATTTTCAGTTATTAAACATAATAGTAATTATAACCAAGTATATTTTCAGAATTCATGCTGTTACATATAAATAGTTACGTATAAATCAATAGAATATAATAGAATAGGAATAAACTTTATTGTACACACCACAAAACAAAATATAAACATACATAATATACAAAAACAGAATGTATGTTCAATATATATAAACCCTGAAATCGAACCCGCGACCTCAAGGTGACATGCCGCATACTAATATCGCTGGATCAATGACACATTTTATCTAGTTTATATCCTATTATTTTATATTAGGTCATATATCCTCAAACAATGGATATATGTAATCGGAGCATTGGCCGCGAAATATCCATGAATAACTTTATAGATTACTAGCTGTGCCCGCGACTTCGTCCGCGCGAAAAATTAATTTTTAATAAGAAAATTTATAAACTAAAAGTAGCCTAAGTTACGTCTTATTACATCAGCTATCTGCCAGTTCACAGATTAGCGTTTCAGACCACCCGTTTCAGAGATTAGCGGGAACAAACAGACAGACAGACAAACATTGTAAAAAACGTTATTTTGGTATATGTACCGTGTATACATCCGTACATTTATTAAAAATCGGTTATTTCAATATCACAAACAGACACTCCAATTTTATTTATTTGTATAGATGATAATATTTATTCCAACGTATTAACAATTATTGCTTTTGTATATCAGTGCTATATTTTACTATTTAAAAGATTATTCTGCAAATAAAATATACTGTGACTAAACTGCGCAGATTGAATTTCTAGGATAATCTAGCTAGTAAATAGATCTTAACTAGCTATACGGGTCCTGCCTCCGCTCCGCAATTTCATAAAATCAAATACCCTATGACCTTTCTCAAGATCCTGTCTATGGAGATAGACATCTCCATACCAAATATCATTTAAATCGGTCCAGCGGTTAAGGTGTGAAATCGTAACAGACAGACAGTTACTTGCGCATTCATAATATTAGTATCGTTTATAGTTAAATCTATTAAAACCCTCACAGGAACTGCCTACATCAGAAGAGAACACGAAACACCTCGAACGCATTGAGACGAAAGCTGAAAGCGATGAAGAGTTTAGCACAGATAGTGAGAATCACCCCGCCGATGCCAAAGACAACACCCTCACGCCTTCTCGGCGCCTCACTCCTATTGGCCGTCCTCCTCTATCCCCCCTAACTAGGCTTGACAAGAAGTTAGGAGATTTGAGGATATCTCCTCTTAGGAGAAGCGTGGATGGAGTTCTAACAAAGCCCTTGGTGAGGAATACGTCAGATAGGGATCTATTAAACCGTCCGTCGTTCGAAAGACCGAAGATGTTGTTAAAACAGCAATCGGAGACCATAGATTTGAAGATGAATGTGTTGACAAGCCCGGAAGAAGAGAATTTCAAACCGCTGTTTGCGTCTGCGAAGATCGAGAGGGGATTTGCGCTGATGGGTAAGAGACCTTATATTATAAAAATAAAAGTGTGTGTGTGTACTTATGTACACGCGTTAGAAGTTATACTTCATACATAAATATATATTTTCTTAAATAATATAATAATATATTATAAAATATATATTTTAAAAAATAGTTAAGATCAAAGATAAAATAAACATTCAGGATTTAAGGTTAATATAAACAAGTATAGAATTTTTTTTTATTTTTTTATTTATACATAAAATTTGTTAATATACCAGAAATAAAACAAAACGAAAAAAAAAAAATTTTTTTAGATAATAATGTAATAATTAATTAACGATGTAAATAAATTATACATACCGACATTTAACCTCAAATCTATAAATGCACTCAAAACAGTTTATTCCAATTAGTTTTATCACTAATATTCAATATATATATACAGGGTGTCCCAGCAGTCGACGATAACCCGGAAACGGGGAATAGCCCAAGTCGTAAGGGTTATCAGAAAAATATTAAAAAAAATATAAGTTATGTATTTAGAAAAATATAGGGATTTCAAAAAAATCTAGAAAATCTACACCCTGTGACGGTTTTTTCACTACTGTTGCTGCAAATCTCTACTTTTTTAAATTATTATTTTTGTTATGTAATCCTGAATAATACCTCTGCAAACTGTTATCCAACATTTAGAGCCACCTTGCTATACTTCGGAAGAAAATGACATTGTTTACCAAACCGCATATTTAAAATTTATCATACGCCCAAATTTAACTGACTGTCCTGAAAAAAAAATGTACTACGCGAGTTTGGCAAGTAACTTTAAAAGTTGGCGCATTTAATAAGGAATCTAAAATGGTATAACACTTGCTACATTATTTTTTAAATGTGGCACAATAATTTTTATTTTGCGAAGAAACCCATTTGATTAAATTTTCTTATTAACTAAAGATGACATGATGATGAACTGATAAGTGAGATGGAGAGAATTGTTTTACGATGTGTGAGTGAGACAGATACTCCATTGTCAGGTAGTCCATGGGCACCACGCATCGGAGCAATGATCACTTTTTTATTTTAAATTTAGGCTTTTTTTATTTGGATATCTTAGATTTATTAAGTAATTGCTTAACATCAAATGTTTCTTTAGTAAAATTTACAATACATGTTCAAACTGCCTTCCTTCAGCCGCAATACACGCTCGTCATCTTCTTAAAAAAGATCGGGTTATCAGGGGCGAAAATCTTCTATTCCTAACAAATTCAGCTACTTCCATTTATTTTTTGCCGTAGCTCAGGTAAATTTTCAATTGGCTTTAAACAAAAAAAATCTTTCACCGTTCCCCAGTAAAAAATAGCCTAAAGGATTTAAGTCAGGTGAACGGGCTGGCCATGGGATTGTGCCAGCTCGTCCTATCCATCTACTCCGGTATTCCTAATCGAAATATTCTCTAACTGAACTAGCGTCACTTTCTGTCTCGCTCACACATCGTAAAACGATTCTCTCCATCTCACTCAAATAGTATCTTAAAATTGCTGTCTCGAAGAGCCGAATAGAAACATCTTTAGTTAATAAGAAAATTTGATCAAATGGGTTTCTTCGCAAAATAAAAATTATTGTGCCACATTTAAAAAATAATGTAGCAAGTGTTATACGATTTTAGATTCCTTATTAAATGCGCCAACTTTTAAAGCTACTTGCCAAACTCGCGTAGTACATTTTTTTTTCAGGACAGTCAGTTAAATTTGGGCGTATGATTCATTTTAAATATGCGGTTTGGTAAACAATGTCATTTTCTTCCGAAGTATAGCAAGGTGGCTTTAAATGTTGGATAACAATTTGCAGAGGCATTATTCAGGATTACATAACAAAAATAATAATTTAAAAAAGTAGAGATTTGCAGCAACAGTAGTGAAAAAACCGTCACAGGGTGTAGATTTTCTAGATTTTTTTGAAATCCCTATATTTTTTTAAATACATAACTTATATTTTTTTAAATATTTTTCTGATAACTCTTACGACTTGGGCTATTCCCCGTTTCCGGGTTATCGTCGACTGCTGGGACACCCTGTATATTGTCAGAAATAAGTTGGTGTGGGTGGCAACACTGCATTGGCGAATATAGAGCAAGCGCGGGAAAACGACACAGATCGTATATTTTCTTGATCGGCCTGAAAGTTTTTACGCGTCTTATTATTTGGTTACTATAGTTACGGCATCAGGTCAAATAACAGTCATTTTAAAAGATTTGAATAATTAAATTTTAGTTTCTAACAATATAGATATACTAATAAATGAATAAAATTATCAAAACTACTTAAAAAAATATGTCAATCCCTTTTTATTACTGTCACTATTCTACATTCTTAAAATTTAAAACAAACTTTTTCTGAATAACTTTTTGGTGTCGGTGTGCGCGCGCATCGTAAAAAATCACTCTCATCATTTTTCCCTAACGCGCCAAAAGAAGTATAACTTCAAAAATATTACCATAAAGTTTGCCTATGAATGTAGGTACAATAAGACATTTAATTTGAAGACAATAAAACATGCACAACTTTTTTTTGTTAGGTAAAGGCAACATGTTTCTCAAACTGTCGAAATCGGATCTGCCCAGCCCAGATACAGATAAATCCCTGCCACTGGATTCTGTGACTAAAAGCGATCCACCCAAAGGGATACTCAGGGAGAAGCTATCAGACCTGCTTCATAAGAAAACTGAGAACTTAATTATGGGCAAGCAGAGGCAAGCGTCAAGCTTTGAAGAAGACAAGAAGAGTGTGAGGTAAGAACTGCGTATTTTATTTTTATCCTCTTATATATCCTGTAACGTCTTGATGGACATGAATATTTGGAGATTAACATGGAGATTTCAAATATTTCATATGATTCGCAAGAACCATTTATACGGTTAAGTTAATAATTGATGCGTTTTCCAATCAGTGTGCAGTGAAAACATTTGTAATAATAAAAATTTGTTTAGCAAAATAGCAGAGTTGTCTAACAGCGTTAAAAAAACAGTTGACTAGCAGCGCAAATTCAATCATACCAAATTCATTCTAATTTATTCTTGCTGCAAAAAATTCACCTCTGCCTACCTTTTCAGGGTATGTGAGTGTATGATTGTGTCTTTTTTCAATTACAGGTTCAAACTAGAAAGCCTCCCGGAACCCACACTGAGTCCAGGGTCGAACAGCTCCTCAGAACAAAACGACGGCCAGAGTTCCATCATCAGTGCGGCGCCCGTGCCCACTGTCCCGTCTCCCGTCACCATCCCATCACCCACGGTCCCGTCCATGCCATCACCAGTTCATGCGCCCGCGCAAAACCAGCCAATAGTGCTGTCACCACTCGTCACCAGACCGCCGCTCCCACCACGACCTACCGACAGTCCCAGGGAGGTGAAGAGCTTGTCGGTTTCAGAGAGGGATTCAATTGGTGAGTATTTTTAATTATTTTTAGGGTATATAAAAACAGTTATAGAGTGTGTGTACATGTCATTTACATATATTACATATACAACAAGGAATTTATGATTTTTTACAAAGTACCTTCTACTTACACATACCATCTATGAAAGACAAACATGTTTGCGTTTGTATAGTTCTATAATGACTACTCTTCTTTGTCGTACGTTTCGAATCTATGGTAAAAACACATTCCGGCTCACCTAAACTGATATTTCAAAAGATACTGTGGACGTTAATAAATATATTTAGACTTCGGAAAAAAAAATGCGATTCATTCTTTGATAAATTGTTATAATACTTTTCGGTATAATGAGAAACTTAATGTTTAGAAAGCGACAGTCGCGATAGAGGAACCTCGCCCCGACGCCGAGTTCTGCGGCCCCCTGCAGCAGATTACATCAAGCCGGACCTCTTCCAGAAGAACTTTCAGAAGATATCGGACTTGGTGCGACCGGGAGACATCGAGACTACCTCGGTGCATTTAGAAGAACCTATAGTTTCTGAAAAGGAATCTAGACCTAGGTAGGAATGTTTTATGTTTGAAATTACAATGTTTTTTTTTTATTACATATTTGTAAGTTCTACCAGTCAGGCCGGCCGCAAGCGGGCGTTGAAGACGCTAGCGGCGAGCCAGCTACTAGTACATATGTGCTAAAGTCAGGTTCAGTACAAAAACAACATACAAGACATAGTTATTTAATTATAATATTTTCCAATGTTAATTGCTATTTCGATAACTATTTAAAGTCCTTCCAACACTTAAGGTACAGTGGAATTAATTTATAACCATTATTATCCTTTTGTTACCGACCACCTGTGCCTGTACTATTCAGTCTATTTGAAGGTTACATTGTTATTAGAGAATGTATGGATGATTCATAGTTCAGCGATTTTAATACAAATATACAAATTTAATAAGAATATTTTTTGTTATAGATCGCCAATGATACCGCAAAAGAGTAAAATATCGATAAACCTAATGGAAAGCATCGAATCGGAAACGTCGATAGATTCTCCGGACAGGGAATTCGCTATTTTAGATTTGAATGATCTGGACGACTCTAACGATACACAAAAAGACAAACAGACAAACGAAAATGACAAAGAAAATGAGAACGCCAAAGAAATAGACGATAGTTCAGATAAAACTTCAAAAGCGAGTATCACAGATAATAAATCGCCAAAAATACCAGAAAACGTACATATACCTCAGATAAAAGTTCCTAATATAGATTTTCTGTCAAAAAGTCTGCATTCAGAATCGGATGATTCCAAGAAGAATTCGATAAAAGATGACATGTCTAAAAATTCGAAATCAAGCCTTGACATTAAGTCTTCACAATTGAAGATTTCTCCCACACCTAGTCTTGGATCTGATTTGAGGTCCCCGAGACTAGACTATGGAAAGCCATGGAGTCCGTTATCAACTTTTAAACCGTTGAACAAAGCTGTCATATCTCCACAGATAAAATCATCAGATTCCGCCTCGAGTCTCGGAAAAGGATTAGCAAGTCCAAGACTCGACGGAGTCATGCTGTCTCAAGGCAAATCTAGTTCGGACAACGTCGTTGTCGTCTACCAATTTGAGACCCAAGAAGAATCGATGCCAAAGCCTATTAAATCTCCTCTTATACCCGACATGGGAACAAGAGATTTCATGGAGAGACACAAATCGGATGAAAGAAGAAGATTAGATTTATCATTGCAGAAAGAGTTAGAAAATATCAGATCGGAGTGGATGAGTAGAGAACGTAAAATGAGAGCGGAATTGCAAGAGGAGTTGAGAAATGCGGAGGAGAGGTTTTTAAAGGAGAAGAGAATGAGACTGAACGAGCAAAGCGAGAGACACCAAAGAGAGATGAAAGAGGTAATTTGAATTATTATATACGTGGAAGTACACGTTAAATAAAAATAATCATAGCGAATTGTATAGATTATTCAGAACATGACACTTTTAATGCGCGTTGATTTCCTTAAAATTTTGTTTTGAGGGAAAAAATATTTTTTTTTTTTTTTTTTTTTTTTTTATTCTGGCGCGGCAAAGTGACTCCACTGTACCTGATGGTAAGCACAGTGGAGTCCAAAAAATAATATCGACCAGCGAGAAACGATATGGTCACCCGCTGGTCGACACAATCATGCCGGCCCGCACAAATGCTTCTTCACCGTTACTGTATACCGTTGTTTCCTTGATTCTTTATTAATCTTTTAATAAATGTACTTCGTATTCGTTTAAGTTAGTTCACAAATTTGGTATTAATTATCTTTTGGCACATAAGTTATTGCACATGAATTTCTCAATAATTAAAATACGCACGATACTAGAGAAATTCGTGATGGCCTCGAGGTTTGGGCACGCGGTCGAGAATCTCGACGGTCGCGGGTTCAAACCCCAGGCACACACCTCTGACTTTTCGAAGTTATGTGTGTATTCACAATGAATTATCACGTATTTTAACGGTTAACGAAAACATCGTGAGGAACCTGCACACCTAAAAAGTTCTTAGGAATTTCTTAGGTCTGTAGTTCGCCATAATGCACTAGGCCAGAATGTTGGACTAAGGCCTAAAGCATGTGGGACATATATGCGCTGATGATGATGATAGATTTTTTTTTTCAGGAACTATCTACAAGCGAGAAAAATCACATAGAGGCTTTAAACAAGGCTAAGGCGGAGATGGAAGAGCGATACAGCCGCGAGGCGGAGTTCGCTGAGAAGCAGTATATCGACAACATGGCGAGGTTGCAACACGAATACAAAGTTAAGTTGTACGAACAGAAACAGCAGCTCGAGATCGGTGAGTTTTAAATGACGCTTATAAATGAGGCTTGACAGCCCCGTGGCGCAGTTGGCTAGATACCAGCTTGCGAAACGAGAGGCCGCGGGTTCGATCCCCGCACCGACACAAATGTTTGTGTGATCCACAAGTATTTGTTTCGGGTCTGGGTGTTTGTGAGACCGAAAAGTCTCTCGTAGTTTCTGATACCCACGACACAAGACTTGTATCTTAATGTGGGGTCAGAATTATGTATGTGACTGTTGGGTGTATTTATGATTATTATTTTTTAAATGACTCAATTTCTGAATATCTGTTATAGGAGTTTGTGTCACGATAACCTACATATTGGGGCATTGGCTATACTTCCATAGAAGCCCAAAAGCGTTACACGTTAATTGTGTAATGTCTAGTTTACATTTTTTTATTGAGGGGTCAAGATATTCTAATTTATATGTCAAATTGCTTTTGTTAAATAAAGATTATTATTTGGAATTTTGTAAGGCAAGCTGGGCTTTTGGGCTTCCATTGATGTACTACCACTGAATGGGAGTAGGCCCACAAAACTTGTAAAATTTTCATGGTGGCCGTAATAGCTAAATTTGATATTAAAACCTAATACAACGAAATTTCCTCTTCGTTTTGTTTCTTATAAGAAAACGAACGCGCCCTACAAGACCTGCGAGAACAACTGCAAGCCAATTTAAATAAGGAGCGCGTGCGCATCACGGAACAGAACAGGGCCACCATGGACTCTCTGCGGGAGGAACACAGCGCCACCATCGCCGAACTCAGGCACGACTACAGAGCTGAGGTACACATATTTCTATTGTTCTTGTTTAGTGAGGATTTGAGTTGTTTTTCGAGTTTTGTTTTTGTTGTTTTTTGTGTGGATTAGTGGTGTTTAAAGTTATTGTAATTTAAACTTATGTACTACCACCCACATTATTTAGGACATATAGATGTCAGAAAGATTTCTGTAATGTAAAGCTTATTTTTTTTAGTCATTTTAATAATATAGCAATAGTATTATATAACTTGTATTCGTTTAGCTAAATTTAAAACGTTTGAATGATAATATTAAAGTAATATTAAAGTAATTTATAAAGTTCTTTTATTAGTATTTTATTAAAGTGTCCAAGAACCGTGCGTTTTAAACACAAAATTATGATTAACTTTAGTCGATTATCGTAGAATGTGAAAGCTATATGTCGTACTTACGATTCATAAGATTTTTTATTATTATTATTTTACTCCGTGTGCGAAATGAACCGATTGGAGGCTGTAGACCTTTGTCTACATTCATTTGTCAAATTGTTTTTGTTAAATAAAGATTAAAGATTAATAGTATATTGTGCAACTAGTGCGAACTTCGCATTAATTATTTTTATTTAAATTCAAACCTCACTTCTTTGATATTGACACTTCGACTGTCACTGTCACTGAATTTGCGCGTTTCAATGAAAATTTGGGTGCGAGAAGTGTACTTGTCGCACTGTAATTGTGAAGTGGGAAATTAGCGTCCTTTCGACCCCAAATCATGCGCAAAGATTCTACTTTCCCGGCGCGAGTAATAAAAAGATTATTATTCGGAATTTCGTAAGGCTAGCTGGGCTTTTAGGTTGCAATGGAAGTACCGCCACTTATGTGACTGTTGGTTGTATTAAAAAGTTAGATAAATGGTAGGTATATGGCCTCGCTCAGGGTTGATTTAGTGTGTTGTTGGTTGAGTAGTGGTGGTGTAGTGTGTGAGTAGCTCTGGCCGGCGCAGGTGTGTCGCGTGCGCGCGCAGCACCTGTGCCACGTGGCGGAGCTGCGCGCGCGGCTGGCGGCGGCGCGCGCGCTGCCCGACCGATACCGCCGCCTCAAGGAGAAGTACGCCACGCTCAAACGAGACGTGCAGGTAACACGCACGCACACACACACAAATCATCATCATCATCATTACCACCATCATCATCATTGTCATCACCATCACAATTGCCATTATAATTGGCATAACAATTGCCATCATAATTGCCGCCATCACCATCATCATCATTGTCATCGCCATCGCCATCATCATCATTGTCATCACCATCACCATCATCATTGCCATCATCATCGTCGTCATCATCAGTCCATATACGTCCAACTGCTGGGCACGGGCCTCCTCTACAACTGAGACGGTTCAGGCCTTAGTCCACCACGTAGTGCGGGTTGGCTAAGAAATCCCTAAGAACTTTTAGGTGTGCAAGTTGCCCCGCGATGTTTTCCTTCACCGTTGAAGTAAGTGATAATTCATTGTGAATACACACATAACTTCGAAAAATCAGAGGTGTGAGCCTGAGGTTTGAAGATGCGATTACCGAGATTCTCGAAAGCGCGCCTAAACCTCAAGCCGATGCAAAACTACGCATAAATATATACAGACACACATTCAGACGTAAAGAAAACTATACAGATAATTATGCAGACAAACAGGCGCATACGAGCATTATCAGACTCTCACCAGTACCTAAGCCTACAGTTGCGCATAGAGACATCTATACACATCATGCACGAACAGACAAACCTGTAAAGTAAAGGCACTAACAGACAGTTACAGGCACGCATAGATACCCATAAATATGCACAGACTTGTACCGAGAGGTACAAACACACATACATCTTTACACCTATTTATTAAAAAAAATAATTATATTTTTCTATCGAATCTTACTATATTATTCAAAGACTTTGTTTTTGTTAACAAGAAGAGGTCTAAGATACCCTTTCAAAACGATAGGATTGGAGAGGGTTGTTACAAAAGTTGTATGTTGGGCTCCCACAAAACTCTATTAGGTAATTTTCGAGCCGTGCTTAGCAGTAAGATATAATACTGTTAGAATTGGTTATTTAATTAAAGAAACATTATTTTAGACGCCATTACTTTGTTAGACTCTTGCGCACAGTACAAGGACAATCACAGAGTGAAAATAAGAAAAGACATAAACGTCGGAGTGACCAGAGCTGTTAAAAATAATTAATAAATAGATGGCGCTACACGAAACATTATAATTAAGATTATAATATTTACTATGAATTACAACATATACAATTTGATATTTAACTTTATAAAACATTTTTCCAGATGTCGATAGAACGTCGAAACAAAAGACGGGAGATGAGCATGACAACCGGTTCTGAGACGGAGAAATCCAACTCCCATAAAGCTAACCATGAGAGGTAATTCCGTCCATTGCCTCATTTTTTATTCTTACACTTATTTAATTGTCAGTGAACTGAAAAATTTGTTTGTCTGTTTTTAAAATTAATATAGGCAATTGTGAAATCGCATCGACTTTGAAGTTTTAGAACATACATTACAGATGCAGTTAGTAACCCAATTTTAAACCGCAATCTGGCTTAATGGTTGCAACACACAATAACATGGCGCCACATTCTACATTTTTCTTTTAGTCAAACCTCGAAACTTTAAACTAAAAAATATTGTTAATGGTTACAGGCGTAAAGAAGCAGCGGAGACATCGACAAGCGCGGTGGCGGAGGATCAGATTCGGGCGCGAATCAACAATAACACAACACTCAAGTACAACGACAACGAGCCCTCCTTCTCAGAGAGTAACGCCCACAAGTCCTTCGACAATAACAACGAAGAGTGGAAGCCTAGGAGGGAACATGTATGTATTTCATATAATTATGTAACTTAAGTAGTGACGGCCTCGAGGCTTAGTCACGCGGTCGATAATATCGGCAGTCGCAGATTCAAACCCCTGTGGCAAGGGGGCGTTAAAATCCCACCACGGTATCCCCTGCCTGTCGTAAAAGGCGACTCAAAGGAGCCCTTGGGGTCGCTAGACGCGCTGCTGGCGGTGCGTCCTCACTGAAAGTGTCCCCGAGAGGGGCAGCGGCACTGTGGCCTGTGTCGGTCGCGGGGGCCCACCCACAACCGGGCGCCTGAACCAAGCTATTGGGGGTGCAACTGCACCTCACACAACTCCGACACGGCCGAGACATTTTCGTCTTGGAGGTGCATCGGGAGGCACCACACACCGTGGTCGCCCCATTAGGCGCAAAGATGGCCACCGGGGGGTTTTAGTCGGTATGCCGGCATAGGGATTTTGTTAGGGACCCAGCCCGGCATTAACATCTGCGCGGAGATGACGTCGCTGCGCGCCGGGCTGGAAGGCCGGTGACCCCGATATACGCTTCTCGCCAGGTAGAGCCATAACCAGTTTTCCCCTCGAGAAAAAAAAGGCACACACCTCTTACTTTTCCAAGTTATGTGTGTATTCACAATTAATTATCACGTACTTTTATGGTAAAGGAAAACATCGTGAGAATACCTGCACACCTAAAAGTTCTTAGGAATTTCTTAGGTGTGTAGTCCGCCAACCCGCACTAGGCCAGCGTGGTGGACTAAGGCCTTAACCCTCTCAGTTGTAGAGGAGGCCCGTACCAAGCAGTGGGACGTATATGGGCTGATGATGATGTAGCCTATGGCCTTTCGCAAGGTCCCATCTACCTCCATACCAAAAATCTTTCAAATAAGCCTAGTAGTACGAGTATACACAGAATTAATTTCGCATTTAAATTATTAGAAAGCATATTCATGGGAGTACAGCGTAGGCCGTAGACAAAAGACGGAGGGAATAGCTTATTGAAAGGCGATTAATTAAATATCTTTTAAGTACTCGGTTGATGGTTGTGGTATAATTTGTTGGAAAACGGTGGCATTGAACAAGATTTTACTTTGACATTTTATTTTTATACTACCTCGGCAAAAGTGGTGGCTCTAGCACTGCTGTCCAAATAGAGTACCGGGCACGAAACTTGTACAACAAGGTAACTGCACTGTTACTTTTAAAAATATTTTTTCTTCCTACACCTCCATCCTTTATTGTCTAAGGCAGTGGTCCGCAACTTTTTGGCAGGCAAGGTCCGCAATGTGGCAAAATAAACTAAAGGCGGGCCCGCACTTGTGATATTTACCCTAGATTCTACTTAATACCTATGTATAATTGGTCATATACCATAGAAAAAATGAAATTCCTAACTAATGCTAACATTCACGGGCCACAAGTGTAGCCCGCGGGCCGCGCGTTGCCGACCGCTGGTCTAAGGGATCGCCTTGTGCGATAAGACCGCCATTTGTACTAATTTAGTCTATTGTACTCCATAGTTTTTATATTACGTACATAAAATAAAATTTTAAATAAATAACACCTACAGAGAATACCGTCAGCAGAAACTTCGCAAACGTCAGGGTCGAAAAACCACCGGCCTCATCGTAAGACTGCCGTTGCGTTCCAAGAACCGCCTAGGAGGAGGGACCGGGACCGTGATTTAGGTACATGCCATTTTTAAAAAAGTTTTTTTGTGCAAACGTGGTATGGTGATCACACAGTCATGAAATCCGAATTATATGAACTACTCGGTATAATTATTTCGGCTTGTTTGAAAATTATGTATGCTGGTCTTATTTCATTTAAAGTAAAAACATTTTTGCCCACAGGAGCAACAACAGATTGCCAAGACTCATCGGATGCAACCACGGCTGACGAAAAATTGAAAGAACCCATAAATGGTATTTTTAAATCTTATTAAAATTAATATAAGAATTGACTTTTATATTCGTAAATTAATAGTGTAAATAAATCTAAAATACTTTTTTCTAGGCCACGGGCGCAGAAGGTGCTTCACTAGATTAAAATCAGCGTCGACATCTCGTCTCAACTATTCGCCGAAGTAAGTACATCTCGTTATAAAAACTAGTATTAGACTGTTCGGATATCCGTATCTGCCCGGAAAGGAACCGCCGTAAGTTACTACTGGGTTCGTATAGACCACCATAATTGGAAGTTGTTGAGCCTGATACCATTTCCGGGCACATTTTAAAAGAAAAACGAAATTTATTATTCCTTTGTATAATACTTTAAAAAAAGTAATAATGGCCGCGAGGTTTAGGCACGCCATCGAAAACCGGCGGTCGCGGGTTCAAACCCTAGCTAACTTTAAACTTTTATCTCGTAATTTTAACGGTAAAGGAAATCATTGTTGCACACCTAAAAGTTCCTAGGAATTTCTTAGTTGTGTAGTCCGCTAACCCGCACTAGGCCAGCGTGGTGGACTAAGGCCTAAACCCTCTCAGCTATAGAGGAGACCCGTGCCCAGCAGTGTGACGTATGTATGTGTGCTGATGATGATAATACTTCATAACTTTGTAGGTGCACTTCATACCGACATACATCTTATCGATGTTTTATTAAAATAAAAAACAACAAAGCATTTAAAAATATGTAAGTAAAGCTATTAAGGGAAATATATATATAATTTCCAGACGCGGAGAAGGCTGGTCCAGTCCATTGGAGTCGTTGAGGCAGCAACTGAGGAAGTTGGACGATTTGGAAGACCAGTTCCCAGACCTGGCGTGCCAACCCGCCTACAGTCTTCGGTATCCATTTGCCGAAATAGGTTAGTACGATGTAATTTGGAGATACTCATAACACCGCAAACCGATAGCAAACCTGATGGTAAAAATTATTGTGTTGTGAAATATATTCTCTCCAGTCACTCTCGTCACTCAACATTATTATGCCAGCCTATTAAGACGTTTTGTCATGATTTAAGCAGTGGCGGTACTTCCATAGAGGTCCAAAATCATTTGACGTTAATTGTGTAATGTCTAGTTTATAATTGTTTATTGTGGGGTCAGGATATTGTCATTGATATGTCAAATTGCTTTTGTTAAATAAAGATTTCAAGTTTAAGGATTATTATTCGGAATTGTATAAGGTAAGCTGGGCTTTTGGGCTTCTATGGAAGTACCGCCACTGAATTTAAGGTATATTTGCGACTTGTTGAATGCTGAAAGAAACTTAATAAATTTAATAATCTGTCTACCACTATATGACACAGGTGGGAACTTATGTATGTATGTAAATACAGAAAATGTTTGGCGTTAAATTATATTTGTGAGTTTCATGGATAGGCTTATCGTTGATGTAATTTTCATGCATACTATCACTAACTTTATATCTGTGGCATTTTGCTTATATTATCCATAGCTAAGTAGGGAACCAAGCGTGATGTCGTTCATCTATCTATATATGGTGCAAGACAACCTTGAATGCATGTAAAGCTAAGCATTATGATGGTATCAATGGGATTGTTCAAAATTCTTCCATAAACAAATTCAAAAGGGAATGTTGGCAAAGAAAGAACAGATGTATAATGAATATAGGAGAAAATAATTGTACAGCAATATTGAATGTCATTTATTAAAAAAAAGATATAGTATGGTTTTGGATTTTCGTGGCATAATAATACCATCCTTATAGAGGTGACACGAATGATCTGAAGTTAAATAGACTATTAATTCATCATCGTCAGCCGTCATGTTGAATACATGTGTGCCAACCCGCACTAGGCCTGCGTGGTGGACTGAGGCCTAAACCCTCTCAGTTGTAGAGGAGGCTTGTGCCCAGCAGTGGGACGTATATGGGCTGATGATGACGATGGTGATGGTGATGATGATGATGATGATGATGATTGTACATGTTGGTAATTTGTGTTGTGTTAGCAGGCCCGGTGAGTTCAGGCGACACTCCGGAGCTGGAGTTCGTGCGCCACCGCGCGCTGGTGGAGCGCGAGGGCATGCGGCGCGCGCGGGCGGCGCTCAAGCGGCGCAGCGCGGCGCTGCGGGAGACCAGGGCCTCCTCGTGTCCACGGCGAGAGCCCTCTGTGAGTCCAACTACATCTATACATAGTTCCGTTTTGTTTTGTCGATAGATTCCTGTTGTGTTTAGTTGTTTTTGGGTACGATGTGGGATTTTGTGGTTTTTGTAGTATGTCGTTTCGATGTAGAGTTATCGATAGAATATTGGGACGTCGAATTTGTTAGATTTTATTGTAATGAAATATTTATTAAGTTGACGTTAAATATAGAGCTAGTAGCTAGCCATGTTATTTAATACATATTATATTCATGTATCATTTTAATTCTGATGGTTAGTTAATTTTTCCTGCCGAATATTTTTGACAGCTAAACGAGTAAGTTATCCAAATCATCAAAACTTACCTTCCAAAATTTAAAGAAAAAATAAAGACGTGACAACATACGAGGACACTTCTTGAAAAAAAAATAACAGCAAAATGTTTACTTTATGTCAATTTATTGGGTGTGAGTGTTACGCACGTTACGCCAGTCGTCTGTGCTAGTGTGATCGAAATACTTTGAAGAGGAAATGGCTCATTATTGTAAATGCTCGCCGTTCGTGGACGACAGAAGTCGAGAGAAATATTACAGCTGTTAATTCACAGTGCTACTAATCTGTGTCAGTAGGTCTAACGGCGTCCTAGTACTTTAATGTAAGTCGTACTTAGGCAAGGAGTTTAGGGCCTTCTCTTGCTTCATGACCCTATATGCTCACGTACACTGCTGAGCATGAGCCTCCTCTACAAGTGAGGGGGTTTAGGTCTTAGTCCACTACGTTGGCCTAGTGCGGGTTGGTGGACTATACACCTAAGAAATTCCTAAGAACTTTTAGGTGTGCGGATTTCCCCACGATGTTTTCCTTCACCGCTGCAGTACGTAATAACTTCGAAGTCAGAGGTGTGTGCCTAGGGTGTGAACCGCGCCTAAACTTCGAGGGCATTAGGTGTTTTGTCCACTTAGGCAGTAGGAATGGCAGGCATTAGGCATGCGGTAGTGACTGTGCGTGGCGCGTAGGAGGAGCGCGAGGCCACGGAGCTGGAGGTGGCGCTGCACCGCGCGCGCGCGCTGCTGGGCGAGAAGGAGATCCGCCTGCGACACATCGAGCGCGCGCTGCGCACGCTCACCGACCCGCACGCCGCGCACGCCGCGCACCCCGCCACACACATGCAGGTCTCCCCGAGATGTCGACATACAACATCGATTAATCGATCACTCGTACTTTACCGATTAATCGATATTTCACTGATGTCAGCGGTGGCGGTACTCACATAGAAGCCCAAAAGAGCAGTTTGCCTTTTAAAATGACGAATAATCTTTTAGATTTAAATCTTAATTTAATAAAAGCAATTTGACATATAAATGATTATATCCTGACCCTACAATAAACAAAACATTACAATTTTACGTGTAACGCTTTTGGACTTCTACGGAAGTATGGGTAACGTCAGTTAATCGTTGTCATCGATGTTTCGAGCGATTTATTCGAGCGATCGATTTATTGTTATCGATTAAATGGTACTCGTATCGATTAATTGATAGTCTGTCTATTATAGAAATTGAAATTATGACAATTACAAAAAAAAACATTTCTAATATCTTTATAAAAAAAATATGACAATAAATAGTGTATCGATTAATTATTGATACGTCATAGATTATTGGATATTATATCGATTAGTTGATATTTCATCGATTTATTTGACCGCTATCGATTAAAGCTTCGCCATTATCTTTTGTGTTTCTTAGGTTTCGATTAAGTTGCTTCGTCGTATGTTCTTTCGTATCTTTGGCTGTTTTACTTGTTTGTCTGGGTTTCAATGTGTTTTTTTTCGTTCTATGTTGTCATTTTGATTTTATTCTTCGATTTTGCTTGGCTTTATTCATTGTTATTATGTCATTTAAATTTTTGTTGAATTTTTGGTTTTATGTGGTTGTTTAACTATTTTTATAGATCATATTCAAAGTTAGCTGTAAAGTAGCTTCTTCTTAGACCTTGGATAATTAGAAGTATTAGAATTAAATACTGAATGTTTGTTATGTAAGCCCTATACTACAATATTATAGCTAAATGTATTGTTATAAAATTAACATTATTTATATTATCAAATAGTTTGAGATTTACAGTGATGTAATCTTAGCAAAACTTATTTGGGACAATATATCTAAAGCTGTGAATTATAACATAGTTAAACAAAATTTAGATTTCTTTTGATATTTTACTATAATTACAACGGATAAAATTATATTTAACAATTTTAAAAGACATATCAGAGCATAAACATACATTACTGTTATTTATATTATACATTTATATACAGGTTGTATTCAGACCGCGATCGGAAACTAAGGCAGGTAATAGCTAAGGTTATTACAAACCAACCAACCACAAACATTTTATACCTATGGTTGTTAGGAAAACTTCAAATTTTTTATTTTTTGTCTGGGTTTTCTTTATCGCCAAGGGGTTTGTAATAACCTTAGCTATTACCTGCCTTAGTTTCCGATCACGGTCTGAGTACAACCTGTATACTCAAAATGACGAATATAATGCGTGGCACAGGAGGCGAGCACAAGCGAGGCGTCGTCTGGCAGTTCGGGCGAGGCGGGTGTCGGGGGCGTGTCGGGGGGCGGCGGTGGGGCGGGCGGCGCGGGGGGCGCGGTGCTGCGCTCGCTGCGCGCGCTGCACGCTGACGTCAGAGACATCTGGCGGGCGCTCGACGCACGACGCGCACGACCGCGTGAGTACTATTCTAATACATTGACAGGGTAGTTACCACCTGCCCTGTGGATTGGGGGCGTAAGAACTCCGCCACGGTATCCCCTGCCTGTCGTAAGAGGCGACTAACAGGGCCACTGGGGTGGCTGTGCGTACTGCGGGGGCGGTACACTATGATTAAAGCAACCACGAGATTTGCGGCAGAGAACGTGGCCTCTTGACTGTCGCGGACGTTCACAAAAGGTGAGCGTCAAAAATAGCGTAGGTGGAGGGCATCTCAAGCCCTCCCAATTTTGAGGAGTCCATAATTGGTCGGTACGCTGGGCGGCAGCGAACCATTTAGGGCGCATCTCGCCCTGAAATGCCGTAAAACCGCCCCAAATGCGTGTGATGGTCACCGAGGGGTTTTAGTCGGTAAGATACAAGTCTTGTGTCGTAGGTATCAGAAACTACGAGAGACTTTTCGGTCTCACATACACCCAAACCGAAACAAATATTTGTGGATCACACAAATATTTGTCTCGGTGCGGGAATCGAACCCGCGGCCTCTCGTTTCGCAAGCTGGTGTCTAGCCAACTGCGCCACGGGGCTGTCAAAGTACTATACTTAAATTAAAAACTATAAATGCTTTTATTATCATTGATGACATCTTGTAGACAAGTAAGTGAAATAAATTTGATGTAGCATTAATATACTTTTTTTTTCGACATTTCAGCATCACCAGAAACGAGTTCGTGCAATGCACCGACCACATCGCAGACTCGCATGACTTTATCAGCTGTAAGTATTTTTACCCATAATTATTCATACAAAACCTATATAAGGCAGAGCTTACTGCTTCAGTTAAGAACGGTTAGGTCTTTGTCATGTACTATACATTAGATTCATACGATTTGATAGACTTCTTAACCCTTAATAACTTAACTTCTTAACTTCTTAATCTTCATCATCAATATCATCATCAGCCCATATACGTCCCACTGCTGGGCACGGGCCACCTCTACAACTGAGAGGGTTTAGGCCTTAGTCCACCACGCAAGCAGTGATGGCCTCGAGGTTTAGGCGCGCGGTCGAGAATTTCGGCGGTCGCAGGTTCAAACCCCAGGCTCACACCTCTGACTTTTCGAAGTTATGTGTGTATTCACAATGAATCATCACTTGCTTTAACGGTGAAGGAAAACATCGTGATAAAACCTGCACACCTAAAAGTTCTTAGGAATTTCTTAGGTGTGTAGTCCGCCAACCCGCACTCATAATCTTATGACGCCAGTATCCTTTAAGGTGGATGATGATGATAATGTGGTAAAATGTTGTGTTCTTTTATACCCACTATTGCTCGATATTACTTGTTACGGACACATTTCGACTTCCCCTGTGTTCTTTCCAAAAACACTTACGAGTTAATAGAAATATGACAGAATTTCTGACACGTGGTCTCGTGGCTCAAGTATGCGTCGTGCGATCTAGAAGACTGGTTCGGTTCCCGGGTCGTGCAGTGTTATTGGGTTTTCGTGGGACTGATACATACCTGGCGAAATGTGGGTGTAGAAATGCACGTGTGTTATATATGAAGAATTTATTTTCAAAATAGTTTCACTTAATGTGTGTTCATTTTTTTCAGCCAGATCCAGTGACGCAAGACCCATCTGACGATGGAGTGGCAGAACGCGCCAGGGGTCTTCGCGCATGGTTACAGACTGCCCCTTAATTTTATAAGCCATTAATGTATTATAAAACCAATTTAATCGCATTTAAATTACCATCTCTTAATAGTTGTATCATTCGAAATATCGATAAAAAAATCTATATCGAATATTAATATCGATATGTCTCTAAAATATAATTGAAAGCGAGTATTGAAGATTTCTAGTCATTGTAATCTATATGTTGCATTTATCGATAAATTAGACTGCGATCTTGAAGATCTACATATATGTAAGACATGCGGATAGTTATCCGAAGTATTATCATAATTATAAAATATATTCTAAATTCTAGTCGTGTAAAATTAATTATTATTTATTACAAAATTAGTTGAAAAATTATTCGAAGATATACTGATATATAAGATATACTTCGTATACTGTAGTCTTCGGCGAGTTGGATAGAAGACTATGAAATAACAGTGTACAATAATTTTCTTGTAGACATTACATTTCTAAAGGAATAGTAAAAAAAAGTATATGTCTAAGACTACTGTTTTGTTTACTTATTTTATCTATAAATAAAGCCAATCATTCAAATAATTTCACCAATCAAATAAGAATAAATCGAATCAAACAAATAAGTGTTGAAACTTTACGCATTCTAAATATGCTGTATTTTCCGAGGCTGAAACTGGCTCAAAAAAACCTCAAAAACTTCGGCCTGTAATAATAAAAAAAATCCTTTTGACTTAATGAATGGACTAATAAAAAAGTTTGTTTTTTAATTATTGTGTAGGCAAAATGAACAAAAATTTGTCATAACGGTTTTGTATAGTTATGATGTTTATATAAGGCCTATTTAACTGCTCGCAAAAATCTAGACTAAATTTGCGGGATTAAATAAAAACATTTGTTATTTAAAGACTATTAGAATTTGTGTATTCGGCTACAATTGCTGAGGTAATATAGATTTTGTAGTATAATTCCTAAATAACATTCCATTATGAAGTAAACAATTATTCCGTATACTTTATGTTTATATACATCATAAAATCGATTCGGATGGATCAAAAAAATTATGTGTAACAAAACATATTTGGTTTTGGATTGTCCCTTATTTTGCTGTCAAAATTACTATGTGGTTTGGTGTCTATCGATATTTTTATAGACTGGCAAAAAAAATACAAATATTTGTTACTAGTCGACATAATTATTTGCAACACGAATTTTATATTGATATATTCGTGTTGCAAAGTTTAAAATGACGACTGATTATAAATTCTGTTACAAACGATCAGTGGCGGTACATCCATAGAAGCCCAAAAGCCCAGCATGCCTTACAAATTGATCTTTAAGCTTTAAATCTTTATTTAACAAAATAAATTTGACATATAAATGAGAATATTCTGACCCCTCAAAAACAATTATAAACTAGACATTACACAATCAACATGTAACACTTATGGGCTTCTATGGAAGTACCGCCACCGCAAACGACATGTCCGGATCAATTTCATGAAGTATTACTTATTAGTAATACTAAGTACGTAATAAAATATTGTTGTAAAGACAAAGAATTCGTATTTACTTCTTGTAGACGTAAGCGACCCCTAATTCGTAACTTTTGTGATGTCGATATAAATGTTCAACAATCATTTATCGATTTTTTCAATTATCCAATGTATGTTAATATTGTATTATTGTGCCTGTAACCTTCAGAAGTTAGAAATGTCGTAGCTCGAAGGTGAAATATGAAACTGTATAATTTTATTAGGGGTTATTGTAATCAGGGGTAAATGCAGTGAATCGTTTTTAGAATAAATGTTTCTATACACTATTTATTTCGTTAGATGATATTAATCTTCTATTACAGAATGTAGTCCTCTGTTGTTTCACAATATTATCCTCCATATCAATTTATTTGCTTAATTTGTAAAATTGCCAAATGTTCTAACGATTGTAGATATTGGTTTTTTGTGTTGCTATGAAATCTGATTTGGTAAAACCATTGGTATTACAAATGATTTATTTATTTATGTAGTATAAATATTAGCTGCCTCGTGATCTCGCGTATGTGCCGTGCGATCTAGAGGTCCTGGGTTCGATTCCCGGGTCGGGCAAAGTGTTATTGGGTTTTTCTATTAGGAAATTCTCAGTAACAGCACGGAGTCTGGAAATGCGCCCGAAAATCGGCAATAGGCTCGCCCCCTATTACGAGGGACTGATACATAGGTACCTGGCGAAATGTGGGTGCAGAAATGCACCTCTACCTACCCCTTCGGGGAATACAGACGTGAGTTTATGTATGTAAATATTAGCAAAATTTAAATTCATGACGTATTACGTATTATTACATTTTTATTACTGTACGCGTGTAAATAGAGACGTTCTTCTTATGGAAGTCCTTAATTTGACGTATTAGTGGTGCATTTACCCCATCTATCTCGTTTCATCTCAAATTTGAGTGTTTTTATATTCGATGGTGTGGTTTTCAATTAAAATGTCGTCGTTAGCCAAATAATGAATTTGTAGTTAGGTAGACAACTAGTCGAAAGATTAATGTGTATAGATGGAGGGTCTCTAGTGTATTGTGGTAGATGTGACGTCATTCGAATGCGTATTTGTATTACCTATTATGAAATATCGACTATTTAAATCTAAGGTATAATTAATGGATAACATATACATTAAGTAATTGCTAGAAGTCATTGTATGTTACGATTTAAAGGAATCCATATCCTAATTGCATTAGTACATACATATATGTGTTCCAAATGGTGGTTTGTAGTTGGTAATTAAGATGTATCACTTTTTGAACGCCATTTAAGTGAGGTGTGGTGTAGCGAGCAGAAATATTTTAATGAATAATGTAATGTTGCCATAAAAATGTTATATAACTATCCACGGGACATAATTTATCAGCATTTTAAAATAAGTGTCAGCATCTATTGATAATGTATGTAATATCTGTCAAACATCCTTCATTTTAACTTATACTGATCTAAAAGACTGAAACAGCCCTTCAAAATTCCCTTGTTATTTCTAAACCCATGATAGAAGACACTAATCGTTTTATGGGTTTAAACAATCTAATTGACATTTTATGACAATGCTACAAAAGTATCAAGAAATATTTGTGCTCGATTCGCTATTGGACGTTGTATAATAAATTTTCGACTTGTGTTTATGGTCGTGTTTGTTTATGATCGGCATGTTTCGTATCTTTCGTCTTGATCGCACAAAACTTTTCAGGCCAGTTAATGATATTATATTAATGTTAAGACCCTTCTTTCTATCAAACGTGTCAATTTGTTTGTCCCCTCATATCATTGTTTCTTAAATGGTTTAGTACTTGTGTGTCTTAACTCGGCCTCCATTGTAATTGTTAAGTACTGTTTAATATTTCCTCGCTAGGCGGGTAGACTGAGCATTGTGTCGAGGTGAATCGGCTTGACAGATTCAATGAGATTTGTGTGTTGTGCGTGGTGATTTAAAAGCTAAAATAAATGGCCAGCTGATGGATATATTACCATTTATAACTGGAGTAATGACGATTTTGTTCATATCATGTCTTTACAAATCTGGTTGAAATCGTTTAAGGAATTAGATTCAGTGTTAGATACCAAAGAAAAAATTATCTATGATATTCATTTGTGTAATATTAATTTATAATTTCAATAGAAACTACTTTTATGTTACTGAATGTAATCAACGAGTCAATTTTAATATTTTGTATTTATAAATATGATATATTCAGAATTGAATTGTATATTGAGTTTAAGATTTATAGAAATCATATTATAACGTCAATTTTCGTTTTTAGTTCCACAGTAATAAGCATAATAAATTGCTGAAAATAATAATTCCAGTAAAAAGGCTAAATTTGGTCCTAGTCATAAATGTGTCTCTAAAGTCTATTTTAACATATCCTCTCTATGAACCAAATTGCTATTAAATTATCTAACGCTGTGTTGATATGACATACACGATAAATTACGTTAGTCCTGATATTAATATGGTGCTTTGTTTGGTCCCAGTTATAAATTTGACACAAATGTGAATTTGTGTCGAGCATGAAATGCAAATAGCTATGTTTGGCTCTTTTATGGTTTTATTTTTTTTAATCCCAAAAAAGGACTTCAAATATAACTTTTTAATGGAGTTTGTACCACCAATAATTAAACTTTTTAATTCCTCTGTCATTGTATCTGTCAGGTCGGCGTGTGACTGCGCTGTGATATTAAAATAGATGTCAGTGATTGTCGGACTCGCGTTCTATCGTTGCACACGATTTATTTGATCTTTACTTACTGTGTCCTGTTCTATTGGCTTCTTAAAATATTTTCATTAGCCGTCCATATCATTTAATTGACGACTCAATTTGCGACTTTGGTAATATAAATATTACATATTCATGTTTTATTATTAGAAATTTATTATATAATCTGTTACGCTTTCATGTCCTTACGGCATGAGTTAAAATCGGAATTTGATCTACGCAATTTGTTAAATTGGGTTCCACCACAAGTAGCCACAAGGTTACAATCATATCGATATATTTGTGTCAACTTGTGACCATTCCGATATGATCGTGGGGAATCTTTCGCAGAGTTACTACTCTATAACTTAAACTTCATTTTTACAGTAAGCGTTCACATTGCATATTCAATGTCTTCTGGTCCACTTTTAAATATGGATTTGGGGTTGACTAGAATTAAATAAATAAATGTATTTTCGGTGGGAATCGATTAGAAATATAATCTAATCGATTTAAGTAGTCTTTATTTAAAACAGAACTGTATTGGCATATTATGAAAGTCGCAAATTACATATACGCAATTATTTTTTAAAAACCAAAAATTAATCGATATATAAAACAAATAATGTGTCCTGCTGTTACTATTATTGTGTTCCTAAAGAAACAGAGTGTTACCTAGTCGTACGTGTAAGGTTTATTTATTTTATATCACATATAGAAATATTCCAAAAAATATCTTAGTTTATTCTTTAATTAGGTACCTATTTAGTTAGTTTTATTAGCCTTATGTTATTTAATCACAAGCTTTGGTTAATTAACGTTAGTAAACAACAAGAATCGCCTTGAATTTTACCAGGGATTTAATTTATCTTGAGTGTTGGTGTCCATTTAATATCTGGTAAATTACTTGCGTGAATGCCAGAGATTTTCAGCTTATTTAAATTGAGCGATTTCAAAACAATGGATAGCGTTAAATAATCAATAATTTGCCATTAAAAAAGAAAATACAGCAATTCATTTTTATACAATTTTAATATTTTACTTGATTTGGCCAACTGTTGAGGTAAACACTTTAATTCATTTTCATTTCTTGAATATTTCTATATGTGATCAAACATTGTAGAACTCATTGTAAACCATCCAATAAAAAAATATTATATTTTAAAGTACCTTTTGGTGCCTATTATATGCGTTTTTATTTATACAATAGCTTTATGCATATTCGCATTTATCAACTTACGTCCATATTTATTTACAATTGTAGTTTTAAAAAATATATTCTTAATTTAATTATAATGTACTGGATTTTAACACTTTCACTGTAATATCAGAACAGCGAATCTTTAGTTTCCAATGCTTTTACATATTTTAATTGATCTTATATTTTATTGTATTGCAGAAAGGTAATTTTATTTTGACCTTATTGTTTTTCATGTTTTTGGGTGACCTATATCACCCAATATACATATGTAATACCCTAACCAGTGAAAGTGTTAAATATAAATTTAAATTATACAATTTTTCAAATATCATTGTTGTTCCAAAAATAAAATTTCCATTAATGTATAGTAAATGTTTTTCCTATGTAACAGAAACAAAAAAAAAAACTATGAGTTTTAATAAGTATAAAAATAAAATAAATCCTTGTGTAACATTACATGTTAAACAATTAATGTCTTCATATAAAACAAGCCAAAAATAAATTGTAATAATACAGAAGTTGATATTACACTGAAATAATGTATTTACAAGACTTGGTAGATTTTACATTACTTGTTAAGGGGTAGACTATATACTGGATTGCCTACATTTTATTACATCGTTTTTTCATAGAAATGTACTAATAAAATTGGAACAATACTCGGTTGTCTTAGATAATGTTTGATTTAATTTTAAAACAATAATTTTATAATTATATCAGTGTAATATCATCCTTATTAATAGTCGTTCACAACGATACTCCGCTGAAATAAAATTGACGATATAACTAAAACTTAGTTTTATTTAAGTTTATTGTCTTAAGCACCATGGTCAGCTTAAAAGTAGTGTTAACATTAAAAGAATTGCTGCCTCCGGGATACCTGAAACAGATTATAATGTTAAATTATAATGTTTCCCGTGTGATCTAGAAGTCCGGGGTTCGATTTACAGATCGGGCGTCCAATGACGGAGTCTGGAAATGTGCCCCAAAAACTCATCCGCGGTTAAATGACAGTTTAAAACTCAGCTGTTAGTCGTGCGTGCAGAATTACACCGTTGTCTACCCCTGTGGGGACATAAGCCTATGCTTTGGTCATCATCATCAGCCCATATAAGTCCCACTGCTGGGCACGGGCCTCCTCTTCGAATGAAGGGTTTAGGCTTTAGTACACCACGCTGGCCTAGTGTGGGTTGGCGTAGTACACGCCTAAGAAATTTTAGGTGTGCTAGTTTCCTCACGATGTTTTCCTTACGTGATAATGCATTGCGAATAAACACAACTTGAATCCGCGACCGCTGAGATTTTCCACCGCGAGCCTAAACCTCGAAGCCATCACTACTTTTCTCACTTAACTCGCCCCACAATGGTGCAGAAGTCCATCACTGTCTACTCTTGTGAGGAAATAAGAATTTAATGATACGTTCTATTTATGATGGAAATCAATGGAGCGACATTTAAAAGTGAGTTATGAGGCCTTCAAAGTATTGTATTTAATCACAGGTTCCCAAACTCTTGTTTCATAGACCACTTTCAATTTTTTGATGGATCCAGTGGACCCCCTGCAGCTACATTACTTTTAAAAAAACAAGACGCGTTGTACTGATTATGGAATATGCGAGTTTTTACAAGTAAGTCGCTGAGCTTCTTAAGCTGTCTATATTGATAGAAGTCAAGCCAACATTTTAATTCGAAACCAAATTAATTTTCATGGACCCCCGCTTACGATTGTGGACCCCCATTTTTTGTCACGCCCAACGTAGACCCCCGTCGAGTCTCCTGTGTTACCTGGGGATCCACCTGGACCACTTTGGGAATTGCTGTATTAAATAAACAACCATTACCTGTTATTCTATTGCCTGCACTATAAGTAGCACTGTGTCCCTTCTCTGTATGACCAGATTTGCTCACTTCTGGCGTGCAAGTCGCTTCTATTTGTGTTGGAGAATAAGAGAACAGTGACCACACGTTCCAAAGTTTGGTTGTCGCGTTCCATGAGCTGCCGGAAAAGTCGTGTGGCACCTGGAAAAAAATATCGTGATATTAGGTGGACTTATTGATTATAAAAAAGGCTGGATCCTTGCTATAGCTCTCACCAATATATGGATCCATTTTCGTGTCGGCCAACGCGGTTTAGGGTTTTTCCGTTAGGGCTATCTTAGTGGCAGTGACAGTAATGCAAATCAGCAATTTCAATAATAATTAACATGCTACTCTTTTACGCCAACCGCAATTTACTTAATAAAATATATATGCAATTACATTACCTGCTGATCTCCGACGGTCCAGCTCAAGTTAGGGGCCGGTAGACCAGCAGACGTGCAGTTTAATAAAACTGATTGTGATGTCTGTCCTGCTGTTTTCACCACGCTAATCTCAGCGTCAGTAGGAGGCACTGTAATAAAAAAATATAGGGAATATGAAATAATATACCAGTCTTTGTATGTTCCACTGTTGGTCACACCTAACGGGAGTCTCCTAACTGTAGAAAGGGATTAGGTTTTAGTGCATCAAAATTGTTTAGTGTTGATAAGTTTCCCAACGACTCACTCGCTTTACACCTTTGACTTGTCAGTCATGGGCGTATTTAAAGGAAATGAATTCAATGACTGCCTGATTAGTCCCGCCGCATAAATGTGCGGTGTGCGATATATTTTCGGATTTGTCAGTGTTATTAAGTTGGTCCATCAGGAAATTTTGAGAATTAATAGAAGCAGAAATATGCCCAGAAATCAGCAATCGATTCGCACCTAATTAGGTAGATGGGTCATTACAACGGATGGAAAATCGTAGATGTAAAAAACTAATTCTGCCCTTTTAGGTTTACAAGAGTGTATGCATGTACTCGTATGTGTGATATTTTTCACAACGTGCACTTATAAAAGAATTCACCACTCACCAAAAGCAGAAACCACGATATCCTTCTTGTCTATTCGGAAGAGGGGCCGTTCTCCAGACACCTCGCACGTCATGGTGATGTCGGCTGTGGGGGCCTGGCGCAGCTCCAACGTCATCACACATTTGCCCGACCAGCCTCGCTCGTCGTCCTCTTGACACTGTACCTCTAAGTAGTTCTGGTTCAGAGGGAATATTTGGGCGCGCTGCCTACCGTCTTTCTGTAAGGAATAATATGCGGTGTTTAGAAGGAATTTGTTTCTCAGAGTCTTTAATCTGCTTTTTCTTTCAGCCCGTTTATGTTTGGTCCCTCAGCAAGGCGTTTGTCAAACAATAATAATAATAAAGCCTTTTTTCCGAAAATTTACAAATCTAAATCAATTCTACTACTATAACATACATTAATCATAGTATGTCCCTGGTTTCGGTGTGCCTTACGGCATAGGCCTCCTTCAACGTCTTCCACTGGTTCCTGTTGTTTGCAATTTTTAGCCAAAGGGGACCTAGAGTCAATTTCAGATCATCCTCCCATCTTCTCACTTTGCGACCTCGGCTTCTTGACCCGTCTCTTGGATACCAGACCGTTACTTGCTTGCTCCATTTTTCAAGCTTACAGCGGAGCATATGCCCTGTCCATCTCCATTTAAGTTTGTCTATATGTGTTAGTATGTCTGTTAGTTTTGTTTTGCATCTGATATCTGCATTCCTGACTCTATCTTTTAACTTTAAAAGATAGTTTGTCAAATAGGTTTCGTGCAATTTCGTATACTACGGAAGCAGAAACAATTTTCGGTGTTTGTGAAGTAATGGTAGGTATCTATTTAATACAGTTTCTTTTACAATTTCGCTCATAAAAACATTCTATAAAAAAGTTACAATCTATAGCCGCCAAGAAAATTTCAATACACATCCGTTGAAATTGATCAAATACCCACAATTTAACAGGATGTTTAAAGGACGCCGTTTTGTAAACAACATTTTAATTACAGCTCCGTTTCGGGGCGGAAGTGTTGCGGCCTACCTTCACATCGCTTTAATTGTCCGAATTAATTTGACCAGAATGCGGTGTTTTGAGGTCAAAGACAACGGTCACATGTGTACATCATGGTTTATAAAGCTAATCGCTACATCTGTGTTTTTGTTTAGTGTTGACTATGTTTGTAAAAAAATATTAAAACGGCGAAGGTAAAATTCGACATTTTGAAATCTATGTAGGCAAAATGAAATATCCGAATGAATATACGCCAGCAATTGGCTATTAACAGGACAAACATACAAGAAGATATACTTAATGGTAGACTATTTTATAATTAACAAATAAAATAATTAACAAACACATAAAAACCAAAAATATTAAACCAATTTGGTATTTCATAACACAAAAACCAACAACAAATTGGTCAAAACCGTCGGTATTACTTAAAAAAGTAAAACAATCACACAACCGTTAGCAAAGGCTGGATCGAGCTAAATGTGTTTACCCTTCGATTTAACCTCATTTGACTCCAACGCTAACAGCTGCCTTACAGCTAAACGATACAACAGGAACAATTACCTCTGGTCTGTAAATCATGAACTGTTGGTCATTGTTGTAAAGCCTAACTGACTGCAAAGAGTCATTAGAATAAAGTTTCCAAGAACATTCCACCACGAAACCCAGCTCTGGTTTCCAAGTATTTGTCAGCTCTACTTGCGTGGCTGTTGATAAACCTGAAACAATAATTGTTAGTTAGTCTAAATTTAAATTTAGGGGCTAGGCAGAGACTTTGAAGTAGAAAGTATGATCGTGAATTGTTATTTTGTTTATCCATAACCCCGTGGCGCAGTTGGCTAGAGACACCAACTTGCGAAACGAGAGGCCGCGGGTTCGATCCCCGCACCGAGACAAATGTTTGTGTGATCCTCAAATATTTGTTTCGGGGTTGGGTGTTTGTGAGACCGAATACCGTCTCTCGTAGTTTCTGATACCCACAACACAGGACTTGTATCCTAGTGTGGGGTCAGAAATATGTATAGGACTGTTGGGTTATTTATTTATTTTATATATCAAATAGCGCTAGCTGGCTATAGTTGCGGTTAAAAACTCGCAGCTTCGATCGCATTAACATACATTTTGTCAAACTTTCTCCGTACAAATATTGGACGTTCGTTCCATATCCATAAGAATTGAGGTAATTTTTTGAATGGATTTGTACTGTTGGATTTAAAAGTTTTTTATTTGTTTGATTCATACATCATAATAACTATCTGCGTGACGAATCCGTTCAGTGATTTGAGTTGTGTGTTGGTACTTGTTACATTAGTCAGTTAGTCAGCAATTGCCTTTTATAGCAGATTTGCGACGATTAAGGGATATCAACACACAGCTAATACCTACTCATAAATAGTTCGACTTCACACTAGTGAAATTTAACTAAAATAAACGTTTTTTAAGATATATTTGTACTACCGGGAAGGCAGTTAAGGTGCCACGTTTTTTAATATCTCATATTTTTGTTTCATCATAAACAAAATAACAAGTTCTTTGACTTCCGTCCCTCATATTCCCGTCAATTGTGATCGATCCGCCACGCGTCTGCGAGCTTACACAGCGGACCCTCGTGTTGTTTTAATTTTTTAAATTAGTCAAATTACTGAGGGGAGGCGCCATATCTCTTAAATTGTTCTGTTAGTGGACCACTTTCGATACACCGCTTCACGCTCCGATACGCTCCTGTTAACTATAACTGCTTTGTTGAAATGTGTCATATCTAGTGATATATCATGGGCGTAATTAAAAATTATTTACAGCCTCACTATCCCCGTGGCATGAGTATGCGGCGTGCGGTCGAGAGATCCAGGGCCCGATTTCCGAGTCGGGACAAGTGTTTAAGGATTTTTGGAGACTCAACTAGAAAAATAAATATATCGGATCTGTCCCTATTTATTTAAAATTTCGAGCGCTTGATAATGATAATTCGTGAGATAAATGATCCGAGGAAACGTATCGCAATCCGTAACTGAGACAATTGATATCGTCAACGGATCGCTACTAGAATTCTATGACATTTGATATCCGGAGTGTAATAAGTATTTGCGTTATATAGGCGTCATGTGTCATGTAAGTTATGAGTCGCAGAATCATTCTTACTATTGTTTCACATTGTTGAAGTCGTGATGGCCTCGAGGTTTAAACACGCGGTTGAGAATCTCGGCGGTCACGGGTTCAAACCCCAGGCACACACCTCTGACATTTCGAAGTTATGTGTGTATTCACAAAGAATTATCACGTACTTTAACGGTGAAGGAAAACATCGTGATGAAACCTGCACACCTAAAAGTTCTTAAGTATTTCTTAGGTGTGTAGGCCTAAACCCCCTCAGTTGTAGAAGGAGGCCCGTGCCCAGTAGTGGGACGTATATGCGCTGATGATGATGATTGTTCCACCGTTAAAGAGCTGACTTGATTTGGGTGCTACCACTTTCTCGCTAAAAATCTAAGCCGGTTATTTTTACTGCACTTCTGTTTAACAGCCTCGTGGCGCAGTTACCTAAACATGAGCTTGCGAGGCGAGAGGCCGCGTTCGATCCCCACACCAAGACAAATGTTTGTGTAATCCAAAATATTCGGGTCTGGATGTGTGTGAGCCCGAATAGTCTCTAGTAGTTTCTGATACCCACGACACAAGACTTGAATCTTAGTGTGGGGTCGGAACTATGTCCGTGGCTATTGGGTTTATTTATTTATTTATCTATGACTAACTACTGCGTGGCTCTACCATTTGAAAATGAGCTTTCCTAAGATTTTTTTTACTATAAAAAAGCAGGTAGGTAGGTATAGGTATATGGCGACTTCCCACTCCTTTTAAGTCTTAGATGGGTCTTCCGACGTTGAGTTAGTGGTCCGTGGGTCAACATTGGTCATCATTGCGCATAATTTTTGCGCGCATATAATAATATTTAGCCAACGCATCAATTCACAGCGTTATCTTACATCCGCAACCTCTTTTAACCCGCAACTGACTGATAATACAGAATTAAATAAAATAACAAAATAATAATATTCTAATTTATCAAACATCAATTATATTGGAGCACATAGGCAGCTTCAACCTGTAACTTTTGTGTTACTGTGATGCGCGCGTATCTTAAAATTTTGTATCATTTCAAATACTAAGAGATTTTTGATAGCACAAAACGTTAATATTTTTCTCCGCGCGGGGATCGAATCTATGGTCTCTTGTTTAACAGGTTGGTGTCTAACCAACTGCGCCACGGAGGATGTCAAAACGTGGTGTATTAATGTAACCATAATATATAAAATAGTTTTTCATTCCCTTTACGTGATTATAACTTACAACATAATTTATGATAATCAAATAATTTAAATGTCTTCCTCTCATACAAATACTGTATTTTACACATATATAAGCTCACGCCTCCCCGAAGGGGTAGGCAGAGGTGCATTTCTGCACCCACATTTCGCTAGTATGTATCAGTCACAAGTAATAGGGGGCCTATTGCCGTTTTTCGGGCACATTTCCACTCCGGGCTGTTACTGAGAATTTCCTAATGGAAACCTAATAACACTGCCCGACCCGGGAATCGAACCCGGGACCTCTAGATCACACGGTACATACTTGTGCCGCGAGACCACGAGGCAGTATTTTACACTAAACGTCTAAAGCAATTAAAAGTAGAATTAAACCTAAAAGCGTCCTCATTAGCAGTAGCGATCATAACAGCGTGGTCAATTTATATGAAACAAGGAACAGCCCGCTTAAGTCTTAAGAGGCAATGGTTAATTCGCTCAATTGGGTAGTCATGCGCTTGCTGATGGTATGATGTCTTCTATTTCGGACATGACGGATGTACAATTGTACATAGACTGGAAGAAAGCATTTCTCTGTGGATGTTTTTAGTCTTTATAATCTAGAAGGTAGAAAGATATTATTTTTAAGTACATTTGTTAAAGAATAATACGTGAAGTTATCATTATTATCAGTCCATATATGTCCCACTGTTGGGCACGGGCCTCCTCTAGTACCGAGGTTTAGGCCTTAGTCCCCCACGCTGGACTAGTGCGGGTTGGTGGACTACACATCTAAGAAATTCCTAAGAACTTTTCAGATGTGTAGGTTGTGAAAGTTGTAAAAAAAGAATCACGTTTTAATAGTTTAACCATTTTTATAGACTTATTGAAGAGACAAAACAAAAACATATTCATTGTATGCAAAAACATGCCAAAATTTCGAATAATACTTAAAGTTTTAATAAAAGAGTTAAATTAGAGTGTTGACTGACAAGAAAAAATACTGTATTCCCACAGCAATTGACGTAATTATGCCAGTCTGATTATAACCGGATATATGTCTACTTGCCAGATCCGGAAAGCGACACATTTGTGTGTGTCACTATGGCGTGTTTTTACAGCTCATCTTAGGGATTACTGGATCATATAAAAAAAATGTGCCGAATAGTTCATTTATCGAGAAAGGCTATCATGCGACCATTAAAGGCGGAGAATCAAAGAAAAATTATGATAAACCTATAATTTTAAAGGAAAATTATAATAAAGCTTTACCAGTCACGGAAAAAAGAATTGCGGGCAACAGCGATTGTAGTATACAGGATGTAATCAGACCGTGATTAAAAACTCAGACAGGCGATAGTTACGGTGATTACAAACACATTGATTTAAAAATAAAAACCGACGAAAAATAAAAAAAATCCTAATCACATACAATTAATACTTATTGTAGTGTAGTGGTAATATTAATTATAAATTGTAAGGTAGACGTTAAAATAAATTATAATATAAGCGCTGTTCTCCACTCAAACCTGTTCACTACTACCTCTGATATCGGACTGAGTGGACGTGCCAGACGCTCTTGAAACTAAGCTTTAGTAGTTTTATTTATACAAACCAAACCTGAAACATCTGGACATAACACTTATGGTATAATATACTCACGCCTGTATCCCGCAGGGTGGGCGGAGACTCTAGACTACCACAACTCTTTTGCTTCTTCAACATCCATCATCATCATCATCAGCCCTTATACGTCCCACTGCTGAGTACGGGCCACCTCTACTCCTCAGTTGTGGAGGAGGCCAGTGCCCAGCAGTTGGACGTATATGGGCTGATGATGATGATATAAATGAGAATATCCTGCCCCACAATAAACAATTATAAACTAGATATTACACATTTAACGTGTAACGCTTTTGGGCTTCTATGGAAGTACTGACACTGCACCATAGCATGCCCGTTTGAACATTTGTCACCACATCATCCTTCAGCTCAAAACGTAGTGCAGTAGTACTCGTATATAACTCACCAAACTCCTTTTTATAACCAAAGTACTAGTCACAACTTAAAATTGTTAAACAGAATGGAGTAGCACTGCAGTGTATGTTAATAAAATTGTTATTTATTCGTTCGTAGGCTCATGAACACGCAATGTCTCTTAATGGTCTCATACGAGTTAAATAATTGAGCTTAATTTACGGTCATTACACAACTGAGTGCGCTATGGTGAGAAATGTGTCTTGTGTACATCAAAACACATCAATAAGGGAACGGCTTTTTATAGCGCTTAAATAGATCGAGAGGTCCCGCGCCGAGTAAATGTTATTAGATTTTTGTAGTAGGTATTATAATTCAAAGTGTGGAGTCTGAAAATATGCAAGCCTCGCTCCCTATTTAGTATACATAAAAAAACACATTTAGCGATGTGTTGGCGTGAATTAACCTCTTTCTACTTTTTTCGTCCTCACTTCCTATACTTTTTTAAAAGAACCCTTGGGCGATAAAACGTCCAATTTCAGCTTTAATAAAGTGTGTTAATAAATACCATGTTAGTATTTTAAACGCGATAATTTGTATGAATGTTTCTTACTCTTTCAAGCAAAAGCTACTGAATGGACTTTAAAGAAGTTTTGTATGGAAGTAGCTGAAACCCTGACTTTATTAATTACCTTTTTTTTTTTACAAAAAAATATCCTGTTTCATTAAGATGAGTATGGAATTTAAAATTTCGCCCGTACGAAACTGAGCCTCATAAATAAATGATAGTACTTTTCCTACAACTTGTGTCACTTGGCTCGAGTTGATATAGTCAATGTATTCAACCTATTCCAATCGCAACGGTCTCAACAAACCAATTGGCTAAATTATCACTGCAAATAATGATCATTTCTGTGATCTTTATTCAGATGAAAAAGTTCTATGGTACCCTAACAATATGTATGTCTAGTAATCTATATTAAGCCATACACGTCCCACTGTTGGGCACTGGCATTTCCAAAATTATATGATATAATTAAGCCTATCGGTTTAGTTAAAATATCGTGTTATATAATATAATCATAAACATTAAAGGTACCTAATAACCCGCACTAGGCCAGCGTGGTGGACTAAGGCCTAAACCCTCTCAGTTGTAGAGGAGGCCCGTGCCCAGCAGTGGGACGTATAAGGGCTGACGATGACGATGCTAATATAAAGAGTTCTTGAAACCGACGTGTATGCATGAAGTGCATAATGTCTGATGGGGAAGCAAAAGGAGTGTGTTTTGACTATAGCATTTTGCGCTCTGTAGTCTCTGCCTACCCCTATAGAACACAGCCGTGGGTTTATTTATGCATGTATGCATAAGTTATGTTATTATGAACTTCGTAGAATTAAATATATATGCAGGCATAAGCATTTTTCATCATTATTAATTTATTATAATATTTTATAATATGTATTATAATTTTGATTCTCAAATCTCACTAATACCTATTAATATGCATTTCTTAAGAACGTGATCTTCAAAATAAGAAAAGATTACCAACAAATCAACACAATAATTTGATACATAAAAAATCCAATTACGAGTATAATAAAAAAATATCTATACATATTTATGTATATGCAATATACAATATGTATAAGCATACACATGCAACCCTTAAAATTTAAATATTTTAACTTACAAAAAAAATTGCATGTGTACAATCCTTAAATGTTATAGTTTTAAAACTATAAAAACACGAAAATTACACATAAAACACAAACATAACTTACAGATAAATCACTCACCAATAAAAGCGCAAAGCAGTATAATTTTAACAGCCATTCTTGTACACATAAACATTTTATTATGAGCACATCGTACGCGCTGCGTTCAACGCGACATTAACTTCACTAACGCTGCGCGCACGCCGCTTGGAAGCTAAGCGTGGCGTGTTCGACTGAATCATGTGCGGCGTTTTGTTATCCCCTATTGTACAAATTTATTGGGATTTATTAGTGGGATAAAGTAAGATTTCTGTTTATTCTTAATTGTCTTGTTGGTCCCGTAAATTGGGGCGTGTGATTGTGTGGTACGGGATTACTGATTTTTGGTAGTTTCCGTTTCGGAAATTCTTAGTATGTCTTTGATGCTGGGTAAAGCGCGAATTCAAATTCAAATTCAAATTATCTTTATTCAAATAGACTTTTACAAGTTCTTTTGAATCGTCAATTTTACACTGTAGCTGTAGTAAATTCGAAGGCGTAGTTAATGCGTAAGACTGAAAAACATTGTTGGTTAATTGTGGATGAATTAATGAATACTATGACGAACATGTTAAAGATAAGATTACTTTAACTAAAATAATTCAATATAAATTACCAATAACATTACTATAACAGAATACTTCCTGCAATTAAAAACATATACGAGTATTAAACAATAATTAATGATGTGTTGCTGAAGGACTTTTTTGCGCTGCTTCTTTTCAACAGCATAACGCATTCCGAAGCGGCAGTAGTATCAACCTACGATTCATGGAAACTTGTGCATGACTACACGAATAAAGATATTGATATTTATGGTTTAAATCCGTTTGAAACGGGTATTAATAATGGTGTTTAATGGTTATTGACCGGCATGTATTTAGAACATTCCCATAAACGGAGCTCATTTTGGTGACTAAAAGTCCAAACAAACTAAAAATATTTTAACATTTTTAATCGTATTATTGTATAGGTAACATAATTATATTCAATGTTAATTTTTTATTTGCCAGACATTGCGTAGTGCACAAAATACGCTGCTTTGTAGTTTCTTATTTAAAAAAGTTCATTGATTTAATAACATTCATCTACAAGCATTTTGAACAAAAATTAGTAGCCACTAGTCCTGTATGTTCGCTGTTGTCCACATTCCTTTTGCGCTCTTTCGTCTGTGAATATTGTTTGTGGCCTTACAGCGAAAACAAAACAAAAATTGTTACGTATGAGAACAACAGAACAAAATAAAATTTATAAAACTAAAACATGTCTGCGAAAATATATAAAAGCTATATTTTTCATTCATTTATACGTTCATGTTTCTACAATTACTTTTATAATGTACACGTCAGATATCAGATACCAATTTGCCTCGGGGCTGTTCTGTATCAACATATCTTTTGTTTTAAAATTAAAATATTTCGTTCTTTACCTTCTATGGTATTCGAATCATGACTTTATGAGCCCTTCTTTATTTTATGCTACGGTAAACAAGCAAATATAGCAACATTATTTAAAAATATCACTTAATATGAGTTAAAATCGTAGCAATATCAAAGTTATAAAAAAACATCGGCGTGCGTTACGTGTGTAAAATTCATACTTCCCTAATGGGTTTGCAATACAGTCGTGATGAAACTTGTAAAGTACGTTGTATTTCACTTATTATTTCTGTATTTTTTTGATAAAAAAAATTCGCTACTGAGAACAAAGATCCCATAGATATAGAATATAAATAAAAAAAAATATAGCTTTTAAAATTATTCATCTAACAGTAATTATCAAATAAAAAGTGAATTAACTTCTAATCAATCAAATGCAAACAATAGAAAAAGGATACTAGATCTATTTATACCATTCTATTCATCGGATTCCGCCAAACGTGGCTTGTTCGTTCATTTATCAGGCACAGAAAACACATTTTCAATTACTCATTGCAATGACTGTTTGAATCGATGTACTGAATTTGAATTTGACAATACACTGCCAGTTTCAACGACCCATTATACAATAAAAATTCTACTTTATCGCTTGGGAATACAGTTCAATATTAATAAAGACCCAGGCCAAGTTAATTCGGCTGCAAGTCACGACGCTTTTAAAATAATAGCCGTAATAGTCGGTGCACACTAATTGAATGAACGTGCAGTAATCAAGTGCTCTTGCGTGGTATAAATTTAAATAGATTTCGTTCACGCCATCGCGAAATGTTTGGCGTTTATTGATTTGTAATGGTGGCGTTTAGTTTGTTATATACTACTTATTAATTGACACTAATAAAATGGGGATATACTTTATAAAGAGGAATATGCGTTTTGATTTCCTTTTCGAGACATAAATACTAGTTTAAAGGGTTTTAGCAGGACCTCTAGTCTTCCTGCTCATAAAAATGCGGGATGCGGGTAAAACTGCATCTGTAACAGTCCATATTTGTCCGACAGCTGGGCAAGGGCCTCTATAACTGTAGGGGTTAGGCCTTAGTTCACTATGAAAGCCTGTATGTAAGAATTACGATCATTGTAAGAATTAAGATCATTTAGGCGTGCAGATTTCATTACGAAGATTTCGTTCACTTTTTAAGTGCGTGATAATGATTTTGAAATGTCAGGGGCGTACGCCTAGGTGTTAAACCCGCGACCGCCGAGATTTTGTCTCGACCGCACATCTCATTCTCTAAGCCGTCACGATTATCTAGTTTTTTTCGTCAAGTAAATTGGCTAACAGACGAAAATTGCTGTAAAATGGGTATCCGTAGTTCCCAAAGATTAGTAAGGCCTTGAGTAGTTGCGCACAGCTATTCACGTGACATGGAATCTACGCACACATACATACATGGGTCACAATGGCATGAATTAAACGTGTATAGTGGTTACTACCCAGATAGATATGAATAGTCCTTTTTTTTACTAGAGCGAAAGCTATTTATGTCTCTACCTCCCGCCAGCTCTGGGGGCGGGGGGCGGTAAGCGTATGTCGGGGTCACCAGCCTTTCAGCCCGGCGCGCGGCGACGTTACGTCCGCGCAGATGTTGGTGCCGGGGTGGGTCCCTAACCAGACCCTAACCTACACCGGCATACCGACCAAAACCCCCGGTGCAGTGGCCATCTTCGCGCCAGGCACGGGATACCGTGGTGGGATTCTAACGCCCCCTTGCCTCAGGGCAGAGATATGAATAGCCCTAACGTTTTGGGCAACTGTTTTGGCTCACTCCCGGTTCGAAGCGCAGCAGGGTTGCAAACTTAAAGCTATGGCTTTCAATCAGTCTTCCATGCCCCGACTATTCTTACTATTATCCAAGCTATTTTGAATACTCATGGACATATCTGCGATCTTCATATCTCCTACTACATTTCAAAGCCCAATCTTAGATTCGCGTGATAGCCTGTTATAATTTAGTTAGAATGTCGTAAAAGATTTTTATCTGATATTGGTGTACTCTTTCAGACCTCTGTTATTAGTATCCCATATTAAAATAATAGCAGTAGAACCACTTGCTTAGAATTAAAAACAAAAAGTTTAATATGGATTTATGGCTTAATGTGAAATTATTAGTTAATAATTATTTGTAAGAAGGTCCTTCAACATTTAAATTAACTCTAAATAAAATGTACCAATCGTTAAAATGGCGCAGATGATGTTACTCTTTAACAAACAATACGTTTCCAAAGGGTTACACCTAAAATACCAAATATAACAACTGAAATTATTTTAAAAAAAGTATAAATACTTAAAATGTCGGTTATTCCAATATTACCAGGCGACCAGCGTTCAGTACTCTCGGATATCCGGCTTAGAGACGATTTGTGTACTTCTTTTATAGTAAGGAAGATGTAGCGAGACCGTTTTGACAGTTGAAGTAAAATTCAAATAAATGATAAAAGCGTGGCGTTTTATGGTTGAAAAAAGGTACTATTTATGTTTTGCATCATAAAAAATATTGCAGCTAGACAAATTACTTAGTCTCGCGCCACAGGTATGTGCTGTGCTATCTACACTTTTCCTGGGTCGAGCAAAGTTTTATTGAGTTTTATCTTTAGGAAATTCTCAGTTGCAATACGGAGTCTGGAAATGTGCCCAATAAACGACAATTGACTTCCCCCTATTTCGTGGGACTGGCCTGGCGAAATTTTGTTGCAGATATGAGGTTATGTATGTATGTACATAACACAATGAACCATTCATATATTTCCTGTGCATATTTTTCGCCTCTTGACACTTTTTAAGGACATCATCGTACTTGCCGTGCCAATAAAAATGACTGATTTCGATTCTTAAATGGGGCAAGTGTTTTTGGGTTTTTTAATTAGGATTTCTCAATAACACCTCAGCGTACGGTTATGGCTCCAGTAAATGACAAACCGCTTTTCCTTTAAAGTAAGGGTTTGGCAACTATTTTTGAATCGACTGTCAGAATCATCTTAGTTTGTATATGTATGTATATATATTTATGTATAATATATATTTATATAAGTAGGTTTTACAAATATACTATTTATGTTTATTGTTTATATATATATATAAGAGTATATATTCTGTATCAACAATATTTATGCACCTACCATGTATCTCTGCACCACCTTAAGGTTGACTGGTAGATAATGCCTTAGGCATTAAGTCCGCTTTTATACGCTATTATGTATAAAAGCATAAATAAATAAATAAATAAATAAATAAATGGCAAAAGGTTCGCCCTCTATAGCACAGATGACGCAACATGGTTATAGAAATACTTCTCTTACTATCTCTGGCGCAACGTTCTATACACGACATTCACACAACTATTACACGTCACACAATAATATACATAATATGTAATAGCAATTCACTCCTGCTAGCACTGACGAACTTCCATATATAGAGACCGCCCCAACATAACATTCTAATTGTGACAATAACAATCTCAAACTACCGACATAGCAGTTTTAACATTTAGTCAATTACTATTTATCTACCCTTTTACAATTTATTTATATTTCTAAACACTAGTTAAAGCAACAACATCACTCATTTTATCCATACGCCAATGGCTTGCTACGTAGAACTGAAAGCAGTTAAATACAATTATTTTAAAATATATATCTAGTTGTCAAAATGTATTGGAACGCGAGACAGGTAGTTAACGTGTCACTTGTTAGCAACGTCAAAAGTGTTATGAAATATTGGCCTGATCATAATCACTTCCATTGAATGTGAATTATAAAAAACAAAAGAGTGATGCTATCCGAGCATAAAATTTAACGTTTTTGAAATGGAAACGTTATTTTTTAACTATAGGATTTCATGTCATTCTGGTGTGTTTTACACATAAAAATTGGAATCAAAATTACACATGTACGCAGTATTTAAAAGAGTAGGGATGGCCTTGATGTTTATGCGCGCGGTCGAGAATCTCGATAGTCGCGGGTTTAAACCCCAGGCACACACCTCTAATTTTTCGAAGTTATGTGAGTATTCACAATGAATTATCAAGTACTTTAACGGTAAAGGAAAACATCGCGAGGATCGCGAGGTAACCTGCATACTTAAAACTTAGGAATTTCTTAGGTGTGTAGTCGACCGGTGGGCGCTTCTCGCCCACGTACCGTGGTCGCCCCACTCGGCGCGGAGATGGCCACCGGGGGGTTTTGGTCGGTATGCCGGTTTAGGGATTATTGTTAGGGACTCAGCCCGGCGCGGACATACGCTTCCCACCCCCCCCTTCCCCCGGGGCTGGTGGGAAGTAGAGCCATAAACAGCTTTCCCCTCGAGAACAAAAAAAAAAGGTGTGTAGTCGACCAACCCGTCCTAGGCCATCGTCCGGGACTAAACCTTCTCAGTTGTAGAGGAGGCCTGTGCCCCGAAGTGGGACGTATATGAGCTGATGATGATGACAGTTTGGTTCGCGACAAATTTTAATTTGAATTGTGATACTAAAAAGACCTCTCGGTTTCCAAAACTCACTACGAAATTATCTTATAGTTCAAAAGTATAGGTATGTGTATGTAACTGTTAGGTTCATTTATTATATATTTATCAGCGAATGCTTTTTGCGTAATGTATTATAATAGCCATCTATGGTATATTATCGGAACAAATATGTATATATATTTGCGTATATGTATGTACATATGCATGTGGTTTGTTGTGACGTGGTTTAAATGATAATGGTGTATTTTGCATTTAAAGTACGTGATGACCTTCATTAACTGCGAAGTATATAAAGTATTCCTGTGGATTAGAATCCTAGTCACGCATCTATGGTTAATTATAGACTTAATTCGTATTCCTAATGAATTATTATGGAATTTATTTAGACAGTCCTGTAGCGCAGTTGGCTAAACACCAGCTTGCGAAACGAGAGGCCGCGGGTTCGATCCCCGCACCGAGACAAATGCGTGTGTGACCCACAAATATTTGTTTCGGGTCTGGGTGTTTGGGAGACCGAAAAATCTCGTAGTTTCTGATACCCACGACACAAGACTCGTATCTTAATGTGGGGTCAGAACTATGTATGTGACTGTTGGGTGTATTTATTATTATTTGTCAAGAAAAACATAGTATGGAAACCTGCAAATCTAAAAATGCTAAGATACATTTAAATATAAAATATATACGCATGATAATTTGTCTCCAGAATATACGAATGAGAAAAACATTTTGTTTAGATTAAGCAATATTAAAATAAATGCAGAGAATTATTTAAATAAATCGCCTACATCGGAGCGTTAAGAGTGACAAATTGTTAGTTATTTAGCTTTTCGAGACAAAAACAACGGCGACTTGAAATATCTCGTCAATACAAACTTTGTACGACATGACAAATTGTAAGTTTGTAAGTAATGGGCCAGTCATTAATTGGGCTCGGTACTTTGAACCCGAAATTTATTTTTCTCTTTTAATTGTGTAGATTTTCAGACCCTATGTGAAAAAGGGTGTGTGTACACGCGTTAGAAGTTATACTAATATTTTATCTTTCTCCTTATTTTACGTACTCATAAATATTCGACAATTAATAAATATGTCAATCCATTTTTATTACAGTCACTATTAAAATCTAAAACATATAAACTTTTTTGAATAACTTTTTCTTGACGGTGTGCGCGCGCATCGTAAAAAATTACTCTCATTATTTTTCCGTAACGCGCCAAATGAAGTATAACTTCAAAAATAGTCGATGAGGGTAAAAACATTAAGATTTAGTGGTCAGGTTTATATTTTTTTCAAACCTTCACGTAAATTGGCTACATCGTATCTGATGGAAGGACTGTACTGTCTAAACAGAACTTCAAACTGCTCCTCAATCAAAATCAAACTCGAAACCTTTAAATTACACGGCACGTACTTGTACCGCGAGGACACGCGGAAGTCTTTTATACTGCGTACTATTTAATATTAGTTAGTTACAATAGTGTGTGTTACCAACCTGCACTAGACCAGCGTGGTGGACTAAGGCCTAAACCGTCTCAGTTGTAGAGGAGACCGTGCCCAGCAGTGGGACGTACATGGGCTGTTAAATAAAATACAGACCAATGTCAAGGAATCTAACTGAGTTCAACAACAGAATGCGCTTTATTTTAGGACATTAACTAACAGAACAGCGGAAATCACTTAAACTTCTTTTGTAGCGGTAGTATTAAGGGTATAATTAGTCTAGTAGCTAGCATGAGCTGTGAATCGCGAAGTCATGAGTTTATATATTTTTTTAGTTTCTACGTGTTTTGCCTAGCGACCTAGAGTTCTCGGGTTCAGTTCTCAGCCTATGCAAAATTTTACTGGGTTTTTAAATTTGGATCATTTTAGTAGATGCACGGAGTCTCGAAGTTGCCCAATAAAACGGCAATAGGTTCGCCCCCTATTACACGGGAGTTAAAATAACCTAGCAAAATGCGGGTGCAGAATGCACCCCTGCCTACATCTCAGGGGTTACATACATATTACATACGTGAGGCTGTATTTATGTATGAAAAATGTACCTATACCCATTTCTGCAAGTACAGTCGTATGTTTAAAATTCATATATAACCTACCCATATTTTTGCATTACGCAATAATATTTGCCACTGTGCTAAATATGTGATATAACATGAATATATAATGGACAAGCGTGCGTCACGTTTGCACGGAACGCGCCGTCTTCACACGACGAGTGTCATGTCATCCGTTTATTTCTATAAATCGTGACTGACATACAACTCAATAAGCGATTATTTGCACTGTTTTATTTAGATCTAAATGTGAGGTGAATTAGGGAAGGTTTAAAAAAGGAATTACCATCTTGCCGCCAAGCTTCGCGCTGCTGCGACATTGCCTTCTCCGGGAATTGAATACGTAACTTGTGCTTAGAACAACGTAGTCGTAAAGCAGTAATGTTGTTATTCTTATTGATAGTCATTTATGTACGTATGACACATATGTGAAGGGGTCGGCAGAGGTGCATTTCTGCACCCACATTTTGCCAGGTATGTATCAGTCCCACGTAATATGGGGCGAGCCTATTGCCGTTTTTCTCGCACAATTCCAGACTCCGTGCTGCTACTGAGAATTTCCTAATGGAAAAACCCAATAACACTTTGCCCGACCCGGGAATCGAGCCCAGGACCTCTAGATCGCACGGCACATACTTGTGCCGCGAGACCACGAGGCAATATAAAATGAATATGAAATAAGTCGCACTGCAGAAAACGGGTTCATTCTACGAATGAAAGAGGTGAGAGTATAGTCAACACTAGCAAGCCTAATGCTGGTTGGCGGAATTCACATTTCTATTGCTTCATAAGTCGTATTTCTATTGTCTTAACAATATAAATTCTTGGTGTGCCTCCGACCCTTCCGCAGTAATTTTCCACTTCGACTGTTAGGGCATTTTAGTTCCGCGGCATCCTTTTGATTTTGATGGTTCCGTTATTTGCCGATAAAAGGATTTTTATGCGTCGATGTGCATTCGCCCGCGGGCCGCCTGGGTGCACAAAAAGTCTTTTATGTTTTGATGAAATATTTTTATAACCTCGTTCCACTCTAGTAATACACTGGGCTTGAATTATATTGTGTAAAGGGTATTTAAAAAGCCTCACTTTTTAGATAAACAATAATTTTGATAACGATGAGTACAAAATTCTACTTATATTATGTGTATATTGACTTCGGCACTGTGCTATTAGACTACCAATACAAAGTGTATAACTAAGTGAAAGAAAAAAAATATCGACTCATTTATTTTATCGTAGAAACAATAAAAAGTTTTTTACAAAAAAAAATACAATAAATTAATTTTAACATGCAATAAATCTGAAATACTTCGGTAAGACGACTTTGTAAAATCTACACAGTTACATAGTTCATAATATTCCTTCAAAGTGGATCGCCCGTCATGTGGACAGCGGGACGATAATCTTGAATTTCTTGAAATCCAGGTGTGCAGTCCGCCAACCCGCACTAGGGCCGCGTGGTAGACTAAGGCCTAAAAACCCTCTCAATGGTAGAGGACGCCCGTGCCCAGCAGTGGAACGTATTAGGGCTGATGATGAATTAATGCAGAAATATTTTTATACCCCTCTAGTACGTAGCCGTTATAATTTACATGTGTAGGTACCTATAGTAAGGGTTAATAAACCTCAATAAATTTTACAATTAAGCAAGCGTTATTGAATAATTTCGTACCCAAAAAAAAATAAGGCATCGGATCATCTTTATTAGCCGGTTTAATACGAAGGAATAATTAAGAGGGCTATTAGGGGGACATTGGGAGGTGCAATTTATACTCATTACTAGGTGTCGTCGGCCGCGTTAATCACTGCATGGTCCATTAGCCAAGACGGTTGGGACATTTTCGCATTATACGCCGTCTTAGGGGATTTTGCGGGAATTGAGGCGTCTTCATGGGTCTTTTTGTAAGACGCGATGAGGGGAAATATTTCGTTTGTATTTAAACTGCATGGTGTGTTTAAACAGCTACTCTGCGGTGTGAGTTTGGATCTATAAATTTTAGTAATAAGGGGTGAGCCTATTGCCGTACATACATACATAAACTCACGCCTGTATTCCCCGAAGGGGTAGGCAGAGGTGCATTTCTGCACCCACATTTCGCCAGGTATGTATCAGTCCCACGTAATAGGGGGCGAGCCTATTGCCGTTTTTCGGGCACATTTCCAGACTCCGTGCTGTTACTGAGAATTTCCTAATGTAAAACCCAATAACACTTTGCCCGACCCGGGAATCGAACCCAGGACTTCTAGATCCGGGTGCAGACCGATCCCGCTCGTCGCAACAGGCGACGTAGGAGGCGCCGGGTGAACATCTAGCCCGGCGCCCAGAGGCCACGCGGGGCCGCCGTCCCTACCTTGGCGGCCCCCGAGGGGTAACAATTGTTTCGGTGTGCCTTTTGGCACGGCGCAGAGGCGGTCCCGGGTCAATCCATAGCTCTGGCTTCAGGGTATTCCGGGGCCGTCTCGTTGAATGCGCTGATGGTGGCCGTCGCGGGGTTTTTAGTCGGTATTACGGCGCATTGATATTTGGTAGGGACCCGGCCCAGCGGCCGCCCGACAACGGGCGGTAACATCCATGCTGGGTCGGAAGGCGCCGGTGAGTCCGACACACCGTCCGTAAATAGGATTTTCCCCGCGTGAAAAAAAAAAAAAAAAAAAAAAAGGACTTCTAGATCGCACGGCACATACTTGTACCGCGAGACCACGAGGCAGTTTGCCGTTTGCGGGCATTTTTTCAGACTTTATAATTTCCTAATGGAAAAACTCAATAACACTTTTCCCGACGAGACTCCAATCGAGGACCTCTCGATGGCACGGCATATACTTGAATCGCAAGACCACCAGGCAGTAAAAATAAATTATGCAGAAAGAATAAATCATCAAAAATATCATCATAATAGATACATTTTATCCGTTACCAATTTAATCTATATCTATACATCTATACAAATAAATAAAATTGAAGTGTCTGTTTGTAATATTGAAATAACCGTTTTTTAATAAATGCATAAATGTATACACGGAACATATACCAAAATAACGTTTTTTACAATTTTGTCTGTCTGTTTGTTCCGGCTAATCTCTGAAATGGCTAGACCGATTTTGACGGGACTTTTATTGGCTGATGTAATAATGAGTAATTTAGGTTTATAAATTTTCTTATTAAAAATAAATTTTCCGCGCGGACGAAGTCGCGGGCACAGCTAGTTCGTCATAATTTTTACATTACCTCCCGGTGATACAATCACACTTACATCATAGTATTAAAATCCGTCCACAAATAGAAAAATTAAATTAACAACTTTAATTAGAACTCTGGGATCCGTGAGATCGCACTCGCACGCGTAACCCTCGCAAATCCGCCCACGTCCATTATTAGCACACTAAAAGTTATTTTCATCCAAACAGAATAAAAATATAAGAGGATGAAGCGGAACGGATCCTGTTTTAATCCGCCTGAGGTCTGCACCGGAGTGTTCGTTACGTTTTAATGAAAGCCAGATTTACATGACCGGTTTAAAGCCGTTCCGCTGGCGGACTTAAGCGCCTTAAAGCCTGAAAAAAAGCATTTTAATATACCCTGTTTTGTGGACTACATGCTCTAATCTAGAGGATTAGGTGTAGCATTAGTTTGATATTAGTTCGTGCTGGTTTAATAGTTGTGGTAACATTTGGGAGATAATGTAGAACAAAACTGGTTGTATTATAATCATTCTCCATTTTTTTGTTAGTGACTAAGCACAGCCAAATTGCTTTAGGCCAGCGTGGTGAACTATGGCCTAAACCCACTCAGTTGTAGAAGAGTCGTTGATACTCTGCTCTAATTTTTCAGAGATACGTATTCGTGATAATTTGTTTTTATTTTAATAAATATTCGCTAAAGTAAGAAAATGAAGCTTATCGATATTATTAAGTGCCAAAACTATGAATTGACAAAAGACATGTTGGTATTTGACAGCCCCGTGGCGCAGTTGGCTAGACACCAGCTTGCGAAACGAGAGGCCGCGGGTTCGATCCCCGCACCGAGACAAAAGTTTGTGTGACCCACCAATATTTGTTTCGGGTCTGGGTGTTTGTGAGACCAAAAAGTCTCTCATAGTTTCTGATACCCACGACACAAGACTCGTACCTAAATGTGGAGTCAGAACCTGACTGTTGGGTGTAGTTATTATTAATTTGTAATACTGTTTTATTATTGACAGAGCAGTGACTACTTTGAAACCTCATAATTGTGCAGTTCTATCTTAAAAACCTGACTGAAACTCAGCTAATTGCTGATTGATAAGTACGACCATTTTTATGCGCCATAACTATGAAATTCACACTTGAAGAACCCAATGCTTTTGTACTTTCCATCAACATTGTAAGATACTATTTCCCAAATTCTTCTATCAGAATGATAGATCACTTGGTTGATTTAAACTCTGCGAACCGAGCAAAGGCGCAACAAATCGAATGCCGTTCGATGGAATTCCAAGTCAAACGAGTGTGCGGTGCCTTCATGCATGCAATCGCTCTAAACCCACGTCTTAGAGCCTCCATTTCCATCCTATGCAATATGGTAAAGGTAGAAAATCCTTATGCTTGAGAGTCCAAGGAAATCCGTCGTCAATTGAAATCTTTGTGGAACGTATGGGATGGTTACAGTCATATGTACGAATGGAGGTGACTTCGAAACTCTAAAAGTGGTTGCGCTGCACTTATCTCATGTAGACTTCTGCAATATTCTTATGCTTATTTTAAATCGCAGAACAGTTGAATAAGACTAGAAAGGAAATGCTTTCACGCCTAAATTATTTTACCGATGTAAACGATTTTTGATATGGACATAAATGGGACTCTGTGGAGTAAAATAGACTACAACTTATTTTCTTTCTGAACCCAACCCTGTAGTCTACGCGAATGGAGTCGCGGGCAAAAGCTAGTAGTTACATATACATAGTTACAGTCGTCTACACGTCGTTACATCATTCTAGCTTCAAAAATGACGAATTTTCACACAAACTTTCACCCCTATTTTTATTTTACCCCCTTGAAGGTACATTTTTTACAATCTTTTAATGTCATATTTATTTATATCTAATCAACAGCCTTAAAAATAAGTTTCAAGCTTCTAGCTTTAAAAATGACAATACTTCCATACAACCTTTCATCCCCCCTTTCAACCCCTTAAACTTTTCCGGGATAAAAAGTAGCCTATGTCCTTTCTCAGGGTCTAAACTATCTGTGTACCAAATTTCATTTAAATCGGTTCAGAAGTTTTTGCAGGAAAGCGAGACAGACAGACAGACAGACAGAGTTACTTTCGCATTTATAATATTAGTAAGGATATGCAATATTCCAATGATCATTTTAAATCGCAGAACAGTTGAATAAGACTAGAAAGGAAATGTCAGCATGCCGAGTGTGCCGAACCTACGATTACACTATCATATGTTTGACACGGCTGCTTCTTAGTAATGCGGGTTGCGTGTAATATCAAGACTTTTATAAATGTGTGACAACTAATAGCAGCCCTTCATTCTTGTTTGAATTTTTTATGATTGGTCGTGTGATCGTAGTAGAATAAATAGGTGTGTATGTCGCATTCTGTGTTTTAAATGGTAATTCAAGACAGTAATTAACTTGAATTAATAACTGAATTAGGCACTATCAACGTGGTGATAACAATGTTTCATAGAGTAGGTATCGACGCTACGTTTTGTTAACGAGATATTATCAGAGACAAAGTCATCAGTACTACTAATTCTACCGCCTACTTTACTTACATTATCTAATTTCAATATGAAAGACAGTTATATGGCTTGCATAACGAGAGTAGTTCCATCGAAAGAACGTCTTGGCCGGCGACACAAAAATGTTGAACTGAAGTATACAGGGTGTATTCAGACCGTGATCGGAAACTAAAGCAGGTAAGGTTACAGGACAAGATTACAAACCCCTGGCGTTAAAAAAAATCTCGACAAAAAATAAAAATTTTGACGTTTTCCTAACAACCACATACCTACATTTTATACCTATGGTTGTTAGGAAATCTTTTTTTCAGGATTTTCTGTAACGCCAAGGAGTTTGTAATCACCTTAGCTATTACCTGATTAAGTTTCCGATTACGGTGTGAATACACCCTATATATGTCAACTGTCCTTTTTTTATACTGATACGACGAAGTCACAATAGCGCACCTGATGTACGAGCATTTCATGCATTTGTTTACTATTTCGCGTACATTTATTGATTGATTTTAGATTGGCATAATTATGTCGAACACTGCCTTTTCGACAAATAAAGAAATTTGGACGCATCTAGTAACACGTAAGGCAGTTGACGCCCCCATCGGAGATTAGCTCCAAAGCCACGGGTCTCCTAGGGCTTTGATAGCCTAATAACATTTCAATTTCCCATTCTTATCAATTTTACTTCGCATAGAAAGAAGGTGCACATTGTAGGAAATGTATTCTACGTGCAATTTAGGTCACTTGTTGGAAAGTAATAGGCTCAAGGTGGTGTTGGTGACGTCATTTCGTTGCGAGGGTGTAAAGTTAGTATGGTTTAGATAAACATAAAAATACGAGATTTAAAGCCTATACGACTAATTTACAAATATACTACGTCAATTCGAATTTCCTTTATTATCTATACGCTTGACAGCCCCGTGGTGCAGTTAGCTAGACACCAGCTTGCGAAACAAGAGGCCGCTGGTTCGATCTCCGCACCGAGACAAATGTTTGTGTGATCCACAAATATTTGTTTCGGGTCTGGGTGTTTGTGAGACCGAAAAGTCTTTCGTAGTTTCTGATATCCACGACTGAAGGCTCGTATCTTAATGTGGGGTTAGAACTATGTATGTGACTGTTGGGTGTAATTATAAAAAAAAATGTTGAGAAGAAAGAAAGACGAACTTATATTTCATCTACTGAGATTCTTCTTTACACATGACAGATTTGGAAAAGTTCTACTATAAAATATCTTACATAGATACAAATTATTATCGGGAGAAATTTATTATTTCCGTTTAAATAAATATAAAGCCTCATAAATATAAATAAGCACAAAATAGTATAACCAAAATGATCTGTCACTCGCTCAAAATACCCAGGATTATAGAAAAGAGAAGTATTCACAAAGAATTATCACGTACTTTAACGGTGAAGGAAAACATCGTAATGAAGCCTGCACACCTAAAAGTTCTTAGGAATTTCTTAGGTGTGTAGTCCGCTAATCCACACTAGGCCAGCGTGGTGGACTAAGACCCTCTCAGTTGTAGAGGCGGCCCGTGTCCAGCAGTGGGACGTATATGGGCTGATGATGATGATGATGATAATAGAAAAGAGAGCACGGAGAACTTGCGAACTATTCAACTGGTTGCGGCACATTTGTGAAATTTACCTATGAATATAGCATAGACATAGCATTGAAATTTCTTAGAGCGCGCTGCGTAAACTGCAGAATGTATGAGAAAATAATGCATAGGAAGATAGTTTGCTTAAAATACTTCTATAAATTGCAGTGAATTTGAAGGAAACAGTTTTCACATAAACATTAGAGTTTTGTTGTGTATTGGTTACTCTCTGTGAATACAAATATCGGTAGCCATGTCTAATGCATTCTGTATGATGCGGATTCCATTTTGTTAAAACAGTTTCTGCTCTCACAGTTATGGAACGTTGTATTAAATAAATAAATACACCCAACAGTCAACGAAAAAGTTCTGACCCATACAAACTTAAAAGTTTAGTATCTTGGAAATCAGAAACTATGTGAGACTTTACGGTATTACAAACACCCAGACACGAAACAAATATTTATTTCAGGGCCGAGATCGAACCCACTGCTTCACAAGCTGGTAGCTAACCAACTGTGTCCTGAAGTCTCTCAAATAATCTCACGTGATATATTCACAAAAGTCCCTTCAATATATTTTAATTTTTATACAATGAAATTTTTTGTATCTACATCGGGCTATTCATCAATTTTTTCTCATATATACCGTATTCATACCTTACTGTATAGTAATCATTATATATAGATATATCAACAGATAATCTTCTTATTACCACCATAAGAAGATTTAGCGGTCGGTTAATTCAATTACCGAATGTAGATTCACTACGATTTTCAGTGATAAAGACTATAATGGTAGCATCGTGTTCGAACCGACTCATTCATTCTGCATCCTCATTGACTACTACGCGGCTCTTCCAAATAATTATTAAAGCAACTTTTATAGATTTAGCGTACTTTGGCTTCGCTTTGGTCCTTGAAGACTAGGCTCAAAATCTAGATTTTATGCCTGTTATGTATGTTCAAAAGTAATACTAGAATTTTATCTCCAAAAGTACTTTCCCAAATTTTCGGATTCAAAACATGTGCCTCATTGTTCTGTCACATAAAGGCTGATAGAACTAGGGTTTCTCAGAAACAAATATGAATTTTTCTCCGAAAAAAAATTATTAATTTCAATCTACGTGGTGGAATCATGTGGAATTCTAAATATGATTGAATAGAATATATGAAAATACAAACTTAATTGCCTCCTTGGTCTTGCGGCATAAGTATGAGTCGTACGTTGAATGTATGTATATTATTATCTAAAGATCTTGTGCTCAATTCCCAAGTCAGGCATAATGGTAATAACGTCATCTAATTAGAAATTGCCAGTAACAGAATGGAGATTAGAAAAGCGCTCGAAACACGGTAGACTCGCCTCCTATTACGTAGAATTAACGAAACGAAACTTTAAATGCGACTCTAAGTGTGTGTGTAAAAATAAGTAGTAAATGTGCTTATCTGTGGCACTAGTTTCATCATTATCATCATCATTAGCCCATATACATACGTCCCACTGTTGGGCACGGGTCTCCTCTACAACAGAGGGGGTTTAGGCCTTAGTCCACCACGCTGGCCTAGTGCGGGTTGGCGGACTACACACCTAAGAAATTCCTTAGAACTTTTAGGCGCGCATGTTTTCCTTCACCGTTAAAGTACGTGATAATTCTTTGTGGATACACACATAACTTCGAAAAGTCGGAGGTGTGTGCCTGGGGTTTGAACCCACTACCGTCGGGATTCTCGACCGCGTGCCTAAACCTCGAGGCCATCACGACTTGGAGGCACTAGTTTGCCTCAATTAAAATGCTTTAATTCAATTACACACAAATTGCTGGACGTTTTGCATGTATGGCAACCCTAAATATGGCTTTTTCGTGGAAAGGCTTAGGTCATGCTCGTCGTATTTCTTGCTAACTGTACTTAACGTGAGGTGGTTTAGTGGTTATGTGGACCATAATAAGGTTGCGCGTGTACCTCGAAATACAGTTACATTTAACTATCTTGGTAATAGAATAAAAATTGGTATGATTTGGAACGGCAAAATGACTACATATTAATCTGTAGGTACCTATCTATATAAGCCTTTATAGTCCCACTATTGGGCAAGGACTTTATCTACGAGTACAACTGATAGGGGTTGGTCTTAGTCAAGCACACTGGCCTAGTGCGGGTTGGCGAACTCCACACACATAAGAAATTCTCGTGAAGAATTTTTGTGTTTGCTTACATGTTTCCTTACAATAATTTTCTAAACCGTTAATTGATAATTAATTCTGAATACACACATATCTTCGAAAAGTCATATACGCCTTAAAGGCTATCACAAATAAGACGTACTGTTAATTAAACAAGGTTTTCTGAAACATTATACAAACCTTTTCAAAGTACGTTTTTATTATTTAATGTCTTAATTTTTAATAATGTCGCCTCAGGCAGCAGTTATGTTAATAAAAGTTTGCTCAACTTTAAATCAACTTGTTTTGTTCTTACAAGTGATTATAATTTTCATCGCGATTTAAACTGTATAAAAAGCGAGTTCGATCCCCACACCCAGACAAATGTTTGTGTGATCCACAAATATTTGATTCGCGGGTGTTTGTGAGATCGAAAAGTCTCTCGTAGTTTCTGCTACGCATGACCCAAGACTTGTATCTTAGTGTGAGGTCAGATGTATGTGACTGTTGGGTGTATTTAACCATTTCTTTTATTTATCGTAACAGAAGTATTGTTCGCTCATTATGTACCGCTTAATTTAATTTGGCTAATTTAATTATGTTAATGTATAGGAATATAATATTTTTTAAGATATAGGTTTCATAAACATTAGATATCCTTACTAATATTTTAAATGCGAAAGTAACTCTGTCTGTCTGTCCGTCTGTCTCGCTTTCCTGCTATAACTACTGAATCGATTTAAATGAAATTTGGTACACAGATAGTTTGGGGCCTGAGAAAGAACATAGGCTACTTTTTATTGCGGAAAAGGGGTTTTAAGGGGTTGAAAGGGGGGATGAAAGGTTGTATGGAAGTATTGTCATTTTTAAAGCTAGAAACTTGAAACTTATTTTTTAGGCTGTTGATTAGATATAAATAAATATAACATTCAAAGTTTGTATGGAAATTCGTCATTTTTATACGCTTTATATTATTGAAGCTAGAATGATGAACCTTTTTTATATGGCTTTTATTACATCATTACATCATATATATGATATTTACGATAAAGCCGTTATTACATATCGCCGAGGCTCAACAATTCGCAACATCAAAGTCCCCACGACATGAGAAACAAAAAAGTTTCCGATTTAATTTTTAAGACTACAAAGTTTCCGGCTGCTCGCAAAGGGGATACGGTTGGAAATCTCCTTATTCACGTAAGGAGCTTACAGCTCACCGGTAAGTCTTTGACAATCGAATGCGAACGAAATTCAGCGGGGTTGCCATGACGCACGTGGTTGTTTGCGGGAAATTATTTAGCGTTGGCGTCTTGCTGACTGTTGAGTAGGTATCATGCCATGAATGATTTGATTTTTACTGGTTCGGCAACACGCGATCTGTACCTTTGCGATTGCAAACATCCATAGGCTATCTGTTTACTGTCAGATAGGCCGTGAGCTTGTTTCTTAAGTTTGTTCATCATCATCATTATCAGCCGAAACACGTCTATTGCTGGTCATAGGCCTACCCCAAAGACTTCCTGACCGCGTGCATTCAACGGCTTCCCACTATCTGAAGCGGTATAAATAAAGAAGTCCAGATCAATCGTGTTTAATTGGATTTTTTATAAGGAAACTTTCCCTAGGATTGTTCATCTTTTTTAAAGTGGGAGTTAAAATATAGCTAGCGGAACGGGAGTGTATTTCACCTTTAGCTACACCTCTGCCTTTACCTAAACCTTCGCAATAGTTTAGTTTAAAATAGATTAAAATTGACGATTCAAAAGAGCTTGTAAAAGTCTATTTGAATAAAGATAATTTGACTTTGACTTTCGGTATGTGTGTATGTGCATCATTTTCTGTAAGGCAAACTGATGTGACAAAAGCAGTTACGAGAGAAGGGCGTCTTTCGTTACTTGGCGCTCTAACAAGACAATTAATCGGAATCACATCTCCTGATCGTTTTTAAGCAACAAAAGTCATCTGTCTTACAGATCCTGTGAAAATCTATGACAAGAAATATCGTAAAATTCCACGATATAACAACCCTAACCGGAGTCCGTTTAAGCCGGTAAATTTAAATTTTACCGGTAAAATACCGGTTCGTGAGCGGAGTGAATTAATTCAGACGAATGTTAATCAGAACACCTTGCGATTTTAAGGTTGTAAGCCGCCAGTTGGTCGTCTCAACCTTAAAGACTGAATTTATAAAGTAAATACGAGGAAATTTATGAAATAAAATATAACGCGTCTTTGAGTATATAAACGTAATCTTGTTTTAGGATCTCCTTTGAGTGGTAACCAAGTAGATTTTGAAAATTTTTGATAGTTCTTTACTTACTTGTTAATCTACTCGTAGTATTTGTGATTAAAACTTTAATAGTCAATATGTTTCGCCCTAGTCCAATATTTAAATGTTGCTGAAACAAGATTTTAGTGATTGTTTTTTTTATTATTTTCATCAGATATTTTTATTTCAATAGTATAAATTCCAATTAAAAGTCTAACCTTAATAACGTACTTACCTTTGTTTTGTTTAAGTTGCAATACGTATGCATTGCATTGAACTTTTTGGTTGAAATGAATGTAATGATATTTTTAGAAAAATAAATTCATTTTTCTAAAGAAATATTGACTATCACTGTTAAGGAATAAATTGATTTTAGTTACCATTTATAACTTGCTTTATAAAAATATGTATTTGAACTATATTATCCCTATAAGGCGAATGTTTTGTGCAAAATTTTTCAATTTGAATTAAGAATAATTTAATTTAAATGAAGAGTACATGTAGGTATAATTATCTAGCGGTGCGATTGTTATATAGATTTAATCTCTTGTTTATTTGTAACCCATAATCATATTGATCCTTATAGTTATATAGAAATCAGAAGCCTTTGTTTTTTTTTACCTTTTATTTTCTAAACAAAATGTCTTCCATCTATCGCGGTCACTACTAGTGTAAATAGAATCGAGTGAAATTCAAGATAAAAGTTACAAAGGCGTCCCACGGCTTAATTTTCCGGTTACAGTCCCAGCCCTTTGCACGCGAAAGAAGAAAGTAAGCCCTTATTCGCTTTTCATACTTTGTCGTCACATAGATTTATTTGACGGACAATTCTTTGATTCACCCTCTCGGGATTACAATGATTCCCCAAAGATTATGTCCCTTTTGAGACGAAACGGAGAGTTTTTGAAGAATTCGCCCACACTTACTTGTTTGCTATGAATAATTTAATCTAAATTCAATTGGACTTGACCTCCTTTACGTGTTTGTGTCTGTGTTGACGCTTATTTATTCATTAGGTTTCGGAGTGTTTGGAAGCTTAAAACCTTTTTGGTGATTTACATTGAGTTACTTTTTAATCCGAGTCTGGGTTGGTCAGTTTTGAAGTAGTTCGGACTTGTGCCGCGAGATGTCGTTGTGTGTGGTTGTATGTAGGTTTGTGTGACAGTAACGGCGCCTACCTGATTTTTTTTACTTAGTTTTTATTTTCATGGGATTTTAAATTATTTTACATAATAGTGTAAACTGAATCCGAAGGCTGTTGCTTGGTTTAGAAGAACTAAGTACAGAAGGTTGTCTCGTTGGTCTCGGAATAAAAGTATGTGGCATGCCATTTAGATGACATGGGATCAATTCTGGCAATCGTCGAGCATTGGTATTATTAGGTAAGTGATAGTACTGAGAATGTCCTAATACATACATGTCGTGATGGCCTTAAGGTTTAGGCACGCGGTCGGGAATCTCGACAGTCGCAGGTTGAAACCCCAGGCACACACCTCTGACTTTTCAATGTTATGTGTGTATTCACAAAGAATTATCACGTAAATCAATCAATCAATATCAATGTCAATTATTAACGGTTAAGGAAAACATCGTATTGAAACAGGCCCGTGCCCAGCAGTGGGACGTATTTGGGCCGATGACGATGACGACGATGTTCAGACTCTATGGTAGTGCTGAGATATTTTCATCATCATCAGCCCATATACGTCCCACTGCTGTGTACGGGCCTCCTCTACAACTGAGAGGGTTTAGGCCTTAATCCGCCACGCTGGCCTAGTGCGGGTTGGCGGACTACACACCTAAGAAATTCCTAAGAACTTTTTGGTGTGCCGTTTTATTACGATGTTTTCCTTCACCGTTAAAGCAAGTGATAATTCATTGTGAATACACACATAACTTCGAAAAGTCAGAGGTGTGTGCCTGGGGTTTGAACCTGCGACCGCCGAAATTCTAGACCGCGCGCCTAAACCTCGAGGCCATCACTGCTTAATTTAGAGTCTGAACATGATTGTGCCCGATAAATGGCTCGTAGCCTATAACAGAATAAAACACAACTGTACTTAACCTATCCTAATTAAACCTTGTATGTGGAAATATTTATTTATTTATTTACACTTTAAACAAAGTTTGTATAGGTGGACTTAATGCCTAAGGCATTCTCTTCCAGTCGAACCTAGGGTGATGCACAGATGAGATGAGGCAGGTGTGTAAAATGTCAAAACAATTGACAAAATACAAACATACACCTCTATTTCCCCTTTTGGGAATGCTGGCGTGAGTTACCCAGTTGAGTTAACTAGTCGGATACTCGTGCGTTGTAAAGGTGCCCGGGGCGCGTAACTACGATACATATTACGATGCTCACACGAGTTTCAGAGTTCAAGTGATGAGCTCAAGTTAATTTGGGATTATACACCCCAACTTGTGATAGTTTGATAAGTCTGGCAGATTTGGCTTTGCAGTGATTTTCCAAAAAAAATGTGTGAGTACTGGAAAGTAAATAAAAGGTAGATATATTTTGGTCTAGCTTCGGATTTTTGGGATAATCCGACTTTTATCTGCAAATGAGCCCACAGAATGACACTATTTATTATTTTAGTTTGAGTTAGTACTCGTAATTAGAAGACCCATATATTTTTACCCATACATTCCTATATTTTTATGGCAATTCCAACACATGTACCTATTCGCAATGAAATATCACGTACTTTAACGGTGAAGGAAAACATTGTGAGAAAATCTGCACACCTAAAATTTCTTAGTAGTTCCAACCCACAAGCGCCATCTGATGCCATACAACAAAACTGACTAAGTAATCACTAAAAATAATCGTCTGCCTCGTGGTCTCGCGGCACAATTATGTGATGTGCGATCTAGGAGTCCTGGGTTCGATTCCCGGGTCGGGCAAAGTGTTATTGAGTTTTTCCATTAGGAAATTTTCAGTAGCAGCATGGAGTCTGGAATTGAGCCCGAAAAACGGCAATAGGCTCGCCCTCTATTACGTGGGACTTATACATACCTGGCGAAAAGTGGGTGCATTAATGTACCTCTGCCTACCCCTTCGGGGAATACAGGCGTGAGTTTATGTATGTATGTATGTAAAAATAATCGGTTCTCACTTATAAACAACTACTTCCAACATTTATAAATCCACACATACGCACAAGAAGCTAGTGAAGTTTCGCTTCCAGTGATAATTAAGTTAAGGGGCGGAGATCTCGTATCTTTGTTCGTGTAAACTCGGGCCGTACGTAACTCGCTTACTTTGCCGGTGCTTACTTAGAGATCTCTCAAATGAGACTGTGTGAAAAAAAATGGACAGGCGAGTAGAAATGTGTTTTGATTTTTTTTTGTAATAAGAGATTGTAATACGTGATTAGCTACTGGAAAAAAATCATAGACAAGTGGAAAAAATTTTTGCAAATTATTTTTTGTTATGAGATAAATAATAATGTCTACCTACATATTATGCTGTACATAAATATTAGCTTCTGGGTAGCTATTCATATTTTTCGTATTATTTCTGTCCCTTCTCGTTACCCCTGGGGTATAAGTGTGCGCTTATGTCGAGAGTTCCCAGGTTCCATTGCCAACTCGGGCAAAGTGATATGGAAATTAGCTTGAAATGCTGCACTAGGACCGCTCCTTCAACCACGAATTTAAAACATTGCTAGCGAAACGTTGATTCAGTTTGACATCTCTTCGTAAGATACGCAGATTGATAATAATCCATCCATCAGCCAAAGGATGTCCACTGCCGAACATAGGCCTCCCCTAATGATTGGATGACCTGTTGGAGGCAGCTTGCATCCAGCGACGAACCGCGACCTTTACCAGATCGTCTGACTAACTTGTGGGTGGACGACCTACGCTGCGCTTTCCGCTACGTGGCCTCCATTCGAGAACTTTTTGGCCTCATCGGCCATCAGTTCTCCGCACTATGTGCCCCGCCCATTGCCACTTCAACTTGCTAATCCGCTGTGCTATGTCGGAACTTTAGTTTTTATACGGATCTCCTGATAATTTCCTTTGTTAATATCATCCAGACAACATTTCTCACCGTAAAAAATTTGGCACACGTATCGTGTCAATGCGACATTAAGGTTCGCACGTAGTACATCGCAGGGCAAAAACGTGTAATGAAAACGTTACGGCCGGGCAGGCGCGGCGATGTAAATTCTCCGCAACTGTACACTCGAGGTCTTTAAAAAGGAGTAAAAACTTAATTTGTGTTATTTATTTTCTTATGATATGAAGGTTTATTGTTACTAATCGTTTTTAAGTGTACTCTGGAGGTGGACACTTTGTATGGGGTAAATATATTGAAACCTCGTTGAGATTAAAGATAGGTTTAAAAAGCATATTTAGAAAGACTGACTAAAAATTTAAGGGGTTTTTATCTATTTTTAAGTTCTTGTTGTATTTTTTTTAACACTTAATATTTTTATGCCAGATCCACCCATGGTAAATGTTGCGCGTTATAAAATAACATAATCCCAACCCATTTCTAAAGAAAACAGTTATGGTTACAAGAAAAGAAACAAATATACTCGCTGTTATGGTTATAACCTTCGCATAGATTAAATAGAATTTCAGGGGGGATTTCAGAGTGACATGGTGTAAACACCTTTCTTCCAACGACATCCTAGAACCTTTACCAGGTAGTATTACAAAAACTGTATCATAAGTAAAAGCTATTTATCACTTTTTACGCCGATTGTATTCCTAACTCGGTGGATCTTTTAGGGCTAGGGTTTTTAAAAACGCGTCAAATTAAACAAATTTCTTACACAAAAGAATTACGTGCGAAGGGTTGTGTTAAAATTAGCGCACGTTGAATAAACAAATGTACCACCCTTAAGTGTGGACTTGCTAAAATTTATACAAACATCAAGTATAAAAAACGTTTTTATGTTTGATTCGAGTAAAATACTTTAAGTTTTTTTACTGCCTCGTGGTCTCGTGGTACAAGTATGTGCCGTGCAATCTAGAGGTCCAGGGTTCGATTCCTGGGTTGGGCAGTGCTATTAGGTTTTTCCATTAGGAAATTCTCAGTAACAGCCTGGAGTCTGGAAATGCGCCTGAAAAGCGGTAATAGGCTCGCCCCCTATTACGTAGGACTGATACATACTGGCGAAATGTGAGTGCAGAAATGCAACTCTGCCTACCCCTTTGGGGAATACAGGTGTGAGGTTATGTATGAATTTCTTTTTTATATTAACGTTTTTTGTTTACATATTTCGTGTTCGTACCGCTAGATGTCGTTATTAATATCATGTATAAAATGATTAGTGTTTAATATTAGTATATTAGTTATACACTTGCTAACACGTCTAAATATTTCTATACTTACTATTAGAATTCGAAACTTACGTCTATTTTTAGTGAAATAGCATCAAGTAATACATGGCTTCGTAACATTACAGAAACCCAGCTGAAATGTGAGTTTATATAAAGAGTTTTCAGGTCCCTATCACACCACACACCCGCCACTGTGACTCCTGTGCTCCAGGATCAACAGCGGCACGCACAGTAATGGCGCTAAGCACTGAAGCTAAGTGAATCTAAGATAACCTAATTTGTCATGATCCCGCAATGAAATTAATCAGAGAGCGAATTAAATAGAGTTTTTAGGTATGTATCTCACAGTCCAGCGAGGTAGACTAAGGCCAAAACTCTTGCAATGGAACGTATCAAATGTGATAAAGAGCATTAGCTAGGTACAGCAGTGACATAGGCCTTACTACTTTAAATGCACTTACTGGCGCGACAAATAGACTTTAATGTTTCTTTACTATACGTATTAAAGGGAAGCCTAGAAAAACATTTGAGTTATTGTTTCAAATGGCGAGAAATCTCTGGGCTTTGCGTATATTACGCTTAATATTGTCTGCAGTTTTATTTGATATAGGTAAAGAATAAAAGAATTTGCACCTAAAAATTATTATTTTAGAAGAAAGACTACAGACGAAGCACAACCAAAAAATTAAAGATTCACAAAATTGTTTTATTTGGAATATACAAGAGTGTTTTAATCACCTAAAATATAAAATTAATGTATGAAAAAGAGCTGTTTATTAAACATTAAAATGTAAAAGACGAAGGTATTTAAGTTGTCTGTCTGTCTTTATGGGATATAGGCGTGATATGAATCTCATTATTCTGAATATTAATAGATACATACATACATAAACTCACGCCTGTATTCCCCAAAGGGTAGGCAGAGGTGCATTTCTGCACCCACATTTCGCCAGGTATGTATCAGTCCCACGTAATAGGGGGCGAGCCTATTGCAGTTTTTTCGGGCACATTTCTAGACTCCGTGCTGCTACTGAGAATTTCCTAATGGAAAAACCCAATAACACTGCGCCCGACCTCTAGATCGCACGGCACATACTTGTACCGCGAGACCACGAGGCAGATATTAATAGATACATTAGTTTAATGTTAATTTTAGCGTTTACTAGAGGCATACGGACATTTTAATTTGTACCACGTACATTTCTCTAAGTCACGGAAACTTAAAATGCCGTACACAGATTAAATAATTAAAAGTGCGCACAATAAATAAAGCATTATCAGTAACAATTACGCTGTACTTGTGAAAACAAATTGTGTTGTGAAACTTGTGTTATTCAAATAAGACGTGTTTATGGCGCTCGCGGCGACCGTATGCACGGCTTCGGTGCGGTTCACATATTTATTACCGGTTTTTATTCATACTTTTTAAAGTACGGACTTAAGCCTTTGTTATTCAAGCCAACTGTAAATAAAAAATACAACAAACAGTCACGTATGTAGTTCTGACCTCACACTAAGATACAAGACTTGTGTCGTGACTATCAGAAACTACGAGAGACTTTTAGGTCTCACACACCCAGACCCGAAACAAATATTTGTGGATAACACAAACATTTGTCTCGGTGCGGGGATCGAACCCGCGGCCTCTCGTTTCACAAGCTGGTTTCTAGCCAACTGCGCCACGGGGCTGTCATGTAATACAAGTGTTATACGTCATTTTCTCTTGAACAGATCCTCGTTAACAACACGGTGTTACTTTTCCATTACAATTTGGTTCCAAATCCCCACGCACTCAGCTTAATTGTTCTTTATAATCTTTTAATTTATGCATGGCCGCTTCATCTATACATTATGTAGAGATTTGTGCCCCCTAATCTTATTATGTTAAAATTTGGACGCTCTCCGTTTTTTGCGAGTAATTAACCGTTTTACGGTTATTGTTTCGACCTTGCTTGTTTTGATTCAGTTTTAATGACTGAAGTTTTATGAGTTAAATTTACAATATTTACCTTGTTTGTAGTGGTTAATTGTAAGCTATTTATGAATGGATATGGTTCGTATATTTTTTTATAATTACATTTGTCATTGGTAATCCAGCATGGATTAACACACAGGCTGCAAGCTATCCATACTAAATTTCATTTGAATTAATTCTGTAGTTTTTTCGTAAAAAAGTAAATATCATCTATATACAAACTACGCGTTTACAATATTATTATGGTAACATTTTATTTTTGATAATATTTGGAAAAATATATCACAAACATCAAAGAAATCCCCTGTTGTTTGTAACATTTTAAATTAATCTTTAAATATAAATTACTAGCATAATATTTTCTTACCACATTACGGGGATCGAAACGGGAGCTCTTTTTCACAACATACTCTCCAACAAGTAAAGCAACTCCCAAAAAAATTAAGAAAAAATCTTCGTTACCAATAACAAAGCAAACATTTGCCGAATCACTTAACGTCCGAGGCTGAGAATTGGCCGGGCACAAACAGCCAGCCACGGTTAATATTTACAAGGAGTTTTTACCTGCTCGTCCTGTGGGAAATACTGGTCGAAAATGATCTCGCGTTGTTTGTACTTTACTGTTTGCTCGTGCTAAGCCGACATAATATGTATCTTGTGGTTTTTGGCAAAAATGAGAAAACAGCTTTATTTTCTTCTAAAATTGCTTAAGCATCTAACAAGTTTTAGGTGTGTACTACATGTTTCTAAACTTCACTTCAAGTCAGTTGGGATTAAGCTAAGTCAGTGATTGTGAAAAAAAAGAACTAATACATATACTTCGAAAAAAGAAAAACCAGAGTTACTTTCTTGTTCTTCTCAAGTGGAATCTGCTTTCGAAATCGGGTAGTAAATAAAAATAATAATGAATTGAACAATTCTGAAACATTTCAAATATTACATAAATTATTTTTATTTCATTTCATTTTACTTCTATTCAATAGATTTTGTTTCAACCACGCGCGTAATCCTCGAGTCAATCAACACTATAAATAAGATGCACCATTGTTACTATTTACTATAAAAGAAAAATATTACCCTATTTATCGATACTAGATACCTAAATGCTTTTAACCTGTGAACCGATTTTCATTAATTTTTCTACGGAGGTAGCAGGCGTAAACGAGAAAGTTAAAGACTTCATTTCATTGCCTTAAAATACACTCTCTTTTGTCTCTGTAGCCTATTTACTCCAACAGATAAGGATATATATAGATCGTCAGGACTTCGCATAATTTTTTGTAGAAACTTGGTCTGTAACAGAAAATATATTTCGCAGAATTATTTAATATTATTTCCAAATAAGATAGTCTTAGTATATTAGAGAATGTTTTTCACATGAGAGATTATGGCCATTATTTCGGCATTTTCCCAATTACGTTTATGTGTACGTACTTCTTGAATGTTCGGTTCGGTTCTTTGAAAATTGTATACTTTTGCGAACTTCTGTCCATGTTTAATTAATAATGAGAATGCCTTTTATATTCGGTCACATGAAAATATTTCTCTTCAAAATTTTGACATGTTGTGATTGGTGAATGTTCACAATTATTGAATTGACTGCCTCGTGGTCTCGCGGTATACGCTATTCAATCATAGCTTCGGTTCCCGGGTTGGGCAAAGTGTGATTGGGTTTTTCTATTATTGACATGGCCGCTTCTTAGTATTTATTTATTCGGGTAGCGTGTAGTATCAAGACTTTTATAAATGCGAAACAACCGATAATAGACCTTAATTTTTGTTTGAAATTTTTATCATTGGTCGTGTGATCGTAGTAGAATAAATATGTGACAGACAAACGGCGACAAAAGCAGTAATGGCCTCGAGGTTTAGGCGCGCAGTCGAGAATCTCGGCGGTCGCGGGTTCAAACCCCAGGCACACACCTCTGACTTTTCGGAGTTATGTGTGTATTCACAATGAATTATCAATTGCTTTAACGGTGAAGGAAAACATCGTGATGAAACCTGCACACCTAAAAAAGTTCTTAGGAATTTGTTAGGTGTGTAGTCCACCAACCCGCACTAGGCCAGCGTGGTGGACTAACGCCTAAACCCTCTCAGTTGTAGGGGAGGCCCGTGCCCAGCAGTGGGACGTATATGGGCTGATGATGATGAAGATGAAACGGCGACACTCGTCCCCATACAAAATATTGTCTATTTCCCTTCTAATGTTATTCAGCTGTTCTGTGGTATATATAGTGTTCTATTGTATAAGCACTTTTTTAATTTTCTACACCTTTTAACAGGCAAATGACTGTAATTTCCGATAGCAATCCCGCTAAACGGCCCTTCGGCAATTAACAACGTGAAATCGTAGTTTGTATACATATAGTGAATCGGCGCATTTTTATTCAAGCAAGGATTTCGTACGACGTGCGTGAATTCCAGTTGTTGAGTTAGACACAATGGAAGGGAATTAAGCGTGGTTTTTATTTTTTTGATCGTGTTAAAAATAATGATTAATTTTATTTCATACTAGCTTTTGCCCGCGACTCCGTCCGCGTAGACTACAGGGTTGGGTTCAGAAAGAAAATAAGTTGTAGTCTATTTTACTCCACAGAGTCCCATTTATGTCCATATCAAAAATCGTTTGCATCGGTCAAATGATTTAGGCGTGAAAGCATAACAGACATATAGTTACATATACATAGTTACAGTCGTCTACCTACACGTCGTTTCATCATTCTAGCTTCAAAAATGACGAATTTCCACACAAACTTTCAACCCTATTTTTATTTTACCCCCTTAAAGGTACATTTTTTTACAAACTTTTAATGTCATATTTATTTATATCTAATCAACAGCCTAAAAAATAAGTTTCAAGCTTCTAGCTTTAAAAACGACAATACTTCCATACAACCTTTCATCCCCCCTTTCAACCCCTTAAAACCCTTTTTCCGGAATAAAAAGTAGCCTATGTCCTTTCTCAGGTTCTAAAATATCTGTGTACCAAATTTCATTTAAATCGGTTCAGTAGTTTTAGCAGGAAAGCGAGACAGACAGACAGACATACAGAGTTACTTTCGCATTTATAATATTAGTATAGATAGTATGGATTTTTGATCGTGTTTTAACCATTATTGGTTGGGTTCGATAATGTTAGAAACATTTATACACATACATAACCTCGCGCCTGTATTCCACAAAGGGGTAGGCAGAAGTGCATTTCTGCAAATATTTATATGTCATGAGTTTATGTCATATTTACGTTGATAATTGTGTCGTTAGTTCTGTGGCTTTGGATCCGGGTGTCTTGGGTCAGGATTGGGTCTGATTCCTAGGTCGGGCTGTGGCGGGCTGTGGTATTCCGGTTCAGCCTACTCATTCATAACCTAGTTGTATATTTTGACATGTTTTCTTTATTTTTTGGCAACACCATAAAAGTAAAGATTGCATTTGTCTCATATTACCTTCTTGATGACGGTAATACAAGTCGATCTAACACGCCTAAAAAGGTTACTAAAAACTCAAAGTATTAATTAGAACATAAAAACTGCGCCATAAATTAGTCACTGTTTGAAACAGAAGAATTAAAAGATTAATTCGCAAGAGCTTAAGCGCCTGTGAAATTTGAAATTCAAGTTTGACTGATTCGCAAAATTGTTAGTAATGAATATAAATTTCTTTTCTTTCATCGCTCGCAACTCGTGGAAACTATTGCGAAACTATCAAGATATTAATCATAATAAATTCTCATTAAATTAAGTGTCTAATTACGCCGAAGAATGTCTGAGAACTGGCAAAAGATACGAAGTTTTAACAGCTCGAATAAGATTGTTGGGTTTTATTATCTTTCAAACTATCGCGGAGTTGCTATCAAATAATGCTAAGATTGCAAAACTGAATGAAGTTGTTCATTATTATTTTCTTACTCAAGATTCGAGTAGCAGGATAAGCTAGGAGATTCGCTGAGACACCTTAAAATCTCGTGTTTCAATCGTAGACATACCTCTGATTGGAGTTGTGTGTACTGATGAGTACTTTTTGCCAACCCGCACTAAGCCAGCGTGGTGGACAAAGGTCCAACTCAGTTGTAGAGGAGCCCAATACCCAACAATGAGACCTAGGATTGACAAAGAGAAGAGTTCTTAAGCGTCAAAATATGCTTCATCCCGAATTGAGGTATTTTTCGTTGATATCGCAAATCTTCTACAAGGGTATCAGAGAGCCAATTATCCTATTATCAGACAAAACTTTTTCTATGTTTCTCTTTATCAGCCCCGAAATTGTACTGAAAGCCACGGATCTTCTGTAATAAAGTAGGGACTTAGGGCTCGAAATTCATGGGGAATAACTCCAGGTTTCCTCGTGATGATTTGCCGTTAAATGCGTGATAATTCATTTAAAAATATCTATTACAACACAATAATTATGCCCTAGCATTGGGTTCGTGATTATTAAGTACTAATAGTAATAATATTTGTTATAAACTTAAAAAAAAAGTGTAAAATCTAAAATATTTTCATTAGTAGGTATACACTGGCAATAGATTTTCGCTTTTCTACCATTTGATATCTTGACTTGCGTTTTACATTTCATGCACTACATTTCATATACTCTTTTTTTTTTCTTTATTAATATACAAATTAGAGGCTTAGGTACAATTGATTATGCTAGCCCCATAGTGGTATTTTAGAATTATGAGGGAAAAAGAGACATTTTCTACTCCTGTAATAGGATACAATTTAATGCCACATCCAGATAACAATAAGCGTTGATGAATCATTGGATTCCATATTGGATATTGTTGGCGTGTAAAATACTGGAAACAGCCTATTTTGAATTTAATGTACGTTTGACACGACACTTCGCAGGCTAACTTGTGTTCTGAGTGAGTCACGGAACATTCGCGAAAACCCTTTGACAATATAATTGTTTTTTGATTTAATGAAGTTGGTTCAACACTTGGAAACTTATTTTGCTGCATGTAAGCTAAGTAATAGTTTCTGTATTCAAAGTAATACGAGTTTTCTTTTGATATTTTTAGGTTTTTGAACTAACTTTTGGACGTGATTTCGTCTTAGTCTATTTTGAAATTGGGGAGGAAAGAAGCAAAAGCAGTGGTCGTTTTGGATAAAATATATCCGGAAATTTATATTTTTCTTTTACATGTTGCCTATTCTGGTTCATATTTTTTTTATTTTTTATTCTGGCACGGCAAAGTGACTCCACTGTACCTGATGGTAAGCACAGTGGAGTCCAAAAAAATAATACCAACCAGCGAGAAACGATATGGTCACCCGCTGGTCGACACAATCATGCCGGCCCGCACAAATGCTTCTTCACGCTTCGCTTAAAGGATCCAGGATTATAGGAAGGAGGGAACACGTGAGCCGGCAAACCATTCCACAGCTTGATGATGCGGCAAAAGTAAGAATTAGCTTTGTATAAATATTTCAACTACATTAGGCATTAAGTCCGCCTTTATACTTTTATGTATATGAAGCATAAATAAATAAATAAATAAATTAGATCGATTGGCAAAACAATAGCAGATGTCAAGTGTCAATGAACCCGGAACACGACGCCATTATTAATTAATTATTTTATAACATCTCACATAAATACCTAAATATTTAACAGAGACAATGAATTAAGATCTACGTACTAAAACCAGATGTAATAATTAATGCAAGTCCTAACCAATATTTAAGTAATTTACTTTACACCAAACCCCAAAATCTTTGGCTCATTTGCGATACGAGAGAAAGAATGGCCTCTCATAATAACGAACGTTCCAGATATATATGAAATCATTTTTTTCGCAACTTGACCTCACCAGTGGTGCGATTTGTAAAAGTCCCACACCCATAAAGCAGTCTATCACATTTGTCATGCCCAAGAAACTATATGCTGTAATGGGCTTGCATACGTACATACAGATGGTTTGGCGCGGCGGCGATTGGCATTTGTTTTATTGACGTGTCGGTCAAATAAAAAAGGGAATATAGGTATATTGATTAGTAGAATTAAATGCAGCTTTTGTAGATTTTTTTTATAGATTTCGTTAATGATATGATAGAAAATGAAATGACATGAATGATAGAAAAAAATATTGATTGTTAGGTAAACAAATATTGTTCGTCTGCACAAAAGAGCCTTATAGCATTTAGGCGACTATGAATTAATTATTTATTTCGCATGTTTCTTAGGCATCTGAATTCGACGAAACACCACTTGGCCAAATACATACTATTTATTTTATCTCTCTATTTTAAAGGAAGCGCCTGCCTAAAAATGGGTTATACATAACCTAACGCCTGTTTTACCCGAAGGGGTAAGCAGAGATGCATTTCTGCACCCGCATTTCACCAGGTATGTGGGTTGTCATAGATACTTAGATAGATGTTTCTAAGGAACCTCACACGTCGCTGTTACGAGAAAGAAATTTTCTAAAATTTCAATACATAAATGGTGCACGTAAAGACGAAACAATATTTCGCCATATTCATATGAATATTACAAATGTGCTGTATAAATCAGTAGAGCGCGCCCTACAATCGTTTCACGCCAGAATTTAATGACTATTTTTATCACGAACCTTGTGATAACAAAATTAACGTCATTTACTTTAGCGCGACGTACTGAATACACGCCAAGTAATTACTTTATTGTAATAACAATTTGATAGGAGCTGAAAACATTTTTTTAGTTTTATATATTTTGACTAAACTGTAAATTTTCATTAAACGAAAAAAAAGCTTTTATCAGTCATCCTGATAAAGTTAGCCTGTTTTTAATCGTAAATACAAGGAAATTGAAGAAAAATAGGAATTAGTTTTGTGTTCACAATCAAGTATGAGTAAGACGTACTTTAACTTTAACTTATTAAAGTTAATAAAGTAAAATATTATCTTTACTTTAGCATATACCTCTCACTGCTGGGCACGGGCCTCTTCTACAACACTCTCTATAAGGGTTTTAGGTCTGAGTCAACCACGCTGGCCTAGTACGGGTTGGCGGACTACACACCTAACAAATTCCTAAGAACTTTTTAGGTGTGCAGTTTTCCTCACAATGTTTGGCTTCACCGTTACGAAATAATTCATTGTGAATACACATATAATTTAGAAAAGTCAGAGATGTGCCAAAGTCACATTACGTAGGCTGGCTTATTCCAAAACTTGATCGTATGGTATGAAATATAAGACGAAAAATATACTTTATAGTTAATCTTAAATCTCTCTTTAAAACAATATGGTTCATCCAAAAATTTAATCAGCGCGAGCCCTAAAGCTCCCGTCATTATAATGCCGGAATTCGCAATTATGTTAAAAACGTGTCGCGCAAAATATTAATCCAATACCATGGGTAATTTCACACAATGCTTCCGATTTCCTGCCCTCTGCATTTTGCATACATGACACGTTAATTAATTTAATTGTGCCGCGATAGTTTTGTGGTTATCGTATTCACTTAACAAGAATGTAGAGGGCTCGCGTTCCGACCGAGTGCGCTTTTAATTGCAATCTTTTTGTGGTAATTGCACTCAATCTGTAGATAAGAGCTGTCCAGGGTATCGACTAACGAGATATGAATACTGTGTGAGTTCGATCTTTTATATCGTCGGAGTGCCATAGAATTTTAAGTGGTAGAGCCGTGCAGTAGTAAGCTGCAACGTCAGTTAAAATAAGCCGGTTTAAGAAGGGGGTTCTACTGACTCATATCGATGTAAATAAATTTGCGTATAGTTCGGTGTGAGATTGCCGTATGCCCAATTGATGATTATTAAACATATAAATGTATATGATGACCACTATTCAAACAAAAAGCTTTGAATTCGTATGCAAATAAAAAAACCGCCTTCAAAAAATTGCGTATTTTTCTATAACTTAATTATCAATTTACTTTTTCTACTCATAAATATAATACGATCTATGTGTTTACCACGCAAGAAGGTAAAGTAGATTCTTACCCACTTCAAATCTAACTCAACACGTATCTATGAATAACAAACAATGAACAAAATTTTTTTTTAGGGTTCTCCTAAGTAAAATGAAATGAAAAATATTAGACTGCTTAAAAGTCAATCAAATTATTACGATAATATAATGTAGTCACAATTATTGTTATTTTTTTTAAACTCTGATCAATTTACTTAGTCTCAGGTCTTATTGACTTCAATATAATCTGAAATTATGCAATTAAAATCCCATCTAAAAGCTGGGCTGAACTACTACGGCACTTCGTCTGAGTATTAGTACTATCACTTCAGTAACCAACTCCAAGATTTCGCTCTACGCTGAATAATCCATTACCAAAATAAACACGGTCGGCAGATACGTCACTGCATCAATATTGTTACTAACCGTATCTGGTTTGCACTGGAACATACATACACTCACGCTGAATGCCCTAAGGGGTAGGCTGTATCGCTACTTGGAGTTCAATCCCACCCATTATTGGAAGAGCCTATTGCCGTTTTTGGGGCAAAATTCCCGATTTGATATTACTCTATGCAGGTGTATTCAGACTGTGATTGGTTACTAAGGCAGATAATAGCTGCAGCGATTACAAACACCGTGACAGTAAAAAAAATCCCGACAATAAAATATATAAAATATGTTTTCCGTATAACCACATCCATTTAATATCTATGATTGTTAGGAAAATGTACACATACATACATACATAAACTCACGCCTGTATTCCCCGAAGGGGTAGGCAGAGGTGCATTTCTGCACCCACATTTCGCCAGGTATGTATCAGTCCCACGTAATAGGGGGCGAGCCTATTGCCGTTTCTCGGGCACATTTCCAGACTCCGTGCTGTTACCGAGAATTTCCTAATGGAAAAACCCAATAACACTTTGCCCGACCCGGGAATCGAACCCAGGACCTCTAGATCGCACGGCACATACTTGTACCGCAAGACCACGAGGCAGTCCGATCACGGTCTGAATACACTCTGTATATACGCTGACGCTTGTAACTTCAAAATAGTAGGCGGAGAGGCGACCCTATTTTCGTTTTTAGGGTTCCGTACCTAAAGGGTAAAACAGTACCCTATTACTAAGACTTCGTTGTCCGTCTGTCCGTCTGTCACCTGGCTGTATCTCATGAACCGTGATAGATAGACAGTTGAAATTTTGACAGGTGATGTATTTGATTTTTGAAGTCGGGATAGCCTCGAGGTTTAGGCACGCGGTGGAGAATCTCGACGGTCGCGGGTTCAAACCCCAGGCACACACCTCTGACTTTTCGCAGTTATGTGTGTATTCACAATGAATTATCACGTACTTTAATGGTGAAGGAAATCATCGTGATGAAACCTGCACCCTTAAAAGTTCTTAGGAATTTCTTAGGTGTGTAGTCCGGCAACCCGCACTAGGCCAGCGTGGTGGACTAAGGCCTAAACCCTCTCAATGGTAGAGGAGGCCCGTGCCCAGCAGTGGGACGTATATGGGCTGATGATGATGATGTATTTCGGTTGACGCTATAACAACTACTAAAAAACAGAATAAAAAATATATTTAAGGGGACTCCCATACAACAGACATGATTTTTTTGCCGTTTTTATAAATACAAACCGACTCGCTTTTTGCCGGTTTTTGGACACATACCGACTTCATGCTGCTACTTAGAAAATTCCAATAAAAAAACTAATCTTTATTCAAATAAACTTTTACAAGTTTATTTCAATAAAGATTCCCTTTAACGTGGCAGTAATGGAACACCACTTGTCGATCAAGGAAAAGCATTTAAATTATTATTATAATTATAAAAGGTAGTATCTGGTACATGCCACGCAGACATAATCATTTTGATATTAGATCCATTGTGTTGCCGTCAGTTTATCTCTTGGCTTCGAGGAGACAATATTTCAAAGTGAAATTGGAGGGAAAACAAAATATTACTTTCGTTTGAAGATTGATTGAATTGTGTTAGGGGAAATGCACACGGTGGTACCATTCGTGTAATTTATGAATGAAATATATCAAGCGGAATTTTTGTGTACTGTAGGTAGGGCGGGATTGTGACGTAATTATAGAAGTAGTTTGTTAAATCGGAAATCTTTTTTTAATTTTTTAATAAAATGTTTGTTTTCTGTTTGTTTTTATTTTTAACTTGTTTTCATTCACATGGACTCGCCAATTCCATACCTTATAAAATACATACTATACAGTGGCATTACTTCCGTAGAAGCCCAAAAGCGTTACACGTTAATTGTGTAATGTCTAGTTTATAATTGTTCATTGTGGGATCACTTTTTTCTCATTTATATGTCAAATTGCTTTTGTTAAATAAAGACTTAAAGCTTACGGAATTTAATCGTTATTTTATAAGGCAAACTGGGCTTTTGGGCGTCTATGGAAGTACCGCCAATGATACTATACATACTATCATCATCATCAGCCTAAATACGTCCCACTGTTGGGCATGGGCCTCCTTTACAACTGAGAGGGTTTAGGCCTTAGTTTACCACGTTGGCCTAGTGCGGGTTGGCGGACTACACACCTAAGAAATTCCTAAGAACTTTTAGGTGTGCAGGTTTTATCACGAGATGAGTACAAGTTTCCTCAACAACTGAGGTAGTGTAGGACAAGGCCTACCTTGGCCTGGCCTATTGTGGGTCGGTGGACTAAACATCTACGAATCTTTTTGTAATCAACTTTTTGGATGTGTAAATTTTCTCGCAAGGTTTACCTTCACGTTTGAAGTTTGTGAAAACATGTGACTTCGAAAAGTCAGACGTCGAATATAAAACAAAAAATGCTTCTGCAAATTACGTACAGTACTATTTGATATGTAAACGAGCCAAACCGTCTCGTATATCTTAATTTGTTTTGTTCGCCATTGGTTTTTGCGCTAACTGCCGAATTGTGGCGGTGTGCCAACCCTGTGAGTCGCGGTGTTAAATCATTGACGGATAAAACAATAGAAACAGTGTCACTAGTACACCGCGTATATAATATTTTAGTTCGGGAATTTGGCAAAAACTAAAATATACATTTCGATCCAATAAAACAACCTTTTTGGTCAGAAAATTTGCACATATTCATGGTTTGTTAAAATATATAACGATAGAAATAAAAAAAAAAATCTATTAATTAACAATTAATGTTGATGTCATTTGAAAATCGGCTTAAAATGACTCTATTGTAATTTAAAATGCATCTGGGGTGTAAGAAAACTTCTCTGCACATCCTTTCGGCGTAAAGAGCGTGAATGCATCGAGTAATATTTATTGAAGGTTAGTAGTAAGTTACATTTAGTATAAGCAACGCATTTTACTTTTATATTATAAATTTCCAATTGTTGTGGAGGTTCATGACCGACAGACGGACAAATAAGATTGCTCACCATCAGTCAAAAGAACGAAACTTTATATCTTGTTCATCAACCTCATAATATAAAAAATGCATAATTGTGTTCCACGTATTAGTACTCCGTTGTGGCCGAGTCCTTACACGGATACATCCATCAAGTGGTACAGTGTTTTTGATAGATATTGCGTTCTGCCTGAGGCAATTTAATGAGATCGCTCCCGATATCGTGTCGCACTAAAATATAGTGCCAGTGTTACATTTAGTTTCGGCCTCGGCAACCGAAGCTTGAAGTTTTTTAGGTCGGACGAAAAATGCGTCCAGGATTTTTCCGGTGTACGAGGTAACTAAAACGTTTCCAATGTATTATACCAGAGTAATAAATTGTTAAAAACATTTTTCGTGTTATTTATTTAAGCTTTATATAGTGGAAAGGCAGACATAATGCCCAAGGCATTATCTACCAGTCTACCTAAGATTTTAGTAATTTATCAGTCAGCAATGTATAGTAAGACACAGATTTAAATGAACTTTATATCTATATTTGCAACCAAAATAAATTTGTCCATGAGGAAATATTTTTTTAAATGTTTGTAAAAAAATATTAACCTTAGCCAATCCGCGGGTGAAACTTAACAGACATTATTTTTTTAGAGTAACATATCGTAACGTTAAGACTATCAGCATGTGTTATTTTGTTTTTGCATTCAGTTGAAACTGGGTCAGGCCTATAGTTGAAATCATAATACTAACATTGATTTACACATCTAGCGCAGATGTAATAACAAAGATCCTACTAATATCATAGTATAATATCCTATAAACTCTCATAATAGTGTATATAGTTATTAAATTCTACGACTTATATTACTATAACCATATTTCTCACGAGTTTACTAAATTGTGATCCTATCTTACTCGGCTACATATTGTAAGAAACGTCTACGTCGCAGCATGACGCTATATGAACGTATAAGCTACGAGCTACGATTGCAAAGGACATTGCATGCGCTACGAACTAATGCTACGTACAGCATGCATAGAATTTAATTAAACATTCTGATACTGGGACAAGCTTAAGCACGCAAATGACAGTTTCAAGCCACAAATTCTCTGTTCTTCTTTACTCTGCTTTAATTTATTTTTATTAGCGTGGCATTGAAGTAATTTTTATAGGAGACATTATTAATTATTTTGAATTCGGATTTAAGTCAAAGTTGACTGTTTGTAGTGTTTATGTAAAATATGTTTTATAAACTGAATAATTGAACCAAAATGGTTCGACTTAAACACCGTAGGTCTAGCTCATGGACAAAGGCTATATCCATAAAGATTTTGATTAAATATTAAAGACTGGTTGAAACATTATAAAATACATATATATCATTTGTGTGACCCATAATATTGGTATTGAATAATCACACCAGGAAGCTATGTACCTATATGTAATTGTATTTAAACTATTAAAATTTAATCAAAGCTGTCGATTATCCAAATAAAATACTATGTTTAAGAACCGGATTTTGGAATATCTCGAGGCTACTCCACATGTTCAGTATTTTTTGAAAATTATTTTCAAAATATAAATTTAACGACATGACAGCTTACACGAAATTCTCGTTACACTAACATAAAAAAGAGATTAAACAAAGAAATAGAAAGAAATTATACATAATATTCTATCGGCATTACAAAATATTATCTCTGTCTATATATGCTGTGCTATTTCTATGAATTCTGACTGGCGACCTCGCCGCGTCGGAATAAAAAATAAAAAATCTAATTTCAAATGGAGATTGGCCGTCATTACTTCGTAAAAGGGATTTGTTAACTAAGTACGTCACCGTTTGAAACACATAATCTATCCAGCTCATAACTTCGCTAGATTTATAGTTGGACATTAAAAGCGGATCAAAAACAAAGTTTTTTGAAATTTCCTACATTTCATCATGTGGGATTAGAGTTAGGCGGGATGATTAACCGTGTTTAGTTTCGTAGTAAGCGATAGCTCAGTTGGTAGAAGTCAGGATTACGAAAATAATTGTCACATTTTCGATTTCAGAAAAAATATAAGTGAATTTTGGTTATAGTACTAATTTTTGATTGTCGTCAGCCTCTGAACCGAATGGCCGCGGGTTCTAAATATATACATACAAAAATAAATATGTACTCACGCCTATATTCCCGAATGGGTAAGCACAGCTGTATTCCAACACACACCGTTCGTCCCATGTTGAAGTTCGATTCAAGGGTGCTATATTATTATAGTTTTAGCGGTCATTTCCAGACTTCATGACGCTATTTAGAAATCTGTAATAAAGAACCCAATAACACTTTGTTCGACCTCGGGAACGAACCCGAGACCTCTTGATAGCATACCCACGTTAATGGCTCGGACCAACGAGGAGATCGATTCCAAGGCTAGAGCGAGATAGACGTAATATTTTCGCATAAACTGACCCGCTTATTCGATTGCATGTACCATCAGTGACAATATAAAAATAGCCCTTCCATTTAGATTTTAATTACAATTGACAGCCCCGTGGCGAAACTAGCTTGCAAATTGAGAGGCTCGATCCCCGCACCGAGACAAATGTTTGTGTAATCCACAAATATTTGGCGGGTGTTTGTGAGACCGAAAAGTCTCTCGTAGTTTCTGATACCCACGACACAAGACTCGTATCTTAGTGTGGGGTCAGAACTTATGTGTGTGACTAACTAACTGTTTAGTGTGTTTTTTTAATTTATTACGTCAATTTAGGTAGAGGACTTCAATGATACGTACAGAATTACGGTATAAAACGGGAGAGAATAGAATGTCAATATATCTACAAGATAACTCGAGTGTTCATTGCAAAAGTAAATCCGTGGTGCACTGTTGTATAAATCTTCATTAAATAACGCTTATCTTGACTAACCGCGGGGTAGCCATATTGTAATTTTAAACGGGGTTAAGAATTATTTCTTCATTTTTATCGCCTAATCGTTTTATTACCGGTATGATTTAGATGCGGTTTGTTTGGATTTAAGCGCTTGGCTTGGATTTGCATCGCATTGTTATCGCGTTTTAAATGCAAAACCAGTTGTAATCATGATTTAAAAGATTGTGATTTTATATTTAAAAGTTCGCAAATTTGAAAAATAAATATTCAAATAGTAATAAATTATTACTAGATTCGAATTGTAATCATAGGTAATCTTAGTGATGTGATGAATCATGATTACAGATTAAAGATTTTTATTTATTTATTTTTTAATCTTTATTTATTTTTTGGGCAGATTAAAGTTGTGATTCTAATCGATATCAAATATGATTGTATTTTGTCCAACTCAAAAATAATATATATATACAAGAATTGCTCATTTAAAGATATAAGATATGTGTTGTTTGTAAATAAATAAAAAAATGTCATTAATGCAGTATTTTTCATTGTAATCGTAAATTATTTTCAGAGCGAATGAAGTCATTCTTACCGTGTTTTCGAGACTTTGATGGATCCTGAAAGCAGTTGAACCCATTATTTTTTCTTCTTCACCAGTGTGGATTGTGTGGTTTTAAGCATGGTTCTTTAATAATTTCTATTTTTTTCGCGTTATTGGTCAAGACAATCAATAAAACAAATATTTTTAACTAATATATAAAAAATTAGGGGCCATTCTTACTTATTCTTAGGACTTTTTTACTCCTTCCCCCCTAAATAAGAAAAATATTAGAAAGGCCGACCCATTTATAATATTACGGTTTTGATGTTGATTTATAGAGTAACAATTTTTAGAAAGGTTTACAATCATGTTGGATGGAATCATTTTAATCATTTAGATATAATCACTACATAATATTTTTAGGTAATGAAGTCGTGATGGCCTCGAGGTTTAGGCACGCGGTCGAGAATCTCGACGGTCGCGGGTTCAAACCCCAGGCACACACCTCTGACTTTTCGAAGTTATGTGTGTATTCACAATGAATAATCACGTACTTTAACGGTGAAGGAAAAAATCGTGATAAAACCTGCGCACCTAAAACTTCTTAGGAATTTCTTAGGTGTGTAGTCCGCCAACCCGCACTAGGCCAGCGTGGTGGACTAAGGCCTAAACCCTCTCAATGGTAGAGGAGGCCCGTGCCCAGCAGTGGGACGTATATGGGCTGATGATGGGCAGGAGACATAGCTCATAGAACTGACGGTCGGTGGGGCAGAAAGGTTCTCGAGTGGAGGCCACGTACTGGCAAGCGCAGCGTTGGCCCTCCACCCACATGGTGGACTGATGATCTCACGAAGATCGCGGGACATCGACAGAGCGGTTTGGAAGTCTGGGGAAGGCCTATGTCCAGCAGTGGACGTCTTACAGTTGATGATGATGATAAAATTTTTAAATCTTAACTTTGTAAATTTTTGTGATCTTACGTAAGAACTATCAAGACTCCCTCCCACCCTATTGTAAGAAAAAAATAAAACATGGTCGGCTCCTACCCTCGTAAATCGTATTTCGTAATAAATGACTGGCCCCTTAGGTTATTCAAAAATGCAATTCTCTTTTCTCTTTATACGTCTGATCATTTAATAAACAATGCTCATTATAAGAGTAAATCATACTGCTCATTTAATACATTTTACAGTACTTTATGATGTTAGATGAGAACTACTTCACCTATTTGTTGAATAATTGATACATCTGCCTCGTGTAGCAAATAACCTCGGCAATATCATTATTTGCTTGAACCAGTCCATTATCTTGCTGAGTGCATCATACATTGCATTGTACAATAGCTGTACTGATGACATTACGTGAATAATAGAAGCGATGGTTGTTGATGTTTGGCTTATACTAGTTTAGTATTTGGAATGCTGTTAAAGGTTAATGTTAATCCTTATTCATTACTGCAAAATCGAGTTACTTTGTTACATTTAAACACGTAAACTACTGAATTGGTTTTGATAAATTTTTATTTAGAGATAGATAAAACTCTTAAGAAGATTAAAGATTATTATTTTTACAGAGACACTTAACCATTTTTGGTAAGGACATAGTTGGGGACTTTAAAAAAAACAAGGGCTACTTTAAATTTTATTAAACTGCGGCCAGGCAAAGTAGGACTCAACCGCTAGGTTTCCATACATTCGGAGTCATTTTACAAAAGCATCATCATCATAATCAGCCCAAATACGTCCCATTGCTGGGCACGGTCCTCCTCTGCAACTGAGAGGGTTTAGGCTTTAGTCCACCACGCTGGCCTAGTGCGGGTTGGCGAACTATACACCCATGAAATTCCTGAGAACTTTTTTAGGTGTGCAGTTTTTTCCACGATGTTTTCTTCACTGTTAAAGTACGTGATAATTCATTATGAATACACACATTACTTCGAAAATTCAGTGGTGTGTGCCTGGGGAATGAACCTGCGACCGCCGAGATTCTCGACCGCGCACTTAAACCTCGAGGCCATTTTACTTGGTGTGAGAGATAAATTTAACACCGTCTCACTTCTCAATACTTTGTACCGCATAAAGGTTCATTCATTATCCGACTTAAAAAGACAAAACCTAACCGTTGGTCACTCTAACTCGAACGATCTGAATAACTTCCAGCGGGAACTATCCCGAATAACCTTTATCTAACTGCTAATAGATTCCGCAGCGTACTTCACGAGTTTTCCACTCTCTAGCGTTCATTTGACCGGATTTCATTGTTAAAGCTGCAACGGTTGCTATTACAATTGATTGAATTTGTTTTAGAATCCGATAAATAATATCTGAACGAATTTTGCTGTAAAGGAAAGTGGACAGTTTGTTTCCAACGCCTTCCTATCTTTTTTCTAATTTATCTTATTGCAGATCCATGATTAATTAGGTGCCCTTAGATTCCCTGAGCTTCAGTGCTTGGTGTCGATACTGTGCGTGCCGTTGTTGATGCTGGAACACCGGAGTTGGCGGGTGTGCGGTGGAATAGGGTCAAAAAATACATATCTAAACTGAGTTCGTCCCCGTTTTCAGTGCAAGTCCAGACTGCGTGCTACTGAGAATTTTCTAGATCACATGGCACGCACATAACCAAACTAGCAAATATAATAAGTATTGAAAATGTACCCGAAAAACGTCAATAACCCCCCCCCCCCCTACTATTACACGGGACAAAATCGAAATAGGTAAAATTGTCTGGCCTATTTTTCAGTAATACATAGGCTTCATTGTTGAGCTATTTTAGGCGTAGTGCAAACAATGTCTATCTGTAAGTGCGGTGGAAGGACGTCGCGCCGTTTTCGGACGTACCCGGTGACAGGCGGACAGGAGAACGACGGCGACACGCTCACGTCTAATTTGTCGCGTCCGTTCATCACGAGTGAAATATTCAAGCTCTAGACTGCGATATCACGTGAATAATGGAGCGATAAAAATTAGCAGGGATGGAAGAGAAAATAACTCATACAAACGTTCATATATACATCTACTTACATGTGAATCGCAAGAACGCTATTAGATCTCGATGTAACTTTATCAGTTTTTAAATAAATAAATTGTTAAAATAAATAGTAATTGATAAAATGTTGACGCTGCTATGTCGGCAGTTTGGGATTGTTATTGTCACAATTAGAATGTTATGGTGGGGCGGTCACTATACAGGGGGTATTCAGACCGTGATCGGAAACTAAGGCAGGTAATAGCTACTGTGATTACAAACCCATTGGCGTTAAAAAAATCCCAACAAAAATATATTTTTTGACGTTTTCCTAGATATTGAATGGATGTGTTTGTAAGGCAAACATATGTTTTTTAATTTTTGTCGGGATTTTTTTAATGTCATGGTGTTTGTAATCACCGCAGCTATTATCTGGCTTAGTTTCCGATCACGGTCTGAATACACTTTTCACTGCTACCAGGAGCGGATTTCCGTATCACAACTTGGGTAGAACAGACCTAGATTATGCACCATGGCGTTATGTAGTATTATGTAATTGTATGAAAATAAAGAGGTTGAGATAACTCGCTCAATATTGGATTAAATATAGGTCCGATCTCCGAAGGTATAGACCTATATTCAATAATGATTTACACACAACGCGTATATATAGCAAATAATGGAACATGGAACTAACAAAAAATATATTGATACATACATACCTGTATAAATTATTTTGATTCATACATACCGCTTGTATGTGTCATACCAAAAAATTAAAGTGATCGAACGTGTTATATGAACCTCTAAATATCGAGATAATGCTTTGATGGACTGGGCCATTGATATTAATAATCATAAGGGTGCATCATAAACAATGTCGGTTGTTGTTATTTGGAACGGTTATATTGGATTTAGTAACCGTGAAATTATCTTAGGGCTTTCCTAAATAACATTGACTATATCATTTTTATGTAAACAGTGTTTATTCTAGTTTTGTTGAATGACCTATGACTAAAACTATGACAAGTACTTAAGTAAGAAACACGTTGTTAACAATAAGTAAGTTCCTTTTAAATTCATAGGAAATATTTAATTGGCTGGGGATGATTGCTTTATATTTATTTATTTACCCTTTATACATGAAGTATAAAAATGTAAAGGTGGCCTTAATGCCTGAAGCATTCTCTAACAGTCGAACCTTCGGTGGTGCAGAGATGATAGGCGTAGGTACGTAAATAAACTGTATACCTTTTATAACATTATACTTCAGTTGCGAGAAAAGTTTCAGTAGCAGATATTTGTTTGTAAAAATTTAATAAAAAAAAATATGCGCAACGTTCTCGTTGAAGAAATGACAGCCTATGGTCCCCCATTTGCAAAATAATTGACTGGACAAATTAAAAATGGCAGACTGTCAATCTTAATTTTGCAATTTCACTTCCGCAAATGCGAATATAGGCCATGCGAGTTACTCCTCATTCCATAATTTTTGATTGTATATTGTTTAGTATATTCTTTATTAGTCCGGTTGGCCTACTAGGCAAGCAGATTTCTTCACTATATTATTTTTTGGCGTTAAGTAAACATGATATCATCCGTAAAATTATCCGTCTGTTCATCTCATGGATGTCTGGAAGAGATCGCTTAAAACGATAAGACTGCCAATTGTAAGTGCATTCTGTTTTTGTATATACTAGTATTTTTTCCATTATTTTGTTTCGTTATGTGTGTGCATTTTGTATTGTATATTATTGAACTTGGCATATGTGACGTAACACATCTACCACTGTAGTTAGATACTTTTTTTTTCTTCCCCTTGGGTATAAAGGCAGTGTAAGTAAACAAAATTTATTCTCAAACAAAAATAAAATATATAATATCATGAACAATTTTATGTAATCGAGCGTCAAAGATAAATCATACCAAATGACTGTATGAGAGGGCCATTCCGCGACCTCCTTTTGCCTCCGTCAGCGGAAGATCTCAATAAATAAAGCAAACGGCCATAGCCGGGTATCAGATGCACCTGTCGATTTTTCGACGTCGGCGCCATGATGTATTTATATGGAGACGGATTATTTTTAGCACATTCACAATTCTTCTGTTATTCTACGTCGAAAAGAGTGGTCTCGTTGGTTTGATGATTATGTGCATGACTAACATTGATGTCTTTTCTCATTTCATTATCATCAGTCCATATACGTCCCACTGCTGGGCACGGGCCTCCTCCACAACTGAGAGGCCTTAGTCCACCACGCTGGCCTAGTGCGGGTTGGCGGACTACACACCTAAGAAATTTCTAAGAACTTTTAGGTGTGCAGGTTTCATCTCGATGTTTTCCTTCACCGTTAAAGTACGTGATAATCCATTGTGAATACACACATAACTTCGAAAAGTCAGAGGTGTGTGCCTGGAGTTTGAACCCGCGACTGTCATAATTCTCGACCACGCGCCTAAACCTCGAGGCTATAACGACTTTTCTAATTTAGTTTTTAGTTAATCGGTCGTAAATTTAAGACTTTATTTGTAAAACATTTGTAGCCATGTCTTTGCAATAAATTCTACTCGTATTCTGTGAGGATAATACAGTACAGACTGTCAGTATAACTAAACAATCCAATTATATCAATCATATTAATTATATAAAACTCGTCTATTTGTTTTTTCGTTCGTTTGAAATCTATAATCGCAGAAGTCAATTTCTGCATCCACATTTTGCAAAGTATGTATGAGTCTCACGTAATAGGGGGCGAGACTATTGCCATTTTTCGGGCATATTTCCAGACCCCGTACTGTTAGTGAGAATTTCCTAATGGAAAACCCAAGAACACTTGGCTCAACACGCGAATTGAACCCGGGACCCCTAGATCGCTACACACATAAGTACATATTTGTGCCGCGATACCACGAGGCAGTCAATAATTATATGGTATATAGCCTTGACTGATCATACACGCTATTTTTTATTGACTTTATTGTAATATAGGAAAAATCACGTTTAATTAAGTAGGTACGGAGTGCCAAAGGAATACATATTGGACAAAAACCTTTTACCCAGAGCTGGGACGGGCCGCGATCATTAATATAATACCTGAAAGCATTATCTAACTAGTTTCATCCGCGGGATTTTCAACGCGACTGTTTTCCTTTGTTTTAAAAAAATCCGCGTCTAATAAAGGTATTTTTGCAAACGAGAATGCAAAATAAAAGCAGATCGGTGACCGTCGTACAATAGACTGAACTGGTTTTATTATAAAAATGTCCTTATGTTACCAATAAGCTACTCTGAATATACCTCTTGAAGTTTTCTTGATTTGGTTGTTTGTGCTAGTAAAATTATTGTTATAAGCCCTTGACTTTGTGATATGGCAATTACATGGCAGCCTCGTTGTTGTTCGTTCCACTGCGTAAGTATGCGGCGTGATCGGATGTGATCGGAAGGCAGGGGGTTCAATTGCCACGTATACTTGGTTTGTTTATTTTGCCATAGTCTAATATTTTGCCTCTCGCTTTTCTTTGGGAGTAGTAGACAACTAATTACATCATCATCAGCCCAAATACGTCCAACTGCTGGGCACGCTAATTACATACATATATCTAAATCGTCCTAGACTAACTAATAATAAATGAATACGCCCAACAGTCACATACATAGTTCTGACCCTACACTAGGATACCGTGGGTATCAGAAACTACGAGAGACTTTTCGGTCTCACAAACACCCAGACACGAAACAAATACTTGTGGATCACACAAACATTTGTCTCGGTGCGGGGATCGAACCCGCGGCCTCTCGTTCCGCAATTTAGCCAACTGCGCCACGGGGCTGTCACTAAGAATCCATAGAGTAACGCTCTCTTTACTGCTCGATGTCATTTCTTTGGGTGCCACTGTCAATGCTGGTGTGCAGAAGATTTATGTGTGTTGGTATAGTCTCTATAAGGACTAAGTTATGCAAGTTTTTCAATGTGAGTATAATACATATTTTTTTAAATATAAGAAAAACAAATAACGCCGCATCCACACAATCGCCTGTCAAAATAAACAACACGTTATATGACAATATCGTAGTGTTAAATCGGAGTGGGGACAGTGGAGCGTAATCTACTTCCCTACTCAAAAAATATCTGACGCCGACATTATAGCGTAAAACAATATTCTGTGTCGCGAATTTACCTTTGTAGACGATAGTTTTACACACTAATTGTACAATCTAATTGTATTTTTTTTTAAGTTTTAGATGTCATTTGCTGAACTGTAGATCATCAGGCCATATACGTCCCACAACTGGGCACGGGCCTCCTCTACAACTGAGGGGGTTTAGGCCTTAGTCCAACTCGATGGCCTAGTGATTTTGTTTTTTGATAATTCCTAATTTTTTTCGAGTTTAAAAGTAGGTTATACATAGATGTTTCTCAGTTTCTATCTATTTCTGTACTAAAATCATCAACAGCTGTTTGACGGTTTAGATATGAAAGCAAAAAACAATAATAAATCTTGCTTATACACCTAACAATTGTAAACTTTGTTCTGTTTCTACTTGATTGTTCTTTGTTGTGTTGTGAGTGACTATAACGTCTTTTAACATAAGTACTTATGATATTTCATAGCAACTCAGAAAATATGTTATGTCAAATAAAGAGATAAATATCGGTTTTTATCGAACCTGTGCCCTTTGGTCACAGGTTTTCATAAATTACGGTTGTATCAAAATTAAATTATTGCATTAGAACTGGTGCTAAGTGTAGTATTATCTAGATGGAATTTTAAATAGCGAGAGATCATTATGCTGAATTGTCAAAATATATATGTGGTAACAGCCCCGTGGTGCAGATGGCTAGAAACCAGCTTGCGAAACGAGAGGCCGCGGGTTCGATCCCGCACCGAGACAAATGTTTGTGTGATCCACAAATATTTGTTTCGGGTCTGGGTGTTTGTGAGACCGAAAAGTCTCTCGTAGTTTCTGATATCCACGACACAGGACTTGTATCCTAGTGTGGGGTCAGAACTATGTATGTGACTGTTGGGATGTATGTGACTGTTGGGTGTTTATATTCTACAGTTTATCTAAGGTAAGGCAAATAGATCGTGTAAAATAATAGTGAACATGAGTTAAGCCTGAAAAATGTCTATTATGTGGCTACTGCTTCATATCACTCGAATGAACGGAAGATTTATACCAAGTGTTTACTGGAAAGCGTGGGTGAATTATCCCAGTTCAATAAAAGGCCGATTTCATTGTGTTTTACTATTTTTGTCCCTTCTATTTGCTATTTTTATTCATAAAAGATGAATAAAAATACTAAAATTAGAATAACTTAAGCCTGCGTATACAAATACTCTCTTACAAACGTTTCTCTCTTCTTTTAAAAATGAAAAAAGGTATCCAATATAGTCGTGTTTATCGTTTCATTTTATTTCCATGTAATAGTTAGGATAAAGGAAAAAAATGATAACTATTAGTTAAATAGTAGTCGGAAATTACGATGATCGGTGATAATTTAATTCTGATATTAAAATTGCAAAATTGGGTCACATGATTGTGCCGATTTTGATGATTTTAATACAAAAATAGGATAATATCGGGCATAAGTGTGTCGCTTACGATTGTGACCATCCGGGTTCAATTTCCGCGTCAGGCAAAATTTAGCTGCATTTTCTGTTACATAATAATTGTTGTGACGTAAGCGTAGGAATACACTTCTGAATTCCGGTTCAGTTATATGTACATTTATGTAGACATACAAACTGTAAAAGTTTCAATAATACTGAAGATTTTAGAAAAATACAAATGGAGATGTTTAAGGGAAGCTACCTTCGGGGCATGTTATTGAGAAAGGGATGAAAGAAAGATTTGTCGTGACTTAATTAAACCGAAATTCTTTTTGAATCGTACTTTTATCAATTTTTATTTGATCTTTTTAAACCAACCTTTTATTAAATGTATATTTTAATTAAAGCTGTGTTTAAAAATTGCGTTGTTAATGCAAATATTAATATCAGTTTAAATGATTTACTTGTATCTGCGATGTGCGTTTTTTTCTGTATATTTTTTGCACAACAATTGACGTTTTTGTGTAACGCTTTTGGGCTTCTATGGAAGTCCAGCCACTGGTATATGGAAACAAATTGAAAGAAGGCTTACTTATATCTTGACTTTTTTCAATATCTTGAAGTAAAATGCGTGTGCTGAAGAGAATTTATATTCCCCTACAGGGTCGCCCGCCAGTCTGATGTCAATCCTTTCGGGAAACGTGCCTTGCTGCTCTAATGCGGATTGGTAGACATAACATTCTCTCGATATTATCACGTAGAACTATCACTATTTCATGTCAGTAGGATACTTAGATTGTTCCTATAAAATTGAGCGATATTAATTAACATCAATACACTCATTGCCTAAAACATAAAAAGGGCCAGGTATGTTTACAAATATTATGCCATCCACAATTCCCCAGCAGTGTCTTTAATAAAAGGTTGGTTTAAAAACCTCGCAAATGATGTAGGACGAGCCTTTTAAAGTTTGTCGGGAGTATTTTTAGACTCATTGTCACTACTGAGAATTTCCTGACGGATAAAACTGCTAACACTGCCCGACCCAGGGCCTAGATAGCACAACACTATGATAACTCAGGATTATATATCTCACGCTGTATCCCCAAAGACACCAAAAATGATTTTCAACAAGGAAATTTCTACTAATATGCCCCTGCAGGGATGGCCTCGAGATTTAGGCGCGCGGTCGAGAATCTCGGCGGTCGCGGGTGCAAACCCCGGGCACACACGTCTGACTTTTCGAAGTATGTGTGTATTCACAATGAATTATCACTTAATTTAACGGCGAAGGAAAACACCTGCACACCTAAAAGTTCTTAGGAATTTCTTAGGTGTGTAGTACTCCAACCCGCACTAGGCCAGATGGTGGACTAAGGCCTAAACCCTCTCAGTTGTAGAGGAGGCCCGTGCCCAGCAGTGGGACGTATACGGGCTAATGATGATGATGAGTGCTCATAGGTAGAAATATTAATTAATTTTTGTATCGGGACCACTCAAAACCAAAACACTACAAACTATTTTAGGTACCTACATTGTATAGAACATTTGCATACCAGTGCAGTGTCATCTACACAACAACCTGGAATACCTTTCGTGTAACACCGGCGCCTTAAGTGTCCCCATTTCGCAAGTCTCATAGTGGTAAAGAATAACGGCCGGTTAAAATCTATTTTTCCACAACAATATCTGTCTCCGTGTTTATAAGGAAACCGTTTGTCTGGCGCGCCTTCATTATTTCGAAACGGAACTAAGATGGCTTAGCGCGCACCATTCACGTGCGTATATGGACTGTTTGTGGTACAAATTTATTTATTTATTTATTCATTTATTAATGTAAGTTTACAGTCCTGACCAAAACACTTACATTGTAAAAACTAACACAAACTTACAATTATTAATAATTTACATATAAAATAAAAGAAAAAACACATAAGTAGTATAACAAACAATTTAAATTAAAAACTATTAACAACTATTTAAAAATAAATTAAATTTAATGTATATCTGCCTGGGTGAATCAAAGAAGATATCCGGATCTGTGTGGTGAGTTAAATTGAGTTATACTTGACAGTAGTAGTAATGATTATGTATTTCATCATCATCAGCCCATTTACATCCCACTGCTGGGCACGGGTCTCCTCCACTACTGAGAGGGTACACACCTGAGAAATTCCTAAGAACTTTTAGGTGCACCGGTTTCATCACGATGTTTTCCTTCACTGTTAAAGTACGTTATAATTCTTTGTGAATGCACACATAACTTCAATAAGTCAGAGTTGTATGCCCGAAGTTTAAACCCACGACCGTCGAGATTCTCGACCGTGTGCCCAAACGAGGCCATCACGTTTTTAATCACATGTATTTGAATTTTGAAACATTAAAATTAAAAATAAATAAATGCACCCAAAATATACAAGGTTTTGACCTCGCACTAAGATATTATACAAGTCTTATGTTGTGGGTATCAGAAACTACGAGAGACTTTTCGATCTCACAAAGAAATACTTGTGGATCACACAAATATTTGTCACAGTGCGGGGATCGAACTCGCGGTGTCTCGTTTTACAAGCTAGTGTCTATTCAATTGCGCCACGTGATTGTCATTGAAACAAGTTTTCGGAGTAAGTGTTGTATAAAGTTAGTGTCGTGCCCTGTGGAGGTCCCGGGGTCGATTCATGGGTCAAGAGAAATATTATTCCGTTTTTAAATAAGGGAATTACTCATGAAACGTGGGTGCAGAGATGCATTTTCATTGGAGAAGAATGCGTAATTGTTTATGTATGTATGAAATGTAAAGAGCCCAAAAACGGCAAAACGCACGTCCCTTATTACGGGAGGCTATTGAGCTAGAAACAGCTAGCGAAACGTTGAAGTACATCTCTGGCTACCTTTGAGAATACACGCCTGAGGGTACACTATTTATATAAGTCCGTAAGCATGACTTAGATTAAACAAGAACATTTTAATCAAAGAGCTAGTTAAACAGAAACATGGCTTCGGAATTGTTTCAACTTTTCCCCCCGGGCGTGAGTAGGCGGCTTTGCGAAAGATTGTTGCCAAGAATACGGCATAGAACGTTCGAGATAAAAAAAATGTAAACGTTTCCCATTTGGACAAAGAATAATAAAGATCAAATATTGTGAGAACCTTCACCATGTCATAACAATGAATGGCAAGTCATTGTGACTTCTCCATCGGCGTATTATTCTAAACAATTTTTAACTAATTCTGACGCTTTATATTCGAAGACTTTTGTTTCACCAGATTAATGAGTGGGAGTCTATTTATATTGTTATAGCTTGGGTTCCGTAGCCCAAGTTAAATTAGGTGAAATGTGGGTAAAAATATGCAGCTCTGGCTACCCCTTCGCGAAATACAGGCGTAAGGTTATGTATATGCTATATAAAGTTGCAAACATTTCCGCATAAATGTCTCGACTGGGCAGACAAAATTGTTTTTCAGCTTTTCTATTAGATTGCCTCTTAAATGATTGTCATTAGCTGTTTTTTTTTTTACCTATATGTATATAAACACATAATAAAGGTCGACTCTATATATAAGTAGACCAGTGGCGATACTTCCATAGAAGCCCAAAAGCGTTACACGTTAATTGTGGAATGTCTAGTTTATAATCGTTTATTGTGGGGAGAGGATAATCTCATTTATATAGCAAATTGCTTTTGTTAAATAAATATTTTATCATCATCATCATCAGCCCATATACGTCCCACTGCTGGGCACGGGCCTCCCCTACAACTGAGAGGGTTTAGGGCTTAGTCCACCACGCTGGCCTAGTGCGGGTTGGCGGACTACACACCTAAGAAATTCCTTAAACCTTTTTTTAGGTGTGCAGGTTTCATCACGATGTTTTCCTTCACCGTTAAAGCAAGTGATAATTCATTGTGAATACACACATAACTCCGAAAAGTCAGAGGTGTGTGCCTGGGGTTTGAACCCGCGACCGCCGAGATTCTCGACTGCGCGCCTAAACCTCGAGGCCATCACTGCTTCTATAAATATAAATATTTTTTTTCTTCTATAAATATTTTATAGCTTAAAGATATTTAGAGTTTTGTAAGGCAAATTGGGTTTTTGGGCTTCTATGGAAGTACCGCCGATTTTATAGCTTAAAGATTATTATTTGGATTTTTGTAAGGCAAACGGGGCTTTTGGGCTTCTATACCGAAGTACCGCCACTGAAGTGAACCATTTATGAGTAAAACCTCAGGTTCATTATCGAATTCCTTGTTAAAGTTGCAACAGCAATACAGTTCTGAAACTCGCTCGTGCATATTTCATATAAATTTTACTACAGCGGAAACTTCATCCGGACCAATTACAATGAAGTAATGGTTTCAATTAAAACTTTTGGCATACGATTGTTTACTATTAATATTATTGTAGGGGTTTATAATGGCGGACGGAGGCTAATACCTCTCGGCTCTCGTAGGTATTAGGGGAATGATTAATTAATCATTAAAATAAATAAATAAATACACCGAACAGTCACATACATAGTTCTCACTTCACACTAAGATACAAGTTTTGTATCTTGGATATAAACAACTACAAGAGATTATTCGGTTTCACAAACACCCATTATTTTTTTGTTTTCGAGGGGAAGCTAATTATGGCTCTACTTCCCGCCAGCCCTGGGGGGGGGGGGGCAGGAAGCGTATGTCGAGGTCACCGGCCTTTCAGCTCGGCGCGTGGTGACGTCACGTCCGCGCAGATGTTAGTGTCGGGCTGGGTCCCTAACAAAATCCCTAAACTGGCATACCGACCAAAACCCCTCGGTGGTCATCTCTGCGCTAAGTGGGATGACCACGGTACGTGGGCGAGAAGCGCCCACCGTAATTCCACAGCCGCCCGGTGCGCCTCCGAGACGAAATCGTCTCGGCCGTTTCACAAACACCCATACCTGAAACAAATATTTGAGGATCACACAAACATTCGACTCGGCGCGTACATCGAATCCGGGTCCTGTCATTTCACTATGTGGTGTTTAGCCAACTGCGCCACGGTAACGTCAAAACTTCTTATTCTCTACAAGGATAAAGGCTAGAGTGTGTATATAATAAATATTTATTTTATAATACACTGCGTATGTCCTGACATTGCTTTCTCCTTTCTATATATATCAACTTCTATACGTTCCACTGTTAGGCATAGGCCTCCACTATCGCTGAGACGGATTGGGCCTTAGCCTGTTGACCTTACAACATGTCTAAGCAATTATTCGTAAAGTTATCTTACACGTTCAGGTTTCTTCATGTTGTTTTCCTTCACTCTTTAAATCCGTGAATACACAAATTATGATTTTTTTAATTTTTTTTTTAAATTTTATATTATATTTATTTACAGAAAATATAACATCTTAACAGCCGAGGCCAACACGACGCTATATCAAATAAAAGAAAATAACTCTAAAACTACAATGAATTTAAAAATAAATGAAACAATAAACATTGAAAATAAAATTAAACAATTCAAACAAAAATAAACATTTATACAATAAAAACATAATTATTATTCTAACACTCGTAACATTTCTCTAAACATTGTTGTGCCACTTCCGTGAATTTGGGCAGACTGCAACAATTGAGATCAATGTCCTCATGGTGTTGAAAAGTCTTACAGCGTGCGACAGGGGTGCAAATTTTAGTACTCTTGTCCTGTTTACAACGTTATTTGGGGTCGACGCAGTATGTGTTATCCTTCCAAACAAATAATAACCTTTACTCTTTAACTCTTTTTTGTTTTTAATTGTATTTTTATGTATGGGCTAAATTAACAGTCTGAAATAAATGATTTATTTATTTATTTATTTAAATCTTTATTTAACAATAGCAATTTGACATATTAATGAGAATATACTGACCCCACAATAAACAGTTATAAACTAGACATTACACAATTAACGTATATCGCTTTTGGACTTCTATGGAAGTACCGCCACTGCTCTCACGCACTCCATCCATAATGAACACATGCATAAGACGTAAATAAACATATATATCTAAAAGTCAAAGGTGTGTATTAGTAATCGACATCGCGTATCTCGAAGACAATTTCTGTCTACAGCAAAATGATCTCATTTTACATTTACCCTATAACGCAAAACTACCCAAAATCATGCAAAATTTCAACACTTAATTTTCCTCCCTATACGCCCATTTCAACTCAATACCCATAAGCAATATTATAGAACCCGAGAAAGAATGCTAATGCGACACGTACAAGTGATATGGGTAAGCAGAGGCCGGACAAAACCGAATATATTGTCTCACGTAGCGCCGGCTCAATCTCACAACAGCTCTGATCGATAACTATCATTTTTCGCAAGTTAAATCTTGTTATAGCCTTTATTCTCGGGATTGTTATGTTGTGGGTGCAATAAATTTAGCTGGGAGATGAATTTTAGTCTCAAATTCGGTTGGTTTGTGTACTGTGAAATATGTTAATGCTACTGGGTACTTGGATGATCTTAAAAATGATATACGGCGAGACAAAAATAATGAGTTTATGCCACCCAAAAAAAATTAAACATAACAAACAAAACTTGAATAAAATATTATAAAGATTTTTGTTTGCATTTTTCTTGATCTAAAATTATTTTAATTAATGTAAAAAAATACAAGAAATGTTCGTTAACGAGCTTGCATTCTATAGCTATGCAGTAAGAAGCTAATTACATTTATTTGTCGTTTTAGAAGCACGAATTTTTTTTTTGATTCTATTCTAAACTTTCTATTGGCCCTAGTTAAACACAATAGAAATAATTTTCGATATTATGCCAACGTATATTCACAGAAACAAACAAAACATAAAGAATAACAAAGTTTGGACGAACGTCGTTATTCAAATGTTGACTTTTAGAACGCTATCTGTTTGACCATCAACGTTGAATATTATTTGAACGATTTTTTTGGAAGGTAACAACATTAGCATTGACTAAAGAGATTGTAGACATGTTATTTGACTTAAAAGAGCCAAAAGAAATTTTATAATGTGTGTCTAATACTACACCAAGTCTTCAAAGGAGTAGGCAGAGGTATATGTCTACACCTCCCCTTCATTTCCCCGGGTTTGTAAGATGCTTAGTAATGTTGGTCTCACGTAATAGTTGGAGAGTCTAAATTTCACAACGGAAAACCCCCATAACACTTAGCTTGAATTGGTAATCGAATCAATCACATGCCACAAATTTATGTCACCACACCAATGAGGCAAGCAGAAATTTAGATATATGAAATAAATGAATATTGCTTTTCTTTTATTCGTTGTTCTAGTTTAGGATGTTGATTAAAGACCCAGCTATGATTGGTCAGGCATAGTTGAAAAGCCGGAGACCTCGACATATCTATTAAGTCCCAAGGTAAGGGAACCTAAAAAGAAAAAAAAAAGAAGCTTAATGTCGGTAATCCTATTTTATCAGTTTTTTTGCCAAATTCCACGCATATGCGTTATTGCGAATTAAAATATATCTAAAAATAAAAAAAAAACGATGTCCTTCATCTTTGTGTCCCATTTTACAATCAGAAGTTTAATAACGAAGACTCGTATCGAAATAATTATATTGAAATTTCCCGAGTGCTGAATAGGCCCGCATTAGTCGCTCTCGCAAATTCGCTAATTTAATATTTTATTAACAATTTTGGAATTAATATTGCGGCGGGAAGAGGCCGGAAATCCAATATACGCTACAAAAGGTAAGGAAATAGTTATTAACGCTGTTTGGTTTCTGTTCAAGTTAATTTTGGTGGTTTTGTTATTTTTCAATTTTCAACCGTTTCAAATTGCGTCAACATTAACTTTCTTTCGAGCCTTTATTGTGACTTACTAGTGGAAAAAGGGTTGACCTACACACTTAAGAAATTCAAAATTTCTTTTATGTGTATAGGTTTTTACAACGTTTTATTTCTCCGTAAAAGTACGTGATAATTCATAGTGAATATAAGCTTTCGAAAAGTCAAATGATATGTTTGGGGTTTAAACCTGCGACCGGCGAGATTTTGACTTGATCACGCCTAAACCTCGAGACCATTAGGACTTGTGGCAAGTGATCGCTGACCGAAGAAAAAGATATACTTGTCGGAGGGTCTTTTGCGTTATTGTTTTTTTTTAAATAGTGACAGTAAAACTTCTGGAGGTAATTTCAAAAACTTAACAGAGCTCCGTTCGGTCCGGCGTTCCGAGCGAGAATGAATCATTATCATATACCTACCCTACGTTGGACGTACAGTGGGGATGCGTCCACGCTTCGATATACTTATATCGAGAGCAGTGGCCGTACTTCCATAGAAGCCCAAAAGCCCAGCTTGCCCTACAAAATTAAACAAATTTAAATAATATTAAACTTTAAATCTTTATCTAACAAAAGCAATTTGACATATAAATGAGAATATCCTGACCCTACAGTAAACAATTACAAATAAGACATTACGCAATTAACCTGGAACGCTTTTGGGCTTCTATGGAAGTGCCGCATACAGTCATACGGTTGATAAATAAGATCTCAAAAGATTTCCTTTGAGCAAAATATTCAGTGACACCAACTGGCCGAGAATAAAGGTGTTCAAATGGAATATTTTAAATGCATATCGCGTGATGTAAGTTTGGAGCGAAGTGACCTTTATCTGGGGCGACGCACGACCCTGGAAGATTTGTGACGTCATGTCTATGTCAGGTGTGCTATCATCTACCTAAATAGTTGTTTGTAGTACATCCTTTACAACTTTTCCTTAATTGTGCAATAGCCGTAGTATTGCTTGTTAGGGAGTGTACATTTTTTTTATAGCCTATACTAGATCCCACTGCTGGGCAAAGGCCTCCTTCTTCTTCTCCCACTCCTCTCTATTTTGTGCTATGTTACGCCACTCCTTCTCAAAGGCGTCCAGGCTGTCTCTCCAGCGCATTCTCGGTCTGCCACGTTTTCGGCGGCCCTCACATAGTATCCAATTAGTGGCGGCTTTCGCCCATCGGTCGGGATCCATCCTGCAAAGGTGGCCGGCCCAGTCCCACTTCAGCTCAACGGATCTTTTGCCCACATCAGTCACTCGAGTTGCGGAGCGCAGGTCGATGTTTATTACATGATCTTTAAGCTTAATTCCAAGCATGCTGCGCTCCATCGATCGTTGACAGACAGTTAGTATATACATGTACACATATTGATTGTCTCCAATCTCCATAAGCGATAGACAGGGGTGTTTTACCAGTCCCATTTTCGAACAAATTGACAGGCTCCTTGTTGATACTCAGTATTACCTCAGAAATAAGACAAATAGACAAATCTCGGCGGCCGCAAGTTCAAACCCCAGGCACACACTTTTTGAAGTTATGTGTGTATTCACAATGAATCATCACTTACTTTAACGGTAAAGGAAAACATCGTGAGGAAACTTGTACACCTAAAAGTTCTTAGGAATTTCTAAGGTGTGTAGTCCGCCAACCCGCACTAGGCCAGCGTGGTGGACTAAGGCCTAAACCCTCTCAGTTTTAGAAGGGCCCGTGCCCAAAAGTGGGACATATAGGGGCTGATGATGACCTTGGAACCTACCCGGGAATCGAACCTGGGTTCTGGTATCTATTTGTTTATTTGGTTTCGGCTTATGTAACATTCGTACCGCATTACCATGGCGTGACTTATACCACTTACACACTAAGCTGTATTAATTATTTTATTTAATATAATTTATTTCAAGTAACAAGGACTCATTACACAGATTAAAAATAATAAATTATAATCATCTCTTTGTATTTGTTAATGCACACTTAAAAGTTCTAAGGAATTTCTTAGGTGTGTAGTCCGCCGACTTGCACGAGGTCAGCGTGGTGTACTACGGCCTAAACCCTCTCAGTTGTAGAGAAGGCCCGTGCCCAGCAGTGGGAGGTATATGGACTGATGATGATGATGACTCAAACGATACTTAATCGATTTGAATGATTTTTGGTATCGAAATAGACGGCTTTTTAGGAAAGACTATGTGCTGTTTTTTCTTATAAGTCAAAACTCAAGTTTTCCTTACCATAAAAACCTATATTAGAGCAACTGGTGGTAAATCCAAGCAACTACTACGAGATAAAATCATCTCGATAATAGACCTCGGGACCGACAATCCAGAAGTATTCGAAGATTGTTCGCGGAAGTGGATCAAAAGCTTCGAATTGAATGTTTTATAACGCTCTAACGTAGTTAGTTGAAGTGGTGTCCTACATTGAATATGAATGGAATCAAGGAAGAAAGAAAAAGATTTTATTGTTGGCCAGTGCACGAGAATACAAAAAATAAAATAAAATAAAACAATTAGTAACTATAATTCACACAGCCAACAATGGTCCCCTCATTCAGCTACATGCTGCAATTCCGCTTGCACGGAGTTGCAGCGCTGATTTTCAATGAGGAGACCAAGTGACAAAACGGACGCTAGGTTGACGTACAGGCAATAAAAAAATAAAATAAAACTTCAAAACAATAGTATAAATGTACAATAAAGTATAGTAAAAGTAATAAATTACATTACATTAACAAAATCATACAACAATGAAAAAATAAAAATAAATAATAATTCGATTTATATTCGCCACTAAGTGCGGAACAACCATCTCATTGACTTTTCGATTATTACAAGTAAAGTGAGTACGGTTGATAGCTGGATTTCAACGCTTTAAAACATTGACTATGTTTGAAACTGACCCTAAAATTACTAAGTGTATTTTTCACACTAGTTGACATATCCATTATTTTTACAAGTCCTTATGTTTTCCTCTTGCATAGCTAAAGGGACAACATTGCACCTCAAAGTGCGGTCTAAGTACGACTACAGTCATCACTCGTCTGTCGACAGGTTGATCTCGGAATGCAAAACGATGGGTTCTAATATTTTAATCGAGACTCGGCTATATCACGAGTTGTCGATGTATTTTTGAAAGCTAATCTACCCAACTTATCATAAAACTAAATATTCTTATAATGACAACGAGTATTATGTACTATACTAGCTAAACATTTGCCGCTTCAAGTAAAGGTGTATCCACACTTTCTAAGTTCCTTACGCTGGGGCTCAGTCCGACCGGTACAGTCAACCGGTACGCTCGTGGCGAACGCTCGGTCAGACCGAGTTACTGTTTCTCGCGCGCTCGGTGCTAACTTCGAGTGAACGAGTGAATACTGGTACGCCTTTTTATTCTTTCTGTGTACATTGAAGTGTTCTTTTTATGAATAAAAATCATTGGAAGCCGGTGGTATTCAATTTTCAAAAGTGATTTATTTTTCAATATTCAAAACTTGGTAATTAGGTTAAACTGCCAGTTTTAAGGGAGTGTATAACAATTTCTTAAGGAGTTTATTTAATATTTAAAGTCATAAGTTGTCGAATAATTATGTTATACGTCCCCTCGTATATTGGTCAGGTGATTATGAATTTATAATGCGGCAACAATTTAAATTTATCCAAAATTCCGTCAGTCTTCAAACTTTAATATTAATGTATGCAAATTGAAATAAATTTTTACATTTAAATTGCCATCAACTACTTCTCATTCTCAGTGGAGTAGGGCTCGGCCAAATCTTACGTTTTATGTGCCAATTCAATATTACGTTAAGAGGTTGTTACTTTACTCTCACAATCCTGTGGGAACCGTTTTGCCAGAGTCATACTTTATTTACGCGCCAAGATTAGTTCAGATCCAAACATCTTATTTATAATTTTATGTTACACCGCTGGTACGTATTTTACAATTGTTTTATTGTGGCTATAGTACGAATAGGGTTTTGTGTAATCTTTTAGAGGAATTACGTTGTGTTAGTTTTTATAATTTTAATAGCATAAAATACAGAAAACATTTGTTTTAAAGAAGATAAACAGCTGATATTCGCCAACAGATTGTACGAACAACAAACGAAAGGTCAAGAATGGTCAAATAAATTTGTCATCATTATAAGATAAAGAATAACTTCTCGGAACCACTGTATAGTTATTTTGACATTTGAGATCATACGCGATCAATTGTTCATGTAATTAAATGTAATTCTTGGCTGAAACATTTATTTAATTTTTCGACAAAGTGACCGCTCTGGTATTTGATAGGGCATTGCCATCCAAATAGAGTGTTGACTGGAGACAAATAAATAAGGCTATTTTTTCTAGTTGACATTATTAAGTCGTGTTGAAAATCTGATATTTATGCATGTTGAAAAACATACATAGGTACTTACATTTTGGAGTCATGCGAACTTATTAATTTATTTGATAGTACTTCGAAATTGTAAGGACAATGATGATGATAACGATGATTTATTCAATTTAAATACATAAAGATAAATTTTAATAATATGTAGATTGTAGGTTCATAATATGTAGATTTTATATTATACTACTTGTAGTGGTCTAAGTATTAGCCACATTGAAAAGTTCCTAAGTCATATTTTTATTTAGACTCAAGACGTTACAAAAATATGTTAAGGATTTGTAGCCAATAAATTTTAAAACTACATAAAACTATTCTGATTACTATTTCTTACTAAAGAAGGGCTATTTACAAGTGACATACATTAAAGATTGTAGTATAAATATTCCTAAATATTTGTATGTTATATTATGTAAGTATATATCCATGAGAACATGTTTTTATAATTATTGTAACCATCGTCCGTACTATCTAGTTTATTCCTCTCATTGCAAGGTTGTCTCGAAGAGATCGCTCTTAGCGATAAGTCCGCCAATTTATTGCGCCTTATTTTATTGATGTTTTCTTTTAATTAACATTTCTGTTTCTGCTAATTAACTAGCACAAAAATATTAACGTTTTTACGTGGTGTGAAAAATAATTATTACGTAATACAAATATTTTTCCACGTGTAAATCAATGTGTGTGTTCTTGGATATCTAGTAAGATAAGAGAACCTTAAAAAAGAACTAAAAATAGGAGAATATATTTTATTTTAAAATAAATTAAAGTAAGAATGTTAAGTTATTTTGATTTAAATAAGCATGTTCTCTTCAGTTATAGTTGTTGCGGTAAAAATAACTTTAAAAGTTAAAATATACGTCGATTGAAATATGTTTAGCAAACCTGAAGACAGGCGTCTGAGATTGATTCAGAAGTATGTTACATTTGTAATTCATCATATAATCAGCCCATATACGTCCCACTGCGGGGACGGGCCGCCTCTACAATTGAGAGGGTTTTTATAACCCTTTGTTTTATACCCCTTTGTTAATTATTGAGTGTATATTTGCTCACAATAAACTCTCTTATTTTAAAAAATATCACATTTTTCCTACACTTTAAAATTAATCAAATGTAATAATTAAAAAGCTCATATTGTAGCCCATTGACTTAATCTACCCTGTAATACTACGATAGTGGGACAAGGTTCTTTTAGGTACGCTACGATAGACGTGGTCTACGATTCTAGCCTATTAAGAGTCCTAAAAAACTTCTATCAGGTAACTATCAGATTAATTCGCCTCACTGAGGAAGTAAATAAAAAATCTATTGATTTTCCTAGACTTACTAATAAGCTCTAAAAAGGATACGAAAATGTCTTAGACGTCAGTCATTCCAAAACGGTTAAATCCTCCCATCAAAGGAATAAAGCCTAGTAAGGGAACAATTTAATTACGAGGTCGACATAATTAAGCTGATGGATAGTACTAGAATAACTTATCAGTGGAGACGTCAATTAATGAAACGTCAAAACTGAGTGGAACATTCTCGATTAATTATTTGTTGATGAGGCCTTGTATAAAATAATTCATAGGCGTTTAGTGAATTTTGGGAATCATGAATAGCTTCTTATGATGTCTAATAGTGGGATTTACTTGTCAGAGAAAATACCTGTAACTTTGAGAATATTAGGCGTAAGCTTAAACGATGTAAAATATAATATGAATTTTAAATAGGCTTGAAAGGTATCTTAGTAACGTAGCGTTATTGTTAATTTATGTAGTAGGTACATAATTGTTTACGTTATATGGATTATGAGTATGATTTATTTACGAATTTTATTTTATTTAAATAATAAATAAATACACCCAACAGTCACATACATAGTTCTGATCCCACACTAAGATACAAGTCTTGTGTCGTGGGTATCAGAAACTACGAGAGACTTTTCGGTCTCACATACACCCAGACCCGAAACAAATATTTGTGGATCACACAAACATTTGTCTCGGTGCGGGGATCGAACCCGCGGCCTCTCGTTTCGCAAGCTGGTGTCGAGCCAACTGCGCCACGGGGCTGTCATTATTTTTATTGTTCCGAGTCAGGACCCGGAAATCGCAGATCATAGACGTCTAAAGCTGTACTCTAAAACCGGCAATAACGTTAACTTAGAACTTCCCAGAATAAACATAAAATCCACCACCCAATCGGTACAACCCTTATTAACACTTCAATTCTATGAACTTGGCATAACTAAAACAAATGTGGGCAAAAAAACGGAGGGTGACAATGCCGACTTTTCGAATTTATGTCTGTATTCACAATAATTCTTACCGCATTTTAACGATGAAATAAAACATCACGAGGAAACCTGCGCTCACAAAAGTTCTTAAGAATTTCTAAGACTTAGTCCTTCTCATACAAGACCAGCGTGGTGGACTAAGGCCAAATCTATCTGAGTAGTCACCACGTCTTAGTTCACGAACTATACAAACGTCCCATCACCAGTAAAATAAATTCCGGGTGGATTTTCCGCTAAAGGAGGCGCCCACTTACCTATTCGGATGCACGTAGGCCTCGCCTAATTCCCTGAGCCGTGTCCTGTCGGCTTTACGACCCGCTATTTGCCCTGTGTTTATGACAACCTTTGGGTGCCTTTCGTTTTCAATATTCTAAATTATTTACCGTCTTCTCGATACAGCCTATTGCCCATTGCTCCATTTCATTATTTATAGTGGCGGTTTATTTGATTGTATTTGATTATTTAACGCTTTGCGGTACTTGTGATTCCTTTGTCGTATTATCTGTGGAATAGGTTGCTAATTCACGTGTTCTTATATGACAGCCTCGTGGCGCAGTTGGTTAGACCCCAGTTTGCGAATGAGATATCGCGAATTGGATCCCCGCACCGAGACAAATGTTTGCATGTTACACAAAAAATTGTCGGGGCTTGGAGGTTTGGGTGTTTGTGAGACCGAAAAGACTCACGTGGTTTATGATACCCACGACACAAGACTTGTATCTTAGTGTGAGATCAAAATTAAGTATGGGACTGTTGGGTGTTTTCCAGGCGTAGTGTATTTATTACCTTAAGTGTGGCGTCAAGAAGCACCTCAGCAGACCGGCTTGAGTGTATGCTTGGAGTTTCTTGTCTCTTGAGGCTCAGTTTAGACTGCACCGTGTTGCCATCTAAAACAAAATATTATAAATATAAAAGAAGCTCTATCTTTCTGTTAATTTGTTTATTCTTCACAAGATAGATGAGGCCTTGAGAAAAAGGCTGGCCATAGCCGCTAGTTATAAATGAATACGGGACACACATAATCAGTCTATATACATAAATCTACCTATATGAGTGGCGCATGAGTGGCACTAACCTGCTTACATTTTTAAACTACCACGGGAAACTGACAATATATAATGGTTTTTACTTGTGCAAGAAAGTCCTCAAAGATTAGTAAATGCGATTTTTTCAAAAGAACCGATTCTAATATTGTCTGTTTTAGTAGCAATTTAATCCGAATGTAAATAATTTTGGATACATCCATACATAACTTCACGCCTGTATTACTCGAAGGGATAGACAGAGGTGCATTTCTGGACCCACATTTCGCCAGGTATGTACCAGTTCCACGTAATAGGGGGCGAGCCTGCTTCACGGTCTCGCGGCACAAGTATGTGCCGTGCGATCTAGAGGTTCTGGGTTCGATTCCCGGGTCAGACAAAGTGTTATTGGGTTAATCCATTAGGAAATTCTTAGTAGCAGCACGAAGCTTGGAATTGGGCCCGAAAAATGCCAATAGATCCATTCGCTTATAAATATGTTGATAATACAAGAAACTTTATTGGCATTATATTTCTCCTTTTATTCCACATCTACATGTTTTTACTATTTCATTCGTACTTGTTAGCAAAGTGTCAAAAGTTCGCAACTTTCCTTAGAGGATTACTTACGCCCCCTTGTCTATTGACACGCTAATATGACACCCGATAGTCAGCCAACTGAGAATTGAAGGTATACTTTTTTCAAAATATATTTTGTTACGACAGCCCCGTGGCGCAGTTGGCTAGATACCAGCTTGCGAAACGAGAGGCCGCGGGTTCGATCCCCGCATCGAGACAAATGTTTGTGTGATCCACAAATATTTGTTTCGGGTCTGGGTGTTTGTGAGACCGAAAAGTCTCTCGTAGTTTCTGATACCCACGACACAGGACTTGTATCCTAGTGTGGGGTCAGAACTATGTATGTGACTGTTGGGTGTATTTATTTATTTATTTTACTACGGGTTGGCGAATAATTTTAGGTTATAGTTGGGTGCGTACGGACTTGTCTAAGAATCGTCTTGGGATTGCTTTTAAGTTCCTTCCAGGCTTTTTCACAAGTAAGTGGTGGCCTTGAGGTTAAAGCATACAGTTAAACAGTGAAAGAAAATATATTGAGACAACTTGTGTCTACTTTAACGGTGAAGGAAAACATCGTGAGGAAACCTAAAAGTTCTTAGGAATTTCTTAGGTATGTAGTCCGCCAACTCGCACTAGTCCGGCGTGGTGGATTAAGGCCTAAGCCCTCTTAGTTGTAGAGGAACCCGTGTCCAACAGTGGGACGTATATATATGATTGAACCGATTTAAATGATTTTTGGCATGGGATAGACGGGATCCACCAAACTAACATAGGATACTTTTTATCCCGATAAAATTATAATACTTAAATGTCTTTTACGCTTTTACGCCTAAATAATTTGACCGATTTGAATGATTTTTGGTATGGCCATAAATGGGACTCTGTGGAGTAAAATAGACTACAATTTATTTACTTTCTGAACCCAACCCTGTAGTCTACGCGGACGAAGTCGCGGGCAAAAGCTAGTATATAATAAAGGAACTTATATAACACAAATGTTATATTTATACATAAACAAATTCCGATAAGCTAGCATAGTCTAATAAATATTCATTGAGTAAATTATTACAAAGCTTTTTGTTCAAAGGTGAAACGTGAACGTTGGAAAGGCTAAAAAAATGTCCACAAATAATTCCGAGGCACAAAATGTGTAGTAAATTAGGCAAAAATATTACCAGAACAGCGGTGGGCCGGCAAACTTACTAATTGGGCTGCATGAACTATATAATTTTGTGGGTTGACCGCTTTTTGTGTGGGACACTATTGTTTTTGTACAAGCAATTGTTGTTTTGTAGTCACACTCGAACTGCACAATGTGTAGACTTTCTATACATTTTATTATCAGTTCAAAGAGGATTAGGCAGAGGTGACACCCAAGTTTCGTTAATTGTACTTTAAATCTAAGCAACAAAACTCTATTGCCGTTTTTTGTGTTAATGAACAGCCCTGTGGCGCAGTTGGCTAGATATCAGCTTGCGAAACGAGAGGCCGCGGGTTCGATCTCCGCACCGTGACAAATGTTTGTGTGATCCACAAATATTTGTTTCGGGTCTGGGTGGTTGTGAGACCGAAAAGTCTCTCGTAGTTTCTGATACCCATTTACAAGACTTGAATCTTAATGTGGGGTCAGAACTATGTATGTGACTGTTGTGGGTGTATTTTTTTGTGTACTAGACTCCGAACTGCAACTGAGAATTTCCTAATGGAAAAACCCAATAACCGCGAGATAACGAGGCTGTCGGGAAAATGTGTTATTGTGTTGTAGTTTATTAATAGACTTAACATATATCTAAGCTACCTAATATCACGCATTGGCCTTAAAGGAAAATAGTCATCGGAAATTGGAGAGCAAGTAGAAGTTAATGGGATGGGGATAGGGCCGTGTTATAATATTATTAGTAACCAGAAAAATGTTACAGTACTTAAATTAATTAATATTGATAAAATAAAAATGATTAACTTGATGAGTGTATTTTATACAAAATCCACATTTTTTTTCTTGAAAATAAAACCCGGAATTTCCTCAATGAAATAATGCCACAAGCAAAATTAAAAATTAAAATATGTTTATTTAATCAAACCGATAGCAGCTAATTATTATTTAAAATCGCGGCTGCTCGTTTATCTACAAATTTATGTTGATATTTAAATAATTATAAACATAAACAAAAAAATCCTACATTCGTGACGGTTGCGCTCGTTCACAAAAATGGTTTCGAGTCACGACACAAAGCGAGAACGGGGTGTTGACCTCACTTTTGGGGTAAGGCCGGAGAGTAAGAGAAAAAAACATTCTACTAACGCTTTGCGGCGCGCCTATTTGGTTGCTTTTCTGAAATTTAACGTTTGTATAAACTTTGCAATTTAAAAAAAATGTTACGAAAATATTGCACTGACATGTATGTAACTTAATCTTAGGGCGTTTTTCAGCGCTTTGGCGTCATTGGTCCCGCGGCACATTTGAGGGCAAAATTATTGTCATTTGTTGGACACTTCCAAACTTTATGCTTGTAATAAGAATTTCCTTATGGAAAATTCCAACCCGACCCAGGAAGTGAACCTGGAACCACTTGATCATCCGGCGCATGCTTATGCCTACGAGAGAAAGAAATTAAATTGTAAATCTAGCTCACGCCCGCAGCGTCGATAGCTTTACTATGCAGGATGTAAACAGACCGTAATCGAAAACTAAGACAAGTAAGTTACGGTGATTACAAGCACATGGACGCTAAAAAAATGCCGAAAAAATTGACGTTTTCTTAAGCACTATAAGTACTTTCTCCATACTTTACATACACTACCGACAAAAAGTTTGGAAGCACCTATAATTTTTGTAAAAACAAATAGCAAATTGATAATAACAAATTTTATCGATGTTGTAATAAAATATAATATTATTTTAGTTATAAAAATATGGGTTTGTTTCATAGTTTAATTGTTGTTTTAATTAAGTACCTAATCATTCTTAATGAAATAATACTTTATCTTATATTATTTCTAAAGTAATTGAGAGTATTAAAAGTGCTTCCAAACTTTTTGTCGGTAGTGTACATACTTTCGTCCCCTTTTTTATCCCCTTTGTGAGGAGTATAAGAAAATCTTTTCTTACCTACGTTAAACAATAGTATGTTTTACGAATGTAAAAGCAAACTGTTCAGTGATTTGAGCTGTATCCCACCACACACCCGCCACTGTAACTCCTGCGCTCCAGGATCAACAGCGGCACGCACAGTATTGACGCCGAGCAATGAAGCTCAGCGAATCTAAGGGGACCTAAATTTGTCATAATCCCGCAACGAAGTTAATCAGAAAGACAAATAAAGGAGGAGTTGGAAAACAAAGAGTTGTCCACTTCCCTCTACAGCAAAGCGGGTGACAAAACATTGATCTATGAGGTTTCACCCTCACATAAAAAATAAAGACAATTACAATAAGTCAAATTAGACGCAATTAACGCACCACGGGTAAATAACTATATGAGATTTATTGAATAAATTGGACCTAACGTGCGAGCTGTTATGTAGATTTGATTTGAGCTGTATGTCGATATATCAGCCAGTCAGTAGAAATTGGCTTTATATTTACGGACAGGTCAGACAGTTCGATGTGCTATGCTTTATAGTGTATCCCATAGCCAAATGTATTTAGACATTATTTCAGCAGATAATGGACGGCCAGAATTTATTTCCGTCAGAGAGAGCGTCGGACGTAAATTATTCAGCATTCAGAAATATTTTAGTATTATTTCTATTTCGTTTTTATATTTAATAGACGCCGATTTTGGGTTTGATTGTTTTGACGTAGGATTTTTCGTTTTCAGACATCAGATTTGAAGAGATTTAAGGATTTAGAATTAAAAATAGAAAATGCAATCAATTTAGGCATCATTTCTACTGTCGACTTTAGAATATTCTGTGAATTCTAATGATTATATCGTTTATTTCGCTTCAATTCACATTTGAAATAGCTACCTAAATTTTTCCAAGAATCCTTGTCGTTAAAAGGTTGTTTATTGTAGCCCATATGCGTCCCATTGCTGGGCATCGGCCTTTTCTACAAGAGACATGGGTTCGAACAAGCTGGCCTAGTGCGGGAATGCATACATACATAACTTCACGCCTGTATTCTTCGAAGTGGTAGGCAGAGATTCATTTCTGCACCCACATTTCGCCAGGTATATATCAGACCCACGTAATAAGGGGCGATCCTATTGCCGTTTTTCGGGCACACTTCCAGGCTTTGTGCTGCTACTGAGAATTTCGTAATGGAAAAACTCAATAACACTTTGTCCGACCCGGGAATCGAACAGAAGTTCGATTCTAGAGAGATCACACGGCATACAGTTAAGCCGCGAGACCACGAGGCAGTCAGGGAAGGCGACCTACCTATCTTAAAGTAAGTTAAAGAACTTTGATATGCATAGGTTTCATCACATTTAACTTAAAAAATATTAATCAAATCCTATTTAAATATGTTATGTAGTGTATTAACAATGGTGACATTATATAAGCCAATTGACTCATCTAATAGTGAAATTGTATGGTAATTAATGTTATCAATATAAATATTCGAGTTGACAGCCGACATGGTCCGTTTCATGAATATTCATCTTTGATTACAGCACTCGCGTCCACTGTATAAGCCCGTGTGTCGTGTAAAAACAGTGTTATGTTATGTAGTTTGTAAATTAGTTTTTTTTTAATTAAACAGAAAGAAACTCTTTTGTCTCGCAGTGTAAGTGAACGAAGTGCGATCTCTAGCTAGGCTAGCATGGAGTCCAGTACTGTGCCCCAAAAACGGCAATAGGTTCGGCTATCAGTGAAACGTTGGGGAAGCAAGTTTTTTTTTCATTATTTTTATAAGCGGTATTAATTTTTTGTGAGGAACTTTAACGGCGAAGGAAAACATCGTAAGGAAGCCTGGGCACCTAAAAGTTATTTTGAATTTCTTATGGCCGAATACTGAAACGCTACTTAATCTGAGGGCGACTTATATAAAGTGGCTGTTATAATTTAAGCGGTAAACTGAAACATCATCTATCGCTTTTAAGACTGTGATTAACTAATGCCCACTTAAATTTCCATAAATGGCAACACTACCACAAAACGTTCTTTTACATGACATTTTTTAAGTATATACCGCTTAAATTATAACAGCCATATAAATATAAGTCGCCCTCAGATTATCCGTCTAATGTGTAGAAATGTTGTGGATATTCCGATATGATTTTAATAGCAACTTGTTCATGTTGCGGTCTATCGAAGCGTTTTTATAGTGCTCACAGATACGAATTTTCGTTATGGAGAAAAACCTATTTGAATTTAAAAAATACTGCGCACATTTTCTAACCGAAACTCGTCAGGTTTAAGCAAAATATACCATTAAGCAAATTAGTAATTTTAAGTCACTGGTTTCAGAATTTTTGTGCCTAATAGAACACCACTTGGTAAATTAATCACGATTTTAAAAAGACGTCTGTTAACCTATATTATATATTTTTTAAATTTATCGACAATGAATAATATGCTATTGAATAAAATTCAAAAAAATATTCACATACGTCACAAAGTAAGGGTTCTGGACTTTAAATACTTCATACACTGACAAGTTTACTAATCAAAGCGAATTACTAGAGAAGAACGGGCAAGAACTTTAAATATTTCAACTACAAGCTTAAAAGTAAAACAGAAATTACAGATTCGACCTGATTCTTACCAACTTATTTAATAGCAACAAAAATGTTTACCATAATATATGATATGACATATAATTACTAGTTAGTCATATAATATCCAGAATCGGAATACTAATGTAGTTATTGTTAGGAGCCTTAGTCAATGTAAGGTGAATAAAGAACATTAAAGAACACCACCAATATTATAAGCGAATCATCCAGCCTAGCCCACACGAAGAGCGTCCGTTCACGAGTATGACCTATGTCAGCGATCGGTCTCCTTAACCTTGTCGAAGGGAAGTGAATGACCTGACGTCGCCCTATGAACGTTTTAGCGATCATGTCATACAAAGGAAAGTTGAATAAAATTACTTCGTTAGTCTTACGACATCAATTACCACATCAGAGGTCTTAAATCGCGCAAAATGTTTATTCTTTGAAGAATTCTTAGTAGCAGCCCGGAGTTTGGAAATGTGCCCAGTAACTGTAATTTTCTCGGTCCCTATTAGGTGATACTTTTTGTAACGTGGGTATTGCAATACAACTCTGACCTATTCCTTCGAAGACTCAGTACCTACATGTACGTATAATATGAGTATCTGACAGCCCCATGGCGCACTTGGCTACATACCAGCTTGCGAAACGAGAGGCCGCGCGTTCGATTTCCGAGACAAATGTTTATGTGATTCACAAATATCTGTTTCGAGTCTGGGTGTTTGTGAGACCAAAAAGTCTCTCGTAATTTCTGATACCCACGACACAGCACTTGTATCTTAGTCTGGGGTCGGAACTATGTACATATGTGACTGTTGGATGTATTTATTTAAACTTGGCATTGTGAACTTTTTTTTGTTCAACACATACAGTCATGACCTTCAAATTCAAATTACCAACAAAAATATAAAAGACAACCCATAACATGAAAGTAGAACATCAAATATATGACTAGAGGCGACGTTTCAACTTATGTACTCAAATAAACTGCCCTAATGTTGACTTACGAGGGTCGTACATTTGTTTCAGTACAAATTATAGACACAGACACAAGAACGTGTATCTGAATTATTTATTCATAAAAGGCCTTCATTTTTGGGATCCTTGTGAGTTATTCATGGCCAATGTCGTCAATATTTTTGTTGATATAGAGATTCAATATTGCCTTAGAAAACCATTATCTATATAAATATCTATGCTTTGCAGTTTCACCCGTATTTATATAGATTGAACGTCATGAGTAGAATGTGTGCTGAAGAAGAAAACATCTCTCTACCTATCTGTTATGTCCCGATGTTTCAGGTTTGGTTTGTATAAATAAAACTACTAAAGCTTAGTTTCAATAGCGTCTGCCACGTCCACTCGGTCCGATATCAGAGGTAGTAGTGAACCTATTTGAGTGGAGAACAGCGCTTACATTATAATTTATTTTAACGTCTACCTTACAATTTATTATTAATATTACCACTACGCTACACTATCCCTTAAAAATGTGTATGTACAAGTTTCCGATACAAAAGACGCAGACTTATCCCGAACAACACGAAGAGCCAAGGATTTTTGTGTAGGAATTCAAGGCCTGTAATAATGTTGTTTTGTTCTGTTAGGCAATAAAATAACCGCTTATCTGAGTTACAGCCTTGGCCCGCCCTGATATAGAGCAGGCACGAAATGTTCAATTACGTAAAACAAAGTTCCACATTTATTTGAAATGTTTGAAGTGATATTTTGAGGTGTGCATGTTTAAATGATTTAGAAAAACACCCATGATAATATTAGGTTTTGATGAGCTATTTTTTTAATCATCATCAGCCTATATACTTCCCACTGCTGGGCACGGGCTTCCCCTGCAATTGAGAGGGTTTAGGCCTTAGTCCACGACGCTAGCCTAGTGTGGGTTGGCGGAATATACACCTAAGAAATTCATAAACCTTTAAGGTTTGCAGGTTTCCTCACGATGTTTTCCTTAATTAAAATAAGTGATGATTCAATGTGAGTACATCAAAAAGTCAGAGGTGTGTGCCTGGTATTTGAACCAGCGACCGCCGAGATTCTCTTCCGCGTGCTTAAACCTTGAGGCCATTAGTACACATTTTTAATATATGTAAATAAACAATCAATAGTCCAACATGCAAGTCCAAACTAACATACAAGTCTTGTGTCGTGGGTATCAGAAACTACGAAGGACTTTAGGATATAAAAGACTTTAAAAAACATATGTAGACCACACAAATATTTAAGTTGGTGCGGGAACCAAACTCGCCGCTTCTTATTTCATATATGATGATATTCAGACATTTATTTTGTTACCAACACAATATTATCTATAGACGTCTTTTGTGCCGTATTCCCAAAGCATCATCCAAGTCTGTGCTAATTATCACCCTAACCTTTTCTCTTCGTAGTATTAGTAAATGAATGTGGTATCTAAACTATTATGTTCATATCAGTTTTCGTGATGTCATCCTATAAGCAAGCTGTTATTAAAATTAATTGACAATCTGGTCATCACGAATGCGAGAGGAATAACGTATTCGTGATTGACATTGAATCTCCGGACGTTCATAGTTTCCTGGCCGTAAGCCCATTGCATGCGAAATGATCAATATACGGAATGAGTTGAATGTTCTCGAAGTAGTGAGGGTCATCATTACCTTATGTAACTTTACTTGCATAGATGCAGATGTGCAAATATGCACCCAATTGGTTTTTAAGACCCACGTAATATTTGCGAATAAAATGCCGTTTAATCATTAATGTATGTTTTTAAAGTTCGTGCTACTAAAAATCGTAACGGAAAAACCCAATAACACTGCCCTACTCAGGAATCGAACTCAGAATCTCCAAGTAGCACGGCACACTTTTGTGCCGCGGGTCCACGATACAGTCTCTCCTTCGCTTACTATGTATGTAAAAGTACTATACATTTTAATATTGCCAATTTTCATACACGAAATGAAAGCATCAATAATATTCATTATTATTAGAATGGTTGTAATGTGGCGTCGCGCGGCCCCAAGTATCAATTTCGCAGGTTAGGCTCCAACACTTGGCAAACTTGAGGATATTATCGTAAAGTTTTATTGCGGCTCGTTAGGTGCTATTTAACACAACCTACTGACAGTTTAACATTAGCTATTTCGTATTTTTGTTAGTCCTTTTGAGACTTAAAGAAATACATAACTATATTAGACCTTAGAGGTGCCATTGCTGGGTACAGGCCTTCTTTGAAACTTAGAGGGTTTGAACAAAATGCAATAGCAAGACCTTATTAATATTATTATACTATATCAGTAGTATGGATTCGTACAATGGCATGAGTTTTTCCATTAAGAAACTTGCAAAAGCGCCACGGAGTTTGGATATGTATTCGAAAAGAGCTCAAGACACTAACGTCCTTTTACGTGGACTTATAAAATCTAAAACACAAATTAAAAACACATGAACGTACAAGAAAGAATTGCGAAAAATAAGTTAAATCCGCCATTTTTTGATGGCGGCCATTTTGGATTTAAAATTTGTCTTAGTGTATAGTATTCTACTAGTCAAGCCCTTTCATTTGATACCCATATAAAGGGAGTTGTGATAAAATATGTATTCATCTTGGACCAATTTTCATCAAAGATATGTACATACATACATAAACTCACGCCTGTATTCCCTGATGGGATAAGCAGAGGTGCATTTCTACACCCAAATTTGTACTTAAAAAAAAAAAATTGGTTCATCTTTTTCAGAGTTACGGTGTCATAGACAGACACACACACACACACATCAAACTTATAACACTCGGTCGTTTTTGCGTTGGGGGTTAAAAACTAATTGGCAGATCGCTGATGCAAAAGTGCATCTCTGCCTATTCGGTCGAGTACGTATAAATAATTTACATAACTATATAAAATTAGTAAAGTTCCAAAAAATTTATACCAAAGCGTAAATACATAGTGAAATGCACGTCAACTCATTTTGTCACTTTTTTATTGTGCCCACTATCGTGAACAGCTTATCTGATTGTATGTGAACATTCATAAACACCAGGGGAATTGGGGGAGTATTATCGTGTGTTAAAGAAGGGGAGTAAGAAGGGGAGATAGGGCTTGCATGGAAAAACATACATGTATTTTTTTAATATATGAAAGTTCGTATTTTGGTCCCGCAAAAAAAGCTGAACGAATATGAACAAAATTTGTAGCGCAAATGGTTTATAACCTTGATGGCAACATATATTATTGTAACAAACAAGCAACGTATTTTATTGTAACAAAATCTGTTTTTAAACGATTGATAACAATACTTGCGTAATTAAAAAATGTTGATGGTACTCGTATACGTCATGGATTCGTAAACAGCCCTCACCCTGAACCAACTATTACACTTTTCACTTTGAAATTCATATTAATAAACGGGGAATATTTTCCCCTAATACGACAGCAAAAAGCTGAATTATAAGGGTGACATTTTTTAGTCCCTTTGAGGGTGAAAAGGTACAAAACAGCATATTGAAACTGTTAAGTTAAAAACAACTTGTGTTTATGATTAAATTAAAAAAAAAAACAATGTTTGCTTCTATTTATTATAAACAAGGTGTAGGCAGAGGTGCATTTCTGCACCTCTGCCTACACCTTCGGGGAATACAGGCGTGAGGTTATGTATGTATGTATTATAAACAAAATACTGAAAGAATATTCAGCACATTGTTATCATACATAAGCGGTTTTCTTCTTTCATTTTAAATTCGTGTAAACAAAAAATCTTTTTATGTTTTTTTGCTGTAAATAACACGTCTGTTAAACGTTTTCCAGCTATGACATAAAGCCACACGAACAGACTTGAGTACTAATTAAAATAGTGCTGTGGCGAGGCGTGTCCCATAATTAATAACAGCTCATTTGAAAAAAGTATGGGTACTGGGGTCAGTGAGGGGGGCTGAAGGGGTACGGAGGGGGTTGGTGCACGCGTCAGCTGTCGGAACAATTAACAGAATACATTATAATAAAGCAGAACAAAGGGTCGTCCGTCACGCACGTACTACATATACGTGATATTATACATAATGTGTATGGTAAAATGAACGGCGAGACTTTGATTATTTAACTCAAGTTGTTTATTTGAATTACAAATTAATAGGTCGTACTTAGATGGATAAAATACTTATTCCATATTAATAGAATGTTAATGAAGAAGCAGTGATGGCCTCGAGGTTTAGGCGTGCGGTCGAGAATATCGGCAGTCGCAGGTTCAAACCCAGGCACACACCTCTGACTTTTCGAAGTTATGTGTGTATTTACAATGAATTATCACTTGCTTTAACGGTGAAGGAAAACATCGTGATAAAACCTGCACACCTAAATAGTTCTTAGGAATTACTTAGGTGTGTAGTCCGCCAACCCGCACTAGGCCAGCGTGGTGGACTAAGGCCTTAACCCTCTCAGTTGTTGAGGAGGCCCGTGCCCAGCAGTGGGACGTAGTTGGGCTGATGATGAATAGAATGTTGGTGTTGTGTCAAGGCGTCTATATATAGTTTCCTAGGATTTCTCCCACAAGCCTTTACTAATGACCACATATCTCGAAGATTACAGTTACAATTTAGAGCCAGAAATGCGTAAGTTTAGGTCTCGTTACCTTTCAAATATTTGAATGACTTGCAGAAATATATAGAAATCTGGCAAGGCCGCGGGTGCGATCCCTCAATATTTGTGGATCACACAAACATTTGTTTCGGGTCTGGGTGTTTGTGTGACCGAAAATTCTCTCGCAGTTTCTGATACTCACCACACAGGACTTATATCTTAGTCATCATCATCATCATCATCAGCCCATATACGTCCCACTGCTGGGCACGGGCCTCCTCTACAGCTGAGAGGGTTTAGGCCTTAGTCCACCACGCTGGCCTAGTGCGGGTTGGCGGACTACACACCTAAGAAATTCCTAAGAACTTTTAGGTGTGCAGGTTTTATCACGATGTTTTCCTTCACCGTTAAAGCAAGTGATATTTCATTGTGAATACACACATAACTTCGAAAAGTCAGAGGTGTGTGCCTGGGGTTTGAACCTGCGACCGCCGAAATTCTCGACCGCGCGCCTAAACCTCGAGGCCATCACTGCTCATCATATCTTAGTGTGGGGTCAAAACTATGTATGTGAGTGTTGGGTGTATTTATTTATTTAATAATGATACATGACATATGAACAAAAACAGACACATTACACATCCACATTCATCCCGAAAAAAAAGTTTAGGACAGAAATCTTACTCCTGTTTTATTATAGTTATTCAATTTATGGTTTCCAATTACAATTAATTTAAAATACTTTTTGCCTCTTTTCTATTTATCGTAAATTTAGATGAATCAGTCGAATTTTATTTGAACACTACTATCCATTCTGATTTTTTTAATTATATAATTATTATTCTAGGAAAAGATTGGAATGGTTTCTCCATTCAAAGCAAATATAATTATAAGATTATTTTGAAGGGTAGTAATTTTTTTATAACTTACCTAAAATAAGTTAAGTTATTATTGTAAAATAGAAAACTGATGTAAAGCAAATTTGCTACGTTGTCGGCTCAATTTGCTGATTGAATATACGCCCGGATAGTAACCATTGTAAAAAAAGTGTTAAGCTCTGTAAATATTTATTGAATTAACTGTTAGAAGCGGTCTCCCGCGGTCTTTGTAAGGTCGCCAGTCTACCTTGGAGGTGGAATCCAATGTTGCGCTTGCCAGAGCGCGGCCTGACCTCGAGAATGGCTTTACTCTAAAAAAATATGTAGTAGGTAATTACGTAGCTGTAAAAATTGCTACTGTAAAAGTCATGATGGCCTCGAGGTTCAGGCACGCGGTCGAGAATCTCGGTCGCAGGTTCAAACCCCAGTCAGACATCTCTGACTTTTCGAAGTTATGTGTGTATTCACAAAGAATTATCACGTATTTTAACGGTAAAGGGAAACATCGTGATGAAACCTGCACACCTAAAAGTTCTTAGGAATTTCTTAGGTGTGTAGTCCGCTAACCCGCACTATGCCAGCGTGGTGGACTAAGGTCTAAACCCCTCTCAGTTGTAGAGTAGGCCCGTGCTCAGCAGTGGGACGTATATGGGCTGATGATGATGAAAAATTGCTGTTATATTTCGCATATTTTTTCTGCCATAGACATAGCTTCTCATTTCGTCTTCATCATCATCATCATATGGGCTGATGATGATGAAAAATTGCTGTTATATTTCGCATATTTTTTCTGCCATAGACATAGCTTCTCATTTCGTCTTATGTCTGCAAAAAGCTTGTAAGTAAATCTCGCGAGAAAATAATTTTCTCCCAATGAAACTTATGGCGGGGTAGCAGTAGAACCGGGTGGAAGTTTAATTGCTCCAGACAATTAACGAGTAAAGTAATGGCAAAGAGTAAGAGTTTTCTCAATATATTTTTATTACACTTTTTGGAACATTTAATATATTTCAGTTTTACGATTATTGAATTTGGTTGCATAGTTGTGAAATTCTGCAGTGCTATTAACGAAAATATTGCGAAGTAAGTAAGTAAGTGTGGGGTCAGTACCATTTGACTGTTGGGTGTATTTATTTATTTATTTTATTTAATGTGCGTGTGTTTTTTTCATTATTCTTACACACCTTATTCTTAATCGATTAACCGATTTTGATATGAAGAAACCTCGTGATCTTTTGGTACAAACATGTGCCGAACTAAGTGTATGGCAAAGTGTTATTGGGTTTTTCCATTAGGAAATTCTCAGTATCAGCACGGAGTCTCGAAATATAATAATAGACTCACTCTATTACGTGGGACTGATACATACCTGGCTAAATGTGGGTGATGAAATGCACCTCTGCCTATCCTTTAGGGAATTACAGGCGTGAAGTGATGTATTTATATATACGTTATGTATTTGCTCTATTATTTCTGGTGAAGCAACCAGTTCAGCTTGTAGCCAGAACGCAAGTGATTTTTTCTTGCGATATTTCTGCTTCCATAAGGCCCGTTCAACCCTACTACCGTTTAAAACACCGCGCCCTATAAAATAACACGGAACTTGTAATATTTCATTGACACATTACGAGGCCACGGGACGATAAACGTCGTTTTGAGGGTTTTACACGCGTGACTTTTCCCCGCTAGTTGGAGTCCTTTATAGAGCATGTTGCGTTTTATTCTACCTTTTATTTGCCGATTTATGTTTATATTTCGCCATTGATACGCATCGTTTCGCACAAGTTGGAATTGCTTCAATAAATATATCCTCTGGAATGTTTTTGACTCTTTAAATTTGATGGTAAATTGAAATGATTTGAGCTCATCCTTAAAATGATTTTTAAGGGGTACATACTTTACTTCTCGGAGCCCTTATAGGCTCGTCATGTCCGACCGTCTCTCCTCGGCTTATCTCCCAAACGGTTAGTGCTAGAGACATGAAATTTTGCATGGATATGTGTATTTACCACGTCGACAATGTGCTAAAATAAATCATGAATAATGTTTTTTTTGGAGTACCTCTCGTATAAGTAAAGTAGGGATGTTTTTTTTTCTCGTGTCTGCGCCATAGTGTGTATCATAAGATAGGTGTTTTAAAATTAAAGGGTGTTAAGACGATTTTTTTGAAGTATCTGTTTGTGAAATATTCCACTTTAAAGCATATTTTCAAAAAAATATAATCGTTATCTGCAACGCAAATGTACTAGCTCAGGTGTTATATATTATGGTGTTATATTATTAAAAGTGTTTTGGCCTGCGTCCACCACTCCGGCCTAGTGTGGTTTACTTAACGTTACTTACCTTATGTTTAGACGTTTATTGATCTGTTTATAATCGCATAACACCAGAAAAGGCAAGAGAATAAAAATGTTTAATAGGACGAATAATACATTTAATGTATGTGATGAAAACTACACGACCGACCCAGGCATTGAACTCGCAGCCTTGCTCTAGCATATTCGTTCCGGTAAAACTAAAATATTGCTCACTAAACTATCTCATTTCGGTACGGTAATAAAAATACTGTGTACATAGAGAAAACATTTGCTCAGATATTTTATTGCAAACGACTCGAGCAGTGTACCTTTATATTCCAATGTTGGCTAATAAATTCTGAAGAAATGTAATATAATGTGTTTGCAGTAAACAACCAGGCACGTATTGGAAGCGAAATTGAGTGGTGATGCCAATAACTTGCCCTACTGTTCTACCATTATCTGTTTCACAGGTAGAAAGGTTAATTAAACGTTATTAGTTTTCTACTGGAAAGTGTTGGCGAATTTTCGATTTTTAAGCAATATATTGGTTTTGTGTCAGTTTATCATAATTGGTTTCAGTCCACAGATTGCGAGCTTTGTATACTTTATAAATAAATCTACTGTTATGAAAAATGTGATACATTTCTGATGTATATATAACAGTTTTTTGGACTTAAAAACTTTTTTTTAACGACAAATTTATCAATATTTAAAAAATGTAATATCTCTTTTTCTGTCGTAATTATATAAGGGTACTATGGGGCTAGCATAATCAATTGATTGTAAGTCCCTAAAATAATAATAAAGAGAAAAAAAAAACGACAATAGATGGCGAAACGTAAGAGTATAAATATACCTTTACATAGTCCTTTAGATGTATGTATGTATGAGTATTATATACATATACATATATCAACACGATAGTCCAAACAGGGCGTCGAGCGGCAACAAACGACTCCGGACATAAACAGGCTAATCTTGGAACACGACACACTTGTGTCACTATAACAGGTTTTACACCTTCTTTACGGTTGCCGCTATCCAAGCGGATACGTATATCCAACCACCCAATAAAAATTACCTCAGACAATCTTACTCACCAACGGAAACCAACCAACCAATGTGAGACCGAAAAAGTCTCTCGTAGTCTCGGATTCGCACGAAACAGGACTTGTATCCTAGCGTGGTGTCAGTAGGTACTATATATTATGTGACGGTTGGGAGTATTTAATTATTTATTTATTTACTTCGATTTTTTATCACTCCGCTCAAGCTAACGTATTAGCAGCACCATACGCATTCAACAATTACTACAATTAAACACAAACAAAGCGTCGTAAAACTACATACAGTCACCATAACTTTCCTGTCATATTACAAATGCACAGAAAATTAGTTGTGTGCGACTCATGTCGTGTAAAAAGCCAGTATTTGTCAAGGCATGGCACACGACAACTTTTTACGCTCGCCCCCAAAGGCCTGTAGCATAAATCAACTCCCAACCCCGTAAAGGTTATTTTTAAGTAATTAAATGCGCCGATGCAGATCGGTGGCCAATAAACACGTTCCATAAAAGGTTCTATTAATTTTAATTAACTCGGGCTATGGGCTTAATTAAAACTGATAGTTTCGCGGCGTGAGTGCGCTGTTCAAATTTGATGTGTAGAGATTGGAGTTTAAATTTGGCGATTTTTGAGAGTGATGTATCAGCCCATAAAAGTACGTCACAGTACTGCAGGTTCCTTTTTTATTTTTGAATGGACATACATACAGTTATACGCACTCACGCCTGTATTCAGTGAAGGGGCAGGGGCCGTTAACCGTATTACATAAGCAAATATCGTACTCCCCTCTCATATGCTTACGTAAGCATTAGTATACATATTTTTAATCTGTTCTAGTTTCTTTTTTTTTTTCGAGAAATCGGGACAAAGTGTTGTAGAGGGTTAGAGGGTTTAGGCTTTAGCCCACCACGATGGTCTGGCGCTGGCCTGATTAACTTCACATACTAAAGATTTTTTCGCACTAAAAGTGAGATACATTGTGTTTTCCTGCGATTGCCAAGTCTAACTATTTTACTTAAAACATAAAAGGTTTTTATATGTATATGGTGACTATTAGATGTTGTCTGGTAAGCTAAGTGCATAATAACTTAAGACAGAAGGTCCCTTAAAAGGGGACTGAATAAATTCATTGACTTGGTATCACATGGATCTCACAACTTTTTACGGTAGAAGAAATGAATTGCGAGACTTAGGTTTTTTTACAAGTTTTGTTTTTTATGGGATTCTTTTGACTTTTATGCCTTAAACTCAGCCAATCATATTTTAACCCTCTTTAATTCTTTAATTACGCAAGAGCGTCTTAAGATAAGTCTATCTAATATATAAAATTCATACGTATCAAAACGTAGGTGTAGATCATATGCTTCATAACTTATGTCTGCAATAACTTTAAGGTTAGTTTTAATAAGGTTCGAAAGAATAGCCACACCCGTGATATATTCACCGAATGTACACTGAGCAACAATATTTATCATGGAATCAATTTGACTGCCTCGTGGTCTCGCGGTACAAGTATGTGCCGTGCGATCTAGAGGTCCTGGGTTCGATTCCCGGGTCGGGCAGAGTGTTATTGGGTTTTTCTATTAGGAAATTCTCGGTAACAGCACGGAGTCTGGAATTGTGCCCGAAAAACGGCAATAGGCTCGCCCCCTATTACGTGGGACTGAGAAATACTTGGCGAAATGTGGGTGCAGAAATGCACCTCTGCCTACCCCTTCGGGGATTATAGGCGTGAGGTTATGTATGTATGTATGTTTGTGGAATCAATTTGTAGTCGCCTTACTAGGGGTGGTTGCACTCGGCCCTTGAGGTTTCAAGGTTATGAGCATTGTAATTAACTAATCGATCGACGCGACGTGGGAGCATCAAATTAATTATTTAATGGAATACAATATTTGGACAGTAAATATAGTGAATCTAATAAAAGTAACAGGGTTGTCGCTGATACAATTTCTGTCACATTTTTAAATCCACTGTCGTAATAAAATGTAAATGTTAATAAAATCTTTTTCTTCTAATTTTTCCAAATTTTATAAGCAAGGGTAAACAGTTTATTTATTGTATAAAAAAAATAAGTTACTGTTTTAATTAAGTTATATGTACATACATATATTCTCGCACAAGATTTTTGGCATTAATAAAAAACTTTTGTAGTTCTGATGCCTAAGTAAAAATACTTATAAATGTTATGGGACCAAGATAATATGTGTGACTATCGGATGTATTTTTATTAGATTTTTAGTCAGAAACATAAAATAAATTCTGACTCCAAAAACAGTCATGACTTTTTGGGTTGTTTATTTACACTATTCAGAGTTTATTTACAGAGAAAATAAGTATTTTTGGCGCATTAAAACCTAAACTACTGAACGGATTTGTATAAATCGTGATGCAAAGACTTGATCTTGGAGGCAATTATAGGCTATTTTGTGCACAACAAAAATGGTTCCCGAGAGATTATTATTTATAAAAAAATACTTAGAATAATCTATATTAATATGGGCAATTAGACGGGTAAAAATAATAAGTAAATGTCTTTTGTTATTTAATTATATTATTGAAAGCACATTTCGTTGACATTAACCGATCGCTCGAGTATTTTTCTGATGGATGTAAACACAAGCAAGCGCTTTTTAGGTACTAACAAAACTAACTAAAAGTATATTAAATATTTACTTAATTTTAGTTTCACTAAAAGGTATTTTGTTTATTCTTTCTTCACTTTCATGTATACCCATAAAATAGGCTATTTAATTGATTTCTTAGAACTCTAGATAGTGAAGCGTCAGAATGTTACAATAAATAAAAAACAACAATAATTAAAAACATCTAATAGATAACCTCACGCCTGTATTCCCCGAAGGGGTAGGCAGAGGTGCATTTCTGCACCCACATTTCGCCAGGTATGTATCAGTCCCACGTAATAAGGGCGAGCCTATTGCCGTTTTTCGGGCACAATTCCAGATTCCGTGCTGCTTCTGAGAATTTCCTAATAGAAAAACCCAATAACACTTTGCCTGACCCGGGAATCGAACCCAGGACCTCCAGATCGCACGGCACATACTTGTGCCGCTAGACCACGATGTTTATAAATATACTACACAAGTCACTTGTGACAAGTGGTACATTGCATGATACAGGTTTTTGCCTGTTGTAAATAACTATGAGGATTAAAATTCTTATTTTACCTTGAAAGCTACATTCTGCTAAAAATATGCCGGTCGTAGGATAATAGTTTTTCCCAGAATTAAGATAAAAAATATTATTTCATTTATTTACCATACGAATAAAATAATTACATATGTGAAAAAAAAAGACATATTCTTACATACATTCTATACATTATAGGTAATTAAAGGAGAAAGAATTATAATATATGAAATACGCTATTGTGGCGCTTGCAATTATATTATAACTCTCGGTCATAAATTCGGGCATAACGATGTTGACTAGTATTTTTTAACCGACTTCAAAAAAAGGAGAAGGTTATGAAGTCGTCTGTATTTTTTTGTTTTATGTTTGTTACCTCAGAACTTTCGACTGTGTGGTTTTGATGATTATTTTTTTAATTGAAAGCTGGTGACACCGAATCCAAAAATAATAATAATTGTAACTACATTATATTATCGTAATAATTTGATTGACTTTTAAGTAGTTTAATATTATTTAAAAGTAGACTTTTAAGTAATATCTTTCATTTAATTTTACTTAGGTGATTTAACAATGATTAAAAAAATATTTTTTAATCATTGTTTATTATTAATAGGTATGTGTTGAGTTAGATTTAAAGTGGGTAGGTACCTGCCTACCTTCTTGCGTCCTAAACACATAGATCGTACCTACATATTGACGAAGAGAAATAGTAAGTTGATTATTAAATTATATAGAAGAATACGCAATTATTTTTTACTTTTTTATTTTAATTTGTTTTGGAATAGTTTTTTTGAAGGAAATTTTTGTTTCGTTTTTTATTGAAACACAAAACAGATTACATTTAAACTTAAGGCTTAATACATAGTGAAGTATGAGACATTTAAGAGGTCGAGCCTTAATATAGTCAGCTGCGTCTGCGGTATGAAAGGGGGAGGTATACGAGTCGAGGGTGGTATCATTGTCTCGCAGAAAATTAACGAGAAACTGTAGCTTTTCGTTCGGTGAGTAATATTGCTAAAAGACTGATTTGTTAGTATTTGCTCGTATAATCCACAAAGTCAAAGTCAAAAGTCAAATTATCTTTATTCAAATAGACTTTTACAAGTTCTTTTGAATCGTCAATTTTACACTTTTTAATATTTTTTTAAACTATGAAACTATTGCCGCTTCGAAACGTGTTATAGCTGTGGAGAAGAAACGGCAAGAAACTCCCTCAGCAACACGAAATGTCAATTTAAAAAAAAATAGAAAATCGCATATATTTTTTTAATAAACAGTTTCAATTTTACATGATAAATGTCATAACGATACATGTCATAATGATACATTTCATAACGATACAAACTGTAGCAACACAATAAAACTCCGATCAATTTACTTACACACGTCGTGTAAAACCTGCCTTAGCTATTCGTGCGAGTGCGTACGATCCGGGATAAGCCAGTACATCCGCTTACCATTATTCCGACATCTGTCATAGTTTCTTAACATTCAATTTTATTTTGGCGGCTATCAGAAGTTACGAGCTAGGTTTCCGGCTCCAAAACACCAAAAAATTATTTGTTGATAATACAAATAAATAAATACACCCAACAGTCATATGCATAGTTCTGACCCCACATTAAGATATAAGTCTTGTGTCGTGGGTATCAGAAACTACGAGAGACTTTTCGGTCTCACAAACACCCAGACATGAAACAAATACTTGTGGATCTATATTTGTCTCGGTGCGGGGATAGAACCCGCGGCCTCTCGTTTCGCAAGCTGGTATCTAGCCAACTGCGCCACGGGGCTGTCAAATAAAAATACTATTAATAAACAAGTTTTTGTTATGAACAAAAATATTTTTCTCATCGCTGAGTTAGGACCCGAAGCTCTTCGTTTCACGCGCCGCTTCATACGCATTGTGTGACGGAGGTTGTCCGCTTAATCTAAGCTTGAAAATTAATGCTAAGCCCAGTGGACGACATCAAAGAGTATGTACCCAACAATTTACAAGGGAGAACTACTTGAATAATAAATGTAAGGTAATGAGAACATAAGCCATAGGCTAATTATATTAAATAAAATTTTTAAAATAGTTATCACTTGTGTTAAAATAGGATAAATAATAAATAATAATAAATAAATACACCCAACAGTCACATACATAGTTCTGACCCCACACTAGGATACAAGTTCTGTGTCGTGGGTATCAGAGACTACGAAAGACTTTTTGGTCTCACAAACACCCAGACCCGAAACAAATATTTGTGGATCACACAAACATTTGTCTCGGTGCGGGGATCGAACCCGCGGCCTCTCGTTTCGCAAGCTGGTCTCTAGCCATCTGCGCCACGGGGCTGTCAATATGGATATGGATATTATAAATTAGGATATGCAAAGTCTATATTATACAGCGTAAGAAACAATCGAACTTGTCTGTGAATTTGTGACATTGAGATGGTTATCGGCAATTTTAAAGGCACATCGATAGGCGACATATAATTACAATTTTTTCCCCCAGTCAACTCAAATGAGGGTCTGATTGTAACCAACCAGCTCTATACAAGGACTAAAGTCTTAACCACATACTACTGAGTGAATGGTGAAACAGTAGCAATACTTGATATACTCGTAACATGTGGGGATCATATCATCATCAACATCATCATCAGCCCATATAAGTCCTACTGCTGGGCACGGGCCTCCTCTACAATTGAGAGGGTTTAGGCCTTAGTCTACCACGCTGGCCTAGTGCGGGTTGGCGGACTACAAACCTAAGAAATTCCTAAAAACTTTTAGGTGTGCAGGTTTCATCACGACGTTTTCCTTCACCGTTAAAGTGCGTGATAATTCTTTGTGAATACACACATAACTTCGAAAAGTCAGAGGTGTGTGCCTGAGTTTGAACCCGCGACCGCCGAGATTCTCGACCGCGCGCCTACACCTCGAGGCCATCACGACTGATACTGATACTGATATGAAGGAAAACAATAAATCAGAAATAAATATTAGTTGACTACTGTGTAAACTTAACCCAATGTTATGTAATTTTTACGCGACGCATGGAAATAGCGATGAAATCCACATTTCATTAATTTGTAGGAAATTTCGTCAAAAAGTTAACCTACCAATAACTCTATATACCCTTTTACACCTCTAACATATATAATAAGTAGCCTGATGATATTATATTGCCATAATGTTAGAATTACTCAGGTCGATGCGAATTATCTTAGCTTCGCGTCTTCGATCGATAGAAATACTTCAAATATGCATTTAGATGTGATATCTGCGATTCATTTTATAAAGCCGATAAATCTACCTCTCGAATGCAATCGCACGAATATGCAGAGAAATTTGAGGCATTTTTCTTCTAAAGCATCTTCGGGGTTATTGGTATATTCATCCTTGAAAATATGTGGATAATAATATTAATGATGAAAAAAAAAACAACATACCTAACCTCACACCTATATACCCTGAAGGAGTAGGCAGAGGTGCATTTCTGCACCCACATTTCGCCAAGTATGTATCAGTCCCACGTAATAGGGGGCAAGCCTATTGCCGTTTTTCGGGCACATTTTCCAGACTCCGTGCTGCTATTGAGAATTCCCTAATGGAAAAACCCAATAACACTTTGCTCGACCTGGGAATCGAACCTAGGATCACACGACTCATACAAAATACAAACAAAAGCCAATTAAGTTTCTTTACGGTAATGGTCACGAAAAATATTATAAGGCGAGCAAAATTATATCGAGCTGCGTGGGATAGATGTAATGGTGGTAAAAAGACTTATCTAAACAACTAAATAGTAAGAAGCACCTAATATTGTCGATTGCCTAACCCCTCTCGGTTGTAGAGAAGGCCCGTGCCCACCTGTGGGACATATATGGGCTGATGACGATGATGTTTATTGCAGTGTATTTTGAAATTGTTAGTTGGTAGGTGGGCATTAAAATTCATGATTTCTCATAATCTTTGCGGATTTCATAATTTGAAGTAAATTTTTATGAAAAAAACTAATTTTTGCTAGTGAGTTGGCTCACCCTAGGCGTTGATACCAGATCCTGTGATTTCATAATTCTTAGTTAATTTTTATGTAGAAATTTAATTTCTGCTAGTGAGTTGTCTCACTTTAGCGTTGACACCAGTTCCTGTATTTATATCAGCACACATTACTAAATACTTAGACTGCCTCGTGGTCTCGCGATACAAGTATGTGCCGTGCGATCTAGAGGTCCTGGGTTCGATTCCCGGGTCGGGCAAAGTGTTATTGGGTTTTTCCATTACGAAATTCTCGGTAACAGCACGGAGTCTGGAAATGTGCCCGAAAAACGGCAATAGGCTCGCCCCCTATTACGTGGGACTGATACATACTTGGCGAAATGTGGGTGCAGAAATGCACCTCTGCCTACCCCTTCGGGGAATACAGGCGTGAGTTTATGTATGTATGTATGTACATTACTAAATATCAACAGACTTGGCGTTCCAGCCACTTCCCAGCACGAATCAACGTTGTTATTCGCCATTTATTTCCCAGTAAGACACAAAGGTCTTCAATGGAGATACAATCCGTATTCCACGTGATGAATATCTCTAGGGGGCATTTAATTATGATGCTATTGTTACGATGCGCACGAACTATGTGATTCATTAATATTGAGACACGAAGATAGCAACAGACGGCTAAGCTTTTACCGATAGACTCCGAGTTAGTTGCCTGCATCCAACTTAACTCGCTATCACTCGGGCGGGTGCTGTCAGCACCCCACGCATTTTTGAACGTAAAAATTAATTATAATTTGAATTATAACTGAAAAGGCTGATAATTATTATAATGTTTTGTAGAACAATAATAAAGTTGATTATAAAATTTATGTTAATTATATACATACTTCATATAACACAAAATAATAAAATGCTGGTATAATTCTATTAACTGATATTAGGTATATAAATAAAAATGCACTTTGAGTATGTGGGGTGGCCACAACACCCCGCGAGTGCTCACGAGGCTAAAAACCGCGCGAGTGATCGAGGGTTAATATTTGTTTATTAGTTAATATTTGACAGTCTCGTTTATTATAATGTAAATAAATTCATAGAAATGTTTATTCATTTGGACAGTCCCTTGTCGCAGTTAGCTAGACATCAGCTTGCGAAACCACAAGTCGCGGGTTCGATTCCCGCACCGAGACAAAAATTATGTGATATTTATGATTGCATCGGGTCTGGGTGTTTGTGAGACCGAAGGCTTGTATCTTAGTGCGTGGTCAGAACTATGTATTTAATTATTGGGTGTATTTATTTCTTTCGTATAAATTGTACGAGTATATCGTGTTCCGGAGCAAATTACTTAATATATACTTATAGTGTAATATTCTCGAGGGAAGGTAAAACCGTATCAAATAGCGAATTTGCTTTCCTCTCGCGAGCACGTCGAAACACTTCAGCTCACAACACTAAACCACCACCATATTAAATTTTACAATAAAAAAAAGAAATACTTATTTAATTCATGGTGGCAATTGCTAGTTTTAATTAACTTAACAATATTATATTATTTATGGTGAACAGAAAAAACCAAGAGGCAAAAATTGTTACTTTTCAAACTTTTTCCAATCGGCTCATGCCGAAAAATCCTTAATATTTTTTTTATTTCCACAAACGGAGTAACAACTTACTGCTTATTTCTAATATTAAGCCTATAATACCCATACAAAATTTAAAGTAAATATTACCAAACTCGACGCCTCCATGCACATTGTGCGATGTCATTTGTCTTTTCAAAAGACATGAAGATAAACATGAAATTGTACCCGTTTATATCGATATATAGCGAAAGCGCAAGCTAGAGTCAATATCAAAGACATCAAAGGCCGCGATTGAAACACGCCTTGCGCTATCAAAATGCGAGGAAACACTGTCTATTTTCATGGATCAAACGGAAAAATGCACTGCCTTTTCACAGAGTTGATGTAAGCCCTCGATACTGTTGTCTCGAGTCCATATATCGTGTCTCTAGGATGTATTTTGTCATTGAGCCATTCGTAGGTTTAATAATATTCTTTGGTATGTTTTTATACGATTTTCGCACTTTCATGTCCTTTTCGGTAAAGTTATGGCTGTCGTCCTTTAAAACCCTATCTATGCGGACACCGCCACTCAAAAACATTTGACTGGAAGTCTGGTGACACCGACATACCCTGTTCAGTCATCCTCAAATAACTAGAAGGGTAGCTTAATTATTTTTATCTCGTAAAAAAAGAAGTAAGAAGTGCAATGATCGTTTTTTATCGCGACAGAAACTGGACTGAATATAATTTTTGTAAGTGCAGATGGGCCCGAAAAGTGTGTTACTTTAGTCAACACAATATGTCCAAGTGTTCGAAATTCAAAATAAACAGGTTGGAAAGCGACTCTTGTATACGTCACAATAACGTGATTCACAAATTTTGTACGTTTTATGGTCATGTTTACTCACCAAACGTAACATACTTCAAGCCAGTATTCTTTGAGGCAACCCAGTCTAGCCTGCCCATTACCGTAATACCATCAGATCACAGCATGATACTTAGCACTATATTATACTTACTTAGTATGGCGTATTAAACTATCGAGCATATATTATCCTATCTATTTAATATTTGTATGTTTCAGAAAAAATAATTGTTGCATTCAAAAATGTTTTTGGACGTTAGAAAGAAAGAAAAAGATGTTTATAGGCAAAATGTATTACATACCGTAATAAACAATTTTCAGTATAAGAAGGATAAAAAAGAGCCACAAAAGCGTAATTAAGCATTAAGCTGCGACATGACGTGAATCATGGCGTTAGAGACGTCTGTTTTTTAAAGAATGTCAAAATATCAAAATAAAGAATAAAATAGCGAATCAAACCCATCAGTTCAATGACATGTGAACATTCTCACGTTTCCACTAGACACCGGCGCTGAACGTGGATAGATAAAACAAATGAATACACAAAGTTTGAAACAATTTAACAAATTTTACGAGCAAAGTTCCGTAATGAGGTGGAGTGTTTGCCGGTGCCTAGCTCGGTAGGTGTTGTTGTTGGATCTGAGTTATTGTGCGATGCGGTTTTGTACACTCGCCCTGTTCTCGCGTTGACGGCTCCAACTCAGTTATTAAGTTGCGCATTTCTTATTGATGAAGTTTGAATTCTTGAGGATGCTATTTCTGGATGAGAAACGAGTTTAATTCGATATTAAAGTTTAGATCTAGTATTTTATGTCTTGGGGAGATTTATCGTTAAGTGGAATAACTTTTCTATGAATCTGGTATAATATCGCCTTTATATCGACTGTCTCGTTGGTCGGCATTCATCAAACATACATACGTGGATACACTCATGCTTATGATATCGAAGGGGTGAATAGAAGTGTTACTTTTACTTCTCACTATCCAGTGTTTTTAAGTCCCTCATAATAGGGGGACGAGCCTTTTATCGCTTCTTGGGCCCCTACTAAGAATTTCTAATGAGAATTTATCCTACCTGGGAATCAATCCCTAGACCTCTTTATCGCACGCCACACTCTTTTGCCGCGAACCCCAGGAGGCAGTCATTAAATTATTTGATAAATAATAAAAATAATATTACACACATTAAACTTACGAGGGCAGTCCGATAAGTACTTAGCCTCACCGCCCGATGGCACCACTATCGTAAGATAAATTTACCATCATGTAGCACATCTTCGTAGACGGCTATTGTCAAAATTTCAGCCGAATTGGATTTGTAGTTTTGTTTTGACCGCGTGTGTAAGCGGACGTGTCCGCGGATTTTCGAAAAATGGAAAAAGAGCAATATCGGCCGGTGATTTGATTCTTGTTTTTGGAAGGGAAATCGCGCAGCGATATCAAAAAGCGCTTGGATGCTGTTTACGGTGACTCTTCTCCTTCAATGGCGACCGTCAAAAATTGGTTTAACGAGTTTCAACGTGGTCGCACGTCAGTTTTTGATGAGCCACGCCCAGGTGCCCCAAAAACGGCTACCACGGAGGATAACGTGAGAAAAGTCCCGATCTTGTATTGGCAGACCGCCGATTGAAGGTGCGCGAGATAGCTGAGACAGTAGGCATCTTAAAAGACCGCGTGGGTCATATCCTGCATGAAATATTGGGCATGAGAAAGCTGTCGGCTCGATGGCTGCCGCGTTTGCTCACTTCGGACGACAAGCGCATCAGTGACACAACTTCAGAGCAGTGTTTGACACTGTTTAGGTGCAATCCGAAGGGGTTTCTGCGTCGTTTCGTGACCGTCGACGAAACATGGATTCACTGGTACACACCAGAGACCAATAAACAGTCGAAACAGTGGACTTTACCCGGCGAATGTGCTCCGAAGAAGGCGAACACTGTCCCATCGGCCGAAAAGGTGATGGCCACCGTTTTCTAGGTTTCACAAGGTGTGATTTACATCGACTACCTGGAGAAGGGCAAAACGGTCACAGGGCTCTACTATGCCGAACTATTGGGCCGATTCAACGCTGAATTGTAGAAAAAACGGCTCCATTTGGCGAAGAAAAAAGTGCTCTTCCACCATGACAACGCACCGGCTCACACCTCCGCCGTCGCAACGGCCAAATTGGTCACATTAGGCTACGAACAGCTGCTCCATCTACCGTATTCTCCAGATTAGGCCCCGTGTGACTTCTTTTTGTTTCCAAACTTGAAAAAGTCCGTCGCCGGACAGAAATTTGAGTCGAATGAGGAGGTTATCGCCGCCACGGAGGCCTACTTTGTAGACCTCCAGAAAACGTTCTTTTCAGACAGCTTAAAGAAGTTGGAGCATCGCTGGGTCAAGTGAATCGAGTTGAAAGAAGACTGTGATGAGAAATAAATCGCCACTTTTCCAAAATTTTCGTTTTTCTTTTGTAGGCTAAGTACTTATCGGACTGCCCTCGTATGTCATAAGAATACAAATATTTAATATAGCAGCGAATCATTCCCAAAGAAAAAATAAAATAAAAACGCCTAAATAAATACACTCAACTATTTGAAATGATGACAGTGGGGTAAGCGTAATTATTTTTTCTAAATAACGCCCTTAATTCGGGTGTGAGCTCATAATTCTCGGCTTTGTGCGGACACGTGTGAGCGTACCTCAGGGACACGAGCGTGATTTTAAAATTTACAGTAAAAAAGCGAAATTACCGTATAATAACTAATACTGTGTAATTTACACGCTGTAACGCTGAGGGACACGGACCGTGTGTGTTAACCATTAATTAGAGAATAATTTAACGGTGGAGGAAGACTGCTGGAATCTGAATGATTGTTGGTAACACGAATTTCTTAGGTGTGTTAAAGGTCCCGAGAGGGGCGGCGGCACCGTGGCCTGTGTCCGTCGCGGGCGCCCAACCACAACCGGGCGAACCAAACTAGCGGGGGTGCAACTACGCCCTCCACAATTCCGAGACGGCCAGGACACTTTCGTCTCAGAGGCATATCGGGCGGGAGCGGCATCATTGTGGGTGCCACTCGCCCACATACCGTGGTCGCCCTATTCGGCCCGAAGATGGCCACCGGGGGGTTTTGGTTGGTATGCATAGGGATTTTTAAGATAGCCCGGCACTAACATCTGCGTGGACATGACGTCGCTGCGCACCGGGCTAGAAGGCCGGTGACGACGACCTACGCATCTCGCCCCCCTCCCCCAGGGCCGGTGGGACCAGCTTTCCCCTCGAGAAAAAAATGCGTGATGGGTAAAGGTTTAAATTGACGTAGAGGACACCAAAGTTGAGTAAAAGCACCAAATGGACTGATACAGTGCGAAGTGTTGTTCACAAGTAGGTATTTGTTATGACATTGATATTTTCTTAATTTTTTCGGTCTTATTTGGGCCAAACTAAGTTTCTCTTGCAAAGAGAGAATAGTATTCCTTAACACTCTTTCCGCTTGTTAGTCTTGGGCCATTAAAATAATATAATATTAAGTAGTCAACTACTATGTAATTTGGGAAAAATATGGGTTAATAAAGGCGTCTTTTTTATTAAATCTATTAAGAACTTTTTGACATTTTTCTATGACTAAAATATTTTTTCTTTACAAAAATTACGATTTTATTAAGATTGTAAATCTTCTAACCCACATTCCTCGAGGTTTAGGCGCGCGGTCGAGAATTTCAGCGGTCGCAGGTTCAAACCCCAGGCACACACCTCTGACTTTTCGAAGTTATGTGTGTATTCACAATGAATTATCACTTGCTTTAACGGTGAAGGAAAACATCGTGATAAAACCTGCACACCTAAAAGTTCTTAGAAATTTCTTAGGTGTGTAGTCTGCCAACCCGCACTAGGCAAGCGTGGTGGACTAAGGCCTAAACCCTCTCAGTTGTAGAGGAGGCCCGTGCCCAGCAGTGGGACGTATTTGGGCTGATGACGTAACCCACATTATACCAGCATAGTTGGCTTACTCTCACACATACAGAATGTTATAGAGTAAGAACATTGTTCGACACTCACCGTTTCCGATCTAACCCACAAAGGCGGAGACCAGCCATTTGTCAATTATAATTATTGAATTTAAGCTGGCCGCATACAAATTGAAATTCGCCGTCCGTTCGCTAATGAAGCTATTGTAGATCGTAACCGTTTTTACTGTGCAATTAACTCCCAAAGCCCGTGCCGTGTGCGGTTAGCTTAATCAGTTTCGGATATGCCGACGACACTTGAACTCTACCCATGATGTCAGCACGATCGTACCTATTCGAGGGTTTTAACGCATTTCGATTTGGTGCGGTCGAATAAGTCTCGAATGTAATCATCATCATCATTTGACCCATTGACAGCCCCGTGGCGCAGTTGGCTAGACACCAGCTTGCTAAAACGAGAGGCCGCGGGTTCGATCCCCGCACCGGGACAAATGTTTGTGTGATCAACAAATATTTGTTTCGGGTCTGGGTGTTGTGAGACCGAAAAGTCTCTCGTAGTTTCTGATACCCACGACACAGGACTTGCATCTTAGTGTGGGATCAGAACTATGTATGTGACTGATGGGTGTAAAAAAAATTGTTTTAAATTGTTTTTTTTTTATACGTCCCACTGCCGGGCACGGACCTCGTCTACAACTGAGAGTTAGGTCTTGGTCCACTACGCTGGCCTAATGCGGGTTGGTGGACTACACACCTAAGAAATCCCTAAGAACTTTTAGGTGTAGGTTTCATCACGATGTTTTCCTTCACTGTTAAAGTAAGTGATGATTTATTGTGAAAACATTTAACTTCAAAAAGTCAGAGGTGTGTGCCTGGGGTTTTGAACCCGCGACCGCCGAGATTCTCGACCGCGCGCCTAAACCTGGAGGCCATCTCTACTTTATTTCAAATGTAATACTGTATAAGTGTTTATATCCGAAATTACTCATAAAGCATACATATGTATGTGTATAAAGCGTGTTTTTATCGTTTTTAAACTAGTGGTAAGGGTGATGACAAAATATCATAAGAAAATGCGAATAGAAATCAAGAAACTCTATGACTACTATTTCTTTTCTATCGAAGAAGTAAATTTTGTGTTGTTTAATAACAATTGTATGAGGCTCGGTTCGTTCATAACGTTAAGATCTTTGATTTCTTTTATTTTGAAACCCTACACTACAGTTTGATATTAAAATACAAGATTAAATAAAATATTTTATTAATTAACGATGTAAATAAATTATACATACCGACAATTAACCTCAAATCTATAAATGCACTCAAAACAGTTTATTCAAATTAGTTTTATCACTAATATTCAATATATATATATATATATATATATATATATATATATATATATATATATATTGTAAGAACTCAGAAATAAGTTGGTGTGGGTGGCAACACTGCATTGGCGAATATAGAGCAAGCGCGGGAAAACGACACAGATCGTATATTTTCTTGATCGGCCTGAAAGTTTTTACGCGTCTTATTATTTGGTTACTATAGTTACGGCATCAGGTCAAATAACAGTCATTTTAAAAGATTTGAATAATTAAATTTTAGTTTCTAACAATATGGATATACTAATAAATAAATAAAATAATCAAAACTACTTAAAATTAAAAAAAATATGTCAATCCCTTTTTATTACTGTCACTATTCTACATTCTTTAAATTTAAAACAAACTTTTTCTGAATAACTTGGTGTCGGTGTGCGCGCGCATCGTAAAAAATTCACTCTCATCATTTTTCCCTAACGCGCCAAAAGAAGTATAACTTCAAAAATTAAAGGATTTATATTTATTAAGAGAAATTGTTATAGTGTTGTTGCTTGGGACGTGGAAGCACAATAGTTAGATCATTTCCTGTACAGCCAATTACATTCTGTTGCAATTGTGACATCCTTTGTTCAAAACACTGTCTCCCTCATTCATTTTGCTAAGTATGTCGTCGCAAAGACTTCTGATGTTATCTAACATCGCTTATCAGACAAAGTAAATTTTGATAATGGATAACATATTAACTGCTTGCCTCGTTGTCTTGTAAGGGGATATACGTACGTGCCGTGCCATCTATATGGTTCGATACCATCATCATCATCATCAGCCCAAATACGTCCCAATGCTGGGCACGGGCCTCCTCTACAACTGAGAGGGTTTAGGCCTTAGTCCACCACGCTGGCCTGGTGCGGGTTGGCGGACTACATACCTAAGAAATTTTAAGAATTTTTTAGTATGCAGGTTTCATCACGATGTTTTCCTTCACCGTTAAAGCAAGTGATAATTCATTGTGAATACATACATAACTTTGAAATGTCAGAGGTGTGTGCCTGGGGTTTGAACCTGCGATCGCCGAAATTCTCGACCGCGCGCCTAAACCTCGAGGCCATCACTGCTTTCAATGATCTGGTTCTGGTTTCTGGTTCGATACCATGGCCGAGAATTATGATTAGGCCGTTTCAATAGGAACTTCTCAGCATGGATACTGGAAATGTTCACGAGAGTCAATTTTATAATTGCATGGGATTTAAAACACAATTGGAGAAACGCATGAATATAAATGAACCTCTGCCTATTCGGGTATACGCATTATGTATAATATGTGAATTTATACATAAACTCATAAACTCACGCCTGTATTCCCCGAAGGGGTAGGCAGATGTGCATTTCTGCACCCACATATCGCCAGGTATGTATTAGTCCCACGTAATATGACTCCGTGCTGTTACTGAGAATTTCCTAATGGAAAAACCCAATAACACTTTGCCCGACCCGGTAATCGAACCCAGGAACTCTAGATCGTACGGCACATACTTGGACCGCGAGACCACGACGCAGTGACAGCAGTATATAGGTATCGCTCTTCCATTACCTTATATGAGGTATATACCTTATATGATACCTTATACCTATTAAGTTGACTATAGTAACTCACTCCACTCAGGCGTGACCTCCGAAGCTCAAATACACGCTTCATAAAAGAAGCGATTGAGCAAAATCGGGGGTCCAAAGTCTTTGTTCAAACGCTAAATCGAAGCCATCTGACGAAGTTGCGAAAACGTAGTGGAGAAGTCGTCACTGCTAAGCCGGAGATTCTCGCGGAGATTCGGGACTTTTACGGTCAATTATACACCTCACATGCGTCCTGTCCCCCATCCGAGAGTGAAGACCCGAGGGCCACTTTAACCCGCCACTATTCCGAAGAGCTGCCAGAAGTCAGCCTAGACGAAATCGAGATTGCTCTTGGGCAGCTTAAAAATGGAAAAGCCCCCGGAGAGGATGGAATTACAACAGAGCTCATAAAAGCTGGCGGAGCTCCTACGCTGAAACAGCTACAGCGCATATTTAACTCCATCCTCTTTTCGGGGAGAACTCCTAAGGCATGGAGCAGGAGTATGGTCGTCTTGTTCTTCAAAAAAGGCGACAAAACCTTATTGAAGAACTATCGGCCCATCTCCCTGCTTAGTCATGTCTATAAGCTGTTCTCAAGGGTGATCACGAACCGTCTCGCGCGCAGACTCGACGAGTTTCAACCCCCCGAGCAGGCCGGGTTTCGTAGAGGATATAGCACCATAGACCACATCCACACAGTGCGGCAGATTATACAGAAGACTGAAGAATATAATCAGCCCCTGTGTCTTGCCTTTGTGGACTATGAGAAGGCTTTTGACTCTATCGAAATCTGGTCTGTTCTGGAATCTTTGCAACGGTGCCAAGTCGATTGGCGATACATCCAGGTGTTGAGATGTCTGTATGACGCTGCGACTATGACCGTCCGAGTACAAAACCAGCAGTCTGAACAAATTCCAATGCATCGAGGAGTGAGACAAGGGGACGTCATTTCCCCAAAATTGTTTACAAATGCATTGGAAGATATGTTTAAGACTCTAAACTGGAAAGGACGTGGCATAAATATAAACGGCGAGTACATCTCACACCTGAGATTTGCAGACGACATCGTCATCGTGGCTGAAACCGTTGCAGACTTGCAACAAATGCTGTCTGATCTGGCTAATTCTTCAGCACGCATAGGTCTCCGGATGAACTTGGATAAAACCAAGGTCATGTTTAATAGACAGGTTATTCCGGAACCTATTGCGCTAGAGGGAGTAACTCTCGAAGTTGTTCAGGAGTACATTTACCTCGGTACAACGGTACAAGTAGGTAGGAACAACTTCGAGAAGGAGACCCAAAGAAGAATACAGCTGGGTTGGGCAGCGTTTAAAAAACTTCGTCGAGTCTTTTCGTCACCCATACCTCAAAGCCTAAAGACAAAAGTCTTTAACGAGTGCGTCCTTCCAGTCATGACATACGGAGCCGAGACGTGGACACTGACGATGCGGCTTATCCACCAATTTAAGGTCGCTCAGCGAGCTATGGAGAGGGCTATGTTGGGAGTTTCTCTGAAAGATAGGATCAGAAATGATGCCATCCGCCAGAGAACCAAAGTTATCGACATAGCCCAGAGGATTAGCGAGCTGAAGTGGCAGTGGGCAGGTCACATTTGTCGCAGAACCGACAACCGTTGGGGGAAACGGGCTCTGGAGTGGAGACCGCGACTCGGCAAACGTAGTGTAGGGCGCCCTCTGGCTAGGTGGGGTGACGATATTCGCAAGGTGGCTGGCAGCGGTTGGATGAGGAGGGCCGAAGATCGAGCCCAGTGGCGTGCCATAGGAAAGGCCTATGTCCAGCAGTGGACGTAATAAAGGCTGCTGATGATGATAGTAACTCACTCAGTGTCACGCCCTAGGATCAGGCTATCAGGCTGTTTGCGCCTTTTTGCAAAATACTGTTACGCGACGTAACAAATTGCGCCAGAGGCAATATGTGGAGATTGGCGCAGTAAAACCATAAAATAAATTTACTTTGGATATACAGTCAATTCATATATTCAGTAAAATGTAAGTAAGCGTAGTGGAGTATTATTTAAAAACGTAGTAGAGGTCTGTTCTATTGCAGTTTTTGAGAATTTTATTCCAATAACAATTCATTTGAACCCGGGACCTCTAGATCGCAAGACAACACAGATGTGTACTTGATAAGCGGGACTGACAGGATATCCGTTCCTTAAAGTAAATTATACGACAAAGCCAATTCATGGCGTCACATTTAATTTTTCCCCCCGTGTATCATAAAACTTATTAAACTTAAGTGCGAAAGGCGGTGTAACTTTCCCAATTTTGGGCCGATCCAAGAGTTTCTGAGCCGTTAATGGGATTGCAAATTACGCGGAACTTGGCCGTGTGTGATAGTGGTAATGAGGTTCATCTGTGATCGGATTAACGGCTTGTTTCTTCTGGCTATGTGATATTTGAGTAGTATTTGTTGGTTGCCGTATAGGTATTCTTGTTTTTTTTTATAAGTTTACTCATAGCTTTGAATGATCTCCGTGGTCATAATACTTCATATTATTAACCTATGACGAGCCTATAGTCAGCTTGCAATGGCCTTGTTGATGGGGAGCCAATATGAGCGCATCAAACCATCAAGAACTATCACCATTAAGACTATAATGTTGGTACTTAGTTTTGCTATTATGTAGTCATTTGGACGTACATATGAAAATATTAATTTTGTGACTCGTGACTGAACTAGCTCTTGGTCTCGCGGCACATTTATGCTGTGCGACCTAGAGGCCCGGGTTTCGATTCCCATGTCCGGCAGAGTGTTGGGCTCTTCCAGGAAATTCTCAGTAGCAGCATGTATTCTGAAAATGCGCCCGAAAAAGTCACTTGCCCGATTACTTGCTTTCTTGCTGGCCCCCTATTACTTAGTACTCTTATATATCTAGCGAAATGTGTGTCCAGAAATGCACCTGTGCCTACCCCTTCGGGGAATACAGGCATGAGTTTATGAATCTATGTATGAATCCTAATTTTATCTTTGAATGGTATGTAAAATACATAAGAATCGATTAGTCTGTTACTATAGAAGTAGTTATGTACGTTTCCAAATTCCACCGCAACACTTTGAGTAACCGCTACTGCTGACATAAGCCCCCCGCTCTCACCGTTCAAACGCAAAGATACTTTAATTAAGGCCTTCGGATCGAACTTAATTTGTTCTCTGATTTATTGGTGAACTAAATTAGTGAATTCTTATTCTTAATCCAATTATAAGTTGGCCGTGTCAAAGGAATACCAAGCGTCGTGGGGCGCCTCGGTAAATTCTTTACGCGTCAACTGCTTTAGAGGTTGTATCAGCAATCTACGTAAACGTATTCGTCACGTTACGTTACACGTTTGCGAAGTATGTTAGCATTGAAAATTTCACAATTAAATTATTTCAGAGACGGTATTATTAGTATTGAGAAAACGAAATTAAAATAGTTTTATGAATTGTTTTTTTTTTATATATTGTATATAAATAAGTATGGGCAAAGTGTCATTGTCAGCCCTTTTGTGAATTATCAGTAGGTAGTGATGAGTCATGACACAATTCGCAAAAAGTGGTTGTAACAATACAGTCCTTTTATTCTCGAGGGGAAGCTGGTTATGGCTCTACTTCCCACCAGCCCTAGGGGAGGGGGGCGAGAAGCGTATGTCGGGGTCACCGGCATTCCAGCCCGGCGCGCGGCGACGTCACATCCACGCAGATGTTAGTGCCGGGCTGGGTCCCTAACAAAAATCCCTATGCATACCGACCAAAACCCCCCGGTGGCCATCTTCGCGCCAAATGGGGCGACCTCGGTGTGTGGGCGAGAAGCACCCACAATGATGCCGCAGTCGTCCGATGCGCTTCCTAGACGAAAATGCCGTCTCGAAGTTGTGGGGGGCATATTTGCACCCCACTAGCTTGGTTCGGGCGCCCCGGTTATGAGCGGGCGCCCGCGACGGACACAGGCCACAGCACGCTGCCCCACAGCGCATCCAGCGACTCCAACAATACAGTCCTACTCATCCCCGAGGGAACAATCGTATATGTAAAACAATTCAACTAAAAATAAAACCCACTCTCAGATTTAAACATAAAACAAACTAACAAAACAGCACTGAAACTCATTCCACGATAAATTTCAACTGCTATTATATCTAGGACTGTATTTGTTGAACTCCACAATGACGTAACGAGAACATCCATTATTCGTCCAGACAATGAAATATAAAAATCCTTCCACAATATAAATAAACCATTCAGCAACTTTCCAACATGTATGACAATGAACATAACACTGCAAAGTCGTGTAGGCGCGTTGTTCTAAAACGAAATGTGTCATATCAACTATTTTCAACTGGGTCGGGTTGTGCGCCGGGATTTATTAGGTCATTCGAGAATTTTTATCCGGACGGTTAATGAGTCCGTCGGAATGATCTGGGATTATGAACGATTTGTATTTGAAAATACTTGTTTCTTTTTTAAACAAGTTCAAATATTTTTTTTTAAAACTTGGCACAGAAATTTATTTAATTTATTTATTTACACTTTCTTGCTTGAACAAAAATATATAGAGAAAAAAATATAAAAAAATAACAAAAACAAGAGGCGGTCTTATCGCTCTAGGCTATTATTAATATCTTCCAGACAACCTTTGGATGGATAATTATAATAGAACAGGAAAAATAAAGAGGGGTAGCATAAAGTGTGTAGCAAAAAATAGTGAAAATAATAATAATTAGATTATTAAATAAGTATAAAACATAGTGTTTTAGTGTCCTCGAAGCCGTATGTAGGAGTACATTTCTGTAATACTGTCAACTGCCCTATCTGCGGGTTGTTTTAAATTCAACGTAATGGGGTGAAACTCTTTCTACATTACTAGGCTGTAGCACTGATTTTTTTTATGACAAATCCTCGAGAGGTAGTAAAAATTGCTTCATTTTATGGGCTTATTAATTTTCGACAATTAGCAATTGGACTGCACTTCAAAACGATCATGTTTACTAATTATAATGTTCTCGAGGCTTAGGCAAGCGGTTGAGAATATCGGCGGTCTCGGGTTCAAGCTGACTTTCCGAAGTTATGTGCACTTTAACGGTGAAGGAAAACATCGTGAGAAAACCTACACTCCGAAATGTTCTTAGGAATTTCTAGGGTCTTTCTTATGACTACACGTCCGCAAACGCACTAAGCCAGCGTGGTGGACTAAGGCTTAAACTCTCTCAGTCGTAGAGGAGACCTGGGCCCAGCAGTGGGACGTATATGGGCTTATGATTATGATGATGACTTTACTAATGCTCAACCAATTTCTCTTTGAATCAGAGCAGATTATTCATGTTTACTTTATTTTTTTACTGCATGCTTTCAATTAGTGTTCATTGACCAAGTACAGACGGCCATTATTTACTGTAGAAAAAAGTACCGTATTACCCTTTTATACTGTACATATATTACAAAATACCTAAGCTTATGTCATTTTCTGAAACTAGCCGTGTAATCTACAAACAAAGAATATATAATAAGTACCTAATCTCTCTTGTTTATAGACTTTCTACCCTCTTAAGCCGCGTGTCATGAAATATTACACCTGGACTCCACATCCCTTTTAGAGCTTTAAAGTCATTAGGTTAGGGCTTAAATTTAAATGCGTAATGGAATTTTAAGATGCGGTCAATAACACAGCGGATATAGAATCTGTAAATTTGATCAAATTTTGTTTGATGAAATTGTTTTTTTCTTGAAATTGATAATATAATAGTAATGGTTACATATTATTGTAATGCAGTAGTTATGTTAATTTGTTTGTAGTTGGAAAACGATTAAAATGTACAATTATTATCTATAGTTTTAATTAGCTTTTTATAGAACTTTCTTTACCTGCATTATTCTTACTAGACTTCTAAGACCTAGATTTTACTTATGGCTTAACTTACTTAATTTTATTATAATCGACATATTTTTAACTATTTATTCAAAAGCATTTTTTAATTTACGGAAAAATGATTTACAACTGGTATTGTATTGAATACTGTTTTTATCTACAGACTACAAATGGTAATATAAATGCTTCTATATTATTATTTGGATGTAAATCCTCGGAGCAATATCATTAATTCTACCTCCAGTTATCTATCTCCGTCAAAAATTACAATAAACTGCAATAAGAACAAAAATCGCCACCACTCGTAACCCGCACCATCCACGCTGTAAAGTGGACCGCGCCCTCGTCTGGCCGTGGATATAAATTTATTAAGCGCTGGTCCCCCGGCACTCGGTCCCCGGTTACACAGTCCGTTAGTCAAAAGGATGTTTTCACGTTGCTACCGCCGTGCACAATGCACATCCTTAATTATCTGATAGGTACGCTTTCCATAGTTTTCAACTGGATGTGGTGTGTTTTTCTTTCATCATCATCAGCCCATATACGTCTCTACAACTGAAAGGGTTAAGGCCCTGAACCACCACGCTGGCCTTGTGCGGGTTAGCGGACTCCACACTTAAGAAATTTCCAAGAACTTTTAGGTGTGCAGGCTTTCTCACAATGTTTTCCATGACTGTTAAAATAAGTGATGGTTCATTATGAATTCACTGATAACATTTAAAGTCAGAGGTGTGTGAATGGGACTTGAACCTTCAACAGCCAAGATTCTTGACGCGCGCCTAAACCTCGAGGCCATTTTTATGGTTTTAATGTATCAATAATCAGGAACTTCCTTAGTTGTGATCACTAATAAACTAATAAACAAATTTATCAATAGAAAAAGTTAACAACGTTTTGCTTCGTGGTCTCGCGGCACAGCTATGTGAGGTGCGATATAGAGGTCCCGATTTCCATTTCCGGGTCAGGTAGTGTTATTGGGTTTTTCATTAGGAAATTTCCAGTAGCAACACGGATTCTGGTGTGTAAAATGAAACGAAAACCTTGTGAAACGAAAGGCCGTGGGTTCGAACCCCGCATCGAGAAAATGATTGTGTGCACCACAAATATTTGTTTCGGGTCTGTGTGTTTGTGAGACCGAAAAGTCTCTAGTAGTTTCTGATACTCACGATACAAGACTTGTATTTACGATGGGGCCAGAACTATGTATATGACTGTTGGGTGTTTATTTATTTCTATTTACACACTTAACCTTGTAGCAAAAAGCGTTTTCTGTTGCAGTCATTTATATAAAGATCATAATCTTTCGGAGTACATTATCTATAGTGTATAAACAGTCTTCTCACTATCTACTCCACCTACTGCGAATTCAGCTTGTCAATATTCAAGAAATGCTTCCTTATTCATAATCATCATCATCTTGTTCCCAATTTTGTTTGGCGCAGTATGTTTTATCCTTCCAAACGTTTCTATTAGCCGTCATGTGTTCATTCACCCCTTTGCCAGTTAATCTTGTCAATATTCAAAAAAATGCTTCTTACATTTGACGAAGAATTTCTCTTCCTACAGTCCCTTCAAAAAACTATTAACGAGGTCGTAATCTGCGCCAACCTTGGCGCTATTAGGTACAATTTAGCCTCACGCCACATCCAGTTAGTTTTACTTTTGTTCCGTGTTAATTATAAGAAGGTGTATAAACATGTCGTCTTAATGCGCAGGGGCGGCGTTCATTGGGGGGTCATACACCCCGGCTCTGTTTCGAATTACTTAACTGTATTGGCGTTATCGGGCCATTGTGAAACGGGGAGTGCAGAACTGTTTATTGTCACATGAACTTTGTTTTTCAGTACTCATAGGAAATTTTAGACTTTTATTTAGTTGTCATTCTTTTGAAAACTATTTTCGTTGAATTTAGGGTGTTCATTTATTATAAGTAGAGGAGGCCCGTGCCCAGTCATGGCATATACATACATTATATGGGCTGATGATGATGATGATAATCAAATATCGTCGTTTTGAATGGGTTGTACTGTTTGTTCGTATCTTAGAACTCCAGCCAAATTTACGCTTGTATACCCGAAGAAGAGAGGTAGGGTTGTATTTCTAATTCTGATGTGTTTTTTAAGACGGTAATAAACAGCCCGGAATTCCACTCGACACACGATACAATGAAACCAACAAGGTAGTCTACGTATTCTATTCAAGCCACAATACATACATAAACTCACGCCTGTCTCCCGTTGGGGTAGGCAGACACTATAGAGCGCCAAATGCCACGGTCTACGCACACTTCTTTCGCTTTCTCAACTGACATTGTCCGCTTCATGAATGCACGTCTGTTCGAGGACTCTTTATGTTACCCTTTTAAAATAAATAACCTAGGACAGAGTTACGAAAGAGATTTACTGTACAGAAGCGAGTGGTGAAGTCGGTCGAGGACGTCCTAGATGCATCTATAAACATCTTAAGTCACAAATATCATCCAAAATGGCCACTATAAAATATATTTCCCTCGTCAGTCTAAATACGCCCCGACCGCTGCGTAAACATGTCGCGAGTTTCGTCCCGGCAGTTACTCATAAAGCGGCCGAGTTCCGGGCACTTATTATAGGGGTCATGGGCCCTAACTAAATGAAATTTAATGCTGACCATTACGGCCCACGGAGTTACTACAACTTTTCGACTTAATTGATCCTTAGAATTGGCCCGTATTTTATTATACAAATGCGTTGTACAGATTTATCGGAGTCGTAAAGATAAAAGTTGAGCTTGTTAGTGTTTTTTTGTTAATTATAAACGTATCACGTTCAACACGTGAGGTTTGGGAATAGCTTAATTTTTGAGGCGATTTTCTTAATTGGCTGCGTATAAATGGTTGATTTTCGTTGAAAATCTTGGCTTCAATTAATTAAAAGGGGGTAAGTGACGCCAGTTTGAGGGTAGTTACGCCTTTTCGTTGTGGGAAAATTTTACGATATTAAATTTATAAATACGAGCGGCTTAATTTGTTATGTCTTAATCGGGTACGTGTAGGATCAATTTAAGCTTAAAATTCTCCCTTTATATAATTTGAAATATAGTAGGGCCCTTATGATGTTGGGAAAGAGTTGATAATATCAAATTTGTTAATATTATTGGTTGAATTTGTTTAGCAGAACGGTTTTTTTTATTTGTTATAAGAATATTGCATATTTGGTAGTTCGGTTCTAATATAGTATTGATATTTCTTTCATGATTTATATCCTCTCGATTCTTAGCTCACAGGCCAGTCGGTGATTTCCAGTTTCAATTCTCAGGTTGTAGACCGTTATTAAGTTTTTTTCGTCAAGCAATTCTTAGTATCAGTATGGACTATGTAAATTTGCGCTGTAAACGGTGATACAACGACAGCGATGTATGTAACTTAAATCATAATTGAAAAATGTACAATTAGGCCTGCATAATTGTGTCTTTAAAAGTTCTCGAGTGGAGGCCACGTACCGGAAAGTGCAGCGTAGGACGTCCTCCGACAAGATGGTCGGACGACCTAGTAAAGGTCGCGGGACGTCGCTGGCTGCAGGCTGCTTCCAACAGGTCCCTGTAGACCCTGTTAGGACAGGCCTATGTCCAGCAGTGGACCTCTTTCGGCGGATGATTGATATTTTTTTTTAATTGTGTCGACTGGTGACTATAATGGCAGTCGTTTTTTACTAGTCTACACTCTACTTGGCATCGCACTTACCATCCGGCACCTCCATCTACCCTCTCGGGGATCCAAGCGTGATTGTATAGTTACTATTAACCCTTAATTCGACAGACGTTTCTTTTATTTACATTTGTGGGTACGATCATTATAAATTTTGTTACTTAGCTTATCCCTGAAAAATAAAATACTCCTAGAAAAAATACTCGAAAAAATCCTACCTTTTTCGATATCCTGAAAAACCTACGTTCATTACACTGCACAACAAAATTGAAACTTTTGTATGATGATTGACTTTTATCACTTGATTTTTACTAATTTGACGTCGCTGATTCTAGATATACTCTCAGTTTTTTTGTAACAGCTCTAGTTTACGAATTATAGCTATCACATAAAAATAAACTTATTACCGTGTTACTTTGCTCATAATTTCTAACTTATTAAGTTTTCTTAATATAATGTGATATGGTTTCGTCAAGACGAGTTTGTGTGAATGATCCAAATCATTGTTGTTTCATTTGCGGAGAATATAGTTCAAAGAATTCCGTTTGAATGTGAAAACGTTCATAATTGAGGCTTACAAAAATTACTTTGGACACCCCCTAGAAATGAACAACAACCCTTGGATTCCGCAAAAAGCATGCAAAACGTGTGTTGAGTCTCTACGTTTGTGAAAATATAAGAAAAGGAATAGATTGAACCGCTATGATGAGGAAAGGTCCCGTGAACCACGAGAATAACTAATATTTTTGCATGGTAAACATAACTGGTATTAACCGTAAAAATCGAGCCAAACGGGAATATCCGTCTATACGGTCCGCACATAGACGTGTTTTGAGTCCTACTATATTACCTGAGCCTTACCCGGTCCTTCTCAGGAAAACTCTATGGATTTTGAGGCGAAAACTGTCAATTTTATCAAAAAAGTTTCCAAAACTGAGTGCAGCGAAGATAAAAGCGGGTATTTTTGACGGGCCACAAATAAGATTGTAAATACAAGACGCCAATTTTATGTAGACTATGACAAATAGTGAGAAAAACGCATGGAATGAGTTTGTTTGGTTATAACAGATTTTTTTGAGAAATAAAAAAAGTTCGTACTTTTCTCAACACGTCCAAGAACTAATGCGTCACTTTTCAAGGCTCGGATGTAACATGAGCATCAAGTTACAGTTCCTCCACAACCTAGCCCATTTTCAGCCTATTTTCCTGCCAATCTTGGGGATCTCAGTGAAGAACAAGGCGAGCGATTACACCAGGATATTTACACTATGGAGGAGAGGTATCAGGGGTACTGGAATGAACATATGATGGCTGATTATTGTTGGAGCATTCAAAATAGTACTCATAATACATCTCACTCTAGAAAATCCAAAATAAGCAAATATTATTCACAATAAATATATTTAATGAATTTCTTAACCTTAAACTATGAGCATTTTCAATGAAAAACCCTGTCACTTCATAACTCCAAAACTAGAGCTGCTACATAAAAACGGCATATATTTTTGAAATCAGCGTGGAAAAACTCTTCAGATTCATGTAAAAAACCTCATGCAACAGACATGCTGTTTTCCAGTGTTATAATGGACATTGTCAAATTAGATTTTTGTAACGAGAAGTATACTGCACGGTGTCGATTTAAGGTTTAATATGGAACAGAGATATAGCGGGCTAAAATTAGTCACACTTAATTAACTGGTCATCATCTTAAGTTTAATAACCGGCCGCTTTGTTAATCTATTACGAAACGTCTCAATGTAACTAATTGAGTTTTATTGGAGTTACAGGATGCAGGCGAGACTAAAGCGTTAATAAAACGATATTAGAACTTTTAATTTGTACTGTAATTAAGGAGCTTCATTTTGATAAGGTCGTTGATACATTTACCCCATTTAAAAAGGGATATGTCTTAATTGAAATCAATTCTTAAAAGTGCTAACGGTTATGAGCTTTGTGATGGAATTTAATAATTATAATAATACATACATAAATATACACCTTACGCCTGTATTCCCCGAAGGGGTAGGCAGAAGTGCATTTCTGCACCCACATTTTGTCACTTGTGTTTTCGTCCCATGGAATAGGAGGCGGAATAATTGCTATTTTTCGGGCACAATTCCAGACTCCGTGGTGTCATTGAGAATTGAACCCGTGAATTCTTGATTGCACTGCCTATGCTTGTGTAGCAAGACCAGGAGGCAGACGAAAGCCGAATATAATGTTATTTATTTTGATATTAAAAAGACCACCATACATGCATCAAGTAAAAACCTAACCTAACCTTCGCCAGTTATGTTTGAAGAGCCACATAATAGATAAATTTGATACAAAAGTATTTTCAAAATCCTTGCTGCTATTGGGAATTTTGTATTGAGAAAAATCAACAAATCTTCGTTCAACGATGGAATTGCATATAATAATTAATTCATAATCAACTATTCAAGCTTAAATTAATAAAAATAACAAATCTATACAAATAAATAAAATTGGAGTATCTGTTTGTGATATTGAAATAACCGCTTTTTAATAAATGTATATGGATGTATACATGGTACATATACCAAAATAACGATTTTTACAATTTTTGTCTGTCTGTCTGTCTGTCTGTCTGTCTGTTTGTTCCCGCTAATCTCTGAAACGCGTGGACCGATTTTAACGGGACTTTCACTGGCAGATAGCTGATGTAATAAGGAGTAACTTAGGCTACGTACATATAAATAAAATTTGAGTGTCTGTTAGTAATATTAAAATAACCATTTTTTACTACATGTATATATGAATATATATGTATACTAGCTGTGCCCGCGACTTCGTCCGCGCGGAAAATTAATTTTTAATAAGAAAATTTATAAACTAAAAGTAGCCTATGTTACTCCTTTTTACATTACGCGCGGACGAAGTCGCGGGCACAGCTAGTAAGAAATATTATAAGATAATATTTCTTATTCGTTATAAGGCTAAGGAGAAATACGTGTTCCAATTTCAGTAGAACATCGTTCATTAGACCCATGAAATTCAATTTATCAATATGCTAATATAAGATAAAACACTTTCACAGCTATCTCAAACTCAAAGTCTACCTCCATTTAGGTATCACGAAACTTTCCATAAAATACAATTAGTTTAATTAAGCACTCCCTTAATGACATCAAGACTTGGAGACTCAATCGACAAGTCCGCTAATGTGCGAAACAAATGACGATGAGAGTGAAACAAAAGACGATGAATTAACCCATTTCTTTTGTTACAGAATATCTCCGATGTGAACACCAGCAAAGATGGACCTTAAGTACTTCATCCTGATGATCGCCTTCGCCACAGTCGAAATAAACGTCACTGAAAGCCGACAAAATGACAAAAGACGATGGAAGAATGACAAGAGCGTCTACTCTCATTACGTCAACATCTGTGACATCCAAGACCGGGGATCTAAAGTTCATTGCTACTGCGAAAGCATCAAAATCAAAACGGCGACAAAAGCCGACTGTTGGGTCTTTAATGGAGGCATAGCAGAAGACGATCCCTTCTGGTCAAACTTTTACTCTCAACCTAAAATCGAAAAGCTGACTTTCAACGTCCGAGCTGACGGTGGACTGACGTACGTCCCCGCCAAAGTTATTGTCAGACTCGACCGGCTGCAATACTTAAACATACAATACGCAAATATATACAGCATACCATCGTTTGCCTTCACAAACTCGTCAACGTTGCGGGAAATAACTTTGCCCAAGAACAAAATAGCGAAACTCGAAAAGATGTCATTCGCTCATCTCATAATGCTGTCAAACGTCAGCTTAGTAGAAAATCAGATATCGGAATTGAAACGGGACGTTTTCTACGTCCTGCCGAATTTGCAGCGTTTGTATCTATCGAAGAACACGCTGAGCGTGCTCCACGACGGCTGTTTCAAACATCTGAACAATCTAATCAGGTTGGATTTGGACAACAATTTGTTAACAGTTGTCATCCGCGAGAACTTCCAAGGGCTATCAAATCTCATCACGTTAGATATGAGAAACAATAAATTGAGGATGATAGGGGACCTCGCGTTCGCGGAACTTTGGAGTCTTCAAGAACTTTACCTGGACGGGAATGAAATTGAGCTTATAGATGAGAGAGGTTTCGGCGGATTGACGCAGTTGAGGAAACTTTCACTGGCCGATAATAAGTTGGTGACATTAGATGAAGGTATATTGGACGACGTACAAAAGTTGAATGTGTTGGACTTGAGGAATAATAACTTGGAAACGCTTAAGCAGGAGGCGGTGCAAAATGTTTTGGAAAATATGAAGTCGAATTATGCCTTAATCTCTCTTGACGGTGAGTCGGATTTTGATAACTTTGTTTCATAATTTATCTGTGTTTGTTCAGTTCCCAATTTCTTGTGTTATTAATTTACGGAGGAGGCTTACAAGTTTTATTGCTCTCACATCGTTTGTAACAAAGTCTTGTTTAGAGTTTGCGCGACAACTGAAACTGAACTCATTAAATGTAATAATTCTTCTTGCTTCGTTATGTCTGTTTAAATCATTTCACTTTATTGTTAGGAATTCAATTATAGTCTTCACAACTTTTTTATTTTATTGATTATATTATGTTATTATTATTTGACGTTATGCTTTATTATTATTATTATTTTGCCATAGTAGAAAAAAACAAAAGTAATTTATTTAATTCATAAAGTTTACGAAGGTAAGTTTTACTAGAGAAGTACAGACGATTATTTTTTATAATTGTATCCTATATTAGTTGACATTTATTTATTTATTTATCAAGCGCTTTATACAAACTTACAGTACCTATACACCAAAACGTTTGTATAATATTATATAAAATGACATAATACTAATATAAAATGAAATGTTGCTCTAAATGTTAAATTTTTACTGTAACACATCACTTATTTATAAATCGTTTTTTTTATGAAAGATAATTGATCAACTCTTCAGGCTTAAACTAAGCAAAATTACTCACAAACTAACCAAATGCTCACTATCAACTTCGTAATGGTCCAAATCGTAAAGCATTTGAATAACCAAGCCTTACTTAACAGTTGAACTTTAAACAAGTTCTGTCGCGAAAGGCGCCCGATTTGCAACCACACGACATCTGTCACAGAAGTTAATTAAACACCGCCACATGACTTGCTCCTCTAGTAGAATAATTAAGTGGTTGTTGATCAGTCGGTTTGTTTTTGTGATGTATATTTGCTACGAAACTGGTCGAAGCAATTAAGACGGTGTGTATTTGTATTTTTACCCGGAATTTAAAGCTGTACTGCAATTTATGACCAATAATGTAAGACGTCTTGGAAAGTTTTAAGTAGGTGTCTGCTGTCTCAATCCACGGGAATACAATTAATATTAAAAAATACAAAACGCCTGTTACTTTGGAAGTTCCTATCTATATCCATTTCAAAAATAAATCAAATTCGTCAAGTAGTTTTTGCGTTCATTCGTTACAAACATAAAAAAATACAAATCTTTCCTCTCTATAATATTATAATATACCTATAGACGCTGTGGTTAGCATTCAATATTAACGTTCAGACTTCATACGTCATCATACACCATAGCTAAGAAATTAGCTCAGTAAAAGATTTTCAAACATTCTTCCGGTTTCTAACCTAAGTTTTTCGAACCAAAACCATCTCACACATGATTAAACCTTAACACTCAATTTTCCATTAAATAGAAAATTGTTCGGACAGAGAATTAAATAAAGATGATTTAACTACTACAGTCTTCATTACCAAACAATCCATAGTTAGTAACGAAGTTAACAGTAATTTAGCAGCGTCCAACCCAGTATTAGTAGTAGACAACGATAATTCAGTTCGTAATGTACAGCGGCCCGTACCCGTGACATTTTAATGGTGCCTATATTTTGCGGCTGGTAGGTGTTTTAAACAACACAATCCAGGTACAATGCAGTTGGTTATGATTTAACACAAATTTCGCTGTACTGTGCTGTTATTTCGAATTTCCGTTTTAGATTTGTGCAGTTTTTCAGTCACGTCTAGATTTCGTTGGTTTATTGCTGGCATTACTCTGGTTTTTGTTTACTTGTTTTTGAGTATCGTTTTGGTGTTTGTTTTTCATTTATTATTTGGTTTGATTTTTGAATCATCTCAATTCGAATAATGCTGTTATTATTGTTAATGCTGGCAGAGTCTAAGCCCAATAAGGCCGTGGAATATAATCTCGAGACATTTGTGTGGTTAATAAAGTAAGAAATAACATCATTAACATTTTTTCTCCATATCCCTGGGTCATACATTGGCCTGTTAATTCGTGACAGAGTATATTCAATTACGAGTTAGATCACAATTAATCCGGCCTCAACAGCTCACATAGAAATCCAATCATCTTAAAAACATAAATTTTTGCTCTATGAGTCAATGCAGCAACTCTAAACATCTAATATCTTTATTAATATAATTTAATATCGCTTGAATTGTTTGAAGTGCACGTCGGCTTACAGCGCTTGCAATATGTACTTGAATTGAAATTATTTCTACCATTTCAGTGGAGCATTAAACTTGAAGTGTGTGATCGCTGAGTTTGGAAATAAGCCCTTCTATGTCTTTGTCGCAGGTTCGAAAATTTAAAAAACTCTTTTCGATTATAAATTTTGTTATCAATTTAATTATTTTGTAAAAATACAAAATCAAATTAATTACGGTAGGGTAGATACTGATTGATAAAATGTTAACACTGCTATATCGGCAGTTTGAGATTGTCACTGTCACTATTAGAATGTTATGGAGAAGCGGTCTGTGTAAGCACGTCTAGTGCTAACAGGAACCGATTGCCGTGTCACGTCTTGGGTTGAAAAGACCTAGATTATACACCATAGTAGTTATATTTATATATTATTGTGTAACTATTATATAATAGTTGAGCACATATTGGATGAAAATAAGGAGGTTGAGATTATAAATTTTTAATAATTCTAAGTGATCATGCCAGAACGTCATGATATGTACATATGTATGTTGGCCGAGGTGCAAATATAGTGTCGATTACCTTATATGATACTGACTACCTCCCTTAAACCTCCAAGATTCCGAAATTAATGTTACATGTAATCTGCTCTTTTAATCTCTAGTAAATGTTTCAAACAGGCTCAGACAGACAGAATCGACTACAAAAATCCACTTCCATTCAATATACATATCTATATGAGCGTCCTTAAAAATTATGTCTTCTTCCACCAGGTAACAAACTGACCTGCGACTGCCGCCTATCCTGGATGCATAAACTGCGAAACGAGACCAAAAGCAAGCGCCTCAAATTTTCCCTCAGCCGCCTTAGCTGCGTCACAGACGTCAAACTAAAAACCAATCCGGGTAACGTAAAAATAGAAAAAATCAACGACAGACCTCCGAGAATCAATCAAGTGGCTAATAGAAAAGTGTTCGATAATGAATATGAAGAAGAAGATGTAATTGAAGATAAGCAATACGAAGACACAATGCAAGATCAGGAGAACGATGCTGACGAGTCAAAAGTGGAATATCGACGGAGATTACTAGAGATTCCGAGCGAAATGCTGCCGTGCCCTAATCGCTTAGTTTATGAGGCCACTTACTCACCTCCCACTCAAGATGAAGTGAAATATTACAAAGCTTCGTCAAGCGAAACGGCTGTACCTTTAGCCTTTAATTTGATAATACTGTTTGCTGTCGGAGTTACATTGTAGCCTATTTCGACTTCTTTATCAGATGTATTATATAGCGTATTTTTCTCAGTATGAAGTGATGCAATTATATTTAAAGGTATTTTAGTTTGTGTGCTCATATTACGTTAGCGGTTAAGAATTCGCACAACATTCATTTAGTATTAGTTTTATAGAATCAGTAAGAATCACTCGACAAAAAATAAATGAGTATAAAGTTTGTAAATCACAGAAAACTTATAGAACAGTTTGCTTAGAACAAAAAATTACTTAATACTGATTATAAGAAATGAGAAGACTTTGTTTTCGTATATTTAAGCAATTTAAACACAAGTAAGATTTAGTTTGTAAAGTAATTATAAACTTCATCTATGTTCTGATTGATTATCAAAGTTACATTGTAGCTAATTACTTAAGTTCTAGGAATTAATAGAATTGGTATTTGGAACCAAAAAATCTTATGCTGTAAATACGTCATTCGTAATTTTCAATCGAACACTGTAAATATTGAATTTTAATTGTCAAATTATTTTCTCTAGTTAAGTATTTAAGACGGCACTTTAATAGACTTTGTCATTGATGGTCTTGTCGAATGTAATTAAAGGTAGTAAGGACTTATTTTAACTGAGCCTTATTTAGGTTTCTCCTCCAAGGAACCAATTAGCTCGCCTGGCAATCAGGTAAAATTAGTTTCAATTAGTAAAACGAAGCCATACTGATTTATGTTATGTCATTCTGGAGCGTTTTATTGAGACTATGAAAGAAATTCAATTTAATAAAATAAAAACCATGAAACTAAGAGCATTCATTTAATATTTATTACATCTTTTGGTTTTGTAGATTAAATTAGCTCTCGTTTTTAAAAGATTCCGGGTTCAATAACCGGATGTAATAGTATTTTTTTTAGGAAGAATGCAGAAGTAGTTTGGTAGTGCAGAAATGTGAGAGGAAATAAAAAAGAATCATTATGTAAATATGGATTCGCTCTGAGTCTCCAATTACCAACGATACATGTGAATAGAACCAAAATTTAACATCAATCAGCTGTTTTTTAGTGTCAGTATTAAAAAAATCGAAACATCTAGACAAGACTATCAATTATTCATATTTTGTACTGAAGTTCGCAGTAGGTGTAGCTTTAATTAATCTATTTGTAACTTCTATATTAATTTACAAGACTGTACCACGTAGATTTTAAGCTTGGCTACATTAATTTAATAGTGAAATTTATTCATAACGAAACACCGATTTACATACCAAAGATTATTTTGAAAACACAAACTTACGAATTGGTTCCTACTGAACGACCGGCTTTGTTTTACGATACACAACTTGTACATAAACACGGTGAATTATTGCTGTTCTATTTGGAGTGTGAAAACAATAAATTGATACTTTTCCAAAATTCTGTGTTTCATTTTGTTATTCCACGTTTTATTGGGTGTTTTGGTTTGAGAAATTTATTGGTGTAGTGTCAGAATTATTTAGTAATAGTAAACTAGTTGCATAATGCCTCTTGGTCTGGCGGCATAAATGTATGCAGTGCGATAAATAGGCTTGGGTTCGATTCCCGAGTCGGGTAACGGTCCTTATTGTTTTACTTCGTGTATGCAGTGTGTACGTATGTGTATGTATATATGTTTAAAATTACGCATGTTTTCATACATTCAGTATGTAAAAATATTTTAAACGTTAATCCACGATGCATTTTTTTACCTTTTATTTTCATCATCATCGTCAGCCTTATATAGCTTTGGTTGACAATAACTTTCAAAGTCAAGCTGTTATCGTAAAAAAACAGGATTCTCGTCTTCTGATCACCTTAAAAAAATCATCTTTTTACAAAGATATAAACAAAAAACTTAATATCGACAAGAGTTCCCGAGGGATTTAATCAAGGAAGCGAAACTCGTGTTACATATTAAATTCGATGTCGACAACCCCCTAATTAGCGCCATCCCTTTCCACAAAGTCCACAATACATGCTCACTGAACCAAAACATATTCATGTTAATTTACTGCTAGATTTAAGCCTTCAAATGCAACTTAATAAAGCGAAACCAATTTCTATGGTTGTAATAGTCTGATGGAACTGAGACCTAAATACATGCAATGCTGCTCACATGAAATGAATTGAATTCATGTCTCTCATTCCTTGACGACTTTGCTAGTAATTATTGAAATAGCGTAAGCGTTTTAGGAGATTTTGTGTGTATGAATGGCTTGGTCTTTAATCTGCTGGGTGGAAAAAGCAGTGATGGCCTCGAGGTTTAGGCACGCGGTCGTGAATTTCGGCGGTCGCAGGTTCAAACCCCAGGCACACACCTCTGACTTTTCGAAGTTATGTATGTATTCACAATGAATTATCACTTGCTTTAACGGTAAAGGAAAACATCGTGATAAAACCTGCACACCTAAAAGTTCTTAGGAATATCATAGGTGTGTAGTCCGCCAACCCGCACTAGGCCAGCGTGGTGGACTTAAGGCCTAAACCCTCTCAGTTGTAGAGGAGACCCGTGCCCAGTAGTAGGACGTATATGGGCTGATGATGTAGATGATGTGCTGGGTGGGATTTAGAAGTCTTTTGATAGATTCCGATGAGGAAATATGGTGTAGGAAATTTTCAGGCGAACCGGGGAAGGAATTGTGTTGGATAATGGTAATAGACTCGTCCCCTATTACGTGGCACATAAAACAGCTGGCGTTTCGAAGGCTTAGCTATAAATTTCCATATCTTCTTTATCTACATCTTCTTTGTCGTCACCTTCGAGAATACAAGTGTAATTGGATATATATATATATATATTTTCTAAATTATATGACTTTCCTGGTGGCGTAACATTTGTATCAATATTGTCACATACTTTGCTGGCTTACCAACGAGACGGTCGTTACTTTCACAACATTAGCCATGTGTAATACGACCTAAAGTTCCCAAGTTCGTTTCGAGGGTCGGGTTTACCCGACCTGTTATTATACACACCGATTCTTACTCTAGTTTTAGCGTACACCGAAGCCATTCTACTTTTGAAAGTAGATTCTTTAACTTTATCAATCCATATTCGTTGCAATGCTGCTGGACACTGGCATCCTCTGCAACTGAGCAAGTCTAGGTCATAGTCTACAAAACTATAAACACTACTTAAGAAAAGTCGTAGGTGTGCCTAAAATTGTAGAGGGTGTATCTGCGATCGAGATGTTGTATGGACCGTGTTCAAACCTTAAAGTCATCAATAATTTAGTCGAGGATTAAGAAACAAAACACTCTTAAATTAAATTAGACATCTACCTCAAATATTCCAGTTCAATCCATCAGTACCAATTACGCCATTTCCACCTGGTTTCTACAAAAAATTAAGAACAACGCTAAAGAAAGGATTCAGTGAGCGGAATACGTAATTATTGCCCTCATCAAAGTCGGGGTCGGCGATGTAAAAAATGATTTCCTTCCTTTGACCCCTCGTACAAATGCATCTGACAGTTGGAAGGAATCTGGACTTGTTGGAGCGTTCGTAATAATTCCATTTAATGAGGTGAATAATTGGCTTCGTGCTGCTAAATCTAATGTTTCAATTGCTGGTGTTTTGTACTGGTAAGTGTTGTATGGTTATATGTATCGACTTGTTGTGATTGTGTGACCTCGAGGCTCCAGATTATTCTCGGGTGGGGAAAATGTTGATAGAGGTCCCTGGTTATATTCCCGGAAAGGAAAAGTGAAATCACGTTTTTCAAAAATAAAATTAAATAAAACAGCATATTTTCCTCTATTTTTGCATGGGACTAGACACTGCTGCCGAAATAAATTAAGTAAAAGTGGTGAACTAAAGTCTAACCCCTTTCAGAGGCCTGTCGAGAAGGCCCGTAGTCAGCGGTGGGAAGTGTATGAGCAGATATATAAAAAATTATACATTGACAACTAGGCCAGCGTGGTGGACTAAGGCCTAAACCCTCTCAGTTATAGAGGAGGCCCGTGCCTAGCAGTGGGATGTATATGGGCTGATGATGATGAATACATTGACAAAAGCACAGTTCTCGTTCAAAGTGCAACTTTATATTTTGACCTCATAAAGAAACTAGATGTTAAAATAGGGACAACAGAAAGCATTTCATTCTTCGTTGTAGTTTCGCATTCAGAGCAAAGGTCGTGGCTATAAAACGGAATATGTAACAACTAAGACGTTTGAATAAAGATGCTTGAGACAGTATGCATAAACGTGCATTTGTACGACGGAATGGAATATGATGCAAATAATACATACAACCTTATGTACCTGTGTGTTTTGAGTGTCCTAGTAAATTTAAAATATAACGCGGCTGTTTTTGGGACGACCTAAATCTTAGTTTCTTGAACACGTTGAATTTCTTGCACATGCCACTACATACCTTCTGGAATGAGGTGTTTTAAATCAAGCGAGCTGTTTTATAGACAGTTCGATTCCTGGTTGGAGTATTGTTCTTACTAAATATTCCGGGTTGGTCGCAGTGTTATTGTTTTTTCAGTAGGAAATTTTTAACAGCAAGGATCTGGAAACGCGTATCGAAGAATCCAATTCAATTGGCAAAATGTTGGTGCAGAAATGCACTTGTATGAAATCATGTGTGTATCACATACATATATTATACGATATACATATTTAGTTATACTCACGCCTCGTGGTCTCGCGGCAAAAGTATGTGTCGTGGGATCTAGAGGTTCTGCGTTCATTTCCCGGGTCGGGCAATGTGTTATTGGGTTTTTCCATTAGGAAATACTCAGTAGCAGCACGGAGTCTGGAAATGTGCCCGAAAAACGGCAATAGGCTCGCCCCCTATTACGTGGGACTGATAAATGGCGAAATGTGGGTGCAGAAATGCAACTCTGCCTACCCCTCCGGGGAACACAGGCGTGAGGTTATGTATGTATGTGAATTTTCTCGTCGGAAAATTTTCCGTAGCGAATATAGAGGCTATGTCTGTAGCCACGACGGTGTAAGCAGAGGTGCATTTCTAAACCCACGTTTCTCCAGCTGAAAGTAAATATTTGAGCGTATGTCCATACTTCGTGTTAATGAATGTTTGACAATAAAAAACCTAATTATACTTTGCGCGACCTGGGAATCGAAACCCGAACCGCTAGGTCGAATGACACAATTACACCAAGTGCCCAAATCAGTAAACATATTTGTTTACACTATAGTTTGCGCTTATCTATAGCTAGGTTTAACTTTCCCACAACACAACCAAACTGACCAAATAAATATTATAAGTGCATTACTTACCCGCATTTTATTGTATTGAAGGGTTGGGGCAGAGGTAAGAGAGAGCCCTTCGCCGGTTGATTTAATCCAGGGCACGTTTGTTCGGCAAATTGGTCAGAATTCCGGCGTAACGATGATATATTTACGTTATATTTTGTAAACCTTCCGCCATCTTTCAGCGGCGTGCCACCTTTTAGGGAGCATTTACAAACGTGCTATATATATTGTATATAGCTTTTGACACATATACTTATATACAGGTGTATTCAGACCGTGATCGGAAACTAAGGCAGATAATACCTGCGGTGTTTACAAGCACCGTGACAATAAAAAAATGCCGGCAAAAAATAAATAAAAAATACGTTGTCCTTACAACCACGAGTATTAAATGTATGTAGTTGTTAAGAAAATGTATTCTTTTTCTTTTTTGTCGGGATTTTTTTAAAGCAATTCCACTGACGTTAATCAGGTCATATGCAGACTTAATGCCAGCCCCGTGGCGCAGATGGCTAGACACCAGCTTGCGAAACGAGAGGCCGCAGGTTCGATCCCCGCACCGAGACAAATGTTTGTGTGATCCACAAATATTTGTTTCGGGTCTGGGTGTTTGTGAGATCGAAAAGTCTCTCGTAGTCTCTGATACCCACGACACAGGGCTTGTATCCTAGTGTAGGGTCAGAACTATGTATGTGACTGTTGGGTGTATTTATTTATTTAATTCTCAGAATTTCCTAATGGAAAATGGCAACAACACTATTCGACTCGGCAATCGATCACGGAATTTTAGATCTCACGGTGCAAGCCTGTGCCGCGATACCACGAAAGCAACACAGGTGGAGTTTCCTTACTTAATAAAGTATCAAGTAGGGAAAGGTATGTATATGGGATGCATAGTTAAAACAATCATGATTTATTTGTTTAACATAGTACTTTTTTATACACTCATCATCAGCCCATATACATACGTCCCACTGCTGGGCACGGGCCTCCTCTACAACTGAGAGGGTTTAGGCCTTAGTCCACCACGCTGGCCTAGTGCGGGTTGGCGGACTACACACCCAAGAAATTCCCAAGAACTTTTTTAGGTGTGCAGGTTTTATCACGATGTTTTCCTTCACCGTTAAAGTACGCGATAATTCAATGTGAATACACACATAACTTTGAAAAGTCAGAGGTGTGTGCCTGGAGTTTGAACCCGCGACCGTCGAGATTCTCGACCGCGTGCCTAAACCTCGAGGCCATCACGACTTATACACTATATAATATAAACAACATCTTTGAGAAACATCTATGAAAATATAATAGGCATAATAATCTTATCGCTAGCTGCGATCTCTTTCCGACAACCTACTGGACTGGTACAAGTTCATGATGGTAGAGAACAGAAAAATATATTTATAAATATTAATATGCTAAAGTTTGAGACCCCGAATCTTTAGCGCAGTTTACTAGCTAGCTATTCTTAATCATAGTGACACTCATTTAATTTAATAAAACACTTTTCGATACATATATAGGTAAATAAATAAATAAATATAAATAAATACACCCAACAGTCACATACATAGTTCTGACCCCACATTAAGATACGAGTCTTGTGTCGTGGGTATCAGAAACTACGAGAGACTTTTCGGTCTCACAAACACCCAGACCCGAAACAAATATTTGTGGATCACACAAACATTTGTCTCGGTGCGGGGATCGAACCCGCGGCCTCTCGTTTCGCAAGCTGGTGTCTAGCCAACTGCGCCACGGGGCTGTCAAAGGTAGTATAAGTTTTTGATGTCCTGTAGGTACTTTAAAATTAAATGTTTTGTGTGACGTTGTTTTTAATATCAATAAATCATTTATTTATTTTTACTTATTAACTACACAACAAAGGAGATCTCGCTCAAGAATAATCCGACCTAAAATCAAAGCCGAAAGACCGCCCTAACATCGTTACTGGTACGAAGACCACTGAAGCGACTACATCGCAGAAATGTGAAGGGACTTTTACATTGCGTAATTGATGAATATAGTAATGAGGAGTGATCCAAGCGTGCATTCAATTTACGTTTAACGTTGGACTTTTAAAAAATCGAGAAAAAGGTTCCAATGCTTTTTTGTGGTAGCGATAAATTTGAATGTTTTTAGATTGTGTTTTGTTCGATGTATTGTTTAGTCCCCGGGGTTAGGCGCGTGTGAATGATACATGGTTTGTGGTGCGATGCCTTTTGAGTGCAATGTGGAATTAATTGACGGGTGTAACACAATTCAGATATTGTTGAATTGTTTTCCAGCCCATGTTTTCTCCTGCGTCTATTAAGTGTCGTGTAAGAATATTAGCAGATTGGCATTAATTGGTAACACAAAATATAATATACATACGTATATTTATTGTATACTCACGTCTGTATTCCCCAAAGAGGTAGGCAGAGGTACATTTCTGCACCCACATTTTGTCGGGTATGTATAAGTCCCACGTAATAGAAGACGAGCCTATTGCCATTTTTCGAGCACATTTCCAGATTCAGTGCAGCTACTGAGGTTTTCCTAATAGAAAAACCCGATAACGCTTTGACCGATCCGGCAATTGAACCCGGAACCTCTATACTCTGTACCTACTATCCTAGCAGGTGTACTCATTACTCCTTGTAATCCATACAACTTAAACCACACAATACATTACAAGAATAAATAATAAAGTAAAAAACACATTTAAAAAAAAATAACACATAAAAATGACAAATAATAAATGTATTTTTATAGAATCCTGATTGATATCAACGACATTTTATTGTACATATGAACTTATGGTCCGTTTTCATTGAGGAGCTATTTTTGTTTCATCAGGCTTTTCAAGGAAATTATTTCTTAAGGAAAAATTGGGGATATTTTCTAGGTACCACTCACTTATGATAATGTCAGGGGCGAGAGATAGACATGTCTTATCACTTTATTTTTTACCATTCAAGGCTGTGTAATAAAGCTACAGCCGAGAAAGTTATAAGTTTATTGCTTCAATACAAAATATAATTTTAGCAATTCAATAAAAAATATAATAAGCGAGTTTTCGGCAGTCTGGACGCTTCCAAATAATCTCATAAATAAATTATCAAAGGAAAAAAGAAGATTCTGGGAATTATAACAGATCTCTTACAGGTTTTTATAAATAATGTTTTCGATAAATAAAACTACTTCAAAGACGTGTAATAGTAAGATGTTCAATTAAGTCTTATTAATTTGATAGCTGTATATTAATTTTGAGAGGCACGGGCCGGCCTTCTCCCCCTTTTGTTCGCCTAAGCAGTTGTTAATTAGAAATCGAGAACTATATTTATGAGTTTTAGGTGCATGATCCATTACTTTGAGCTATGCTATTCAATGAAATAAAAACATAATATTTTGCGCTGTGCGCTATGAGCTGTACTACCGCTCCACGTGTTCTTGTCTTGCATTATTAAGGATGACTCACAACGGACGATAGCCCGACTTCAGTGGAAAAAACACCAGGAGCGACGGACGAAAACAAGTGTGATTCACAAGCGATCGTGCCAATGCGCTGTGAATAAAAGGCTGCCCGCTGCAGCGGAGCAAGCATTCATCGGTCTACGCGCAGACAGTAAACATCCGATTTATTGGGAAATTAAAAGGAACTTTGATATAAGTTGATTGTTAAAATTACTTCTCAAAATGGATCCTCCAGTAATAACGATGTTACTGCTATTCTTAACGATACTGGGCTATCTGCCTAGTCAGTACATGGGACTTATACACTATTGACTATATTGAAGAAATATACCTCTGCTTACCTCCTCGGGGATCTATGTGTGAAGTTATGTGTGTATGTATGTTTTATTAAAATCATCTACAGATAAATATCACTGATATCGGAACACATACTTTCTTTTAAAAATTACTAATATTTATACGTCAAAGCTACCAAAATAGGCACACACCTCTGACTTTTCGAAGTAATGTGTGTATTCTTAATGAATTGTCACTTACCTTAACGGTGAAGGAAAACATCGTGAGGAAAGCAGTGCACCTAAAATTCTTAGAATGTTCTTAGGTGTGTAGTCCGCCAACCTGCACTAAGCCAGCATGGTGGGCTAAGGCCTTAAACCCTCTCAGTAGTAAGGGAGGCCCGTGCCCAGCAGTGAAAGATACTAAAATAGATGAAAGCTACCAAAATAATCATAGCGTAGCGTTTCTGTGGAACTGGTACTTTATATAGTACCCTATATCAAGGGTAGAAATCTTATTAGGGAATAATATATTAATTCTGAGAAACGTAGCGTGCAACGTGCAGCGAATGTTTGCTGACGAACATTGAGCGAACATTCTAGAAGTATTGTTATGAGGTTATAGCGGCTGTTGAAATATAAATTTACTTGATCAATCAAGAGTTAAATTATGCTGTAATAAGTTTTAAGATTAAAGGAGTTTAGTAGTTTATTAGTTTAATATTTTCTACTAAAATTAAAAATATTATTAATTATTTTCATTTCACATCTGCTGTTCACATCTTTGCATCCCCAAGGTTCGACTGGCAGATAATGCCTTAGGCATTAAGTCCACTTTTACAATTATGTTATTGTATAAAGTTAAGTAAAAAAATATAAAGTATTTTAAATTTTCTTCGTGCTAAATTTGGTGCTAGTCCAACAGTTGGTTTTATGAATAAAAACAATGGACAATCGGACGATATGCCTACTTTGTTCTATGTAAAAAATAGAATCCACATCGTAAGAATCCTTGTACGAAATCATGACGACTTTGTGCTTTATTATTTCAGAGTCTGTATTAGTTTCTCGTACTTTCTAATTGTTATACACGACACATATTGTATGTTGTGTAGAGTTAGATGTACTACTGTTGAGTGTTTTTTTTTTTTTTTTTATAGTTTAATGGAATAGGCGTTTGTCTTCCATCTCACCTGATGGAAAGTGTAGATAAAGACTAGGGTGGTACACGCCTATCCAAAATAAACCTGTGTGTTTATTTATATACATACATAAGCTTACGCATGTACTCAAAAGGGTAAGGTAGGTGAAGTTATGATGAATTTTCAGTACTTTTTTTGGATACATTAACAGACTTCGAGCTTCTAATAACCATAATAAAAAAATGTAATAACTCTTTGACCTACCCGGGCAAGAAACTCCGCACCCCCTGATTGCCAACGAGACATTTAATAAATCACTCACGACCTAACTTTCATTAAAAACTCGCCAACACATTTGCATCAGTCGTTTGTAAGAACAGCTTACCTATTAGTCGCGCCAGATTATAAGACGCGAAGGGTCGCCAGATGGCGCTAACATTAACGATGATATTGGAACAAATGGTAGCGCCCCGACACAGAGATTTGTAGCGTATTAACGTATTTATGAGAAGATTTGTGCTCGCCCCATTTGATGTGAACTATCGCCCGCAGTTCTCACTTTATTACAACGAGCCTGAGTTAGTGATTAGCACCTTTTGTATTCCTTGAGGTGAATGAAACCTTTCATAAATTGAATGCTGTGAAAATACACTCGCACATTGCACCCTAAATAATGTATAGAAACATCCAACATATTAGTCTTTTGGTAAAATTTATACGATTTTTATTACGATATCCGCAAGGTGGCTGGCAGCGGTTGGATGAAGGGGGCCGAAGATCGAGCCCAGTGGCGTGCCATTGGAGAGGCCTATGTCCAGCAATGGACGTGAGGACCAATGATGATGATGGTAAAACCTGAATTCCTAAATTTTGGGGTTCTTTCCCCTCAGATTGGGCCTTCATTTTCCCTTAAGGAATTTATGACAAAACTATGACCTTAAAGCCCTGAACTTAAAAAGTTCAATGCCAAGCATTTAGACCATGAACTGATTATGATGAGTCTCCGTTAGTCAGAATTAAGTGCACTAAAAAAAAAATACTTTCTAAAACTTATGCAGAATTTCAGATAAGAACATATCAATATCATAAATACAATCGAATCTGTTTTGAAAAAGGTAGACATTAATATCTTCGTCACCTTTACATTTTGTCAGACGTGTAAAGTTTCACTATAACTAGTTGCAGAGGTCTTACAAGCAACACTCATTAAATACCAGGCAGCTCATTAATAAACCTTAATTAGTTGCCGAAGTGTGCTTTAAACTTCATTACGGGCTGTTAAAATGCTGCTGCGCGTCGTGCATAGATTTTATTAAAACGGTGTTAGTTAGTGCGATGTTATTTAGCTAAATGCTTTCCTCGAATAGTAGAGCCAATTGTCAGGTGAGTCTATAGAATAAGCAGTTTGACTGGGATGATGTCCTGGCCTAAATAACAAAAACATCAACATTATTTTTTTGTCTGTTATACACTTACGCCTGTACGAAGCACAATACCAGATTCCTTGCTGATACTGAGAATTTCCTAAAGAAAATCCCAATAACACTTTGCCCGACCGCACTTACTTATGCCACGAGACCGCGAGGCAGTTGTCCGTTCTTCTCGATTAAAAAATGTCTTCCGAATTGAAAAATAAATAAATTAAATTTATTAGGATAATGACTGAATTTTAATAATGTATTTGACAATTTGTAGATTAAATAAATTATTTTCGTTTAATTCCAATTTATAAAAATCAACGTAAATCGTTATCTGATGGATTTTGTTTTCTCTTCTCATGTCTTATATAAAGGCATTTACTTTAAGGCTTGCGATGTATTCCTCATGTGCTGACTCATCTATTTTTAAAAGCGTGAATTTGAATGAAACTTTATGATCGTTGTCAGATGTCAAGCCAGCGTGGGACTTTCCTGCCTGATCCGAACCACAAACTCGGGCCTTGTAGATCGTACGGCACATAAACATGCAGTGGGTCCAATAACAGCCTTTCCATAATCTAAATCTCGATTCACATTACAACACAATCAGTAAAATTCGACTCGTAACAATTTCTCAGCGAAAAAGAATTCACAAATATTGAGAGTAATCAGAGATAGGAAACAGCTTCAAAGCGAAGGTGCGTCGTGGTCGATTATATATTTTTTAATCTTTTCTAATTTTTATTTGGCGCCCGATTCGGACTCCGACAAAATTGTATTCGGGCGAACGAAGAGAAAGAAAATTAAGCGAGTGGGCGGCCGTACTCTGGGGTACAATCGACGTCGGAATTTTCACGATTTAGAATAAAATTCTCAGAAATGTAAACATGGGATGTTGGGCAAATTCTCCGCCTTGTTTTGTTTTTGAAGTTGACGCATATTTTTAATGTTGTTGGGTGGAAGTATGTTTTTTTGTGTTGGCTATGAATTACATTATGGAATATTCTTATTTCAATGTGTAAGTCTCCAAATGGTTTCCTACGATAACTGTGATTAGGTATCTAATTACCCTTTTTTAAAAGAGAGTTTTCTTGCTTATGTTTTACCTAAACGCAAACTCTTTAACTGTTTTTTGTTCATGCCAAACAAATCCTACGCTCATATTGAAAAATTATCGAATCTTTTTTCTATACCTTAATATATTTGTATAATGTAATATATTTTTATGTTCACTAGTCTTTTAAATATAGAACCAATCCGAAGAACCATTGTCTATAACCATCCACGAGAAATGCATATATCATGCCACACATCAGTAAAATAAAGTTATTCTGGTACAAAACGCCACGTCCAACTGAGTTCGACTGTACCCAAACTTCTTTATAATATAACGTAATCGAAGCCCAAATTACATTAACGCGAAATGGGATTTACCTTATTGGATTTCCAATAGTAATGACATTTTTTATAAATATTGATTTTGTCGAGATTCCACACGATGTGCTCTCGTTACGGACATATTCAGCAGGCAATTACTACGTATGGCTGGTTCACTAGAATTTTCTCCTTTATTGAAGGTTTAAATGTTATCGTCGTTTTTATACTGTTTCTACTGAGTTTCTAGGGTTCCGTCACGTTCATTATCTAACCAGTGTAGTGGCGGTACTTCCATAGAAGCTCAAAAACGTTACACGTTAATAGTTTAATGTCTAGTTTATAATTGTTTATTGTGGGGTCAGGATATTCTCATTTATATGTCAAATTGCTTTTGTTAAATGAAAATTTAAAGCTTAAAGATTATTGTTCCAAATGTTGTAAGGCAAGCTGGACTTTTGGGCTTCTATGGAAGTACCGCTCTTGTATCTACCCAATATTTAATATTTCGTCCTGCATCACGATGTTTAGAGGACTTCAGAAAGGTGGCGGGTAACGGATGGATGAGGGCTGCTCAAGACCGAAATGGTTGGTGCTTTCTTTGGGGAGGCCTACGTTGGGCGTGGATGGCGATAGGCTGAGTATATATTAAATATTTATTGGTTTTCTCATTATAGCGCACGTAAAACGAGGAAGCAAAACATGGAGAGGAAAGCGACCTGTCTGAGAGTTATGCAGAAGACATTTTGGTATGGACCTGGTGTCGTGGACTAAAATCTGACTCATTTTTTCCACTAATATTATTCTTATCGAATATTGGCTGATTTGATTTAATATACTAACCTATAGCGCGAGGCTTGTTCTAAAATATTCAATGTGAACACCGAAACACAAAACTGGTAAAAAACGTGTACGTTTCCGGAAATTTCATTGCATGTTCCAAACGATGTGGTAAAACAACGGTTTTCGAACATAAAATTTGCGAGGTGCATTTTATCGGCCTCCCCTTCGTGGAAGCTTAGGCGCGGCCTGTACCGGTATTAATCCTAGCCTAGAAATTCGGCTGAAATATACCTGCCAGTTAATTTAGACCTGTACGTAGCGCGTTCCCCTAAATTTTGTATTCTACGAGGTGTTCTTGAAATTAAATACTGAAAGGTAGGTACGATGTATCTTTACCAGCTCACGTACCACTGCTGGGCACGGCCGCCTTTAATAAGAGTCATCATCAGCAGCCCATATACGTCCCACTGCTGGGCACGGGCCTCCACTACAACCAGGGCTGGGCAAAATACATGCTTTGCTTTAATTGAAATACAAATTACAAAATACTGTATCGCAAGTAATTAAAATACGAAATACAAAATACATTTAAGTAAGGTATTTGAAATACAAAATACAGTATTTTAGCTATTTGTAATTGAAATACAAAATACAAATTACAAAATACAAAATAATGCATATTTATTTGTTTTGGAATAGCTTTTTTTTTGAGGCGGTTTTTGTTTTGTTATTGCAGGTCCTGATGAGCACAAATTGAATGTCCAATATTATAAAAGTGTGTAAATTTCGAGGCTTTTCCATCATTGCACTCTCGCCTCGCACTCACACTCATGATCGCTAAATGAAGGCTAAATGTATTTTAATAAATGTATTTTGAAGCCTCGAGTATTTGAAATACTAATTACAAAATACTTCGGCTACACGTATTTTAAATACAAATTACAAATTACATTTTAAGAAAGTAATTAAAATACAAATACAAAATACGTATTTGTATTTCAATTACGTATTTCAATTACAAGTAATTCAAATACTGCCCAACCCTGACTACAACTGAGATGTTTTAGGCCTTAGTCCACCACGCTGGCCTAGTGCGGGTTGGCGGACTACACACTCAGAAATTCCTAAGAAATTTTAGGTGTGCAGGTTTCATTACGATGTTTTCCTTCACCGTTAAAGTACATGATAATTCATTGTGAATACACACATAACTTCGAAAAGTCAGAGGTGTGTGCCTAGGGTTGAACCCGCGACCGTCGAGATTCTCGACCGCGTGCCTATACCACGAGGCCATCACAAGAGTGGTTAAGCCTTAGTCCACCACGCTGTCCTAGTGCATATAACACAAACAAGGAGTTACTTGTAGATAACTTTTTAGTTGTACATCTCACGACGTTTTCTATCACCTTGAAAGAGCCGCATATTATGAATGGAAAGCATATTCATAACCTGCACAACACATCTGTGTTATTAAACATCACATCTTTTTACTTGTATTGCCTTATATTCCAAACTGCTAGTCAGTTTTTCCCGCGGACACCGTGTATCCCAAGTACATTACATAATGATTATTACACAAAAAGATAAAATAATTAAGTTCGTAAAAATTACCTCACACCGTATATGTAGTTATGACTCATTTGAGATTTGAGTTGTATTTTTAAGTCCATTTCTTGCTTTTTCAGTAATGAATTGTAAAACCAAGGTACTAGAACAGTATTATTACGATTTCAAAACGATTGCGTCGTTCCGCGCGGGGACAGTAGTTGGACGCGTGAACTCACACGCCAACCGACAATTAAGCGTGTTTGTGACTTGCCTGCGAGCCAATCATTACACGTTTAGAAAAATCACGCTTTTTCATTGTTCCTTTCGTGAGCGTAATTTATTATGAAAAAACTTGCCTTTTGTATTGTAAGTGATATTTATGAAATAAGCGCTGTAGTTTGAATGAGCTCGACTGGTGTAGTGCCATTGTTTAAAAAACCGATAAGTAAGTGTAGAAAAAGTTCTACAGACCAATTTTGTAACTAGTTTTCCAAAATGTTACATAGTAACTTAGGAATTGTAATATTCTGTATAGTAATGTATTTGTTGAAATTATAATACCCTACTGAATAAAGACCCAACAGTCACATAAGTATACGAGTATAACTCATACCCCACATTAAGATACAAGTCTTGTGTCGTGGGTATCAGATGCTACGGCTCTTTTAGACTTTTCTAACAAATACCCAGACCCGGAACATTTTTTATGAGTCACACAAACATTTGTCTCGGTGCGGGGATCGATCCTACAGCCTCTCGTTTCACAAACTGAGGCCACGGGGGTGTTGGTTGTATCTGTTCATCATCATCGTCATCATCATCATTAGCCCATATACGTTCCACTGCTGGGCACGGGCCTCCACTACAACTGAGAGGGTTTAGGCCTTAGTCCACCACGCTGGCCTAGTGCGGGTTGGCGGGCTACACAGCTAAGAAATTTCTAAGAACTCTTAGGCGTGCAGGTTTCATCTCGATGTTTTTCTTCACCGTTAAAGTACGTGATAATTTATTGCGAATACACACATAACTTCGAAAAGTCAGAAGTGTATGCCTGGAGTTTGAACCCGCGACCGTTGAGATTCTCGCCCGCATGCCTAAACCCTGAGGCCATCACGACTTGTTATTACGCGAAATTTAATAAATGGTGAAAAAGTCTCTTCTTTATGGCGTGAGAAAGTATGTAAATAAATTAAGGATATTCTAATATTCCGCCCACTTTAAAGCCTGAGGATTAATAGCAAAACGTATAATTAGGGCTTACTTACTTGGGTGTTTAATTGCACTCACATTAGTAGTACATATAAAAATGTAGCTCATTTCTGATTATTGCGGTAATTGAAATGAATGAAAAAATTGAATTTTTGAAAAAATGAAAACTAAAAATAAATTATAAAAAAAAACCGTAAATATTTTTGTACAAATTATATAAAATGAACCATAGTTAAATTATAATGTAATAATAAAAGATTTTTCTTTTCTGTATTGACTTGTCATAAGTGCTATTTGATTGCCTACGTGACTAAATAAAGCAATTTAATTTCATTTCATTTCATTGATGCGGGCACTCGCTCGGCCGGGCACGGAAGCTCGCATGATCGCCATACGTAAGTCTTTTTCCACTGTTAACTTTCTGATACACTGTGGCACATATTACTGTTATTAAAGGAAAAATTATATAAAATGTAATTATAGTTGAAATGGCAACCTCTACTAACATATCTGTCGGTCTGTCTGTTTTCACGCTTAAACCGCTGAACTGTGTGAACACAAAACCAAATACACCCAACAGTCACATACATAGTTCTGACCCTACACTAGGATACAAGTTCTATGTCGTGGGTATCAGAAACTACGAGAGACTTTTCGGTCTCACAAACACCCAGACCCGAAACAAATATTTGTGATCACACAAACATTTGTCTCGGTCCGGGCATCGAACCCGCGGCCTCTCGTTTCGCAAGCTGGTGTGGTTCCGCTACGGGGCTGTCAAATGATGATGATTGATTTCAAATGATGAATGATTTTAATATGGAGAAGATAGAACCTGGGGATTCGTAATAGGGTACCTTTTATGTTGGGAAAATGCTCTGTTTCCTGGAAACGACCCAACAGCTAGAAATAAGTATGGATTATAACAGCTACCCTACTGCACCACTTAAAATTTGCGGTTTTTATTTAATGAAAGTAAAGTAACTAAAGTAACCGACGTTGCCCAGCGGATTAGCAAGTTGAAGTGGTAGCACACAAATAGCGCGGAGAACTGATGGCCGATGGGGCCAAAAAGTTCTAGACTGGCCAGCACGTATCAGAAAGCGCAGCGTGGGACGTCCACCCATAAGGTGGTCGAACGACCTAATCAAGGTCGCGAGACATCGCTGGCTGCAGGCTGCTTCCAACAGGTCCCTGTTATAAGTTAAGTTATTGGGGGAGGCCTTAGTCCAGCAGTGGACCTCTTTTGGCTGACAATGATGATGATGATGAATAATAAAAAAACAATTTTCTGACGACGAAGTCTATAATCTAGTCACAGAGCACTTTTTGCTATTTATGCATGGATGAGGGCTGCGACGCAGACAGCTGATTGAAGCAAGATGCACGGATCGATACGACAAATTGAATAATTAAGTGAAGGAGCGTACGTACTGTATAACCTATTGTATATTCGCTTACAGGGTCATTGTTTAGACTAGCCACAACAAGTGGACATGAGGTCAAACGCTGAATGCCATCACGAATTGAATAAGGCGATGTAAATACAAGTGTGGATGCGGTATTTTTGGCCTTTAGACTGGTTTTATGGAGTTATTTTGAGATGGCACTTTAATGAAGAGGATTTTATTTGCTGTTAAGATATGCATACCTAATGATTTGTGATAAAATATGAGTTTCACGTACTAAAATGAGAGTAATTTACTTTTACAGTTTTTGAAGCTTTCAGTGGCTTCTTGTAGCCTTCTATAAGAAGTAAATGCATGAATCGAGCGAATTATTATATAATAAACAAGGTCTTAGAAAAAACTATCCAGTTGTTCGCAAGCAATGTACTCTTGACGACTCTTAATGCAAGCCGATTTGTTAAAATAAATGTGGTCGCAAAAATGTAATTTGTCACTTAATATTATACGAAAATCGTAATCCAATCTTTAAATTTATAGACACAGGAAAAAGAACAAACTGGTAGACTAGTAAAATAACTATGACATGTTGAAAAAAAACTGGAAACATTTACTGGTAATGTAGATTTTGGATATCAAGTACCTACCTATTATTTTCAATGTATGTACGTACTCGTACGAGAAGAATTCTATCATTCACGTGACGAATAAAATATTTTAGTCGAGTTGACATTAAAACTGAGAACGAGATGTATAGACAGGTTAAGATAGTGAAGGGAGAGGGGCAAAACTTCAACAAGCACTGGTATTATGTTACTAATAATGTTCTTATTTGAAATGTACATTATCAACTCCACAATTTTCTTATATCCTCGTAAGCCTACAACGGTGTCCAGTGTATGAATAATTAATGAGTATAGACAACGAGCGTTTCGATTTAGCCGTCCGAATACAAGGAATACGTGTCAGCTTCTCAAGAAATGCTTATTAATATTCTATATCGTCTGCCATAACACCTACGTATGTAAATACGGGATCAAGTGAGTAAAATGACGCTGGATTGATGAAGGTTTGAAGTAGTCCTTAATTTACTTAATGGTGGACAAGCTGTCAATTTCTACCTTGTTTATGGTTTTGTGTCTGTATTACTGTGAAGTATTAACTGCGTTAGTTCTGCTGGGCACGGGCTTCCTTTACAATTGAGAGGGTTTAGGCCTTAATTTTTAGAAAAAATCTGACTATTTCTAATAAAATGTTATTGCCACATTAATGTATAACATACTTAGTTATAATATATTAAGTTATATAGTGATTAAAAAAAAAATCAAATATTATCTAACTCTGATAGTCTTTATTAACAGCTATAATTTTCTATAAAGTAAAGACGCGAAGGCGAAAAAAAGGACAAATTTTGCACCCCATCGGATGAGCCAAACTTTCCAATATTGGTCCATTAAAAATGACATCGAACAAAAAAGTCATTTCCCTCCATCCCAATCTAACATTCCGGCGAGAACTCAGTTAAAACTTTACCATTTACCGCTAACGATGTAAAACGTGTAGAAAAATTAAATGTTTTATTCATCGGCAGTTAAATTTTAAGCGATACGATAAAAAATCTATCTTGATTTACGACTTGGGGTGCTTTATGTGTGTGGTTATGGTAATACCGTTTAATGTGAAGGGTTCGCTCCGAACGACTGATAATAATCAAATATAGATATTGTGGTTTGACAACCAATATTGGATCGTGGATTTTGGATCAAACATTTGCGATTGCGTTTAGACTAGGTGACATATGTGATGTGATTAAATCTAAAAGGTTTTGAAAGTATAAAGCATTAAAGTTAATTGAAATAGGTTTTTGTTAGATGAAAATAGAAAAATGTTTTTAGTTATGAACGTTCAATCGTGTAAAATGAATTTTGTGATGCTATGTAGTACATAATGTAATATTCTTAGGTATAGCTACGAATTAGAAGTAGTGAATTAATTGGAGTCTTGTAAAAACAGAGCGTATTTTGTTTACATATACAGCCCCGTGGCACAGTTGGCTAGACACCATCTTGCGAAACGAGAGGCCGCGGGTTCGATCCCCGCACCGAGACAAATGTTTGTGTGATCCACAAATATTTGTTTCGGGTCTGGGTGTATGTGAGACCAAAAAAGTCTCTCGTAGTTTCTGATACCCACGACACAAGACTTGTATCTTAGTGTGGGATCAGAACTATGTATGTGACTGTTGGGTGTATTTATTTATTTATATACATACAGTATTACTACATTTGATTACACTATTAGTATGGGCTATCATGGAATTAGAGTCTTTCTGGAATTAAAGCTACACATGTGGCAGCAGCGGACTTGCAAAACAAATACAATGGAATTTGCGGTCTCTATGGTAGCAGCGGGATATTCTGATGAATTCCATATGGGTAAACGAACAATAGCCCCACATGTATCGCGCAACATACTTTATAATTCATCATCATAATCAGACCATATACGTCCCGCTGTTGGGCACGAGCCTCCTCTACAACTGAGCGGGTTAAGGCCTTAGTCCACCACGCTGGCCTAGTGCAGGTTGTCTGACCTAAGAAATTCCTAAAAACTTTTTAGGTGTGCAGGTTTCCTCATGATGTTTTCCTTCAGACAACTTCGAAAAGTCAGAAATGTGTGCCTGGCGTTTGAACGACCGTCGAGATCCTTGACCGCGCGCCTAAACCCGAGGTCATCACTACTAAATAGGTCGATGCAGTTGCGTTGGGTAATAACAGAATTCCTTACCCCGATTATCTCATTAAAGCAAAAACACAAAGAGCTCAAATAACAATAATATCAGTACAGAACAAAGCGCCGCACTAATTGGGTAATACGTTTAAGGATATCTCGGTCGGCCCATTACTGGTTGCAATTGCATTCCCGACTAAGAAACCTGTCCAACTTTGTTTTCGAATATAATTAGGGAAGTTTCGCTCCGCTCGTGAATATGTGCATAATACCATTTGTATGCATTTGTGCGAAAATTGCCAGTAGCGTTTTTGTGGTACGAGTTTTACTGTTTATTGGGGGATTTATTTGAGATATTCAAATTATTTTACATGTATAATTTATTTGATATATTTAATTTATTTGAGATATTTAATTTTTTTGACATACCTATAGACAGCCTCGAGCATTAGGCACGCGGTCTACCGATTATATTATTATTTTGGTGGTGATTTTTCGAAGTTTTGTGTGTATTCTTAATTATAAAACTTCTTAATGGTGAACAATTGAACATTGTGATGAAGCCTGCACACCCATGAATTGTAATCAAGAGCTTTTTAAAGTAATCTGATATTATTCTTTTTGCTTTTTGAAGTCGTGATGGCCTCGAGGTTTAAGCACGCGGTCGAGAATCTCGACGATCGCGGGTTCAAACCCCAGGCACACACCTCTGACTTTTCGAAGTTATGTGTGTATTCACATTGAATTATCACGTACTTTAACGGTGAAGGAAAACATCGTGATGAAACCTGCACACCTAAAAGTTCTTAGGAATTTCTTAGGTGTGTAGTCCGCCAATCCGCACTAGGCCAGCGTGGTGGACTAAGGCCTAAACCCTCTCAGTTGTAGAGGAGGCCCGTGCCCAGCAGTGGGACGCATATGGTCTGATGATGATGATGATGATATTATTCATTTCATTATCATTATCAAAAACACGTTCTGTTTCAGAAATAGGCCTCACCTAAAAAATTCAGAGCGGTTATTTCCATTAACTTCTACTAAGATGTACAGAATATAGATTTTGATGAATATTTGATTTAAGGACAAAATTGTAAAGAAAAATGTATAAAATTTATGTATTTACTTTGCTTATTCATAACGAAATATACAATAAAATAAAAATGCAGGCAAAAGGAAAATAATGAATGATAAATAAATATTTTTATTTCTATTACAAGTTAACAGTTAGAACGTAGACACGTATCATGTTCTAGACGCTTATCACGCATCGTTGAACGTACGGAAAAATATTAAACGGGAAGTTCTGAAACGATCCTTGGGTTCAGTAGCACACTTAATAATAGTTACATACAGGCACGCCTTTGTCCTCAAAAAGGTAGGCCTATGACGTAGGTTGACTGCCTCGTAGTCTCGCAGCACAGGGATGCACCGTGCGATCTAGAGGTCCCAGGTTCGATTCCCGGGTCGGTCAGTGTCATTGGGTTTCATGGGTTCCATTAGGAAATTCTTAGCAACAGCACGGAGTCTGGAAAGGTGCCCGAAACACAGCAATATGCTTGCTCTCTACGTTGGAATAATAAACAACTGGCGAAATGTGGGTGCAGAAATGCACCTCAGCCATAGGCAGGAGTGTACTTCTTCAACCACTTTTCGTCCTCCTACACATAATAAGTAGTGATGGCCTCGAGGATTAGGCGCACTGTCGAGAATCTCGGTGGTCGCAGGTTCAAACCCCAGGCACACACCTCTGACTTTTCGAAGCTATGTGGGTATTCACAAAGAATTATCACGTACTTTAACGGTGAAGGAAAACATCGTGATGAAACCTGTACACCTAAAAGTTCTTAGGAAATTCTTACGTTTGTAGTCCGCCTACCCGCACTAGACCAGCTTGGTGGACTAAGGCCTTCTCTACAACTGCCTCTCAGTTGTAGAGAAGGCCCGTGCTCAGTATATGGGCAGATGATGATGACACAGATATTACAAGAAAATATGAAGTCTTTCAACCGGGTCTAGGATAGTTTAGTGTCCTAATGGCCTAATACTGAAACGCTACTTTATCTGAGGGCAACTTATATTTAAGTGGCTGTTATAATTTAAGCGGTATATACTTAATGTCATGTAAAAGAACTTTTTGTGGTAATGTTGCCATTTATGGAAATTTAAGTGGGCTTAGTTAATCACAGTCTTAAAACCGATAAATGATGTTTCAGTATACCGCTTAAATTACAACAGCCACTTAAATATAAGTCGCCCTCAGATTAAGTAGCGTTTCAGTATTCGGCCATTTAGGACACTAAACTATCCTAGACCCGGTTGAAAGACTTCATATGGAATATTAAGTGGAAATGTAGGTATAGATTGATTTGTTTAAGTAACAAGAGAATTGTAATTATGTTTCTTTTGTATAACCGTTTTATTAATTTTTTTTTTGTAAGCTTCTACTAAAATTGTTCATTTTCTTTGCGTGTAACCATTATTATTGTTATTTTTAATTTTTCAGCTTCCTCTTTATTTAGGTTTTTCCTGTTCATTCGGAAAATTTCCTTGTAACAATTTTCACTTGTTCGTTTTGGACGCTTTGCTTGCCAACAATAACGATTAAATGTAAATACAAAAAAAACTTAGACTGCGTGCGCATCAACTTCAAATAATAATATATTACGAAAATTACATATGTGTTATTCAAATATATATTTTTTGATATCTTTTCTTTCTATTGGAACTTAATTTACTTTAACATTTAAAAAAATGCGAATGTTCTCTCTTAGAACTAAACAATCGGCGTGCTAAATACAATCCATAACAGTAAAACTAATAACATAAACAAACTCACATAACAATTAAAAATATTGCAACTTCACTTTAAACTTGGACAATTTAAAATAACTATGAAAATAAACCAACTTAAGTGGTATTTCTACGCAAACAATCTAAGCTCAGTTGACACGACAAAGTATATCATTATGTAAATTGTTCAAAGGCATTTTAACAAGGCCGATACATTAGACGGGTTACGAATTCCAAGAAGCATAGGCACCTGTTATGCCTTTGTATGTCATCATCAGAGGGACCTGGTATACTCGTAATTAATATTTTACATTCCAAAATGGGTGTTATTTAATTATATTTTCTCTATTCTCCACACAGGGTAGTTAGTATTCTAAGAAATATCGCGAAAATGTTCTTTGCACTAATTAAACCAGTGGCGGTACTTCCATAGAAGCCCAAAAGCGTTACACGTAAATTGTGTAATGTCTAGTTTATATAATAATTGTTTATTGTGGGGTCAGGATGTTCTCATTTATATGTCAAATTGTTTTATACACTTAGATATAATTTATGATATTTGTAAATAGTTTTGTAAATTCTATCAGGGCGACATAATCGCTGTAGCAATTAGTAGCTGTTGATTAAAAAAATAAAAATAAAAGTATAAATGTCAAATTGCTTTTGTTAAATAAATATTTAAAGCTTAAAGAATATTATTCGGAATTTTGTATGGCACAGCTGGGCTTTTGGGCTTCTTTGGAAGTACCGCCACTGGATTAAACGTGTAAAAATAGAACAATGGTAGTGCTTTTATTACTTGAATTAGACGGTAATAATTTAAATTAATTATTTTATTTCTTAGATGTGTAGTTCGCCAATATTATCCTTCCGAATTATTTTTCTTTTGTACTGTTACAGTATGTGATGGACTGGGAGTTCTTTTGTCTTCAATATTGGTTCAGAAGTCATTTAAAATGGTTTATAAATAGCCTAGAATTAATTTAATCATCATCATTATCAGCCCATATACGCCTCACTGCTGGGCACAAGCCTCCTCTACAACTGAAAGGGGTTTAGGCCTTAGTTCACCACGCTGGCCTAGTGCAGGTTGGCGGACTACACACCTAAGAAATTCCAAAGTATTTTTAGGTATGCAGGTTCCCTCACGATGTTTTCCTTCACCGCTAAAGTAAGTGTGTTAATTTATTATGAATACACACATAACTTCGAAAAGTCAGAGGTGTGTGCCTGGGGTTTGAACCTGCGACCACTAAGATTCTCGACCACGCACCTAAACCTCAAGGTCATTACTACTTCATATAACTACTACTATTACTACCATAATTATATTGTAGGACAACAAGAAACAAAAAATAATTAAGTGCAGAAATACGTTTCTGCCTTTCCCTTTCGGGGATACAAGGAGGAGTATATATGTATGTATGTAAAATTATGTTTATTCATGTTAGGCCTATACTCCTCTGTACATCAGGATCAGTTGTAGCGTGCAAAGGAATTACATAAAGCCATTCCATTCGCAATAATAGCTTACCACTGGAAACGAAAAAAAAACTATTAGTAAAAAAATACCCATTTACCAGTACGGAACCCTGAAAATCCAGTCTCCTTCGATACTAATTCAATTTTCCAGCCCACTGCGTACAGTTAACGAGCAGTACCTCATTTAGCGTGCTCGATATGTTTTTATTAGGGGAGCTACCGTTTCCGGCTGTTGTTTAACAAGTTGCTGGTTTCATGACACTTCGGAAACGGTTATTAGTGTTTTGTTTTTCTGTTTCTGGAACGCTTTGAGGCGGTTGTAGAGAATTTCTTTTGCTTTTCATTCTGGCATGGTAAAGTGAGACCGCACTTTTAACTGACCCTTTCCCTAAAGGTGTTTTTAGTACTACATAATAAGGGCGAGCTTATTGCCGTTTTTCGGGCACATACTCTAAGTGCTGCTACTGAGAAAATCATAATTTAATAAGCCCTTTAGATAGCACGGCTCATACTTGTGTCGCGAGGCAACTCCCTTTACCTTCGCTTTCCTATCATTCCACGAAAATATTTATTGGTAATTTCCCCCCCAATTTTTTTAAGAAAAATGTTTCACTACAAACAAATAACAACTTATAGTGGCGATTACCCTCTATCGCTTTCTGCACAAAATTGCATTTATAATAAGGTCAAAAATAGGTATTTAAATACAAATCATCATCATCATCATCAGCCCATATACGTCCTACTGCTGGGCACGGGCCTCCTCTAAAACTGCGAGGGTTTAGGCCTTAGTCCACCACGCTGGCCTAGTGCGGGTTAGCGAACTACACACCTAAGAAATTCCTAACAACTTTTAGGTGTGCAGGTTTCATCACGATGTTTTCCTTCACCGTTAAAGTACGTGATAATTATTTATAAATACCTACACACATAACTTTGAAACGTCAGAGGTGTGTGCCTGAGGTTTGAACCCCATTTAAATTTAAATACACATGCTTTACTATTTGTTCCAGTATATTAACTGTAAATATTGAACATATCCTGTTTATTACTTTGCGGCTTGTTAATAAACTCTACCAAAATGAGACTGAAATTCGACGAATATATTTTCAATTCAGCTTAATATGCGCACAACAAATATTTTGAAATGGATTGTTAAATGTACATAATATGCTTTCCACCAGACTTATTGGGACCTGTATTTGCCTATAGTATTTTCACAGATGTTGAAATAATAGGTTGTTTAATCATGATGGCGATAGAATAACGCTGTTTTCCAAGATCACTGTATAGAAAAGGCAGGCATAATTATTTTAGTTACTGAGAGAGTATTTTAGTATATTTTATTTTAGTTATTAAATCATCATATTGTTGCTATAACTTTCAGTGAATTAACAGCCTTTAAATTAAGCACAACAGAAAAGTATTGAATGTCAGAATATTACAAGCTTTTTTTATGGTTTACCAAAAGATTAATTATTTTTTATTGCCTCGTGGTCTCGCGGCACAAGTATTCCGTGCGGTCATGGGTTCGATTACCGGAGTGAGACAAGATGTTATTAGAAAAAAATCAGTGGCACGGAGTCTGCTCCGCCCATATTACTGGCGAAATGTGGGTGCAATAATGCACCTCGCCTACTCGTTCGGGGAATACAGGTGTGAGGTTATGTATATATGGCTTTTGACTTTTATATAAATACATGTGTATTAAATTAAGGTTATAAACATACAACATACATATATACCAAACTTTCTGGTAAAAATCTTCTATGTGAAATTGATTACCTAACATACACAAAAAATCAAAGTTTTCAATGTCATATTTATAAAGTGGGATGTTAATAATTATGTACCAAAAAGTTATTCGCAAAACCACCAGTCTGAAGTAAAAATAAAAATGACTGGTATTGAAAAATCAAAGATATTAGATAAAGACATTTGAAAACTTTCATGTGTAAAATTCGTTTAACAATTCAGCTCTTATTTCGTATACAAAAAGATGGAACATTGAAACATTTCTGTCTGGAACTGAATTATTCGTTACAAATTTGTTTTCATATTATTATTTTTTAATCAGTGTGATGCGCGATTTTGTAAAATAAAAATAAATAAATAAATAATAATATTAAAAATGCGGAATCCATTTTGTTGAGTTTTCAACACCTAAGCGATGAACTTATTTTGATGAATTTTCGTACGGGAATAGACGACATTCTGAAAAAAGGTGTATTTAATTGAAAGCATCTAAATCGAACTGTTGACTACATTTAGGGTTTCTTTCAATTTAAGAGGGAACAAACAAAAAACGATCATCGGCCGGCATAGTTGCGTTGAATTGTTTGAGATTTTTATGTCTTTTTCATTAATATATCGTCCTGCGCAAATCAAACGTTAATCTCTCACTGAATGATTTATATATATCGATCATATAATATGTAAGACCATCACATAAATTTAATAATTAACATAATTCGTCATCGACTGCCTCGTGGTCTCGCGGCACAGGTATGTGCCGTGCAATCTAGAGGTCCTGGGTTCGATCCCCGGGTCGGGCAAATTGTTATTGGGTTTTTCCATTAGGAAATTCTCAGTAGCAGCACGGAGTCTGGAATTGTGCCTGATAAACGGCAATATGCTCGCCCCCTATTACGTGGGACTGACACATACCTGGCGAAATATGGGTACAGTAATGCACCTCTGCCTACCCCTTCGGGAATACAGGCGTGAGGTTATATATGTATGTATCTATGTAATTCGTCATCACCTCTTAATAAAATAATAAATATATCTATCTCCTTATAGAACATACATACTCGTATATAATACGTAAATAATAAAAAGTTTTAATAAAAAAGACATGGAGTGCAGTAAAGTTACTCCGCTTAGCCAATATAATCACTACGAGCATTCGCACTGTTGTTTTACTTCCGCGTGAAATTCGTCAATTTTTGTCAGATCAACGTACTGTCAAACATACAGCCATGTAAAAATCCATATTAATAACGCGAAAAGTAAACTGGTAATATTTGCAGCAGCGGTGCAGACGTGAAAATAAAAAACTCGTGCCGTTCAGCTTTGTATGCTTAATATCTTTGTTTACAATAAATTTTAGGGTTCGGCAAAGCGTGGATGATGTTTTAAAAAACCTTTGGGATGTACCTTAAGGCATATCTTCTTCAAATCTCCTAAATTCAGCTTCGCACAGGGCTCACACATGTTCTACTGCTGGGCACGGGTCTCCTCTATAACTGAGATGGTTTAGGCCGTAGTCCATATCATGCTGGCCTAATGCGGGTTGGCGGACTACAAACCTCAGAAATTTCTAAGAACTTTTAGGTGCGCTGGTTTTCTCACAATGTTTTCCTCCACGGTTAAAGGACGTTATATTTCATTGTGAATATACACATATCTTCGAAAAGTCAAAGGTGATAAAGGTCAAAGGTGAGACAAAGGAGTGCCCGAGGTTTGAACCGCGACCGATGCGGTCTAGACCGCGCGCCTAAACCTCGATGCCATCACTACTTTTGCCTCGACGACTTAATAATGTACAGAACCTTCAACTATACTTTATCAGCTCATAACACTTTTCCACGTACATATGAACATACGATACACACGTTGAAAGCAAATATGAATAACACTCTGCTCTTAGAATGTTTCGCGCCGCGTTTGTGCTGTCTATACTTTTATGTTCATACGTGTATATTTTACAGACTTTTTGTTTTATATTATCGAGCTGATGAAATTGGAGGAAGAGGCAGAGAGGCAAAGATCTCTCAATCAATACGAATTGATACATAGTCTTATCCTTCTCGATCAGAAGAAAAAGTTAGTAGACCGAAGTAATATGAATAGACCGGATAGAGTAGGTTGTACCGTAACGGTACTCAAATTAAATTTACATCACATATTTCGATTCATTTACTCAGTTAGATTACTAGAAACTGATGAATTATTTCTAAGCGATACTGGCGTTTGTGTTTATATGTATTATTAGAAATCACTTTAAAGATTAATTCGGCCAGGGGCCGTTACAAAAATAAACAAAGTTGAATTTACTAAATGTTAATATTCACGAGGATAAATTATACACAAGACACGCGTAGACGTTCGGACAGAGCTCCCGCACTGTAAACCGGCCGATGAATAAGCGAGAGTGACGTGCAGAACGCCGTTATATAAGCAGCCGACGTGGTGCTGCTACCCGCCACCAGTTTGTTATCCAATTGTTTATATTTTTTTTATTAAAGGAGGCAAACGAGCAAGTGAGACACCTGATGTTAAGATAATGTAAGCTTATGTTTTATTTTTCTTAAATAATTGAAATACCTGCCTCGTGGTCTCGCAGTACAAGTATGTGCCGTGGGATCTAGAGGTCCTGGGTTCGATTCCCGGGTCGGGCAAAAAGTGTTATTGGGTTTTTTCATTAGGAAATTCTCAGTAACAGCACGGAGTCTGGAAATGTGTCCGAAAAACGGCAATAGGCTCGCCCCCTATTACGTGGGACTGATACATACCTGGCGAAATGTGGGTGCAGAAATGCACCTCTGCCTACCCCTTCGGGGAATACAGGCGTGAGTTTATGTGTGTGTAATTGAAATAAATATATAATTTCTTTTTTCTGCTTTCCTTTCCCTATCCATTTTGTAAAGTTCACATCTTCGAACTTTTGTCGAATCTTGTCAGTCTTTAATCCAACTCTTCAATGCGGTTTAGAATGCGTAATAAAATTCAACCTAAAGGCTTTTATTTGTAAAAGCGTTCAATCAATATGCATTGAACACCATGACGCGTCCTTATTCCGCGCTCGCTCGCGCCAATTTCCAACAGCTTCGGAAGGTCAAGACATTTTTTTACTCCATACGTGCGTGAAGCGTATTCCAACAACGCCCGCCTTGATTTCAGATTTCGATTACACCGTTGTCTTAACAAATATTGGTTTTGAGAATCTTTCCTGTCCATTCAGACGTGGGACGTGCGGAAAATCATAGATTTAGTAGTTAATCTGCTACTTTTTGAGGTTGCGATTTCTTACGTCTTTCTTAAGATACGTCCCACTGCTGGGCACGGGGCGCCTCTACATCTGAGGGTTTTAGGCCTTAGTCCACCACGCTGACCTAGTGAAGGTTGGCGGAATACACACCTTAGAAATTCCTGACAACTTTTAGGTGTGCAGATTTCCTAACGACGTTTTCCTTCAGTGTTAAAGTGACAGTTGTTCATTGGGAATACACATAACTTCGAAAAGTTAGAGAAGGATGCTTGGGTTATGAACCCGCGATTGCAGAGATTCTCGATCATGACTACTATACCCTGAAACTTTTCTAATATGATATCAGTACAACCTAGACTTTTTGTGAACGCACCCAGTCCAACCAACTTTGTTTAACCAAAGTGATGGCACTTCCAATTACGCCACGAAGTTGCAAGTCGGTTGTAATTAATGGTAGTTGTAATTATTTCGATGCTTTACATTCTTGCTGTATTTTATGTTGCCGCAAGCTTCCGGGAAGCCACTGTTTCGCTGGAACTATAAAATACAAGGTATTGCACGAAGAAAAGACAAATGAATATTGAAAATAAAGTGATATTTTGTGGAAATTTCAATATGGTAAATTGGACCTTTTGTATTTTATAATAATAGACAATATGGACTCATTATAAGAATTTTTAAATCTCAATATTGCTTAAAAGGGAGTTGAATGACAAAGTATTTTTTTACTTTTGTTTTAAGGGTACAATGCCCCAAATACAATACTAATTTCTGGAATTTATCAATATTCAATTTTATGTAAATGGAGTTAATCATAGTAAATCCTTTATATTAGCGTAAGAGTTGCCAAGATGCTAATGTCTTGCTTTAAACCTTGATACACTTTAGACCTGCCAGATATTACGTCAGAACTACTTCAAACATACATATATTTACGCATCAATCCCCGATGGGCTAGGCAGAGATTTCTGTACCCCCCGAGTTACCTAATCAATTTTCGAGTTGCCACAAGAATTTTCTATTTACCAACCAAAAAATCTAACCTACAACTCCTGGTTCACACGACACACTTATGAACAACTTGGCACAAACTAACTGAAATTTGTAGGTCATATAAATGTATACAGGTCTGCGAGAACATTGAACGTACAACCTGTCTATCTTCGAAAGCTAACTTCTTACTTTCGTGTTCAATACGTAAATAGTTTTCAAATTAACTCGCTCCAGAGATATCACCAAGTCAGACCTCTAAGTAACAGATATGACGCTGATAGTCTGCGATAGATAAAACGGCGTTGAACACGAACCCCGGCCTCCTTGAATACACGTAAAAACTGGTTGAAAAGTTTGGTTAATGTTCTGGCGGCCGGCCAAAAAAGATACGGTGAATGGTGTAGCGCGCTCAGTGGCTTCTTTGTGAAATTCTTAAACTGCCTCTTGTTTCTAGTGCCAGAACTTACTTTTTCCGCAGTTGAAATCTTCAATTCCACTTCATACTTTTTGACGATTTGACTGATTAACAGGCAATATAAATAAACTAATGATATTAAACATTAACAACCATAAAAAATCCGATCATCACCAAACCATATACGTTCCTCTACAACTGAGAGGTTTTAGACCTTAGTCCACCACGCTGGCCTAGTTCAGGTTGGCGGACTACACACCTAAGAAATTCCTTAGAATTTTGATGTGTGCAGGATTCCTCGCGATGTTTTCCTTGGCCATTAAAGTAAGTGATAATTCATTGTGAATACACACATATGTTACTCCGAAAAGTCAACGGTGTGTGCCTGGGAATCGCGACCGCCGATTCTCGACTGCGCGCCTAAACCTCGAGGCCATCACTACTACAAAGACCCGATATTAGTGGCAACGAACCCCCAAAGACCATGGGAAAAACCAAAAACCCACAAAGTATAAGGCGAAATCGATAAAAGTTTGAAATCGATGGGGAGTGAAGTGAAAAAAAGAAACGAGACGAATAAAATACCCTGATAAGAAGTCGTGCGATGAAACTAAACGAGAAAGCAAATTAATTCATCTTATTGGAACGACTCGAGACGTTTTATATTGAATAGTTTTAATGAAAGACTAGAAGTCTTATGAAGAAATAAATTTCATTTGCTTCTTGATACATACTTTCTTTATTAACCCCATTATGGATATCGACTACATTACTCTTTTTCAATGGTATGATATCACTGCTGCATTTCCGAAAACATGGCAGAAGCAGCAAAAGAAGCAGTAATGGCCTCGAGGTTTAGGCGCGCGGTCACGGTCGGCACACACCTCTGACTTTTCGGAGTTATGTGTGTATTCACAATGAATTACCACGGCTTTAACGGTGAAGGAAAACATCGTGATAAAACTTGCACACCTGAAAAGTTCTTAGGAATTTCTTAGGTGTGTAGTCCGCCAACCCGCACTAGGCCAGCGTGGTGGACTAAGGCCTAAACCCTTTCAGTTATAGAGGAGGCCCGTGCCCAGCAGTGGGACGTATTTGGGCTGATGATGATGATTTCCGAAAACATACCAACATATTCACTTTTTCTATACCTTGTTGCTAATTTCCACACTTACACCGACGCAATTTCGCACGCTATTCATCACTCGAAACAAATTCATTTACAAATGTATCACAATCGATTTCGTACGAGTATCAAAGCGATAAATCCTAGATTACATTACGGTGTAACAGCAGGTCTTTGAAGGGTATTTCACACTTGATACAAGCGTCGTCCGTGCGAGTGACGCGTGCCAGTCTTCAGCATACTGAAATAGTGTTACAAAATATTTACATAGGCTTCGGGAGTGTGTTTCAATGTATATGAATATGTGGACTGTTGGGTACTTGAAGATTGTCATTTGTTTTCTTTGGATATGAAACCTCTAAACCAAAAATCATTCAGTTCGTTCCATCGTTTTAAGCGTAAAAGCGTCAGACAATCTGAGTTATTATCTCATTTATGATCTAATATTAATGATATTAGTCCGCCAACCTACACTAGGCCAGCGTTGTGGACTAAGGCCTAAATCCTATCAGTTGTACAGGAGGTCCCGTGCCCAGCTGTGGGACGTATATCGACGTACATATATGGTAATGATGATGATATAAGTATCGGTCTAGTACGGACTCATGCAAAGGAGACTACTTTTTGTGGTTCGAATGCCTCGTGGTCTCGCGGAACAAGTATGTGCCGTGCGATCTAGTTCACCCGGGTTCAATTCTCAGTTCAAGCAAAGTGTTATCGGGTTTTTCCATTAAGAAATCTTAAGTAGCAGCACGGAGTCTCGAAATTTTCCCGAAGAATGGCAAAAGGCTCGCCCCCTATTACGTGGGACTGATACATACTTGGCGAAATACAGGTGCAGAAATGTCCGTACCCCTTCAGGGAATACAGACGTGAGGATATGTATGTATGTTTTTGTACTTTAATAACAATATTTGTAAGACAAAAAGCAACGATTTTTAACATTTGATAGCATAAAACAAGCACGCAATACAATCCTTTGTGAAACCACTTGAAAAGAGCGAATGAACAAAAACTACATAACCTCAAACTCTGTTTATTGTACTGAAACGAAAACATTTTACCATCGCGGGCTTTTTGTACAATTAACAAATCGAATTCTCTGAAAACAAACGCGAAATAGTTTTTTATACCTTGGTCCAATGATTCTATTGATATTACAAATTGAAATGTATATCAAGTACTTAATTGCGAAAAATGCCTCAAAATAAGATACAATTTACAACACATAATTTACCAAAGACTATTTTTTACGAGTTTTGTGTTGTTGGACTCAGAACTCACTGCAGAGTTGACTTTGACTTTCAGATATTACGATTATACATTACACAATATGGTGTTCACCATCCACTCTAGGCCGTCATGCTTATCACAGAGAGAACCAGTTGAATTGTTGGCATATATGGCCTACATAAAAATAAAGACATACACATACATATAGCTGTATTCCCCGAAGGGGTAGGCAGACGTGCACCCACATTTGGCCAACTGTGTTTTGGTCCTACATAACGAGGGCGAGACTTTTGCCGTTTTCCAGGCATATTTCCAGATGCCGTGCTGCTAAGAATTTCCTAATGGAAAAATGCAATAACAACGCCCGATCCGGGAATCGAACCCAGGACCTCTTGATCACGCGTCACATACTTGTACCGCGACACCACAAGGCAGTCAATCAAATATATTGGACAACATAAAAAATACGTTAACATGTACTTTAAAGAGATAAAAATAATTTTCCCTCGAAAAAAGCTGAAAATACGGCGCCGAAATTATAAAATACGTGATTATTTTATTAGCCGCTCAAAACTGTCCGACCAGCGATTCCGTTTAATTATTTCTAGTGAAGATTTATGTGCCGTTAAGTGTCAGCGTCAATACGGGCGGCGACGGTGCGGAAAATAACTTGCAATTTATTCCGAGCCGCCGGCCGACGTATTCTGGTTGTAGGCGTCTCGGCTGTACCGCCATTGTTTATATTCATATAGTTGTTTATGTCGGCGTGATTCATTTTTATAGTTTTGTCTTCGCTTATAGCAGGGTTGGGGCACGTTTCATGCAGTGGCGGTACTTCCATAGAAGCCCAAAAGCCCAGCTGGCCTTACAAAATGCGGAATAATAATATTTAAGCTTTAAATGTTTATTTAACAAAGGCAATTTGACATGTAAATGAGAACATACTGTCTACACAATAAACAATTATAAACTCGACATTACAAAATTAACGTGTAACGCTTTTGGGCTTCTATGGAAGTACCGCCAGTGGTTTCATGATCGCGATAAGTGATTGGAGGAATAAAATAAAAAAATATATACAAAAATATGTATCTACGTACGTTTTCACGCCTGTATCTAATATATCCGTTATATTATATGCCATAAGCTACGACCGTGATAAAGCTTTTTGCTTATTCAATGTCCATACCCAAAAATACTCGTATGTTTCTTCCTACATCCAAGTTCACTGCCACTTTGATTGACTTAATTGGGATTTTTCAGAAACTAAACTAAATTTCTTAGGAGCGTTAATATTTTTCTGTGATAAAAAGTACTCTACAAACGTATCACTGTCATAGATGTAGCCTGTATGTTGTCATCGGAGTGTAACTGGAATGCAACAAGCTCTTACTCCGCGGAGGTTCTCAAAGAACTACGCAGAGAAGAACTGGAAAGAAAGAGGATGACACAGTAGCGTCATTACGAAGACATAGCCAGCTAAATAGCCTTCTCCGCGAAGAGATGGTACCTCAGGATGGTTCCACGGGAAGGTGGTCACAGAAGAGAGGTGGTGTTTTTAGTCGGCATGGGTCATAATAACAGAATCCAGAAACTCAGATAATCAAATACCACCTAATCGAGTCCGACATACGGGATGCTGAATCCTATGATACGTAAATGTATTTTTTGCACCTCTGAGAGAAAAAAAAACATAAATACATACAGACATGCATACATACATAACCTCACGCCTGTATTTGCCGAAAGGGTAGAAGATGCATTTCTGCACCCACCGAGAATGATAGTCGTTGTTAAGGACGATTATCACTATTAGAATTTGAGTCATTCGACGCTGAGAGGTTTTAGGCTATCAACAACATCGGATGAAATTACCAACAGCAAAACACGACGACGCTCCAACTAAAATAAATATGAGACTCCAACTAAAATATCAAACACCATTTGTTGATAAGATAAAAACTTGTGTGTTTAACACGACACGTATGAAACGTAGTCGGCTTGGGACTGGCGTGTATCGTGATGAATAATAGAACACGTTGACTCCGACGCCGCCGAAAGGTGGGTCACAGATATTTGATTTATAATTCCTATAGTCTGTAAATAATTTCTAAGCTGTCCTTCTTGAAAACGGTGAAAGATTTCGGAGGACAGAGAATTTTCTTGACACAAAAAACAGTCTAATATTATTTGTCCCCTCAGCTGTAGACGAGGCCCGTGCCCAGCAGTGGGACGTATATGGGCTGATGATGATTATTTGTGAAAACAAAAAAAAAGACAGCATTTGGAATGTATTTGATTTTAGAGACAGATGGTAGATTTTTTGATTAACGTTATAATAAAAAAAAAGATGTAAAGAAAATTATATTTAATCGAATCAGCGTTATATTATATAGTATTATAGTAAAATTATAGTATTAAAATTGCAATTCCTACATCATTTATTTCTGCATTACAACTACTTTTATTGATATTTAACAAGTGGTAAAACACTACAGCGGAAAACAAAATACACAGGCGCAAATAAGGCTGGATATGTTCTGTATATTCTACAATTAATTGTTATGAATAGTTTGAATTTTATAACGCCTGCCATAACTTTCTGAGCAATTTGTTTAGTGAATGTGTTTTATATTGTATGGTGCCTTGGTCTGCTTCGCGCAATTTTATAAAAAAAATGCCTGTGTCCTCTCCCAAGTTATGTCCCATACCAAAAATCATTCAAATCGGTTGAACGGTTGAGGCGTGAAAGCTTAACAGACATACAGGCAGACTGAGTAACTTTTACATTTATAACAAAGGTATGGATCAAATAATTCATTTTTTTTTAATTAAGACGAGAATGTATTTCAAAATTTCTGTAAAATTTGTCTTTTTATAAGTGTAACTTTTCTTTTTGACCAATGATAAATTCATCAATTTACCAATCAATCAATGAAATTACCAGAATAAAATCAAAAGTACTATCTACTTGTTTAACCGAAACAAATGAGCAGTGATTTTTCTCTCTCTGTGTCTCGATTCCGTCCCGATATTTACTGTAATAAATTGCACTAACATTGCAGCTGGCTGCAGGAACTTTTGTCTTTGAAGTGTATTTATTGTAGTACTGTCGTGAAACAAAGTTATTGAAGATTTAGACAGCACTATTGTGTTATTGATGTATATCGTCATCATCATCATCAGCCCAAATACGTCCCGCTGTTGGGCACCGGCCTCCTCTACAACTGAGAGGGTTTATGCCTTAGTCCACCACGCTGGCCTAGTGCGGGTTGGCGGACTACACACCTAAGAAAGTCCTAAGAACTTTTTAGGTGTGCAGGTTTTATCACGATGTATTCCTTCACCGTTAAAGCAAGTGATAATTCATTGTGAATACACACATAACTTCGAAAAGTCGGAGGTGTGTACCTGGGGTTTGAACCTACGACCGCCGAAATTCTCGACCGCGCGCCTAAACCTCGAGGCCATCACTGCCTTTAATGTATGATATATTGATATATATACAGGTCGTAAAAAGACCGTAAAAAATGACAGGTAAGAGTTACGGTTGACACACATTGACGCTAAAATTTCTAAAAACAAAATAATGATTTTAACGTTTTCCTAAATATATCTACGAGTATTACTTGAGCCAGTTTTAAATCACGGTCTGTTAACACCCTGTGTAAGTTGTATCACATGCGTAACTTTTGTTCTTGTTAAGAACCTTTTTATTTTTGACAGATTTTGATGATGACCATTCCACGTAGTTTTATGAATAAATGAATTATTGACTACACCCAACAGTCAAATACATAGTTCTGAACCCACACTGAGATACAAGTCTTGTGTCATGAGTATAAGTAAGTGAGCGAGACTTTTCGGTCACATCACTGCCAGACACGAAACAAAAAATTGTGGATCACACAAACATTTGTCTCGGTGCGGGTATCGAACCCATGGCCTCGTTTCAAAAGCTACTGTCTAGATATCTGCGGCACAGGGCTGAGGTTATGCTAATACATTTTTCATCTACGAGTTTAAAAAATCAAATCTGTAAACTAAATATCGAAAGTAATAAAACCTTAGCGGATTAATTAAAAATATAGAATTAAAAATATCACCAAGCTGCCGGAGACAACACAGCTGGCGGTAAAAACAAAAAGCCAGCAATAATTGGCTCCCGCAAATTCGATAGTCCAGCCCATTATAATTACAGAATAAGGCTACAGGTGGAGTGAGACGAACAACCTATATTGTAAAGTGTTGGGAGTTAACTTTTGCATTGATGCATATATTTTTTACTTTCTTATTAAACTTCAACACCAGACTTCCAGAGCTTACTGCTGCGATTATTTCACACTAAGTTTATTCTGAATTGGTTACTATTATCTGATATCCTGTGATTTGTTTTTGAGTATCATGAACTTTCAGATTGTCTTATCGATTAAAGAAGTAATTATTTGCCTCGTTCCATAATAATGTGCCATACGATCTAGAGGTCCTAGTTTCGATTTTCGGGTCAATCAAAGTGTTATTGGCTTTTTCCATTATGAAATTCTCAGTAGCAATTAGTTGTAAAATTGGAGCAGCACGGAGATGTGGCTCATGCGTCGCTCAATACGTGGAATTGATACCTGACGAAATATGGGTTATCTAGTGAAATGTGGGTTCAGAAATGCACCTCTGCCTAACCCTTTGGGACATACAAGCGTGAGGTTATGTAAGTAATTATTAGCATTCATATATTATTTAACAAATAAAAATAAAAGAAGATATTATGGCGATCAAATTGTCAATTCATCGGATAGAAAAAGACTAATCTTTTTCTACTAAATGGTTTAGTACTAATACTAAACCATTTAATCGGCTCATACAAAGTACACAAAGTACTGTCTACACTTTAAACAATGTATCTACTACTACATTACTATGCATCCCTGCTCTTACCGTTCCTATAAAAAACAAATCGCGATAAAACAGAGTAAGTGAAGCTGTGTGACTTTTTTGCATGTTTTTCTTGTTACTTACCGGAGCACGGCGCTCACATGAAGCAATTACCTAGGTAAGTCCCTTTTTTGTAGAAAATACACGCCTGCCTATTGTATTTTATAGGATATATAACCTCGATATTGGAATACAGTGTGTGTTGATCGTAGCCCGTTGAAGCTCGAGTTCAGTATACGTTGTATGTTCGACCTTGTTTAAATACTTTTGTGTTGAATACTCGCTTAATGGTTTTCTGTAGGTAAGAGATATATTGAAAACAAAAAGTCGTAATGGCTTTGAGGTTTAGGCACGCGGTCGAGAATCTCGACGGTCTCAGGTTAAAACCCCACGCACACACCTCTGACTCGAAGTTATGTGTGTATTCACAAAGAATTATCACGTACCTTAACGTGAAGGAAAACATTGTGTGTAGTCCGTCAACTCGCACTAGGCTAGCGGGGTGAACTAAGGCCTGAATTCCTCAGCTCGTGCCCAGCAGTGGGACGAATATGGGCTGATGATGAGACATAAATTATAGAGAACTACAGTATACCCGTAAGTATAGTGTTAGCCTAAATAGTAATATTTAGTAATTATAAATGTATTTCATTATAATACCTTACAATATTATATATTTACATTATTAAAAGCTTATGCGTACAGACCTTTTACTAAATTATTGTAGTAATAGTAAAATTGCATATTGATGATTTTATTACTTATAAGTATAATTAAAATTGTCAATAACTTTAATGAGAATATAATCTTGATTAATATAAATTAATTATTGGACTTTATAAAAATAAGACCGTCAATTGATGTGTTTAAAAATGGTGTCGCTGAGCAGTTCGAGCTCAGTCATTGGAATTGTCAGTTGCAAGACGGATTGATAAAAGTTGAAATATAAAAGTTGAAGACGTACTTGTTTCTCAACGAGTGTTACCCTTCAATAGGCATACTTGAGATGTATAGGTACTTTCAATCACACTTAGAAAATTATTATGTAACAAGCAATAGGGGGCAAGATTGCTATAATAATGAATAAAAAAAATGAAAAATTGGTTTAACAATTTTGACGGTATTGTCTCTTATTGAGCATATTTCATAATTCCGTGCACTTTCCGAAAGTTTCCTAACATAAATCCCATTAGAACTGATCAACAGAGCTCTCGATGGCACGGCTTATTTATGCCGCGAGACGCATCAGGCAGTTTAATGCCTTATCTGCAGGTAGAGATACATTGATATTCTATTATAAAATATTAAAAAAATATATAAAAAAGTACTTAAAGATGAAAAAAAACAAAATCACCCAAACTAGTACTGGTACACAGCAGTGGCGGTACTTCCATAGAAGCCCAAAAGCCCAGCTAGCCTTACAAAATTCCGAATAATTATTTATCTTTAAGCTTTAAATCTTTATTTAACAAAAGCAATTTGACATATAAATGAGAATATCCTGACCACACAAAATAATTATATACTAGACATTACAAATTAACATTTAACGCTTCTGGGCTTCTATGGAAGTACCGCCACTGGTACACAGTACCCTACCCGCAGTACACAGCGCGTAGAATTCATTTTTCACCCAATCACCGCACGCCGGCAAATTTAACTACGCGGTAAAAATACGTTCATAGTGACAGTTAACAAATCGATAGCGCAGTATTGTGGCCACGGTATACGTGTTGACAATGGCCGGATTAATTAATCATTCGATCGTTAAAACGATTTAGCACGCCGCAATTATAACGTGCGGAAGTTTAATGACGTGGCTAAATGGGAAATCAGTGGGGTTCGCCGACGGTTTGTTTCGTGGGAATCAAAGACCGGGGTAGAAGGTTTAATCTGTTGTAGTTTTAAAAAAGAGCATCACTAGAGTTTCGTGCAAGTTCTTCTATAGGCAAAACTGCCTTGCGAGCTGTGTGGTAAATCTGATATCGCAGCTGTAATTTTATGTATCTTAATTTAATTATCGATGCTTTGCTGTCCAAATATTATATCCATCACTGAGAAACTGGCAAGAACTAGTCCAAATAATTTAGCCGCAGGCCGATCTCTGATCATTATTTTGGCCAATGGCCCAGCTCAGCATTAACACAAGCGTGAATTTGACGTCTCCTTGGGTCGGACTGAAAGGCTGGTGATCCCAGCATATTTTTTCTGTCTCCCCTCCTCCAGTATTGTTGATGGCCACAATTAGCTTTGTCCTCCATAAACAAACATGATTCCGAAATGTCATACTTGTGTATTTGCTTTTGTTGGTTTCTTAACTGTATGTAGTATACTCGTACATTAGTCGTTTTACTGGCAAATATATTTTTCATACATACATCATATAATAGTGATGGCCTCGAGGTTTAGGCGCGCGGTCGAGAATCTCGGCGGTCGCGGGTTCAAACCAAGTTATGTGTGTATACATAATGAATTATCACTTGCTTTAACGATGAAGGAAAACATCGTGATGAAACCTGCACACCTAAAAGTTCTTAGGAATTTCTTAGGTGTGTAGTCCACCAACCCGCATTAGGCGAGTGTGGTGGACTAAGACCTACTAAGACCAGCAGTGGGACGTGTATAGGCTGATGATGAATGAATTCCTCCCAACAAGGATAGGCTGGGCTATACATATATCGCTAGCTGTATATTCGTCCCAAATAATCGGGGGCCTATTGTCCATCTTACAACACATTTCTAGACTCCGTGTTTCTACTGAGAATTTCTGTAACCAAACCCAGCTATACTTTTCTCTAGACCGAACGGCCCGTACTTTTTATGTGCCGTCATTAACAAAACTCATAGACTACTAACTTAATCAATAAAAGAAGCACTTCAACTGGCCTGCATGCAAACTATAAAAAATAAAAATCCCCAAGTGGTTCAGCACAAGATACGAGTAGTTAGAAAGTTTCAGCTAAATCACCTCGTTAATCAACTGTTTAAACGTGGCTGTGACTATAGTTTGAAATTACACGAAGTTTGATCCACCCGCGACGGAAGGCCTCCCTATGACGCTTTTTATAGCCTCCAGGCTGAAATTAAAACTAGCCCGGAGAGCGTCTTTAGAAAATTTCTTATTCAACTTTGGAGAAAATTAAAATTATGAAGGCTTAAGCAAAAATTTCTAGCAAATAATACAGAGCCAACTCGTTATGAAAGTGTTAACAAGTTGCGTAATAAGGTGACGGTAAAGAAAAGCAACGTCGACGGATATATCAATGTATAACTTACTTGCTAATTATTCTTAAATCAAATATATATTTAAGAGAGATCATTTATATTTTAGAGAGCATATTTAAGTTTCTGTCTTACAATTCAAATTAACAAATCATGGGACATTCAAAGGAACTTACGATAAAATATATGTATTATAAGTTAAAAAATGTTATGATCATAAATGTGTATTTAAGTATAGTTATAGCCTCGAGATTTAGGCACGCGGTCGAGAATATCGGCGGTCGCAAGTTCATATCCCAGGCACACACCTCTAACTTTTCGAAGTTACGTGTGTATTTACAATGAATAATCATTTATTTTAACGGTGAAGGAAGACATCGTGAGAAAACCTGCTCGCCAAAAAATTCTTAGAAATTTCTTAGGACTACACAAGTCCTCGCTCTCTCTCTCTCTGGTCGGTCCCTCATATCTGAGGATCGTGGTCAACATTAGGGTGACATCTGGAGCGGATGATCTGCTTCCACCGGATTCTGTCCAGCGCGTCCCTTACGGCAGTATAGAATGTGGAGGACGACGACTCTTTCACTTGATCGGACCATCTCGTTGGTGCACGACCACGTGACCTCTTGCCTTCGGTGTTCCTACACAAGTCCTACAACCCTCTCAATTGTAGAGGAGGCCCGTGCCCAGCAGTGGGACGTATATGAGCTGATGATGATGATAAACACATCTGAGCTATTTGTATGTGTGTCGCGGTGTATTATCAATCCAAGCGGGCAGGATTAATAAGTTTTTCCATAAGGAAATGTCTGTTACAACTCGGTGTTTAGGAATGTGTCCGGTAAACGGTAATATGTTCGCCCCTTATTACGATTAAAACATAGACCACAAAAGTATGTGCCGTGCGATCTAGAGGTCCTGGGTTCGATTCCCGGGTTATTGGGTTTTTCAATTAGGAAATTCTCAGTAGCAGCACGGAGTCTGGAATTGTGCCCGAAAAACGGCAATAGGCTCGCCCCCTATTACGTGGGACTGATACAAAACCTGGCGAAATGTGGGTGCAGAAATGCACCTCTGCCTACCCTTTCGGGGAATACAGGCGTGAGTTTAGGTATGTATGTACCACAAAAAGTTGGTGTAAAATCTCACTTCTGCCTACCCCTTCGGTTACAAAAGCACGAGACCCTGTACTTGTGTAGTTTAATTTACTAATTACTACAAGATTCATATCTTCAGAGAAACACTACTAGTTTCTTCTAGGTTGCGGAATAAACATAGCATTTTACTAAATTTACGAGTACACTTAAAAGCAAATTAACGGGGGTGTGATTTTAAAATGGTTTCTGTATCGAGGGCGAGTGACTTTTGCAGTAATACATACATACATACATAATCTCACGCCTGTATTCCGCAAAGGGATAGGCACAGGTGCAGTTTTGCATCCACATTTCGCCCACGTAATAGGGGGCGAGCCTATTACCGTTTTTCGGGCACAATTCTAGACTCTGTGCTGCTACTGAGAATTTCCTAAAGGAAAAATCCAATAACTATTTGCCCGAACCGGGAATCAAATCCAGGACCTCTACACAGCAGCACATACTAGTACCGTGAGACCACGAGCCGTGTGTAACTCTCGAGCTGATTAGAAATATGTAGATTATTATAGAGATCGATATTAATAGACCAATGATCGGATTTCCTCGCATTGTCAATGAGTATTTCGCAATTATAAATACGAATGTATACAAACACTTGAGCTGCGGTAATGAGGTACTTATGTTCTCTCTTACATAATTTATTACCCCTTGATAAATTATTCGCAGCGAAGTCTCCATGCGGCGACATATTCCGGTATCGATCGACATTCGACATTTAATGCCTTTTGGTTAGTGCCTCGCGACATTATGGATTCATTTCCACGAGACGTGCGAGATGTTTTCTTTAAAATATATGTACGTGTGAATTTTATGTTTAGTATTTCAACGGTGACGGGTAAATGTAAATTCAAGTTTTATTTGTGAAATAAATTAGAACATTATATTTTATCCTTTGTGTTATGTAAAGATCACAATTCAACTTGTACATAGGTTGTAAAGCGAGTAGCTTTAAGGCTACGTGATTGCTACATAGTATGCATTAATGACATATAGAAAAAACTTTTCATCAAATTCAAAGGAGTCAGCTCCTGACTGAGGTAGGATTATTAATGCATTAATTGTGTATGTAACATAACCTCAAATATGTATTCCTATGCACATAATCAGAGGCGAGCATACTCAACAAACCTTACCAGCAACATTTTCATTCTCAAGTAAGCAAGTAAAAACCCCAATAACACTTTACCCGACCTAAAAATCGAACCTGGAACCTTTACATAGCGTGGCATATACTTTACTGCTAAACCATGCTGCATTCCTATGTACTTACATTTACTTGTGTAATATTTTACGATAACACAGTGTAATCACAAAAGTACTGATTACTATCCAGAGCATATATTTATACTCACATATCATCAAATATAACATACTAGCTGTCCCGGCAGACGTCGTCATGCCCGGAAAACCTTTAAGCGATATGCCGACAGTAGCGCCACCTACTGGGTCCAATTGTGTTTTGAAATCATCCAGGGACCCATTGGAATATACCTACATAGAAAATTTCATCCCAATCGGTCCAGCCGTTTGACATACCGACAATGGTGTCTATCAGGTCCAATTGTGAATCAAAACCATTCTCGAATCCCCTCGAACACACACAAAAATTTTCATCCCAATCGGTCCAGCCGTTTTAGAGGATTTCGATAACATACAGACAAACATTCATTGTTATATAAATAAATTCATATGTCAAATTAATTTCGCAACACTCCGCAATAAGCGCACGTTTTCAAAAGTATACGAACACACGTAATCTAATTTGTGACGTAATTACCACGTTATTCATTGCCGCACATAATACGAGTATTATTAATAATTATAACCATTATTGGGATGTAACTCGAAACGTGAGGCGGGCGTACGAGAGACTTGTTCGCAATTCGATTACATTTGTAATTAGCTATTGATAAATAAAATTACCATTCATAAGGTGAAATATATTTGATATTTCATTTCGAATGAGATCTGGAATGCTGATATTAAAGGATTCGTAATTAAGCTGTCATGTTGATGAGCTGGTGGTAACTCTTTTATTTAAATGGCATTTTGTTGAATTGCTTTTAAATTTGTGAGTAGAGAAAAAGACTGCCTCGTGGTCTCGCGGTACAAGTATGTGCCGTGGGATCTAGAGGTCCTGGGTTCGATTCCCGGGTCGGGCAAAAAGTGTTATTGGGTTTTTCCATTAGGAAATTCTCAGTAACAGCACGGAGTCTGGAAATGTGCCCGAAAAACGGCAATAGGCTCGCCCCCTATTACGTGGGACTGATACATACCTGGCGAAATGTGGGTGCAGAAATGCACCTCTGCCTACCCCTTCGGGGAATACAGGCGTGAGTTTATGTATGTATGTATGTAGAAAAAGAAAAATAAAATTGTTTTCTGATGGAATTATGGAAGTGTGCTCGGAAAACTGCATTAGGCCCACCCCGTTTTATATGGGCCTTAAAACACGATTAGAAAACTTGGTTGCAAAAATGCAATTTTGTCGTGCTCTTCTAGGATACAGTCGTGAGGGTGTGTATATATATTATATAAAAATAAATAAATAAATACAGGCAACAGTCACCCACAGACCCCACACTAGTCCTGTGACGTGGGTATCAGTGACTACGAGATACTTTTTCAGTCTCACAAACAGCCAGACCCGAAACAAATATTTGTGGATCACGCAAACATTTGTCTTGGATGCGGGGATCGAATCCGCGGTCTCTCGTTTCGCAAGCTGGGGTCTAGCTAACTGCGCCACGGGGCTGCATGATATTGCTTTAGCTTTAGATTACTGTACCCCCTAACTCCTAACCCAATTGTTAAGTATACCTATGTGCTAATAAAACTAAACCTACTTTAAGCAAGAGGGGATTCGTAATAAATATAAATATGAATTGAAAATGCATAAAATTCTCCAATAGAAACAGTATGCAGCGGCTTGAAATATTTCTCTCGCGTTACGGAACTTTTATAGAAATCTGTTTTATAGAGATAAAAATATCGTCGACGTCGGCTTAAAGAGAAGGCGGCAAGTCCGATTTGTCAGTTTACAGGAAAGCAAAATATTCTTAAAGTATTAACGGGAAATATTTTCGATTTGTTCCATAGAAATTGCTTAGGATTTTCTTAAATTACTTGAGGATGTTTTGGTCCAGTTAAATATGATGGCTTTAAAACGATTAAAATGATAAGTCGGCAAAGACTGATACATAATTGGCATTCGGTCTCAAAAGACAACTAATCGTTGTAATCGATGAGGTGCAAGCGATTAGTCTTGGGTTCTTTATGCGGGTCGTATGAGGTATTTTTGGGTTTTACAAGTTTCCGAAAATCACTTGGAATCTTACTTGGAATCGAAGGGTCTACACGCGGATGTAAAAATATATCTCTGCGCTGATACGGAGGTATGTAAGTCTCTGCTTCTTAAGGCTTATTAAAGATTAGCCAACTATATCACACATGTCAAAAAATTAGAAAAACAAAAAGAAAATACACATACATACCTAACCTCACGCCTGTATTCCCCGAAGGGGTAGGCAGAGGTGCATTTCTGCACCCACATTTCGCCAGGTATGTATCAGTCCCACGTAATAGGGGGCAAGCCTATTGCCGTTTTTCGGGCACATTTCCAGACTCCGTGCTGTTACTGAGAATTTCCTAATGGAAAAACCCAATAACACTTTGCCCGATTCGAGAATCGAACCCAGGACCTCTAGATCGCGCGGCACATACTTGTACCGCGAGACCACGAGGCAGTCAAAAGAAAATTTAAACTTTAAATATTCTTATTTTAAATTAATTTTACACAAATAATACACGGGAATTATACAAATTATATATGAATTTATTATTACACAGTGCCGCGCAACTTTAAGTCTAAAATTAAGTCTGTATAATTTGCGTGGCGAGTAATAGTTTTCCACGGGGCAATCTACGAACATTACGCCTTAATGACGTCATGCACTTTACCTTATCGAGTGGACGGCGATTTTGAATTTACCGCCGACTAAAAGAGATTACTGTAAATTATATAAAAGTCTTTGCTGCTTGAAACGTGATTTCTGTGTAGGAAAATTAGTGATAAACAACATTTTTTTCTTTTATAAAGTAGTGTTGGGAAATAATCACCTACGAGTATTTGTAGAACTATTGAGATCTTGGATTACCTCTTGACAATATATCCCATAGCTTTTCATTCTCGACGATGCGTAGAGATACTAAAAAAAGTTTTCTATACGATTAGAGACTGAATATCTAAGAAATCATAATATTATTCGAAAGATCAGATAACTGAGATACAAGTACTTCAGTAAACAGTAACACAGTTTAATACAGGAAATGAAAAGTTAATACACCTTGAACATTCATAACTTTATAACTTTACACGCTCCAGATAAATCTCCATATAAACTCATCAACCCTAAACAAGATTACGTAAAATATGTAACACGAGCCCGGTCTGCGAGGCCCGAACAGTTACTCCACGACTAACACATAAATGATCCGAATCAAAACGCGAACGACAGCTGTTAACCCTTCCACTATCGTGAGCAATAACAATTTGCGTACATATCGCTGGCGGCCTCTTGGACCCCACTTGCGAACTTGGCCGCTCCGGCCCGGGAATTAGCTGAATTTAATACGCCTCAATGTACACCCGTCATATGTGACTTGCTGTTTCGGTAGGGTTACCAAATATTCAGCAATAGAAAGTTATCTTTTTTTTATACAAAACCGACTAAACTGTAATGCCACAAAGGCACTTGATTGTAAGTACAGTGCAGATGAAATTTTTATTGACGGATTAGAAACGATATAATTTTTGTCTATAGTAATTAAATATTAGTTTCAAACTTGAGTCAATTCTTTCATTGAACTTGACTTCTGACGCCTATGAAAGTCTAAGAAATATCAGAAGTATTTAAATAAAGTACTTGTACATTAGTACAGACATCTGCAAATAAAATCTGCAAATAGTAATTTGTAATGTCTAGTTTGTCAAATTGCTTTTGTTAAATAAAGATTAAAAGCTTAAAGATTATTATTCGGGATTTTGTAAGGCATGCTGGGCTTTAAGGTTTCTATGGAAGTACCGCCACTGGTGCAAGTAACTGTTTTTTAATAGTTGTCTCATATGGATACCGACTTGATGATCATCATCATCATCAGCACATATACCTCCCACTTTTTTTTTTTTTTTTTTTTTTTGTTCTCGAGGGGAAAGCTGTTTATGGCTCTACTTCCCGCGCCAACCCCGGGGGAGGGGGGGCGGGAAGCGTATGTCGGGGTCACCGGTCTTCCAGCCCGGCGCGCGGCGACGTCATGTCCGCGCAGGTGTTAGTGCCGGGCTGGGTCCCTAACAATATCCCTAAACCGGCATACCGACCAAAACCCCCCGGTGGCCATCTCCGCGCCGAGTGGGGCGACCACGGTACGTTAGCGAGAAGCGCCAACCGTAATGCCGCAGCCGCCCGGTGCGCCTCCGAGACGTATTTGTCTCGGCCGTCTCGGAGTGTGTAGGGGGCGCAGTTGCACCCCCACTAGCTTGGTTCGGGCGCCCCGGTTGTGGATGGGCGCCCGCGACGTACACAGGCCACAGTGCCGCCGCCCCTCTCGGGGTCACTTTCAGTGAGGACGCGCCGCCCCCGCAGCGCGCCCAGCGACCCCAAGGGCCCCTTTGAGTCGTCTTTTACGACAGGCAGGGGATACCGTGGTGGGATTCTAACGCCCCCTTGCCACAGGGCAGGGCGCCGGGTCTAATTATCTCTGTTGACCCGGCGCCTCCTTCTCTGACGTCTTTGGCGGGCGGGATCGTTTCTCTCTCGATCCCGCTCCGCGCTCTCCTTCTGCGACATGACGTGCTCGCAGAAGGAGAGCACCGCTCGCCACGACCTCGGACTCTCGACCATCGAAGAGACGACGGCCGGGAGCGAGAGGTCACCACCAACAATAGCGCGGAGAGCGCTGCGCTCCATCTCCCAGGCTGGACACTCTTGTAGTGTGTGCTGGGCTGTGTCGTCCGGGCAGTTGTCACAGTGGTGACACACGGCCGACTCCTCCTTCTGAGCCACCCGACACAGGTAGTGGCCGAAGCATCCGTGCCCCGACAACACCTGCGTCAGGCGGAACGTCGCCGCACCGTGGCGCCTGTCCACCCACTGGTCGAGGACAGGACGCACTGCCTCGACGGTCCTAGCACCAGCACTGGGATCCTCCAGCCTGGTACGCCATTCCTCCACGGCGGCCGTACGGAGGGAGGCTTTTATAGCCTCTACCTCTCTCGGGGCCAGTCTGTCCCCGCGACTTGACGCCTCCTCCCGCTGATGGTATAGACGCGAGAGGAATTTGGCGTCAAGGTCCCACGGCAGGGACCCGGCCAAAACGCAGGCCGCCTCGTAGGAGATCGTGCGGTAGCCCCTGATCAGTCGCTGCGCCAGCGCACGCTGAGGCCTGCGCAGAAGAGCGACGCAGCGCCTGCTCAGGGACTCGGCCCATACTGGGCTCCCATACAACGCCATAGACCGCACGACTCCCATGTACATCCTTCGGCAAGGGATGCCTGGACCTTCCAGGTTGGGCAGCAGGCCGGACAGAGCGCCTGCTACCCGCAGCAGCTTCGGCTGCAGCGCCTCAACATGGGTGCGGAATTCCCACCGACTGTCCAGCAGCAGCCCTAAATATTTGAGCTGCTTGCCGATGGGAATTCGCACGCCCTGTACCTCAATGTGGGCCCCAGCAGGTGGTCCCATCCGAGGCCGGTGAAAGCAAATGGCCTCGGATTTGTGGAGGGCCACCGTGAGGCCCAGCCGCCAAATTCTCCTTGCCACGTTGCCAGTTCCAACCGCGGCGAGGTCGGCGGCCTCCTGGAAGGTCCCGCCCGTCGCAGTGACGAGCGTGTCGTCGGCGTAACAGAATACGCCGACGCCCCGGGGGTTGGCACCACGGAGCACCCAGTCGTAGCCGATGTTCCACAGAAGGGGCCCAAGAACCGACCCCTGTGGAACACCGCACGACACCGCTCTTCGGTGCCATCCGTTAGCGCCCGGATACACCACGTCCCTGTTTGAGAGGTACGAGTGCACCAGGCGCCTGAGATAGGGTGGCACCACGTGGTACTGCAGTGCTTCCTCGATACAGGCCCAGGGCAGGGTGTTAAAAGCATTGGCGATGTCCAAGGACACCGCCACGACGCATTTGCCCCGGGCCACCGCTTCCTCCGCTATTGCCTTGACCCGCAGAATCGCCGAGATGGTAGATCGGCCCCGCCGGAACCCGAATTGGCAATCGGCCAGGTCCGGGCCGACCCTCTCGAGATGCTCGACGAGGCGCACATGGACGATGCGTTCGAAGAGCTTGGCGACCTCGTCGAGCAGCACGATGGGCCGGTAGGCCGATGGCGACTCAGCGGGTCGATTGCCTTTCTTCAGCAGGACCAGCTTCCCAGTTTTCCATCTCAATGGAAACTGGCCCTGCTCTAGGCACGCGGAGAACAGGCCGCGGAGCCTCTCCCCAAGAAACTCGACTACGAGCACCCAGATACGTCCTGGGATGCCGTCGAGCCCCGGGGCGCAGTTCTTGCTCCGCAGCCGAAGCACTGCTGCCTCTAACTCCCCGGGCGACACGCCCGGGGGAGGACCCTCCGGGGTCTCCCTTGCCGAAACGGACGACGACGACGATGCCGCCGGAGATCTCGGCGGCATCCGTGGAGGAACGACGACGACATCGGTGGCCGGAAAGAGTGCGGCGACCACGTCCCCCAGGAGCTCCGGACGGAGACTCTGGGTGAGGGGGGGCGCCGGCGGGCGTAACTTGTTCAACGCCAGCCGATACGGGCGCCCCCACGGATCGCGGTCCAGAGTCCCCAAGAACTCCCTTCTGGCCGCAGCCTTCGCCTCTTTGATGGCCACCCGCAGCGCTCTCCTGGCCTCTTTATAGAGGCCGCGGAGCAGCCGCTCCTGGTCCAGGTAGTCAGCCTGGCGTATCCGCCGGCGCCTGAGTCTGGCGAGTCGGCGGCGCGCCACCTCACAGCTATACTTCAACTGCGCGAGCTCCGCCGACCACCAATATACTTGGCGCCGCGGAGGGAGGCGTTGGACTCGGGGCATCGCCGCATCGCAAATACTAGTTAGTGCTGCCCCGAACCATTCGGCCTCCTCCTCAACCCGCACCGGATATTCCGGCGCGGGGAGCCAGGCTTGGACCAGAGCGGCCAGCTCCAAGGCCTCTCTGTCGAGGCGTTTTTGCGCCCATCGTGGGCCGCCCCCAATCGGGGCATTGGGTCTGCCGCTGGATTGAGTAGCGGCGGGCGCGGAGACATCGAACCGAACGTAGCGGTGGTCCGACAATGTCTCCACGCCCACGAGGACTCTCCAGCCCCGGACACGGCGTGCAATGGTATCGGTGGCAAACGAGATATCCACCACCGATCCACCGTTGTGCCTCACGCACGTGTTGACCGACCCCCGATTAAGAACGGCCAGGCCGAGGGAGATCGCCCACTCCTCCAGGACCCTGCCACGAGCATCAGTCGCCGACGAACCCCAAGCTCGAGACTTAGCGTTGAAGTCGCCAGCTACGATTACCGGGCAAGGTTGGCCCTGCGACACCAAGGCCCCCAGCCGAGTTAGAAATGCCTCAAACTCGGACAAGGGTCTGTTGGGAGAAAAATAAACACCAACAATCCAAACACCTCCCAACAGAGCCGCTACGCATCCCCGGTCCTTCGCTACTTTTTCGAAGGGCGGGGAGCCGGCGGCACCCTGGGTAATCACGGCCACCAAACCGTCTAGGTCCCCGGCCCAGTTTTCGCGGGATGGGACGAAGTACGGCTCAGCGACCACAGCCACGTTCACCAACCACTGCGCCATGGACTGAAGGAGCAGATCTTGTGCTCCGGCGCAGTGGTTGATGTTCGCCTGGAGGATCTTGAAATCCATTATTGGACGACCTCCATTTGCTCATTCTCGGCCTGCAATGGGCGCACGGGCTGCGGCTGAACCGTAGCCCCAGCAGCAGTCCGTCCCCTTGTTTTCTTGGATTGGCGGCCTGGCTTGACCATGCAGGCCTTGCTGCCAACTGAATGCTCCGCAGGTTTGTTCGCCGCGGCGCACAGAGTGCAATGCGGTCCTGCGGAGCAACCTCGCGCTTTGTGACCCGGCTGACTGCAGCGGTAGCACAAGTTGCTACGGTCAGTCTCGGCGGTGCAACGCTCCCGGACATGCCCCAACTCAAGGCATCGGAAGCATCGCAGGGGTCTTGGTTCCAAGACAGTAACGCGTGCCGACGACCACCCAACCAAAACACGGCCAGTCCTGGCCACTCGTTCCGCCGCCTGAGCTGGCGCTCTAAGCCAGACCACACCCAAACCTGATCGGTCTGGCCTGATCTCTCCAACTTTCACTACCTCCGCTGAACACTGAGATGCCGCGGCGAAGGCCTGTGCGACTCTCTCGGGGGTGACTGATTCGTCAAGCCCCGAAAGTCGCAGTTCCGCGGTTTTGACAGGTCGTGTAACACGGATGTCCTCTGAACCGCGGAATACCTCCCTCAGTTTGGTTGCGAGGGAGTCGGCCTTCGCCTGATTTTCCGGCCCGGGTACCTCAATAATGGTGGCACCCGTGACAGCCTTGCGCCACTTTATAGTAGTGATGCCGAGATCCTTCAACTGAATGTGTTGTTGGGCCTCAGCAACGACGCGGGCGTATGAGATACCTTTCTCTTGCGCCCCACTTGCCAACGTTATAGTGACCGCGGCAGAACGAGGCGTTCGGATTCGCGGCATCGATTTTTTGGTTTTAGCCTGAAGTCGCTTATTTTCAGGTTCTTTCCTCTTCTTGCCTTTCTGTACCACCAAGGTCCACGGCGCCTCCATGGATGAAGGCGCTGGTGGTAGTGGCCGGGCTTCCGTTGGAGGCGCTTTTGAAAGGGTGGCCTGTTTCCCTTTTCGTAGGCGACGCGACGACCGAGAAGGAGTACAGGTCATGGAGGGTGCTGGCTGTGTTGCGTTCAACACGCGTACAGCCGGGCGCTCGGAGCGGCTTATGGGCCCCATAAGCGCAGTCTTCTTGGGTAAGGGCGGGAAGCATTCTATGCTTTCTCCGCCCACGGTTCTTTTCTCCTTTTGTTTAGGAGGCATCTTTTTAGGGGCATCAGATGGTGAATGGGCCAACCCTGAGGGCCCCTCCTTAGCCCGGTCAGCAGCCAGCGGAGGCCGAAGAGGCAGCTCTGGAGGTAGGCGACTCTCCAGTGCCTCTTGCCGTGCAGAAAACATATTGATGAGCCGCGTCTCCATTCGAGCCACCGCAGCCTCCAGCAAAGTGATACGCTCTTGCAGACGTTCGTTCTCTGACTTAAGACGGGCGTTGTCTGCCTCGATGCGAGCCATGTCAGAAGATTCTGGCAAATTTGCCAGATCTTCTAGCATGCTGCTGGCCTTCTTCAGGGCGCGAACAGACGAGCTCTTAATATAGCCCGCTTTTTCGGCCGTTGACCTAACGGTGGCAGCTATTTTGTGCAACTCCTGCTGTCGGAGAGTAGCAGGTTGCACTTCATCCCCGCTCAACAGTATCTCCGACGTGACTTCCTTCGCTGGTGTTTGCTTCAGAAAGCACCGACGGTCTACCGCCTGGATTTTTGCCGCTGGCTCTCCGGCGTCATCACTTGATAGTGATGCCCTCGAGTGCGAGCGCGACCGCGACTGATCCAGAGCATCCGCTGATCTCGCCCACAAGCGACTCCGTATTCTAGAAGAAGCCCGTCTCCGCCCTGATTGAGCAGAGACAGGCCTCTCTGTAATCGCATCAGGTGCGGGCATCTCACCCGAACCCGATCTCTCCGCCTGCGACGCAGGCAACATCGTCAAAGATTTAGTTTGTATTAAGGTTTCATCCATTTTGATTCCCACGAGTATGGGGGAAAGGGTAGTCCACCCAGGCAGTGCCCCCTGTACCTGGGTAAGCCTAGCGTAACCCGCCAAGAGGGTCGGCCGGTACTCTGGCGGGGGTCGCACTAGAGACTGAACCTCCCATCAGCCATGCATCCCCTCACGGTGCGCCGCCGCTTGGGATTCGGGGTAACTTTTTATAGAGGTTTTCTCCCTCGCGGCCCGGGCGGTTAAGCCAAGGCCCTCGGTCCGGCCGAACTGCGAGACATGACCACAGCTTCGACCAGATTACGAGTTCGACGGTGAAAATGGGGTTCACCCATTTCCTGCTCGGAAGCAAGAGATTGCTGTCCGAGCCCGCCGAAGACCCGGGACGGAACCGGGATGGCCCAAAAATATGGGCCCCACCGCAGTGCGGTCAAGAGGACCGTTCGCCTCGTGTCAGGATTTGGCCGTCGGCACGGGCCGACGTTGCCCAGGGTACACCGTCCCCGCCAGCATCCGGACTAGCAGGGCACACTTGGAGGTATCCCGACCTTGCACCCCACATATACCTCCCACTGCTGGCCACGGGCCTCGTCTAAAATTGAGAACGTTTAGGTTTAGTCCACCACGCTAGCCTAGTTTGGGTTGGCGGACTAACCTAAGAAATTCCTCATGACATTTTCCTTCACCGTTAATGTACGTGATAATATACGGTGAATACACACTTTGAAAAGTCAGATATGTGTTCCCGGGGTTTGTGCCCTCAACCGACGAGAATTTCGACCACGCGCTTAAACTTGGAGGCCATTACTATTTTTTAATTACTATTATATTATTTTTAAGAAAATATCCTAAATAGCGCAAAAGCATAGTCTCAGTACCGAACCCGACGGCCTGTAGATCGTTAACATGTGCACGGGGCTAATCTGTTGTTCTCAGTCTGACCTTTTGATTTAATAACTTTATGTAGAAACTTAGCAATGTATTTAATTAAATGTTTCCTTTACAATTATTTACAACATCGACGCTGGCTTTGATAACGTAGTTTTTAGCTCCGGGGCACCAGAGTTTGCGAAACTTGGCTTGTTTTGTTATTTATGAAATGCCGGCATAATATCTGTTTATTTTGCTTGGATCTGATCTTGGATAATTTAATATCCCTTGTATTTATGGAATGCGGACGTTTCTAGTGGTTTTTATTTATGTATATAATACTGTAAACTATAGGTAGATAACGCAGCGTTGGACGTCCACCCACAAGATGGACTGGCGATCTCACGGCCGCTTCTGATAGAGCACTCTGGAAGTCTTTGGTGCAGACCTATGTCCAACAGTGGACGTTTTTCGCCTGATGATGATGATAATGAAATTGTACAAACATAAAATATTTCTTTAATAATATTGTAAATCAGAGTTAAATGAATAATAATTATATGAGTAATTACAGGCAACCAGAACAATTACTGAACTAATTTAGATAAAATACTACTTTAGACGGAGCTTAAAAACGTGCATCGACTACTTTTTATAACAGAAAAATTGTAGGTTCCTGATGAATATTATAAACTTCAAAATTTTTGTCTAGGCCTAATTTTGATGTCTAGGTGGAATTCACCAAAAATTTCAATACAAATAACGTTTTGGTACAATCTTGTCAAATACTTCCATCGCACTAAATTTCACACTATGGCGGACTTGAGAAGACCTGGTGTTGTAAGCATCTTTCGTCTAGAAATGAAATGATCGAAAAATATTTATCGTATATACAATAACTAGCTGACCCGGCAAACGTTGTTTTGCCATATATATAATATTCTCGTGTCGCGGTGTTTTTTGGCAAACTCCTCCGAAACAGCTCGACTGATTTTTATGAAATATTGTGTCTATATTGTAGGTAGGTCTGATAATCGGTCAACATTTAAGGGTTTAACATTTAGGGGTATGTTTTTTTTTCTATTGACTTTATTTTCTTTATTTTTTATGATTCAGCATTGATAAATTATTATAATCATAAATTTTCACCCTTCTACGATCAACCTCTATCTTATACTGACCATTTTATTTTATTTTATTTTTTTATTAAAATGTAAATAAATGATAATAGATGATCAAACGAACTTACCTGTACGTGAAGTTCGATCACTATTATGTGAGTCGTTTCATTCTAAGATATTTTTTAACCAAGTAGTCCCCTCTCCTTGCGCCAGCAATATCGCACGTGTTTATAGATATATATTTTTTTTTTTTTTTTTTTTGCATACCCCCCCTAAGTCACTACGCTGCGTTAGTCGAGACAGATGTCATTATTTTAGAGTATTTTAAATGATTTTATTTTGCAATCCTTAGGGGATTTTTGGGTGGGTTGGGAATTTAATATCTTAGAATGAAACGACTCACATAATAGTGATCGAACTTCACGTACAGGTAAGTTCGTTTGATCATCTATTATATTTCGTCGTTTCATTCTTCAGATATTTTTTAACCAAGTAGATTTTAAGAGACTATGAGAGTTGCAAAATAGTTATTAATAATTATAGATAATAAACACTTTGGTTCATAGAAAGTGTTTATTTGTAATTAATTATACAGAACTGCCACCACAGTTTATTTTTGGCATTACCAGAAATAAACACCAACATCTACTGATTTAATTGGTATACTGCGCCGAAGGAACGCTTCTCGCAAAGTAAGCCAAAGTAAGATGACTGTGTAGATGGTGATACTGGGTTCTAGAAGAAAAAACGTAAAATTTCTTTTAATAAAGGAAACCATGGTTGAGATGGCTACCATGGAAACACACAGGCATTTTCGTTTAAAGTCATGTAAAGACATTTAAGTAACAACGAAAATGGGGGAAAGGCGTAAAATAATTTATTTTTCCAATAAATTGCAACCGCGTCGACAATGACAATGACAATGACAATGACAAACAAACCAAGATGCATAAATTGCACATTTGGCATTGGTGCGAGAAGCGAACAAATCTATCTTAGGTTTACCTAATTTCCGTGAGATAATATTGAACGCCTGATCACATAATGTCCATTCTACATACATGGGGTTTAATTCTCCTAGATTCTATGTCTGCTTCTATATTGCTTTTAGTATTAATGTATGACGCAAATTTCCAAATATTACCTTTTTTACACCATTGCCAAATAAATAACCAGGTAGTTTATATGGTAAACGGTTTTAGTTTCTTTCCATGGTCCGTGGGCACGTTTACCGCTGCAATAAGCGCCCAACCTGTTTTTGATGCGTCAGAGTATATTCCCAATGCAAAATTTGGAGTCTTCATAAAATTTGTACATACAGAAATATTCTGTGACCACCAACTTAAAACTTTAAGTACACTTTGCTCTAACCTAATTTTACAATTAAAATAATGTTTTTTTTTTATTTTTTTTTGAGCAATAGGTATTTTTGTTGTTCTAAGGTTTTGCTATATAGGTAACCATTCGTACTTGACAGCCGGGCACGAGGCGGTAAGTACGCCAATTAACTGAGCAAACGCTCTGATCGAGCAATTAGGTAACTTCATAAATTTATTAACAAGCTGTACTATATCCTGACGTTTTTCGTCAGGTAAAGAAATCGAAAGATTTGTGGTATTACCTACACATGAATCCCAGGAATTTGCATTGTTGTTTCGGTATCAATGAACTGTTATTATAATTTGTAACAAAACCTAGACATTTCAGCGATCTCTTGGTGTGATTTACGTTACTGGGGCACTCGGAAAACGTAATTCTTTCACATAATATTTCATCCAAATATATGTATAACTGATTTAAAACCTCATATCTAAGATAGGTCATGACTTCCTTCATTAATTTCGTAAATACCCTCGGAGCAATTGAAAGGCCGTAGGGCATAGAATTAAATTCATACGTTATTTTATCAAAATTAAAACGTAAATGTTTGCAAAAACATTTCAGAATAGGCACTAGAAAGTAAACTTCTTTCAGGTCTATAGTTTCCAAAAAAAAACATTTTTAGGTATGTTTTGACGCAGTCCTGATTTAGTGATTTAAGATTTAAAATGAATCTTTGCCCGCCATTTGCTTTGGGTGCTAGAAAAAATTGTGACAAAAATTGGTCCCCAACGGGTTCGCAAATTAGAATGGCACATAAATTAAGAAGTTTATTAATAGCAGCTTTTAAATGCTGGGTCTCAACATTAGACCGAATTTTAGTATATATTCGAGGTTTTGGTATACGTTCGCTTAAAGGTATATCCACGCCTCGATCAATCCATCAGAGTACAGTTTTATTGTTGGTAATGTTTTACTAACACAGTAATAATGTATTATACCACCATGAACCTAGCCTGCTGACGTGTTGGAGCACGCAGTTTCTGAGAGTAACTGGCCTTCGGGTAGGTGGATGCATGAGGTGCACGGCGATTGGTCCGTTTGTGACCTCTTCGCCCCCCTCCCCTTGTTCGACTGGAGGCGAAAGGGTCCTTGCCGATTTCGCTTCTTATGGCCAGGGCGAATGTTAGATGATTGTGACCTTGCGATGGAAGTAAGTTTTTGCGGCGGCAAGGTTTCCTTGTCGGTGACAGCAGGTATCGTAGATTTCCGATTTAAGACTACAGTCTTGAATTTAGTCACAGGTACAGCTGCGTTTTGTGGCGGGCTTTTTTCGATATCTTTCATATCTGGTCATAATAACATTTTATGCATAAATAATAATAATTAATACACCCAACAGTCACATACATAGTTCTGACCCCACATTAAGAGACGAGTCTTGTGTCGTGGGTATCAGAAACTACGAGAGACTCTTCGATCTCACGAACACCCAGATCCGAAATAAATATTTGTGGATACAAAAATTTGTCTCGGTGCGGGGGTCGAAACAACTGCACCACGGGGCTGTCAATTTAATGTAATGTGGATAGGTAGTTATCATTGTGAAAGTAAATTGGTATTGTAAAACCTTCGTGTTATCATCACGGATAACCTCCCAGTATCACCAGGTAGAACTATTATTGTACAGAAAACATTTTTATATGCCAAGCTTTCGTGATATCATCTCGGACATCCTCCCAGCTAGATTAGCATATGAACATAATGTGTGTTAAGCATTCGTAATGTCATCTCGGACACTCTCCATGCAAGATTTATGTTACGCATTCGTAATGCCATCTCGGACATTCTCCCTGCAAGATTTTGTGTTGAGCAATCGTAATGTCATCTCGGACATTCTCCATGCAAGATTTATGTTGCGCATTCGTAATGCCATCTCGGACATTCTCCCTGCAAGACTTTTTGTTAAGCATTCGTAATGCCATCTCGGACATTCTCCCTGCAAGATCTGTTGTTAAGCATTCGTAATATCATCTTGGACATTCTCTATGCAAAATTTTTCACTAATTTTTCACTAAATAATTTTTAACATAACACTTACGTGTTTGGTTTTGCCGATAAGATGACAAAGACAAGCGCTATATCCGACGCTGTGACTTTTCCTTTAGTTTTCTTATTTTCCTTTGATGATGCTCAATCTTTTCCTCTGCAGTTCGTTTCGGCATATTTAATCGGTATTACTTGACAAAGTTGTGAACGTCCGATAGCTGAGGCGCACGAAAAAGGAATGACATCTGTCTCGACTAACGCAGCGTAGTGACTTAGGGGGGGTATGCAAAAAAAAAAAAAAAAAAAAAAAATATATATCTATAAACACGTGCGATATTGCTGGCGCAAGGAGAGGGGACTACTTGGTTAAAAAATATCTTAGAATGAAACGACGAAATATAATAGCACTGAAAAATTATAATGATACGTATAACAGTCATTGCTTTGATCGATATACAAATGAAACAAAAAAATATGGTCAAAATTGTATAGAGTGAGATATACATACTATATATATATAAAATTCTTGTCACAGTTCGAAACAGCCTCCGAAACGGCTCGACCGATTTTGATGAAATTTTATATGTATATTCAATAAGTCTGAGAATAGGTTATCTATTTTTTATACCCCTAGGGTGGTCCAACCCGAAAAGTTTTTATTTTGTAGACATTTTTTGTTTTTATTTTTTTATGATTCAGCATTGAAAAATACATATAACTCCAAATTTTCACCCTTCTACGAACAACACCTGTTTTGTAATCGCAATTTTTATATTTTTATAGCTTTTGCCCGCGACTCCGTCCGCGTAGACTTCAGGGTTGGGCGCAGAAAGATAATAAGTGAATCTATAAATCGTCCCTCAAGTGCCCAAAATGGCACTTACTAATTTTAAAAAAAGGTCAAATCAATTCAAATGGTTGAGGCGTAAAAGTAAAACTCTGACAGTTATTTTCGTATTTTTAATAATATGTTTATCCCAATGGCAACATTACATTTTCCCGGGATAAAACATAGCCTATGTTACTTCACAGGGTCTCATTTATGGTCATACCAAAATTTTTTATATCTCGAAGACTATGTGTACAAATTTTCATGATAATAGGTTAAGTAGTTTTGGCGTGAAAGCGTAACAAACAAAACATTAACATTTATAATAGCTGACCTGGAAAACTTCGTATCCCCTAACAGTCATTGAATGTTACATATTTACATATTACCTGAATTTTATTTTTGATTGTATGGAAACAAATATTAAGTTCAGCACTTTATTGAGATAAAAATACAGAAATAAATAAGTACGAAAATTAAATGCATCAATCGTGTCTCCGCAAGTCATGATTTAATTAAACATGTACATATGGGATGGGATGCAGTCGGTTTCAATTCTCTTTATTGAAGCATCAGTGTGGTGGACTGAAGCCTAAACCCTCTCAGTTGCAGAGAAGGCCTATGCCAAGCAGTGGGACGTACATATATGGGCTGATGATGATGATGCACCTTGTGATATACATTTTTAATATATTTTTTAATTGTCTAAAAGATCACAAACATCTTTTGTTAATCGTCATTGCGAAGGCATGACGAATCGGGAACTGAATTCGTTTGAACTCAATGGTCATACCCGTTAGGATCAATGAAATCTTAGATCAATCTAATTGATGAATTCTCAAGCACCAATTCATCTCTAAGTTGTCTTTTCAGTATCGTCACGTGAATAACATTACTCAACAATTTTCTTAACACCAAGCGCATTCCATTGCATAGTTGTGGGTGTTTTAGATTTCAAAGCGTGATGACTACCGAACCTGCCTTCGTTTGTAAATCAGGTACAACCAAGGAGTTTAAAAATACATTTCTGAACGCACGCATAAATATTTGACAACCAATAAAAATGTCAATCCCTTTTTATTACTGACATTATTCTACATTTTTAAAATCTAAAATACATAGACAATAGCTCAAAGAGTATATAACCACTACGTATGAATAGCTTATCAAGAAAAATCATAGACAACCTATAAAAAGACATTTACGCTTTTGTTAACCTGTAGATTTTTTTTCCTTAATCTTATAACATTTACCAACTGATTTTTTATTCCCTAAATTCCGTTCCTTTCCGATGATTTTATGTTTTTACTGTAGAATAAATCTTAGGTATTATTTTCGGGAATTAAAAATTAAATAATTAATAAATAATTTTCGAAAATTAATGTCTAAAACAAACAAATATAACAGTACCTGAACTTTGTAGACATTTTACAAAAAATAAATATCTGAACGCACACATGATGTCTTCAGAAAAAAATAAATTTGTGGCTTAAAGGTCTCAGCAACCAGGCCATAAGCTCCGAAAAAAATAATAGTTGTTACACTATTTGACAGGATTGGACAACAAATGTTTGACATGTAATAAACAAATCAGCATCTATTGAAATGATTAAGTATTCATTACACATATCAAGTTTTCATTGTTTTTAAGATGTATTCTGCTATTCGGGACGGAAACAAATCCAACAAATCAAAAACCATGGCAATCGGTCCAGCCGTTCTCGAGTTATAAGTGTTGTAACAAACACGACTTTCTTTTATATATATAGATATAGCACGTATGACATTTCAATAAATGGTTAAAAAATTAAAAACAATATTAATTAAAATATAACTGGCGAAAAATACGAATTGAGTTTACACTGGTGTTCACAATATGTTTTATTTTTATTAAAAGTAATGTAATTTTTTTTCGTTAATTTTATGTTGGGTTTTGTGACTATCTATATTGGCTTTAACCAATTGACTTAAGATTATCTATATGCCCGTTTTCCTCCTATTACATAAAAACAGCCATTAACAAAATTAGGAATGAACCACCATAATAGTCTCATACACCCAAATTGTCTTAATTTTAATGTACAACATGCGGTTCAGCACCCACAAATGTTTGTTCAGGATGATTTATGCAAAATCACATGACTGGCGTGCAAAATTTTGGCTTTGAAAATGTCACCTTTATCGTAGTGATCAAAATATTTTAATACAATTTAAAGATTTAATTACCGTCATTTAAATAATAAAATAATTTTAAATTCATATATAAATGTATTTCATTATAATACCTTACAATATTATATTTTTAAATTATTAAAAGCTTATGCGTACAGACCTTTTACTAAATTATTGTAGTAATAGTAAAATTACATATTGATGATTTTATTACTTATAACTATAATTAAAATTGTCAATAACTTTAATGAGAATATAATCTTGAATAATATAAATTGATTATTGGACTTTGTAAAAATATTTAAAAATAAGACCGTCAATTGATGTGTATAAAAATGGTGTTGCTGAGCAGTTCGAGCTCAGTCGTTGGAATTGTCAGTTGCAAGAGGGATTAACGTTTAAAAATATAAAAGTTGTTGAATAATATTAAAGTTGAAGACCTACTTGTTTCTCAACGAGTGTTACCCTTTATAGGTAATATGTTGCTGATTCGATTATTTTTAATTTGTACAGTAATGCTATTTATTGCCAAGGAATCGGGTAGGATGTTATTAATACGGGATGAGAAAACTACTATGTAAACGCAGACACAGGCTACTCCGATACACAACTGTTCTGCAAGTCGGAAGACACATCAGCCTGATGGGACTACCACACTAGTAATAAACATGGATGGATCATTAGGCATGCGGTCGAGAATCTCGGTGTCCGCAGGTTCAAACGCGAGGCACAAACCTCTGATAATTTCTCTCAGCTGTAGAGGAGGCTCATGTCTAGTAGTTGCACGTATATGGGCTGATGATTTGTTTAATAGATATAAAAAATATTAACCTTGAAAATTGATACAAATTTCAGTTTGCATAAACTCTCTCCAGGCTTTGAGAATTTTTTTGATGATGATTATGATTGTCCAGTAAAAAATAATTAAATAGCTGCCGGCAACACACCGATGATTCCTCTGGTATTATGGGTGTTCATGGGCGGTGTTGACCACTTAACATTAGGTGGCTCACTTGCTCGTTTGCCTTCCTTTTCCATAAAAAAAGCTAATTCTATTTCCAATTTCAAAACTGCACACACGAAGTTCGCGTGCGTCTCCGTGGCGCGTGCTCTTGTCGCGGTAATCACCACCGCCCACCGCTGGTAATATAACACTTTACTGGACCCGCGCGTAATTTCGCCTCCCCCTGAAAATACGGCCTGCATTGTAATTAGAATTTGTTATGCAATTTTCCACGTGACACTTGTTTATTATAAACATGCAATTTAGTTTTAATGGATGCATCGGTTTTGTTGTATTCATACCGGTTTTACGGATTATTTGAAGTGTGCAGTATTTAGTACGTACTAATCTGTCTTAATCAAACTGCATGGATGCCATGGTAAATAGTGATGGTCTCGAGGTTTAGGCGCGCGGTCGGGAAACTCGGCGATTGCGGGTTCAAACTCGGGCACATACCTTTGACTTTTCGAAGTAATGTGTGTATTCACAATGAATAATCACTTACTTTAATGGCGAAGGAATAAAAAGTGAAAGTCATTGAAATATAACTGGCATAAAAAGACTAGGTATTTTATTTTTATTCGGAAATAGTCCTATTAAATATTAAATAAGAGGTTTATTGACCATAAACATTCCACCGTTATTTAAATCTAGTACTATTAAACTAAAGGTAATACATTTTATAATATTTCTAAAGAATGCAACCTAGTGAGTAACATGCATATAAAATTCGCATCCACGACTGTGTGGCGTAATGGAAAGATGTAGATTTCAGAGCATATTATAATCTTAGAGTGTTGGAGTGGCGTCTCCAATTTTATCTAGATATGAAAGTCACATACGGTTTCGGCTATATTAATGTTACAAATAATTTAGTGTGGTTGTTGGCATAATAAGTCTAACTTGGTAATGTAGACATGATTGCATGATGATATGATACGACTGCCCCGTGGTCTCGCGGTAAGTATGTGCCGTGCGATCAAGAGGTCCTGGGTTAGATTCCTGGGTCGGGCAAAGTGTTATTGGGTTTTTCCATTAGGAAATTCTCAGTAGCAGCACGGAGTCTGGAATTGTTCCTGAAAAACGACAATAGGATCGCCCCCTATTACGTGGACTGATACATACCTGGAGAAATGTGTGTGCAGAAATGCACCTCTGCCTAACCCTTCGGGGAATACAGGCGTGAGTTTATGTATGAATGTAACATGATTGTATGGATTTTGAATAAAAGTAAAAAAAAGATAGGTACTTTGACATGATAATAGAGCCCGGACTTCTATGATACATAGTTTTTTAAAACAAATACTTTTATTATTTTTGTCATTCCTAAACAGAGCCCATATTAATTTTATATATCAACATAGCTTAATGATAACATTCTTAGGTATGTTAATTACGGTGTTCTAATAGAGCAGCGAAAGATATTAAGTAGCGAAAGATCTCCATTACTCGACAAAATCTTGCCGGCCTTTTGCGATATTTTTTATCGCTATATTATGTCATATCATCATCAGCCCATATATCCCACAGCTGGGCACGGGCCTACTTTACAACTGAGAGGGTTTAGGCCTAAGGGCGCGTTCACATAGACCGTCCGTTTTACTGGTCCGTTTAAAGTGATATGTTATTAACGTATGTAGTTGTATGAGCGAGTTCACACAGAATACAGTATTGCGGATCCAGTAAAAAATAACGGTCCGACAAAATAAGCAGCAACCGTTTTACAGGTCCGTTTAAACGTATAATGTTATAAGCGTATGTAGTTGTATGAGCGAGTTCACACAGAATACAGTATCACGGATCCAAAAAAAAATAACGGTCCAGTAAATAATAAGTCGAGTAGGTTCGGATTTGTTAAAATCCGTCCGTTAAAATGCAGTGTGAATATTACCTCCAGTAGCGACGGATCCGTTAAAACGGATCCAGTAAAACGGACGTCCTATGTGAACGCGCCCTTAGTGCGGGTTGGTGGACTACATACCTAAGAAATTTATACGACCTTTTTTTTAGGTGTGCAAGTTTCCTTACGATGTTTTCCTTCACCGTTAAAGTATGTGAAAATTCATTGTGAATACACACATAACTTCAAAAAAAAAGAGGTGTGTGCTTGGGGCTTGAACTCGCGAAGGCCGAGATTCTCGACCCCGCGCCTAAATCGCGAGGCCATCAGTTCATAATATGTACATTGTTCAATATGTCATCTAGTAGATGTAAATGATCAAAAACCAAACACAATTTTGCAGCATTCCAAACAAGATGGAAGCGCATAAAGCATGCAATATCAACGAGAAAGGGTGGTGTTTGTCCCCGTGTCTATAAGATTGATGTGTGGTCGACGTCGGCTACATAATTGGAGAGACGGCCGAGCACCGCAAATTCATAAATCAACGGCAACCAGCCGTCTGCGCTGAAAGCGCTTTTAGCGCTGACTGTTCGATAGCGCCATTCCCAAGTCTAGAATAATATCAATCTTCGCTGCAGTAATATTGATAGAGCGTATTAATGGCGTAGCGGAGGCTTTTCACGTTTGCATAATATAGTGTTATTCTGTCTAAGTGCACATGCGAGGGTAGTTATTTATAAGGAGGTATAAGTTTCTTGTATGCTGTCGATCAAAATCGATTCCCCGAAGGGGTAGGCAGAGATGCATTTCTGCACCCACATTTCGCCAAGTATGTATCAGGCCCACGTAATAAAGGACGGGCCTATTGCCGTTTTTCGGGCACATTTCCAGGCTCCGTGCTGTTACTGAGAATTTCCTAAAGGAAAAACACAATAACACAACCCGACCGGGAATCGAACCCAGGACCTCTAGATCGCACGGCACATGCTTGTGCCGCGAGACCACGAGGCAGTCCACCTAATATTTCTAATATATAATACAACCTTTTAAACGAAATATCCCACAAAAAGGGTACTGTAAATAGGACACAATAACCGGGTACTGTTACACTTCCCACGAACCGTCAGCGTTTCAAATCCCTTACGTGTATGTTTTGTAACGAACTGTTTTCTTCACACGAGAACCCTTCAAACTTTCCAGCCTCAATCAACCTGACGACGTGGACGTTTACCCGACCATATCCGCTACTAGTTGCAAACTTTTATCGGGAACAGGGTAACTTAGTCAGAGGTACAACTCGATGTTTCGTTTTTATTTCATTTTATATAGCTTTTATAAATTATAATAAGTGAGTAAAAATACAACTAATCCTATCATATTTTCAGGCACAAAATAATACTGGGTAAGAATTTAGCTTAAGTTTGATTGTAGCGTGGTGATGAGTTTATTAATCATACAATTGATCATTTGAAAATTATTTATATTAGCCATTGAAGCTAAATAGCATGAAAAAATTGAATAGCAATAAAAAAAAGAAATATATTATAATGTTATATTTTTTTTATATTTTAGCTGACTTGAAAAAAATGTGTTTGTTAGTTCAGAAACATAAAATTAATCTTCTTTCATAATATTACTCAAGTAGCGAATGGGCTCCGAGACTCCCTTGCGTAATTTTATTAAAAAATGGCCTATGTTCTATCCCAAGCCTCCATCTATTTATAAAACTCATTCATTTCGGTTAAGTAGTTTTTGAGCTTACTCCTTACTACCATACATAATACAAATCATCTCTCTTCATAATATTTGTGTTGATAAGTAAAGACCCAACTCAGGTAAACGGACAATTGTTCCACGCACCGAGTTGGAAGGCCAGAGACCCCGACATACCCCTCCCGCCCTCCCCCTAGGTACCGAAAGGGGAGCTTAAGGCGCTTTCCTCTTGTTAAAAAAAAAGTGTTTTTGTTTTTTCTTCATTAGGATATTCTTAGTATCAGAACAGATTCTGAGAATGTGCCCGAAGAACGGCAATATGCTCGCCTCCTATTACGTGGGACTGATACATGCCTGGCGAAATGTGGGTGCAGAAATGCACCTCTGTCTACCCTTTCTGGGAATATATGCGCGAGATTATGTATGAATTTATAATAAATAAATACTATTGTTTATTGACACTACGCTACGAATACTCTTATAAGAACGAGTAAACAGTAATTTGATTTAAAAAAACTGAAACGATGGGTTTTCTTCACTGGTTAAAGCAGAGGCGGTTCTTCCGTAGAAGCCCAAAAGCCCAAGTTGCCTTACAAACCGAATAATAATTTTTAAGCATTAAATCTTTATTTAACAAAAGCAATTTTACATATAAATAAGAATATACTGACCCCACAATAAACAATTATAAACTACACATTACAAATTAACGTGTAACGCTTTTGGGCTTCTATGGAAGTACCGCCACTGGATTAATGTGGATGTTTTAGCAAGCGACACGCGGGCGTTTGTATAGAATCCATTGCCACTGTTTTTGAAATGTAAAAGCTTAGTGAATGAGCTGGCTCAACGCTTTTCATATTCTGGTTGGTAAAAAAAGGAAACCAACTGAAAACAGCCTAAGTTTATGTATGAAAAGTAGTTTGTCACATAGTGCAGTCAAATTTTAAGTAGTAGTAGTATAAATATTTGTCACTGAATTTCGGTATAAAGAAGAAATGGTTTGATTCGAAGGATTCCATTTGGCTATTCCTATTATTTTGGTGTCTGACAAAATACTATTTTCTTGCACGATTTATGTATTCGTGTCTTCGTGTTTCACACTATTTTTTGGAGTTGAGAAAGTATTGGCGTTTTGTTTGTTTTGTCGAAGACTCTTAAATACAGTTTGCAATACAAACAATTATATATGTATATTTTTTATATTTCTACCTCGATGGTCCCGCGGTATACGTGTCATTCGAGCAAAATCTAGAATCGGTCAAAGCTGGTACTGGCCATCCTTATTAGGATATTCTCAGTAGTAGCACTGTGTGGAATTGTGCGCGCAAAGTTTTCAATGGCTCGCCCCCTATTATGTGGGTGTTTAAACACAGTCGGTAAATAGCGCAAAAAATGCGCTACTGTCGACAGTATCGCTGTGTAGTCGGTTAAACTTCATTTTATCGAAACAAGACTAACAATTAGTCTGTGATTTCGCGCCTCAGGCTAAGGTGTTTTATTGCGCTCACACCCGAAAGTTCCTAACATTAAACAACCATTTTACGTACGACACTAAAGAAAAAATTGCTATTCAATATTTAACTCTATCTCTTTGTATTAGAGTCCACGTGAAAATTATTTTTTTCCTCTTTAGTAGCATTTATGGTGGTCGTATAAATATCTCTTTGCCGGAGATTCTTTATCGTGTCCGGGAGTGTTCCGGTGCTGATGTAAAAATAATTGTACGGAACCCTCTTTTTATGGGTTCCGACGGTGGGATAAACGTAAAGCTGGATTTTAGAAGTGGATTTAATTTTTTTTATTGCTCAAATAACGATATCTCGCTTACGCTGATGCGAATGTTTTGTAAACCTTTTTATTTTAATCACGTAGTACGTTGAACATGTGTATTTAATAAAACATAACTAGACATATATGTTAATATCGATCGAGTGTGACTAGGAATTGTATATTTAGGGTTCCGTAGGGCTTTATATTGTATTGTGAAACTCAAGTTGGACTAAGCAATGAGGGCAGAATTTTTCGAGACTTATTTTTGGAAGAGTCACGGAATAAACAGTCACGGATTAAAAAACAGAGTATTTGAGAGATAGATTAGGAGTATAATATGTTCATTGCTGCTACATATAACTCTATCAATGAATTAATATTTAGTTTTTTTAGCTTACTCTATAAAACTGCAAACGATGTTACAAAATACTAACATAATTGTTCAGACTCAGTCATAATCGACGTAAAACAAATTAAATTCTAAATTATAAACACGTCAAATCACTCCAATTATGTGGTGAATCGAGACTGCGCTGCAGTTTAGTTACGTCAGAGCTCCGATGCGGGACGATATAGAGATCAAGTTGCAAGTTGTCCAAACTATTTCGGGAACCCTATTGCTGGCGGTTTGAAATCTCATCACTGCGCTGGCCAGTTATTTAATGACGGATTTATTTTGGGCTAATATCGGTTGGTATGATGGTTAGGTTCTGATTGACGCATTGCTAATGAGCTTTTAGAGAGAGAATGACGGTTTATGAATTTACATTACTGATTTACTGTCACATGTCGTCCAGCAAATGATATCGGCAGGGCCTGATTATTACATTAGGGAAACCACGTATGTAATATTTTATGTTAAAGAAAATTTAACAGTATTAATAAAACTACTAAAATTGGTATTATAATATTTCCATAAAGCCACAGATTTTGCTAACATATTTATTATGACTCTGTATGTTGTAGAGCGAGTATAGGTCTTTCGCAGTTCACAACATTTAAAACATAAAAGAGATGTTATGCTTATTTTAGGATCGCGATTTGTGTTCATTGTATAATTTAATTTATTATAAACAAAATTGAAATAGTACAACAAAATATTAATTTATATTTACAATTCAATAATACCCTTATGGTGAGAAGGCGTGAGTATTTATGTGTACCTAATAATAGTCAGTTCAAACAAAATTCCCGCTACGGGTAGGAATCTGCGAATGTTATGCAGAGGCGTAGTTGAAACTCCACTGCATGTGCTACTACGCTATGTATCAAATAATGCAGTTAATATCCTGCGTGGAACAGTCCATGCTATTTACACTGCAAAGTACATTACGTTACTGGAACGATAAATTATTGACTACGCCGTGCGCGTCAGCTACGCATTCTGTCTGCTACGCGTATATTCGGATACAAATGCTACGCGTTACGAAATGCTACGAATTGTTACGCGATAAAATTAAACGTTTTGAATTTTACTACCGTATTGGTATTTGCACTGTGAAAAATACTGACAATATTTTAGCATTACCTTATCTTAGAGTTTGTGATGTATATGAGTAACTCATCATATTATATTCATTTTTCTTGAAAAAAAACGCAATGAAAAAAAAAACACTTATTTCTACTTTAGAATTCGGGGAATTCTTAAATTTGCAGACAATATCCTTTTAAATGAGTCGATGCTCGTACTCAAAGAGATACGTCAACGGGTATACATAAATATAAATATTTTAAAGTAAATACTAACAATTTACTACGAAGAACATTTGAAATTACAGTGAATATATTTATTATAATTGGCTCTCAGCTGAGTGAATCCATTTCTTAATGAACGTTTATCATTAGCAGGTGTACGTTGCAACTGCTTAAGTCATTGATATTACAGTATTCATTACTTTATAAACAACATAGGAGTACGCTCTCGTCTGTATTCCAGAAGGCGTTGGCAGAGGTTCTATGAAAACCTTTCGCCAACTCTTTTTTTTTTAGTCTCTCGTAATAGAGAACGACCTTATTGATACTTTTCTTGAAAACTCAGCTGCAACTGAATACTTTTCTCCACCCGTGAATCAAACTCGGGACCTTTTAATCGCACAGGCCATGTTTGCACTGCCAAAGTAACGAGGCAGTCTAGAATTATAAATAAATGAATTAATAATATATTTCTTCTCTTGTTTCGTCTTCGAAATTTGAAAAAATAAACCTGGCAATTAAGTGAAAATCAATACAATTTACTCAAACGATCCCGCAGGCGAGTAAAATTTAAAACATGCTGTTCGGGCCCCGATTATGTGGTCCAATCGTTTCACAATAATTGACCTAATCCAGACAGACGGAGCCAGAATAGCCGTTTCGCTGTTAATGTAACGAGATACGAGAATTTATACATAAAACCATTCGAGACGTTTTTCTGAGAGAAAAGTTTTATACTTTTTGTGAAAAGAAAATGTTCATTTGTTGCTTCGTGTCGCTTCTGTCTTATAATATAACTTCCCACTGGGAGGAACTACATATAAAGTCTATTTCGAGAATTGGTTGATTATTTAATTTTTCTGGGCCTGGCTTCAGCCCGGGCGCAGTTTTGAATCCTCCTCATCCCACGGGGACACTAAACACTAAAATACAAACTTTTCATCTTCGTTAGTATCAAATCAAAACGCCTGTTATATTTTTCTGAGCAATATGTTTCGTGAATGTTTTATACACATATTGTATTGAGCCCTACACAGCGCAATTTTATAAAAAAAAATACCCACGTCCTTTCCCAAGGTCCCCCCTATCTCCATACAAAAAAATATTGAAATCGGTCCAGCGCAGCGGTGCAGATGTGAAAGAGTAACAACCAGACAGACCGAGTTACTTTCACATTTATAATGTTAGTATAGATGTGTTTAATTTAATAGCAATCGTAAAAAGATAATGTAAATGTTTTTATATTCTAGTTTCTTTGAGCATGTGTAAAGCCTACATTTATATTTTTGTGTATTAAGCTACCACGTCTAAATAGACTCGATGAACTAATTTAATTTTTAAGTGTGACAATAGATGACATTTTAGGGATGAATCTAGACCATTATTTCTTTGTTTCATACGTAATTACGCCTGAAACGTTGAAGAATTTTTTTAATGAATTTTCAATACAGGCTGCTATTACGCCGGAAAAAATATATTTTCCTGAGAAAATCACAAGTTTTTGATATTTCTCTCTAGAACCAAATCTGAACTCCACATAGTCGAAATAGTAGTTAGTCACATCAATTTAACATTGTGGGATATGGGAAATGGTAAAGTGTACGCTCAAACTCGATTCCTTCTCTAAAGATTGCTTTTTAAATGGAATAGGTAAGCCAACATGCAGCCAGCCCGCTCGCTCCTAAACGATCACTTTTGCATATAATCTCTACTGCAAATGGATATTTCGTTCGCCTAAGTTCATTTAAATAAGTTTTGCAGCATTTTGTTTTGTAATTATAGAGTATTTAGAAATGTTTTGTACGTTTATTTTATCGGAGCTGTGGAGTTAGGGTAAAATTTTATGAATGTCTTTTTTGGTAAGACCATCATCATCATCAAACCATATACAAACGTCCCACAGCTGGGCCTCCTTTACAACGTCAACGCGGACCTAGGATAGGACCTAGGAGGATTGGTGGACTGCACGCCTAGGAATTTCGTAAGAACTTGTGCAGGTTTCTGTTTTGTTCCTCGTGATGTTTTCCTTCACTGATTAAGTAAGTTATATTTCGTTTATTCACACAAAACTATAAAAAGTCAGGGGCGTGTACATGGAGTCTGAACCCCCCACTACCGAGACTCTCAAAGGCACGCCTAAACCTCGAAGGCCCACACTTATATTTAGGCAACACGTATCAATAATTTAAAAAAATATCTACATTAATGGAATGGTTTATCTTTGAAAAGTAGATTCCCGGTAAGTAATAGAGGCAGAGTTACGTCAGTGCTTACAATATCACTCTTATACATATAAAAAGACGAGGTCGATACGACTAGGATGGTTCTACTCACAGAAAACTGAAGATAAATTCTCTACGCTTTGTCTGTTGAATTGAAGTTGCCAGATGCTGAATTTGTTAATACCTGGTTTCATTTGCATAGAGACCACCGCAGAAGGATATTCGTTTCTGTCCTGGCTCGCATAATTGTATCGACTTATTTACGGTATTATCTGGTGATTATCCGGTACCAATGAAAAAAAAAGAATTTTGAAATATCACAGCTATCTTTGCGCGTGTGTCTATTTGGCTGGCTTTTTATCACGCACTTTATGGACAGTTTAATAAACAAAATAAGTAGGTATATCATATTTGGTAAATTAAATTAGCATGCCATATTTTTGTAAGCGGAGCACGTCTTGCGGCCTTTTATTAGATATTCGGCTAGACCCTAACCGGCGACAGATGTTGTTATCCATTATAGGAGCCGCGGCACACCGCTGATGGAAAAACCCACACTGGGAGATTAGGGCCATTAGTATTTTGAGCTGAAATTACTTATGAGGTAGAGGCAAGATCATTTGTCAGAAGTGACTTGTCAGTATGAAACTATCCAACATGTGTCAAGATATTTAATTGTAAAAATATTTGTAAGTAAAATGATTTGAATTTTTATACATACTTAGAGCCACGACGATTGAAAAAGTTGTTTAGTGGTCGTTCCTTTAAAATTTAATAATATTAACATACTACGTCTAGCACAGATCTGATAAACACTGTATGCATTAGTACAACATGCTGCCTTTTTAGTACCATTACTGCTACAATCAACCTGTATATGCCTAGCTTTAGTGCATGGGTCTTCTATACTATTAAGAGGGATTAAGCGTTAGTACAGTCAGAACACTTAATGTGAAAGGGTGGAATACCAAAAAAAACTAATAAGAACTTTTTGGTATAAATATCTAGATTTTTTAAATTTCAGTGCACATTTCCATCAAAATTGTAAAATACATCTTTCTCTTTATATTCCAAAGAACAAAATTAATATCACAGAGATAAAATTAATCATCACATTGCACCAGCTAGGATATGCAAAATTTATCAAACGGGACAACTCTTCTGTTCCATTAATCCACACATCTCTAGTTTAACCACTCGTAAAAACGGACACATCAAGCGCTGTGTGGGAGCACCATAAATCGCGAAGCCATTGTACATCGCTATGATAAATGTATAGCAATTGGAACAATACAAACCTCTTTGTATGTATGATTAATGACAGTTCCAAAAAGTCCAATCGGCCGGCCCATTAACGGCAATAAAAAAAATGTCCCTAGCAGATTTCTTTATTTGGATTTGATAAACAATGCAAGGCTTTGTATTGGAGTTTACAGCTTCGTAAATAGGGGTGTTTGGGACGCTTTGAATTGATTAGATTTTGCGTTATCGAGATTTTTTTTCAAAAAAACATACTACAGAATATCCGATTATATTGAAGAGTATAAATTGTTCAGAGTTTTGTTCGTTGCTACAGTTTGTATTTTTATGACATTTATAATGTAAAATTGTAATAATGCCAATTAAAAAAAAAATATTGCTTATTCATAAAGAAAAAAAAACAAGACATTTCGTGTCGCTGAGGAAGTTTCTTGCCGTTCGTTCTCTTTTTTTGTTCTAGGTTTAAAATTGAAGATTCAAAAGAGCTTGTGAAAGTTTATTTGAATAAAGAGTATTTTGACTTGAAAAAAAATGTAGGCTAGATATGATATGTTGTTTGATTTTTGCCTCTGATGGCTAATTAATCAATGCGTTATTCTATTTATATCTTCGTATACCTTGATATAATTATATTTTAGAAAGATTTATGGTGAAAATTCTACTTAACTTTTTCAGTAAACCTTTTTTTTTTTTTATGATGTACGGACACATAAGAGGTGATGGCCTGAGGGTATAGGCGCGCGTGGTTAAGAAAAAATCTCACCAGTCGCGGGTTCAAACCTCAGGTTCACCTCTGATTTTTGGAAGTAATGTGTGTATTCACAACGAATTATCACGTACTTAAAGGGTGAAAGCAAACATCGTGAGGAAATCTCCACACCAAAAAATCTTAGAAATTTCTTAGTTAAGTAGTATGTCTGAAGTCCGCCAACCCGCACTAGGCCAGCGTGGTGGACTAAGGCCTAACCCCTCTCAGTTGTAGAGAAGATCCGTGCCCATTAGTGAGACGTTTATGGGCCGATGATGAGAGACATATTGCCTCTTAAGATATATTTTTGCTATTCGATTGAATTTAAGCTTCAGGTTGCCTTACACTTCAAAACCTCACATTTACAAAAGATTTCGGTATTTCAAGTCTTTCCACTAATGATCCAGTACCTACATTTCCCATCAGTTGTACCGAATGCGACATCGTGTGTCATAATTCATCGGGATTAGACTCCCCTACCAAGCATCAATATTCACGGAACGGAGGATGGCCTTAATTACTCCATTACGTGGTCGGCTGGAGGGCCCATCATTGCTCATGGTTTATTAACAGAACGTATCTTTGATATGGCGAGTGATCCTTACACTGGACTGGGAAGGGGACCTTGTTTGTCGATGTAAATGCCATTAATACCAGTGGCGGTACATCCATAGAAGCCCAAAAGCCCGGTTTGCATTTCAAAATTCCGAAAAAGAACCTTTAAATTTTAAATCATTATTTAACGAAAACAATTTGACATAAAAATGACAATAATTCTGACCCCAAAATAAACAATTATAAACTAGACATTACACAATTAAAGTGTTACGCTTTTGGGCTTCTATGGAGTACCGCCACTGATTAATACAAACAGCATAAAGAAAGAAGACTGTCAAGTTTATTATAGTCAATTTCCAATTTATTATAGTCAAATATAATAAAGATGTATTATTTTTTACAGTACGTTTTTTTTTTAACCTGTTATTCTAACATTAGTTAATTTCAATTTTTCCACCAAAAAGTAAAGGAAAGTCTTACTTATCCAACACAATACATAATGATCATGATCAGCCCATATACGTCCCACTGCTGGGCACGGGCCTCCTCTACCATTGAGAGGGTTTAGGCCTTAGTCCACCACGCTGGCCTAGTGCGGGCTGGCGGACTACACACCTAAGAAATTCCTAAGAACTTTATTAGGTGTGCAGGTTTCATCACGATGTTTTCCTTCACCGTTAAAGTACGTGATAATTCATTGTGAATACACACATAACTTCGAAAAGTCAGAGGTGTGTGCCCGGGGTTTGAACCCGCGACCGTCGAGATTCTCGACCGCGTGCCCAAACTTCGAGACCATCACTACTTATACACATAATGAGTGAAACATTTATATCATTACAACATGTTTTATTTTATTGATCATATAGCAAGCATTGATTGATGTAAAAGAAAAACAGGTGATAATAGAAGACTTGATTTCCATTTACTTGTCAGTAAAACCAAGACAAAGTGATAAAATCCCACCTGATTGCAAGATATTCTCTAAACCCAGTATCAAGTGACAAAACAATTCCCACCCACTCGACAGAATCATGCCCGCTGATCTAAGACGACGATATTGTTGTATGGAACAAACAAATATGTATTGTTGTCCCATAAAAATCCTAAAGGTAAGCAATAATACGACCTGAAAAAGGGGTCGGTACCGACGGAATAAAGTCGAACTCGAAAGCAAATAAATCAGTTGGCGTGCGCGGAATCACGTCCGATCTAACGCAGCTTGTTAACGCGAGTAAACTTGTTCCGTTCACTCACTACTCGCATGCGACGCGTTCGACGCATTCATGTGAGCCCTTTTGTAAGGGACATTGTTTATACATTCATAAATAAATTCACAAGGCATTGTGGTCTCGCGGCATAAGTATGTGCCGTGCGATCTAGAAGTCTTGGATTCGATTCCCGGGTCGGGCAAAGTGTTATTGGGTTTTTCCATTAGGAAATTCTCAGTAGCAGCACGGAGTCTGGAATTGTGCCCAAAAAAGGCAATAGGATTGCCCCCTATTACGTGGGACTGATAAATACCTGGCGAAATGTGGGTGCAGAAATGCACCTCTGCCTACCCCTTCGGGGAGTACAGGCGTGAGGTTATGTATGTATGTAAATAAATTCATACCCACTTACGTCTCTATGCCTAAAGACGTAGAAGTAAGTGTATTGCAAGATTAATTAATGGTGTTTTAAGTTCCAAGTTATAGGGATCGATTCTAACGTATGTGCGTTTCCAAACTCCGTGCGAGACTTTAGTCTGAGAATTTTGTAACGGAAAGCCGATAACACTTCCCTTGACCTGGTTTGGCTGTCACTTTCACATTTATGAAATGCTTATGTTTATTTATAATATTTAGTGTATGTTTTCAATCCGGTTCAACATTAAAATGCAAAAATCCACATGATCAATACCCACTTAACGTTCTAATACCTACATCACGGAATTGTTATGTGTAAAGTTTCATTGTTAACACCTTTTAAATACACGCAAAAAAAATATAGATAATTCAAAACCTCTCAATAAGACCGAAGAATCATAAATTTATCCTCCCATTATTCTCCGATGCAGTACCTACTACAGTTTCACCAATACAATACACAATATACATAACCAGTATACAAACAGCTCCCAAGCCTAAAAGCTGCAAGAATCGCGGTTAACAAGAACGATTTTGTAAACATTCCAAGGCTCTTTTAATCTTGCAGAAAAAAAACGCTACTTTACGATAAAAGGGTTGGCACGGCGCCACTATTGTGAAACAAGCTCTCAATTTACGTCAGTGCTCAAGCATAAGGATCAGAAACTGCGAGCAGTTTTTACTCGTCCCTAATTTTTTGCTACTTACTGAAGAGAATCAAATGTACGCGAGTACTGAGATCTACTGTGAATGGAATAGTGATAATAATGATACATACTCGCACAGATACTAACGCGCTGGTGTTCCTATAGTTACTAAGAAATGTAAAAACCTATTGAATTGCATTTTGTTTTACCCTAAAATTGAATTTAAGACCACTCGATCGATGAATTTACGTTTGATTGGAGTGCCTTTAACCCGTCACTTGTTCGTGACGTCACCAATTTTCTAGGTTCTGCATGATCGACCCCATCAAAATAACTTCATTTTATTTTAACAGCTTAAAGAAGTGTTCAAGCATACTTTTGACTTTCCGAAGTAATGCGAAGGCAAAGGTGAATCGTACGGAAACCCGTTCAACTGTTCATTGTTAATAACGAATTAATTCGTTAAAATTTAACTTTAAAGTAGTTTTATTCCAAAAGTTTTGTTTGTTTTTTAGCTTTCTACTATTTTTGACGGTTCACACTTTTTTTTTATAAATTATAGGCTACTCATTATTCCGATATATAAGCTATATTATTGTTAACTGACATTAATATCAATTCAGTAGTTTTAACGTGAAACAGTAACAAACATCCATACAAAAAAGCTTTCGCGTTTATAATATTATAAATTAAAGGTGTGAAAATGAGCGCTATAAAGTCAGCACATGAGTTTGTCGCACGGAGTGTACCTCGAAAGCGTTATAATCGGAAAACTCTATTTGTTTTGTGATTGCGAATTTGATTAGTAAATGTTTTAACCAATATATTAAATGCAATGGATGCAGAAAATTTGCCACGTGTCTTCCTGGCTTTTTGGCAAATAAAATCTTTCACCTGCGTTTTGTTTAACCTGAGTCGGTTTTTGAATTTGCTTTATAAAATTCATGATGGAGATAATTGGCATTTTTTACGATCGGTTGTTTAATATTTTGAAATTAAAGTTTCAAGTTTTAACCATGCCCAGCAGTGGGACGTATAAGAAGACATGATAAAACATGAAGCAATTATTCAATTTGATATTTATATTTTAAGTTTATTATGAAGCTGCCAAGAAGTGGGTGAAATGCACCTCAAACCCAGTTTATGCATCAATAAATATTACACGTCTTATCCCAATAAACAATACAATCTAAAGAATGTTATCACTTATATTTTTTGAACTGATGAGCTACTGACTAATTTTGCATAAATCAACCGGAAGGCAGCCTTGGTTTCTGGTACAGGTAAAGTGTTACTGGATTTCCATTAGAAAATTCTCATTAGCAGCGCGGAGTTTGAAAATGTGCTCAAAAAACACCAGTATTCTCCTATTACGTGGGACCGCTACATACATACCTGGCGAAATGTGGGTGCAGTAATGCACCTCTGCCTACACCTTCAGGGAATACATGCTTGAGGTTATATATATGTAGATGATATGACTAGTGCAATAAAAATCAAATAACAATTTGAATGGGGCGATGATTTTTTTATCGGCCTACCGACTCGAATCTGTCCACAAGAATCAATCGGGGTTTGGTCATAAATAAAACCCTTCCTTGGACCTCCGCGCGTAATCTCGCACGCGGTAAGGCGGCTATAAAAAAGTCAAAGTTGGAACTTGTATTACAATTTATCCCCTCAACTTTGTAGTGGACGTTATCGATGTTTTAAAACATTCGAAAACATGAAGCTTAGCATTAGCATAGTTTTTTATTTTAGTTGCGCGTGTTTTTGATTCAGTTGCGTTATGATTATTTTTTCTTCGCGTTCCCACTGACTGGATTGCGTATGCGTATTGTCATATACTGGGCTTTTGGCTGAGTCTGTATGGCTTCGTGATGGGAATAGCATTTTTTATTATTATTTTGTCATATAAAGTTAAATTCGACAGGAATGTGGATCGAACCCGCGGCCTCTCGTTTCGCAACCTGTCAATTGTCAGGGCTGTAAAAGAAAATACTAACTCTGTTATACTACTCTATTTGGAAATTCATCATTATCATCATCATCAGCCGATATACGTCTCACTGCGTGGGACAGGCCTTCTCTATAACTGAGAGGGTTTAGGCCTTAGTCCATCACAAGGAATTTCTCAAAAACTTTTAGGTGTGCAGGTTAACTCACGATGTTTTCCTTCATTGTTTATTTTTAAGTTATCTTAACAAGAAATGTTCGTTGACTTGACAAAAATACGAAACACAAAAATCTCAAATATATTTCGAAACTTTTAATTGACTCGCATACTTCGAACAAAGTCTTTTAGCGCTGAACTGTAGACTAAAGGTCCGGAAAACACAAAACATAGCGAAAAGAAGAGTAAATTGACATTATATAAAATTATAGTAGAATCAACACTATAAACCATCTATAATATTCAATTATATATTGAATTATGTATATGATGTACATATACAGGATGTATTCAGACCGTGATCTGAAACTAAGGCAGCTAATAGCTAAGGTGATTATAAACCCCCTGGCGTTAAAGAAAATCCCGACAAAAAATAAAAATTTTGACGTTTTCCTAACAACTACATACATTTTATACCTATGGTTGTATTTAATTATATATTCAGTATATACACTCATACATAACACATTCAATTCACAAAAGTGCAAACATGCCGACAAAATCGCTTTCTTTCAAATTATACCTGTATCACTTTCTGTTCATTATAAATATTTTATTTTTCATCATCATCATCATCATCAGCCCATATACGTCCCACTGCTGGGCACGGGCCTCCTTTACAACTGAGAGGGTTTAGGCCTTAGTCCACCACGCTGGCCTAGTGCGGGTTGGCGGACTACACACCTAAGAAATTCCTACGAACTTTTAGGTGTGCAGGTTTCATCAAGATGTTTTCCTTCACCGTTAAAGCAAGTGATAATTCTTTGTGAATACACACATAACTTCGAAAAGTTAGAGGTGTGTGCCTGGCGTTTGAACCTGCGACCGCCGAAATTCTCGACCGCGCGCCTAAACCTCGAGGCCATCACTGCTTGCATTTCATTTTTATTAACTTCTAATCCTGGTAGTAGGATCTTTCCTGCAACATGTACTTGTGTGAATAAAAATTCACCTGAAGAATTATCTAGATTAAAAACTCCGTGTTGTTTCTGTTAAGACCTACAGCAGGTCTAAATGATAGATGAGAATGGCTAGAGAAAGAGATACATGGAAAACTCTAGTGGAGGCCTATGTCGAAGGACAAGCTGTGGATTTAACCGACCGTCTATGATAAATTAAACTTACTCGTATTATACTTAGTTTGTAAATTTAAAACAGCAATAAAGGCTTTTTTTTTGTTTTTTTTTGTTTCTGTTTCCCTTAGATGCAAAATAACCTCATAGATAACACAATGAGTTATAATCACTTACTTTAACGGTGAAGGAAATCATCGTGAGGAAACCTGTAAATCTAAAAGTTCTTAGGAATTTCTTAGGTGTGTAGTCCGCCAACCCGCACTAGGCAAGCGTGGTGGACTAAGGCCTAAACCCTCTCAGTTTTAGATGAGTCCCGTATCCAACAGTGGGACCTAAGTAGGCTGATGATGAAGCAATTAAACCGTGACAACGTACACAGCAAGTTTGGGCAACAGTTAATATCAGGTATGGATGATTTCTGAATTCTTATGTGGTATCATAAATCAAACGTAACAAATAAATTGCTTGTAACAAGAATTCATTACAAGATAATTCGGAATAACGCTTTGCCTGACCCGGGAATAAAACTCGTGACGTTTCGGTCTTACGCACAAATTTATCAACACGCATCCAATAAGCATTAAGCATAATCTAATGAATTAATTGTTAGCTTAATTGAATTGACGTAAACTACCCCTGATAAATAAGGCAAAAAGTCTCAAAAGAAAACTAATAAGTTAAAAGCTAAAGTTTTAATCAATTACTTCAGGCCTTAGATTGATAGATTTCGCCTTCATAACCATTTCCTTTTATTGGTGTCGCCAATGCCTTTTTTTATTATCTCAAGCATATTTTTACATTACATTTTCATGAATACTGGTGTCTTGTTTACTTTAGATGTAAATTAATTATTTTAAACATTGCCTTTGTTGACTAACGAACGAAAATCTAAATTGCTTCTTGCTATTAAACTTTCAATGACTAAATTTTGTAGTCATTGCACTATAGTAGTATAATATATTTAGTAGTTCCAATATCTAATGGTTCCTTAACATTATTGTTATGTCTTTATTCTGTATCTTTATTATGTATAAATAATATGTCATAACGATGTGTAAGATTTAAAGACGTATCTTTGTTAAAATTAATAAATTTCAAGAAATAATTGAAATTTTAACCAATTATTATTTTACTTTAATCATTGAATTGTTACATACTTTAACGGTGAAGAAAAGCATCATGAGTAAACCTGCACACGTAAATAGTTCTTAGGAGTTTCTTGAGTGTGTAGTCCGTCAATCTGCACCCGGCGAGCGTGGTGGACTAAGGTTTAACCCCTCTCAGTTGTAGAGGAGGCCCGGCAGTGGACGTATATGGACTGATGAGACATCAGCTATGGATGGTATTATGGGCAAAATATCCAAGTGATATTAATCAGATTAAAGGGCGATTAAAAATATCCATCACTTGTTAGTATAACAAAACTTACATTAATCACCTGTCGTCGGAAACACCCAGATAAAGTGGAAGACACGACGTGGGTGTTAGCGTTTTGTTCAATTTTATACGTGGGATGCTTTGTATCTGTTATATTTAATAAGAATTCTGATATCTGTCTATAAATAAAATAAACTTTGTAGTAATTTTACAAAATTGAAATTTGATCGCATTATACAAATTGGTTTATCTTTTAGTCGAATTCTTGGTAGTATTATAATAAGAAGTTGAATATACAACGCTTATTTGTAAGAATATCTGGGCCTCTAAATTGGGCTAGATTAATAATACATATTATTAGGTCGAATTCCTACACATTAAAAACATCTTCAATACAAATAAATAAAATTGTAGTGTCTGTTTGTAATATTGAAATAACCGCTTTTTTATAAATGCATATGGATGTATACACGGTACATATACCAAAATAACGTTTGTTACAATTTTTGTCTGTCTGTTTGTTCCGGCTAATCTCTGATTTTGACGGGACTTTTATTGTATAATATTATGTAACAAGGAGTAACATAGGCTAAAAAAAAAAAACGGCGGAACGAAGTTCGCCGGCTCAGCTAGTATTAAATAAATGTTTAATTTACATAATAATAATGAAAAATGTACATCGTCTTTAGCCCATATACGTCCCACTGTTGGGCACAGGCCTCCTCTACAACTGCGAGGGGTTAGGCCTTTGCGCACCATACTGGCCTAGTGCGGGTCGGTGGACTACACACCTAAGAAATTTCTAAGAAGTTATAGGTGTCTGGTTTACCTCACGATGTTTCCCGTCGCCGTTGTAGTACGTGATAATTTATTGTGAATGCACACATAACTTCGAAAATTCAGAGATGTGTGCCTGAGGTTTGAACCCGCGACCGCCGAGATTCGGGACCACGCGCCTATACCACAAGGTCACTATTACTGTACTTATGTAAACTGCTACTAATGATTATTTTGTCGTTTTGGATAGAAGAGATAGAAGATGGAAGAGCTAGGCCTACTTGCTTAAGTACTCGTATGTTCATACTAAAAGTCTCAACTTTCTCATATTTTGTAGGCAGTTGTTTCATATAACTGATGTAAAAAAAAAACAACGGGTGGCACTCCGGGAGTGCCAGCAGAAGTGAAAACTTCAACATTAACGTTGTGCATTTCTGAATATTTAGGAAATATTTTCGCACGAAATGCTTTATTTATCATTAAAAAAATACTATCATTTACGTGGTGAAATAAAATATTTATTACGCCATCGTACACACATGACAATTTATATTACATAATGCGTCTTACGCATTTTTGATCAGGGTCACGTGATCTGACGAGAGTTCAACATTTTTTACCCATCCAAAAAAAGTGCACAGCGCCGCTAAAGAATTTTTCAATTCAAAAAGTTGAGAGACAGGCAACTGATGTTCTCAGGCGGAAAGAAAAATTACAAAGAAAGTCCTCGGCAAAGATTGTAGTATATTAACGCGGGTCACTTAGCGATTCCCGCCGGCGGTGAGTCAGCTCCTTTTATGTGGCATGTCAACACCGGAAACAATTCATTATGTCGAACTATGTCGCTTGTATGCTTAAAGACTGTGTTACAGTGGAAGAGGGTATTAAAGCTATATTTTTGAAGTTATACTTCTTTAGGCGCGGTATGAAAAAATGATGAGTGATATTTTAAGATGCGCGCGCATCACTGCACCACAAAAATAATAATAATAATAATAAATTCTTTATTGGTCACAAACAAAATATAAAGTATAAAAGAATTCCCTGACTTCTGCACTAGTATAAACTGTGTTGCAGAAGTCAGTGTCTTCCCTTTAATTATCACCATTATCATATTGGCCCTGGTGGAGTGACAACAATTCTTAAAGAAAACTAAAAGAAGCAAACAAAATCAAAACAAAATAAAGCAAAGAATAAAATAAAAAACGTAATAAAAACAATTAAATCTAAATGCTAAATAAAAAAAGCTAAATAAAAATAAAATTAATGTGTATAATTTTGGAGAGCACTTGCTATGAGAACACTTAATAATAATAATAATTTGTCTTTTAGTGTGTGTGCGTGTGTGTGTGTGTGTGTGTTTATGTGTGAGTGTGTGTGTGTGTATGTGTGCGTGTGTGAATATCACTTTACTACAAATAAAAGATTTTCTGTTTCATTATATCCTAAATTTTTTAGCCAGGTAAGTACACTATATTTAAATTTCCTGTTATTTAATGTTCTGATTTTTAGTAGTGTGTTACATTTATTATATATTTTAGGGGCAACAAAGTTAAAATGCTTTTGCCCAAACGCTGATTTTTGGGCTGGGACCGGGTAATGTTGGAGTCTTTTGTTTTGTATGGGTAAGTATGGCACACTTTTAGCGTGGAACCTTTTTAAAACTTCGAAAATATATATTTTTCTGACTGATAACACATTGGCCTGTTCATAAGTCTCATTGGTGGGATGTTTAAACGGTAAAGAAAGTAGTACTTTTAAAATTGCTCGTTGTGCTCTTTCCGCATGCAGAATACGTGATTTACCAGCTCCGCCCCATGCACAGATACAGTATCGTACAAGGCATTCGCACAGTGCTTTGTAGGTTAGAATTAAGAGTTTCATATCACCTACTGATCTTAATTTCTTAAAAATGAAAATTAATTTTCTGATTCTACCCGTGAGTGTGTTAATGTGCATGTCCCAGTTAAGACGATAGTCAATGACCACGCCTAAATATTTTATGAAATCAACTCTGGTAAGGGTCGTACAATAACAGATGGATTTATCATCATTTCGATTACACGGGTATGTATGTATTTTCAACGTGTAGTTCGAAGGGGCTTTAGTCACAGCTGTTTTACTGAAACAAACATATTTTGTTTTGGAGAGATTAAGGGACAACAAGCTGTCCTCTAGCCAGGCTGAAATTATGGCGAGGCCCTCTTCAGCTTTATGGAATACTGAGCTCCAGTTGGTTCCATGGAATGTAAGGACTGTATCATCGGCAAACATGGTTATATCAAAATCAGTTTTGGCAACATTGCATAAATCATTTATATAAATGAGAAACAATGTTGGGCCGAGAGTGCTGCCTTGTGGTACGCCATATTTACAAATGGACTCGTCACTCACAGTTCCATTAAGTCTGACACATTGGGACCTACCTGAAAGGTAGTCTTTGAACCATTCCAGAACTAGACCTCTCAGACCCATATTTTCTAGGCGCCTAAGGAGTATTGGTATAGACACTGTATCAAATGCTTTTTTAAGATCTAAAAAGACTCCCAAGCATTTCTCCTTCTTATCTAGGTATGAAACTATTTTTGATGTTAGTGCTAGGACAGCGTCTTCTGTTGATTTCTTTTCCCTAAATCCGAATTGATTGTTGTTGAGTAGATTATTCAGCTCTAAGTATCTTGTTACTCTTTTACTCACAATTTTTTCTAGTATTTTTGATAACGTAGAAAGTAAGGAAATAGGGCGGTAGTTCGATGGTTCACTTTTATCCCCAGACTTAAATATTGGACATACCACAGCCTTCTTAAATACCGATGGGAATATACCAGTTTCTAGACTAAGATTACACAGGTAAGCAATAGGTGAAGCAAGGCAACAAATGTTTTCCTTTAATATCTTTGCAGTTATGGTGTCCCAGCCTGGTGCACCGCTCAATTTAAGCCCAAGAATCATACTTTGAACTTCAAATGAATTTGTGGGGGTTAAAGACATAGATCGAAGTGGCGAGGTGCTACTTGAAGATTGCCGTGTAAGATCTTTTTCGGATACATCCATCTGTGTCAGTATTTTATTAGCCAGGCTGCCGCCAATAGAGGTGAAAAAGTTATTGACCTTGTTAAGAGCTTCTTTCGGAGAGTCAGAAATGTTTAGTAGTTCTTCAGTAGGTTCATTTTTGCGATTAAGGTCACATATTTCTTTTACAATCTGCCAAGTATCTTTTGTATTGCCTTTGCTTTTACCAAGTTTTTGTTGATAATATCGAATTTTTAGATTTTTAATTATATTGTTGCACATATTCCTGTATTTTAAGTATTTTTGCTGTTTTTCTATGTCATTGGGTAACTTTTTGACTTGAGTATGAAGCTTATCCCTTTTCCTAATACAATTGACCACTCCTTTTGTGATCCAAGGTTTCATCGGTTTAAGTCTATTAGAAATTTTAAGAATTGTAGTATTTGTAGTAATAGTGTTGATTAATATTTTTGATAAAAGTTTAGCCGCTAGGTTCGTGTCATTAGAACGGTACAAGTCCGACCAATCGATGTTATTTAGTGTTTCCTTAATTTTCGTGTAGTTAATTTTTTTTTTATTGCAATAATGGTTTTTTATACTTACATTGGTTTTATTTATATGTAGTAGTATTGGTGAGTGGTCTGTCAGTTTTTGTTCAAACACAATAGTTTTACAGGATAAGGAGCATTTAAGCATTATGTGATCAAGACATGCATTGAGTCGTGTTGGCAATGTAATGCCTTGTTTAAGTCCGTGGAGAGCCAGCAAGTTAAGGTAGTCTTGTGCAGCACTGGATAAGTTATCAGGCAAAGTATTAATGTTTATATCCCCCACTAGAATGACGTGTTTCGTATTAGTGTTACTTAGAATTTTATTCAGAGAGTCTAGGTAAGTGCTTATCTGTCTAAAACTGGGGGGTCGATATGTACAGATGATTGTAAATTCAGGTTTAATAGTGACAACGAGACAATTACCCTCCAGAAAGTCTGGCTCTGATACATTGACCGATAATGTATTGCGCACGTACACAACTACACCATCATTTTGGTTGTAGCTATCCTTTGTCCAAGACATTTCATAATCATGCAAGCTCGGGGGTGTGGTATTTTCATTAGTCCAACATTCCGTAAGCACAATAACATCTACAGGAATGTTTAAGGCAGTAACAAAAGCTAAAAATAAATCAAAATTGCTATTGATACTTCTTATGTTCAGAGAGATAACGGTCAAGGAGTCACTATTTGGGTCATAGTTTATAACCTGGGAACAAAGTCTTGTATCATTTAAAGGTAAACAGTTAACTATGCCCGATACATCGATCTCAGAGGCGACATTGTTTACATTAATATTGAATTTTAAAATTATTCATAAGAATTACCACTTTAATCCAACATTTGAAATTTATCGATCCTTTGTTTACATTGAGAATGGCATCTTTTAATGATACATTAAAGTATTCATTGCCTTTCTGTGTATATATATATACCCTTTTTAATATATGTGATAAATATATATGAGAATGAGTAAAGTGATATACAAAATAAATTTTGTGTTTGCGACAGTGTGTTATACAGGAGATATGTTGTGTGGAGTGAAAGCAAGTGATTTCCGTAAATACAGTAAAAAGATAATAGCTATAAATGACATAACAAAAATTAAGAACATACAAGACAAAAAGTAGCAAACATAAACATAGTCATATTGTTAATTTAATTTTGTCTAGATCGGCTTCGGCGTTAATACGTATTTGTGGATGCTCTTCATTACTTCTCAAGTAAACTATGCCGTAGGATGTCCAACAGTACTTAAAGTTATGTGCCTTTTGAAACTGCCTTGCCGCGTAATAAATTCGCTGTGTTTTTCTAGTTAACGTTTCGGAAACGTACACAGGTTGCGCTGGTGTTTGCAGTTTAAGGTGTGAGGTACTAAGTTTATCCTTATTTTCCTTTGTCCTGTTGAATTTCTTGACACTTGACATAACTTTGTCTTTAACAATAACGGTGTTGAAGTCTATTCTGATTGGGTTTGTGTTGTCTTTGGACTTTATTCTGTAAATATCCTGAATTTCTGAGTGTTCAATGTGAGTACCAATAGCTTCTCCCAGACTCAGAACCATCTTGCAGAGATCTTCTTTAGTCTCGCCTTTAGATATGGGAACGTTTTTGAGATCAATGATGGACGCTCGCGATTTTCGCTCTAGTAGATCGATTTGCTCCTCGAGTTGCTGAATGATCTTTTTGTCCTCCTTGCGTTGAGTTTCCAGGAACGATATACGCGCTAAAAAATCATCGTTCTTTGCAGACATAAATTCAACACTCTTCTTGAGATCGTTGTTTTGCTGTAAGATATCATTAATCTTGAGCAGTAAGTCTTCAAAACGGTTTTCTAGTTGTGTAGAAAAAGTACTGAATACGTTCATAGTAACCACGTCCCCATTTAATCTGTCATTTTCGAACTTCCTTTTTTTACGATCCGCGAGGTAGGTACCAGTTGTTGAAAGATCGGGGGTAGACAAACATTGGTGCAGTGGCGTCTCAATCACAATAGAGCGCGCGTTATCTTCAAGCGATGACGACGGCGGTGGAGGAAGAGGTGCAGGTGAGGCGGGGGGTGTGCGCTTGAGTGGCATGATTCACTTGCTTCACTGTTTAAAGTACCAGGGCGCAAGAAATAATAAATAGTTAGCACGTTATAGTTGTCTCAGATTACGCCAACTCTTTAAGATAATACTTTCTCTCTCTAGCAATTGTTACAGATTTTTGTGTATGTAGTTGCACTCACTTGTAGTAATTTGATGTATCCGTGTGTGCGTTGATCTAATGGATACGCCGTACACTCTTTTGTATTGCTGCGGCTCTGGTAGCTTTTTGTGAATTTATAAAATTTATTTAATTTAATTTAACTTTTTATTTACTTTAATAAAATAAAATACACTCGAAACACGTATGAACTCCACAGCAGTCCGGGGGGAAGAAAAAGACGTTAAAGCTGCCTATGTGCTCCAATATAATTGACAGATTGAAGCTGCCTATGTTAAATGTAAGTGTCAAATGGCTCAGAAAGGCATAAATATGTTTCGGATCGAATGTTTTTCAAATAAAAGTTTATATGTAAAAATGTAGAATCGTGACAGTAATAAAAATGGATTGACATATTTATTAGTTGTCAAATATTTATGAGTGCGTTCAGAAATGTAATATGTTGTGTAAACTAAGAACCTATGTATGTGACTGTTGGGCGTATTTATAAGTTTTACTTCAGTCGTGTGGTATCAGTTCTAACGCGTGTACATAAGTACACACACACTTTTTTTACCTATTACTTTGTGTCACATGCGCGCGTCTACGGCTGTATCTTTGGTAGATATCGGTAAATATTTCTAAGACCGATTTGCACCACCTTTTTTAAGTTCTATGTGATAGGAGGCAAATCAATTACCTTGTTTCAAGCACGTTTCCAAACTTCGTGCCACTACTGGGTATTTTCTAATGAAAAAAATTGATCAAACCTGCAACCTCTGGAGCACAAGGCATATACTTGTTCAGCAGAATTCATCTCATTCTCGGCTGTATAAACGACTTCTCAAATTCTACACAATACTCATTACGAGAACTCTATGGTACGAATGGTAAATTCAAGAGTAAAAGATCTCATGCATTCTCCAACGCAGATAGACCACATCAAATCAGCGACTCAATTAATTAGTAATGACTGCCGAATGAACCGTGATACGTGAACGAATTACGTCTTTGCCTATATAATAAAATAAAAAAAATATCACGCTGAAGTAATTTTTTTGGGCAGTATTTATTTATTTGTGTAAAAGCACCTTAACATCGTCTACACAGAGCTAAGTTCCAATTTCTAGGTCATATTAATACTGGCCTGCTTGCATTTAATTTGTCCCCATTGTTATTACAATTTGTTGTAATTAAGTGGAAAAGGCCTTTTTTCCCCTTATTACTTTGAGTGACTGTTCGGTTATTTTACAAATACACGAAGCGAATAGTGTGAAATAATTATTCATGTGAATTTCAATTTAGAATTTACGAGAATAACGGTTGAACGTATTTAGGGCATTCTAGAAGTAGGTACATACATCTATGAGAGTGGTATTTTATGGAGACTAACCTACCACACACCCTTTTTTTTGTTCTCGAGAGGAAAGCTGATTATGGCTCTACTTCCTGCCAGCCCTGGGGGAGGGGAGGGAGGAAGCGTAAGTCTGGGTCACCGGCCTTCCAGCCCGGCGCGCGGCGACGTCACGTCCGCGCAAGTGTTAATGCCAGGCTGGGTCTCTAACAAAAAATCCTATGCCAGCATACCGACCAAAATCCCCCGGTAGTCATATCCGCGCCAAGTGGGGCGACCACGGTACGTAGTCGAAATGCGCCTACGGTTATTTCGCAGCCGCCCGGTGCGCCTCCGAGACAAATTCGTCTCGGCCGTCTCGCCACTAGAACTCCTGTACACGAGAAGCGATAGCAGCTCGCACAGAAATGACACCGAGCTAATCACAAGGAGTCTCTATAACAAGTCTTTCTCAAACACAAAGTGTTATTGGGTTTTTCCATTAGGAAATTCTTAGTAACAGCACGGAGTCTGGAATGTGCCCGAAAAACGGCAATAGGCTCGCCCCCTATTACGTGGGACTGATACATATCTGGCAAAATGTGGGTGCAGAAATGCACCTCTGCCTACCCCTTCGGGGAATACAGGCGTGAGTTTATGTATGTATGTCTTTCTCAAACAAGCTTGTATTAAAAACTCAACTGAATTAATCTGAAGGAACATTGATGTTGCTGAAAATTTGCTGTTGTCTACTTGTCTACTTCCCTCCATACAAAGTACGAGACAAAATATTGTCTTCACATGCAAAACTTCCTCAAAAAGAGAAGCTGTTGTAAAATAAAATATGTGAATGATTGTATGGGGCTTAATAAACAAGCTATTCAGCTTGATTCTAATGGTAGGTGTAACACCGTAAAGCATGAAAATCCCTTCCTGATTATAGATATTGATTATATTTTTTAAAGAACTACATTTATCAATACTGTTTGGTTTCAGATACTGTTTCGGTATATGTTACTAGTACTAATCTACACCTCTCACTCTCACACCTCTGACTTTTCGAAGTTATGTGTGTATTCACAAATAATTATCACGTACTTAAACGGTGAAGGAAAACATCGTGATGAAACCTGCACATCTAAAAGTTCTTCGGAATTTCTTAGTTGTGTAGTCCGCCAAACGGTACTAGGCCAGCGTGTTGGACTTAGGCCTAAACCCCTCTCAGTTGTAGAGCAGGCCCGTGCCCAGCAGTGGGACGTATATGGGCTGATGATGATGATGATTACTAGATTTTTTTAAAGTTTTCGATTAAGACATATAAACCAACTCTGCATAAAGCTTGTTTCTAGTAGGGTGACGTATACCAGCTAAGTATATAAAAAAATGGATTTAAATAAATCAAGCAGTCAAAACAAACTCAATTTCCCTATTATTTTCTTACCTATCACCCTTTAGCTTCACTAAGAAAGTGTCATTAAAAGTATCAGCGACCGGTTATGCGCGAAACCATTCTCTGAATACGAAATTCCGGAAGATGAGAGCCAACAGGGCATTTCCCTCCAAACCATAATTTATGGTAAACTTTATAGCGTCTATAAAATGTTTGAATGGATACAGCGTTAATGAAAAAAATCGAGTGAAAAATTTATATTTTATTTGACTTTTTACGACCTATTAGTTGTGTTATTTATGGTTTATAAAAGTAATTTATGCAATTAATTTCAGTTTTACGACGTTACAGTCTAAAAATATGGACAAACACTAATCAATTCTGTAAAAGATCTAATTTTGATATAACGTTAAAAGTGGCTTTAATAGCTCCAAAATTGCCTTATTATGGTTAAGTATCATTAAACAAATAAATTACAAGTCAAATGAATAAATACGTGATGCCCCTCCAATATCAATGGTTACAGTCGAGGATCAAAACTATTAATCTTGGTAAATATGCGAGTTAAATATTCAAATGGTGAATATTTTTTAGGAAACCAACAGTTGTTCTTCGGGAGATTTGCAGGTTTGCTACGTCCTTGAACTCAACTATGACAGTTTTGTGGAGCTAAAATTTCTCATCTTAAATAAAGAGAATAAATAATAAATAAATAAATACACCCAACAGTCACATACATAGTTCTGACCCCACACTAGGATACAAGTCCTGTGTCGTGGGTATCAGAGACTACGAGAGACTTTTCGGTCTCACAAACACCCAGACCCGAAACAAATATTTGTGGATCACACAAACATTTGTCTCGGTGCGGGGATCGAACCCGCGGCCTCTCGTTTCGCAAGCTGGTGTCTAGCCAACTGCGCCACGGGGCTGTCAAAAAAAAACCCTCTCAGTTGTAGAGGAGGCCCGTGCCCAACAGTGGGACGTATATGAGCTGAGGATGATGATGAAATAAAGAGAAGACGTGCGTCCAATAGTGCATAGTTATATAGCCAAATAAATTACGATGGCTCGGTTTACGATTTTTAAGAGAACCAGAGATCTCACATCCGAATTTAAAAGTAGTATACGAGTAGTTTAAAGTGGAAGTGGGCCGGCCATGTCTGCCGACGGTCCGACGGCCGATGGAGCAGACAAGTGTTAGAGTGGAGACCGCGCTTAGGCAAACGTAGTGTAGGACGACCTGCAGCACGGTGGTCCGACGACTTGAGAAAGGTGGCGGGTAACGGATGGATGAGGGATGCTCAAGACCGGGATGGTTGGCGCTTTCTTGGGGAGGCCTACGTTTGGCAGTGGACGGCGATAGGCTGAGTATATATATATACGAGTAGTAACATGTTTAGTAGCATTTCTGACGATAATAAATATAAGTTATATAAAAACAATAATTATTGTAAATACACATACATACATAACCTCACGCTTGTATTCCCCGAAGGGGTAGGCAGGAGTGCATTTCTGCGCCCACATTTCTAAGGGGGCGATCCTATTGCCGTTTTTCGGGCATAATTCCAGGCTCCGTGCTGCTACTGAGAATTTCCTATTGGAAAAATTTTGGAGAACCTCTAGATCGCACGGCACATACTTGTGTCGCGAGACCACGAGGCAGTCACTTTAAATAGGTACGTGTAATCTTTAAAGTAATTAAGAAAACCCATTTGAACGTTACAAACATTTTTGCGATCCAACTCATTTTTGAATAAACGGTATTAATATAAAAGGGCACGAAATTTAGCGGAATATAATTTATTAAATTTACTGCAAGGTTTCGCAAATTAATTTTATTTCTTTGAAAAGTTGAAAGTGCTCGCTGTGAGGGAAAAATAAAATTTGTTGACCTCAAACTGTGGCTCGTCACCGAAGCGTTTGTAAGATTAAGCCGAAGATAATCCGCTTTTCAGTTATTACTTTAAGAGTTTGAATAATTAATAGCTGACGAGACTTGCAGTAGAGAAATTATAAAATTAAAATTTATTAACGGCTTGTGTGACGCAGAAAGGACAAAGCGATCTCAATACATAAATAATAATAGCTATTAGCGACTATAATAACACTCATGCTCATTTTCACCTTAGGTAGATAGGACTAAAGCCCGGTTTTGCACATTTATGCCAAGTGAGATCTAGAGTCCCGAGTTCGATTATTGGGTTTTTCCATTATAAAATTCACATCAGTACATGATCTGAAAATATGCGAGAAACATGACTAAACCCTCACCTTCTGTTATATATGTTATACTAATACTTTAATTTCTTCGATGGTTAACACAAAATACTTTAAAATTTAACTTTCTAATACAATATCCATATCTTCATTTTATTATTATTTAGTTGTCTGGAAGCGATCACTCGATCGATTAATGCACCTATTTTTTGTCCTAATTATTGTTATGAAGTGTGAAAAATAAAGTTTTAAAAAAGAAACACGTTTCGAAGCGGCAATAGTTTAGTTTAAAATAGCTTAAAATTGACGATTCAAAAGAACTTGTAAAAGTCTATTTTAATAAAGATAATAATTTGACTTTGACTTTGAAAAAGAGATTTTTTATTTTAATTATTTTATCCCCCTTAAGTATGTAAGTACGACAGTATGTAAGTACCTACATACTGACGGCTGCATTCCCAATGTAATCATAATTCCAATTTTAATCAAATGCAGCCCGCCCTTCCGCTCATCGGCAGTGATGAAGCCATAACTGCACTACAAACGGGAGCGGTCACGAGTGTTCAATATTGACAATAAAGCGGTTCCAGCGCTGTATCTGCTGTTAACAGCGTCGACCGCAACCGCACTGTTATCTTCATACCGCATGTGATCATTCGTAGTACATTATTTGAGTGCTTGCAACTTTGGTGAATGAAAAAGCAAAAGAGATTAATTGCAGCAACTTGCAGCCATCGGCCGCGTTCGTCCAAAATGTTTTTGATTAGGAAATGTGCCAGAAAGACGATAAAACAATAAACCGCAATTGGCAATGGGTGCAGAAATGCACCTATAATTAGTAATTACCCCTTTGGACAATACAGGCAACGGGGTGCATGTACGTAGAAGACTTCCTCAAAGACTTCCCCAGGGACCGGTGTGACCGTTCACGTTTTGAATAGACGTTCTGCATACAAATACACCCAACAGTCACATACATAGTTCTGACCCCACACTAGGATACAAGTCCTGTATCGTGGGTATCAGAGACTACGAGAGACTTTTCGGTCTCACAAACACCCAGACCCGAAACAAATATTTGTGGATCACACAAACATTTGTCTCGGTGCGGGGATCGAACCCGCGGCTTCTCGTTTCGCAAGCTGGTGTCTAACCATCTGCGCCACGGGGCTGTCTTTCTACGTCAACTTAATATTATTAAACGTACAACATGTTATCTCTCAACACCATCAGGTAAAAAGTGCGACGACAACCCAACAACAGTAAAAATAAAACGCACGAATTTAAACAAAGAAAAATAATGGCCATTTCACAATGGAAGTTGCAGAATTTTATTTCATTTTGTTATACAGAATACCGCTTTGTAAAAGTATAACAAAAAGCTTAGTTTGAATAAAGTCAGTGACGTGTGTAACACTCGGCTGTATTTGTGTTGGGGAATTTTCAATGTAACTTAAATTTACAAAAATATCGTGTTTACATATGAATACCATGCGCTGGGTCCGAAAGCTGGGTTGAGTCTGGGATATTTTTCTGAACGCTAGTTAGAAGCTAATATCATTTCACACATAATCAGCCCATATACGTCCCACTGCTGGGCACGGGCCTCCTCTACAACTGAGAGGGTTTAGGCCTTAGTCCACCACGCTGGCCTAGTGCGGGTTGGCGGACTACACACCTAAGAAATTCCTAAGAACTTTTAGGTGTGCAGGTTTTATCACGATCTTTTCCTTCACCATTAAAGTACGTGATAATTGTTTGTGAATAAACAGATAACATCGAAAAGTTAGAGGTGTGTGTCTGGGGTTTGAACCCGCGACCGTCGAGATTTTTTACCTCATGTTATAAAACTAAACTTCGAGGCCATCACGGCTTTTATATTTTTTATGTGCAGTTAAATTTAGTCACAACAGTCTGTATCATAGTAATAATATTATGTAATAATTCCTGGAAGTAAAATTTTGGTGAGAGTCTTTTCTAAAGTTTTTTCAAGGCCTTAGGCCTCCATGTCGGTTTAGTTATGGTTCATCTGATGATGATTATTTCATACACTTATTTAGATCAATTTTGGTAACTAAAAGGTATAAAGTATGTGGATAGAAATCATTTTGGAAGGGTTTTTTTTTTAAATAAAGTCCGAAAGTAGTTAGGGATCTTGCCTGTATTAGGGATCACGTAAACAACTCATTTGGTATTATTTGATCACGAATACCTAAATTTCACCTGATGCGAAATACTAATAACTATGCATAATTTAGCTTTAGATTTTAAAACCTTCTGCTGTAGTGTCATAAAATTCCCACATTGAAACTTACAAACATTACCTCTTTACAATGCAGATATACAGGTTTAAACAAACCGTGGTCGAAAACTGAGGGAGGTAATACTGATGGTAATTAGGAAAACTTTATTTTTTAGGATTTTTTTTACTTGTAACCATTACCAATAATTAGGACAAAAAATAGGTGCATTAATCGATCGAGCGGTCGCTTCCAGGCAACTAAATAATAATAAAATGAAGATATGGTTTTTTTTCTATTTCTGAAGACAACTGCCTGAACTACAACCTTTCATTCCAGTCCCGTAGGTTGTCTGGAAGAGATCGCAGCTAGCGATAAGACCGCCTATTGTGCCTATACTTATTGTCTTCATTGTTTTCAATCATGTAGTATAAATTATTGTATAGTGTACTAAAAAGTATAAATAAATCTTACTAATCTTACTAATATTATATCTTTCTAATATTATAAACGCGAAAGTTTGTATGTATGGATGTCTGGATGTCTGGATGTTTGTTGCTCTTTCACGCAAAAACTACCGAATGGATTTCAATGAAAGTTTACAATAATATAGCTTATACATCAGAATAACACATAGGCTATATATTTTTAAGATAGTGTGTGAATTGTCCAAAATATAACGATAATTGTCAAGTAAGTCGGGAAAAACTGCATCTGCGAGCTATTCTTGCGTACGCTGCAAAAACTGTAGAGTTTACACGTATAAAATGTATAAGAGAAATGTTTATCTTAATAAGTCCTACAAAAAAGTCCGCGACAGCATATAACTATCTTTAAGATTACGAGGAATATGGTAAAAACAACAATTTCATTTTCTCATATAAACTGTTCTACCTAATTTCCCGTCAAACATTTTATGTTTATCCCGTCAATACGATTAATGGTCCCCTCAAATTAAAGAACGTATTTAAATAAAGGTTTTGAATCGACAACATATATCCACAATATTCGAACAATTGCGTATTTTTCATTTTAAAAATGCAGAATAATCAGTAATGAAAAATGAGTGACATATTTATTAGTTGTCAAAAATGTATGCGAGCGTTCAGAAATTTATTTTTAAACTCCTTGGTTGTATCTGGTTTAAAATTTACAAACGAATGCAGGCTCGGTAGTCATCACGCTTCGTAATCTAAATAATGATTTCACTGATCCCAACGGATATACCCTTTGATTTTAGCATATATTGTCAATGCGAAAGTAACACTATTGTGTTATACTTTCACGCCTAAAATATTTGAGTTATTTGGATGATTTTTGTAATGGATAAAAACGGAAACATAAAAAGGGACATAGGTTACTTTTTTTTAATTCATTAAGTGTAATTTGGGCACTTGGGAGACGTTTAATAGATTTACTTATTATCTTTCTGCACCCAACCCTGAAGTCTATGCGGACGGAGTCGCGGGCAAAAGCTAGTAAATAAATAAATACCAGTCTTAATTTTCCATCACGGTCTTTTTACACTCTGTATATAATATAAACTCTAACTCATTTACCATTTTTCATTAGCATAATGTAATATCTCGCCAAGACTTTCGAAACAGCCCCGTCATCTGAGTAAAGAATCCCTCGGCCCAAACTAGTTTACAATATATTTCGCATGTAACACTAGACAGGCAATTATAACGGATGAGGGAAGTTGAGTCCACGCTGCCGTCTCAGCCCGCCTTCAACAAAATCAACCAAATTGGGTACGCTACGGGTAAATGCAACGTTGCATCGATCAAGGGGACCGTACCGTCTGTCCTGATCAACCCGAGAGGAACCCTAACGTCTTAAGAATAAGAATTACAATCCTTCGCAGAGGCTCTTGAAAATTCCTACAAAATTTTCGTTGTGTGAACACTCCGAAACTCGGGATACTTTATGTACGTACATAGAATAATGTAGTATAAAATAAGCGGCAACTCGCTTGTAGTTTGATGAATTTTATAACGATGGATTTTGTTGTGAGAACTTTACGAGCGGTGTGATGTCGGTAACTGAGATATTGGTCTATATTTGCTCCTCTTTTGCATGTTTCTATTTCTAAGAATTTTTCTAGAAACGTCGGTACGTGTTGTACTATATGTAGCAAGCGTGGATCGTTCAGTTAGATTGGTTTGAGCAAATGTAGTTTTGTGCTTGGTATCTCTTGTTCATTACCATATATCTACCTATAGTTATTTTTTTCTTTGTTTACCTAGATAAGAGTATTACTATTATCAACTTGAAATATTAGTATTTTTTTTCTTGTTAGGTATCTATAACTTGTTACTTGTACCCATTGACATGTGGCCTCATACTCAAGGTCAGTAAGTTAACTATAGAGACGGGTATGCTAGGTAATACTTAGTTCGAAAATAAAAATAATAGCATATCATGCTGATGTTTTTGGTAAAGGATCCCCGATCAATTCAATATATTGAACATTCAAATCTCTCTTTCTTTTAGTGTGTTCTAATTTCTGCATCGTGATCATGGTCCTGGAGATTCTTTGTCATCCTATTTACACGTATTTAGGTAAAATACATCAAAATAAGTCCGAAAACCTTTGTCTAGACGAGGTTCTCGGAACTATGAAAGAATAAATATTACTGACAATAAATTTATTTCCAACCTAATTAGCCAGATAATAAGCTTTCTCTTAATCTCGGCTTTAATTATGACTTGATAACCGTAATTAATTTAATTACTGCTAAGATTATCGAGCTTAGTCTACTAGTATGAGTATCTTATCTGTATATAACGTGATCTCAGGTTTTCCTAAATATACTTACAACTTCGCTCATATCTCCTTAAGTTTAGGCAGAGGTGAACCTACCTATGTATACTAACATTTCTTTAACCACGCTTTTTGCCATTTTCCATTTTCTTGGTAGGATAGACACTTCGCCTATTTATCGGTCCTACGTAATAGGGGGCGAGCTTATTCCCGTTTTTCGGATAAATTTCCGGACTCTGTGCTGCTACTAAGAATTTACTTATGGAAAAATCCAATAACCCATTGTCAAACCTGGGAATTGAACCCGGGAACTTTAGATAGCAACGCACATGCCTGTGCCTCGAGATAACGAGGCAGGCAGTCTGCTTTTAATTATGTCAACCTGTTATATCTTTCACAGGAAATTTCATTACGAAATTTTGCTATTTCATAAATATTATCTTACGTTATGCGCCTTAGTTTTAATATTTTTAACAAAGATTAGATCCAAGGAGATACTATACTATTTTTTTTACAAAGAGGATATTATTAAAGAAGCTCTGGCACGACGCAGCAATACATTGAATACTGTTTAGAAATTCATAAGCAACTTGCAAGCTTGAGATGTAATTTTTTGAATTTTGTGTTCCTGTGCTTCTGCATGGTGCTAGACATATTAAAATATGAAAATGATTCTGATATATTTTTTCATATATTTTGAAAGAAGCAATAAAATTAATTAAGCAGTGATGGCCTCGAGGTTTAGGCGCGTGGTCGAGAATCTCGGCGGTCGCGGGTTCAAACCCCAGGCACACGCCTATGACTTTTCGAAGTTATGTGTGTATTCACAATGAATTATCACTTGCTTTAACGGGGAAGGAAAACATCGTGAGGAAACCTGCATACCTAAAAGTTCTTAGGGATTTCTTAGGTGTGTAGTCCTAGACTAAGGCCTAAACGCTCTCAGTAGTTGGGGACGCCGTGCTCAGCAGTGGGACGTATATGGGCTGATGATGATGAATAAAATTAAATAGCAAGTAACAGTTATATGAGTAATCAAGTAGATGAAATTACCAATCGTCCCTTTAAACCAATAAACGCCCCCAAGTTGCCTATTTAAGTCACATCAGACTGTCAGATTCTGTTTTTTAGACATCGTTAATCTCCAAACGAAACAGTTCAAAAAATACTTATCTGAGGGTTACGGCAGTTTCTATTTCTAAATTGTGATCGTCAGAAGCAGCAATTCCATTTCGTGCGAAAACTTTTTCATAAATATCTAGATAGTGCTTGGCTTCCGTTGCCATTTCTAGGCTTGAATGTTCATTTCGCAAAACCATTACTCGTAGTAGTTCTACATTAGGTAAACTCCGTAGATGTAAGAAACGTTATGCAATTCCCAATCGATATTTGGCAAACGGTAGTCCCGTCTGAATCTTGTATAAATTCTACAACCACTATAAACTTGTAAACTTTAAATGATACTCGATCTTGTGGATGCGATTTAGATATTTTGCGGAAATTTTCTCAAATTGAATAGAATTTTTATAGAATGTGGTTTCAGTACATTTAGGCTTTATAGAACCTTATTATACTTCTATTACGGCATAAGTATATTCGTGAGGTAACTTACTTACTTACTTATCACGGTGCAACGACCCAATATGAGTCCTGTTCTCCGACACCAAGAGACACCATTTAGACCTACCCTGTCCTATTTCCTGCCATGGGATAGCGCGAAGTTCACACAAGTCTTTCGCCCTGTGGATGGGGGGCGTAAGCAACGGGAAAAGCAGATTTTCAGATCAATTTTAGGCAATAGTGTTATAAGCAACATTAAAGAAGGCAATAGTCGCAGGAATGTTACAAGGGGGCATAACTATATCCTACCATGGCACCCCCTGCCTGGCGTTACAAATTAATTTTGATCCAAAAGATAATCTATTTACATCTATATGTAAAACAACGAATTAAAAACGTTTTAAATAAAATTTTGCCGTTTTAAACCTCAAATAAATCGTTTTAAACGATTGCAAACTCGCCTACAAAAATAAAAGAACCGTGTTTTACATTTTAATATGGGCAATTTTTGGTCACCTGACGTCGTGTTTCGTTTTAGTTAGTTAAGAGAAAATCAATTTATCATCTATATACTCTTAAGTACCTACCTATATCACCTACTACACGAAAACTTATTACTATATTAACTTATTTATTATAGAATATTTATTACACGCACTAAATCAGAAGACATAATTAACACAATGCCGTCAGTAAAACCGAATAAAATCAATTATTTATATCGCTTGAAAACAATAAAAAATTATGTTTCACACTGTTTTAATTTATCAATAGAGTTTTTATAACTTAGCTAGGCAATGCTTGGTCGGATGGGCCAACTAGAATTAAACGTGTCTTTATCAATCAGTATATATTATGTATATAATCAACTATCACATATTAAAAAAAAAACAGTCATCAACAACAACCCTTTAAAATAAAAAAATAAAAAATCGATTTTAAAAGTTTTTTTTCTTTTTAAGCGAATTGGTTTTATACTGGCCTTACAACCCTATCGTTATCTTATTTAAAAAATCCTTGTATAGTGTACAAAAAGTATATTAAATAAATAAAATAAAATAAATAAATAAAAATCCTACTTTACTTTATTAACAAATATTATATTCAACAGTTACTAGCAAGCTCTAAAAAGAAAATCTATATTGCAAAGTTCGATTTTCCATTCATTCATATATCATTGTTCCGATACTGGCTTGAAAGATTCAATTATTTTAATCTCGCCTGAAATCTACGTTTGACAATGGGATTTTCATTCAAACTGATCATCCACCGCTCACATGTACATTGACTGCGACAAATGCTTGTAGGTATAGGTATGGAGATTTCAGCCAACTACTGAGAAGTGAGGTAAAATTGATTTTAGGATACTATGGAGCTTTGTAGTTTAAACAAACTTATGATTCAGTCATATGACTGAATACTGACTGATTACTAATAATATATGACTAATACATATGTATTAGGTCGACGCAAAATAATAAGAAAAATATGTCAACCATTTTCTTAGGTAAAGTGATGGTACTCCAGGATAATATGAACAATTGGCGAGAAGTGATTGGGAAATTTTCTTAAAAGTTCTTAGTTTCTTACAAGTTTACAAGCCCTAATTCAACAGGGTTGTAGTGCAGTTAGGTAGACACAAGCTTGCGAAATAAGATCCCGTGGCTTCAATCTCCGCACCGAGACAAATGTTTGTGTGACCTACAGATGTTTGTGTCGGATCTGGGTGTTTGTGAGACCGAAAAGTCTCTCGTAGGTTCTGATACCTACGACACAGGATTTGTATCCTAGCGAGAGGTCAAAAATATATATGTGACTGTTGGTTGTTTATTTATTTATAAATTGCTTAATTGAAATCTATCATACAGCCCATATACGTCCCACTTCTGAGCCCAAGCCTCCTCTACAACTGAAAGGGTTTAGGCCTTAGTCCACCTCTCTGGCCTAGTGCAGGTCAATGGACATACACCTAAGAAATCTCTAAGAATTTAAAGTTTGCAGGTTTCGTCAAATTACCTGATAAATCATTCTGAATACGCACATAGCTTCGAAAAGCCAGTGGTGTGTGGGTTTAAACCCGTGACTGCCGAGATTGTCGAACGCTCGCTAAAAACTCAAGGCCATCACTACTACACACACACACACACACACACACACACACACACACGTGATTGAAAGAAGAAAGAAAGAAAGAAAGAAAAAAAGTTTATTTGTTTACAAACATACAGAACAAATGTAAATAAAAGAAAATAAAATAATATAGACGTAACCACTTAAAACTATGTTTGCAAACAAAAAGGCACCAACTCAGCAATATGCTGGCAATACAGCCAACGCTGGTCTTCCGTTGGGCCGTTGTTTGAAAAGGAATGATGTCACGGAAGACAAAAAAATTAATACTAATAATACATTTTATACAATTAAAAATTTAGAAACTAGGTAAAAAAAAAAAAAAATATATAAATACAATATTGATTGCACGCCCGTTATCGAAACGCGATACAATTACATACGTCACTATTGCGAATTTTACAACACACAGGCGGTGGTTTACATCCGGGTAGATACGAATAACCGCCACAACGGATCTAAAGCGCAGATCATAAACACGAACTTTATAAATATTTATTGGTTAATAAAACCGCGGGCTCAAACAAACCGGAAGTGTTGTAATTTGTACACGTGACGCGGCCGAAGTGGCGTCAATTAACTTAATGACGTCGGGCCGTTGATGCGAATTTCTGAATTATTTAATAGAAAATTTAATTTCAATGCTGTCGACGTCGCTTTATGAACAATATTGACTCTAAAACTAATCAGGTGGTTATGACGTATAAAATTGAACAACTGAATGACTGCCTCGTGGTCTTGCGATACAAGTATGTGCCGTGCGATCTAGAGGTCCTAGGTTCGATTCCCGGGTCGGGCAAAGTGTTATTGTAAGTGATAATTCATTGAGAATGCCAAATCAATGTACCTTAAAAATAAAATAAAATCAGCCCCAAATATAATACAAGCCACTTGGAACATTATCAATTCTGAATCGGGAAGGCACATAGCACACCACAATGAATTTAGGATTCAAGTTAATAATAATATTGTTTCAAAAGACACTGAAGTGGCCTCTGAATTTGAAAGATTTTTTACAAATATTCCCATAGTAACTACTCAACATCTTCAGTCGTCTTCTAGGTCTGCTGTGTTACTTCTTGAAGATAATGTTCCTCAATGTGATGCATCGTTTGAATTTACAGCAATTAGTCATTATGATATTTTAAAAGCCTTTAAAGAAATTAGTAAAAAAAAGACTAAAGACTTGTGGGGAATATCAGTAGTTACTATATCCTCTATTATCAATATTATAGCACCTCACATGGCAGCTGTGTTCAATCGTTGCGTCGCATCTGGAGTATTTCCTGACCTGATGAAACTTAGTAAGGTAATACCACTTTTTAAATCTGGTGATACCTCAGACCCTTCAAATTTTCGACCTGTTTCTGTTTTACCAACTCTTAGTAAGTTATTTGAAAAAATTATACTTAATCAATTACTGAACTTTTTCAATAAAAATAACTTACTTCATCGGAAACAGTTCGGATTTACTAAGGGTAGATCAACTATCGATGCAGGAGTTGAACTTTTAAAAACTGTGTTCAGGGCATGGGAAGAGTCGCGGGATGCTATTGGCATTTTCTGCGACTTGTCCAAAGCCTTTGACTGCGTCAAACATGACATTCTTGTCAGGAAGCTTCATCATTATGGCATTAGAAACGGAGCTCTCAATCTTCTGACTTCGTATTTGAATAATAGAGTCCAGAGGGTTGACGTTAATGGAAAACTTTCTCCAGGATCGTCGGTTACCATGGGAGTCCCACAGGGTTCAATTCTTGGGCCGTTTCTGTTTCTCGTGTACATTAATGACTTGCCTTACTACGTAGGGGATAAAAACGATATAGTGCTGTTTGCGGATGATACATCTCTTATATTTAATGTAAAAAGACGTCTCGATAATTTTGACGAAGTAAACAATGCACTTCGTAAAGTTGTTCAGTGGTTTGATAATAATAATTTACTTTTAAATGCAAATAAAACTAAATGTGTAAAATTCACAATGCCCAATGTTAAGCAATTAAAAACCACTGTACAAATTAACGGTGAAGAACTGGATCCTGTTGCGTCTACTACATTTCTGGGCATTACGGTAGACGCAAAACTCCAATGGGGACCGCACATTCTACGATTGGCAAGCAAACTAAGTTCAGCGGCATATGCAGTTAAAAAGATCAGACGTCTGACTGACGAGGAAACGGCAAGAATGGTTTATTTTAGCTATTTCCATAGCCTTATGTCGTATGGTATTCTTTTGTGGGGAGCTGCTGCGGATATTAACACTATTTTTGTTTTGCAAAAAAGAGCCATTAGGGCTATTTATAATTTAGGTCCCAGGGCTTCACTTAGAGAAAAATTTAAGGAAATAAATATTCTTACCGTCACTTGTCAGTTTATATACGAAAACTTAATGTACGTCCAAAAGAATCTTGATAAATTTAATAAAATTTGTAATGTACACAATAAAAATACTAGGAACAAATGTAATCTTGTACAACACGTAACTCGTCTCCGGAAAGTTAGTAACTCTTTTATGGGGCAATGTATACGCTTCTATAACAAACTTCCGAAGGCTATTAGGGAGCTTCCCCTGAATAAGTTTAAGGAATCAATTAAAGATAAACTTTGCAAAAATGCATACTATAAAATTTCAGATTTTATTGAAGATAAGCCTTGGGAGTAAGTAAATTGATCGGAGTTGTATCGTGTTGCTACAGTTTGTATCGCTATGACATGTATCTCTATGACATGTATAGTTATGACATTTATTATGTAAAAATGAAACAATGTGAATTAAAAAATAATAATAATATTGCTGTTTTTAAGAAAAAAAATGACAAGTCGTGTTGCTGAGGGAGTTTCTTGCCGTTTCTTCTCCACAGCTATAACACGTTTCGAAGCGGCAATAGTTTAAAAAAAATAAGAAGTGTAAAATTGACGATTCAAAAGAGCTTGTAAAAGTCTATTTGAATAAAGATAATTTGATTTGATTTGAATAGACACATAACTTCGAAAACATGCCCGCGACCGCCGAGTTTCTCAACCGCGCGCCTAAACCTCCAGGCCGTCACTACTACAAAAAAGAGATTGAAAACAAAAGAACATAAATAACATTAATAGTTGTGGCACAGAACGCGACATTTGACAGCCCCCTGGCGCAGTTGGCTAGACACCAGTTTGCGAAACGAGAGGCCGCGGGTTCGATCCCCTCACCGAGACAAATGTTTGTGTGATCCACAAATATTTGTTTCGGGTCTGGGTGTTTGTAAGACCGAAAAGTCTCTCGTAGTTTCTGATATCCACGACACAGGACTTGTATCCTAGTGTGGGGTCAGAACTATGTATGTGACTGTTGGGTGTATTTATTATTTATTTATTTATTTTCGTTACGTAGGTGTTGTACCGACTTACCTACTTATTCTGCCATGAACTTACATATTATTATTTTTTGCATATTATGCAGTATTATACCTACATTGTGTATTAAGGCCGTGATCGGAAACTTAGGCAGATAAAAGCTAAGGTGATTAATCCCCTGGTGTTAAAGAAAATCTCGAGAAAAAAAAGACGTTTTCCTTAAAACCACATACATTTTATACCTATGGTCATTAGGAAAACGTATTTTTATATTTTTTGCCGGGCTTTTTTTTATGCTTGGGGGTTTGTAGTGACTTCATTGCCTGCCTTATATTAGTTTCCGATCACGGTTTGGTTACACCCTGTATAAAAGCCTGCTGCTGCCGAAATTGGTGCTTGTGATCTTAGTATCAAGGTTTGATAACGGGTCGGGCAAAGTAACATTGTGTTTATTTTTTTGTAAACTAACAGCAGCACAGATTTTGGGAGAGAAATACATGAGTAGGTGAAATACACCTTTTTGCCTGTTCCTTTAGAGATACAGGCGTGACAATGTATGTGTGTATCTACATTGTAAGGAAACGTCGTATAAAATCATAATATATTTATGAACGCGGGCGGAATCGCGCGAACAGCTAGTTTTGTAATAACACTGAAGTTAGCAAACAGCTTTGCATATAAATTGATTCCATTAATATTTTACACAAATCCGGTAATATGTACACAACTTTGTATCTTTAGGTGGAATAAAAAGTTTGCTGTTATATTGTAATCGGCAATAACATTGTAGAAATATTTTGTTTGTTATATTTATTTGGTCGTTACTTTCTGTCTCATTATATTAATAAGTAGCTCAAAGATAGGCTAAATTCTAAGTTAACCCGTATAGCATAATGTAAAGCATAATATACATCACACGGTAAGCTTGTTATAAGACCTTTTTTACATTCTGATACTGGTGATAAAGTCTGATCTCATAAAGTCGTGATTGTCTCGAGGTTTAGGCACGCGGTCGAGAATCTCGACGGTCGCGGGTTCAAACCCCAGGCACACACCTCTGACTTTTCGAAGTTATATGTGTATTCACAATGAATTACCACGTACTTCAACGGTGAAGGAAAATATCGTGATGAAACCTGCACACCTAAAAGTTCTTAGAAATTTCTTAGGTGTTTAGTCCGCCAACCCGCACTAGGTCAGCGTGGTGGACTAAGACCTAAACCCTCTCAGATGTAGAGGAGGCCCGTGCCCAGCAGTGGGCCGTATATGGGCTGATGATGACGTTGATGACTGTTGATAGTCAGTCCATCTTGAATTCAGGCATGTTCATGAGGTATCGCCACTGAGTCATATACCTAGAAGGATGGTACGTAGAAGGACGGTTCGAAATCTTCGTGAAGGGATAGCCATCCCAAAACTGGTAGGTTGGTGACCCGATACAGCCCTTTCGATTTCCCCCCAAAAATGAAAAATATAGTTCTAATACCGGTTATTTTCCTTAAATTAACAATAATCCACTGACTCTTTGTTAAAGCCGATGGAAAAAAAATTAAAATTGAAATCTGTGATAAAACTTACTTTAGTGATATTAGAATAATTTTCTGCCAACGAGTAATTTTGCAACTAATTAAATTGCTGGTGTTCGCTGCGATATCAGAAGATAGTGTGGCAACTTGTTAGTGCCAATAAACTCACTTTACACGTAAAAGTTTGACTTAAACTTTGTAGCTTTCTGTTGTTCGGATTAGGGTTGGCGCGTTGATGATTTCAAATTTTATTGAGTTACCTTTCGACCTGACTTTGTCTGAGATTAATATTTCTCATATCTCTTTTGAATTATTTGACATTTTAAAGTTGAAAAGAGTTTTAAAATTAGATAGAATATAATACTTTCTAGTTGTAAAATTTTAAGTTTATGTTTGTTTTAATTTTACAAGACTGCCTTTAATAATGTAATGGCTGAACAGAGGCTTTTATGGTTGGAATTGCCTAAGCCCTTCTTATCACTTATCTAACCCTCGGTGTTAAAAAAATACCGAGTGACGAGAATTATTATTATTACGAATTACGATGTCTCAAAGTCCTGAGACACTGACTTACCTCCTCTAATAGTAGAAGTAGCTTGGTGGTTTATCTGTAATTCAAAAAAAAAGATTATGTTTGACAACGTTAGCGACAACAATGCTAATTTCAGAAATTCTAAATTAAAACTATAATTCTCGCTATAAACGTACAGTCCCAACGCAAATTTCTATGACGACTCGCAAATGTTCGTCAGTAAATTTACTAACTCTGTTTGTTATAAAACTTGTAAACTTAAACTACTTAGAATAGGCTTAGAATGAATTGAGACTAATTGTATTATGTATAAGGTTCTTAGTAAAGTTACACTAAGTACTAATTCAAGCGCTTAAATTAATTGTATGCGTCTAAAACATAAACTCTGAAAAGCCTGTTTGCTTGGAATGATTAGAATAAATGAGTGATTTTCATACTTTTAATGCCATGAAATGTTTGTAAAGTATTTTTAAGTACCAGTACTGAAAGAGACAGTTGGTAAAGATTATTCGCAATTGCCTAGATATTGAGTCTGGTGGAGTACCCCACATAAGGCGGGCGAGTTCTATTACAGGTTCAATACAAATGACGTTTACCATTAATTGTGATTTAATCGTTATTTGAAGTTTGGCTGATATTCTTCTTTTTAACATACAAACTCCAAAATAATGCCCTCTAAAAATAAATTAACAATAGAAACATCTTTCCATGATTCATCTGCCTTTATTATATAAGAATTATTATAACGATACCGTGAGAATGGTCGTTTTATACCATTCTAATGATGATATTACAAGTCTTTCGATAGATATACTCAGTATTCGGAAAATCTATTTCAGCATTATTAAATCTTGAAATGTCATTGTTATAATAGAAATCGGGGCGAAAACAATTCAGTCCAACACCTGTTACTGGGTCAACTGAATCTTTGCCAGCCGAATTCAGTTCTTTATCAAACGAATTCAAAGATTACAGTCTGAACATGCATCAAGAAAATCCCTTCCGAGCCCGAGGCACGCGACACCGGCTCGACTCGCGTTGCCAAATAAATTTCACTGTACCTTGCTCTTCTTATTCACTTTACTGAAACGTTTCCAGCTGAGAGTCGCGTGTCGGTATTAAGCGACGCTTTGAATGCTCTTTTAGTGATCCTCTTATCGTGTATTTATATGTTAAATACTAGTTTTGTTGTAATTGCATCTGCAAATTAATAAATAGGTGACAGACCTGTTCCTTTTTCATGACCATCAATTGATCTATCATTATTGAGGGCTAAAGGGAAGCCTATAATTATAAATTTTTATATATATTTTATTCATAGACAAAAGATAAGACCGCCCTTTATGGCACAATAGTTTATAAGGTAGCTTTAATTTAATTTTTACTTATGTATGTGGTGCACAATAAATCATATTAAATAAATAAATAAATAAAAAAAATTATGTTGGAATATGGCGATGATTTAGCAAGTAAGCCGGCTTTTATTTATGAGAGGAAAGCGCCTTATAAGGTACCTTTCGGTACCTTGGGGGAGGGTGGAAGGGGTATGTAGGGGTCTCTGGCCTTCCAACTCGGCGCGCGGAGCAATTTTCCGTGTACCTGAGTTGTAAGTAAGCCGGCTTGGCATAGATAATTCTAGCCAAGGAAGGTGATCAATGACGCGTATTAAGAGTGGCCTATTATCTACGTCAGGGCATTCTAGGATACGGCGCAGAGGCGGTCCCGGTCCAATCCATAGCTCTGGCTTCAGGGTATACCGGGGTCGTCTCGTTGAATGCGCTGATGGTGGCCGTTGCGGGGTTTTTAGTCGGTATTACGGTGCATTGTTTTTTGGTAGGGACCCGGCCCAGCGGCCGCCCAACTACGGGCGGCATCATCCATGCTGGGTCGGAAGGCGCCGGTGAGTCTGACACACCCTCGCCCCTCCGGGGTGGGATGGTCCGTAAATAGGATTTTCCCCGCGGAAAAAAAAAGGGCACTCTAGGATGATGATAATGACGATTATACTGATACTGACATGGAAAAGATTATATATAATCCTGGTCTGCCTATTGGCACAAAATAATTCGTGTTGCATAGTAACAGTATCTGGAGATCTCAAATTATATTAACAGTTTCTAGGCATTGAATACCTGGCCTCCATTATTTGTGTAGGCGTGTTTACGTTGGTTGGGCCGGCGGCAAGATGATCTGCTGGGTAGCTTTCCTTACCTGGTATTATATTAGACATTGCTATTATGTACTATGACCCGGCGGACTTCGTTCCGTCTAACAGTCGATTATATATTTATATCAGTGACGGGACTTCCATAGAAGTTAAAAAGCGTTAAACGTTAATTGTGTACTGTCTAGTTTATATTTGCTTATTGTGGGGTCTTTATTTAACAAATTGCATACATACATACATGAACTCACGCCTGTATTCCCCCGAAGGGATAGGCAGAGGTGCATTTCTGCACCCACATTTCGCCAAGTATGTATCAGTCCCACGTAATGGGGGGCGAGCCTATTGCCGTTTTTCGGGCACATTTCCAGACTCCGTGCTGTTACCGAGAATTTCCTAATAGAAAAACCCAATAACACTTTGCCCGACCCGGGAATCGAACCCAGGACCTCTAGATCGCACGTCACATACTTGTACCGCGAGACCACGAGGCAACAAATTGCTTTTGTTAAATAAAGATTTAAAGCTTAAAAAATATTATTCGGAATACACTGGGCTTTTGGGCTTCTATGGAAGCACCGCCACTGATTTATATTATATACCTATATAATTGTGCCAGTGAAAGTCTCGTTAAAATTGGTCCTCCCGTTTCAGAGATTAGCCGGAACAAACAGAAAGTCAGACAGACAAAAATTGTAGAAAACGTTATTTTGGTATATTATGTACCGAGTATCCATATGCATTTATTAAAAAGCGGTTATTTCAATATAACAAACAGACACTCCAATTTTTTTTATTTGTATAGATGAAATACTATTGTATGAAATTTTATAAGCCAATAGGCTCGTCTTCTATTACGTAGTACACACTTAAAACATAGAAAAGGGTGTGAGTTCCTAAAAACTTAACTATTTAACCTATTGTTTGCTTGTGGGAAAAATAATGCTATAACCGTTAAGCTTCATCAAAACACTACTTATAACAGCATTATTATACTCGCATTATCAACTTTAAAATACCATTCGCAAAACAATAGGAATTATCAAAACGAAACCCTAGCAGCGAAATACAATATATAACATTGTCAAATCCCCACTACGTATCTCGTATTCACACTTCACAATGAACCACGAGCGGTTAAGAAAAGCAAATCCTATCCGAAAACAATGTAACAATGGCCGAGGATTATTTAATTCCCTTCATTAAAGTGGTCCGGATGTAGTTAGCAGTTATTATCCGCTGATTTCGGCGTCTTCGAAACAATGGGCCCTTTCAAAGGCCCTTCTTGAGTGACAAATGGAAGGTACACTTCCTTAATCCCGAGATGTTTGTGTTCAGACATGTTGGTCATGTACGGCTTGTTATTACGCCGATCTAGATTTTAGTCTAGGTTTGTATCGTGAGGGTTAAAAAACGATGTACCTGAAATGCCGTAAATAATGAATTATCGCGTACTTTAACGGTGACGTTGTGTGATCCACAAATATTTTTTTCGGGTCGAGGTGTTTGTGAGACCGAAAAGCCTCTCGTAGTTTTTGATACCCACGATACGGGGCTTGTATATTAGTGTGGGGTCAGAACTATGTGACTGCGTGTGACTATTGTGTGTATTTATTTATGTAAAACACATCTTACGAAAGGTAGTCGTAGAAATACTCTACCTACCCTTTTAGAAAGGCATTTTATATATTTTTTATACTTTTCGAAGTTATGTGTGTATACACAATTAATTATCACTTGCTTTATCGGTGAAGGAAAACATCGTGATGAAACCTGCACACCTAAAAGTTCTTAGGAATTTCTTAGGTGTGTAGTCCGCCAACCCGCACTAGGCCAGCGTGGTGGACTAAGGCCTAAACCCTTTCAGTTGTAGAGGAGGCCCGTGCCCAGCAGTGGGACGTATATGGGCTGATGATGATGAAATGCTGTGCCGTCTAAGTCCATTGACTGGTCAGAAGCGATTAAGACTGTTTAGTTGGAAATATGCAGTCCGGTTTGTTATATATTTAGTCTGATGTCGAGGGATATTAGGTCTACTTTAGTAACTCTACTACTTTCGCACAAAACGACATTAATATTCGACTCTTTGTTGAACCCCGAAAGCGAACATTACGAAATGAGATTGTAGGTTTTTTTTTCTGATAAAGAAATGTAAATCGAACATGATAAACTGTATGCTTGAATTCCGAAAAGAATCTGTACTGTCAAGAATTATCAAATTCGATTACTGTTCTTTTGTTCTAACGTTTTACTTGGTCTCTCCATTAAAAAAAAACGCAGTAGTAGCATGAGGCTGGATACGTGTCCAATAAACGATAATTGCGTCGCCTCGACTAGTGACTTAGCACAGCTGGCGAAACTTCGATGAGTGGTGACTGTGTGTGTGCTGAGAGTGTTAACCTTAAATTCTATTATATTAATTGAACCATAAAGGAAACAAATGGAAGCAATATAATGTTTTTCTGCTGCAATTTATTTATTTATTAGGGATGTTTATCCACAATGACATACCAACCCCATTCTTCCTTATATAGCAACTTACATATTAAAAATAAATTAATAATAATAATCTAAAAAAGAAAAAAATAATAATATAATATTAAACTTTCCGGAAAGCGCAGCGTGGGACGTCCTCCGACAAGATGGTCGGACGACCTAGTAAAGGTCGCGGGACGTCGCTGGATGCAGGCTGCTTCCAACAGGTCCCTGTGGAAGTCATTGGGAGAGGCCTATGTCCAGCAGTGGACTTCCATTGGCTGATGGATTGGATTAGAATATTAAACTAAGGTATTAATTAATGGTCGCTAAGGAGCAGAATTCTTTCGACATGACACGATGGACTGGATAATTCCTACATCGCATTTATTTATATTAAAGTTCTTCATAAAGTCTACGCTTTGTTTTTTGCCCTTTTGACAGTCCAATAGCTAATGTTGTAGTATGTCTTCAAGTCTATTGTAAATAGGAGGCTATATAAAAAGCCGGGCCTAGGTCTTTGAAACTATTTTGTTTGACGTGATTCCCAGTCGTATGTTACCAAATTGAGTCCGTCTGAATACGTTAGTCCCACATGAGCCCAAAAGGCCTACGGAGTAACCGCAGACACGTTACTGACGCGAAATTACGGCATCGACTCGTTCATTTACTTAGCGTAATTAACATTAGTCATGTGTTAGTGTTTGCCTAGTGTAATTAACTAATCAAATTTTTATAACTTGATTCTGTGGTTGTTTACAATTAAGAAGAAAATTGACTGCCTCGTATTTTCGCGGAATACGTTAGTGGCGTGTGATCTAGACTTCTCGTTTCGGATTCTCGAGTCGGCTAAAGTTTTAACGTTACGAAATTTTCATTAAAATTCATTAAATCAATTTATCATATCATATCAGATTTTATTTAAACGGCTCTTTGAGACATAAATAAAAAAATAAAAAAATAAAATCAGAATAAATCAACAGCTAGTTCATTTATTCTCTGACACCATGTATTTGCATTGTGTATTCACAATATAGTTATCACATACTTAAAATTAAAATGGTGAAAAAACATCGTAAGGAAACCTGCACATCTAAAAAATCTTAGGTATTTCTTAGGTTACCCGCAGTAAGCCAGTATGGTTGACTAAGCCGTAATCCTTCTCAGTTGTAGAGGTCCGTGCCCAACAGTAGGACGTAAATGATGTAAGATTTATTTATCAATACAATATTTGGGAATATTACTTATATCCATAGGTAATATTACTTTTTTATTGATTAATTAATTAAAAATTATTTTTAAATATTTATTTAATATTTTCCCTTACTTATTAATATTGTTAGAAATAAATGGGTGTCGGGTAGCAGTCGTCGTCATATATAAAAAATCTATTTATATTCTGATTTATAACAATATAATAAATACCTTTTTTTAATATTAATATATGATAAGCTTTCATACCGCTTTAAACTAGCTCAGACTTTTCTTATAAAATATTACAATTGTGAAACTTTATTTCAAATAATTGAAGTACTGTCGGTGAAGTATAATCTGTGAGACCAAAAGCCATTGGACACACATAGTTCAAATGCAAAGGATATTCACGCACCTTCTTTGTCCGAACCGCAAATATTTGCATCAAGTCTGGGCGCTGCTGGGGAATCGAAATGCCCTCATTATTTGTAATATCCACTATGTAAAAAACTTTTTGCTTGAACAAAGATAATTTAATTATTTTGAAAAAAAAAATTGTTCAAGAAATATTATATTTTCTTAACTGTTTTAACAAAATCAAAAGTGATGTACTTGTGATATGAATAGGAATTATCGATCCTGAATTTTCTTCTACATCATGAAAGATATTATTTACTATAGTACTATGTTATACCAGATCTTATATCACTATCCAACTTCTGGTCACGGGCCTCTTCTACAGCTAAAAGGGGCGAGACTTAGTCCACAACGCAGTCTTAATGCGAGGTGGTTGACTTTAACGTGAGAATTTCCTTCTGGAGAAGTTTGAGTAGAAAAAAATAATCTAACTGTTTTTCAAATACACATACCACAGTCAAAGGTATATTATATAAAATATTATTTATTGGATATTATTCCTGTTATAAATTATATGACGCCTCAGCGTCTAGTACAATGTAATATGCATGAAGACCGTCAAAGGTGCATATTCGTAGAACTTCGTAGCCATCTTGTAGCAAGAGCTACGTTGAAATCATGGGCTGCTACGGCTGCTGATTCATTTTATTACTGAAGCTTAGCACTATAAGCACATTAAATTCACGCTTTTTTTTTCGCGGGGAAAATCCTTTTTACCCCCGGAGGGGCGAGGGTGTGTCGGCCTCACCGGCGCCTTCCGACCCAGCATAGATGTTACCGCCCGTGGTTGTTGCGGGCTGCCGCTGGGCCGGGTCCCTACCAAAAATAAATGCGCCGTAATACCGACTAAAAACCCCGCGACGGCCACCATCAGCGCATTCAGCGAGACGGCCCCGGAATATCCTGAAGCCAGAGCTATTGATTGAACCGGGACCGCCTCTGCGCGGACATTGAATTCACGCTGCCATTTAACAGTTCATTTCAATCTTTTTCTTCAGTTACAGTTGAGAAGATTGAATGAATGAAGAGAAGTGAGTCTATAACCCTCGGGCTAGATCCGCGCGAGATATTTAATTCAGATGTTATGAGGCTTCAAAGTCTCATACAGATAACCAAGACTTAATTTTGAATGTTGGGTCCTGTCTAAGTTAAAGAATATGGGATTGATTTATTAAAAATATATCACAAGTAAACCAAAATATTTCACGACATTTTAATGTACCCTCGTGCTTGTTGCTTTACGAACACTCTGTTGCAATAAACTTTATAATATTAACTTTGCAGCTTAACAATAGTGGTGAAAGATCCCCACAATACTATTTAGGCTGTTGTCACGCCACAAACAGACAAAGTTCTTGATGCATTGCACTAAAAGTAAAAGAAAAGTTCTTCAAGCGAGAGCTCAAAAGAGAAATGCGAAAACAAGTTTACTTCCTATTCGGGAACAAATAGCGTCGTTCCACTGCGCTCCAGAGAAACATTGAATGGCTGAAGCGGAATTTCGCACGAGTCCTGCCTTAAACAACAGAATTTCAACTACGCTGTGGCGTTTGAAAAACTTAATGGACTTAATGGATGAGTCCTCTAAGTCTTGAATCTGGAGAGTGAAGTTTTCTCTTGAAACTTCTCGTTGAAATAATGAAGAAAAAAGAATGACAGTCTTGTGTAAAGTTCATATTAAATTGAGAAGTTGTAAGGTTAAGGCCCTAACACTGCATAGATACTATTTATACAAAGTTAATCCTTACTACAGCAAAAGATAGAGCTGTCTACGTAAATTTGCTGCGTCAGAACAAATAATTATGTCACCTATAATGGATGGGTGGGTGGAATTGAACTAAGCTAACAGTTTCCAGTTCTAGTTTTACCCAGTCACGTGGGTAACCATTTTGGGTCTTGTCGTATGCACGATATTTGCTATTAGGGCGGGCACTTATAAATATAATATTCGTGTATTGAATACATGAAATCATCGGAAGCGCTTTTAGCAGTATGTAATAAAAAATACAAAAATAAATATTTTAGTACTAATAAAACAAATAAATAACAGCGGCAGACAATACAGATGCATTTTTAAATGTCCATAACAATTATCACAACACGAACTATGGTAATAAAATGCTGTACTATTATTTATAACATGGAAAAAGTGAATGTCATGTGTGCCCCGCTTTTGGGGTTCCGTATAATATGGTGATGTCCGCCAACCCGCACTAGGCCAGCGTGGTGGACTAAGGCCTAAACCCTCTCAGTTGTAGAGGAGGCCCGTGCCCAGCAGTGGGACGTATTTGGGCTGATGATGAATAATATGGTGATGATCATTGATATTTCAATTGTCCACCAATCTTCAAACATCAGCGTAATTGACAAAGGAATTCTTTTTAATTCGCCTAAGCTGTACAGATGGCCTGTATCCTTGTTACCTTCTCTTTTCTCTTACCTTACATAATAAGCAAGGCATTGCGTGTGATTACTTTCACAGATCAGTAACTAACTTCATAGAACCTTTTGTCTTATTATTGACTGATGCCAATACAGATGATGTCAGTACAGACATAGGCTTCTTGCTAAAATTATAAGTACAGCTTGTTAGAAGTGGCTTGGATCTTTGAATCCTCAAGCCTTTATGAAATCGTTAGTTGAACCTTCTAGATTTACACTAAAATGATCGAAAATGTAGAAATTATACGGTAAGAATTGTTACGAGTGTTCCGGAAAATGCACATGAGCGACAAAGATCTTTGAAAATTATGGGTAAAGGAAAAGAGCAAAAATAGAGAAAGTAAAATATTATTGAGCCTCCGGCGATCGAACTGTTTTTTAAAAATGCAACAACCGCGGGTTTTTCTATAAAAGGCAGCTTTAAATATATTTAATTTAAGTAATGTGTACACGGTATAATAAATTTAACTTCACTTCAGCACCCAACAAACAAATCGGCTGCGTTTATTTTGGATGCCAATTTACTGGTTGCCAATTTGCGTTAAAAGTATTGGACGCAAGAGTTTGGCGCAAACATTTGGCTTGTCAATAAAGTAATGATCAAATATTTACAAGTTTTAATGTAAATTGGTTGTTTATTCGAACAATATTTTGGAAAGTCTCCGCTTACTGCGAAGATGGAGGCTCTCGTTTAAATTGAACGCCATTATTATTTCTCTCGGTTAATAGATCTAGTTAAATCGGTTAAGGTAATAATTACTAACAAAACATGTTCTCTTTATGAGATGCAGGTACGAGTTTTAGGTTTAGACATGACTGTTGAAATGTAAATTTTCCTTTTTTTATAATTACATTTAAAATTATACACAACTACTCGAGTCTTGCCTCCAATCCATACGCAAGATAGAAACAAAAAGAAGATCAGCTATCTGCCGGTGAAAGTCCCGTTAAAATTGGTTCACTCGTTTCAAAGATTAGCCGGAACAAACAGACAGACAGACAAAAATTGTAAAAAACGTTATTTTGGTATATGTACCGTGTATACATCCATATGCATTTATTAAAAAGCGGTTATTTCAATATTACAAACAGACACTCCAATTTTATTTATTTGTATAGATTAATGGACAGCGTGGGCTGGCTCATATATTACATCATCAAATGAAGAATCAAACGATCCTTCCCTGTTTGTTAATTATTGAGCTGTTATTACATATGTATACGTCCTTACATATATTTAAACATGCTTTGTCACGTTTCTTCTGACGTCATTAGATTAGGCTAAAGCGTGATAAAGTAGTACATAGTTTTAAAAGAGCGTTAGAGTTTTATAAAAACTTTTTTTAATATGACTGCGAAAATAGCTTTGTGTGACTATAATTTAATTCCGCCAAAAATTCACAATTTATTTTTCTCACATGAAAACTACAGTGCAGTAACTTTTATACACCACAAAATGTCTAGAGGCCAATACAATTCAATGTTAGTTTCAAACAAAACTGAGTAACAAAAATACGGGTGTTATAGCACCCCGCGGAACCCAGAGAGAGCTCGCTCAACGCCAATTTATTTACCAGTTATTGCCCGCTATAAATTCATATTTACGATGCCTAATGCAGGCTTGCATGGTCAACAGCGACTGCATCTATTCCGATACCATCTCGCATAATAAATATTCCGCGACGAGGACAGTTTGCTAGTCATTTTTTACTGCTGCTGCTTGATCGATTGACGAGTTATTTACTCATGGGTAAAAGGTGCTGTAAAAATATAGCTTGTTTTGTTTTACTGATTGCGATCTAAAATTATGACTAACTGGAATAACTTTACAATGTTTTGTTTATTGTTTATAGGCGGTAGTACATTTCAGCACTTATATTAAGTCGTGATGGCCTCGAGGTTTAGGCACGCGGTCGAGAACCTCGACGGTCGCGGGTTCAAACCCCGGGCACACGCGTCTGACTTTTCGAAGTTATGTGTGTATTCACAATGGATTATCACGTACTTTAACGGTGAAGGAAAACATAGCACTGGGCCGCACTAGGCCAGCGTGGTAGGTTAAGGCCTAAACCCTCTCAGTTGTGAAGGAGGCAAAATTATAAGCCATTCGAAAATTAAAAACAAGCAAGAATATCACAATATAATTTGTCATAAAAATATAAACGATTCACAGGGCGGGCGCAAACAATGGCCCTCGTTCACATGCATCGCGGCCGTCGAATTTACATGCAATGTCGCCGGGGCAAAAGCTCCTCGTTTTCGCACGTACACGCCGGCGGAATTTTCGCGTTCTGTCCACGTGCAGTGTGGATGCGCCTTTGTTTTTCTTTGTAAATGGATAAAGAAACATTCGCAGAGATTCCATTTAAGAATATGTGCGGGGAATTGAATGTGTCGATCGCAGAGAAATTGTAGATGCGGTTTCTAATAACGAAAGTAAATGATTCAAATAAAATGTTCGGTTAAGAGAAAATTGGTTGTCAATGACAATATCAAAATTTTACAGATGATGTATTTTTTCATTTATTAAACGGCAGATGAGTAAATTTTCCTTATTAAATTCGATTAAAAGAAAATGCCTCGGGTAATTAATTTTTAAATTAAAAATGAATTTGTTAAAAAAATATTAATTTTATAACTCTACTATTCTAAATACATATTATTACACAATAACGACTATTCAAATACTAGTATATGAACAGTAGCACGCACTGAAACAGCATTTAACGATGTTATTAGACGAGTCTCCAGGCGCCGCGACTTATCTAATCGGCATGAAATAGCGCTTTGATAATACGTAGGTTATTTTAGTTACAAATAACAACTTACGCATTCCCCATTTTAATTTATATCTAGAAAAGAAAATAAGTAAAAATCTGCCTTGTGTGCAAGTGTATGCCATGCGATCTAGAGGCCGTAGTTTCGATTCACGATTCACACACATACATACACAAACTCACGCCTGTATTCCCCGAAAGGGTAGGCAGAGGTGCATTTCTGCGCCCACATTTCGCCAAGTATGTATCAGTCCCACGTAATAGGGGGCGAGCCCATTGCCGTTTTTCGGGCACATTTCCAGACTCCGTGCTGTTACCGAGAATTTCCTAATGGAAAAATCCAATAACACTTTGCCCGACCCGGGTATCGAACCCAGGACCTCTAGATCGTACGGCACATACTTGTACCGCGAGACCACGAGGCACGTAGAGTTGTGAAGAATACACCCAAATTTGAAATCCGCAGTATTTATCTGGGACTAAAACACAAGACCGCTAATATGTGTCTCGATCGCTCGCTCGGCTCTCAACTCCATCATGAGTAGGTATAATAAACGAAATATATTCGATCAAACACAATTTTCGTCAAAGACACGTAGAGGCGTCACATCTGCTACTTTTTGCACATTGTTCCCTAAGTGACATTATTGACAAGTGACATACAGTAAATACTATTTCTACCTATTCTTATTTACTTTTTGTAACATCAATGGAGACATATAACATATATTCCTCTGTATCTTTCCAGTCTTGCTTCTAGAGCATTATGATAAAACAAAACAGTTTTTTTCAACTAGCACGGCAAAGTGACCGAATGTGACGTTCTAAACTGAGTATGGACTGGCCAAGAATGACTATGATTATTCAAAAGTCGCGAGTCAATCCTTGTACGTGTTACTATGACAGGATAAACATTTTATCAACGGTTGTCGGAACGAATAGTTGGTGTAACTAAATACTCCTCGAACAAACTCCTACATACATACATAAACTCACGCCGGTATTCCCCGAAGGGGTAGGCAGAGGTGCATTTCTGCACCCACATTTCGCCAAGTATGTATCAGTTCCACGTAATAGGGGGCGAGCCTATTGCCGTTTTTCGGGCACATTTTCAGACTCCATGCTGTTACCGAGAATTTCCTAATGGAAAAACCCAATAACACTTTGCCCGACCCGGGAATCGAACCCAGGACCTTTAGATCGCACGGCACATACTTGTACCGCGAGACCACGAGGCAAACTCCTCGTACAATTAAAAGGCAGAGGTTATTTGTATCTAAGCAGTTTATTTATAAGGACCTTATTTATAAACGTTAGCTGATTTAACTAAATACTACCTAAACATGTTTTGTCCTGCTCTATTGATTGAACTGTGTCGTTAGAGAAAACAAGGCAAAGCATTTTTACGTAGCAGTCAAATTAATTATGACTGCCTATAACTATGCCAAGTATGTGCTGTGCGATCTAGAGATCCTGGGTTCAATTCCGGGTCAGGCAAAGTGTTTATGGGTTTTCCATTAGGAAATTTTCAATAGTAGATCGGAGTATGAAAAAATGTGCCTTAAAATGGCAATTCGCTTGTCCCCTATAACGTGGGACAAAATAACAGTTGGCCTGTGGGTGCAGAAATTCACCTCTACCTTCGGGTAATACAGGCAAGTAGGTAGTAATCAAATAAACTAACACTTATAACTAAGACCGTAAATATGTTTTAGGTATATATTGTTTCGATTCTCGGTTATATTAAAAAAATGGGGAAACATAACAAAAAGCTTTTATCCCACTATAATGTTTTCCACGGGTTCGTCAAACAATAGGCGGCGAACGCATCACGTATCCTCTACGTGCCTGTGGGGGCTACGCACGCTCTTTAAAACACTTACGACGCGTTTGAAACACGTAGGGGTTATTGTGAAGAAAAAACACTGAGTCAGGTAAAATGAGGATGAGATTAAATCTATCTACATCAGCCCATATACGTCTGAAGCCATGATGGCCTCGAGGTTTAGGCACGCGGTCAAGAATCTCGACGGTTGATTCAAACCCCAGGCACACACCTCTGACTTTTCGAAGTTATGTGTGTATTCACAAAGAATTATCACGTACTTTAACGGTGAAAGAAAACATCGTGAGAATACCTGCACACCTAAAAGTTCTTAGGAATTTCTTAGGTGTGCAGTCCGCCAACCCGCACTAGGCCAGCGTGGTGGGCTAAGGCCTAAACCCTCTCAGCTGTAGAGGAGGCCTGTGCCCAGCAGTGGGACTTTTATGGGCTAATGATGTTGATGATGATGATGACGATGATGATGATGATGATGACGATGATGATGATGACGTCTGAAATTTAGAGCGAATAAGCCTTAGATTGCCTTGCTGGTTTAGTGCGAGTTGGCAGACTACACTAGAGTTTCTTGCCCGCTCTTTCATAATGAAATTTGCTTTCCGAATCGGTAAATTAAAATATTATTACTTAGTAACTTAAAGTATAATTATTGAAATAACTTAAAATATTTCACTTAGTCTATAAATTATTGTCTTTTACATTGCATCTGAGAAATTCCAAATAATTTTTAGGTGTGCAGGTTTTCTCACGATTTTTACTTAAACGTCAAAGTGCGTCTTAATTCTTTGCCAATACACACATAACTTTGTGAAGTCAAAGGTGAATGTCTGGGGTTTGAACTTGCGACTGCACAGATTATGTCTCGGCGAACGCAACTCTTACACCCTTTTAGGTTTTTTAAGTTTATGTTGTAGATAAAATATAGACAAGTTGTCTAAAACAAAATTTAGCTTTACTTAATTATAGTTTTAAAGCATGATTAAATAGAATAAATGCTCTTAATACCCAAATATGCTCTTAATACCTTAAAACTATTACCACTTAATTACGCACCATTTTTTTTTCATTTTAATTAAGTATGAAATATAAGCCGACGCTTGTTACAGGGTCTGTGACCTAGGTAATCTAGGATAATCCTAGGATTTGCAGCGCATTCAATTAGCCTGTAAAAAGTTTTATGTAGTTAACTTTATATTTTTAATTAAAACATCTCGAGGCGTCGTTTTTAACGTGAGTATCTAAGTTTGCATACTATGTTTGTTTTTAATGTTGATTAAGTTAGACCTAAAGATTGTTAAGATTAAGTCTAAATGGGAAGTAAAGATTTTTAGATATAAATTAAGTCATAGACATTGTATACATCTGTAACTGTTATGTTTTATTTTATCTAGGTATAGTACATTAATATAATGAACAATGAATTTCAATTTAAATATCTAACAAAAGTACTGGGACGATTTGGATGATTTCTCTTTGTAACAGAGATGGGACTTTGGGAAGGAAAAGAACACCTGGTGAACCGGGTCCATCAGCAAGTAAGGCATAAAACAGCTACCGCATATTAGATTGTAAGATTGTGTAAGATTCGCCATAGTAACCTACGCGTCTCTGTTGGGTGTATTTATTATTTTTTATTTATTTTCTATAATCTATCCAAGTTCCTCCACGAGTCTATCTTGTTGGTCCCGTAAAATATAAATAATAAATAAATTAACAATGTATGAGCGAGGTGCGCTATGGTTGGCTCTAATGTTTAACGTATTATTCTGTATCTGACGATAATCTCAGTGCTAACCATCTAGACTCTAGATTCACGAAAGACGGCAAACAATTGCCAATCGAATTATTATATCCTACCACGAAGAAAATAATAAAACGTGACTGAAATAATTTGTTTCGAAATATATTTTTAGCACAATCCGCAACGTCGCAACGGCGGTGAAAATCATAATTAAAACAACTAAGAGCAAACTTTTCACTCTAAAAAGGAATAAAAAACAAAACAAATTTCAAACTCGCTCGATAAACTTCTTGGTATCACGTGGACTCGTTATTTTTCGAAGTATTGTGTCGAAATACTGAGGAAAATAGCTTGTATTTATTTACTTTGCGAAATATATGGACTGCGACATTGGTCCCGCGGCATAAGTGTGCGGAATCGCTGGGCCGGGCAGTTATTTATGAATATTTTGTAATATAACTACCTTGTTGGTCCCACAGTATAAGTATGCGGCGTGTAATGGATATAAACTAATTCAGTGTTGGGCCTTGCATTCGATTGTGTATGAGTTGACAGAGACATTACTATTATTTTAGTACTAATACTGCAACCATCTTGTTGGTCCCGCTGTATAAGTGCAGCGTATGATAGGTACCACGTTTAATTTTCAGTTGGGCCCAGCGCGGAGACGTATATGGGCTGTTATGATGGTATATCTTCAAGAACATGCAGTTGATTCATAAAAATCGATGCCAGAGCTTAAATCGAGAGGGTTTCTTCTTTATTTTGATACCATTCCGTCAGGAACCAAAATTTTATATTTCATAAAACCATCACATATATATACATACATCACACCGACAAAAAAATTACACACAAAATATTCCGCTCTCTAACTCATCGCATTTCGGGCGTCGTCAACATTTTTCCATTTGCGTCACCTTTAAAAATTCTTTTGTCAACCCGCAAAGGCATACGGAATAATTAAAACTTAAACAGAGAAAAATTGAGACGAGATTCCACCGCCCTCGCGGCACCGCTGTGATATTTTAATTCTAGCCCTAAATTGCCGGACCGTTTCGACCTAATTGCCCGGTGTAATTTCGCAGCTTTATAAGGGTTAATTTAATTTATCCGACAATACACGCGGTGTCGGCGGCATGATTACTGTGAAAATTTTATATCACGCTTTGTAAAGCGAATTAAAAATGTTTTCCACTCCATCAGGGCTCATTAGCGATGAGAAAAATATGGCCGAGAATATAGATAAGTACCTACATTCGTTTAAGCCCGAAAGCTTGGACCAAGGTGTTTCTAGATCCCTATTTTGTAAGCTATGTTTTAAGTTACACCTAATAGGCTTCTATTAGGAGGACCTAATCACAAAAATGATCTGAATTCTGAAACAATATAGGAATATTGTTTCAGAATTCAGGTCCTCGCGATCGCACAATGCATATTTTTTCTACTAAAATCCTATAAGAACAAATTTACGTCCCAATAACAGGGGTACTCTTTCGCTAGACTGTTATGGGAACTAGGACTCTTGGATTTACATACAAAAAAAAAATTGTCCAGCGGCTTCACTTTTTTATATATAGGTGTTTGGTTTAAAACGAAACCTTCGACTACATATTCGGTAGCCCGCTTTACATTTAACTTATACAACGCTCGCTTAATATTGTTTTTTCCAAAAAAAACCGGTATTCTATTAGACAAATTGAATCATATATCATTGGAATATTTTTCTTTGTCAAACTTGGTACGTGTATTTTGTGTTTATCGGTACAAAAGAAATAATCAGATGGCCGGGCGCCATTCATCAATCAAACAAAATGAATGTTGGATTCGTTTAATGACTTTTTGGACGTCATTTGTCAGCTCTTGTTGTGGAGAGTTTTAGCCCATTGAATATATTCGTATGTTTATGAATGATATTTTATATAGGAAATGTATTTCATTTATTGATTAAGGATATAGATTGTAAGAGCGAAGAAAGTCATATGCACTATTGGGAACAAATATATAATTATTTCTTTAGTTTTAAGTTGATATAATGCAATAATACCGTCTTATTAAACCTTAGGTAGTCAACATTTGTATAGCGTGAATTTAATAAGGCAGTAATGGTCTTTAAAACATAAAGCAATAATATAATATATATAAAACCTGCTATTTTTATTTGTTTGAATTAAATACATTAATTTTAGGAATGAATATTTTAATCAATTAGCTAATTACAATGCAAACTTTTTACGTTTAACTTTCTAAACTTCAATTAATTTAATTTTTGATAACTGTCTATTTATTTGCTCTTCATTTATTTCAAAAACACATTTTAAATTCTATGCATTAATATGAAGATGCCGCGTTACCGTAGAACATAAGTATAAATTTACAATAAATATTTTCACACAAGTCAGAATAACTTTAACGAGAATGTCTGCCTTATCTTCAAACTAGCTTCATAAAAAAGTCACTATAACCTTAACGAAAAGGGCTTATTAGCACTTTGAAAGTGACATTTTTAAGTTCCCGAATGACAGATGCTTGGTTCCGCACACTAATTGGACGCAGCTGGGCAACTCACAAGCCTACTTTTCTAATCTTTTAACAGGATTTATACAAAATTGAAGCGTTCAAGTTTTTCTCTGCAATTTAGCTAAGTGTTTTGCTTGTTTACGGAGTGTCTGATAACACTAGTCAACAAGAAAACAACTTTTGCATGTAACATGAAAACTTTTGTCTAGTTATGTTTAGGACAAGGATAAGGATACTAGAAATAAAATTAATATGCTTTAAATACGAATAGTTTTTTTGTTATACCATTTTATAACATTTTAGAAAATTTGAATTTTTTGTCAACAAAAAAAGTTATTTCGATTTATTGCAACATTAATATGAATTTACTTTTACGATTTTCGTCTGTATTTTGCTTCGGGAACGTCTCGTTTCAATATCCAACAGTAATCCGCTAACATACGTGGGCTCCAGTTGCCCTGATATCGTTTTTCCATGGCAGAAATGTCTTGATAGAATCATTCACCGTGTTTATCGCTGACGGCGCCCAAATTTTCAGGAAAAAAGTCTAAATGTGAATGAAGAAAATGTATTTTCAACGACATATTACAGCCTAAAGCCTTATAAGTAGATAAAAGCTCCGCGATAATACATTTATAGTCACTTGATCGGTGATTTCCTAGAAAATTGCATGCTTCTTTCATGAAAGATTCCCAAGCAGATTTTTCTAAATTACTAACCTTTTTTTTAAATAGGTATATCATCTTTCATCAATTGCCTGATTTGAGGGCCAACAAATATGCCCTCTTTAATTTTGGCTTCACTCAGCTTAGGATTTTTTTCTTTCAAATATAAAAAACCGTCACCACTCCTGTCCATAGCTTTCATGAAGTTCTTCATAAGCCGAAGCTCTATGTGTAAAGGTGGTAAAAATACATTCTTAAGTTGCACCAATGGAGGGCTTTTCATATTTTTTAAATTGTAATACCTTTTGTATCAGTAAGACAAAAATAACAATCATATGAGTGGTTCGTTGGTTCCGTCCAAATCATAGGGGTTGTAAAAGGCATAGATCGAGATCTTTTCGCCCTTCCAGTGAGAAGACCCACACATATAACACAAAAGATGTGTGGAACCCACACTTTGTCTTGTTGTCCGATGGCAAAGCCAAAATACTGTTCATATAACTTAGTTACTAATGTTGTCAAATTCCTTTGCTGAGTTTTGAAAGTAATGTCACTACAAATGTAATACTATAAACTATAAACTAATAAAACTTGTCAGGATCATTATTACACTTTCTTGGCATTATTTAAGAATTACTTAACTCTAAAAACAGAACAAAATACTACGCTATTCATATAAACAAATTCTCTGAATGCGAAAGTGAAACAAAAACGGTTAATATTTGAATTTATGGGTAGTACCTGTAACACGAAAACTAGACCTGATGGAAATAAAATAAGTATGGTAATAAAATGAGGATAGGTAGGTAATTTAAAATTAGCAAGCACCTTTCTTGTTACAAAATTTTGTTGACCAGTGTAATTATAATTGCACTCCAAACGATCTGGCTTTTACTTGGTACAGGAAACTATCTGCGCAGTTTGTGAAATTCATGATACTAATGGGCTTAAGAAGCTTTAACTCCTAAAGTGTATGTTATAATTGCGCGGTTTGCGATCGAAATGTCTCGGGTTTGATTTTCGTGTCGGGAAAATTTAAATGTAATATTGAAGCCTATTAAGTCGAGCTTTTTTTATGATACTAATAGGCCCAATCGAGATTACAAATAGGAAAATTAGCATTTGATGAGTTTGAGTTAGAGGCGAGCCTTATCATCATCATCATCATCATCAGCCCATATACGTCCCACTACTGGGCACGGGCGTCTGAGAGGGTTTTTAGGCGTTAGTCCACCACGCTGGCCTAGTGCGGGTTGTCGCAAATACTAGGCCAAATTAAAATAATAATTATGAATGCCGGGTACTATATTATACAACTATTACAAAATTTATGTCCAAAAACTACAGTCAATAGCAAGATACCAGTAAAACCAGATTTATATTAAAACGACTAGACCTTAATCCATGACTATGGTCTAGTATTAAAATTATCATACCTAAGGTTAAAATTTTGTCTTATGACATTATATAGAGCAATACGAAACAATATTAATCTAGCTCATGCGTAAACAACGTTAATATTTATCCCAGAATAGATTAAAAATGGAGTCCTAATTTATTGAGTTTAGTTCTCTATCTATCTATATATCTGTGACCTTGTTTTACTTATTCAGCAATTTAGATTGCTTAGAAGATATCTGTAAACTCAAATTGTATTTAAGTAAATATCTAGTTGTAAGAACGAATTTTACCTTGAAAACTTTTTTGATATTTATTTATTTTCTGTGTAGTCTTACTTAATACTCATTTTAACATCTTACTTGGTATTTGTAATAAAATATACATACATACATAAACTCACGCCTGTATTCCCTGATGGGGTAGGCAGAGGTGCATTTCTACACCCACATTTCGCCAGATTTGTATCAGTCCCACGTAATAGGGGGCGAGCCTATTGCCGTTTTTCGGGCACATTTCCAGACTCCGTGCTGCTATTGCGAATTTTCTAATGGAAAAACCCAATAACACTTTGCCCGACCCGGGAATCGAACCCAGGACCTCTAGATCGCACAACACATACATATACCACGAGACCACGAGGCAGTCATGTGTAGTGTAATAAAATATATCTTCAATTTAGAAATGAGATCTATAACACTCTTTTTTAGTATTCCCGTGGCATAATCGTGCGGGGTTTAATGAAAAAGGGTTTGATTCTCGGGTTGGGAAAATGTGTCATTGTGTTTTCTCCATTAATGTATTTTCAACATGTGTGGGTGTGGTCAAAATTCTGTCTACCCCTATAAGTCGCAGTCACAGTTTTACAAAAACACAGTTGGCAAAATTAGGGCGTAGAATTGCACCTATGAAGGAAAACATCGTGATGAAACCTGCACACCAAGTTCTTAGGGATTTCTGAGGCGTGTAGTCCGCCAACTCGCACGAGGCCAGCGTGGTGGACTAAGTCCTAAATCCTTTAGTTGTAGAGGTGGCCCGTGACCAGCAGTGGGACGTATATGGGCTGATAATTATGATGATGATGATGATGATGATGATGATGATGATGATGATTGCACCTATGTCTACCACGCCAGGGATACCGGTGTGAATATACGTATGTATTTATTTACATCGCGTATCGGTAAACTCAATGTGTTTTGAATACAATTTCATATTCATGGCATATGAAATAACAGAGAGTCCAACTTTTATGTTTTATTATCAGCAAAAGTATTGCAGTTTTGCGCACGTCCGTGTACGAATATTTTCCAGCTCGTACGTGGCTACTTTACTATTTGAATTTATTTTTCTCGGTTGTATAGTGGGGATAATAGGTATACAAACTTTATCGCTGCTTTTTATGCATCAGCATTTTGTTTTTATTTCTTTTTTATTTGCGATTTTAAAATACATTACAGTATTGGACTCAAATTCTTCTATGCTTGAGTCGAGTTTGGTATACGTTCACTACGCATGCGTGTCAAAATTCCAAGTACACTCTTCTTGTATTTTTAAATGATTTGTGTATTCTTAATAATTAAATGGTTTTACGGTCATATTTTGAGACCAGCAAGCACAACCAAAATACTTTTTATTTTTTGCTATTCCTGTTGGCGTAGGCCTCTAGCAGATGCGAGCATAGACATTGATACTTGAGTGAGGAACTGTCAGGACGCAAAATAAATATGCCGCAAATATCATGACCGCAAAATAGGAGACAACACTGACCTACTTAAAATATATGCAGATAAATTAAATTTAGCTATTGGTCAACGAATTATTACATTAACACATCCATACATCGTCCACTTTTTTTTAAATAAACAATAAATTTGCATATTACCTATAATTTTTTTAAATGTACAAAGTCACAAGTGCTTCCCGAAAAGCAGCCTAGTATAAGGGATGAAGTAAATTATTCAGCAACAGGTGCCCTCTATTTATTAGCGAGAGCTCATGACTTCTGTTTGTTGCTTCCTCGATTTAATTGGGATAAAAGGGAATTTATATTCTTTCCTCAAGCACTTTGTTTACACAATTGTCCACAATGATAAATTTCAGTTAAGGATGAGTATCGAAATGTTATTGGGTCGTTTAAATATTAATATATTTGCGTGTAATATTAGAACTAATAATAGTAGTACTGATTTATCATTATCATCATCATCATCACCCATATACGTCCCACTGCTGGGCACGGGCCTCCTCTACAACTTAGAGGGTTTAGGCCTTAGTCCACCACGCTGGCCTAGTGTGGGTTGGCGGATTCTAAGAAATTCTTAAGAACTTTTAGGTGTGCAGGTTTCCTCTCGATTTTTTCCTTCACCGTTTAAGTACATGATAATTATTTGTGAATACACACATAACTTCGAAAAGTCAGAGGTGTGTGCCTGGGGTTTATACACAAGACTTTCGAGATACTCGACCGCGTGCGTAAACCTCGAGGCCATCACGACTTAATATAGATTATAAAGACAGTAATAATTCACCAAGTTCATATCATAATTGTCTCGATTGGCGAGGGATAGTCGTTGCAATTTCTTGACAATTCGCAAGCTATGTATTTTGACTGCAATGACTAGCAAAAAAGGGGAAACCATAAACATAATACTCGTATGTACATGTCGGAGCAGGAGAGGCTTCGAAGTGTCTTTAAGATGTGTGACGTCACATTGCCGACGTCACAACTGTTGGTTAATGGTGATAACACATACTTTGAGTTTTCTTTAGTAAACTTTCACAATTACTGACGAGGCAGATAGCCCTGTATCGTTATGAATAGCAGTGACATCGTTATTACTGGAGGATCCATTTTGAGAAGTAATTTTAACAACCAACTTCAATCAAAGTTCTTTTTATTTCCCAATAAATCGGATGTTTGCTGTCCGCGCGTAGACCGATGAATGCTTCGCTCCGCTGCAGGAGGCGTCTTTATAGACACTTGAGTGGGGCGACCGCACGTGAGTCATTCTTGTTTATGCAAGAGCGATAACATAGCTCTCATATGGTTTTACGCCGTTATACATTAAAACACTAAGACTTGAACAAATATTGGTGGACTATTTAACATTGATCCGTGGAGTAATTTATATTTTATTTCTTAAAGTGTCTTAAATAAATAAATAGAACTAATGATTCTGCCAAGTTCAAAGAGTAACTTTATAGACTTGAGACCAATTCGTCGATAAATTTGTTAAAAAACTAAATGCTAATATGCCTCAAAACTCTATCTTTACTTAATTACCATAACGAGAAGTTTTGCCTTAGATTTTATAGCCGAAATTTATTTTTCGTTCGGACCAGACCAGTTTCAAGTAGTGTAATGAAATTGAAACTTATAATAAAGTCTAAATGAATTCGGGGCCGCAATAACTTCTTAGGTGAAAACAAAAGTCTCTTTTGAAAGTTATTTATCTTAAAATAGGAGTTATATTAGAATTGTTGAATTTACGATTAATTAGGCAATTTTTGGTAAAGGACTTTTAAAATTAATATAAAGTTAAACCGGGATAAAATTTGTTTAAGAAGCTGTATAGTAGTTATGACGTCGTGGTGACCTACAGGAATGGGTGCACAGTCTGCCAATACACAGCCGTGATAGGTTGAATTCACTTGATTATAATTAATAAACAATATTAATAGCAATGCCAGTTATATTCATAGTTCTCACTTTACACTAAAAATAAAGTCTTCTGTCATAAGGAACTAGGAGGGACTTTTCGGTCTCTCGAAGACCCGCGACAAATTTGTGAGTAGCACAAATATATGTATGACTGTGTGCGGATATTGAAATTGCGACACACCACATAACAAACTGCGCTACGAGAGATGCTACGACTGAAGAAGGAAACTAAGAAGCTGTTTGTTGTTACTGTCAATACTAACACATACATAACCTCACGCCTGTATTCCTCGAAGGGGTAAGCAGAGGTGCATTTCTCCACCCACATTTCGCCAGGTATGTATCAGTCCCACGTAACTGGGGGCGAGCCTATTGCCATTTTTCTCTCCGCTCTACTGAGAGTTTTCTAATGGAAGAACCCAATAACAATTAGCCCGACCCGGGAATCGAACCCAATACCCTTAGATCGCACGGCACATACTTGTGCCGCGAGACCACGAGGCAGTCACTGTTAATGATTTTTTTAATGACTATCTTATGTACTTTATGTCATTACATAAAGTAAGATATACAAAAAATTACAAGTTTCATAAATAACCTATTTCAAATGCGATGGAGATCCCATTAGTAATATGAGCATTTTATGTTAAAACCTTCAGTTTCACAAATAGTTTTAATAAGAATGAACAAAGTGGACCATTTTGTCACATAAATTACCGCCAATCTACTAAATTTTGTTAATTTACTTCTAACTGAACCTTTTAATTCCTAAAAAACAGCTGGTTTTGACGTCATAAAAGTATTTTATGTAAAACCACTAAAGATTCACAAACAAGTATGCGTGATTCGGACTGTAAGGTGTGCTCGCGGTACGTTTGGGAAATAAATATAAATATTACTTGTGTTTGCCGCAGTGGCTTGAAGTTCCGTAGATGAAAATATAAATAAATAAATAATAAATAAAAACTTTATTTCACATTCATGTTTTTTACATAGAAATGCACCATAATAACTGCGATAGTTCAAAAACTGTGTTGCAGTTATTAGGCTCTCCATAGAGCACGAGATAAGTGTGAATTAAAACTAGAAATAACAATAATTAATTTAGAATAATAAAAAAAAAAAAACGTAACGAACTTTGGTATCTTAAGTCATTTATTGGATTGCCTGATATAGATCAAGAGATTTTCCGTGTCATCATAGTTAAGCGTTTGGAGCCAGTTTGAAACACAAAATTTACACTCACAATAATAAAATTACATTCAGGAGTAGACAGTGATAGTGAAATACGGTGTTGGTGATATAATTCCATGAGAATATATAACAGAAATAAATATAGGGCACATAGCGCGGAGAACCGATGGCCGATGGGGCCAAAAGGTTCTCGAGTGGAGGCCACGTACCGGAAAGCGCAGCATAGGACGTCCACCCACAAGATGGTCCGACGACCTGGTGAAGGTCGTGGGTCGTCGCTGGATGCAGGCTGCCTCTAACAGGTCACTATGGAAGTCATTGGGGGAGGCCTATGTTCAGCAGTAGACTTCCTTAGGCTGATAATGATGATGATATAGCAGAAAATTGTTTAGACCTCTGGTCTTCAATTTATATCAATTACGGCTCACCTATTGAATATATCATGATGACATTAAAAAGGAACTCTTCAGGAGATTCGTTTCTGCTTATACTGATATTAGAAAATTCGGCTACATTTGACACCAAAGCAAATTTCTTTCCAGGAATAGTGTTGACTATCATCTCGTACCAGTGTATAAAATTTCTGCTTCGTTCGTCCCTTAGCTTATGCCTATTTATGTACGTGACGTGTGATCTAGGATTTCAGGTTTCAGTTACTGGATCGTAAGTAGTATAACTCGCCTTTGCATGAGAAAATTCTAAATAGCAGAATGACATTGGTTGTGCATTTGACCTGTAATTGGTTCATTCCTTATTTCGTGTCAGGATAATATAGTTGGTGACACATGGGTAAAGAAATACAACTCTTTTTACTCGTCCGGGACGACCGCATGGGAGAATGAATGTGTGTTCATACACACGTCACATCATCCTCGATATACAGGTTGTTAGGTAAAAGACCGTACATACTGAAGGACACGTTAGTCAATGGCTTCAAGTAACCATTAAAAATATAATGCAAGAGTAATATAAATATACGGCACAGTAAACGATACGAAATTATTGTAGCACAAATGCAGAAAATATGGACACCCTACATCGAGACTTGAATAAAAAATAATAACTAGGTACCTACCTCTTAGTGTATGCAGCGTCCACAATGGTAGAATATGTAGTATTTATTTACACCGATTCACTTACATTTACTAAGTATTTACATTTACACTATTTACATAAAATTAAACGTATTTTAATAATTGTTCAAAATGATCGCCTCCTCGCGCAACGCAGAGTTCGGCGCGTTTTCGCATATTGTTTTTCACCCGGCACAACACAAACGTATCACTTCGAACCTTATCAAAGGCGGCTAATATTCTAGCCTTTAGTTCATCCCAGTTGGAGTATTCTGTAGCATACACAAGCCGTTTCACTTCACCCCACAAGTAAAATCTAACGGTGTAAGGTCAGGCGCCGGCCACGGCACGGGCCCACCGCGACCGATCCAGTTATTGCCGAAGTGACAATTTAAAAACTCGTACACTGTCATTAGCTTGGGCATATGCACGAACCATTTCCCAGTATTCTTCGTTTGAAAACGACATTGCACTTGACACAAAACACACTAACAGTTAAAAGAGGTTTCCGCAAATAATCAAATATTGCATCACGGGCGACTCGCGACCTTTGACTGGCGCCCGCGCGTGCCGCGTGCTTGGCCGGCGAGGCGACGCACGGGCATGAAAGGGCGAGTGCGGGGAGGGGTGCGGGAACAGAGCGCTGTTTGTAAACAGCTGATCGCCGATGACCGCACTTACGCAATACTTAGAATTTTTTTGGATAAATTATGTAAAAAATAAGGTACCAATTTTTTTACAAATTCGGGGTCAGAATTGAGTACCTTATATTTGACTTCAGTATGTACGGTCTTTTACCTAACACATTGTATACATATAATATCCTGTAGCCATCTTCTGACGCAAAGTTCCTTTTTAGTGTTATGATGATTTATAATACCATACCACAAAATCTTATCATCATCAGCCCAAATACGTCCCACTGCTGGGCACGGGCCTCCTCTACAACTGAGAGGGTTTGAGCCTTATTCCACCACGCTGGCCTAGTGCGGGTTGGCGGACTACACACCTAAGAAATTCCTAAGAACTTTTTAGGTGTGCAGGTTTTATCACGATGTTTTCCTTCACCGTTAAAGCAAGTGTTAATTCATTGTGAATACACACATAACATCGAAAAGTCAGAGGTGTGTGCCTGGGGTTTGAACCTGCGACCGCCGAAATTCTCGACCGCGCGCCTAAACCTCGAGGCCATCACTGCTTTTTAGTGTTATGATGATTTATAATACCACATACATACATACATAAACTCACGCCTGTATTCCCCGAAGAGGTAGGCAGAGGTGCATTTCTGCACCCACATTTCGCCAATTATGCATCAGTCCCACGTAATAGGGGGCGAACCTATTGCCGTTTTTCGGGCACATTTCCAGACTCCGTGCTGTTACCGAGAATTTCCTAATGGAAAAACCCAATAACACTTTGCCCGACCCGGGAATCGAACCCAGGACCTCTAGATCGCACGGCACATACTTGTACCGCGAGACCACGAGGCAATACCATACCACAAAATCTTATGCTTTTTCGTAAAAAATCTTCATTACCTAAATTCATTATCCCCGCATTAATAATTCGGCTGGGCTAGACTGGGTGGATCTGTATCTCTTTTAGAACAAGCGTCCTAACGACGTACATAATATACGAGGCAATTATAATGAAAAACAAACTGTTTAATGAGGAAAATGGAACGCTTTCTGTTCAGTGAAGCATTAAAATTCTGAAACTCAACGAAACGTTTCAGTATACACTGTAAGTTTACAGGAATTAACTTATATCTTTTTATTTTTGTGTGCTGTTGTAAATAAAGAAGGAATTGTTGGATAAAAAATAAGTTATCATTTATATACCCCCAATGTTTGGTTGGGGTATGAGAATTCCCGCAAAACATAAACGTAAAAGACTGCTTTTTGAGACCATCACGTAGTTCCTAGGTTACTTTTTCTGTTGCAAATAAAGGCCGTGGTCGAGCGTTTAGCCTTTTGTATGTAACGTACGGTTATTCTGATATACAGTGGAATCCGTTTATAATGACATCGAAGGGAATTGATAAACACGTCATAATAAGCGGACGTCATACAAAGCGTTTAGGGAACAATAACCTTTTTGAGGTAAACATTTATTTAGATATTTATTTACATTTTGATAGATAAACATAGTATATAAATACAAAATAAAAATTGCACGTAATAAGTACGATACATGTATGTACATATTATGTATGTATGTTAGTACCATACATGCATGCATACATACATACATACATATATGTATTTTTCATATTTCTTCGTCGGGAATCAATGAACATTGCAGAAGGTAGAATAAAGAATCATGTCGGTCATTATAATCGGACATTAATTATTATTAAAAAAATGGGTCATAATAAGCGACATGTCACTGTAAGCGAAGTCATTATATCCGACTTTTACGAAGAATTTTATATAAATAAATAAATAAATAAATACACCCAATGTCTATGTCACTGCTGTAGCTAATGCTCTTTATCACATTTCATACGTTCCATTGCAAGAGTTTTGGCCTTAGTCTACCTCGCTGGACTGTGAGATACATACCTAAAAACTCTATTTAATTCGCTCTCTGATTAATTTCATTGCGGGATCATGACAAATTAGGTTATCTTAGATTCACTTAGCTTCAGTGCTTAGCGCCATTACTGTGCGTGCCGCTGTTGATCCTGGAGCACAGGAGTCACAGTGGCGGGTGTGTGGTGGGATAGGGACCTGAAAACTCTTTATATAAACTCACATTTCAACTGGGTTTCTGTAATGTTACTAAGCCATGTGTAATTATTGGTTGATGCCATTTGACTAAAATAGACGTAAGTTTCGAATTCTAATAGTAAGTATAGAAATATTTAGACGTGTTAGCAAATGTAGAACTACTATACTAATATTAAATAATAAATAAATAAATAAATACACCCAACAGTCACATACATAGTTCTGACCCCACACTAGGATACAAGTCCTGTGTCGTGGGTATCAGAGACTACGAGAGACTTTCCGGTCTCACAAACACCCAGACCCGAAACAAATATTTGTGGATCACACAAACATTTGTCTCGGTGCGGGGATCGAACCCGCGGCCTCTCGTTTCGCAAGCTGGTGTCTAGCCATCTGCGCCACGGGGCTGTCAATATGAAAACCAAAGTTCGTTGTGTAATACGTCATAATAAGCGGTTGTCAATATAAACGGAGTCATAATAAACGGATTCTACTGTAGCATTTAAAGTGTAGGGCAAATCCCATCGAATTGTCTCCATCGAATTGCGTCGCGTGTAAGTAACTTAAAACTTGTATGTTTTTGCGATTTTATTGGTGAGTGAGATTGCCGGACGCCAAATTTTCGGATATTCGCATCTGCCATCATCATCATCAGCCCATATACGTCCCACTGCTGGGCATGCGCTTCCTCTACAACTGGGTTTAAGCCATAGTCCACCACACTGGCTTAGTGCGGGTTGGCGGACTACACGCCTGAGATCTTTTAGGTGTGCAAATTTCCTCACAATGTTTTCCTTCACCGTTAAAGTAAGTGATGATTCATTGTGAATACACACATAAATTCGAAAAGTCAGTGGTGTGTGCCTAGGGTTTGAACCCGCGACCGTCGAGAATCTCGACCGCATGCCTAAGCTTTGAGGCCATAACTACTACTACGCATTCGCATCTGTATCAAGAACCATAATTATACGCAAAGGAAAAAAACCTGCCACAGTGACACACGCTCGTGTTTAATCCAAATAATTTACAAGTAATTACCAATTTAAAAATTATTTTGTTGGAATTCTCAAAGATCTCTAAAACTAGTGGTAACAGGCGAGTAATAAATAGGCAAACATTATGTCCACATTTGTTTTTATTCAAGGTTTCAGCGCTAGTTTAGATAAATAGCTCGTGTTTCTCTTTTGTTTTTTAAACTAATTCCAATTAGAGCTACTATTGTGGAACAAGGTTAAAGCTACAATAGTCTACATTTAGTATTGTTTCTACAAAACCATTACTTAATAGTTACAATGTAAGAATATGAGCAACCCGAAGAACAATGCTTTATTCAATTTAGAACGAGTGGGTCAGTTTTACTGGGCTGATAACTTTTTTTTTCTTTTTGGCATGGGGAAAATCCTCTTGGATCCCGCCTAACGAGATAGACGGGGTACGCCGGATTTTTACCGGCTAAATACCCCATGTGGGTCTTCATCATAGCCATAAGTAGTGATGACCTCGAGGTTTAGGCGCGCGGTCGAGAATCTTGGCGGTCGCAGGTTCTCTGACTTTTCCAAGTTATGTGTGTATTCACAACACTTACTTTAACGGTGAAGGAAAATATCGTGATGAAACCTGCACACCTAAAAGTACTTAGGAATTTCTTAGGTGTGTAGTCCGCCAACCTGCACTAGGCCAGCATGGTGGACTAGGGCCTAAACCCTCTGAGTTGTAGAGAAGGCCCGTGCCCAGCAGTAGGACGTATATGGGCTGATGATGATAAGGTCTTCATCTACACTAACGAGACACTACGGGACCTCAAAATTGAACACACCAGAGTAACTCCAGTGCGTTGCTAAGAAGCCTTCATTGCGGAGACTACAATCACTGTCCTTAGCTACGCCTCTTCTCTCTGTCTTTAAGCACCTGGTTGATACCTACCACTGCCTGAAGGAAAATTGACCGCGAATGCATCGCCTGAATTTGCGGAGGATCGTCAATTGTGCTCAAGTTCTACGGAAGGGAGGGGGGAGGGACATTGCCTTTTTTTAGGCACATCACCAGACATTGTGCTGCTGCTAAGAGTCTAATGAAAAAAACCAGTTAGCCTTAGCCCGACCCGGGAATCGATCCCTAGATTTCAGATCGCCTTGTTATTCCCGCGGCATAATTGTGCAACGTGCGATTAACAGTTCCTAGATTCAATATCCAGCTCAGGAAAAATGATACTGTGTTTTTTCGGTAACTTCTCAGTTTTGTAAAGCGCCTGGAACAACCTTTTCAAAAGATAAAAACTTAAGATTTATGTCATATAGTTACTAATTACTACATAAACTCTTTCAAATTGCAAGTTAAAGAACAGCAGGGGAGACTAACAGAGGTCTACATGCAAAGCAGAAAGCCTCGAATTCCAGTAGGGTTTTTAATCCAATTTTTTGTATAGCAATTAAGTCGCATATCGTGCAAGCATATAATAAGTATTAGAAGAGAAATGTTTTAATTAACCAACGTCACGGAATAAATAAGGTCCGCTGAGTTTAATGCCGCATAAAAATGCAATTTAAACATGTCACGGAGAAAGGAAAGAAGTTTTAAAATTTCGCAATTTCCGCCTGTGTGCAGCGAGGGAAACACAGCATTAAAATAAGCATTTTATTAGAAATGGAAGTAAGCTACTTAGGCGGGTGGGTTTTGATGAGATGCGTTTTATTTGCTTTGTCGTTGCGATGGGAATCAGATGCTGTTTCATTTGCATTATCATTGCTATTGTTGTAGAATTGATAAGTCGCTCCAGCGCATTGGAGCTGTATCTTCAGTATAGTGGACAAGGCCCAACTCTTCTCAATTAAAGGTGGGGCCCCAAACGTAGAATACAGATGTGTATGGATGCATATATGTACCTATATAGAATTATTTATATGCCTGCCTCGTGGTCTCGCGGCACAAGTATGTGCCGAGCAATCTAGAGGTCCTGGGCTCGATTCCCGAGTCGGGCATAGTGTCATTGGGTTTTTTCATTAAGAAATTTTCAGTAGGAGCATGTAGTCTGGAATTGTGCCCGAAAACGACAATAGGCTCGCCCATCGATTTCATGGGACTGATATTATATACTTACCTGGCGAAATGTGGTACACCCAGTATAAATGATTTCGCGGATTCCTTTTTCAAGTGATACAAGTGTATGTGTCGTGTATAGGTAAATATTAGTATCTCTAACGGATTCCATCTTAGTGTGCAGTCATTACTACGATTATATGTGACTGTGATAGGTACAAAATATGTAAATGAAATCTCCTATTGTGAAATTATTATTAACACGGATTCTGGATGTGTGATATTGCCCTTTTATCCGTGGGACTTTAATAGAAAATAAGGACAAAGTTAGAACGTAGGAATTCGTCTGCCGACGTCTTGGTCGATCTAGGATTTTGTATGTTTTAAATTGTATTGTCTACGTTAAACCTATATTGCCACATGAGCGAGAAATACAGAGTGTTTTTCACGGCCTTTTAAAACATAAACAAACTTGCCTTTTCGAAATGGCCGCGAAGCGTGAAGTTTGAAAAACGAGCAGCTGCTACGATCTCAGCCCGAACTGATACCAGTTTATGAGCGAGTCGGTGCAACATTGTTATTAGTTGGCGACTGAAACACCTGCATCGGGATCTTAAGTGTCCTTGCGACTCATTTACACCGTATAAATTTCATACCACCGTATATATTCATAAATGCAATTCATAACGCAATTCAAAAATGACAAATAATGTTTTTTTCCATGTTTAAAAAAAATGCCAATAAAATAATTGTTTCGTGGTCTCGCGGTACAAGTTCATACTTGTACAAGGCACATACCATGCGATCTAGAGTTCTTGGGTTCGATTCTCGGGTTGAGCAAAGTTTTCTTCGGGTTTTTCATTAGGAAATTCTCAGTTTGGAAATGTGCCTTACAACGGCAATAGGTTCGCCTTAGTTACGTGGGACAAAAACATAATTGGCGAAATGTGGGTGCAGAATTGGCGTGAGATCATGTATGTACATTTGTGTTGCCAATAGGAGGACCCGCAAAGCAGCTCGCTCAGTGTGGATCCACCCAATGCGCACTAGCGTGGTGGACTAAAGTCTAATCCCTTTCAGGTTTAGACGAAGCCTGTGCCCAGAGGCGAGACGTATAAACTGATAGTATTTTGCAAGTCAAATACATAGTTCTGAGCCCACACTAAGATACAAGTCTAGTGTCATAAGCATTAGGAACCACAGGAGACCGTAGTAGACCGTGTAGAATCTCACAAAGAGTCAGACCGTATACAAATATTAATGCATCACAAATATTTGTTATTAATTTACATACATACATAAACTTACGCCTGTATTCCCCGAAGGGGTAGGCAGAGGTGCATTTCTGCACCCACATTTCGCCAGGTATGTATCAGTCCCACGTAATAGGGGGCGAGCCTATTGCCGTTTTTCGGGCACAATTCCAGACTCCGTGCTGCTACTGAGAATTTCCTAATGGAAAAACCCAATAACACTTTGCCCGACCCGGGAATCGAACCCAGGACCTCTAGATCGCTCGGCACATACTTGTACCGCGAGACCACGAGGCAGTTATTTATTAATTTATATTCACGTATTTTATGTGTTAATTGCCGTTTTATTAAATCTAAGTAAAAATCCTAATGATATATTGCCTTACCTAGGAATCGAAGCCTCTTGTTAGCGACATATATCACAGTGGGACCGTATAAGGCAAACATGACGTTTTATCAAACGAATGAAATCTACTTTAAGCTCGCTTCGGTGTGAATGCGGCAACGCACTAAAACTTCCACAATAAATCACATCCAACCTATACTGTTACTCAAATTTGCTAATATACTAGAAACACCGACGTCTTACAAATAACTCCACCTAAGCCGGACTTTATAGCAATTGCTAGACAAGATTCCGAGATAGCTTTTGTATGCATATACTCTTACTTGTAGATTTTACTTAGACACATAAAATGTCGCTAAATAGTATTTTAATTTAGATAACGGGGCATTGGTCTCGAGGCGTACGTGTATAGAGTAATATCCAGGTTTCCCAAGTTCGATTCCGGGGACGGGGAAAGTGTTGAATTTTTCCTTACTTAAACCGCTCAGTAGAAGCACTAGCTTTAGAGAAACAGCCCTAAAACAGTAAGTCTTGCCTTCAAAGACGTGGTATTTTCAACTTCAAAGATATCAATCACACTACGATGGAGTTGCAGTATTTCAATCTGAAACCTTCTCGAATACATGATCACATTCCCAAGAGTAAATTGAGAGCACATAGCGTACGTCGCATGTTTGCAGATGTAGAAAAAGGTCATAAATCTCATAACGCAGACTCATGTTGCAATATTTCACACGGTTTCTTTATTTTCACTGTAATTATGGCTCTGTGGGGAGCAACGCCTCGCACTGGAAGTTCATCTTCATCCGTATATAAAATAGCGTTTGAATTACTTGACATTTTTTACTAGGATGTAGGAATTTCGTGAATTAATTCGATGTTTCGTTTCATTTGTTTTTTTAACAGCCCCGTGGCGCAGTTGGCTAGATACCAGATTGCGAAATGAGAGGCCGCGGGTTCGATCCCCGCACCGAGACAAATGTTTGTGTGTATTTGTTTCGGGTCTGGGTATTTGTGAGACCGAAAAGTCTCTCGTAGTTTCTAATACCCACGACATAAGACTTGTATCTTAATGTGGGGTCAGAACTTTGTAGATATTTGACTGTTGGGTGAATTTATTTGGTTTTATGCAAAAAATACTAACAGTTTTTATTTGATGAATTACTCTCTTTTCCCTAGTGGAAAAGTAAATTAACGTTACGTTAGTAAATGAGATAGCAGATGTGATTACGATTAAGCCACAACGAGTTCTTCTGTGGAGGAAAAATTTAATAGCTCTTCATATCAATTGTTGTGATGCAGAAAGTAGAACATTTGTAAAGTAATATCAACAAACACAACTTGAACGGGTTAATAGTAACACGATTCGTCTGTTATGATTCTACTATATTGGCAATTTTTGATAAAAACTGAATAGAATAGATTTAAAGTAAAAAGAAAAATCTACATTATTCTAAATATTATGTTACTGTTGTAGCAGAATTTAAAGCTGAATTTTGTGGATTATATTTGGACCGATGAGGCGCTGTCAGCTATCGTCGATAGTAGCTAATTAGAGCTGCGAGGTTTATTCAAACTAGACTCAATATGTCAATCATATAGAGTTGGGTAGAAATGAATAATTACTGAAGGTGTAGAATGACCTACACTGTGGCTTACTAAGTTCGGTGAATTCAAATACCTATAGAATTTTTAAAAATGAAATATGGAACAGAATTAAATTCACAAGTTATATAATCAGAGTAAGTATCGATGCTTTACGTGACAAGAGTTATCTTCGACTTTACTTGCTGAGTAAAAGGAACCACTGTCAAATTATGTTTAAGGGTGAAAATCGCGTCCACTGAACAAATAATTTGATAATGATGACTTGTAACACAAGTATCGAGAATTAAGAGACTTTACGGTCTCACAAACATCCATTCTCCAAAATAGACATATATGGAAACATTGTATAATAATCGAGTAGGCAATGAAATACTTCAAAATAGCTTCAAATCTCCACCTCCACGGTTCCAACATGTAATGGAAAATTCTGGAATCGGAAATAAATTTTTGCACCCGCAACAGAGCATTTGATTTTATCGAGGCAGGAATCGAAGGCAATGTCTTATTCCGCAGACATTTATATTTATGTTTAGTGAATAGCAACCGAAATATTTTATGGGATGTATATTGAGTAAACATTGTGAAGAAATCCTAGTATTGTTTTGTACAAAAACGTTCACGGTCGTTTTTGTAAATTTGTTTGGATAACAATCAATCTGATAAGAAAATTAGGCAATCGTGTTTATTTCTGTTTTTATTGTGACTAGCCTTTGCCCGTAGTTTAGATCACTTTAAGCTATCGACTTTGCTTCTTATATTTGGTGGTTATAATCCGATTGGATACGAATATCCAGCCATTAACTGGGTAAGTAAATTCCGACGAGTGGTTCTGTAAGACAGTGGCACTAAAACGGTCGAGCCGGCCGATTAATACTGCTATTCAAACTAGTACAGTGTAGCTCTGTCACAAATATTTGCCTTACTACATTGACGGAATAGCAAAGGATTAAAGAGTAGGGTGAAAAATATTGTCCATCAACCAATATTACTGAGTAACACAATCGTTCAGCATCATGCCTGCTTTTACCGATGGAAACGTCGTAGAAACAAGACCCTGGGCCTTAGCCCTTCTGTTGTGGGGATCTTTGGGCCCGTAAATACGGTGTCGATCTTTGGGTGAGTGGACTGATGGAAGCGAAGGAAAAATCTTGTGCATTGACCGGAAATCGAACCCGGGTCGCAAGAATGGGAATCTTGCATGATACTACTACATGGCCAGTGCAAAAACATAGGTCTGCTTTTTAAAAAACAATTGTAACACCGCTGCCGAGCTGGTCCATTCATACTACCGAGCTAAGTAAAGCTTAGCTCTACAATGTGATCACATTGCTGGCATTAAACTAGGCCAACTAACTAAGCTCGATGTCATTACGCCCCTTGAATACCTTTACAATAGCAAAAACAATCCAGCTACCTCAAAGTCATTCTCCTTTGAACTATTTTGACACAAAACCCAACTGTTTTCTTTCCATTATACGTTTGTATTCCCATTTGCATTGTAAAACAACGTCAATGAACGTCGGTAGCAGCTTTAAGGAATAATAAAACCTAAACTAACAAAGGAAATGAACAGCTTTGTGTGTCAATCTTTAGTGAAATATTGTGGTGTGCGTTATTTTTTATCATTAATTTCAGTAAGGTCTCTATGAATTGACCTTGTTGCTCCCGCTTTATAATTTGGGCGAGCTCTCTAAAGATTTTAATTTAAATTTCTAGGTGGAAACGAGCGCTCGACAGGTGTTATCAGGTTTTTCTATTACGAAATTATTTTGACAGCGATGAGTCAAACAGATGATAAAACAAGGGTGTCGAAATCCACCTCTGCCTACTCTTTGGAGATGCAAGTGTGGATGTTTGTTACGTAATTACAATCATACTTTAAAGTAATAAGTAGTGTTTGCGAAGTTATGTGTGTATTCGTTATGAATTATCACTTACTTTAACGGTGAAGGAAAACATCGTGAGTAAAAATGCACACTTAATAGTTCTTAGGAATTTCTCAGGTATGTAGTACGCCAACCCGCACCAGGCCAGCATGGTGGACTAACGCCTTAACTCTCTCAGTTGCATAGGAGGCCCGTGCCCAGCATTGATACGTATAAGGGCTGATGCTGATGATGATGATGATACGTAATAATACTCTGCAGTGCTAAAAACCCGCTAAAAATAAAAATAAAACTTTGAATTCATGAGTAAAGTTGGAGTTATACCGTCACTTAACCTTAAGCTGTCTAAAAAATACGCTGACATTTAAAATCCACACATCCATGCCCTCGTCGAGACCACAACAATGTAAGTCGTAACTTGCACACAAGACTTAAAACGACGTAAGTAAAAAGTGCAATTTTTCAGTAGCAAAACTGAAATGGCTTTGAGTTGTGCCGTTTTCAGCAACAGCAATTCGCTTCACCACTGAATTGAGTCACGGCTCCCGACCCGCTCACGTTTCTTCGCCTCTACTATTTGTTGTTCAGATTTTTTTCATATTAGTCGTAGTTTCGTACAACATCGGAGTTTTACGGTAATTTTCATCATCAGCCCATATACGTCCCATTGCTGGGCACGGGCATCCTCTACAAATAAGAGGGTTTAGGCCTTAGTACACTACGCTGGCTTAGTGAGAGGTGGAGAACTACACACCTAAGAAATTCCTAAGAAATTTTAGGTGAGCAGGTTTTATCACGATGTTTTCCTTCGCCGTTAAACTAAGCGATAATTCATTGTGAATACACACATAACTTCGAAAAGACAGATGTGTGTGCCTGGGATTTGAAGCCGCGGCCGCCAAGATTCTCGACCGCATACCTAAACCACAAGGCCATCAGTAAGTAGCAGTAAAAAGTCTGTACCTACTTAGATTACCTGTAAAGGCACGTCTATTATTGAGACTATAAATAGAGCTCATAAAATATGGGTATAAAAATACACTTTTGCTTACCCCTTCGGGAAGACTGTTGTGACTGTATGTATTATCTATAACAAAGCAACTTTACACATATGTCTCACAAGTACTCTCCATTGGGCTTTAAGTTCCTCTCAATATTGCTCTATAAGTGCTCCGCAAGTTGGCCATTTGACCAATATCTCAAGTCATGTATATACAATATATTTAATTATTGAATAGATGAAAATATCTCTTTTGTTTCAAGTTTCAATATACTGATGCGCCTGTACCGAGCCAGGCATCATTATTTTTATCCCGTGAAGATAATTAATAATTATCTCCGTCTAGTAATCATCATCATCATCATCAGCCCATATACATCCCACTGCTGGGCACGGGGCTCCTATAAAACTGAGAGGGTTTAGGCCTTAGTCCACCACCCTGGCCTAGTGCGGGTTGGCGGACTACACACCTAAGAAATTCCTAAGAAATTTTAGGTGTGCAGGTTTTATCACGATGTTTTCCTTCACCGTTAAAGCAAGTGATGATTCATTGTGAATACACACATGACTTCGAAAAGTCAGAGGTGTGTGCCTGGGGTTTGAACCTGCGACCGCCGAAATTCTCGACTGCGCGCCTAAACCTCGAGGCCATCACATCTCTAGTAATATTAAGAATTATTGTTGGACACTTTCTGCCCATATTATATTCTTCATAACGTACATAAATTAACATAGAAAATACAATCGCTTGTTTGATGATCATGAAAATATTCCATCTTCAAATTAGCCTTCAAATTAGGTTGCGACTGCGTTTCTTGTAAACTGTTTAGAATGACTTTTACCTACATACTGCTTCTAAGATTTTCGGCTAATCAAAATGCTTATATTTTTGAACACGTTTACATTTGAATAAAATTTCTTTCGTATTTGATTATACTGATGACACAATACCTTAGTAAGAGGCCTTATTCTATACAGATTGTATTCAGACCGTGATTGGAAACTAAGGCAGGTAATAATAGAAGGCAGGTAATAAAGAAAAATTCCGAGAAAAAAAAATTTTTTTGAAGTTTTCCTAACAACCATAGGTATAAAATGTACTTATGTGGCTGTTAGGAAAACGTCAAAATGTTTATTTTTTCGTCAGGATTTTCTAACGCCAGGGGGGGTTTGTAATGACCTTAGCTACTAGTATTACCTGCCTCCCTTTCCGAACACGGTCTGAATACACCCTGTATTAAATATACTTATCTATATATGTTCAACTAAAATGAATAAACCCGAGAACCATTAGTAAGTACAATATTTTAGTCTTAAAAACGTGCAGCGGCCTGAACGGTGGCGACGAGTTCACATATCAACGTTGTGGCACAAACATTGTAAACTCTCGTATACTTCGCAACATAAACCGAGCAACGCTAGCTGAACTCACTCAATAACTTTATGTTCCAGCAATCAGCGCTCTGGAACTTATATTGTCCGGCATGTAAGTAAGATTGATGATTGTAACTGTTTTTGATTGTTATATTTTTGTAGGTTGGGTATTTGTTAAGCTAAAGTTTTTTTCAAATAGACAACCCAGTGGCGCAGTTGGCTAAATAGTAACTAGCGAAACGAGAGGCCGCAGGTTAGATCCCCGCACCGAGACATTATGTTTGTGTGATCCTAAAATATTTGTTTCGGGTCTGGGTGTTTGCGAGATTGAAAAGTCTCTCGTAGTCTCTGATACCCACGACGTATGTGACTGTTGAGTGTATATATTATATTAATTATTTTTTTAAGCCTTCGGAAGTTAGCAGATGGATTCATGTCCATACTTAACCAACAGCTGTTTAATTCTAGATCACATTTCCCGGCTGTGCTATAAGACTGCCTCGTGGTCTCGCGGTACAGGTATGTGCCGTGCGATCTAGAGGTCCTGGGTTTGATTCCCGGGTCGGGCAAAGTGTTATTGGGTTTTTCCATTAGGAAATTGTCGGTAACAGCACGGAGTCTGGAAATGTGCCCGAAAAACGGCAATAGGCTCGCCCCCTATTACGTGGGACTGATACATACTTGGCGAAATGTGGGTGCAGGAATGCACCTCTGCTTACCCCTTCGGGGAATACAGGCGTGAGTTTATGTATTTATGTATGCTATAAGTCCTTTTTAATAGTTAACAAACAAACTGCTGCTTAATGAGCTATTTAACATTTTTAGACTCTGTAGCGGTATTCATGACACCTCAATAAATGTTTATATAAAAAAATATGTATTTTATTTATATGCATGTATTTTAATTATATAATGGTGGATGAATGTGGTGAAATACGACCTCATAGGAAAATTCCTTACTGGACCTTACTGGAAAATATGGACGTTTTGAGGGAAGGTCTTTGTGGATAACATGGTAATATGCCTATAGTATGTACGAATATTAGATTGTTTTATCTTGGTCTATTTTCATAACAGGCGTATAGTTTGAAAGTAAATGGGTAACCCGAATAACGACTAGATTAATCCAATTTATGTTTTAATTCCTGTGACTTTACTCCTTCTCATTAAAACTAATTGTGCTTTTGAGACCTAAAATCACACATTCATGATTATAACATGACCTTTTCTACTTAATTTCATCCCTTGTTATAATAATTAAGTTTAATAATTATAAAATAAGTTACATTTAAAATATATATTTTTTTCCGTTGTCAAAATCCTAATTTCTGTGTTATGTAATTTCTAATGTTAGTATTATATTGAGTACTATATTGTGTGTGTTATTTATTTATTTATTTACACTTTATTGTACACCACAAAAATTTACAAAACATGATTAAAAATAATAAATAAAAAAAAAGAATGCAACAAATGGCGGTCTTATCGCTGAATGCGATTTCTTCCAGACAACCGTAGGACCGTGTTACTAATACAGCAATGGGGCCTAGCTTCAAACGTAGGCAATTTTGCATTCCATGAATCACTCAGGAAAACTACACTTTCCCGGGATAATAGTAGCCTATGTAACTTCCCATGATACCACCTATGTCCATACCAAAAATCATTGAAATCGGTTTGAGTAGTTTTTCAGTTAAACCGTAAAAAAAATAACAAAAAATCAAAACATTCCTCTTCATAATAGTTCATAATAGTTTAGAAGTATAAATATATATGAAAGTATGTAATATTTATATTTTATTTCTCAAAACGATCTCATTGGTATGAATTGGCGTGTGACGTCGATATCCAGGAATCTAGTCCTATCTAGTCTAGTCTAGTCCTAGGTCGGTCAGAGTGCTTAGCGTCTTTGAATCTTTCACTATTAGCACAGAGAGTGAGAATGCGCCTGAAAACATCGCTTCCTATTACATATAAAAGTTATATAAAAGTTAGCATTGCTAGCGAAGCGTCAACGTAGAAACACTTCTCTGGTAACACCTTCAGAGTCAATTGACATGTCAAATATTTACAACCAATATTTATATTCCGCTGGTCAAAGTACCAGAACCTACACAGACCAATAACTACGATATTCGACTAGGGTTTGGGATATTCGACAGGTTAGAATAGTTTAAAGGCTGAATTTCGAGCCCGGCCGGACACCACAATCCATTATGTCAATAAAGATGTCATTTGACAATTGAGACTAAAGCTCTATACACTATTCCATGAATGGTAGAATATAATATATAGAAAAATGTTATTCGGGATATTTTGCGCGAAAAATCAATATTTTTTTGCAATGTTCAGTGACTAAATTAAAAAAAACATAATTCTGTTTTTTTCTTGTTCTTATTTAGAAATAAATTAGCAAATATAAATGGAATGCAGTATCCAGTTCACATCCAAATATTTTAGTTCTATCGTCACTCAACGATGACACTGCTGATTAAATAAAAAACCCCAGAAACGAAAATTACTACAACAATTTCCGATTTGTTTTCCGTAAAACCGTTCCACGTCCAAGAAACTGTAGGGTGAAATTAAGCGGACAACGCAGCGGTCCGAATTTCAGCCGTACAAGGGTCCATCCCAATTAATTCCTCAACCACCTCTCCGGTACGCCCTCGGACAAGTTTTTCGGAGCCGTGTCCGACGAAATTTAATCCGCTTCGGCTATTAGGCGGACGACCTTAATGGCTCTCGGTTCGGTAGCGTTGGGATTTATATTGACTTTTTTGATTTGGACTTTAAACGTATGTGAATAAATAAGAGCGTTCGTGACAGGGCGGATATCAATAAAATATTCCTTCTTAAGAATAGAATAGTTATGGACGTCCTTGCTTTTATTGTCTAGATCGACAAATTTAGAGCGTAGTAGGAGATCACCATCTTTAATCGTCGAGTCATCTATATACCTATGTATGTATCTATGTATCGATTCTACTTATCTAACAATTATTTTGCCAACTTTAAAGCGACTGAACAAAATTTAGACGCCGCCAAAGAATTTACGTCGTCTAGGCTCGCTCATAATAAAATTTAATTAAATAAAAACTCGAACGAATTGTTATACTAACCTTACGAAACACATTGGGTTCTATTACAAATATATACAATGTGACAAACATCGTAGCATCCAATGCGAACAATTTAATTAAAACACAAATTTAGAATAAAGATATTTATACAACATATGGTTTGCCTGTTAAATTCGGTTGCCCCCAGACTCGCTTATTTTGAATAAGTCGATATCGAAAATGTTATGCCTTTGCAGTACCTACATATAAAAAAAATATGTTAATACTTCACTGTAATTGTTCCCTAGGTAGTGTCTCTTCGCATTCCTTTTGTAGAATGGTTCAGTTGAAAACAAATTACGTTTCGAATTATTTTTGAATTTCCCTGCAACCTCCGCAACGAACCAATTTGGAGGCGGGACTCCATTAAATGAGGGAAACTGTGGGTGGGGTCTTTACAGCATGAATTTTTGCAACCATGATTGATTAAATAAACGCAATAAGCGTAGCAATAAACATAGCAATAGAATAATATGTTTTCGGTAGTGAATTACAACTTGAACTAATAAACGAACTAAGACAACTGTTAACAACAAAAATAAGTTTTATGGATCTCCTTGAAGAACCAAGGAAGATTCTTGAGCAGGCTGCTCGTTGGAAACAGTTCAAGGAAGTCCCAATTTTGCATATCCCCTTATATTTATTTATTTATTTACACTTTATACATACATGATGTAAAGGTGGACTTAATGCCTGAGGCATTCTCTTCCAGTCGAACCTTAGATGGTGCAGAGATGAAAAGCGTAGGTGTAAATTAAATTATGATATACCTACTACCCACGATATAAAAGCTAATACATAAATACAATATACATACATCATACATAAACTCACGCCTGTATTCCCCAAAGAGGTAGGCAGAGGTGCATTTCTGCACCCACATTTCGCCAAGTATGTATCAGTCCCACGTAATAGGGGGCGAGCCTATTGCCGTTTTTCGGGAACATTTCCAGACTCCGTGCTGTTACCGAGAATTTCCTAATGGAAAAACCCAATAACACTTTGCCCGACCCGGGAATCGAACCCAGGACCTCTAGATCGCACGGCACATACTTGTACCGCGAGACCACGAGGCAGTCAATACAATATATAAAACATAAATATCATAAATACGAAAATAAATATCATAGACGATGACATATACCTACTTTCCATTGTAAGGTACTGACTACTCAATGAGTCATCATCATCAGCCCATAATATACGTCCCACTGCTGGGCACAGGCCTCCTCTACAACTGAGACAGTTTAGGCCTTAGTCCACCACGTTGGCCTAGTGTCGGTTGACGGACTACACACCTAAGAAATTCCTAAGAACTTTTAGGTTACAAGTTTCATCACGATGTTTCCCTTCACCGTTAAAGTACGTGATAATTTTTTGCGAATACACACATAACTTCGAAAAGTCGGAGGTGTGTACCTGGGGTTTGAACCTGCGACCGTCAAGATTCTCGACCACCGAAGAGTCAACCATTGGGTTGAAAAAGGTAAGGTATACTAACCCAGGACAGTATGATGAACTCCGCATTTCCAATGAGAATGGGATTTGCAAAAACTACTATTTAATCGCCGGCCAGATGGAAGGACAACATCATCAAGTTTCATGGCAGGACATGGTTTAAAATGAAATGAAATCGTTTGCTACTTCGGAAGTTCCAATATAATTATGTAATATATCCATAACAATATCATTCAAATGTGCTAATTAGTTTTTGTTTTTTTCGTAACAAACATTTAAAAAGACAAATCTTTCTTATACGTAGATATTGATATTAAACCTAATTGTATCAAAAAATTGATGTGTCCCACTGCTGAGCAAAGACCTTTCTCTGTATAGTCGATCTTAATTTTAACTACCTAGATTAAATTAAAAATATTCAGGTCGCATAATAATGTTAATTGAGAATGTATGTATAATATTATGTAACCTATGTAGGTTGACATACGGTTTTGTTATGTAACAAAATATGTGTGACTTAAATATTTTTAAGCTATGTACATACGTATGTACATAACCTTACGCGTTTATTCCCCGAAGAAGTAGGCGGAGGTGCATTTCTGCACCCACATTTCGTCCCACTAAATAGGGGGCGATTGCCATTTTTCGGGCACATTTGCAGACTCCGTGCTGCTACTAAGAATTTCATAATGGAAAAACCGAATAACACTGTCTGACCTGGGAATCGAACCCAGGACCTCTTGATGGCACGGCATATACTTGTGCCGCAAGACCACAATTTATTCCCATATAGCCTACACAAAGCAATATTGTATGATTTCAATTTAATACAGTTTCCATCAAATTGCATTTGATTTATGGTTTGCGATCTATTGATAACAATGCAATATGAATTTATGATTTGTTGCTCCACCGCATTTCTATTCGCTTACATATATTACATTTGCTGTATGATGGGATTTATTATCAGTACTTAGATAGCAGTGGCATAGTACTTAGATAACACTTCCATAGAAGCCCAAAAGCGTTACACGTTAATAATTGTGTAATGTCTAGTTTATATATAATTAATTATTTATTGTGGAGTCAGTATATTCTAATTTTTATGTCTAATTGCTTTGGTTAAATAAAGTTTTAAAGCTTAAAGATTATTATTAGGAATTTTGTAAGGTAAACTGGGCTTTTGGGCTTCTATGGAAGTACCGCCACTGTTAGATGAGACTTCATTGCAATTGGTTGTATTAAATAAAACTGCGTCTGCACTTTGTTGACTTTATTATATTATATACCTTTTATGTACAATAACACTGAGTCCATCTGACTTACTTTGTCTCGTCCTTATCCCACGTCTTTACTGTTGCTCGTCCCAATGGCGAATCACCCCACTTGTTCTTTTCTAGACTTTTTATTAATTCTCGTCCACCCCGCTATTCCGTTGACAGTGTTGCCAAGTAATTACATTTTTAAAGTTAGTAACTAAAATATTATTTTTGTTTAGCATTTATGTCTAATTAGAAGAAATATTTTATGTATAAGAGTATTTCTTAAATATTAAAAACTGTAAAACCTTACAATGGATACCCATATGCCTGTTTTCTCTAGAGGGTTGGCAGATGTTTTTTCATGCATCCTAATTTCGCCATAAATGTACATATTATGTCAATATAGAATGTTTTTAGGCCACAGTTGCAAGGCTTTTCAGTTTGCCAAAAAAGTTGTATGACTCAGAAATCGAATTCTGAACCTCCTAATCGCATATGCCGCTACGCTACGGGACCATAAAGGCACGCTTACTGCAACAAGGAAATTCGGTTAAAGTTTTATGTTACTTTCTCACGCTAATCTGACCTAATTAGTTCTTAAATTAATTTATTATTTGACACGTAAATTAAAAAGTAACTGAGGTGGAGTTTGTGTAATAGTTTAATTTTGGTATTTGACCTTTGTTTGATTAAGAATGTACACTATATTATATATTTTGTGTATAGGTATTGATGTGAAAACTAATTATATCAAAAAAATTACGTGTACCACTGCTGAGCAAAGGCCTTTCTCTGTATAGTCGACCTTACTTTTAGCTAACTAGCCTAAATAATTCAGATCACATAATAATGTTAATAATTTTAGATGTAGTGATGGCCTCGAGGTTTGGGCACGCGGTCGAAAATTTCAGCGATCACGGGTTCAAACCCCAGGCACACACCTCTGACTTTTCGAAGGGATATATTAGGGATTCTTAGGTGGGTAGTCCGTGAACCTGCACTAGGCCAGCTTGGTGTACTAAGGCCTAAACCCTCTCAGTTGTAGAGGAGACCCCTGCCCAGCTGTGGGAAGTATATGGACTGATGATGATGATGATGATGATGAAACACCGAGACCTGAAACAAATATTTGTGGATCACACAAACATTTGTTTCGGAGCGGGGATTGAAACCGTGGCCTCAATGCGTTTTGACGGGCATTTCTCATACCTAAGTATTGCTTTCCTTACCTTTATCTTTCACAGTGGGTAACGTCGCGTATTGCACATACAAGTGAACTACTCTGAAATCTGACAAATTAAATGGTTGAACACGACGGAGTCCAATACATTTCGACTGTCAATAGGCGGCGTAACCGCTTTCACAAACTCAAACCGTGAGGTTTTGACTTCCCATGTTTGCATGGAGAGGCTTTATTCAGGGCGGGTTTCCATCAGAGCCCAATACGCTTACCGGCGTCATACAACACCAACATAAAGCAGTTTGCCGGCGCTCAGACAACATCCTGCAAATTATTGGATGCCGGTGAAACCCGCCCGCCAATATTCGACACCACGCCCATTGCAATTTCCTGCCAGTTTTCATAACCGTACGTACAACGGAACGCTGTTTCGAAATTCGATTCAAATTTGTGCTTTTTCGGTTTTGTGTATATAGAAGGGTTGATGGAGATTTAGGGAAACTGAAGATTATATTAATAGGAATATACTAAACAGTTGCATATAAATGTAAGGCAACCTTACTGACAGAATTGTCTTGTGTTGTGTGCATCACAAACACCCAGACGTAAACACTTTAAACGTTCATGTGTTCAACACAATCATATTGTGTTCAAAATATTTTTTTATCATAAATTAAAAATAGAGTTATTTAAAATAAATTTGTGATAAAGGAAATTTCATAGTGAACATTATTATCAACGACGGGTTGATATTCCATTCAGCATAAAAACTTAAATACAAAAAATACTTTTAAATACTTAAACATTTATTAAAATTACATTCACCTGCATTAATTTGACAGTTTTTAATTTTGGAATTTTAAAAGCCCACAAAAAGAGATGTCAGAAGTGGGATTCGAACCCACGCCCACAGAAGTGGACTGCGACCTGAACGCAGCGCCTTAGACCGCTCGGCCATCCTGACTGTTGGAACTGTAACGGAATTAATCAATTGCATTCAATAATAATTGCTATTGGCGAGGCCATCCTATATCATAAAATGTACAAAAATCAATTGACTGCCTCGTCTCGCATGAATGCATATGTTATGCAGAGGCCTCGGATTCGGCCTCGAGGCCCTTCTAAGTCGAGAAAAGTAGTATAGGGTTTCTTCATAAGTAAATTCTCAATTAAAACACGGAGTTTACAATTGTGCCCTTAAAACGGTATTAGGCTCCCCCCCTCTCTTTATGTAGCACTTATAATTCAATTGGTGGCGTGAATCTGTGTATTTACAAATAAATACTGGAATAAAATGTCTTTACTTAAAAAATATTTTCCTAAGTATATACAGTTGTAGATATAAAATTTGTCAAACATACTTCCGGATTTATATTTTTATCAAGATAAAGAGGATAATCCTCATGGTTCTCCTTTGATATTCCGAACAATATCATGTTATTTTTTCCTTGTCCATTACCTACGGTCACAATGTCGAGTAATCAAAGATTTTAAAAACAAAAGCTGTTCCAATGACAATACAAAACATTTCCATTACAAAGGGAGCATTTTTCTCATTTTCTTCCAGGATACGCCACGAGTAATTAGGTGACGTCCGACAATATACCCTTGTTCAATAATTAAAGAATTCTTATCAAAAGGTCAATTAGTGTCTCGAGGTAAAAAATAAAAGTCACTCTGTGACAGTATTAATCTTTAGAACAAGGCCACTTGAGTTTATATTGGACGTACAGTTATTTCAATCTTCGATAAAATCATTAATAATATATTGGACACGGCTATTCGTTCTAAAATCGAATATGCTGAAATAGCTTGAAATAAGTCTAGCCTCAGTTGGCCGACGAGATTTTTATAAAAATATATTTTTTTTCAGAGTAGAATGAGGAGCGCTATTCCTGATAATTATTGAGTTTGACGTATGAAATTATTAACGTCATTACAGAATAAATTGACAGAGGTTGGTAAGATACTATACTTTAAAAATGTGATTTGGCTTCAGAACCTTATCTAAAAATATTACGATCTCACTACGGCACCAATTTTTCTTTACTTCTATTTAGTTCCTTGGCCACCAACTCACACATAGCAGATTGAACAGAAAACAGAAGTGAAGCATGTCCAGCAGGGAGACGTACAATATGGAGTGATAAATTTAGTTTTTAACAGGTTCTATAAACGTTGATTAGGCGAATAAGATGTCCTTTACCTATAAAGAAAAACTTCGTGAGGAAATTTACACACCCAGAACTATATTCAGAAATTTGCAAGACGTGTAGTCCCTCAACCCTCACTAGGCCAGCGGGGTGAACTAAGGCCTAACTACAGTTGTAGAAGAGGCCTACTACTGGGTATTGGGACGTATTTAGGCTGATGATGAAGTATGACTGCCTCGTGGTCTCTATATTCCCGGGTCGGGCAAAGTGTTATTGGGTTTTTCCATTAGGAAATTCTCGGTAACAGCACGGAGTCTGGAAATGTGCCCGAAAAACGGCAATAGGCTCGTCCCCTTTTACGTGGGACTGATACAAAACCTGGCGAAATGTGGGTGCAGAAATGCACCTCTGCCTACCCCTTCGGGGAATACTGGCGTGGGTTTATGTATGTATGTATGTATGAAGTATGAATTAACTTACAATTATCTCAATTCTACGCCATCACAACTTTTCGTATTCTCTATATGGGTTTCTTAATATAATAAAAAAAATATTAACAATTTAGAACCAGCAGAACATCAGATCAGGTCTGTACCGAAATTAAAGCTGTAATACTAAATTCCCCTTAAAATTCCTTGAATATCCTTAACACCTAACCTTGGGATCCGACTATGATACCCAAGTTGTTAATTCTGAACACGTAGGCAGCTCAAGGTCCGCGTAATGAGGGTGTCTCTGGGAACGCAACTAATTATTCTAGATAGTTGGAAACACGTGAGTTGCGGAAGTTTCGTCCTGAAATGTCTAAAGTTTAGGCAGTGACGTGAGTTATGTGACACGATTGAAGGAATCAAGATAATTCAAATGCATTCAGGAACGCATGATTATGTCTAATTACTAGTAATGTCTAACACTACGTTTGAGTCTTCCATCTCTCACTAGGACCTTTAATTTTTTTAAGATTCTTTTTCATCTTACGATAAAAATAAAAAGCTACGAACCTTATCTAGTAAAGGAATAAAATTATTTATACAAATCAATTTAGTTTTAGCAATGTTATAATATATTAAGCAGTAATATTAGACTTCATAACAATATATGTAGATAAAAGCTAATAATACCGATAGTTCAGGGAGCTATTGTTTCTTGATATTGGCAACAGTTCAAGTCCGCTTACATTTTAGGCATTAAACAGCATGAAGCTCAGCTCTAAAAGACGAGGCAGATTAAGCCGCATGCTAAATGTTTTTACTATTTCCATTAACGTAATTGAACGTAAAAATACTGGGGAATACAGGACCCAATTTTATTTAGTATGTAAAAAAATATCAAATGTGATTTGCTGACTAACCACAAGCTTCATGATTTCATAGCCGTATTTTTTTCCCACATACCTGAAATTGAAATTGAAATTTATTTCGTAAAAACATAGTAACATAGTAGCTTGGGTACCTGTTTATTTACATCAACGAGTTAAATAGTACATTAGCTTAACGACAATACAAATAAAAGTGAAACAGTTTCAATCATCTTAAAAATACGTTAACAAAATAATATAAAATAAAACAAAGCAAAACAAAACAAAATACAACATATAAGTAATTTAAATATGTGTGTGCGTGTGTGTGTGTTTGTGTGTACATGCGTGAGGGTGTGTGTGTGTGAGTGTGTATACATAGCAGACATTTTTTAATGAAAGGCCAGCCATCGCTTAACCCTACTGTCATATTTTAGTGAGATACACACCCGCATCATCGGAATTCATTATATCATCATCATCAGCCCATATACGTCCCACTGCTGGGCACGGACCTCCCCTACAACTGAGAGGGTTAAGGCCTTCATCCACCACGCTAGTGCGGGTTAGCGGACTACACACCCAAGAAATTCCTAAGAAATTTTAGGTGTGCAGGTTTCATCACGATGTTTTCCTTCGCCGTTATAGTACCTCCATGATAATTTATTGTGAATACACACATAATTTCGAAAAGTCAGAGGGTTGGGTTAGCCTGGGGTTTGAACCTGCGACCGACGAGATTCTCGACCGCGCGTCTATACCTCCAGGCCATCGGAATTACGACATAAATAAATATTGCTTCCGAGAATGCCACTCACTATGTGTGGCATTACTAATTAAAAACCCCGTCAGGCCTCTCCAGATGATTAATCATTTAGGATCTAGTTTGAAACCTCTTCATTCTTATAGTCAGTAGTAAAAGACCGTGACCGAATACTAAGACAGGTAACAATGTCTTAAATGTATGATGATTAGGAAAACGTCATTTTTTAATTTTTTTGTCGGGAGTTTTTAACGTCAGTGTTTGTATTAACCATTACTATTGTCTGTTATCACCTTTTTTGAAAAAGAAGTCATTGGGAGAGGCCTATGTCCAGCAGTGGACTTCGATTGGCTGATGGATTGGATTGGGATTGGATTGTCTGTTAGTTTTCTATTAACGGTCTTTTTACACCCACTCAGCCCATCGCCGTCCACTGCTGAACGTAGGCCTCTTGAATTATATATGTTCCTCCTTATAGCCGATCATTATATAATATATTCACTCTAAAACATACTGCCTCGTGGTCTCGCGGTACAAGTATGTGCCGTGCGATCTAGAGGTCCTGGGTTCGATTCCCGGGTCTGGCAAAGTGTTATTGGGTTTTTGCATTAGAAAATTCTCAGTAACAGCACGGAGTCTGGAAATGTGCCCGAAAAACGGCAATAGGCTCGCCCCCTATTACGTGGGACTGATACATACCCGGCGAAATATGGGTGCAGAAATGCACCTCTGCCTACCCCTTCGGGGAATACAGGCGTGAGTTTATGTATGTATGTACTCTAAAACATAATTAAGCTATAAAAATGATTGAACTCTATAAGACATCACAGCTGCCATAATCGTAAACGGAACGTAATTTCATACAAGTATGACATCGCATTGCGTATATCGCCACCCCATTTGGCATGATGCAAACAAGCTGTTACGAGCTATAAACCGTAACCGTACTGCGAGCTATAATGCTCTAAATAAGCATAAAAGTACATTACTCACGAGCTGTATTGCTGTAGTTCTGTTGATTCGTCGTGGTAATTTAATAGGGGCTGTGATAGTTGCTGTATTGTTGTCAATAGCTGTGTATTTGTCATATAGTATAGATACGAGTATACATACATACATAACCTGTATTCCCTGAAGGAGTAGAAAGAGGTGCATTTCCGCATCCACATTTCGCCAGGTTTGTATTAGTCCCACGTAATAGGAGGTGAGTCCAGATGCCGTTTGAGGCACATTGCCAGACTCCGTACTGCTAGTGAGAATTTCGTAATGGGAAAACCCAAACTTTGCCCGACCCCGGAATCAAACCCGTGACCTTTAGATCGCACGGCACATACTTATGCCGCGAGACCATGAGGCAGTCAAAATTCATCTAAAATGAAAAAAAAACCTTGTAATATTATTATTACAAAAAAAATATAAAAGCCTGCGATTATTCGCCGTACATTTTTTTTATTTGTAGGAGAAATTGACTTCTCGTATTGTGAATCCTCTCATGAGAGATTGCTGACGTCATCTGCTGATATGACGTTACGGTTCACAACTTATCTATAATGCAATACTCCAACCGCTGTGTCTATATACATTCTGTTTTGCTCGATGTAAAGCTAATTGATTGACAATTGTATTCTGGGATTCTGATTAGGTTGAAATAATTGAAATACTAATCAAATTAGGTACCTACCTACTTAATCGATTGTTGATTATATATCTGCGTTGTGTATATAATGATGTGATATTTAAGCACTCGTGGTAATGACATGTGCTTTGCTATACCGGGCGGCTGCGGCACTATTGTGGGCGCTTATCGCCCACGCACCGTGGTCGCCCCACTTGGCGCGAAGATGGCCACCGGGGGGTTTTGGTCGGTATGCCGGCGTAGGGATTTCGTTAGGGACAAAACATTTTTGTCTCAAACGTTTAAACTCCAACTATTTTTTGAAACACTGGATACAAAAATATTATATTCATTTACGATTTAATCGAAATATCGTAGCATATGAAACAGCCTTACAAGTAATTCGGAAAAGGATGTATATTTTTTAATATTATGAGAATAAAATGTTCCCGGCGCCGTCGCGATACTCAACGGCAAATAGCCCATTTGATCCTGTGATAATGGGCTCGGAGCAACAGCCGCCGCATCAATGCGGTACGAAAATGCCTAAAATTGGGAACTGGTAAGAATTTATACGTTATGGATCTCCTAAATGCTGCTTTTCTCTCCGCCGAAAATGTTTTAATAGTACGCCGGCCAGATAATGTGGAAGAGCCATGCCTTAGTCTTGCGAATGGACTGGCTCGACCGGAGTGGTGCCAGTGTTTAACGGAAAATCAATACTAAGAAGGCCTTAGTCATACATGCTGGCCTCGTGTGGGTTGGTCGACTTTACATACTTAAAAAAGATATCTATCTACGGCATCTACGGCAGTGTTTAACTATGCACACTGAGAATAAGAAAGTAATAATAAAAATTCGTTAAAAGTACGTCACATATCACAATTTTCATGTACAAAAATCTGTTTTTTGGACTGGTACGACAATAGTATATCTATCGCTTCGCTCGTGCGCTCAACTTCGCTCTCGTGGGCAATCGACAACTTCACACTAGTTGCACATACTTTTTTTATTACGTATATATGCGGGGAAAGTAGTACTTATCTTTCTAGTATAATTTATTTTTATTTAAATACCAACCGCACTTCATTGATATTGACAATTCGACTGTCACTGTCAATTTGCGTGTGCCAATAAACATTTGGGTGCGAGAAGCTTACTACTAGCACTGCAATTGTGAAATGGGCAATTACCGTCTTTTTGAACCCAATAGCAAGGGAAAAGATACTACTTTCCCCGCATGAGAAATAAAAAATAAAAAAGTGTGTGTGTGTACTTATGTACACGCGTTAGAAGTTATACTTCATAGATAAATATATATTTTCTTAAATAATATAATAATATATTATAAAATAATATTTTAATAACTTCATGGTGTCGGTTTTTCATGACAGTGTGCGCGCGCATCGTAATAACTTCAATAAGTTTTTTAAAGAGAAATTAAAATTATAATTAATTCTGACGTCACGACTCGGTATTGACGGCACGTGACGTGAGCAGAATTTTAAAAGTAAAATCAGATTAAATTAAAATAAATACCTCTCTCGACTCTGTCTTGACCGTACGTGACGTAATCAAAACTACTTTTTACTGTCACTATTCTACATTCTTAAAATTTAAAACAAACTTTTTCTGAATAACTTTTTGGTGTCGGTGTGCACGCGCATCGTAAAAAATCACTCTCATCATTTTTCCCTAACGCGCCAAAAGAAATATAACTTCAATAACAATGCACCTAATAGTAAGCACGGTGCTGTCTGAATTGAGTGACAAATGACGAAAGTGTCTCATTTTTTGTCAGACAGTATATTGGTAACTCCAAAAATATGGATTTACGAACTTCTATCATTATACTAAACACAAAAACGTTAAGTAAAATTGTAAACTACAAGTCTATTGATGTAAAAATGCATTACTTTATTTACCCTTAACATCTCATTTGCATATAATCTAAGCGTTGAAAAACTCTCGTACAAAATACGCTCTGTCAATTGTAAAGAAGAATTAATTTCTTTCGCACGTTCGCTCAAAGCGCTTAAACGCAATCTTACCACTAAACTGCTTTGTGCAATTAGCATTTTAAAACAAAGATTTCAGTGTTTTTGTTTGTTAAAAGATTTTGCACTAAAGTGGTGTAAAATTCACTTTTTATGAATTTACGTCAGGTTCGTTTGCATAATCGAGGTTGCTTCGTTCTAAGTAAGATCTAAAATTCAGATTTTATTAATTTCGTCTTTCTTGTAAGGGTAGTTCCATAAATTAATTTTGTTTCGTAGAAAAATTCTGTAGACGGGTAACATTAGAGCATCGATGGATCAGTTTGACCTAATTAAATATGCTAGTAAACCATATTTATTGTATACTTTCTTCATAGATTTTTGCCATCTTTGTTTTAAGTCCCACGTAATAGAAGAGTCCATTGCAGTTTTCCAAGCGCATTTACACAATGGTACTACTAATAATATCCTAATGGAAATTCCATTAACGTTTTGCTCGCCCTGAGTATTGAGTGGAAAATCCTCTCACACACATCACATTTATACCGGGAAATCTATTCAAAATGCCTCTACTATTTCATCAGTAAAATTTATTATCAGTAAAAAAATCAAACAATTTCTCCCCAAAAGCACAAAATAACAAGCCTGATTTTTAAAATGTTCTCAAAAATACCCTACATTCATCACATATCTCCCCTCGTCATATCCATCGTGGAATGACATCCGCAACGCGCCGCGCTATCCCACAACTCAGTTTATTGCATGAAATACGTACGTAAACGAAACATATTTGAAAACTCCCCCTTAACACTCCCTGTTCGCAATGAGAGCCGACTGTCTGTTAATGTCCTTATGATAGTCTATAAAAAAGGCCTTAAACTGTAACTCAAGTACGGATGGCCACGAGATTGGCGATAAATTCAACTTGTTTTTTTTTTGTTTACAAATTTTATACTACTGGTGAAACTAGTCGCAATTAACACACCAAATGTCTATGTGTTATTTAATAGATAAATGGGGGCTTTAAGTGCGAACTGTTGTGGGAAATGTACAACTCTTTGTTTTCCTACTTTATATCTTTTTTGTTTTATTTCGTTGCATGTTCATTGATTAGGTTCGTTGTGCTTCAATGCTCGGTGACTATACTGGTGAACAGGAGTTGCAGTGGCGGGTGGGTGGTGGTATATGGCCAAAAGCTGTATAAATGGTGCAACAGCATCGTGCTCTCCAAATGTACTAATGTACTGCTCTATCACATCTGCATGTGTATTAAATATTCGGCTGAATTAAGCTGTTTAACCGGAATAAAAATTTAAAATAATTTTAAATATTTTTTCACGATTTTCTCATTTAACATGGAGAACAAAAAAATGATTACTTTGCACAAAAATGTATTGTATTTATATTTAAAAGCGGTGTTTAAGTTATGCGGTGTATAAAACAGCAATAGATATATGAAATAAGTTTTATTGTAAATAGAAACAGCTAGTTTTGTAAAAAAAAAATATATTAATTTTATTTACGGTCATACATAAGTGTAAGTCCAAAATTAATTTAAGTGTTAGTCATAAAGTCAAAGTTACGTTTTGTAATACATTACATAATTTTTGCGGTTAAATTATATTTCTGTTATGCTAATGAATGCAAGGATACTTAAGTTGTTTGTAGTTTTTATTTGGCATTGTGTAGGTATTATACGAGTATAATATGATTTTCTCGACACTTTGAAATCTTTATTACTAAAACGCCACCTTCGTGGACACGTCCCGTTTTGGTTATGTTTCAAGAATATATTTAAGGCTCACCCATTCATCGCCACTCCTCTTGATTACTTTCAGCTGAACGCCCCAAAGAGGTTTTCACTCAAATTATTATTTTGACGAATAAAAAAATACATAATTTCCACCACTAAAAACGGTTTTTCTCATTCACCCCGCTCGTTATTCAATTAAGTGGTAATTGGTTGACGTTTGAGTGCTTTCATAATTAAAAATAATGTCCTAGTCACTTGACATTGCCTTATTTTTTTTTATTTGGAGATGACAAATAAAAGGGATTACAAAAGTATCTTTTATTACTTCTTTTAAATGTTGGTAATTTTCGGCTGAATGATGACAAAGGAATGTCTATTATCTTCTTTGTTTTATTTTTGAATTTCAAGTAAAAAATAAAAGATAACAACCTTAAAACTAAACTGACTACAATTACAACAACAAACATACGCTATATTCTATGCTTCTGATCACTGCAGTCCATCTAACGGATGCCTGGAAGAAATCGCCAATAGCGATGAGGCCGCCATTTGTGACACAACCTTTTTTAATATTACTATTATCTATTTTGTTTATCTAATATTGTGTACAATAAAGCGTAGGTAAGTAAAAAATATTAGTCATTCACTGGGGATGAAAAAGGCGAGGATAATATTCATTTGCATTACGCGTCGGTCCAACAGCGGGCGTGATGATGTCCATCATGATAAATCTTTGATAAAAGCAACGGAAATGTAATATTGATCACCCTTGAAAATGTTTGATTTTTTTAAAATGATTTCCACAATCTAATTAATCATTGTTATCGTAATCCGAAACTTTTAATTATCACCTTAGGATCAACTCTAGGCCGATTTATAATTCGATCAAAACGACAAGGCCTAATTACTTAATTTAATAAAGTCTAGAATTAATAAAATATTTCAAACGTAATTAATTATGTAACTGGACCCTGAGGTAGTCTATTGTAGGACCTACCCTCATGGTTTTAAAGCAGTATTTCGCAGACCGTAGTGGTTACCAATCTATTTATATCAGTCCTTATACGTAGCACTGCTGGGCATGACTCGTCTCCAAAACAGGGGATTGTTAGGCCTTAGTCGACCACACTGGTCTAGTACGGAATGGCAAATAACAATTATCTATTGTAAGAAATTTCTTAGGAGAATTATGAGGTTATCAAGTTTCTTCACGATGTTTTTCTTCACAGTTAAAGTATGTGAAAATTCGCGTGAGTGCTCATTCCTTCAAAAATCAGAACCTGGTAACTCGGGCCCTACCGTTTTATTCGCCCATACCCTTGATCTAACCTTTGTGCTACATTGTAACTAATGTAAATAATTAAATGGATTTTTGAAGTTATACTTCTTTAGGCGCGTTATGAAAAAATGATGAGAGTGAAATTTTAAGATTTCTTTCTTTTCTTCTAAGATTTCAAGATCACTGTGACGCAAAATTTACAGGTCAACGCTGCCCATGTTAAATGTAAGTGTCAAATGGATCAGAAAGGTTTTAATATTTTTCGGATCGAATATTTTCTCAAAAAAAGTTTGTTTTAGATTTTAAAAATGTAGAATAGTGACAGTAATAAAAAGGGATTGACATATTTATTAGTTGTCAAATATTTATGAGTGCGTTCAGAAATATAATATGTTGTGTAAACTAAGGACTATGTACTATATGTGACTGTTGGGCGTATTTTTATTACCTATATTAGAATAAGATATTAGAAATTAATAATAATTTATGTACGCGCGTTAGAAGTTATATACCACACGACTGAAGTAAAACTTATTAAATGTATGTAAATTATAAGTGCGTTCAGTAATTTAATATGTTGTGTAAACTAAGAACTATGTATGTGACTGTTGGGCGTATTTTAAGTTTTACTTCAGTCGTGTGATATAACTTCTAACGCGTGTACATAAGTACACACACACTTTTTTACTATTTCATATACTAAGAATATTAGAACCGAGCAGAAAAGTTCTCTCACCCTGCGGAATAGACCAATGTTTTGATGTATTTACACTCAGACGCTCAAAGTTATTCTTAGATATTTATTTTAGTTCAGATGGCCTTTGCTACATCGCACGGGTTCTTAAAGTGTCTCGAACAGATTAAAAGTGAAAGCAGTTGGATAAAACATGCTTTCAAGTATACTAAGCCTATTTTGTGTATAAATAACCAGCAAAATATAAAGAAGTAGTTCTTATTGCTTACGGCGAAAGTATATTACATTTGCGTATTTTTTGGTTCTCTCGTAGATTTGGCTGTAAGTCATATTAAAACATAAATTTGGATTCGAATCTTTAGAACTTGTTTAGTAATAAGCATGCTCATCAATGTCACATGATCTTGAACAAAGGAAGATTCCACAAGTCATGCGTAAAATCTTTTCATATTGGACTATGAGTAATAGTAGTTCTAACGGTTGATGACAAAAAATTAAGATTTGTGTACCTATTTCAATGAAAATTTTGAGATAACTCAGAAAACCAGATCATAGAATAATAAATCGGGACCATCGAGGTATGATTAGATACATACTGTGCTTTATCAGTAACGTAGTTCATCATACATACATAAACTCACGCCTGTATTCCCCGAAGAGGTAGGCAGAGGTGCATTTCTGCACCCACATTTCGCCAGGTATCAGTCCCACGTAATAGGGGGCGAGCCTATTGCCGTTTTTCGGGCACATACGTACACACACAACGTAGTTCCTATTTCTAAATAATTTACTGAGATAATATATTATTTTAAGTGCATATCATATACTTTAAACATACATTTAGTTTATCGATTAATCGATCTTGATTCGTTTCACTCAAATCCCAATACACTTGGCTATTAACTGATATTGAAATAACATTAAAATAATTCCTCCCCTAGATTTAATTCGCATCTGTCGCTTCTTACATTTGAAACGCATGATTGATTGCTGCGATTAGTTATCGCTTGACCACCAGTCCGGTCGTCATGGCAACCGCTCTTTTTCACACATACTCCATTTTATAAAGACCCCTGTTTTCGGTGCTTCAATTACGATACCAAATTACTTTTGAGGGTCATTTGCGACTGGGCGCCGGGAATGTATCGGCCAATTTAAATTTGCGAATGAACTGAATCTTAATGTGATGGTACAAAGTTGTTTTTTGCTTGGCTGTAAGGTTGCTTGGTTGTTGAAGAGAGGGTTCTACACGTGTGTTGATTGGCTCGGTTGACAGTTAGGAAGATAAACGATGGCTGTCATTTGTCATTCGTGTGTTCCGTTGACGAGTCCTACTGCATGCGACCTATTAGATGCACATCATAATGAGTTTCCTATATTGATTGATGAATATTCATTTTTCGGGATGACATTGGGTATAAAATATCGGATTATAAAAGATTAAATGTTTCGCAACAGTGTATTTGAATCTGGCTTTTTGGTAATCCCGGTTATTGTGGAGCTTCGATCAAAAGAGATTAGACAGATTCGAATATTGGTTTATATTATCGGTAATGGTCATATGGCTTTTATTTACCGTGAGTTTGATTCATTTATTGATTAGAGAGATATTGAATTGAATTTTATTGTTGTTTTTTTTTTATTCTGGCACGGCAAAGTGACTCCACTGTACCTGATGGTAAGCATAATATTTGTGCTGTGCTGCTCTTATGAAGTAGTGATGGTCTCGAGGCTTAAGCACGCTGTCGAGAATCTCAGCAATCGCGAGTTCAAACCCTAGGCACACACCTCTGAATTTTCGAAGTTATCTGTGTATTCATAATGAATTATCACTTACTTTAGCAGCGAAGGAAAACATCGTGAGGAAACCTGCACACCTAAAAGTTTTTAGGAATTTCTTGGGTGTGTAGTCCGCCAACCCGCACTAGGCCAGCGTGGTGGACTACGGCCTAAACCCTCTCAGTTGCAGTGGAGACCCGTGCCCAGCAGTGGAATGTATATGGGCTGATGATGATAATGATGAACTCCTTTAAATAATATCCTATGAGATTAAAGTCGAAGTAAAAGTCAAGATAATCATTATTCAAGTAGACTTTTATAAGTACTTTTGAATCATCTTAAATAAACTATCGCCGTTTCGGAACGTGTTATCGCTGTGGAGAAGAAACGTTAAGAAAGGCATTAGATATTCCTAACAACTATTAGGCATTCAGCTCTCCCCACAATCTTTTCCTTCACTGTTAGGTACGTGATAGTTATGAAGACATGACTTCAAAAAATCAGAGATACTACAAATAAAAGCTTGAAGCAACGCAAAGTACCAAAAAATACTTCATCAAGGTCTAATCCGCAAGTCTCCGTAATAGAAAAATTCACTCAAAACCCTATAAAAACATGAATAAAACCATTTCGCATCAATCACCATCCGTACAAAGCGACGGCATCTTGGAGACCCGCCGAGGAGATAGCTCCGAGTGTGTACCCTGTTTTTTTACCGTCTGCATTGTTATTCACTACGCTTTTTCGATTAACCGTGCCTTGAATTATTTGTGCGGTGAATTGAGTGATAGATTGTGGTATTGGAACGAATTGACCAGACTGTTGTCTCTGGAGGAATAATATTTGTTATACGTAATTACGCTTGTAACCTCAATGACAAGCAGAGGTGTGCTTCTAGACCTAAATTTTACTAACTGCATTACAAGGTTTCACAGTTTTCAAAACTCATCGCGTGCTGTAGTAGTGAGTCTTTTTCTTAACGGAGAAGTCTAATAGCATCTTTCTGACCCGAAAATATAACCCAGCTTCTCTCGATTGATTCGAATGTAGGTACATTTATTACATATACATAAACTCACGCCTGTATTCCGCGAAGGGGTAGGCAGAGGTGCATTTCTGCACCCACATTTCGCCAGGTATGTATCAGTCCCACGTAATAGGGGGCGCGCCTATTGCCGTTTGTCGGGCACAATTCCAGACTCCGTGCTGCTACTGAGAATTTCCTAATGGAAAAACTCAATAACACTTTGCCCGACCCGAAATCATCGAACCCAGGACCTCTAGATCGCTCAGCACATACTTGTACCGCGAGACCACGAGGCAGTCGTACATTTATTGTAAAAAAAAAACTTGTTTCTCAATGTGTTTATATAATTTGTATATCTTCTTAAGCTCAAATCTTATTAGCAAGTTGTCATTTATCGCTTCGAAATATCCAAACCATCTCAAAATTCCCTTTTTTATTCTAGAAACCACATCACCACATTTTCTTGTACGATCATTGACTCCACATTAACTACTCAGGAGCATCAACAGAGAGCCTCACACTGGATTTCCTCCCTTATACACCATCGGTATTAAATGTACGCGGTTTGTATGGAAAACTTCAAAATTTTTAATTTTTGTCAGAATTTTCTTTAACGCCAGGTGGTTTGTAATCACCTTAGCTATGACCTGTCTTAGTTTCCGATCACGGTCTGAATACACCCTGTATATAATCAGATAAAATTGCATAATGCTTCTATAATAGTAGCTTGTTTGGTGTGATACTGCCAAAATGCTGAATTAAAACGCTCTCCAGTGGTGGAATCAATCACAAGTAAAACTTTATTCTTAAGAGGAGACCATAATTAATTTCTTAGGCATGTATTCGTCAACTTGTAATATAGCGTCTAGTTGTTTAAGATCTAAACCTGCCCAATTACGCAGTCAATCTATGTGGTATTTGGTAATATCATCATCATCAGCCCAAATACGTCCCACTGCTGGGCACGGGCCTCCTCTACAACTGAGAGGGTTTAGGCCACTACGCTGGCCTAGTGCGGGTTGGCAGACTACACACCTAAGAAATTCCTAAGAACTTTTTAGGTGTGCAGGTTTTATCACGATGTTTTCCTTCACCGTTAAAGCAAGTGATAATTCAATTTGAATACACACATAACTTCGAAAAGTGAGAGGTGTGTGCCTGGGGTTTGAACCTGCGACCGCCAAAATTCTCGACCGCGCGCCTAAACCTCGAGGCCATCACTGCTTTTTTTTGTGTTAGGTATTTGGTATACCTAACACCAATTTAATATTCGATTTTAATATCCATTCACAAAATATCTAAAATTCAGTCAATATATGTTATATACAAGTCGTTAAAACCTCTATATAATTCGGTGCCATGTTGCAAGCATCTAGATAAAGCTATGTAAACACCGTGGTTATTATCGAGCAGGCGGCGGCATCGGCCCGTGAAATTATGCCACCGACGGCATTGTGTGTTGCACCCCTTATTGCAACTGTGCCCAAGGAGAAAGCCGTCGCGATTTGTTGGTATTTAGAAAAAATATCAATCAGGCTTCGAAATAATGATTATAGTAAAAACTCTTTTTTTAACACCACCTTAAAAAAAATACAATTAGGTGCATCAACGTGGCGGTCTTATGTTTAAGAGAAATTTCTTTCAGACAACCTTGTCAGGAGAGGAATAAACTAGGTAGAACGGACGGTGAAATACTTACCTGTGAATTCGGATGACTAATGCAATAAAGCTTAGCAAATTTCTAAAGAAACTAGCTTGTCTTTAATTATAAAATAAATAAATCTGGGTACGAAAAAAAATTACTAAAAAATTATGTCTGCCACGACAAAATAACAGCACCGTATCTGTTAAAAGCAAGTAACATACTACATGCGAATACGAGTTTTTTTTTAGTTTAGCCGACTACTACAAGAGTAGGTAGTCAATGATAAACGATTATAAATAACTAATAATACTGGACCAAATACATGCCCACTGAGTTGGACTCGCTGGATCTACTCAGGTGTGGGTCGCGCCGCGTAAATTCCAGCAGTAAAGTGAGTAAGTCGTGATGGCCTTCAGGTTTAGGTACGCGGTCGAGAATTTCGACGGTCGCGGGTTCAAACCCCAGGCACACATCTCTGACTTTTCGAAGTTATGTGTGTATTCACAATGAATTATCACGTACTTTAACGGTGAAGGAAAACATCGTGATGAAACCTGCACACCTAAAAAGTTCTTAGGAATTTCTTAGGTGTGTAGTCCGCCAACCCGCACTAGGCCAGCGTGGTGGACTAAGGCCTAAACCCTCTCAATGGTAGAGGAGGCCCGTGCCCAGCAGTGGGACGTATATGGGCTGATGTTGTTGATGAAAGTGAGCCCGCTGAGTTTGGTTCGTCGGGTCTTCTCAGTCAGGGTCGCGTTTGGATCCGGTGGTAGCATTAAAATAATACGTGACGTTTCGGAAATACACAAGGTCCATCTCGTTATTTACTTTAAAATAATAATAATAACATATTATGTATTTCCTGATGAAAACTAAAAATAAATTATAAAAAAACCGTAAATATTTTTATTATTTTTTATAAAATGAACCATAGTTGAATTATAATGTAATAATAAAATATTTTTCTTTTCTGTATTGACTTGTCATAAGTGCTATTTGATTGCCTACGTGACCAAATAAAGCAATTTCATTTCAAATATATCACAGCAGTAGACAAAATTATGCCAGGATGTTTTGGCGTCCCTGACATATACTTACCACCCTCCTCCCACAAGGCTAGCGGGAAGTACAGAAATAATCAGGTTAAACCCTCTAAAAAACCGGCTGTTTGACGAACGTTGCATGATTAGGTTGGTCACTAAAGCAGGTTTTGCACCGTATGGTCGGGGAATCAGTATACCGATAGAAATCAAATTATATGTACCTACATATTATATAGCTCATTGGACCTCAAGTATTTACTCGGCACACATCTAAATAGTTTTTTATAAGCCGGGGGTGTAGTTTTATAAGAAGCAGTGATGGCCTCGAGGTTCAGGCGCGCGGTCGAGAATCTCGACGGTCGCAGCTTCAAAGCCCAGGCACACACCTCTGACTTTTCGAAGTTATGTGTGTATTCACAATGAATTATCACATGCTTTAACGGTGAAGGAAAACATCGTGAGGAAACCGGCACACCTAAAAGTTCTTAGGAATTTCTTAGGTGTGTAGTCCGCCAACCCGCACTAGGCCAGCGTGGTGGACTCAGGTCTAATCCCTCTCAGTCGTAGAGGAGGCCCGTGCTCAGCAGTGGGACCTATATGGGCTGATAATGATGATCATGATGGGGTACCACCTTGATCAAGCAGGCCTTCATACTACCTATCTGACTGCGACTTGCCACCATCATTTCCATAATTTCTTATAGTCTATATAGCGAACCAGAACACGAAACAATTAATACAAGTTATCCTTAATGTTGCAATGTAAAATACTTTAAAATAGTCAAAATGAAAGTGCGCTTGATAGATTTAATTTAAATGCAGATATCTGCAATTCCATTCAAAATGTCGCCTTTACATCCACTCCATAATCCTAATCTTCTTCGTTTCCCATTTTAATGGAAAATGGTTTAAATATCTCTAGTACATTTATTCACATCTATTTAAATCCTAAGCGCTATTTCTTTTGAAATCCAAACGGACATATTTTTTTTTAACATTGTTAATCGATTTTATGATTTTGAAATTTGCTTTTTTTGGCCATGCTTCATTTAAGTTCAGACCATAGTCTAGAGAAAAAATATTTTCTTCATAATCCCTCAGAAATTTTACAATTTTTCCATTGTCCTATCTACCTCCAAACTGAAAATAATTCAAAATAGACTCAACGGTATACAACTGAGAGTATATAACATTTCGTATGTTTATAATATTAGTCGGTATAATAAACATACATATATATTTTATTTATTATGTACATTAAAAACAGTAAATTAATATACATTTTCTCGTAACTTGGACCGATTCGGCATTGCCATGGGGAATTGGGACTATAGGGAGTCCGTAATACCTGGTGTTTAGTTGTGACGCGAGGGCGACAGGGGCCGAATTTTAATGGGGAAATTTTTGACACTGACCAGGACTTGCTAATGAAGGGGAGCGGTATTTTTTCATTAGTCCCCGAAATTTACTCATTTTCTTTACAAACTACGTAAAAAAGTACGAGCGTCTGTATTTTTAAAAAGCCTTTCATTTTACACGTACCGTAGAGCTTATATTTTATGAATTTCTGTTTTATTTAGCTCATTTCACGTTATTATTTTTCAAATATTATATTTAGTTATTCGATGCAGGCACTAAAACGAAACGTCTAAACGAACTTTGTCTCTGTGTCATTTGAAAGTCGACACAACAACCAAACCCAACTTAAAAACTTCCTAATGGATATGACTTAGGGACCTTCAAGAAAAGAACCTATATTTTCCTCAAAGGCCGACAACGCACCGATGATTCCTCTGGTATTGTGGGTGTCCACGGGCGGTTTTGACCACTTAACATCAGGTGGCTCACTAGCTCGTTTGCCTCCGTTTCCATAAAAAATAAATAAAAAAAATATGTATGATTGTTTATTTAAAAAAAAAAACATATTAAAAATATTTCTGGAATCAATGGATCGGTAATTGCAAAAATAGGTAAGTAAATCTAGCATTCTCTGTTAAGAATATATGTATATAGAATATTAAAAAGAATACCAAAAATCCCGACCTAGCAATAAAATAAGTCATACTTTTTACCCCGAGACGAGGCACAATGTTTATCTGTTTGTATTTAGTAGCTCTGAACCGCTGATTGGATTTTGATGAAGCCTTGTATTAACTTGGGAATTTCTCTAGAGATTTTCTTATATAGGTCGTTGAGTCATGGAAAAGAAATAAAACACAATCGGGTGTTTGATGGTTTGCACATTTTAGATATAAGATTCTTAAGCGCTAACGCTAAGGGAGTTGAGATTGTAATTTAAATAGGAGGAGTTGCTACAGCCCCGAAAAGAAATAATAAGAAACTACAGCTTTTCTGAAAAAACAATGTCTTACAATTTTTCGTCTCTTTTTATTGACAACGATGGAAAATTTGAAGCAACTTTCAATTTCTAGGTAATATATCCTCAAACATTTCATTCCGTAAGGTCGGGTTACTTTGACTCTAGAGGGTAACTTTGGCTCAAATAAAAAATAAGTTTAAACTTCCCGCCCTGATGCGTCAGTGTCATTTATCGATTTATTTTAAGCCGGGATCGCTACATGGTGTTACCGTGCGCCTAGTTCCAGAAGGATGTAAGATTTGTTGCCAACCTAAAGCCGCTATTTGCATTTCGGGTTTGTGTCATGTGCAATGTCGGTTATTCTCGCCTGCAAACTTTCAAGTGTAACGGAGTTTTTAAGGTGAGTTTTATTTAACATTACATTTACTCGGGTCAGAAATATATTTAGGAGTAGAATAATTATGGAAATTATTCCTTTTTTACAGGTTCAATTACCGAAATTTTAAATATTAAGTGTGGGGATTCATTGGCTCAAAAAATCGGGTAACATTGGCTCTTGAGCCAATTCCGCCCGATCGTATAAATTTTAGTCAATAAATGATTTATTTTGATTTCTTTATTGCTTCATAACAAATCAAAATATTTATAATATAATTTTAATATGTTTTTGGCCTTAATATGTTTGGCGTTAATGTATTTTAATATGGTACGTCGATTACACAGACGCAGAACTGGAGGAATGTCTGAATGTTGTACGATCCAGGAAACAGGAAGCTGCTAGACGTTGCTTACTTCTGGCCCCTGAAATGCAAATGGCGACAAGTCTGTCTAAACTGGAAAGACAGCCAGTCTGGAAGGAGGCTACCATCAACCCCTAAGGACCAATTTCCAAGTCTGTAGAAGCAAGCTCTTGACTCATTAACAGACACAAAAGAAAATTTAATTTCAGGGCTTAAGAAAACTGGAATATTTCCTATTGACAAAGAACAGCCTCTAAGCCGTTTTGATAAGTATTAAAACTTAGTAATTAATACTGAGTAAGATTTTGAAAAAGTTTTTGTTAAATTTTCTTAGGAAGACTGTTAAAGTTCAATTTAGTTCATTTTTCAATAAATAATTAAAGAATTTTGTATGTCAAAAGGTCTTATCTTTCATTTCAAGGCCTTACTTTGGCTCTGTTCTTGGTTTAGTATCTATTTTGTATCAAAAAAGATCAGCGAGCCAAAGTTACCCTCCTCAAAGAACAACTTTGGCTCAAATTTAAACAAATAAAAAAAGAATATAATACTGATACATTTAAATAAAAAGTTTATTAATTACTAGATAACATCCTTCTTTACCAAATAAAACCATTATTACCCTAAAAAGTCAGTCAGAGTTTCTACACCAGAGAAATTTCTAAAAATATACGGCAAAAGTAGCCAAAGTAACCCGACCTTACGGTATCTAAATCTATCTAAAAAAATCACTCTTGGTTTTCTGCCGTTTATTAAAATAAATGAATATATAAATACATGAATGTTATCATCATCATTATCAGCCCAAATACGTCCCACTGCTGGGTACGGGCCACCTCTACGACTGAGAGGGTTTAGACCTTAGTCCACCACGCTGGCCTAGTGCGGGTTGGCGGACTACACATCTAAGAAATTCCTAAGAACTTTTTAGGTGTGCAGGTTTTATCACGATGTTTTTCTTCACCGTTAAAGCAAGTGATAATTCATTGTGAATACACACATAACTTCGAAAAGTCAGAGGTGTGCGCCTGGGGTTTGAACCTGCGACCGTCGAAATTCTCGACCGCGCGCCTAAACCTCGAGGCCATCACTACTTATGAATATGAATGTTAGAACATCCATAAATGAAAATTCTCTAAGCCAATGAGAAAATTTAGATACATTTCTACTTCTTTATAATACCTGGATGATCCATAAAAAATTGTATGGCAGGAAAAGTCACTTTCATTTTACGACGCAAATAAAGAATCTTAGAGAGGATCGTTCTTTAACAAAAGAACATCATACGGTAGAGAATATGTCAAACGTCAAGAATGTTAAAACAGAACCTGCCTAACACTGTGAGACAATAAAAATACGTCTAAAAGCAAGCGCCTTTGCGGCACGTATGTTGACATTCTTGAGTACAACGTGCTCCTTTTAAGGATAATGCATGACTTATATCTATGTGTTTGTTCGGGAGAAATATAGTACCTGTGACATCGGTTTGTTTAAATATCAATCTGGATCGTTGCAAATATTGAACGTAAACAAAACGAAGAATTGGTTCTATTTTTAGAATAGTCGCAACATAAGCCGGAATGATATTGTGGATAAGATATTGTCATCTTACTCCACTTGAAATGTCAAGCGTTTATTATCAAGAGGTCATTTTAACCAGCTACTATAAGAAAGAGAAATATGTACACGCGTTAGAAGTTATACCACACGACTGAAGTAAAACTTATAAATACGCCCAAAAGACACATACATAGTTCTTAGTTTACACAACATATTACATTTCTGAACGCACTCATAAATATTTAACAACTAATAAATATCTCAATCCCTTTTTATTACTGTCACTATTCTACATTTTTTAAATCTAAAGCATATAAACTTTTTTTGAAAATATGGGGAAAATCTCCAATAATTATTTAGCGATCTATCTTAAACAGGTTGACAAAAAGCGCGTGCAAACGATTTAGAAACAATCTCTCTGAAGTACCTACTTAGATACAAAGCTAGGCCACAATTTAATAAATAAACATTCCTAATATAAATCCTAGTGCAGACTTGGATATATTTCTTGCCCATAAATTACATAGTTTCAAAGCGGCTTACATAAAATCCGAACAGTCTTGTGCTATTTATGTTTCTATAAAATGAAAATAAAATATATTACTTAAAGAAAACGAACATGTTTATACCGACTCCAGGATTACAACAGGCTATAAAATTTGTAACTAAGTTATAGAACATGCTGATATTATTCATACTATTGTGAGAAAAATCGTTTGAAAATTTAGTATGCAAATTATTTTCCATTCCCGCACATCTCATTAGCTTTATTCACACGAAATGTGTGCAAAATTTAACATATTTATACCATGGAATATTAATATTTGATCTATGAATAGAAAATGTTCACATTTTGTTCCGGATTATACGAGTGAAATCCTGTTATTAGCTTATTAAATTCTTAGTTCTATTTCAACATCCAGGCAGTTTTTATAATATGGGAAACGTACAAAGAATTTTTATTTCACGGTTTCAAACCCCAGGCACGCACCTTTGACTTTTCGAAGCTATGTTTGTATTCAGAATGAATTATCACTTTCTTTAATGGTGAGACATTGTGAGGAAACCAGCACACCCAAAAAACTTATTAGAAATTTCTTAGGAGTGTAGTCCGTCAACCCACACTAAGCCAGCGTAGTGGACTAAGGCCTAAACCCTCTTAGTTGCAGAGGTGGCCCGTGAACAGCAGTGGGACGTATATGGGCTGATGATGATGATGAAATGTTTCTTTAATACTAATGACCACAGCTGGTCTTACATACCCACGAAACCCTAACCCGAAGGTATAGATAGGAGTACATTTATTTATAATAATACAGTGAAAAATTTAGCTCATACTTCTAAATTTTGCTCACGCCTGCCTCATACATGAGATTTTACTAAACCATTGCGTTCTCCAATACATCGATAATGGATGAAATACGTTTTACGTAACAGTAATTCTTCACTCGCTTCAATGCAGGGCTTACACTTCCCCTCACATAATGGAAAGGGCTTTAAGCCTCAGTCCCCTATACATCGAATCTGTCTAGCAGTGGACGATGTTCTGGAGAGTGTTGTTTTAATTATTATATTCTGGCAACGATGGTGGAGGAAGTGAAAGAGCTTTATGTAAAAAACTGTTTTTACGAAATTTTATTTACTACGCTTCATAACCTTATTTTTTGAATAATGTGTATTCTGAAATAGTACACTGCAGCCCAGCAGTCCTATTCTCTAAGCTGCAGAAATGGAAAAGAAAATCATAAATTCGAAAGTCGCTGAGTTGTTAGCACTTTACGCCCCACAGATATTTTTTTGTATAAAGATATACGAGTATGAGACTTTGGAGATGATCACAAGGTATTTCAACCATTGATTGAGAATATTTATATAATGCAATGGAAGCCACGGGAGAAAGCGAAGAATTTAACTTAAGTCAAGAATATTTCTCATAACTCTCTAAACATTATACCTACATATGTAATGCCAAGAAGAGCACTTATATTTTTCTGCATCTTAAAGCGAGAAATGACGTCATCACATCAACCCCATACAATCGTTGTCACAAAAAACTTATGTTACTAAAGATAGTAGTTTCCCATCGCAAATTTAATTTCCTTATTATGCACCCCAAAATCAAACAACAAAACCAAACAGCCGGTATAATGCACCCCTGCACAGCATTGGATCACGGGCCCTCGAACAATGAGCAATCAATGGCTAAATTAAACAACCGCCTTCGTGTGTGCTTATAGATGTGTGTGAAGTGGAAGTGTCCAGGGATTTAGGTCAAAAAAATAAAATTAATGACTTATTTTTTTAGTTCCACGCGTATTTTCAATTGGGAAGGCAGTAGTCCTACACATTAATATCAACTACTTTATAAATTTCGTTGGTTTAATATTTATTCAGCAGTCATTCAATTTTTATTTTATTAAACACGTGATACATGAATTTGTGCAAACGCTTTATTCATTTAAATTTAAAGCGAAGTTTAGTAGTGGTTGAGCTCTCATCTTTTAATTCATAGTTTTTGGGAATGCATTTTTTTATTTACAAAACATGGTATTTTTTTAAAAACACTCTCATGTCATAAAGACAGACGGTAATGAACCCCATTGAGCTTGGCCATAACTTTACAATTTTTTTTCAAAATAATTTGGTTCTATTTTTTTAACGAATTTTATTTAATGTTCACATTCACAAAAAATGCGAGATTCGGTCTCACACCATCGACACCGACGGTATATCTTGAATAAGTCTCGAGTAGTTAATACAACCCGCACTAGGCCAGCGTGATGGACCAAGGCCTAAATCCTCTCAGTTGTAGAGGAGTGGGATGTATATGGGCTGATGATGAAGGCAATACAAATAAAAACCTTTTCTTAGGACATAAATATGGTTATTTCACATTGGCGCATCCAGCCACACTAGACCATTGTGTTCTGCCTCCCCTTTGTTTACTTAGCGTGAAGATGCTCGCTGAGTGATCGGCTTATTTCGGCGAGGGTAATCGAGCAACGAACGTAGCGGAAATGAATACGTTTAGAGCTATTGTTTGACTCCAACTAATGGGTGTAACTCAAGTAATTGTTGCAACACTTCTGCCTCACATCAAAACACCCTTCATTTCGCTAAGTTTTCCACTTTAAACTGAGGCTATAAAAAACAATATACGCGTGAATCTGGCACTCATCACCCATCATCACAGAATAGTATTAAGATCCAATAACCCCTAAGCTCCTATTTTGCTACTACGAATATGATAACTCATTTATGGCGTTGGCTTTCTGCAACTAGAATGATATAAGATAGCAATTACTATTTCGTTCTTTTTCCTAAAATTTAAAAACATCCACCACATTTTAAATGGCTTAAATATATGTAAAGATCGCTTTTAGTGTAGATACCACAAAAAACGATTAAATACTATCCAATGAACTGATACAAATTCTAAACAACTCAGATGCCAGATTCTAATCAGAATCAGTAATAAGTACTACAGTGTAACTATGCATCCGAGCGCAGTGCCCTCCACACTGACCGTTGTTGGTTTCACTGGATCATCGCAAATGTATGGACTTTGAGCAGTTACTGGCTTAATGTCGGAATGTAATGCCACCCCGATGACTACTGGTGCCCGGCAACAAATGAGACCGAGAGCTTAATAAGCTTTCCGGGTAAGGAGGGATGGTATGCTTTAATTGCAAAGTCGTCAAGTGAAATTTCACATGTCAGTGCTTTTAGGGAACGAAGGATGAGACAATGTAGAAACTTATTTGAAGGAAACGAGACCGATTTATTTATTTACAAAACTATATCTATAAGTAAGTCTACCTTGGGGTGATGGAGTGATAATAAAAAAAGTCAAGTATTTATAAATAGACCATACATAAAAAATACTTGCATACACACATACGTATTTATTTATTTATTTACACTTTATACAACTAAACACATAATTGTAAAGGTGGACTTAATGCCTAAGGAATTCTCTGCCAGTCGAACCTAGGGTGATGCAGAGATGATGCATAGTAGGTATGCAAATAAAATCATTTATAAACATACACATACATATATGTATACACATATTAGAAACCAATATACTTTGGTAAAGAAAATAAGTAATGAATTTAATATAATAGTAGTTATAATAGTAAATATATAAATATAATATGAATATAAATACATACCAAAATATATAGTATTTTACAGTACATACATAAAAAATACTATTATAAAGATTCTGACGTATCCACTTATATTATACATAAATATATATAAATACAATACAAATATATGTATATAAACACACACGTATACATAATGCTCAGCAAGATGACTCTGGCAATTTATTAAGAAATTGTTCTCGGAACTAATTTTCAAAGAAAAATAGATTGAATAGAAAATGAACAGTGTACAAAATCTTAACTATGAGGAAGACATCGAAGAAGAAGACGAACCAAGATTTTTACCGTGGGATGTCCTTAAGCAGTGATGGCCTCGAGGTTTAGGCGCGCGGTCGAGAATTTCGGCGGTCGCAGGTTCAAACCCCAGGCACACACCTCTGACTTTTCGAAGTTATGTGTGTATTCACAATGAATTATCACTTGCTTTAACGGTGAAGGAAAACATCGTGATGAAACCTGCACACCTAAAAGTTCTTAGGAATTTCTTAGGTGTGTAGTCCGCCAACCCGCACTAGGCCAGCGTGGTGGACTAAGGCCTAAACCCTCTCAGTTGTAGAGGAGGCCCGTGCCCAGCAGTGGGACGTATTTGGGCTGATGATGATGATGATGTCCTTAAGAATTGAGAGTATGGAGTTAAATAAGAAGGTAGTTTGCTTAGCTGAATATTACGTAAAAAAAAAATAGAAACTTATTTCGTTTTAGTTATATAAAAATCTCAGTCTCAGGTAGAAAGTGCCTTGTGAATTACATTGACTTTTAAACGTAGTGTGGAAGAAAATTAAAAAATTAATCAACGGATGAATGAAAAGAAAAAGTAATACATATTTTTTATAATCGCATTAAAAGATGACATTACGTAAATTAATAAAATTATTTAATGGTCGGAATAATCATGTACGAGTATGTATAAAACTATTTCAAAGTTATATTACGTTAACAATAATTTTAAAGATTCATAATATCGCAGCTTTAAAAGGCTGGTAGACGATGCACTTTTAACAACACTGACACATATCAAGGATTTGTATTTACAAAGTAATAACATGACAATTTGACCACAAAGCGACAGTACAATACAAAGCAAAATATGAGACTTTACCCCGCAGACAATTCAACAAGATATTGCGCTTGTCAAATCCCTTGTGTGTATTCAACTTGTGGGGAGCTGGCAGTTCTAGTTGACAGGATGTTATAAGGATAAAAAGCGGATTGAGGAATATTCTAACGGTATTGACCAATTTAAAAGACATTAGGCGACTCTACTTTTTATGCTGGACAAAAAAGGGACAACAGTTATCGGTCACATTCGTCTGGGGCCTGTAATCGTAGTAGATGTTACATAAAATCTTGGCCAAACTAATAATTCACTGGGATTGATTTATTTCGAGAAGTACTAGAAAATATCGCAAGCTACCGGGAAATTTTTAAAAAGTTATTATTTTTTATTTGAAATTCTTATTTTGGGAATTAAACTTTTTCGTTTTTACAAAATAGACAAATTTCGCTATATTTTTAGTTAACTCCTCGACTGACTGCCTCGTGGTCTCGCGGTACAAGTATACGCCGAGCGACCTAGAGGTCCTGGGTTCGATTCCCGGGTCGGGCAAAGTGTTATTGGGTTTTTCGATTAGGAAATTCTCAGTAGCAGCACGGAGTCTGGAATTGTGCCCGAAAAACGGCAATAGGCTCGCCCCCTATTACGTGGGACTGATACATACCTGGCGAAATGTGGGTGCAGAAATGCACCTCTGCCTACCCCTTCGGGGAATACAGGCGTGAGTTTATGTATGTATGTTTTAGTTAACCACTATATAGGCAGCACATCGTCTTCCTGCACCTATTAAGAGATGGTCATCTCAAACTTTATCTATATATGTAGTAACAAGCATTTAACATCAAATAATTCAAAAGCGCATTCATGTTGCGATAAACGCAGACGTCGAAGTGTTTGGCTGTAAGTTTGGTTGACTTTACGACGTCCTCCTGATGCAGTAGTAAACCAAACTCCCCAAGGAAACTAACGTATTTAAGTGCCAATGCATCGCGGTCGCTCCGGACTTGGGAACAATGAGGGTACTAAGTAGAGCGTCCCTCTTAAGGAAGTTCTTGCGCATACATGACAGCCCCGTGGTGCAGTTGGCTAGATATCAGCTTGCGAAACGAGAGCCCGCGGGTTCGATCCCCGCACCGAGATAAATGTTTGTGTGATCCATAAGTATTGGTTTCGGGTCTGGGTGTTTGTGAGACCGAAAAGTCTCTCGTAGTTTCTGATACCCACGATACAGGACTTGTATCTTAATGTGGGGCCAGAACTATTTATGTGACTGTTGGTTGTATTTATTTATTTATAAATATATTCACGTCTGTACTCCAGAACGGGTAGCCACTAGCCATAGCCGTGCTTTTTTGCACAAACGTTTTGCTAATTGTGTTTTAAATCCCTCGTAATCGAGGGCGAGTCTATTGCCGTTTTTGTAACAGTTTTTTTTCACAAAATAAAACTTTTTTCAAACACTTTTCACGATCTAGGAATTCAGCCCGGGGCCTCAGGGTCATACGGCACAATGTGCTGCGAGGCAGTCAGAGTCCATTATTACATGGGACTTAAACAACGCTCGTGTTCGCCTCGAGTCGTGATGGCCTCGAGGTTTACGAATGCGGCCGAGAATCTCGACGGTCGCAGGTTCAAACCCCAGGCGCACACCTCTGACTTTTCGAAGCTATATGTGTATTCACAAAGAATTATCACGTACTTTAACGGGAAGGAAAACATCGAGATGAAACCTGCACACCTAAAAGTTCTTAGGAAATTCATAGGTGTGTAGTCCGCCAGCCCGCACTAGGCCAGCGTGGTGGACTAAGGTCTAAATCCTCTCAGTTGTAGAGGAGGCCCGTGCCCAGCAGTGGGACGTATACGGGCTGATGATGAAACAACGCTCGTGAAAATTGGGTGTAAAAATACATCGTCAAGAATACAAGTCTAAATGTATCATATACTGCGTGCATCGATAGACATGTGATTGTGTTCCGAAGAGACAATAGCGTAGCCAAAAGTCACCAAGTCCATAGCCAGAGTATTTATATTCAACAACAATAAGTTACGACGCTGGCCCGCAAATACAGTGTCTTCTATTGCGCCCAAGTATAAAATGAATTCAATAAAGCCCATTAACAAGCGGGAAATGTGCTGCAGAGTACACTCTGTATTATGATGAAAACCAGTACCAAGAGGCCTAGGAATATAAACTATGAATTTTGAAAAGTAATTACATTGAAATTAAATGTTTTTTAAAGAACCTAAAAAATGATTTTTATATGTCTAATTTTCTTTTATGTTTTTTAAGCGACTATTTTTTAACTTATTTGAAATAAATAAAATAACATAAGTAGGAAAGTTGTGATCATAGAAATGTGATCATGAAACTACAAAAGGCTCGTCTTTATTACATCATCTGTTTATCTTTAGATACAGGCGTGGGTGTTTGTGTGTATGGGTGTATATTTTATCACATTAATAAATAAATATATCGTGACAGCCCCGTGGCGCAGTTGGCTAGACACCAGCTTGTGAAACGAGAGGCTGCGGGTTCGATCCCCACACCGAGACAAATGTTTGTGTGATCTACAAATATTTGTTTCGGGTCTGGGTGTTTGTGAGACCGAAAAGTCTCTCGTAGTTTCTGATACCCACGACACAGGACTTGTATCCTAGTGTTGGGTGTATTATTGGTACGACTGTTGGGTGTATTTATTATTTATTATTATCGTAAGATTTTTTAAACGTTTTGCATAAAACCCTAAAATGCGTTACAATAAAACAAATCCCACAGCTTAATGCAGATGGGCCACAGATACCGGTGGAGCGTAGCGTACAAAAATTGTTTCCAACGGTTGAAATTTTCCAGTGTGACCGGCAGTGGTACGTGTTTCAACGGATTTATCACGTACCACGCATCTATCCAGTAAATTCAGCCGGTGAATTATTATCATGTAATGCGGGCTAAATGTTCGCGCTTGGTCTTTATATCGCTTACTCACGCACATATGAACGATAGATGAGGCATATAATTCAGAACCGACGTTAGGGTTGAAATGATTGTACAATGGAATTTCTTTGCAGTTGTTTTTTTTTTTGGTGGCGTTTTTTCATCATAAATGCGTCGTTGGTTTTGCAGTGTGATGGAGAGATCTCGAGTTCGATTCTCGGGTCAGACAGTAGTATTAGATTTTTAGTCAAAAAAATCTCAACAGCAACACACTTTTACGTGGGATTACTAATTTTAATACTTGTATGTATATAATTATTGTAAATTATTTATATTTTTTGTGTTGTATGTATAATTGTATATGCAGCAAAAATTGTTCTGCTATCTTCACTTCATGGTTGTCTAGAAGAGATCGCTTAAAGCGATAAGACTGCCATTGGTACGTGCATTCTGTTTTTGCATTTGTACTTATATATACATATATATTTGTGTGTACAATTAAGTTTATTTCTATTCTAAAAACATAGCTGGCGACGAAGAGGCATATGTAATTATCGATGAGTCATCATCTTCTGTGATTTTTGAAAAAAATAGTTGTTTCTCAAAAAAACGAATATATTCAAGGCACTGATCAGCCAGTCTTCATATCTAAATTAATTACTGTTCTTTGGCGTTTCTACATCATTATTACGTAACTTCATACATGCGATTGCCATAATAAAGTGAGTTTATTCGGCTAGTACATTTCAACTGTCATTTTAGTGAAAGCAAATATAACTTTTCCGCTTGCATATGTGATGAGTATTTTCAATAACCATATCCTTATATAATAAAATAATATTATATGTCATAATGCTACGCGTAGGTAGATAAAAAGGCTTTAACCATCCCCGTAATGGCTTAGTTTTAAAAACAATATTTACTAGTAAACGCTTTGATAAGTATGTTTTATTATTTTATCGTAAACGTTCTATGAAGAGTTCTAGGTAGAGTAGTAATGCCATTGTTTTGTTTACCATCGAGAGTTGTATATCGAGTACCTACATTAATGCCTTCTCAATTCAATGCATTCGATTCATTTTCAATCTCTGTAAATTTGATCATGTCTCTTTCTATCGATTTAAACTAAAATGGCAACAGATTCGCCAGCGCCGTAGTTTGCATACACTTTTATCTATTTTATTTTCTCCCAATCCTCCTTCTTATTTAACTCCATACTTTCAGTTCTTAGGGTCCTCCCACACCAAAAATCTTTGTTCGTCGCAATTTTATTCTTCGATATCCTCCCCATAGATCCGATTTTGTATACTCTTCTTTCTCTGTTCAATCCACCCTCTTCTGGAATGCGCTTCCGCTAAAAATAAGGATGTCCACTACACGGTGAACGTTCAAAATGAAAGTCAGATATCTATCTATTTGGCAGAGTAATCTTGCTGAGCTTAAGTTTATTTATATTATGTATGTTTATATATTCATTTATTTATTTATATATATTATTTTTAAATATACATAGCTATGTATTTATATTTTATATGTATGTATGCATGTATGCGAGTATTTGGATGTTTGGTCTACACTACAAGTTTATTTATACACCAACCATGCTTCATCTCTCTACCACCCTAAGGTAGACTTGTAGATAACTTTTATAAATAAATAAATTAGGAAAGCAGTAGCACAGAGTATGCTTGCCGGCTTGCCCGGTCATGTGGGACTTAAAACACGATTGCCAAAACAAGTGCAGCAATACCTTTGGAAAAACAAACTGGTCTAAATAGTGTCGTCGGGCAAGAAACGATTATTACTATACCTAGTTGAGATATTTTTTTAGCCAAGCTAACTTAGCATTTCTTAAGTGTGTAGTCCACCAACTAAGCCAGCGTAGTGGACTAAGGCCTAAATCCTCTTAGTTGTAGAGGAGTCCGTGCATAGCAAAGGGTCGTACCTATATGGGCCGATAATAAACTTAGCATCGATTTTTATTATATAATCCGATACAATATATAATTATACTGCAATAAGTACATTGAAGACCACGCCCACCTCCAAACAATGGAGTCGAAACACAGAAAGCATTGTGAAAATATTGATGTAACAACACGTTATGAACGCCCCAGCGATCACAAAAAGGCGGCTCTAACAAAAATAACACAATTAATCCCCCGGGAATTCTGTTAGCTGTTATTATTATAAGTTTAAAATGGAACGGGGATATTGGGAGCACAAAGGAATCTGCTCTTCCGAGTGACTGATTTTTGGATATAATGACGAGGTGCAAGTCAGGAGCGGCTGTTCAATCCACTGTCTGGGGAGAAATTAATAGTTACGCTAAATGGTATTTATTTTAATTACACTTGGAAAAGCATAACATCAATAATAAAAAGATGGAGTATAAAAGCAATAAAAGTAAAAGCGTTAATAGTTAGGTATTATATATACCATTTCGGAAATATTAATTATATGTCATCATCATCATCATCAGCCCAAATACGTCCCACTGCTGGGCACGGGCCTCCTCTACAACTGAGAGGGTTTAGGCCTTAGTCCACCACGCTGGCCTAGTGCGGGTTGGCGGACTACACACCTAAGAAATTCCTAAGAACTTTTAGATGTGCAGGTTTTATCACGATGTTTTCCTTCACCGTTAAAGCAAGTGATAATTCATTGTGAATACACACATAACTTCGAAAAGTCAGAGGTGTGTGCCTGGGGTTTGAACCTGCGACCGCCGCAATTCTCGACCGCGCGCCTAAACCTCGAGGCCATCACTGCTTATCATACCGTAATATATACTACTATATTTCTAATATCGGGCAAATCAAGATTGTCTTATAGAGGTCGCCTATATACGAGTACTTATACCATAAATTAATCTATAATATAGTTTGAATCTGTGACGGTACTTCCATAGGCTGGTTTGGATATAAATCTCATTTGTTTGTTTAATATCAACGATTTTAATATCAGCTATGTGATGATTATAAGATACGCTTCACTGCAGCGCTGGTTTTAATAGAGTTACCCTGTAAAAGAAAATAAAAATATTTCTTCACTAAACACAATACAATTCATGAAATAATTTCTGTGCGTGTCCCCAAGAGTAGAAATAGTAGTATTTTTTTAACACTTAATAAAACTGACTAGTGTTGTTGGAAAAAAAATGAACTTTTTTACTTCATCAAGAAATTCTAGGATCTGGGTAAAAAGATGGCTTTGAAGTCACACTTATAAGAAAATATTTAATAAAAGCTTTACTGGCTCTGTTTCATAGAATTTTACCCTTTAAAAATTTTTTTAATGACGAAAATATATTTTGTATTATTTTTCGTGCATGACGTATATTTTTTACTAAGAAATTCTCTAACATTAAAATGAATGAACGTTGTAAAGAGAAATATGTAGTTTTAAAATATGAGCTCCAGAAAATATTAATGTAAGATTCTTTGACAGTGATTTTAGTATTAAATATATCGTTAATAGCTATATCACAATTCAGAAATTTAAATTATAATATGTACCTTAATATAGGTACTTCTTAATTTCTAATAGTGGCCAAATTAAAATTGTCTTGTAGAGGTCTCTTATATGTAGGTACATATATACGACGTAATCCATAATATAGTAGATAAGTAAGTGTAACAAAATGTATCATTTCAATGTATGAATTCCTTAACGCGGCACAAGTATGTGCCGTCCGATCTAGAGGTCCTGGGTTTGATTCCCGGGTCGGGAAAAGAGGTTTTGGGTTTTCCATTAAAATTGTCAGTAGCAGCACGGAGTCTGGAAATGTGCCCGAAAAACGGGGAAAAGTTCCTTGACTACACGAATTTCACATTTCTATAGACATTTAAGATGACACTGACATTTCAAATCTTAAAAGTTAGTTTATTTATATAAATTGGAACACATTTTTTTTTAATGTAATAGCAGCACATCCTATAGCATAGCAAAAACATTTTTATTTGAGCTAAAATCAGGCCAATAATTTTGTGAATTTTAACTTGAACACAGTTAATACAGTAAGGTAATTATTTTTGTTTATATAAGTATGTACTATGTAGATGTAGAGAACTAGAACGAAAGGCATCCCGTGCTGTGGGTTGATATAATCCGCTCGATCTTGTAACTTGAGCCACATACGCGAAGGTCATGTTACAATGCAACGCAGTTTCGCACGTGAATACATCGGACGCATCGATCAAAATGATTTATATTCTTTGAATGAGCGTTGAGCTTTCGTATCTATTATATGTGTATTAGCCTTTACAACTGGCCGTTTTTACAATGTAATACTTTGGTAATGTGATTGCCTTTTAGGGAAGAGAAAGAAATTGATGACAGAGACTTGAAATAGGTGATGACGTCATTTGTAAGACACGTTGCTGTGTGTAGATCCACAAAACATGACACAAAAGCTTATCGCGAGATTAAAGTACTCGTACTTACTTAGTAGTAAGTAATTTAATTTGCTTGTACACAAATAAATCTCGCGACAAGCTTTTATATCATATAAATTATTTAAAGATGTTATAAGTAGATAGTAAAAGTTTTAAAGTAGGTAATACTTTATTTTTTTCGTTTTAGCGCATTCAAATAAAAGCTTATTTTTTAAAAAGGTCTTTTACTTTTAATTTAGTTTTGACCTTTTACTTATTTCGAGCTATTTGTAGGAGTGCATTAAAAATACCTAGTCCGAGATCTTGGATGTGCCGCTATGTTGGATTACGAATGACGTCACAAAGTTAAGCATGCATTGTCATCCAAACTGATCGTGTTTACATAATTTCAGCTCAATCGGGTGAATGTCTTCTTCAAAATTTAGTTTTAAGCATTAAAAATCCGCCATATTGTATTTAGACTGACGTCACTTTTCTTCGAGTTAGGTATTCTTAGCAAGTCTTTTCATTTGATACCTATATTATAGAAGTGCATTAATAATAACTAGTCCCCCATGTTGAATATGCCGCCTGTTGTATTAAGCATGAAGTCACAAAGTTAACCGTGCATTGAACTTGTATACAAAATTTCAGCTCAATCAGTTGAAGATATCAGCTACAAAATAGAGTTGCAAGATTTCACCCGAACAAACATAAACATACATTGCAAGTTAAATAAAAGCTTGTAAAATGTTCTATTTAATATTAATTATAAGTAGACCATTAAATTTAAAAACACTATGCACTTGATTTTTATTACTGTTATTTAGTTGGTTCTATGTTCTCTGAGCCAGTAGTACCATTCCGATTGAGACGGTTATAAAAAAAAATAATCTCGAAACACACGTCTTAAAGCTCAAATAGCAATACTTATCAGCAAATCAAACTTATTCGCTTCTCCACACGAGCATCTGGTTACTCGACGCGCTCAATGCTTATGTGCAGATTAATCTCGCCGGATTCTGATTACAGATGCGATTGCATTGTGTGGACAGCAGTGGGTCCGTCTGACATTATTTAGTGACACTACATTATAGTGTATTTATTCGAATAGTGTTTTTTCATATTCACATTCGTCTGTACGCCTGATAAAAAAGGTGCAAATGTGTTTTTTATATGTTTTTCTATTTCAATTAAATATAAGTAAGCATATAATAGTCCACGGTCAAAATCTCTAATAGAGGATTTTGCAAAAGTTTACTCAACCCGGAAATAAAACCCGAGATGACTCGATATACCGTACCAATACCTTATATCGTATATAATATGTACGTGATCAAAGTGGCAGTTTAACAATTAAATCGCTATTTTGTATATTAAGATACTTAATAATAACGCTACTATATCTTATTAGATCCCAGCACACTCAGACTACAATCATTTTTGGCTCTTATACACGGTATTGACTCAAAACCAGCTTTGTTAAGTCGTGGACGATAAAATTGTAACCGATTTTTTCCGCCTTATGAGTGATTAGATACAAAATGGATATAGAAATTATTTTGCGTCAATTTATTGATGCATTTAGTTCGAAACTGTTTTTATTTATCAGTTATTCTTGAATACTATAGGAAGAACTGCAAAAAACAAAGGATGATTTTTATTGCATTTGAATTTTTTGTTACATTTCGCGTAATCCTGTTCATCCTCACCCAACTGAAGTTCCTAAAACCATAAGGCGAGCAAACAGGGTCCCCGAATCAATAACATCAAAAGTAAATCGTTACAAAACTCCGTTTTTAACATCAAAGATACACAGGCACTTTTCATCCAATCGCCAAAATTTCCAATCAATATTTCCCTCAACTTTATGAAACCAAATATTTGTAAGCCCGGGTGCAGTACGGGCGTGGCAAACAAGCGGAATCGTCCGACCATTCGGCACGACCTACCTACTCCATTTACTAAAGTAGATACTCTAACGTGTTGGGCTAGCGCAATACTAATAATCCGGTTCTGTGTCAAATATATTATGTTTACATAATAATAACATACTACTGGAATCTTTAATGAAAATATGAATACCACATTATATAAAAGTCGTGATGGCCTCGAGGTTTAGGCACGCGGTCGAGAATCTCGACGGTCGCGGGTTCAAACCCCAGGCACACACCTCTGAATTTTCGAATTTATGTGTGTATTCACAAAGAATTATCACGTACTTTAACGGCGAAGGAAAACATTGTGATAAAACCTGCACACCTAAAAGTTCTTAGGATGATGATATAAAAGTGAAAAGGCCAAATTTTAACAGACAATTTTTATATTTGTTTATATGCATACATAGATCAAAGTACGTGATAATTTTTTGTACCTATATGTACGTATAGCCATTCGCTGAATAGATATCCAGAGGTCTATTTCTACATTGGAAGTAATCGAGAGGTTCTGTGTTCGATTCCGGGCCGGATTAAATTTCTTTGAATTTTTAAGTTAAGAAATTTTCAGTAGCACGCTGTCTGGAATAGTGCTCGAAAACAAACTTACTCGTAACTTCGAAAAGTCAGAGATATGTGCCTCGGGTTTGACCGCCGACTTTTTGACGTGCCCGTGCGGCCAATCCTCGTGGCCATCACTTCTTTATATTTGCTTACGTTTACGATAACGTTAGCAAATATATATTTGTTCAATGCTTAATTCATTTGCAAGGCAAGTCAAACTGTGCAACCAAATAACGCTTCTGGGCCTTGCACGTCTGCTTTGGGTTGCAGTGAAAATCAGAGCTGCGGCCGCCCGCAGCTTAAGCTAAGCGTGGTCCATTTTGGCGCGTCATACTGGAATACAAAGTGACAACGTTGAATTTAATAAAGCCTTTTGAAGATGTGTGAGGATGAGCATGCATTTCATTAGTATCTATCTTGATGAATATTATGAAAACTGTAGTAATTCTTCTAAAAATACTTCAAAGTACCTAATACCCGGGATATTATTGTTTTTTTACATTAAAAAATTCTGAATATTGAAATTTCTTACGCAGGACTTAAAACACACCTAGCAAAATACTATGTTTACAATACTACTCTAATAGGAATATAGATACCACTGTGTGCATTTGTATTAAAATGTGAAAGTTATTTTATACAGAAATTGGCCTAATGTTATGTCCAGTATAATCATCTACATTATCTTTATCTAATTTTATCAAACTCTGTTCACTTTAAGCGAGAAAAATCAAAAATCTCTTCTTAGTATTAAAATACTAGCAAAAATTACCGCAAACTTTTACAAAAGAAAAAATACCCTACCTACAAGCTGCCCTATCAAAATTTCCGCGTACAAGGGCCAAGTTCAACAGACGTTCATCATAGTGATGTTTTATCACGGCCGGGGACCAATCTGATTTCGATTTATAGCATCGGCCGCGTGTAAGGGATTATTTATGTCACACTGCACTGCTTGTACCGTGTTTACGGGGATTTATCCTGATGCCATTGGAATAGTGCGAGATTTTAGCCAGTTATTAACCCGTAGACACCACACTCCCTTTGAGGTCACACACTCACCACACTGGTGCAAATTTGCACTTCGACTTTTCTAAATGTTGTATTTCTTCGATTAATGTAGAAAATTAATCTTGGAACCAGACTTTATAGGTAAAAATTCCTTAGTAATCGATTGCAACCATTAAAAAAAATTAAAAATGGAATTTTATTGGAGAAAAATGGCCAAATTGAAAGAAGGAATTTCGAAAATCTGTTTTTTTTTTGTTTAAATGCCATTTCAATGCTTATTGAGATATCGGCGTGGTTTTTGCGCGAAATGAAAGATATGAAGTCATATTTCAAGAAAAAAATTATGCAGAATGGTTGTAAGAAATTAAAGATTTTTTCAGCGTGCCTGAAAATGAGGTAATTTTACGTCGTGGTACTAATGTCTAAGTCAGTATTTTCGTACGCATTTGTTTAATTTTATTTAATGAAATGCTTACATTTTACATCTAAAATAGCGTAGTAATCCATAATTAATATAAAACAGTGTACAAAAACGTTAGTTGTAGTTCGCAGTCCATTCGAAACTCACACCTGACCGATCAGATTCGTCGCCGGCAGGTATGATACGCGTGTGCTTCGCGTTGTCATTGTTGCAAAGTCCACACCGAGCACGAGATTCATCTCGAATTATTTTTTGGCCACCATTAGTTGTGGATCCTCTTTTAAACATTTGAAAATGAGGCGTTTTACAAAAACGCGCAAGGTGCAGATTTCCGACCGTCTTCGCCTTAACTGTGGCTATATCAAGCTGAAAGCAAGCTTCTTCAAAAAGTGGTCTTGATTTAGTTTTTCATTTCTATCCATTATATTGTAGAGGATTGATTGATTAACATGTTGTAAAAAAAATTCAAGGGCCAACGTTGAGTACGACGCGCTGTTGAAAAAGTATGACACTTTTGATCAAAACCATCTGCCGCACCTTTGTTCTTGTTGTAATCCAGGATAATCTGAGGCTTCTTTGTTGCATTGCCAATTGCGCCATTATTAATTTAATTAATTATCATTTACCTTCAATGATATTCCACTCGATTATGGTCTAACAAACACAATTTCAAAATTAGAACTGATCTCGTTGAATTAACGTTGTCACCACACTGGTGCAAATACGCACCGTTTCGACGTTTCAAAGCTTGTTATTCGAAGACAAGTTTCGGACTAGCAACGCTGCTTTTCTCGATGGAAGCGTATACCTATAGACATATTTCTCGTGGAGGAGGAAGCCCGCTAGGCCACGCACATAGAAAGTTCTACGCGCTTGAAATTTTCGTGGGTGCAAATTTGCACCAGTGTGGTGTCTACGGGTTAAATCTGCCCGTATTTCTATGACAGGTTTTTTGGTTATCAGTTTAACCTAAGCTTTATGTTCTTTCGTAACGTACATTCCACCTATTTGTCCTTTTATGAGGCATATTATAATAAAAATTACAGTGCAACAACATTTTTTATATTATACATATTATACTGCCTTGTGGTCTCGCGGTACAAGTATGTGCCGTGCGATCTAGAGGTCCTGGGTTCGATTCCCGGGTCGGGCAAAGTGTTATTGGGTTTTTCCATTAGGAAATTCTCGGTAACAGCACGGAGTCTGGAATTGTGCCCCAAAAACGGCAATAGGCTCGCCCCCTATTACGTGGGACTGATACACCTACTTGGCCAAATGTGGGTGCAGGAATGCACCTCTGCCTACCCCTTCGGGGAATACAGGCGTGAGTTTATGTATGTATATATGTACATATTATATTTAAATTTTTATAAAAAGAAATCCTACAACTGCGTCTATAATTCTAAGGCTTCAATAGAACCTAATAGCTGACCCAATGAGGTAGCCTAGCCAGTTTTAGATAAGATCTACTTTGCTGCGAGTTGGTGGTTTTGAATTTTGAACCTTAATGTATAAAATTTCATCACTTTTTAATACCCCATTAATCACAACAATAATCTGCAGATATTAAAAAAAAATCAAAAATCCAATATACCGGTTTAAAACAATTAATATTCCGTATATTGAAGACAAAATGACCTCATTGGCATCTGATGATGCGCAATGCCGTCCACTTATGCAACTGCCGAGAATGATAACGATTATTATCATTCTCTTTGTTCATGATGGCCTAGTAGAAAAAGTGTTCACACATCATGATTTAAAAAAAAGGGACGTGGCTCATACTTTTTATGCGTCCTTACTAAAATAAACTAATTATGAACAAACATTTTACTTAATTGACAGCCCCGTGGCGCAGATGGCTAGACACCAGCTTGCGAAACGAGAGGCCGCGGGTTCGATCCCCGCACCGAGACAAATGTTTGTGTGATCCACAAATATTTGTTTCGGGTCTGGGTGTTTGTGAGACAGAAAAGTCTCTCGTAGTCTCTGATAGGTACCCACGACACAGGACTTGTATCCTAGTGTGGGGTCAGAACTATGTATGTGACTGTTGGGTGTATTTATTTATTTATTAATTAAGGAACTTTTATAATTTTTCCAAATTTCAAAAAGTTGCATTTTGTTTTTGCTCTGGTAAGATGTATCCATTCTTCTTTTAATAAGATTTGTTTAAGATGGATGTACATAAATCTCGTCTGAACTTTAATTTCACTAGACCTCAATATATATATACTTTGCCTTTAATTTTAAAAGCATAACATAAAACATTCGTTAGCGGATTCAGTAAACATTTAATAGAATAATAATACCTATATGTCTACGCCACAGAAATTCAAACATTTAATATTAGATCACACCACATCATTTCACTTTATAAATTCAATGTAAACGTGTCCCAAACGTGTACAATAGAGGTAATAAAATAAAAATATCAAACGCCTCTCAACACACATTCAAAAGACTTCTATAAAATATTAAAATTTATCTTCTATTATAAAATCTTTTAGATCTTACTTATGAAATTATGTTAATGAAGGTATAGATTGTTTTGTGGCGAGTGCGTTTCAAATTAAACTTTATTTTGACGGCAAAGGTGTCTTTTTGCTTTGATCTTATTACAAAGGGTCATGGTGCCATGATTCTATTCATAAAGAGATTATTATGAAAAAATCCCATAGCGCCTCATTGTCAGGGATTCGAGATATTAAGCTTCATATTAGGGGCAAAGTTTAATAAAAATACGTATTATATTAGGGTTTTTATTGTCAAAAGTATGACTAAAATATCGGATGATTATTATTATTTTGATGATTTCTATAGAATATGCGGAGGGTGATCGAAAATAAAAGATCACGTGTTTTGACTTTATATAGCTACTATTAAAGAAACTTCTTATAACTTCGCCCGATTGTAATATTGTTTTCTATTAGTTCACTCCAATCAACTTAAACAATTGAACCAAAAATGTTTAGTACAACTCAGTAAATTAAATCCCATAAAAAACAAAACTTGTAAAAAAAATCAATTCTCGCAACTCAGTTCTTTTGCCGTAAAAAGTTGTAAGATCTATATGATACCAAGTCGATGAATTTATTCAGTCCCCGTTTAAGCGAACTTTTGTCTTAAGTTATTATGCACTTAGTTTACCAGACACCATCTTATAGTGACCAAAAATTACTAACATATATATTTTTTAAAGTATACATCTAAATACTCCTTTTTTTCTCTTCAGAGTTTTGGTTAAACTCTCTAACTTATAAATTATATATATCTACATACAAGCCATACCTCAACTTCACAGGTAAAGTGGTTTTGAGATTTTGTGTTAGGTATTAAATAATGCTTTTATTATCCTTAGGGAGGACCTTTATTGATGAAAGATACCATTTGGCGTTACCTGTACTGCTGACAATGTGCCTACAATGTAACATGATGATTGATTGATTAGTTGAGTGAAACCATAACAAAAAAAAACATTTATAATTTCTTATTGATACTTTGACACACATAGACATATATTTGTAAACTTACTCATGACCGTATCCTGATAGATTAACGAATAGTTATATCTAATCTTCCCGGGTTATTAAGATACTCGTTAAAGAAACAAGCCTGGTACTTGTGTCTAGACACCGTACTGCTATTGAGTAATTTGTACCAGATTATAATCCAAGAACACTCAGTTCGAACCTGAAATAAAATCTCTTGATCGACTTCACATACGTATGCCGTAGGTCAACGAACCAGTAGAGACACTGGAACAAAATATCATTATCATCAGCCCATATTACGTCCCACTGCTGGGCACGGGCTAGGTACCTCTACAAGTGAGAGGATTTAGGCCTTAGTCCACCCCGCTGGCCTAGTGCGGGTAGGCGGACTACACACCCAAGAAATTCCTAAAAACTTATAGGTGTGCAGGCATCCTCACGATGTTTTCCTTCGCCGTTAAAGTACGTTTTTTTTTTTTTTTTTTTTTTTTTTATACTGGCACGGCAAAGTGACCCCATTGCACCTGATGGTAAGCGTAATGGGGTCCAGAAAAAGTGCCGACCAGCGAGAGATGATCTCCCGTTGGTCGACACAATCATGCCGGCCGAATACTTCTTCACCTTGTGAAGAAGTTTGGGGGACTAATGCCATGGTGATCAAAAGACTGACCGCGACAAACCGGCCAAAAAATGCCGGCACGGTCATCCTTTCACCATGACTGAAGCCCCCCCGAAAACCGGATATACACTGGCTGATCCCGGAACGCGGCACACTTGCATGTGCCACTATGGCGGGTTTTACGCCCTGTGTACGGTGGTCGCCATCCGGGCGGATACGAATATCCTACCACCAGCGAACGTGATAATTCTTTGCGAATAAATATGCATTTTATTTATTGTCTACTTCTTTATTCCTTCAATACCACACATCCTTTCTCTAAAAACAATAAATACTCCAATATAACCTGAAAAGGTCCAGACTGGCCTCAAATCCCTTGTAAGACAAGAAAGAAAGATTTAGCAGTGTGAAGTACATAAGCACCTATAATATAGAAACAAAGCAAACATAAACAAAAAAACAATACTTCAAGTACTCCTAAAACAAAAGATAGTAGAAATGTAGACAATAAAAACGCCGCCAAGGACCCACTTGGGACAATACAATCACTCAACGTGGGACCAACAATAGAACTCGTTTTGCATGCGCACGGTCGTAAAAAATACTTGAAAATTCAAGAGACAATGCGTTTGAGTGCAAAAGTTACAATAGTCGAGACTGTTACATTTGTTTCCGTGTAAGTTTACAAGCGACATCTTATTATGAACAGTTTGCAGGTAGTTAGGGCGGGGTGTGATTGACAGCGATTATATCGGTTAGTGACATGGTACAGGTATTTAGATAAATGCAACGTGCAAAACGTGGTTATTTTCTTTCATTGATTATTTTAGAACGTCATAAACATACTTTAGCTGTCTCCTTGATTTTGCGGAATCAGGGTACGGTATACGATCATGAGACTGTTGGTTTCAAGAAAGCACGAATAATACCTGTATACTGCAATAAACACTCCTTCTTTAACCTGGAACTTAAGAAGCTGTCCAAACTAGAATGCAGCAATACATAGCCTTTAGCGATACAGGCAGAAATGCAGATACACATAAATAATAGATATTTATCTACTAGACACGCCAACCCGCACTAGGCCAGCGTGGTGGACTAAGGCTCAAAACCTCCATTGTAGAGGAGACCCGTGCCCAATAGTGGGACGTATAGGGGCTGATGAACTATATGTATTTATAGTTTTTCATTACTTACCTTATTTTATTTTCTTCTAATGTCTAAATATTAGCTACAACTACAAAAGTGTACAGACCCCCACAGACAACCTGTTATAATACCCGCTGCAAGCTTGCAGTATAACCGCAGCCCGACTTAGGTCAAATATTCTCACTCAACTATTAACCATTACAAAAGCTTCCTACTTTCGCCCATACAAATGCGGAAGGAATCTTGTAAAAGCGTTGAGAGAGTTGTAAAAGCGGATTTTGAATCATGAAAAGGATTTACTTTTGTTAGGGTGTGCTTGGATACACGAAACAGTTTATTATCTTTATTTGCACGAATCTGAGAGCTTTATTTTGGGTTCCACATATTTTTATAATAATAATTTCATCATGAGCCCTTATACATACGTCCCACTGTTGGGCACGAGCCTCCTCTACAATTGAGAGGGTTTAGGCCTTAGTCCACCACGCTGGCCTAGTGCGGGTTGGCGGACTACACACCTAAGAAATTCCTAAGAACTTATAGGTGTGTATGTTTCATCACGATGTTTTCCTTCACCGTTAAAGTACGCGATAATTCATTGTGAATACACACAAGTGAGACCGAAAGTCTCTCGTAGTTTCTGATACCTACGACACAAGACTCACTCAGTTCAGAACTATGTATGTGACTGTTGGATGTATTTATTTATTATTATTGTACACACATAACTTCGAAAAGTCAGAGGTGCCTAGGGATTGAACCTGCGACTGCGGAGATTCTTGACGCGCCTATACCTCGAGGCCATCACTATTTTAACATGCATTTATTATTATTTTAATTATTATGCCAATCATAAGGTCTTCAAATATAACATTTTATTTAGCATAATATTGTTGTTCACAGTGATACTACCAACAATACTTCTCGAACAGAAATCTTCATATTCAGTGGGCCTATTCGGTTAAATAATTTAATCGTGACTAATGCGCCGTCTCTCGGATTAGAGTCAGTTGCGGTCAAGTCATGGGTGGGCGGGCAGTGTGACAAAAAATATAAGCATCTCCCGCGCTTTGAACGTCTTGTCTCTGTAAGACAGTTTTTGTCATGACAACAATAAAACAAGCGTTTGAGAAGCCTTCTTTGAACCTGGTTAATATGGAAACCGACCAACAACCGTGGACACGAGGAGCTAAAAATTGATTTTGAGAAATATTAGTGTGAACTACAAATATTTAGGTATGTATTTTTTTACCTAAAGTCAATGTTATGAAGGTGTGAGACTACGGTTGTTGGTGATTCACGCATTCACACCTAAACCGCTGGGTCGATTTTGACGTTTTTTGTTAACTCAGGCTAAATTTGTATAACTCAACACCAGAAAGATATATTATCTTGTTACATAATCAATTAGGCATACCGTCATTATTAGTCAGTAGGAAAGTCAATTCATCAACTTAGTATACCTACACATCCTATCAACGTCCACTGCTAAACGTAAGCCTCCCCAAGTGAGCGCCAACTATCCTGGTCTTGAGCAGTTTACATCCATCCGCTATCCGCCACCTTCTTCAAGGCGTCAGACCATCGTGCTTCAGGATGTCCACATTACGTCTGCCTAAATGCCGTCTTCACTCTAACACTTATCTGCTCCACCGGCCGTAATCTATATATACATACTACATACAAATAAATAAAATTGGAGTGTCTGTTTGTAATATTGAAATAACCGCTTTTTAATAAATGCATCTGTCTGTTTGTTCCGGTTAATCTCTGAAACGGGTGGACCAATTTTAACGGGACTTTCACTGGCAGATAGCTGATGTAATAAGGAGTAATTTAGGCTACGTTTATTTTAGAAAAAATATTTTATTTTAGAAAACATACATACATAAAGTCACGCCTGTATTTCCCCGAAGGGGTAGGCAGAGATGCATTTCTGCACCCACATTTCGCCAGTATGTATCAGTCCCACGTAATAGGGGGCGAGCCTATTGCCGTTTTTCGGGCACAATTCCAGACTCCGTGCTGCTACTGAGAATTTCCTAATGGAAAAACCCAATAACACTTTGCCTGATCCGGGAATCGAACCCAGGACCTCTAGATCCCTCGGCACATACTTGTACCGCGAGACCACGAGGCAGTCGAAAATATAATAGAAAAAAAATAATTATATATTTTAGAAAAAAAAAAGAAATTAATTAGGTATCATTGTATTTTTTTTTAAGAATCGACTGTTAGGCGGAACGAATTATTGCATGAAAATGTCTGGTTGCCGGAAAAAAAACTGTCGATACCTCAACCACAAGACTACACAAGTTGCAAGAAAAAATATATCTCCAAAATCTACTGAACAGTCTATTCAATTTATACTTATAGTGCATTATTACAAACAAATATAATCCAGGGATGAAGCTTAATGGATTATCGGGGTAATAAAATTCCCAAACGCAGGTGCGGTGTGACTCATCGAATGGGCGAACAGGTAGGCACTTAACAATCAAAAAGACCCAAGCTCTACAAAAAATATTTTATTTGTGTACCTGTGTAGTATTTCGTCTCAACTTTTCGCGTTAGTGTAAAGTCCCGTGATTATATTCGCTTTTTTGTTGTAAAACTGGCACAAAGTTATGACTAATAAAATTACCTAAAAGTAGACAACATAGTGAAGTTACGACAACAACCGATATTTGAAATTACGAACACAGTTAGTCATCAAAACTCAACCTTGAATTAAAAAAAATCTGTCATTTTGATCTGCAACCAACAACTTAATGTAACCAATAAATACTATGATACAGTATCGACACCTTCACAATGGATGGATGGATCAATTTCATATATTCGGGTTCCTTTCCGTCCAAAAGATTGAATTAATTCCAAAGTACACACACGCACACAAAAGTAAGATCTGTGTGACTTAGGTTCTAGTAATTCAAGCTGTTACTGGGTTGGTTTTCTTGAGGCAAATCAAACTACATTAAAATTTTCATAAAAGCCACGCACAATCTCCCGATGTAGTTATCGTAAAAACATATAGACTACAGTATACATATTCCGAAGTATTACTATCTGTATCTACGGTTATCCCCTTTTCTCCTCCATTTACGGTGGATACGGGCCTGCACTGGAGTAAAATCAATGGGCTATGAACAATGGGCAGCTGGTATAGATTTGATTTGTCTTATCTTCAAACTATCAGAATTATAATGCATCAAATTAATCAGATATTGCTTGGGGTGAACAGGACGTAAAATTTTTTGTTCGGCTTTTTCTGATGTTGGTTGTTGACGGTCAATTTTATATTGTTCTATCTAATGATGGATATTTAATCCATCTTAAGAGAAATAGGTATTATTTCTTAAATAATGGGAAGAAAATATCATTCACCTTAACCAAGGTTAAGGTAACAAATATGTTTTTTTTTTTTTAAGTAACTCCCAACACATACATAAAGCTTTAAAAAGAAAAATCTTTCTCGGCCTTTTTGATTAATTAAAAGAAGTCTTTATTTACCTTTAACATTACCTGACAAATCGTGGGGTAAAGGTTACCTACGCTTATCCCTATGAGCTAAAATGTGCCGTCAATCCTGTTTATAACTTCTTAACCTGACACTAAGAATGCGATTGTTATATCAAAGTTTCTTGTCTTATTCAAGTCAACGTGCAAAAATATCAGTGTTTCCGAAACGATATTTGAAACAATATCAACGTAATCCCGACCGGTAAAGCGGGCACATTTAAAATTTCCCTCAGTTCATATCTCCGCACGTCCGGGGATACATAAAACGGCAAACAACCTCCCCAGCTCCCACTTATCCACACGAAAAACTTTTTTCCCAATAAGAAGAACCGCACTGCGACAGAATTGATGCGAAAACTATAAAAATACCGTCTTGTGTCCAACTAAACAGCTGTTGGAGAACAGGTACTTTCCGAAGATGCTAACTATTAATTGGTCCCACTTGGGCACTATCGTGGTCTGACGTGACTTCTTAATTACTGCCTTCTTGTGTACGTCCGGATTTTACTATACTTAAGTCCGGCGTAAATAATTTATGTACATACTAATATTCCCCGCAAATTCTGCGCATGCAGTTTAGATTTTATGGAAATATTTTTGAGCAGAATTATAATGCATTTTATAATGTTTAAATTAATCCACTCATTTAAAGTTGCCTATAAATCATTTCGAATTAATCGGAACAAATAAAATAATAGAAGTGTACAATACAGTTATTCATACATTATTATACAATAATACGATTTGTTATTACAGGCACTTGAATTTATTTAATTCATTTATTTATTTTTGAAATAGCTAGGTAAGAAATAGGTACATAATAGGTACCTGTAATTCTTCAATATTAATTTTGTTAATGAAAGCAAAAATTGAGGTACAAAACGTTTTATAATCAACGTAACGACTGTCGGTTTGATGCTTTATGACAGACGATAAAAAACTAATATTTATAAAAAAATAAATATTAGCGAATACAATATAGAAAAAATGGTACAGAATGTTGGAAGAAAAAGAGTTTCTATGAGAATGAATATAAAAACTCCGCTTATTATTATTTTTCTCTAACTATTTATTTGTGGCGATGTTCTAAGAAATATAAAAGAAATAGCAAATTTTGCACACAATAGGTGAAAGGCAAAGTCATTCTATAATAATGTAATAAGCGTTCTTTTGTAATAATATTTAGCACTACTTTCGTTATATTGTAAAATATTAGTCTTCGTGAACGTGATATGATAAAAAAATCCTAATTAATATTTTTGATGCGAAAGTTCATTTGCTTTTTTGCTTATATCAGTGCATTCTACAAATTCTCTACTGCCTCGTGGTCTCGCGGCAAAAGTATTTGCCGTGCGATCTCGGTTTTGATTACAGAGACGCGCAAAGTATTGTTGAGTTTTTCCACTAGGAAATTCTCATTAACAGCACGAAGTCTGGAAACGCGCTCGCCCGAACTGGCTCCCCCTCTATTACGTGGGACTGATACATAATGGAGAAATGTGGATGCAGAAATGCACTTCTACCTACTCCTTCGAGGAATACAGGCGTTAGGTTATCTATGCATGTGTGTAAGTATGATTTCTATGAATTGTGTTACAGAAATAATATTATTCTTCTTGGTATCTTCTCTTCTTTATAGGTAACCAAAAATATTAGAACGTTGACAAAATCTACATACTAATACACAGCCCCGGGGCGCAGTTGGCTAGACACCAGCTTGCGAAAATTGAGACCGCGGGTTCGATTCCCGCACTGAGACAAATATTTGCGCGATCCACAAAAATTTGTTTCGGGTCTGGGTGTTTTTGAGACGGAAAAACCTCTCGTAGTATATAATACCCACGACACAGGACTTGTATCCTAGTGTGGTGTAAGAACTATGTATGTGACTGTTGGGTGTATTTATTTATTTATTTATACATGTACATATAGTAATACCCCTACATAGGTTAATGGTTACATGGCGTGCCATTGGAGAGGCCTATGTTCAGCAGTGGACGTGAGAGAGGCTGGTGATGATGATGATTGGTTAATCATTAAAATAATTGGTATTTTGTAAATTTATGTTGAATATTTTATTATGCTCAATAGCGCTTACACTTGGAGGAACTCTTATCGTCTCTATAAGCTGCAGGATACTATTTAAACAGATGCTAAATTTTTTAAAACCCACCTCACTGTAAAGGTTGTATACGAGTGACTTCATTTGGAAGTTCGCCAAATTTTCAAACCGCTCTGGCATGAATTAAACTAAAGGCAACTTATGGACAACTTCAAGCGATAGGAACCTAGGCTTAAGACTTAAGCCGTGGCTAGAAAAACAAAAAAAAAGTACAGTTTCCAGGACTATTGTTTAGGTAAATGCATGATTTTTTAAAGTTCTTATACGTATGTTCTATTATTTCGCGATGTAATTTTATACTAATGCGCCTCTACCTGTACACCTACCTCCTCGGAGGAATACAGGTGTAAAGTTAATTGTATGTATGTTGTACTTAGCTATCAGCCAGTTTGAACAAATTAATAACAGTCATTCATGTACGCTTCACGGTGTGTATTTTATTTCTAAAATCTCTTTTTTTTTTTTTTTGCCAGTTTTTTTTAACATCAATGTGTTTGTAATCACCGTAACTATTGTCTGTATTAGTATTCGATCACAAATATGGTAAATACACCTCACAACACAAGTAAATCTAGCTTTAATCTTTATTCTTTAAAACAAAGTAACTTCTTGATTCTATTTAAACCTTTATTTCCGCTACCTTCTTCTGAAAAAATTACCTCTTTTTCCTGCCTTTATTTATATATTTTACAAAAGTCAAATAAGTATTTTTGTAGTGGTCTTATAAATAATGGGTTTTATTTAATTTTATTTTTTCTCTATAAATAATAAAGGTGAAGATCGCGGGTCGTCAATGGATGCAGGCTGCCTCCAAATGGTCACTATGGATGTCATTGGGGGAGGCCTATGTTCATCAGTGGACTTCCTTAGGCTGATGATGATGAAATAATAAATAGTTAATCTCTAAAAAATTTTTAAGTATTGTCTCCTTCATAAATCCATTTAAATAAAAACTTGTTGAATAATTTTTTAAATAAGTATTACGTATAAGAACTACGCATAACTCATATGTATACTTATACTTTTTTTCTTTCTGGTCAATATCTTCAGATGTATTGACGTGATGTGGTCAACTGAATTGTTTTTGAGCTAGTGAAAATTCACATTTCAAACAGTTATCTCCGTAGCAGAAGTAGATGAGTTCCAGCCACGCTTAATGCTCTCCGGGAAGCTAATCCGACTGCGGTTATTTACGATCATGCGCGAGTAATGTGCTCAATAAAACGAGTGTGGTAATTTATTCCATATTATTTTTATTTGTTTTTCATTGTGTGAATAATTTTATTTATTAATTATTTTAGCATATATGTATTTTGTCGCTATATTTAAGTTTAATTTTAGATTAGCAAGTTATTTAAAATTGCCATTTCGATGTTAGTTCATATACATCGACTGGTGGGAACAGGGTCTTCTCTAATACGAAAGGGTAAGGCTTTAGTCCACAGAATTTACAATTTATTTTAATTGCATAATACTTCATTAAAATTACTTATTATAACTTCGAATAATCAGAGAAGCCTGCCTCGTGACTCGTGGTCTCGCGGTACAAGTATGTGCCGTGCGATCTATAGGTCTTGGGTTCGTTCCCGGGTCGGGCAAAGTGTTATTGGGTTTTTCCATTAGGAAACTCTCATTAGCAGCACGGAGTCTGGAATTGTACCCGGAAAACGGCAATAGATTCACCCCCTATTATGTGGGACTGATACATACCTGGCGAAATGTAGGTGCAGAAATGCACCTCTACCTACGCCATCAGGGAATACAGGCGTGAGTTTATGTGTGTATGTAGTCAGAGAGGGTATTTGGACGATCGTGCACCTCATTATCAAGGAAGCCTTAAGCAGTTTGCTTTCATTTATTTACTCGTACTAGTCACTTTTAAAGTCGCGAACCCAATACAATGATAACAATTATTAACCTCAACATTCCAAATTATAATCGGTTATGATTAAAAGTAGTGATGGTCTTGAGGTTTGGGCATGCGGTCGAGAATCTCGGCGACCGCAGGTTCAAACCCCAAGCATACACCACTGACTTTTTGAAGTTATGTCTGTATTCGTAATGAATTATCACGTACAGTGTGTACGGTGTATGGTTAACGGTGAAGGAAAACATCGTGAGGAAACCTGCACACCTAAAAGTTCTCTGAAACTTAGGTGTGTAGTCCACCAACCCGCACTAGGACAGTGTAGTGGACTAAGGTCTAAACCATCTCAGATGTAGAGGAGGCCCGTGCCAAGCAGTGGGACGTATATGGGCTGATGATGATGATAAAAAAAATACCAACACGGCGACAGAGAATTAAAGGACTTTAGTTTCACGAATCAACTAATACATGCTATTTTTGAATCTCTATTATCATCGATACCATCGAGGTCCAAAACGCAATTTACGGTACGACCTAGACGACCCAAATGTTTTTTATTCAATAAGGAAAGGTAAACAGGACCCAGCCTCTGGTCAACACGTTTGTTTTGATGGATCGGTCTGGCTCCCCCGAGCCATATCAGGCCCAATCAGTTTCATGTTAGCTTAGGACCTTTATTAGGCATCTTGATTATTTTGATCCTTGCTTTTATAAACACTGGATGTGTGGAGATGATACTGGCAAATCTTGGTGCTTGTTTACCGTTCGATTTTCGATACCGTTTCGAAAATATTTGTTATATATGTAATATAGCAGTGTTCTACGGTTTCAATCGTGTCAAATTTAGTTTTCTGTGATAAAAAGTAGCCTAAGTGTTAATCCAGGTTATATGCCACCTCCATACGAAAATTCAAAATTGGTACAGCTGTTTGAGCGTGACGAAGTGACACACAAACACTACGCTTTCAAACTACTAAATAATGTTCTTTTACGTAATATGGATTTAAGAAAACATCTCTACGTACCCTTTTGGACAAATAAGCATAATATCACAGTAACAATAAACGTCATACGAGACGTCATTTATAAGAATCAGAATCAATAGGACCTTCTCTACGACTGAGAGGACTACGGTTTATGAGGATAATAATAAAAAATTTAGTAAGAACCGGCGATAATAAGCTTAAAAGTTAGACTTGTTGCTCTATATTTTTTAGGATTAGTACTAATTTATTTTTAGTGCATTTTCAAATAAGTGTAGTATTTTAAGAAGTTCAATAAGTGTTAGTCCACTAGATACCTACTGCACAAGACATTTGGAACCGAAACATCGAAAGTGATATGATCATTTTGTTGTCTCTGCTCTTAACAACTTAATATGATGTCCCTATTTGCAATTTACTAGTAAAAAGAAACAGTGTAACCCTTTTGTTCCCCAGATTGCCGGATTATATACCATGTATCGAAGTAACGGGAATATTCTTGGTAATTTTGGTCTTTCTAATATATGTTTGTTTGTTCCAAAAGATCTCATTACTGACTGTCCTTATTTGTGTCAGTATGATCTCTGAATATTATCAGTTAATTTTCTATTAAAATTTATCCCTTTACGTAATTAAATATGGAACGATTCCGGGAAAAAAAAAGTTGCTTACAATATATCTCTATTTTAAAGAAAGAGAAAATACTGGCACATAATGATTTATGCAATGCGGTCAAAAAAATGCTGGTTAGCAGAAAATTATGCTTGTTCGTAAACGGATATAACGATAAACAAGCTGATTCCTGAACGCGGCAAACTCGTCTTTGTCACTATTGTAAGTTTTAAGTACTGTTTTATAACTGTTTCTAACTATCTTCGTGGTAAAACTCATTAAAATAAAACCGCTGCAAGTTTGGATATCAAACTTTAAAAAACAAATCTTTTTTTGCAGCTTTTTATAATAATTTTGGTTATACTACACTTTTATATTTTTACTGAAATTTCCCATTAACTTTTTAATTTTTAATCCCTAGCATAGTTGTAACTTCATAACAAATATGATTAGCATAACAAGGATAAGACGAAATGTTCTTTGTTTATCTAACTTCATGTCCCCAAACATCCAGCACCCCCCGCCTCACCAAAACGCGGTATCCACGCCCCGCCACTCGAGCTTCAGTTGACAGTTCGCGCGTGGCCGAGAAGTGCGTGGAGCTTCCGACGACTTTCGGCTTCCGACTTACGTTAAGTTGGATAATTCGTTTTTAGTGGTCGTGACTTTAGTGCGTTTGTGCTGTGACAAAATCATCGGTGAGTATTTTTTTTAATTATTATATTACTGGCTTTTAAATGTAAATTTTAAAAAAACTAGTTTAAATTTTGTTTCGTGTGATTTTGGAAATTTAAATAAAAATAGTAATGATATTTTTTTTTATTAAATTATGGAAACAAATTGTTGACTTTTTAAATAATACGTCTGTTACTTAATAAATTATATTTGTTACACGGTGTCGTCTATAACAGTAAGAATAGAATATAAGAAATCTCCTTGCTATTAAAATGAAATAAAATAGCACATTTTATTTTTGTGGTTTTCAAGGTATATTTTTACATTATCTCCGTGCGATTAAATATAACACTAGAAAATGAGAAAATACATTTAAAGCAAGCATTTTTTTAAACCTAAAGCAAAATATTTTATTTACGCACTTAAATGTCGTGTTAATTTTATATTATTGGAATATTTTTCTGCCATAAAAGCCAAGCTCATTTGCATATAAAATGGATACGACATAAAAATTTAAGTTTGACTAACTTCGTGAGTACTAAAAGTTATATGGACGTTTAGAGTTATGGTAAAATACAGTCAGTTGAATTAGTACGTTTCTTCTGCTTTGTAATTTAAACTAATTTATAAAGCGTGGTTAAAACAGTGCTATTTTATTATTACTACCTTATTAGGGTTTCCTATTTTTTTATAGCTGCATTTACAACTCATAATAGTAAAATTAATTTACCAATAATTTGTTTAATGTATTGATATTATTTTATAACATTAACTTTTTAGGGTATTATGGTAGATTCACTTACAACGTATAGAAACAAAGTTAATTTAACAATAATTTATTTATTTAGTTAATTAGCCTATATGTATTATAAGAAAAATATGCTAAAAATAACTGTAGAACATTTTTGTTCTAATCCACAATTTATGTTTTCATATTTTTTTAGCCAATGTTTATCAAGTTAATAATTTTAGGTAAAAACCAAGTACCTACCAATCATTTGATACCGATGTTAATAGGCGATCTGTTAAAACTTCATCTTTACTTGGTTCGAATACAAGTCATATTTTTGACTTTACGAAGTTTTGTGTGGGTTCAGAATTTATACTAGTCTTCCTAATAGACACGAGTTTCTCATATAGTTAAGACTATGAAACTGCCACAAGGTGTCTTGTGACTTGATTTACTTTAAAATACCTATTTTATATTTTCTTAATAAAAAAAATATAACATTTCATATAGCTGAGGGAGTTTCTTGCCGTTTCTTTTCCACAGCAATAACTCGTTCCGAAGCGGCAATATTAAATTGCTGATGCAAAAGCACTTGCAAAAGTCTATTTAAAAAAAGATTATTTTGACTTTGACTGTAATAATTAAATTTCACTTATTTAGATATGCGTTTTTAATCACTGTTTAAATGCATGAAAACGTTTTAAAATACTATATTGAGTCAAATGTATGCTTTTGTGATTTGAAGCTGCGACTACCGTAATATTGGCTCGGCAAACTATTGTCTTATATATTGCGCTATCACAAATTATATATTCTGAATTAAGTATAACAAAATAATATTAACGGTATATTATTATGGTTTAAATGTTTAAGTTGTTGTAATCATACATACGTTAAAAGTACGTCTCCATTGGTCCTGTATTATAAGTAAGCGGCTTAAAATGGACAGGTCTCTGGTTCAATGGTCGGGCAGTATTTTTCTAATGACAAAAATATTTGCAGCACACAGGTGCAGACAGTATGACTCTTATTGCCTAAAAACTTCGCGAAATATCAATGATGGAAATCACCACCACATCGTATACACCCTATATTCAGACCATGATCGGAAACTAAGGCAGGTAATAGCTAAGGTCACCACACCACATACATTTTATACCTATGGTTGTTAATAAAACTTCAAAATTTTTATTTTTATTCGGGATTTTCTTTAACCCCAGGGGGTTTGTAATCACGTTAGCTATTACCTGCCTTAGTTTCCAACCACGTTCTGAATACACCCGATATACAGAAGAGAGGACTCGCATTTGTATTAAGAATAGTCATAATTAAGCATAATTAACACTTATTAATCACTGAAAATTTATTTAATGCTTTCATTAATCTTTAATCAGTTTACTAATATTTCACCATGTTTTCGTTTAGAGCTATAATTCAAACATTGTATGCAATACTTAAACCAATTATCTTGCTAAAAGGTTGTATTAGTAATTAGCGAATGCAAAATTAAACTCCATTAATCTGGAAATGGAAACATAAGTAGGTATAAAATTAGGGGAATCCAGTAGCCGATTGCCGAACAGATTTCTGATTAACCTCATTACCTAAAAATAATTTTCAAACGTAAAATGATAGATTTCTGCGATTCTCTTTGTGCTAGACATTTTGTTGGAAATAAAATTAAAAATTATTTCCATATTCCTCGGGTAAAAGGTGGAATGGAGATTGGTTTTGAAAGGATATTAAGGAATAGATTTATTCATAAATAAATAATTGTCGGTATCAATTCTGTCTGCGTAGGAGAAAATGTCCTTTAACTTTTTTTATCGTGTTACACATGGTTTCAGATTTTTATTAATATATTATTTATTTATTCGGAGCGAGTGTATTTCCGTCTCTCTAGTTTCTTTAGTGATTCTGAGATTTTTGTAATCGGAAAACCCTATAGCAATCGTCTTGAGTCTGGAAATGTGCCCAAAAGGTCTCACCCCTTTGACGTTGGACTTAATACACTACCAGCTAACGTGATTGCAGAAATACACCTTTGGCTACATCTTAAAGGATACAGTCGTGGTTGTGTGTATGTATTGTGTTGTATGTATTTACTTGTTCTATTTACCTGTATAATATAAAAAAAATCATTTTTATCATACCTACTATAGCATTGCTATTTGCTATGCTGCAAAACAAATATATATAATTGCTGCATCCAGGCAATTTGAGAATGACCTGCTATTTCAACTAAGGAAAATATCCACTTTATACTATATTATTCAAAGGCAAACAAAAATAAATTTATTCATGACTGAAAACTGGAATTTACAAAGCCCATCGTGATGTTCCAACTATTTGCTTAACAAATTTCAATTTGTTTCCTCTTTGTTTAACATAAATATTTACAATATTTAATTATCAAGCAAGATATATGGAATACGGAATTGCTTTTAGAAGTAACTAAGAGACCCTCTCAGTTGTAAAGGGGGCCTGTGCCCAGCAGTGGGACGTATTTGGGCTGATGATGATGATGATGATGATGAAGAGACTCTTTGCTCGGTGAGTAGCTTTTTAGGATGTGAAGTGACTCGAGTTCAAACCCAAACCTCTTGGTATAAATTGACACTTACAATCGATTTTTTATGATATTCGTATGTAGTTAATTCAAATTAAAATTGTACGTCACATATTTTATATATTTTTATTACGCACCCACCCGCTCTATTTTCTGTTACATTCCAGTCCATCCTACGGTTGTCTGGAAGAAATCGCATTCAGCGATAAGACCGCCATTTTTTGCAGTATATTTTTAATTTTATTATTTTTAATAATGTTTTGTAAATTTTTGTGGTGTACAATAAAGTGTTATAAAAAAAAGAAAAAAAAATCGATGAGTCCAGAGTTCGAGTAATTTACAAAATTGACAATAAGATTCATCATCATTATCAGCCCAAATACGTCCCACTGCTGAGCACGGACCTCCTCTACAACTGAGAGGGTTTAGGCCTTAGTCCACCACGCTGGCCTAGTGCGGGTTGGCGGACTACACACCTAAGAAATTCCTAAGAACTTTTTTAGGTGTGCAGGTTTTATCAAGATGTTTTCCTTCACCGTTAAAGCAAGTGATAATTCATTGTGAATACGCACATAACTTCGAAAAGTCAGAGGTGTGTGCCTGGGGTTTGAACCTGCGACTGCCGAAACTCTCGACCACGCGCCTAAACCTCGAGGCTACCACTGCTTGTCAATAAGATTGCACTCACGTATTTATCCCCGACGGATTACACAGAGGTGTGTGTACCTTTACGTAAACGCATTTCCAACTATGCGATCAAGTACAACGTAATCGCAGATTAGCCAGTTTGCAGTTAAGCGGGTACGTTCCTAAACTAAGCGACATTACAAGATTTTTCTAATAATACAACTTAATACATCCAACAGTCACATCCAACAGTCACATACATAGTTCTGAACCCACACTAGGATACAAGTCCTGTGTCGTGGGTATCAGAAACTACGAGAGACTTTTCGGTCTCACAAACACCCAGACCCGAAACAAATATTTGTGGATCACACAAACATTTGTCTCGGTGCGGGGATCGAACCCGCAGCCTCTCGTTTCGCAAGCCAACTGCGCCACGGGGCTGTCAATGACATGCTTAGTTCGGGAATCATACCCTGCACATTTTAGTCGTATGTGTCAATTAAATTTACTATCTACATATTATGGTGAAAAATATATTACGAAATAATATTTTAGAATTATGCACAAATAGGTAGGTACCTACATATTGTGTACCGATTTGTACATAATTCTTAAACTTATATTTGTAAACAAGCTGACCCGGCGAACTTCGTTCCGCCTAACAGGGTTTTTTTGCCTAAGTTATTCCTTATTACATCAGCTACCTGCCACTGAAAGTCTCGTTAAAATTTGTCAACCCGTTTCAGAGATTAGCCGGAACAAACAGACAGACAGACAAAAATTGTAAAAAACGTTATTTTGGTATATGTACCGTGTATACATCCATATGCATTTATTAAAAAGCAGTTATTTCAATATTACAAACAGACACTTCAATTTTATTTATTTGTATAGATGAAAGACATTTTTAAACTTACATTTTTAAGTTCCCAGCTTCACCTGGGTGCAACGTATTTTTTCGCATTCCACTCAACTTACACTAAATTTTCTTCATAAATAACTCTGTCTATTGGCGATAACGGCATAAATATATGTTTAGTAGTTTTGGAGTTAACACAAACAGACTCGGCGGCCTACTATTATGGATGTGGTATCTTAATACTATTATATTATGTCTATCTAATAATAATGTTATGGCATGGCATATCCATATAATCCAAGCTCTATGTAGAGCGGTACGTCAGAGCCCAACTCACGAAGTTTATACAACAGTATAATAATTTGGCCGGCTATTTCGGCCACTTGTCTCGGAACAGTGCCATTGTTTTGCGTAGTCAATGGACTACTCTTGACTATTGTCTTCTGGCGTGTCTGTCTGTGTGCTCACTAATTGGACGGCGTTGTACTGAAATGAGCAAAGTTGTCCCGTCATATTTGCGTATCCAAATCCAAAAGGATATTATAAAGAGGTCCGCAGTTGAAGAGGCCTGTGTCCAGCAGTGGAAAGTATATGTGGTGCTAAAGATAAAGATATTAAATTTTAAAAAATAAGTAAGTATTTTAAGCTTTCGTCTTCGTTTCGTCGGAACTTCGAAAATATTTTCATGAATTTTGATAAAGGAAGATGAGACTGGTGAAAGATGTAGGCACTTTTTATTAGGTACTAAAAAAATTAACGAGGTAAAAATTAGAATTGAAAACTAATCAATGTAAAAGTTTACTTTTCTGCATTCAACGGTGTCGAATGAGGTACTAACCTAAGTTATCTTAAAAGCGTGGCTCTACCAATATTTAAATCTTAAATATTTATGCTATCATCGTTCATTTCTAAATCTCGAGCAGCTCACATAAATCCTCTTCATCCACTTATAATAACATATTTAGCAATACAAACTTACGCAAGTCATTAATAAATAAATTCCCGGAAAACCGTTCCCGCATTTTCGGATATCACAACGACGCCATCGCGATTGCTATCGCCTTTATGTCCCAATCTAAATTTATACTAATACAAGAGAATGGGCCTTTTGAGCTAAAGAAATCCCGATTCCCATTCAAACATTTCCCTTTTCGAACGACTAAATTTATCCACGGATTAAAGTATGGAGACAAGAATTGTTTGATTCGTTAGATTTAAAGTAATATGTAATATTGTGAGGAATTTCGCAGTTCTTATAATAAGTGAAGTATAGTCGATAATGTGCACGCACTAGGCCAGCGTGGTGCACTAAGGCCTAAACTCAGTTGTAGAGGATGCTCGTGCCCAGCAGTGGGACGTATGAGGGCTGATGATGAAACAACGATACGTATAGGTACCAGAACCACAACTTTAAAAAAATACCATAGTCCAAAATTCAGTGACTGTATCAATCGGGCACTGCCAGTGCAGTCTAGATCTTATGGTTGCATCCAAATGTCAATCATCATCATCATCATCATCAGCCCAAATACGTCCCACTGCTGGGCACGGGCCTCCTCTACAACTGAGAGGGCTCAGGCCTTAGTCCACCACGCTGGCCTAGTGCGGGTTGGCGGACTACACACCTAAGAAATTCCTAAGAACTTTTAGGTGTGCAGGTTTTATCACGATGTTTTCCTTCACCGTTAAGCAAGTGATAATTCATTGTGAATACACACATAACTTCGAAAAGTCAGAGGTGTGTGCCTGGGGTTTGAACCTGCGACCGCCGAAATTCTCGACCGCGCGCCTAAACCTCGAGGCCATCACTGCTTAATGTCAATCAACTGGCAAGAAATGACTAAGATTATAAAACTGCCCTCTTTGGCCCAGGCAAAATAAGCAGTACAGCATTGTATAAATTGATCCAATTTAAATGCAGACTCGATTACAGCGATTAGGGTGTCAATGTTGGCATTCCAGTATCGGGAACTTTAAGCAAATTATATCCTTTGTCCGTCTCCTTCGAGCTACTAACTGGCGTCCTAATAGATATTGCATTAGCCCTGTTAGACTGTCTGTAGGCTTTATTAGATTGTGTTCAAGTTAGTTCTGAGCATTCGTAACTTCATGTAGATTCGGCGATTGTACAGAGGTGAGCTTGTTATGAATTGTTGGGGCGATTGTTGTTATATAGTTTGTGGTTAGGTGGCGTAATGTGATTAATTATGAACATAACAGCACCAGATTTCGACATCCTTAATAGATGTTTTCTAGAAGAATTTTTACTATTCCTGAAATTAAAATTAAATGTGATCCTGAATCTTTAAATGCCTTTGTAAAAGTCTCGTGTTTTTAATTTTGATTTATTTTGTTCAAAATATGAATTCTGCTAGTATGTTTCAATACATCGACATTTTAATTAGACCTCATTGCTGTTACTACCGAAGAAACAAAATATTTAAAATACTCTTTACTTAATACGATGAAGTTTATAATAAAATTACCTTCAAATTAATTTATCATCCAATCAATGCAATTATCAATTTATCAAACTAAACTATTTGTAAGTACGACAAAATATGGTCACAATAATTTTAGATTCGACGAAACACTCGCTTCCTTTTTACCGAGATCAAAGACTCGATGCAATCCCACACGTAGCCACTTTACTATGATTCAACAATTGAATCTCGGTTCGTTGGCCTTTTGCTGCTGCTCTGTGAATTTTAAAGAATATTCCGATAATTTCATTAGATACAGATATATTTTTACCAATTTAACTCAATTCATTCTCATTTAAAATTATTAAGGTTTTATCGTATAATCCTAAGCTAAGAAATTCGGCGGTCGTCGGTTCAAACCCCAGGCACACACCATTGACTTTTCGAACGTATATGTGTCTTCACAAAAAATAATTCACGTAACAACAAACGTCATTAAAAAACCCCAAAACCACTATTCCACCGAGCATCAAAAATAACATAGTCCACAAATATTTTTACAGCAATACTTTCTATTGTTAAATAATTAATTATAATTACAACCCTTGGTTGGCATAATTTATATATAAGCATCATTACAAAAAAAACAAAGTCAGAATAACGCCAAAGTGCAATTCCCGAGAAAGGCCCCCGGCAACTAACTAGGTCATCAAATCCTCGGACCGTTTCCTCGAAAAAGCGAAGAAGAAAATTCTAAGGAGTTTCCGAGAAAAGATGCCATACAAAATTGATACCTTAATATTCCCGTTAATAAACGGCAGAAAATATGGCGGTGGCGATATTTGGCGAGGGTTTTTTGTGAGGTCTCATTGTGAGCACCGCAAAGAGGGGAGGCTCAGCACCAATTAGTGTCACTCGTTTATTAGTTCGCCAGGCATCTGCTGGCAGGTCGCTTCGGCTGCGGAGCAAGTTATAGGAAACAGATTTTTATTACTTACTCGCAATACCTAATGCTTGCTGAGTGATGATATTTTTGGTCGATTAATGTTTGTATAAAATGTTCATGTTAAGCTAGACGATATCATGAATAAATAAATACACCCAACAGACACATACATAGTTCTGACCCCACACTAGGACACAAGTCCTGTGTCGTGGGTATCAGAAACTACGAGACTTTTCGGTCTCACAAACACCCAGACCCGAAACAAATATTTGTGGATCACACAAACATTTGTCTCGGTGCGGGGATCGAACCCGCAGCCTCTCGTTTCGCAAGCTAGTATCTAGCCAACTGCGCCACGGGGCTGTCTAATGACTTATGAACTCGAAAGATTGTGAAAACTTTTTGGGTCTTTGTTACATCCATGATAGAATTGAATTTCTTCTTTAAAATTCGATGCGAATTCGAGATCTATTGCAGATTTGAGAATTCCTCATATCTCAAAAGAAGTTTTTTTGTAATTTAATTTTAGTCGGCATTGAATACGAAACAATTCTGACTGCTTATTCAGTTTTATATGTGTGTTACGATAAACTTGAGATAGCCTAATTTCATTATAATTATGTATTCACTGAAAATATACTAAAGCTTATTTAATAACACAATTCGTAATAATTTATTCTTTATTTAAAATCTAATAACCTTTTTACGAAGAACATTCTTACTAAATTTAACATAGCTTGGGGTTCTATTACATTTATGTTGATTATAAGAACTCACATTACGTATATGTTCAATTTTATAAAAGACTATCTCTAGTCATCTCTCGCTTTATGATATTTAATGACGGCAATATACGAAAGCATATCGTATTACTCCAACTGATTATATGTCCAATTAGCATGAGTCATGCAACATTGTGTCGATTGTTGATGATGAAAGATGAATGATGAAGATCATTGCTTAGTCTTTTTTTTAGATATGCGTCAGTCTATTTGAACCTCACTGCATTTACAATGAGGTTCGGTGGTCGAGAGACCCAAGGCTCGATTCTTTGACTAGACATATTTTTCTCAAGCAGCACAGTTAGGAATTGAATAAATAATTCAAAAATAGTTGGCCGAATGTCGGTACAGGGATAATCGAGAGATGATTCTACTCCTTTGATGAGAAAGTGTGTATGAAGATACAGATACTAATATTATCATTTCCTATACAATTTTTTGTATAAAAAGCATATGTTCTCACTTTTCAAATCGCCGAAAGCTTATTACTTACGACCGAGACAGATTGGGTACATTAGCCATTTCGCAATCTTGTGCTAGTTGACACAGGAATTTGAATTTAGCTATTTAGTGCGACGTTGACAAATACGACGTATTTTTCACACACCGTTCCGATCTTGAATATTCATTGTACGGAATGTAATTACTCTTTGTTTTATTGCGCTTTTAGTACGAAACTGGTGTTCACTTTGTGTTTATTTCAAACTACAACTCCTTCCTCGAAAATAAGTTACGTATTTTTTATTTATTTGCTATAAAGGCGTTGGAAAACCGGAATAAAAGTAGCTAAATTTGGATATTTTTTAAAATTTGAAAATTATATTGACGTGGATGTAAAAGGATAATTTTGCGAACTACAATTAAAGTTTTTTTTTAATTCTATATGGCTTTATTTTTGTCAGTCATTTTTTTATCACATTGTAGAAGCAATTTGTGGCCTGCAGCGGTTGGATGAGGAGGGCCGAAGATCGAGCCCAGTGGCGTTCCATAGGAGAGGCCTATGTCCAGCAGTGGACGTAAGAAAGGCTGCTGATGATGATGATGATTGTAAAAACACTTACGATACATGACGACATACTCTAACCAAAACTATTGATATTGATAACTAAGAAAAAACGCTAAAAATCATTTTTTGTGTTTGTATCTGTGTGTCTCTTGGTGTCAGAGGCCAGTACTCATTTGGGGTCGTTGGGCGATAAGTTAGTTATTCAAGACAGTCAAGATACATCAGAGGAAAATTCTTGCATCAACCACGTAGTGCCTCCTTGTTTTAGAACAGCCAAAACCACGGTAGACTTAAGCGCTGTATCGAAGCAGGCTTGCGATGCGCCCCCAACACTCGCTGGATTAATGGATTAGGCAGCATTCTCCCTGCCCGCTGCAGTATTATCTTTAATGTATGAAAACTCTATACAATGTCATTACTTAGTTAAGTGCACGCCCGCGCCACGGCAGCTCCCGCTTCGTCATAATGTTTGCTAAAATTATCTCCTATACACGCTTCACAGTCGCCTGGTGATTACGCGAACAGAGGTGCTTACTTTTCAGAGCTAATATCTGCTTGATTAAAGACTTGGGAGGTTTTCTTGAAACATGATAAAGTCACTCTGTCAGTCTCAACTCACATATTTCGTAACGTTTGCTAAGGCGGTAGAAAATGTAATAAAGTACCTATTATATGAAATGTGCGCTTGCTAAATTGGCTAAGAGTTTGATAAAGACTTTCTCTATTTTTAGGACGGCTTAAGCCTTATTCCACTACCCCAGCCTAGTGCAGATTGACCTACTTCATATTCTTGAATAAATCTTCCTTGAGAATTTCTTAGCCGGTTTTTGAAAATAATATAAATTGAAACTAACATGACTAACTACGTAGACTGTAACAATTTTAATCAAATCCATTAGTAAATATAAATAAATTAACCTCCAAAGTCAATTCAATCGATCGTAATTACTCATGTCGCTAATGTATATTGACTATCGTAGTAATGCGATGGTGGTGTATCAAAATTTAATTTTCTGTGCTCCTCGATATAACTTCAGCTTTACACAACTCAAGCACCTATTTCATTCTCTTATGAAATTATAACACATATTTTTAATGAGACTTTGCTTTAATTTTTTTTTCTTAATGTATGCAAACATCGACTTATCATCATCATCAACAGCCTTTGTCACGTCCACTGCTGGACAAAGGCCTCTATTATAACACGCCACTGGGGTTGATCTTCGGCCCTCCTCAACCAACAGCTAATGACGTCATTATAGATGCCATTTACATGGTACATAGACAAAATACGACTTTAATAGAATGTGTCAATTACAAACACTCGGATAAGACATCAGAATAGCCAACGAGTTGCTAGAAATCTCGTTTCCGTTTTCCGGTTTAATAAGGCGTCGGAGCGCGGTTCCTGCCGCCCTGTTCCAATGAACTCTGTAGACATTCGTTGCATTAAATTAGGAACTGTTAAATACATGATTAAGGACTAGACTGCAGAACAGTAGTTAAGAATCCGAGCTATGACTCTGACTCATATTCACACGTGCCCGGCTAAATCACGGAAATCATTTTAACAGCTTACGATACTAATTTTGATCTTATTTTATTTAGGGCTGATGACGATACTAATTTCACTAGAAAGAAACGATTATGATCATCTTTCACCATTCGATACTAATAATATACGATAAAAAATGGAGGCTGATGACACGACACTTATATGTGTCACTATTTTGAGAAGGTCGTTTGGGCAGATACGAATATTCCACCAGAAAACATAAAAATGATTAATTTCTGACTTCATCGATTAGAATTTGCAAGCCATCTGTTCCTGACGCGGCTTAACGGCTTGTTATTGATCTACGCTGTAGTAAAACAGTTATCCAGTTTACCTTACCACCTGCGCCCAATTTATTACTATCGTTGGTTGATGAATTTATCGATTCCAGTTATCGGTAGAACTTTATTGATTTTCCTCTACGGCAGTAATTTTGCGTTTAATTTACAGCGGTAAGTTAGCCACTTAATATGTCTAGCGTCTTATTATATCTCGGTAAAATGTAGGTGACCTGTGCTTTTATCGGGCTAGATTTCTAAGTTTTATTTACATTGCCGTGCTTAGTCGAGGCCAGCTCATACTACAAACAACGTTACGTTGTTTTCAGCCTTGTTAATTTGGATTAATCATACCATTATTAATAGCCTTATTGGTTTGGGTGGCTAAACATGGCTGGCGTAAATGTAAACTGTATTTTCTTTCTCTTACTCCAAAGTTTGGGCGTCTAATATTTATTTATGTGTGTATGTGACAACTTATAATAAGTAATCTGTGTAATTTTGCTTAAAATATAACCTTAATTCCTACCTAAACATGTACTCGACTGAAAATATACGTCTCATAGCCAATATACGTTCCACTGTTGGGCACAGGCCTCCTCTACAACTGAGAGGGTTTAGGCCTTAGTCCACCACGCTGGCCTAGTGCGTGTTGGCGGACAACACATCTAAGAATTTTCTAAAAGCTTTTTAGGTGTGCAGGTTTCATCACGATGTTTTCCATCACCGTTAAAGTAAGTTATAACTTATTTTGAATACACACATAACTTCGAAAAGTCACAAGACTTTACTACTACTACTACTTACTATACTTCTCATATAGCAATTCAGTAATCGTTTTCATATAATTAGCAGCAATAAAAATTCCATTCGTACTCATCGATATTTCTTAACCATAATGATTCAATAAAGTTGCCAGTTAGGAACGAACGGCCGTCCGCTTCAACTTGTAAGTTTCGCAATAATTCATTCAATTAATAAATGTCCTTTTATTTTTCTGGTTAACTTTTTTACTGAGTCACGAGTTACTGTTCTTAGAAATGTTTGTTCATTTATTGAGTAACGTTTTATACTTTTTATGGAAGATTTTTTCATGTTTAAGTGAAATGAACGGTTTTTTAACTGTAAGAAGACCTTTCATAACTTTTTATTATTCGTAGAATGAGGTCATGTAAGTGAAATTGTGGCATATTTTATGCGACATCATTTTCATACAATATTTGACTTCTCTGCACTCAATTATATTTGGATTCGATGCTGTACCTGTCATCTCTTCATTATTTCGTTTTAGAAGACAACAGAAAAATATTTTTAAGGCTTCTTCTGTTCTTGAATTTTGAATTTTCTTTTCTTGTGGTATTTTTAAACATACATATCAATATGTGCTTTTGACTAAGCCATATTTATTTAAAGAATTTCACGCGCTTTGTCGGTGAAGGGAAAACATTATGAGAAATATCGCAAATCGGAGATTCCACCCTCTATTTTTATTGTGAAATCTTCCATCCCGCAATATGCCAACATGGTCTTACTAACTTACTCCTTATCTGTCCGTTTACAGGGTGTATTCAGACCGTGGTCGGTAACTAAGGCAGGTAATAGCTAAGGTCATTACAAACCCCCTGGCATTAAAGAAAATCCCGACAAAAAAAAAATTGACGTTTTCCTAACAACCACATATGTACATTTTATACCTACTATATTGTTAGGAACTGACTGCCTCGTGGTCTCGCGGTACAAGTATGTGCCGTTTGGGACGTGATACATACCTGGCGAAATGTGGGTGCAGAAATGCACCTCTGCCTACCCCTTCGGGGAATACAGGCGTGAGTTTATGTATGTATGTATGTTGTTAGGAACCACTTTAGATATTACCTGCCTTAGTTTCCGATCACGGTCTGAATATACCCTTTATAATTTATCGGCTATTGATGATACTATCAAAATTGTCTACAAATTTTCCCTAATTAGACACACCATTTAGAAGGCCCCCACACCCATAAATCATAACACCAATTTACATCGACTTATTACGTATGTGCGCAACGTGTGGTATTAGACAAAGTTTCACGCGGCAACCATAACCCCAATGACACCATAGGAATACTAAAGCGTCGCGCGTCGCTCTCCGCGGTCCTGAATTTTTCATTTGACACCGCTTTGGACCGCGCGCCGTTTAAGAGGGCTTGTACCGCGGTTGTGAATTAACCATAAGTTTTTTATAGACTTTGAAATCGCGGAATTGAATTTAGTAATTTTCTTAGTGGATTCGTGACTATCTCGTTCGATTCGAGGGTCACGCAAAGGGTTATTTGGTTTTCTCATTAGGAAATTCTCAGTAGCATCAGGGAGTCTGAAAATGTGCTCAAAAAACAACAATAGCTTCACCACCTATTACGTGGAAATGGTACATACCTGGCGAAATGTGGGTGCAAAAATGCATTTTTTTCTCTGATTACAGGCGTGAATTTTTGTATGTATGTAATCAATTTCACTTAACATCGCTTAGATAAACCTGTATATCATAATTAAAAACCAAATTCCACGAATACGTTTAAATGATGCGCCATCGTTCATATCCTATCTTAAGATGCAAATTAATCAAAAATAAAATGGTATACAGAGTACTTCTATTCGTATCTAGGCGTCCATTAAAAAGCAATAAAACATCCGAGATAGTTGGCTCCCTTGAGAAATGCAAAACAAGCTGCTTAAACGGTCGCGAGGAAAGTTCAAATGGGAATTTTTTAAATAGTTGAATCAAGTATAAACTATCCATTTGAATAATTAAACATTCAGACCATTTGTGTAAATCTATGTAAATGTGTTTAGCATTTATGTATAAATTGAAAATGTAAGTAAATCGTTTTCGAATGACGGTAAATGCTGAAGCAGTTGAAAATCCCAAAAAAACATTTTCGTATTTTTTTGTATGAGTGGGTTTTTTTTTTGTTTATTAATAAATACACCCAACAGTAACATACATAATTCTGACCCCACACTAGGATACCAGTTTTGTATCGTGGGTATCAGAAACTACGAGAGACTTTTCGGTCTCACAAACACCCAGACCCGAAACAAATACTTGTGGATCACACAAACATTTGTCTCGGTGCGGGGATCGAACCCACGGCCTCTCGTTTCGCAAGCTGGTATCTAGCCAACTGCGCCACGGGGCTGTCAAGTTTGAGTTGATTTTTAAGATTACTCCAATGCACAAGATGCGTTAACAGGTATAAATGTATATACACAAATAAATTATATATAATAATTAATAATACATAGATAAAGGAATAATAAATAAATAAATTTAACGATAACGGAAAACATCGTAAAAATCTTAGGAATTTCTTAGGTGCGTAGTCCACCAACTCGCACTAGGCCGGCGTGGTGAACTAAGGCCTAAACCCTCTTAATTGTAGAAGAGACCCGTGCCCAGCAGTGGGACGGATATGAGCTGATGATAATGATGAATGGAATAACGTATAGTGAAATTTCCAGGCCACATTCATCTGTAGGAGTACCAAAGGCAACTTCTCTCGTATAGAAACCTAATTTTTATCTTTGGGACGATTTAGTAGTAAAATATTTTCATAGCCACCTGCTTTAATTTCAAGGGACCTATTTAAACCTTCCTCGCCTAGTTTTAACTTAGTACTTGCCTGTTTCTATTAAGTAGCAACTTGCGCTAAGCCATGTTAAAACAACCGAGACGGCTTGAAACTTCCAACATTAAACTAGCCTCCTACCCTTGTATCTGCAGAAGCCCGCATGAGCACCGTAGATTACAAGCCAAAAACTTTTGGCCAGGCCATGTAACACTATTATAAAAAAACCTAAAAACTCCGCTGTGGGTCGTCGTGAAGTAAGCTGAATTTTCTTAAGGCTACTTTTGTATCACATTCGCCAAAGTAGTACTCTGATGATTCTTAATGATAAAGTGTTTGTGGATAACATGAATATTTGTCTTCGTTCGAGGATCAAATCCACAGACTGTTGTAGCGTGACATTTGGTGTATAGCTTTCTGCACTACGGAGGCTGTTCATTAATTTTATAGTAACTTTGGCACAACACTTAAACAAAATAATTTAAAAACAGAAATCATCATCATCAGCTCATATACGTCTCACTGCTGGGCACTGACCTCCTCTACAACTGAGAGGTCCACTACGCTGGCCTAGTGACATGACGGCGTGGTAATTTATATCGAATATTATTGGAATCATTTATAAATATTCACAATACGCCAATAGAAAACAATATTATTTTCAATTGTGTGTAAAATATTTCACCCTTCTCCCGCGGGAACCGTTCCATTTTTCATTACGAAATATTTATCATTCGTAGTTATTTGTCGACTATTACGAGAGTTGTGCTGTGAAAGTAGATTAAAACCTCGGCGTATTAATTTTAATTTAAGTTTTATTGAGCTTTTTAATACCTTTTCATCATCATCAGCCCAAATATGTCCCACTGCTGGGCACGGGCCTCCTCTACGACTGAGAGGGTTAAGGTCCATCACGCTGGCCTAGTGCGGGTTGACGGACTACACATCTAAGAAATTCCTAAGAACTTTTTAGGTGTGCAGGTTTTATCTCAATTTTTTTTCCTTCACCGTTAAAGCAAGTGATAATTCATTATGAATACACATATAACTTCGAAAAGTCAGAGGTGTGCGTCTGGGGTTTGAACCTGCGACCGTCGAAATTCCCGACCGCGCGCCTAAACCTCGAGGCCATACCTATTAGTGTATTTAATTACATAATAATTAATCGGAAATGAGGAAAAGGTACGTGTCTGTCATAATGAAAATGTCCTTAACTGACAAAATAGAGGTCTTGTTTTGTAACCATTATTAACGCGACAATTTTTGGTCGAAATTACCGTGAAATAATAAATTACTTCTATTTTCAACCTCTCAGTCAGACCGTTAAAAATAATTTTACATGAATAGAAACGAGTCTCACAAAGATACAAAAATACAGGAAATGAAATGAATATGATGATTCAAAGTTTGAAATTCACAAAGTTGTCGCCGAGTTGTGATCACTCGAGTTCTAGAAATGTTACATCTTAAAAACTTTAACGTTTATTCGAATGTGCTTTTTACTTGGAAACTAATATGAGTAACTATCGTTTGGTTTCACTCCATAGACCATAAAAGTTATATTAAATTTTTATTACTGCAAATTGACTTCTCTTTTATAGCGCGGTCGTGGCTTTTTAAATCAATGAGCCGAAACTAGTATGAACTTCATGTGACGCCGCCTTTTTCTACCACGATAAAGAACCTAAAGTTAAAGGCGATAAGTTGACCCTGTAAGAAAGACGGAACATTTCGAGGGTTCGACAATATTTCTAATTCAGTGCCTGTTTTCTATGACCCTGGTAGGTCTAGCTTGATTAAGCATAATGATAGCGTAGACGATGTTATGTATATTGTATATATTTATCATAGATCGTTGATCGAACATTTATTTATTTTTAATTAAAACTTTATATACTTTACAGTAAAGTAGGTATCATCATCATCAGCCCAAATACGTCCCACTGCTGGGCACGGGCCTCCTCTACAACTGAGAGGGTTTTTAGGCCTTAGTCCACCACACTGGCCTAGTGCGGGTTGGCGGACTACACACCTAAGAAATTCATAAGAACTTTTAGATGTGCAGGTTTTATCACGATGTTTTCCTTCACCATTAAAGCAATAGTAGGTATCAGGGCGTTTTGTAATTATTATTTAATTATGTTAATTAAAAAGCAACATTTATATTAGCCAATATACTATCCAAGCCAAACTTATAGGCATTAAGCCTCAGTCCAAGTTGTCCTATTTCGTGTTTGCGGACAACACACCTAGGAAAGTCATTGTGAAGAAGTCTTTCATGGATCCAGTCTATAGAGAACGCGCTTAGGCAGACGTAGTGTGGGACGTCCTGCAGCACGATGGTCCGACGATTTGAGATAAGTGGCGGGTAACGGACGGATGAGGACCAAGACCGGGATGGTTGGCGCTTTCTTGGCGCCTATGTTCAGCAGTGGACGGCGATAGGCTGAATCGTCATCATCACACACATCCTTTGGAAAGTCAGAAGTTTATGCCTGGGATTTTGTCTCAGCCACCCGCATAATCCTTAAGGCCATTACGACTCCAAGTGTATGTAAAAGCGTATTTAAATAATGAAAACTGTGTGGAATCTATAGAGCAAATAATATAAATCCTAAAGCTGGTCTGTTGTTCATTTGCCTGTTAATTACGTTGAAACGTATGAATCACGGCGAAATGTGGCGTGCGTAAATTTTATGCGACATTATTTTGTTTTAGTCCGATAATTGAATTTAAACTACAATTTGCTATTAGAAAATACAATCTAATTTATTGTGCTAATTTCAGTTTAATCAGTTAATATATTAAAGCCTTTATCTACGTATACAGGAGAAGTAGTAAGGATTTAGATAAAATGTTTTTTTTTTAAGTTCCAAAAGGTAGCTTTACCTTTAAAAAGGTAGTTATGAATAATATTTGCTTGGATTTTAACGTTTCTCAGCATTCAGTAACGCTTCTTTATTTTTTGATAAATTTCGCTGTGGATTCATGATCAATGAGGTTCGCTGAGCTTCAATGCTCGTTGTCAATACTGTGCGTGCCGCTGTCGATTCTGGAGCACAAAAGTGGCAGTGGCGCGAGATTGTGGTGGGATAAGGCCATAAACAAACATAAATCAACAGACAACTGCTGACATGTGTTAAGAAACTAAGGACTTTTAGAACAGAGAATTAAATTCATTGAATTTGTAATTCGATTGTATAACTTAATCTATCTACTAAGTTGCACAAAGTAATTGTAATTTTTAAAAAGACGAAAGTGTGTAAAACGCAATCCAAACAAAATAACCATCAAAATAAAAGCAAAGTTTTTAAGAGATTTGAATAAATTCCAGCACATTTCAAGCTCATCAAACAAAATCCTTTTAAGTATCATAATGAAATAGATAATTGTCTTAACCCAAAACTTCGAACACAGCGTTTAACTGAGTCGTAACTTTTTAGAACTGGCTCTAAGCCTTGCGGTCCAAATGATATTTTATAACACATTGATATTTTCAACACTGACAACCTCATTTCTATTTATAAATATTTGATGTAAATTTGGCCATCCAGAGAATGATGGCGATTTTAAACCCATGTCATAACCATACTGCAAAAGAGATTAACTCACTTTAATGGTGAAGATTATACCTGACGACATAGAGTTCATCAGAAATAATATCTTTGATATATTATAAAGGCCAACGTGCAATAGGTTAGTACGGTAAACACCGACTTACGTTAAAGCTCTCATCATCATCATCAACACCATCGAGCCGACACCAGCGCACTCTCTCATCAAACACACATATTGACAACCCCGTGGCGCAGTTGGCTAGACACCAGCTTGCGAAACGAGAGGCCGCGGGTCCGATCCCCGCACCGAGACAAATGTTTGTGTGATAAATATTTGTTTCGGGTCTGGGTGTTTGTGAGACCGAAAAGTCTCTGGTAGTTTCTGATACTCACGACACAGGACTTGTATCCTAGTGTGGGTTCAGAACTATGTATGTGACTGTTGGGTGTATTTATTATTATTAATTTATATTTATTATTTATATTATCTTTGGATTCTCTTGACAATCCGCTCAAACTGCGAAGACCATTGTCTGCCGTAGTTTCGGAGCGTCTTTCAAATATTTTTTTCGAGATGCGATTGTCACTCCTAAACTCGTCAATACAATCCCCATTCCTATGAAGTAATTCCTATTAAATAAATAACAATAACACAAAAACTTAATGTGTCATCTTCATCATTTCCTTACCACTATGCTTTGGAAAAAGAAAATAAAAATGTAATAATCATTTTAATAATCCTAACAACAAATATTTTTTTCGCGTACTAGCCTTCTAAGCACAGCAATAAACATTAGAAAAATATAAATTTAATATCGCGATGCTACAAAGGCTGGCAAGACTGTCGTTGTCGCTGTCACCAACACTCGGCAGCGGCGGGCTATGTGGCATAATGGATCCCGCCTTAGCCAGATTTACGACGTGAGGTATGAATGGACGCTGGGACCGCTCGAGTGCAAGTTATCACTTATTCAGCAGAATATTTAGGGCCGGCCGGCACTGATTATGTATAAGACCGCAGTTTCCTTGAGCGATAGATTTTAGGTTAAATTGTAATTTGTAACATGTTCATAGCTAAAAGAGAAATCTGTCCTTGTACATTATAATGCGGGTCTTCTGCGTTGAGAATGATTAGGCCCTAGCTGCTGGCCTAATGCAGGCTGGTAGAGATCACATTTATCATTCCTAGGAGAAAACTGATATACTAGTAGTTGATAGCACTCGTATTTTTTATTTTTAATAGCCTATAATTGATTCCACTGCTCGGCAAACGCCTCTCTCTTCTTTCCAATTTTTTTTCTCTTCTCTTTCTACTCGTATTACAATAATTGAAATATTATTTGAATTATAATAAAATTGCTTATTTTAATGACCGAAAAAATTGACTGTCTTAGTCTTTCATTTTAATGTCTTAAATTTGCTTAATTATAAAAAGCTGTTGTATATTTATTGTGTTCGTATGAAACGAAAAACATTATACGGCTAATTGTCTCTACTTTTGAAGAACAACTGCCTCCGGTAAAATCTTTTAAATAAGCATACTCGGTATTGTATAAGCTTACAAAAAACATCATGAAACAAAAACAATTTACCTGCAAACATATCAAAAGAGGGCTTTATTTATAGCCCCTTTCACTAAAAAATAATGCATGTCTTGTACGTGAAATTTCTTACACGTATTCCGAGAAACGTCGAGACAAGCCCTGCTTAAATAAACCAAAGAATTTACTCGCAGGTAGAACGCCCACAAAAAGCGACAGGTAGTTAGAACCTTTGGATTTTTTCTACAAATATACAAACCTCGAGACTCTGAGTAATACACATACAATCAACAATAGGATAGGAGAAAAAAATTAAGCAAGGTTTTTACGGAGAATAGATGATTAATGAGTATTTTAACAGTATTACAGTGTTAAATTTAATAGTTATTATATATCATCATCAGCCCATATACGACCCACCATTGAGAGGATTTAGGCCTTAGTCCACCACGCTGGCCTAGTGCGGGTTGGCGGACTACACACCCAAGATATTCCTAAGAACTTTTAGGTGTGCAGGTTTCATCACGATGTTTTCCTTCACCGTTAAAAAACGTGATAATTCATTGTGATTACATTACATAACTTCGAAAAGTCAGAGGTGTGTGCCTGGGGTTTGAACCCGCGACTGTCGAGATTCTCGGCCGCATGCCTAAACCTCGAGGCCATCACGACTTTTACTGTATGTTCATAGATAGATAGATAATTATATACATGGTATATGAATGATATTTTAAGTGATTAATTAATAATATTTTGAGTCGTTTAATATTACGCGAAAATTCGTACCTCCAATGAAGAGTATTAGATTTATAAGGCTAAACTTAGGTTAGTGTCTAATTAAATGGACTGTTTTCTATTAAGATCACATTTTAATTAAAAAAAGAAATGCTAGAGATACATTCTTATTATTTTCTTGTGAAAATTCCTTAAGATTTTAAATAAAAAAAATGGATGATTCGATAAGATGTACTAGTTAAACTCATACATCGTAAAGACTGCCATCTTATTATTCACAATCATAGACAAAACAAGTGCTCAGCAATGATATGCTAACACAGAAAATAACCTATAACAATTGATGTGTTCAACGATCTTTAAAATCATTTTGAAACCGTAACAAGCGGCACCTCTAACACTTCTACTGAACACTCGGATTATAGTCGGAAAGCCGCTAAATCTTTCGTTCTTTTCCGTATAATTGCTCGTAATTCCTCAACGATGGTTTAAATGCAAGTGAAGCTGAATTAATTCTGAAATAGAGTAATTTTATCTGGTGTTGAAGTAATTATGATGTTCACAGACACAATTTTACACTTTCCTCTCGTTTGGAAGTAAAGTGATGTTTGAGGGACGTTGATCATACTTTTTTGCGAACTCAATTATGGTTTTCTTATATTAAAATTTTATTGTTGGACACTGGGGAAAATAATGGTACATAGATACCTAACGCCACGCCTGTATTCCCCAAAGGGGTTGGCAGAGGTGCATTTCTGCACCCACATTTCACCAGGTATGGACACGTGCGAGGTAGGCCACGTAATAGGGGGCGAGCCTAAAGCCGTTTTTCAGGCACATTTCCAGACTTTGCCCGCCCCGGGAATCGAACCCGGACGTCCAGATCGCAGGGCACATACTTGTGCGGCGAGACAACGACGCACTCAACCACGAGGAAAACAATTCTCTTCTATAAATAATTATATATTACAAGTTCTTTTGTCGGCATCCGACTATGCTTATTCGGGTAGCAATTACCGTTTATAAGGTATAAGAACCCCACGAAGTGCCACACGCGATTGTAGCATTCCAAAATAAACATACGTAAGGCTGGCATAATTATATTGAGTAGTGAGAGGTAGTGCAGTTGTGTTTTGCCATATTAATCTCTATTTGGGTTGCACTCCATGCACCAAGGTTGTGTCACTTTACCGCGCAAGAAAAATAAGGTTCTTCTATTAGAATATTCGACTGTAAAATTAATATCTCTAAAGAGATAAAAATTCTGCTTTTAAAATCCCTTCGAATTTATCAGGAAATCCGTAAGCGGCGTACGGATACCACAAAAATCCATTATCAAGATTTTTATCAATCTCGAAACAAGACTTATACCTAAAGGAGCATGAAAGATAATGTTTCTTAGGGATTAACGCGGTTGGAATATAAGATTTCCATCTACCGAGCGAAGATCATAAAGATTAATACGTACTGTCTTTGTAGGCGAAGATGCTTTTAATTGAGTTTCGATTTTTCTATGTTACCTTTCTGATTTTTCGTAGTAATAATATTAACACTTTGTCTTACTATTTACATACTCTTTATTATATTTAAAATAATTTAATAAACACTATTCAATATTAATTTAATATTATGGGGACAAAGACATTATATGAGATATTTCTTTAAATAATCGTGGTTGCTCACTCGCTTTCTATATGACAAACGCTTGCGGAATCAAAAAACTCAACTAGAAATATTTCCAAACTTCCCACTGCTTCTGAAAATCTTTTAATTAACCCATCTGTGCTTAATTTGGAATTCGAACCAGTCACCTCTCGATTTGACGCGTTTATTTGTACAACGAGACCATTGAGACAGTCGTAATAAAACAAATAATATAAACATAATCAATAAAACATGTTTTAAAATTATGTGACGTCAGATACCTCATAAAGTAAGCGTCACGACTCGACGCCTCCTTAAGATTTTCAATGAAATGTAATACTCCGAAAACATCGAAAAGATAATTTAAAACGATACAAAATATTTAATACAAGAGATTACATTATTTGTTGCCCTCGGGCTCTTTCATAATTATGGGATCATGTCGTCTTTTAAGAACACAAACGTTTCAAGTTTCTTCTTCACTTGTATTATATATTATTTTCTTAAAAAAATTGCTGAGTTTTGACTATTTTAAAGGATGATACCATTTCCCTGAGACTGTTTTTACGCTGCGCTTATCAGCGTTTTTTGCACCTTTTTATGTCTCTCAAATATTTTAGTATACACTGCGATGATTAATAATAGTCGAAATTATTACATAATCATAGACAAGTACCTGGCATAATATTATATTAAATTCAGCTAAAACTGCCTCTTAATATAAGTTACAATGATACTGTAGACGGCGAACACAAAGAAAATAAAAAAGTTTTTACTAATTGGCCACTCGACTTGAAATAAATTATAAAATACTTATTTGTTTGCAGTTATGATAATGACTTTGTCTATGACCTGACCTTATGTCAAACTGACTTTCGGTCGTTTAATTTATTAGACAGAATTGACCTTGAAGCTAATACATGGGGCGAATAGATAATATGGAAGTATTAGCCTACATCTGTATGTCCAAAAATGTTGATATTTTCCGGGTCTGAGTTTTTATACAAAAGGGTCCTCGAAACACAATTAGTCCTTTTAATATCAAATTAAATGATATGTTAAATTTTAATTAAAAGCAAAACAAAATAATAATTCATAAAACCCACACATAAATGAAAGGAATCACACATAAATAATAATTAATTATAATAAATAAATAAATACACCCAACAGTCACATACATAGTTCTAACCCCACACTAGGATACAAGTTCTGTGTCGTGGGTATCAGAAACTACGAGAGACTTTTCGGTCTCACAAACACCCAGACCCGAAACAAATATTTGTGGTTCACACAAATATTTGTCTCGGTGCGGGGATCAAACCCGCGGCCTCTCGTTTCGCAAGCTGGAGTGTAGCCAAATGCGCCACGGGGCTGTCATAATATATCATAATTTTGCATTATCTAAATGAAACCCCTAAAACTACGATACAGGCAGGTTCGTTCATATTACATAAAATAACCATTTCATATCATCAAAATATCTATAAAAACCGTACGAAATCTAGATTCATCCAGTATTATATGAACAGCATACAATATTTTGAAAAGCTCAGCAAACTGTCGGGTGAACGCGGCCAATGGGAGCGGTCATCAGCGGTATTGATTTCGTCTAAAATAAACGGTTTAGATATAGATAGTACGGCAACGGTCATTTTGATAGTGGAGAGCGGAATTTCTTAATGTCATGATGAAGCAAGTAGACTATATAGTAAGAAAATAACATAGCTATTAGTACCAATGTAGTAATAATATTGGTCATAACTCATAATACTATGTATAATACCTACTGTTTTTAGTATATTTTTATATTTTTTGTGTACCTGTATTAAAAGTGTCATCCTGTTACGAAGAACAGCCAGGTAGTAGAATTGTTTATTGAAAAAAAAAACAACCACAAAAATAGAGGCATAGAAAAATTCATCATCAGCCCATTATACGCCCCACTGCTGGGCACACTCCTCTACAACTGAGACGGTTTAGGCCTAAGTCCACTAGGCTGGTCTTGGCGGGGTGGCTATAATTAACATTTACACTCGATTCACAGAATATCCAATAACATGAACTTTGAATATAAAGTAAAATTATTGACAATGGTTTCTTCAATGTTGATTGAGGTACTCAGTTCTGAAAGGACCATTTGACTAATATGTCTGACACAACTTAAACCCATCAGTAACTTTTTTCACAATACAGCTGAAGCAAAACGAGTTAGTAACAGGCAGCCGGGGACCTAACACTGTTATGAGGTTTGTTTACCCGCGCCGCGGCGCAGCCAAATCATACAAACAAGTGAATAATGTACACAGTTGGAATAACTCAATTGTAGTTCCCGCAACTCTCGCCAGGCGGCGTCAATGTGCCAACTTTGATGGGAATTATGTATGTGTTGGTTGATAATTAGCTAGGGTGATTTGATAATTGAAATCATCTGTAGTCTTAGGGAAAATATAGGTATATTTATATAAGGAATATGACATAAAAATATAGTTTGAAATTATCTTTTGTACACTGTACTCTTATAATATACTGTACCATTATTATATTGCTGGCTATTCTTTAAATGTGCGTCTGCTAGATTCTGTAAGAGATCTCGGTACACAAAGTTAGCTTAAGCTGGTTGTTATTTAAATATCTGTTGCAATTTTTGGGGAGAACTCAAAAACCTGCAGATTTTTCCAGGAAAATTTTTTCTCGGTAGTTTTTTAATTGTGACAAATCCTTAAGAACACACTCATTCTTCATGTATGGTATTAAGGAGATTAGAACCCATGACTCATATTTTGACACTTCCATCAAATCTTGATCCCGAAACTCCACGCTTCTAATTTAGTATACTAAGAAAAAAAATTGCTTTTTTGCCTTTAACCATGTCCCAACACATTTTGTTGCTTTGCCTTGCCCCTGTGTAAAAATGAGACAAAATTAATCGCATTTAAATAACTTTTTAGCTTCAATTTTAACTTTGAAAATTAAAAAGCTCTTTTTTATAAAATCCTTTTCTCAGTTATTTCAGTTTGTTTTTTACAACAATTTCCAATTCGTCACAGACATGATACCCGTGCGGATTTTTTTTCAGGTTTTATTTGAAATTTCTCAGTAAATATAGAAATTACCTCTACCCATCTTTTTGGGGATTCCGGCGGCAGTATATATGCGTTAAATTATTTCAATTTTTTTTTATTCTAACACAAAATTTTAATAAAATAAATTTTATACTCTGCCATTACGTACTCAAAATAATCCGTATTATCCGACCTAACTGGTCAATTAATTTGAGCCATGCATTAGTAATAGCTTTTAGTGTTAATAATACAATTCCGCTGTTATCCTCACCGCATCCTAACCGCACATGACCTGTCTATTAGTATGAGCATTCAATTTATTGCAATCTATTGGACGATTTTTTTAAATAATATCAAGTCAATAAGTCTGACTTTTATAACTAACATAGATTCTACGTATACCTACTTATTCCATATACGTCACACTGCTGGGCTCGGGCCTCCTCTGCAACTGAGAGGGTTTAGGCCTTAGTCCACCACGCTGGCCTAGTGTGGGTTGGCGGACCACACACCTAAGAAATTCCTAAGAACTTTTAGGTGTGCAGGTTTCCTCACGATGTTTTCCTTCAGCATTAAAGAACGCGATAATTCATTATGAATACACATATAACTTCGATAAGTCTGAGGTGTGTGCCTGGGGTTTGACCCCTCGACTGCCGAGATTCTCGACCGCATGTCATAGCTGATTTAAACATAATCAATACTTTCAATTAAGGCCATTAGTATCCCAAAATAAAACTTTTCTAATTACAGTAAGTAAATACATACATACATACATAACCTTACGCCTGTATTCCCCGAAGAGGTAGGCAGAGGTGCATTTCTGCACCCACATTTCGCCAAGTATGTATCAGTCCCACGCAAATTTCCAGACTCCGTGCTGTTACCGAGAATTTCCTAATGGAAAAACCCAATAACACTTTGCCCGACCCGGGAATCGAACCCAGGACCTCTAGATCGCACGGCACATACTTGTACCGCGAGACCACGAGGCAGTAAGTAAATCAAGCTTAATAAAGGAAAATTCTGCCATTAGTAATTGCTGACTAGTACGCAAAGACAAATGTAGGTGTAAATAAATGTCGGGTCAATCTGTCCATTTACTCTCAATTAATTTAAGTTCAGCGTCGAACATCCATTACAAGCCAGGCAGATGCGTATTGCGTAATTACTCCACGGCCACTAGATTTACGCATTCGCTGATATTCACACAATTGCCGATATAATGCGTAATTATCGTATAAAAGTAGGTAGAGATCAGTAGTAGAGTAAATCTCTTGAAATCGACTGTTTTTTTCATGATATCTTCTTGAATGGATATTGTTCTTCTATTGTAAAATTCTACTCTAGGTTTAAATTTAAAATTTTTGTAGGTGTAGGTCCAAATTCGACTTGACCTAAAATAAATACTTATAATCTTGCGAATAAATTCGATTCTTTTTGCGAAACGTAAAGCAATTAAGTTTGTTTTAATTACATGATATGGAGGATAAGGAAAAAAGGGTTGATCATGCCATCTCAGACGGATTCCAGCTACTCAAGTGATAAAAAAATCGGCTAGGTGCGAGAACAATAAAACAATCAAAATACATACATAGGCAGAGGTGCATTTCTGCACCCACATTTCGCCAAGTATGTATCAGTCCCACGTAACAGGGGACGAGCCTATTGCTGTTTTTCGGGCACATTTCTAGACTCCGTGCTGTTACCGAGAATTTCCTAATGGAAAAACCCAATAACACTTTGCCCGACCCGGGAATCGAACCCAGGACCTCTAGATCGCACGGCACATACTTGCACCGCGAGACCACGAGGCAGTCAAACTAATATTTTTTTTATGACGTTGACAGCCCCGTGGCTAGACACCAGCTTGTTAAACGAGAAGTCGCGGGTTCGACCCCCACACCGACACAATATTTTGTTTGATCCACGAATGTTTGTTTCGGGTCTGGGTGTTAGTGAGAGTAAAAGTCTCGTTGTTTCTGATACCGACAACACATGACTTGTACCTTAGTGTAGGTTCAGAGCCGTGTATGACTGTTGGTGTAATTTATTTATTTATTATTCAACCAATTGTCATATTTGTTGTAGCCAAGCTTCCTCTATACGTCATTAACAAGGTTTCAACTAAAACAAAAGTATTGGATATTTTAACTATTATCCATTAGCCTACTTTATAACCTGGATTATTCACGTACAATTTAACAAAAAGATTAACTTATACACATAAATGTGTTTTGGGATTGTTTTAAAATTTCCACAAAGCTTTCCATTTAGCTCTACACGGAGAGCTCAACCTTGCATACGATAAAAAAACAAATGAAAGCTCTTCGCTCATTTTGGCCCGTTGTTAGAATACATCAGATAAAATCTGACAAGCAAATTAAAAACGCAAAAAGAATTGTTGATTGTGTAGATTGGGTGATAAAATTTTAAGCACGGTTAAATTTCGTTGAATTTTAAATTAGCACCCTTTGTTTTTGTGAAGTTTTTTATTACTGAACTAAATTGGCTGCTACTATAGTTACCACATAAAGGTCTCTAGCTGTGCTTCGCCTACCGGTTTAAGAAGAAACACTAAGAAACTTAGTCATAGATTAAATTCTTCATCATCATCAGCCCAAATACGTCCCACTGCTGGGCACGGGCCTCCTCTACAACTGAGAGGGTTTAGGCCTTAGTCCACCACGCTGGCCTAGTGCGGGTTGGCGGACTACACACCTAAGAAATTCCTAAGAACTTTTAGGTGTGCAGGTTTTATCACGATGTTTTCCTTCACCGTTAAAGCAAGTGATAATTCATTGTGAATACACACATAACTTCGAAAAGTCAGAGGTGTGTGCCTGGGGTTTGAACCTGCGACCGCCGAAATTCTCGACCGCGCGCCTAAACCTCGAGGCCATCACTGCAATTACTAATTACTCTTAATTTTTAATAAATTAAAAACTTTAAAAGTTTTTATGACTTCGCTTTAGCGCCCATTTAGATTGCGCAGTAGCATATTGTGTTTAGCACGTGTTGGTGGAATAGAAATAGTTAGTTATAATAATATTAAAATTAATATGGCGCTATTTGTTTCTTTTATTGAATATTTACGGTTTTTTTTATTTTTTGTGCTTTAATTTTATTCCGATTTGCGATTTTGTTGTGTGTTCTGTTAAGGTCGGGATTCCAAATAAAGCTTTGTCCATGTATATAAAAAATGTAAACAGTTTAAAAGAATTCCGTGTGAAATATTATGTGTAGGTAATTTCTCAGACTGCCGTAACTTACAACATGTTTGACTAAAAGAATATGAGATTGTAAACTACAAAGTAATAAAACTTACAGGTTAAAGTAATAAAATCGTGGTAAATACGAGTAGACAATAGCTATTTCAGTGACTCATTCGAAATTCTCTGGGGGCTTATGCGTTGTAGGCGTGTTCAGGTGACTTCATGAAGTCTTGGTAACGTTCATGTTACATTTCAGTTTTATTTAATGTCAAAAAAAATATGTAAGGCGTATTTGACATCTGGAGCTCTAAATATCGAATAAAAATTATAAATACGACTTCAAAATAAAATTGAAAGCGGTCGAAAAAAATTCGGCAATTTTTTTTCTGTTTTTTTAACATTTATCGCAATACCAAAGTAAAGACTAATGTTTTTTTAAAGTGTTAAACAAGTAATATTTTGTCATTTTACTCGTTTATAATAAAGCCCTACAAGAAAATTTACATGGGCAGAGTTTATACTGAATTAAATGTGTTCATATTGTACTACAATTTACAACTAGTTTTATTTTATTAGATTTGTAACAAAACTTAATACTTTTTGGGCATAAAAAAGTCCTTATAATTGTTTCCAGGGTTCCGTCTACATTTGTTACAAATCATTATCTAAATCAGTCCTTTGCTTTACGCACAAAAGAACTCACTTATATTATGAATTGTTCTAGGTTTAATACAAAATGTCACAATTGTATAGTAAATATGTGTAGCCAGTATTTATTATTCAATATCAAAACCAATCTTCAAGGGATTAAAAACATACGTTTCATTATTTGTTTAGTACTGTTTTACAAAATTGTTTGGGGATGAAACGTTCCCGGTTCAAGGTCTCCTATTAACAAAAACACGAGCAGATGGCTCGTGTCCGTTTTGTTACATGAACGTTGCAAATTGTTTTTTTTTTAAAACGAGTTACATATATTCAGAGTGAATTTATCATTAGGAAATTTGTAACAGAACTTTAAAAGGTCCAGACAAGATATTTATTCCTTCGTGGTAGCCTGAATTTTTTTTATATACTGGAAGAACATGTGACGACATCGTGGGGCACACGTAGGGCGTTAAGTGGCGAGAGACTTTTATCACTGCATGCTTCATCAGGCTACTCTTAAAGAATAATATTTTTGGAACCAAATTGATCGATTATTATCAAAACAGACTTGCTTTCCACAAAAAATATGAGTAGAAGTCAAGCAAGCAGCCTCTTACTACATCACAATATTAAATTTTACCACATGACTACCCATGTGCCATGTGTTACAATATGATAAAGAAAAGTATTGACAGCCCCGTGGCGCAGTTGGCTAGACACCAGCTTGCGAAACGAGAGGCCGCGGGTTCGATTCCCGCACCGAGACAAATGTTTGTGTGATCTACAAATATTTGTTCCGGGTCTGGGTGATTGTGAGACCAAAAAGTCTCTCGTAGTTTCTGATACCCACGAAACAAGACTTGTATCTTAGTGTGGGATCTGAACTATGTATGTGACTGTTGGGTGTATTATGTTTATTGATTACAGGAATATATTTTAGAGGAATAATGCCATATGAGGCTTTATCTTCAACGTATCTATCGAACCGACAAAATATCACTTCTAAAAATAACCTTCACTCCAGTTCAGTAGGTATTGACGAAAAAAATCTTAAAGCAAAAACAACGGTCTTTGAGGCCAAACCGATTACATGAACAAAGCAGCGAAAGATTATTATTCCACGCCCTTTGACAGAAACAATATCCTCCAAATACATACAAAGGAAACAAATATTTAAAGGAAAAACACACACGTACTTTTTGTTAGGATACTGATAAAATAAACGGGGACAAAGAAAGCAAAACAAATGTAAAGGAGACCTTTCCGTTTGTACTTTGTACTGAGCTCGGGAGATGTACCATGCGATCTCGGACGGCTAATGAATTAAAAAAATCTGGACAAATAGAACTTATCGTAATGAAATCCCTACTACAATCATATATATGGTATTAATGTTTTCAAGAACCATTCACCATATGTAGGGCTTACCATTATTATATATATACCACATACATTAGTTTGGTTGAATCAGAAAATCTTTTTTTTATGATATGTCTACAGCATTAAAGATCTGTTTCTGCTTAGAAGCCACATTTAAAACCAAATATTTCAAATTCAAATTCCACTTGTATACAAATATTTGTATGATACACAACAAAAATGTGCATTAAATAATATTTTTTGTAATGATTATTTACTGCCTCGTGGTCACTCAGCCATCGTTGAAGTAGAAATGGACCTTATTCTAACTCTTCGGGTATAAAGGCGATTGTGCTAACATATCTTATACTTATATATTGACAGCCCCGTGGCGCAGTTGGCTAGACACCAGCTTGCGAAAGGAGAGGCCGCGGGTTCGATCCCCGCGCCGAGACAAATGTTTGTGTGATCCACAAACATTTGTTTCGGGTCTGGGTGTATGTGAGACCGAATATTCTCGTAGGTTTTGATACCCACGACACAAGACTTGTATCTTAGTTAGGATCAAAACTATGTATGTGACTGTTGGGTGTACTTATTTATTTATTAATTTACATATGTAAATGTTCAACTATTTGTGGTATATATCTAATATGTTCTTTCTCTGAATGCCTAAATGCACTTTTTATTAATTCGAAAATTTATATAAATTAAAAAAAATTAAATCCTTTTACCAAGATTCCAAAGTTAAGATAATCTTCACAAATTGTAAGTTACTTCTGCTAATTAAAGTTATAAATTCAGCTGTATGATATTTAACTCAGTAATTACAACATACAATAGCACAAGCTCGCGGCAAACGACCTTCCAAGACATTTGCACCCGTATTACCTGGCCTTTACTTCTTAGTTTAATCACACTAAGGAATCCTGATATTTATGTTTAATTGCTCAGTAAATTATTTACTCATACATTTACTTACGCTTGTATCTCCACCGGGCAGGTTGAGGCGTGTTACAAGACAATTTGAGTCTTATGTAATATAGACAGACCCTATTGATATTATATATTTTTAATAATAGTTAATTTATTTTAACAGATTATGATTTTAATAAGCACATTGCTTGGTACGATAGAAAATTTCCAAAAATATATTATACCCAATATTACTTGCATAATGGATTTGGATCGGAATATCGCGATCGCTCTGACCAATGTGGATAGGAACCAACGTAACAGCCCATTAGTATTTTATTTATTTTAAAACTGGTATACCATTACTATATAATCATTACTCAGACCGTAATGTATATAACATTGTCGGGTTGATGAGAAATAAACACCTTGTGCAGTTCAACGAAAAAGAAGAAGACAAACTCTTCTTTAATCTTTAAAACTTAATGTGGTCACTACTACTAGTACAAAATCTTGATAACTGTTCAATAGGAGACTCATTTTTACCAAAAACGCAATTTATAAAAAACAGCATCCCATTAGTGCTACGTGAAAACTTGCTTCCACCGTCTATTAGACGCTGTACCAAATGACTGATATGTCCAATTAGAACAGACGAAAAATAAATCCCGAAAAGTACAATACGACATTGTCTCACATCTAGCATTTTTCGTCGGACCATCGGCACTGTCGAAATTTCACTCGATAAAAGCAACAATGGCTCTAATTAAAACGGGCGAAAGGCCGTCTTGGGTACACCCCTGAAATTTTCAATCCCCAATAACCATTTAGAAAACAAAAGGTCGCTTCTTTTTGTCTCGCTTGCACAAATCAACGTCCGTATACGCTGAAAAGGGACGATGGGAGTTTTTAATTAACTCCGATCAGACGGCATTGCTATGTGTAATGGCCTTTTTAAAGGAGCATTTTGACGTCTGTTGTAAAGCTAATGCGTCTTTCGATGTCGTTGTCTGTTTTATTGGAGACAATGGGTATTTGTTGAAAGGGTCTAATGAGGAGCATGCGTGGAACTGAAGATGTCATGAGGAAACCATTTAATGAATTGTTGCATTTCTTTGTTGTAGTGTTGGCTTATTAGTTTGTAAATGTATTCATAAATGTAGTGAAATATATATCATTGCAAAATTCTTTTTGTGTGTCGATTATGTTTTTTGACCTGCAATATCTAATTTACTTGCAGTATGCAGGCGTGCTTGTGACAATTCTTGTAATCGCAACATAATTTTAATAAAGGTGAAAGTTTATATGGATATTTGTAACTTATAGCGCTAGAAAGGCCGAGATGAAATTTTGCATTTAGACAAATCACCTATAGATAATACTTTTGACTTCGGCAATTTTCGTGCGGTTTGATCCGCAGGGCACATACTCGTACCTATTATGATAAAAAATTAACACATGCGATTAGGACTACATAATATTATGTAAGTGCTTTAAGAGATACTATTTTAAAAATAAACTAATTTAATATTTATCAAATTAATATTCAAAAGTAAATTGACCAATGACGAAATCCTAGTTTTCTACTCTCATCTCAGAATTCTTTTGATATTTGGATACTTTACAATGGATGGTGTGAAATAAGTTAAAGAAATTGTACCCTCATTTTTACTTAACACCCTATCTTATCGCCTCATAACCATCTTAAAAATATCACCGCCATCACGACACGGAATGTCGCTAAAAGAATATTATTGTCGAGAAAGACCCTGCACTCGGAAGTGCATTACCCTTATCTACCAACTTACCGAATCACTTAGGGACTTTATCAAGGTAATTACGATAAAAAATGCTCAAATATAAAAAGGGGGGGGTATTATGAGTCTGAGTCACGTGATCTTTTCCGGCGAGTTCATTATACCACCCCACGAATTAGTTTAAGTGCAGGTGAACGGTAGTCATGGGTGATGGATCGTCCGAAATGCATATAATACTTTTAATATCGCTTATTAAAAAGGGGATCTAATAGATTATATTCACCAGACCGATGAAGCTAAAAGCGGATTGTTATTTAAGCTGTAGACTTATGAATTTGTTTATGCCTGTGGTTATTTAGTAATATTAAAAGTGTTTATCGTATTTTAACAATATGCTGTGTAGAATTATAATTTATAAAATAATGGAATACTAAAGCTCACTGCTTCAAACGTTTTCAATGAATATTTGGTAATGTAAAAAAAATAGTTGAAGTCTGTGTTTCACTTATTCATTAAAATTGGTTGAACTGAAGAGATTTGAAACCGTAACAAAGAATTTTACCACCCCATGAATAATAAGTTTAAAACTTAACTTATTATTTATACTTAATTAACCATTAGATTAGCCATAATTTAATTCGATTTAAAAAAAATAGAGTTTATAAATATTGCTTTATAGAAGCTTTTTAAACATATTAAATATAACTTGCATATTTATATATACATATCTACAGATACAAGTACTAATCGAAGTTTGAGACAATTATTTTTCCTCACCGCCGTATAAGTTTAGCAAAACATGAATAGATAAATACAACAAATAATGTACATACTAAATACTCCATTGAGTGAATGTCCTTTACAAGCCAAACAAGAAAAAACTAAAATACGCATACTTTGAATACCATTTGCTGTGAATACACGAAAGACTCATTTGAAAGCAACTCCTCTTTAATTTATTTTTTTGTTTGTTTCAGGTTTCTGAAAAGCCAAGGGGACATGGAGACCGTCGTCCAATATTTACTTCTGGCTTTGGCGTTGACTTCAGTGCAAATATCCTACACTGAAAGCCGTCTAAATGAAAAACGGAGAGATAAAACTGAGCGACGTTACCACGGCGCCCAAGTAAAGGATAACATATGCGAAATTACTAACAGAGAATCAAAAGTCCATTGCTATTGCGAGAAGACTGAATTTAAAACGGCAACTCGAGCTGACTGCTGGGTGTTCAACGGTGGCATCGACGAAACGGATCCCATTTGGACCAGTTTTAGCTCTCAACCGTTCCTCGAAAGACTAACATTCAACGTCAGATCGGATGGCGCGCTCAAATTCATCCCATTACAAGTGATCCGCCGGCTAAAGAGACTACAAAAATTGTTCATCCATTACGCGACCCTCGAAAAAATCGAAAAGAAAACATTCACAAACATGTCAACAGTGAAAGAGATAACGTTAATGAACGACAAAATATCAGAACTGGACTTTTCAGCGTTCACAAATCTCCCATCGCTCGTAAACTTGACTATAAAAGAGAATAAAGTGACTGAGATACAGAGGGACGTTTTCGTCGATTTACCCTCTCTGAAATATCTCGATTTGTCATCCAACAGCATTAATCTGGCGCACGATGGTTGTTTTGAGCACCTAAGTGTGCTCAACGATCTGATATTGGAAGGCAATTTGATTTCTGTCCTGACTAAAGATACTTTCAGAGGGCTGGCTAATTTGACAAGATTGGATCTCAGGTCGAACAAGTTAAATATGATTGGTGATTTAACGTTCACCGAATTGTGGAATTTAAACGAGCTGCTTTTAGACAATAATGAATTGAAATATCTCAATGAAAGGGCGTTCGACGGTCTCGCTCTACTTCAGAAATTGTCTATGACCGGGAATAAATTAAAGTCAATCAACGAAGGCCTTTTGGAAGGTGTCCGTGGTCTTGAATTATTGGATTTGAGGAACAATGAGCTGGAATATTTTACTTACGAGACTGTCAAACCCATTCTTGAGAATTTGAAGATGAAGACATCGGTATTGTATTTGAGCGGTGAGTTTTTTGTTTCTGTTGTTCTTGCGAACATGGCGGGGCCGTAACTGTGCAGAATTTATCAAGATGTGCTACTTTTTTATTGATAAAGTCACTGAAGTATCTCAAAAAATCTCCATTCTGCCATCTAATCGAAATTTCATTTAAATTTGAATTTTTGAAAAAATAATGAAAAAGCTTGATAATGGTAAAACATTTAATGTAATTTAATTTGATGTTTTTTCAGTCAAATATAGTCAAACGATACAATTTTTACACTAAATAATTCATTATTTTATTATATTGCACTACTTTTGCACCCAGCTTCACTCGATTTAATATATTATACTGTTAACAATACCACGTACATATTATGTACGACCATTTAATGCTCTTAGGTGGTGAATATTTAGGAATTCCTTTTTTAGTTGATACTTCAGACATAATAACTAAAAACTAAACGAACACCGTTAAGTCGTTTAAGCTGTGTGTTGATAAATAAGTCAATATACAATCAGTATACATTTCATTACTCCAATATCAGCGTGTGTCCAGGGTTTCTCACTAACGACGACTTTATTATAAACTTCAAATTATAATCCAATCGCAAGTCCATTACCTACATAAAACGTTGAGCAAACGTATTATTATGGACAAAATAAATATATACGTTCAGACATGTCAAGATAAAATGACTATGTTTACTTCAAACAATGGCGCACACCCTTTAGTACGGTAATACCCTATTCGCAGACCCCTCGCATTAAGGACAATTAATGAGTGTACGAACTCCCTTTATCGAATCAACAATAGTACAATAACTCGATTTTGATACAATGAAATATTGCCTATTTAATGAAAGCCAACAACCGTGGTCATTTTTATGAGATTTTTTTATCAAATTATGAATAGACACGTGACTGAGCAAAAATAAATTAATGTTCAATCCGTAATTTAATTAGTGAAAAATGATTTTGTTAAAATTTAATCTAAAACGATGTTTCGTTCTCATTAAATGTAACTGACTGGCACGTGTCTTCGTAAAATTTAATCTTGAAACTATTTTGAGTAAGATAGTGTTGTGATCAAATTTAATTAAAAATATTGATTATGGCTGTATTTTAAGAGCTCATGAAATAGTATATAGGTTTTTTTCTTGGTAAAAATAATAAAAATTGTTGTTGGAGTGAGGCATTTGGTATTTACTAAAATTTAATACACTTTTAAATAGCCTTGAGTCTGTTGAAGATATCATGGAATAAAATTATTTTCTTTCTCCCACAGGTAATAAACTAACCTGCGACTGTCGTATATCCTGGATTCAAGTACTACGAAACGAAACCAAAAGCGATCCTTTAAAATCAGCGCTAGATGAAGTGACGTGTGTTCCAAATGCCGTCAAGAAAATCGAAGCCATCAATGCAGTCAACGCTGAGATTATCGAAGAAACAAAAACTGAACAACTGTACGAGATTGAAACCAATAGCGAAGTGCTACAGCAAGATGGCAACGAAGATTATGATTACATAAGCCAATACAAATACGAGCCGACGGTCCAACCTATTATTAACAATCAAGTGGCAGTAGTAACTTTGACAGCGGAATCGATGCCATGTCCCGGAGAACTGGTTCAAAAACAGGAAGATTCATTAATGCTGTCGTCGAAAGATGAGAGCTATTGGCGGTCGGACGCGAATCTAAATTTACTATCGAGTTTATGTCTAACAGTGACGTTAGTTATATGGCTTGCTATTTGAAATGTTGAACATTGTATGGATAGAGTTTGTGTTGTGGTTGTTTGTACATTGGAAGCTATTAGAGGCTCTGGAACGTGGTGTCTGAAATGGCTCGTTTTGACATCAGTTTGATGAATTATTCAATATTAATAGACTTTATTTTTAGGACTCAAAATTGTATATTTCTCGAGCTACATATTTACTAGTTCAGATTCTTGTAAAGCACTATTTCAATTTTCAACGTAATCCAGTTTTAAATCGGTCTGAGTTATTACTTCAATTTTTTGCTACCCGAAATGTTCAAAACTTTACGTGAATCAGATAAAGTTGGCACAAAAAAAGATATATTAGGTTTTGGATTTACACAGACATCACGTAACCACAGTCTAGCGCTTGATTTAATCTAGACTTTAAAAATGAAGACTGGTTTAGATATTTAACTAAATTATAACAGTGATAGTAATTAATGTAATTTCGCAGTGTTTATGGCCACTGTAGCAATATTTCGAATCATCGCGAGGGCACATTGGAAGCAGTAAAATGCCAATAGCACCGTAGTTTGCAGTGACCATTTGGATCGTTTCCAACTTGTTGAAAATTTCAAGTTGTTTCAAACACGTACGTTTTCCAACGCGAAATATTGCAACGTGGTATTTAGGCATTAAGAGTAATTATTATTGAAAAATCGTTCGAATAGTTGTATAAATAATTAAGGTAATGTTTCAATTATCCACTGTTTCTATGAAGGAAAATATATACCTATATCAAATATGACAGGAATGCTGTAAACATTTGATCGCGCTTTAAATGGAATTGTACCCCTAAAGATGTTATTACCCAAATTGTTTCTTATAGACACGCAATAATTATTCTCTAATGTACTATTTTGCTTCATGATAAAATACTGTGTGATTGAATGTATCATAAACAATTAATATTGTAAATATTAGAATTAGTTGTAAAGGTTTGCCAATTAATAAAATTTGTGATGAATTATTTGTGTTGTATTTATCATTGATTTTTTTTAATTGATCCTGTTTTATTGATTATGTCCATCACAGAAATTAGGCCGTCAAATGAAGGTCGCGTATGAACAAATACATGTTGAGTCGTGAAACGTGTAAAATGAACTTGTAAATGTCGCTGGATGTATCTGATATTTCAAACTCCTAGAGGTTCTTGAGGTATTCTTGTGCCTGTAGACATTATATGCTAATGATGGTTATTAGTAAGAAGAGAATAATGGATTGCGTGGAGGAAGATATAAAAGGAATATGGAGTTAATGAAAACATGACGGCTGATAGGCATGTTTGGAAGGAGAAGACAATGCGCGGAATTCAAATAGAATTGGGAACAGGGCAAGAAGAATATGATGATTCATATCTTATCAATATTTCAAAATATCGCGGTAATCGACAAACTTTTTGATTAAGATCCATTGACAAATTTCCAAATCTAAACATTTAAACATTATTATTGATAAAATCAAATTTTACTTATTCGATTTGAATTTAAAACGCCCAATTTTCTTCATGAATAGGACTTATGAACGAAATCTTTAATTATAACTAAGAATTAAGTTTGATATTTTTTTGTTAACACGTAGATGTTTTAAACATATCTGTAACTATTGCAACCGCACGTTTCTGAATCGGTCCTCTCATGTCTAAAAAAACAATGATTAAATAAGTAATAATACAATCATAAAGTTATTCTTTTATGCCACTAGTTGAATTCGTTCTCACATTTCAACGCAACGATGGTCTTCCACCAAGCACTTCAAAAGTGCTAAGTAACTTCAAAATGCAAAAGCGGAATTCACTTCACCGCAGCACCTTAAAATGATAGCTACAAAACCCTCATCTACTTACGTGGGCAACTTTTAGAACAATATACGAAGCCAAAGTGTGGCCTCCGAACTATTCGAGACTGATTTCACAACTTTGGCTAATGACACAGAATTATAATGGAGTTTCGTTACCTTTGGGAGGCTGAGAGGCAAGTTTTGTTCTGCGGAACTGGCTTGTGATTAACCGAGCCGCATATGCCCGTGTATATACAAAGTACGAGTATGTATAGCTGTTGGAGCGAATGCAGTGCGAAAATTTCCAGTGCATCGCAAAAACCTTACTGGAAGAATAAAAAAATGTACTGGGATTTAAAATTACCCGAAGTAAAAACTTATGATTTAAATCACGTGTATGTTTATATATACTAGCGTTATTTAGGGAGATACGTGTGGAGAATTTAATAAGCGCTCTACATTCCAATTTACTTCGCCTAACAAAGGATAATAGTAATACCAATAAAAAAATTGTACCCATTTTATTTCAAAAAGTAAGTTATAGCTACGAACTAAGATTTTGATCGATATATACATAACATACCTATATACAAAAAATCGATTCAATACTGATAGAGTTTGGCGTCAAAAAGTAGGAGCGAGAATTTCTTTCAAATTATAATATTGTTTACATGGGGATATTTATTGGACATGGGATCTCAGTGTACCTAAGTGTGCGTATTACCACGCCAAGACTTAAGCCTATGCCTAGAAATAAGACCTGTATATATAGTCTCTCGGAGTTTCTAGTATTTCCTGATAGCTTAAAACATTTTTTATAAATAAACTCTCACTCCAAGTTGGTCATTTTAAAGCATCATCATCATCAGGCCATATACGTCCCACTGCTGAGCACGGGCCTCCTCTACTACTGAGAGGATTTAGGCCTTAGTCAACCTCGCTGGCCTAGTGCGGGTTGGCGGACGACACACCTAAGAAATTCCTAAGAACTTTTAGGTGTGCAGATTTCCTCACGATGTTTTCCTTCACCGTTAAAGTAAGTGATGATTCAAAATGAATACACACAACTTCGAAACGTTAGAGGTATGTGCCTAGGGTTTGAACCTGGCACCGAGATTCTCAACCGCGTGCCTAAACCTAGAGGCCATCACTGCTTTAAAGTGGTTTAAAGCATATAAATTCTTATTAAAAAAAAACACCACCCTAAAAAAATAATGTAAAAAGGTAACTAAAAAACTACATACATACATAAACTCACGCCTGTATTTCCCCAAGGGGTGGGCAGAGGTGCATTTCTGCACCCACATTTCGCCAGGTATGTATCAGTCCCACGTAATAGGGGGCAAGCCTATTGCCGTTTTTCGGGCACATTTCCAGACTCCGTGCTGTTACTGAGAATTTCCTAATGGAAAAACCCGGGAATCGAACCCAGGACCTCTTGATCCCACGGCACATACTTGAACCGCGAGACCACGAGGCAGTAAAAAACTAATATTGATAAAACTGTAATTTCGTAGATATCTAATAATATCCCAAGGGAAACACGATGGATCCATTAAAAGCATCACACATGTTTGGCTTATCTTAAATCCATTTCCGTGTCAAATCTGAAAAATCGCTCGAACCGTTGGCGTATCGGATTTTGAGGATTAATTTAACGGAACCCCAAGGGTATCGAAATCGATCAAGGGAACAATAAAAGAACGTTCTACCTCGTGGTCTTGCGTCATAAGTTTGCCGTGCGATGTAGAGGTTACGGGGTCGATTTAAGGCTGATTTTTTTTATGGGGTTACCCATTAGCAAATTTTCCATTATGGATGACAACGAGACAGTGTAAAATACTATACAAAAAACCCAGAACAGAAAAAATATTTTTACTTTAAAACATATTTGTATCCAAAAATTTCGTACTAGCATCCATTCTGGCCTAAACTGACTGGACCAATTCAGTCATGTATGAAAGAAAAAGGCAATAAGTAAAGAAAGTGATGAAACGTACACAATAGCCAGAACATTCCGACACTAAGGCTTGGAATCTAAATGAAACCAAGTTTCCCTGTCTACATTAGGCCCATTTAATAAAAAAAAAACAAAAGCTAGGATAAAGACATAACCATCAAAGCTAACAAAGCAGAATTATTTAAAACAACATTCAAAATTTGCAGATAGCTTCTGTTAAACGTCGGCGTTGCGGTTCGGAGCCGCCACAGCAAAGCCGAGCCTTTCATTTTTTGTGACAACAACGCGTGCTATTTGAGTCTCTTTTGTTTTATTTTATATTTCTCCTACACACATTTATGCCTGCATTTATGTACATACTAGCTTTTGCCCGCGACTCCGTCCGCGTAGACTACAGGGTTGGGTTCAGAAAGAAAATAAGTTGTAGTCTATTTTATTCCACAGAGTCCCATTTATGTCCATACCAAAAATCGATCACATCGGTCAAATGATTAAGGCGTGAAAGCGTAACAGTCATATAGTTATTTTCTCATTTATAACATATAGCTTTTGCCCGCGACTCCGTCCGCATAGACTTCAGGGTTGGGTGCAGAAAGATAATAAGTAAATCTATTAAACGTCTCCCAACCAAGTGCCCAAATTACACTTAATGAATTTAAAAAAAAGTAACCTATGTCCCTTTTTATGTTTCCGCTTTAAACCATAACAAAAATCATCCAAATAACTCAAATATTTTAGGCGTGAAAGTATAACACAGTAGTGTTACTTTCGCATTGACAATATATGCTAAAATCAAAGGGTATATCCGTTGGGATCAGTGAAATCATTATTTAGATTACGAAGCGTGATGACTACCGAGCCTGCATTCGTTTGTAAATTTTAAACCAGATACAACCAAGGAGTTTAAAAATAAATTTCTCAACGCTCGCATACATTTTTGACAACTAATAAATATGTCACTCATTTTTCATTACTGATAATTCTGCATTTTTAAAATGAAAAATACGCAATTGTTCGAATATTGTGGATATATGTTGTCGATTCAAAACCTTTATTTAAATACGTTCTTTAATTTGAGGGGACTATTAACCGTATTGACGGGATAAACATAAAATGTTTGACAGGAAATTAGGTAGAACAGTTTATATGAGAAAATGAAATTGATGTTTTTACCATATTCCTCGTAATTTTAAAGATAGTTATATGCTGTCGCGGACTTTTTCGTAGGACTTATTAAGATAAACATTTCTCTTATACATTATATACGTGTAAACTCTGCAGTTTTTGCAGCGTACGCAAGAATAGCTCGCAGATGCAGTTTTTCCCGACTTACTGGACAATCATCGTTATATTTTGGACAATTCACACATTATCTTTAAAAATTATAGCCTATGTGTTATTATGATGTATAAGCTATATTATTGTGAACTTTCATTAAAATCCATTCGGTAGTTTTTGCGTGAAAGAGCAACAAACATCCAGACATCCAGACATACAAACTTTCGCGTTTATAATATTAGTAAGATTATAAGGGATAGATAGAACAGTGGCGGTACTTCCATAGAAGCCCAAAAGACAAGTTTGCCTTACAAAATTCCGAATAATGATCTTTAAGCTTTAAATGTTTATTTAACAAAAGCAATTTGACATATAAATGAGAATATCTTGACCCCACAATAAACGATTATGACCTAGACATTAGAAAATAACGTGTAACGCTTTAGGGCTTCCATGGAAGTACCGCCACTGAGATAGAAACACATTTTTGCATCAACATTTCACCAACTCTTATTTAAGTCCCACCTTTGTGCCGGTATTTGCATGTTGACATGTTGCAGGCCAAATTTAGTGTTTAAGGTCGTCTCTGGTGATTTATTTATAATTTATCACAGAAAAAAAATTGGAAATGTTAAAACAGCAAACTGGCTTCTTATTATGTAGAAATAAAATGAACTACTTTCGAAATTTAAGTGAAGAAATTTAATTCTGCTTCAGTTCATATTAGATTCCTGTCAATCAGTAGGTACAGTCCGGCTGCCAGTATGAAAAGTGAAAAATACAGTTCCATTATCAAAATGTATCCTACAACCTTTTCTGATACATCATCATCAGCCCAAATACGTCCCACTGCTGGGCACGGGCCTCCTCTACAACTGAGAGGGTTTAAGCCTTAGTCCACCACGCTGGCCTAGTGCGGGTTGGCGGACTACACACCTAAGAAATTCCTAAGAACTTTTTAGGTGTGCAGGTTTTATCACGATGTTTTCCTTCACCGTTAAAGTAAGTGATAATTCATTGTGAATACACACATAACTTCGAAAAGTCAGAGGTGTATGCCTGGGGTTTGAACCTGCGACCGTCGAAATTCTCGACAGCGCGCCTAAACCTCGAGGCCATCACTGCTTTTCTGAAACGCTATAAAACAAATTCAAATTACCAAATCGAAATGTGAACAATTCATCGACTAACTATTGAATTCCATGCGGTTGTTTGTAGTGAATATGACTGTACGGAAATTGAAATGTCTAATAATTCATTTTGTTTTGCCTGCTCTATATTGTCAATATTTCATATGAACAAATTGTTCTACCGATCATATTGCGTCATGATAGGTATATTGTTGGATAACTAAGTGATTATACCCAATATGTTATATTTTCAAAAAAATAAAACACACAAAAGTAAATAAGTATTCATCTGATTGCTGGAATCAAACCTATGGACAGGTTTTTTATTCTGGTCTCCAGCCCACTTGTATTATTTTTAATTTTGCGTTCTCATGACATGACATGTTCTCAGACATGAAGATTTTGATACAAAATTATTTTCTTTTCTTCTAAGAGTACTCATTAATTAAGGGTTAATAAGTAAAGACAAGTATTTTTTTCCAATCCAAATTATAGTTCTTGGGAATTCTTGATAGTAAGTCCATCAGCACTTACAATTTCATTGAAAATATTCTTAGACAGCCTCGAGTCCCACTATGTAAAGACCCAAGCTTATATTACTGACAAGCTCCTGTGGTTCTTTAAGACGACCAAATGAACGTTCTCAAAAAATTCATAACACGCCGCCTGCCAACAAAATCTTTTCAAATTATAAAAAAAGAAATCTCACGCGTCGTACAAAAGTCTTATATTAAAAATATTGTGAAATATTAAAAAGGTACGAGATATTCCACCTCGTGTTGCGCCAAAAAATAATAGTACAAAGAAAATCTTGTAATTCGTTCAGGCGTGTTACACCATCCGTCTTGTTGGTAATTACGTGGGAATCATCCGCGGGATATACGCTGTGCTACGGCAAATTATGTTTAAGGTTACAGACTTCTGTCGCCCTGACTTTCCTAATTAAGACATTTATCCTTATCGCGGGATGGTGTTATGCGCTCATGGGTTAGAGCCGTGAAAATCCCCAGGTCGTCGTAAGAAGCGGGTAAAATGTGTTAACGGGGTCGACGGACGTGCTATGGCGTCGGTGTGTCTCCATCAAAAATTATTTCTTTGGTTGTACTATAATAGCAGCGTTTCTAAGGTTTTCGTTGAATTCTTTAATTGGCAGTGATATGGACAGGTACTCTAATTTTAAAATTACAATTCAATTAAAAGGCTGCTATGTGATATTGGTTCTTGTTCAAAATAAATTTTCAGTATCAGCTCTTATTGTAGTAATGTCCTGAAAAACTGTAATATAAAATTTGAATTGAAACACTTATTACCCTTCGAAGGTACAGGCGTTAATATCACTGGAAAAATGTTTTTTTCACCATGGTAATTGTGAAAATCATAAGCCTCGACCCAAAAAGTTCAAATTACAGAAGCGAAACAAAATGAGATAATTTCGTTTAGCAATACAATCCTTAACTATTTAATAATCATTACACAGGATAACACAGGAGAAAAAAAGGAAAATTAAAATTACAAAAATAAAAGGACATTGAGAAAATTTTCTTCCTTTAATTTAGATAAACCCCTGGGAACAATTACGTTGTAATGAAAAAAAAAACCAAAATCCTTGATGACTTCAACGTAATCCTGCGAGACGACGGAACAAAAAACAGAAGGCAATAAGCATAGGGATCCGAGATTATTTAAGTAACAAAACGCTAAGTAAAAGTGCAAAAATGTAGACAAAGCTTTGTACCTTAAAACTCTTCTCAACGTAATAAGTACAAGTATTTTACTCTGCATCGCGACACCTAAGGACCCCTACTAAGAATTATCATGTTTTGTTGAGAACTCCCTATTTGAAAAGACTCTTAGATAAAGTTCATGTAATTTTTAAATGCACTTTAAAATGTCTTTTGAACTCAAATATTTGATTAGATTCGATTTTCGGGAAACGGCTTATAAAATAAATACACATAACATTGCCACACATGTTTTGATCCTTCACTAAAACATAAGCCTGGTTTAAAGCCTTAATGGATATGAGAAATTACGGAGACTCTCGATTTCCTGAACAGCCATTTCTTAATTACACAAACTATATCTTTTGTAAGTCCCCTAATTTTGGACTTGTAAAATACAAGATAGATATGATATAACATAAAGACACATTATGAGAACACTTTTTATTTTCGTATTTCGTAATACCAAAGACACAAGCCGTTTACTTTAATATGCGGTCAAGACTACTCGTATGTATATGAAAATGTATGGGATTTGGTCAATTTATATAATTTTTCTGAATTAAATACTAAAACATAATACTTTTTGAAAATATGAGTGATAATCGATCGAAAATGTGTAGTACGTACGGTGTACCAACGCGATTCCCATAGCGACGGATGTTAATGCGCCGTTCCTTGATGGGCGCCATTTACCGTTATTACACCTCCTTTCGGGAAAATATCTCTATCGCAGCAGAAAAATGAGTTTCTAAATAACTTATTTTGTCACACACGCTCTTTTTGAAACGTGTTATGGAATACGCGGCCCGTTTGGGGAAATACAATTTGCCTTTTTTTAGATGTTTTACATTAAAATTCATGTCTCCATAAGATTTAGTTAATTCGACAGCTGAGGGGCTTATGTTTGACATTTTTTTATACTGATACATTTTTGGCATGGTAAAATACAATAGATGGAGATTGTTAGTTAACTGCGGTTTTGATGACGTATTTAGTAGGGAGAAACAGTTACCATTATTTCTCACCATGTACTTTTTATTTCCATGCGGAACACCGCACCTGACGCTTAGAAGTCCTGTTCAGAGCTTTGAATATGACTAAATAGACTTTGGTAAAGTCATTTTGTTATTCTAGACCGCTATTTTCTTTACCGTCACGGCTATAAAACTACACCGTACGTATAGCTGATGCAAAACTGTTCAAATAGTTCATGACAAAAAAATCTCGTTATGCCACATTCTCCATGCAATATCTAATGCTTCCAATATTATGTGAGGATCAGGACGTGGAGAAGGCAACAGGTGTTAAATTTAGTTTGAAAAGTCCTTGGAAGTTTCCGTTTTCTTTAATAGTATATTTTAACTTTAACCAGGCTGCTAATTTTACGTTTTTTACGTTTACTATCATCTTTTAAAAATCTTACTAAAAGTAAGAGTACCTACTTTAATCACTTTGAAAGTAGATGAGCGACCTGAGCTAACAAGTAAAGAATACTTAATAAGATTTCACAAAAATAATTTAAGTAAAGGATGAAAAATTCTCACTTTTTAAAGTATTTAAGTATTCAAATCGCACTATCACTTATTTCGTCGGAGGAGTGGAGAATATCAAGAGATGGAAAACGACACTACAGACTGTTCATTAAGGAATTTCTACATGAAAATTTATTAGAATCTGAAGTCAATCTACCTGCACAATGCCCATATATACGTTCCACTGCTGGGCACGGTCCTCCACTACAACTGAGAGGGTTTAGGCCTTAGTTTACCACGCTGGCCTTATTCGAGTTTACAGACTACACGCCTAAGAAATTCCTCAGAACTTTTGGATTTTCAGGTTTCCTCATGATGTTTTCCTCCGCTGCTAAATTAATTGAAAATTCGCTGTGAATGCACTCATAACTTAGAATAGGAAGAAGTGTGTGTGGAGTTCGAACCCGCAACCGGCGGGATTCTCGACTGCGCTTCTAAACATCAAGGCCATCATTACTTGAAGCTGTCGTAGGGGATTAAGACCTTATCGTAAAAGAGGCCCATGCCCACCCGTGGTAGGTACCTATGTATACAATATAAATATGTATGTATATTATATAAGGAAGATTCATTTAATCCCAATAATTTGTATTATTTCTTATTCCTGCACCACTTACAACAAAAAAGTTTTGATATTCAAATAAGTTAAACGCACCAGAGCTCCCAAGGTTTTGGAGGTAAGCCAAAACTCAAAATTTTTGGCGTCCAAATATTAGTTAAATTGTGCATACTCTGGTTCAGATGCTTTAATATTCGTGGATTTATGGGGTTTGGAGTTCATAAATGGCCACTAGCATATTTCTCAAATACTCACTTCATTTTCTTTATCGAAAAATTTATAATAAAATAAGCAATATCTGTCTTCCCAGTATTCTAACTGGCCACTGTATCGGTACTTCCGGATTTATCCTTATTTCCACAAGCGAAAAAAAGTACTAAGTCCATTACGCTATCCTATTTATATCACAGCTACTAATGGATTCGAATAAGGCTTTATGATTTAGAAATAAAAATCGGCACGGAAAACTAATTCCATGGGATATTTAGCGTGGCTCTTCCAGCTATAAATGGGTGAGTAGAAGTTTAACTGTGTTTTAGTATTTTATTTCATTCATTCATTCATTATCAGCCCATATACGTCCCACTGCTGGGCACGGGCCTCCTCTTCAACTGAGAGGATTTAGGCCTTAGTCCACCTTGCTGGCCTAGTGCGGGTTGGCGGACTACTCACCTAAGAAATTCGTAATAACTTTTAGGCATGCAGGTTTCATCACAATGTTTTCCTTCACCGTTAAAGTATGTGATAATTCTTTGTGAATACGAGGGCAGTCCGATAAGTACTTAGCCTCACCGCCCGATGGCACCACTATCGTAAGATAAATTTACCATCATGTAGCACATCTTCGTAGACGGCTATTGTCAAAATTTCAGCCGAATTGGATTTGTAGTTTTGTTTTGACCGCGTGTGTAAGCGGACGTGTCCGCGGATTTTCGAAAAATGGAAAAAGAGCAATATCGGCCGGTGATTTGATTCTTGTTTTTGGAAGGGAAATCGCGCAGCGATATCAAAAAGCGCTTGGATGCTGTTTACGGTGACTCTTCTCCTTCAATGGCGACCGTCAAAAATTGGTTTAACGAGTTTCAACGTGGTCGCACGTCAGTTTTTGATGAGCCACGCCCAGGTGCCCCAAAAACGGCTACCACGGAGGATAACGTGAGAAAAGTCCCGATCTTGTATTGGCAGACCGCCGATTGAAGGTGCGCGAGATAGCTGAGACAGTAGGCATCTTAAAAGACCGCGTGGGTCATATCCTGCATGAAATATTGGGCATGAGAAAGCTGTCGGCTCGATGGCTGCCGCGTTTGCTCACTTCGGACGACAAGCGCATCAGTGACACAACTTCAGAGCAGTGTTTGACACTGTTTAGGTGCAATCCGAAGGGGTTTCTGCGTCGTTTCGTGACCGTCGACGAAACATGGATTCACTGGTACACACCAGAGACCAATAAACAGTCGAAACAGTGGACTTTACCCGGCGAATGTGCTCCGAAGAAGGCGAACACTGTCCCATCGGCCGAAAAGGTGATGGCCACCGTTTTCTAGGTTTCACAAGGTGTGATTTACATCGACTACCTGGAGAAGGGCAAAACGGTCACAGGGCTCTACTATGCCGAACTATTGGGCCGATTCAACGCTGAATTGTAGAAAAAACGGCTCCATTTGGCGAAGAAAAAAGTGCTCTTCCACCATGACAACGCACCGGCTCACACCTCCGCCGTCGCAACGGCCAAATTGGTCACATTAGGCTACGAACAGCTGCTCCATCTACCGTATTCTCCAGATTAGGCCCCGTGTGACTTCTTTTTGTTTCCAAACTTGAAAAAGTCCGTCGCCGGACAGAAATTTGAGTCGAATGAGGAGGTTATCGCCGCCACGGAGGCCTACTTTGTAGACCTCCAGAAAACGTTCTTTTCAGACAGCTTAAAGAAGTTGGAGCATCGCTGGGTCAAGTGAATCGAGTTGAAAGAAGACTGTGATGAGAAATAAATCGCCACTTTTCCAAAATTTTCGTTTTTCTTTTGTAGGCTAAGTACTTATCGGACTGCCCTCGTACACACATAACTTCGAAAAGTCAGAGGTGTGTGCCTGGGGTTTTAACCCGCGACCGTCGAGATTCTCGACCGCGTGCCCAAACCTCGAGGCCATCACGACTCTAGTATTTTATATTAAATTAATATAAAAAAGAAAAACTATTACTTATAAACAAAGTGTAATTCCATAACGTCATCGTTTCGTTTGGTACTCCATAGTCTCTGCTTCCCCCACTGGTATATGGGTGTGAATGTGTATGTGTAGCGCATCTACCTTTTTAGAAACTTTCTTATCTAAATGCCGATAAACTTATATTTTATTTTGCCATGAAATAAAAATTAACAGCAAAGTTGCAAACTTCGATCGCAGTTTTAGTTCCCACTCCAATGCACTCACGACGAAACAGTAAGATTCGAGACCCAGCTAGAATTTTTACATGTTTTTCTTGTTTTTTTTTCCCAAAAGAACTATTTTTTATAGTTGAAATGGAATAGGCGTTTGTCTTCCATCTCACCTGATGGAAAGTGTAGATGAAGACGAAACGAAACTTTGAGTAGAAACACGGATACTACAACTATGCCGGTCGAACGAATATAGGCTCGCCACAAAATGACCAAACCAATCAAAACATAGATCGTATCTCAATAAGACAAGTCTTATCATGAGTGTTAGAAACTGCGAGGCTTTCATATTCTACAATACTTAAATTATGACTAATTCCTTTCACCTCAAAAATTGCACCAGAGTCAGGATAAAGTTTCTTCGCGGTTTATGTTAGCAAAAGGTTCATATGTATTAGGTAATGATTTTATTTACGACTGCCTTGTGGTATCGCGGTACAAGTATGTGCCGTGCAATCTAGCGGTCCTGGGTTCGATTCCCAGGTCGGGCAAAGTGTTATTGGGGTTTTCCATTAGGAAATTCTCGGTAACAGAAACAGAACGGAGTCTGGAAATGTGCCCGAAAAACGGCAATAGGCTCGCCCCTATTACGTGGGACTGATACGTACTTGGCGAAATGTGGGTGCAGAAATGCACCTCTGCCTACTCCTTCGGGGAATACAGGCGTGAGTGTATGTATGCATGATTTTATTTCTTATAATTATAGAAGTATGTTTGATATCAAATTTACCTATTGCCCCCTGCTAAAATTTGATTTACTACTGCTCTTAATTTACTTAGTAATTACTAGTCCTTCATTCAATTTTCACGTGGGTGGAGTCAAAAGCTAGTATCAAATATTACAGCGAGTGCTTCGAACAGTTCATTAACAGAAATTAATCGACTAAATGCAGTTGAATAGCGAACCAATTAATTGTGAATGATTTAATGGTACCGTCCAAGTGTATGCAATTAATAATTGAATCGCAACTGGACGGCGCTATTTCGAAGGCAGACGTTTTAGTTGCGACTTCGGCTTAAGTATCGGACAGTGGAACCTGGCCGAGTGGTGTAAGGTAAAAGACATTTGTGTTTATGTACACCTAAATTACCAGATACGTATGTAAATTTTCATTCCTTTTTATCATCATCATCATCATCCATCATCCAATGGAGGCCCACTAGTGGACATAGGCCTCTGCTAATGACTTCCACAGGGACCTGTTGGAAGCAGCCTGCATCCAGCGACGTCCCGCGACCTTTACTAGGTCGTCCGACCATCTTGTCGGAGGACGTCCCACGCTTCGCTTTTCCGCAATATATACTGGTCTCTTTATTTATGGATGAAGTCTGTAGATAGTACAATATAAAGCCCAGTGGCGGTACATCCACAGAAGCCCAAAAGCATTACACGTTAATTGTCTAATGTCTATTTTATAATTGTTTATTGAGGGGTCAGGAAATTCTCATTAATATGTCAAATTGATTTTGTTAAATAAAATTTAAGCTTAAAGGTTTTTATTTAGAATTTTATAAGGCAAGTTGGGCTTTTGGGCTTCTATTGAAGGACCTCCTCTAATATTGAGAGAGATTGGCACTTAGACCGCCACGGTCTGTTAGTGTGGATTGGGATACGATTAAACTGTGTGGTTAGTAAATAAAAATACCCATATGGCTACGAATAGTTTTTCCTTGAGGTTCAATACTGCTATCACCTAGAGCTACATACATACATAAACTCACACCTGTATTCCCCGAAGGGGTAGGCAGAGGTGCTTTTCTGCACCCACATTTCGCCAGGTATGTATCAGTCCCGCGTAATAGCGGGCGAGCCTATTGACGTTTTTCGGGCACATTTCCAGACTACGTCCTGTTACTGAGAATTTCTAAATGAAAAAACCCAATAACACTTTGCCCGGGGATCAAATCCAGGACCTCTAGGTCGCACGGCACATACTTGTATGGCCTATCACCTAGAGAACCTTAGAGATTCATCTTAATCATTTACTATGTTCATCTTTTAAAACATTACCCTCATTACTCATATAGATCTTTTGGTAAAACAAAAATCATAAGTTACATAAAATATATTTTATTAAAGCTAAAAGCATTTAACTTAAATCATCGAATGTCAAGTAATAAATGTTTGAATAGTACAAGGAGCAAATTGTCAACTGCGACCGTCAGTACATAACGCAAATTGCCTACAATTATTTTACGACGGTTATTTGTGTAATTGTGTGTCATTAACAACTTAGACATTGTGTGAAATTGGCTCTGTCCCGCACAATTTCTAAGGAAATTGCTTTAGGCAAATTCATTTAGTGTGAAAAATCAGAGGTGGTGTAGGGGGCGAGATTGTCGCTTTACAACATCACGCCATGAATTTCTAAGAATGTTTTTTGCGAATTAAGCACGTATTTTAAGGGGTAAAACTTTGTAGCCATTTGACTGAAAGATAAAACTGAAACAACTGCCCCACAAAGCTACAAGACATATCATATTTTTTTCATTAGGTTAGTGTAAATGAAAAAAGAAATGCAACAATTACGTGTTAAGTATTACTTATTTGTCACTCCGTTACTTATTAGGGTGGCACTCCGGGAGTGTCAGCAGAAGTGAAAACTTCAACATTAACGTTGTGCATTTTTTAATTATTTTGGAATGAATAGGGAATAATTTCGCACAAATTGCTATATTTATAAGCATTAAAGTACTATCATTTACGTGGTAAAATACAATATTTATTACGCTATCGTACACAAACTTGACAACGCGACAACAACGCATGACAACAAACGTCTTACGCATTTTCAATCAGGGTCACGTGGTCTGACGCGAGTTCAAAATTTTTTACCCATCCCGAAATTGCACAGCGCCGCAGAATAAGTTTTCACTTCAAAAAAACTCCACATAGTCTTGATCAGTAACGATGACAATTACACACGTAGTGTCGTGGGTATTTTAATATATTATTAATTATTTAATCTATCAATATTTTTTCTGTTTCAGAAACATCTAAGCCCGAGAATATGTTTTTTGTACATACGAGCATTTTTGAAGGGGTAAGCAGAGATTTATTTCTAAATTCAAGTTTCATCTGTATTTTAAAGACCCACGTAATAGGCGGCGCGCTTATTGATTCAAATTTTGCCTACACATTTTTAAACGTAATAACTCCTCGCAACACATAAGAGCATCTAATTCTAGAACTAAATATCCATAAAAAAATAGCTATCACTTTAACATGTTTTTCCTGATTTATCATTAACAAAAGTTCATTAAAAGGATGACTTCACTCATTTATCCTTTCACGCGACGAAATATTTTATTAATAGTGTGTCCGGGCCTTTGTTGTGTAATAATGCGGTGTTGGATGGCTCATTGAGCGCCATTTAGTTATATGAAATAATTAGTTTCGTATACGAAGTCGGAAAATTTAAACATTACTGGTGATGCTATTTTATGTTGTTTTCAGAAGGTAACCAAAGGTACTCTGTGTGTTTTTAACGTAAGGTGGTTTTAGCAGACTTAATAATATTAAGTCCCGAAAATTACTACTATAATAATGCAATTGTCAAACCAAATGAAGTCTTATATTTGAGTGTCAATAATTGCTAAGACTAGGCCAGCATGGTGGACTAAGGCCTAAACCCTCTCAGTTGTAGAGGAGGCCCGTTCCCAGCAGTGGGACGTATTTATGCTGATGATGAATTGCTAAGGAACGTACGCAATATACTTATGCATTACGTGTTGCTTAAGGTGTTTGTTGTGTAGCTTCTTCATCGCAGCGATAACGCGTTACGAATCAGTGGTGTCTAACTTTTATCAATGATTCAAAAGTTTTGTTTGAAGATTACTCGAAAGAATATTTTACCTTCAATTTTTAGTAGACATTTACTGTCAGCTGTAAAGCCCTGAGAAATACAAGACGATCCGACAAAGACTGGTACTAACAGGACTCAACGACTTCAATTAAATCCAGTTCCATTAATGCTATGACGAAAAATGATAAACATTGAATACGTAATAAAAATATGTAAACTCACCATTGTCCGTGGAACACAATACCCCAAACAGAACATAATAAAGTTACACATTATTTACGATGTGAAAGCAAACAGAAAAAAATGCAACAACCCCAACATTTATTTAAATACTTGATTTGTTGCCCTCAATAATAGAAGTAATACGATTCCTCTCGACAGGGTTTTGATAGTGTTTGCGACCATTTATTTATTGTCCACATTATGTTGAGCTGTTACAAAGCCGAACGAAGGGATCGCACAATGGGCAGCTTTAGGGAGGGAATTATTACGTCTGGTATTGACATGTCTGATTTATTTCGCTCGGGTGTCGTTTATTGTGGTCGATAATTAGAAAAAAATATGGTGTGCATTTATCCAGATATTGATTGCTGATTTCGTGTGTTTGGAAATAAAATACTAGCTGTACCCGCAGTTTCATCCGCGTAAATTAGATTTTCAGGGACAAAATTAGGATTAATAAGATTAAGAGTACGGTGAAGTTACTCATTGAGACACTCATCGCAGAAACCGTAATGACATGTACGTCAATTTTCTTTCAGGTCGTGGTGCTACGCCGGTTGGGCCAGCTCATCTGTACCGCAGTCCAGATTGACTAGAGCAACTACCACTTACAATGCGTTCTGTCAGCTCGCTATGGTCAACAACTTTCTCTCAGTCTGTCAGCTCATCTGCCTTCGTCAGCAATTAAAAAACATACTACAGAATATTCTCTGTTAGTATGCTTGTTTGGATTGCATACGTAACAAGTGCCTCCGCGGCGACCTAGGAATTCGTGATATGGTGGATAAACGCCAAGAATGTTGCTTAGACGCCACTGTCACGTTGTAAGCAAACCGCTAGAGCACCGCCGACAGTACGGGCATTTAGAATAGTACGTTTGAAAACCGCGCCTGATGTTTACTGTCAGCTTGTTGTGTGTGCTGGTGAAAATAACAAAATACTCAAAAAAGATTTTTATGCACGTATTTTCTACGCACGTTACGCCAATAGTATTTTAAACCCCACGTGATAGGGGGCGAGGCTCATCTGATGATGAACCATCATCAGATATGAGAGATGGCATGTAACCAGGTTTATTGCAATTGAAAATGACAGTTATTAATTTAGATTTTTACGAGTCACTCGCACACTGACAGAGGTGTATGTTTTAATTTATGTTTTGCCAGATACATTTTAGGCACAACTCGGGATAGGTTGCGAACTTATTGCGAAACGAGTGGCCGCGGGTTCGATCCACGCACCGAGACAAATGTTTGTGCGATCCACAAATATATTGATCGGATCTGGGTATTTGTGAGACAAAGTCTCTCGCACTTTACAACACGAAGCTTGTATTTTAGTGTGAGGTCTGAAGTCTGAACTATGTACGAATATACATGACTGTTGGGTGTATTTATTTATTTATCTCTAAAAGTCATGCTATTATTAAGAATGTCTAATTATAATTGATATTATTATTCACGGTGTCATTGTTGTAACTTTACAGTCCATGCTAATAAACTTATTCGTAATATCATCACACTTTGACGTGTCAATAATTATAAAGGTACATTGTTGAAATTTATAATTAATAAATGTTATTATAGTTTGAATGATTTTCTTAGTGTTAATTGAAATGTAATAATACTTTTAGTTTGTTTTCTATAGTATTAATATAGTTTTAAAGTTAGATTTTTATTAGATTTAAGTTCCATTATTGTATGCCAACACGGCGGGTCATAATTATAACACCATCTTATGTACCACAATAAAACATATTTGAATTTGAATTTTGAATTTGAATTTGACTTTGACGTCGTGACTCCTATGACCCAAACTAAACACCCTCATTAATAAAGAAACACTCATGAATATTCCGTGTAACATAGTTAACGTTTGAAAGCCCAAGGGAGTTTCATTGGCGTGACGAATGTCCCCCCTAGAGTATTGTGACTGATGACTTAACTCTTTGATATCGCAAGGGTCTTGCATATCCTGTTTACATGTAGGTACATGAGTTATATTTTTTTTTGTGTCAGGTGCAAAACATTAGGTTTTATATGGCTGATGTGATAATAAGCCAAATTAATGTAGGCAGGATGGTGTAGTAAAAAAAAGATTCATCATCATCAGCCCATATACCTCCCATTGCTGGGCACGGGCCTCCTCTACAATTTAGGCCTTAGTTCACCACGCTGGCCTAGTGCGGGTTGGCAAAAATAGATTACTGGTCGATTTTGTATTTTTGTTACTTATTAGAACACAAATGGTAAAAGTGTGAGTATGTTATTTGTAATTAATTAATAATGGATTGTATATGTAAAACGATTTAACAATATGTATTTAATTTATATTTTTTTACGAATACTTTACCAACTCGAACGAGACCAGCGTAGACTAAGCTGAAAAGTAGGCCTCGTGAAAAAGTTTAAACTTCAAGTTCAATATTATGATATACCTATGCCTTGTTTGTTGACTTCAACGACAAAAGCAGTGAGATCTAAATGGGTGCCAAGTTCAATGGTTAGTCCTGAAATTTATTAATAACAACATAAAATATCATTTCTTCTTATAACTTAGGATAATATATTGTAGCCTAAGGTCTGACTTGGCTAGTTCTCATATACGAATTATTATGTTCGATGGCTAGTTTCTACCAGCAAGCCAAATTTTCAGAATAATAAAATAAGAACCGACAAGTTGTTACTTGTAAAACCTGTTGGTTTTGAACTTGCGAAGGCTACTAAGGTTATTTTTTGTACATAAATAAGTATCAAAGTTAAGTGTTCCTAATAGAATCAATTAAGTGAAAAAATATTATAAAATGATAAAAAAATTACCAGTTTCTGATTTATTCTTTTGTTTTCACCTAATTACCTATCTGCATGCCAAATTTGAATTTTCTAGGTCATCTGGAACTGGGTTAGAGTTTTGATGTATAGGTCAGTGTTAAAAATGACGAGTTTTGGACGTTAATATCTAAATAACCGTTTAAGATGCGTGTATGTTATTTGACCGTTTAAGATGCGTGTATGTTATTTGGAGCACATATGTATCTCGCAAGTCTTAATATATGAGCCAAATTTGACACGTTTTTGTGAAATAGTTTTTGAGTTATGGGGTCAAAAGTGGCTCCAAATGGTTCGTGTAATATTACACACGGTGCTGCGCGCCAGTTCTGTTACTTGAACTTGGCTTGACACGCTACCGCGTGTCTAGATCAACTGAACCGATTTTCAAAATTAATTCAGTATTAGATAGCCTATTTATTGAGGAAATTTATATCAAGCTACCGAAAAATAGAAGTCGAAATTCAATGAAAAATATATTAAAAAACGGGAGGGATTTTGAAGTTGAAATTTTCGCATACGGTGTTTCATATAGAAATTTCCCCTGCCCAAAACACCGATGTTACTGGTGAATGAATAAAGTAAAAAATATTAACGCGAACAAAGTTCGGAGCAACTCCACACTTTGTTATTTAAAGCGCGAGTTAACTTTTGCGGCGAAGTTTATTTTCTCTTGTTGAATTACTCCGCACTATTTGAGTACAAAGTCCAGGCGAGTGGTTAATAAGTAAGTTTTAAGAACTTCGTAAGTAGCAGATACTGTATCTATAATGCAGGTGAGTATTTTGGTAATAGTAATTCTTCAATCTTCACAACATTTATATCTTTGCCAAGCCATTTATTTATTAACTCATTATATTTATTTATTATTTAAAACTTCTTTGTACACATATGATAAAACAATGGAGTACAGTAGACAAAATTATTACAAAAGGCGGTCTTATCACACAAGGCGATCTCTTACAGACGACCAAAATAATTGCATATACACAGTTTTATAAAATTGAAACAACTTTACAAGTATAAAGAAAAGAATTGGAAGTACAAATGGCGGTCTTATTGCGCAAGGTAATATTTTAGAGCCAATCTTCGGACGGACGTAAAAAGAGGAGCAAAAGAGGGCAGTTACAGGTTTTGTCACACATTTTATCGTAAATATCAATACTTATGTCATGTTATATATATGTACTACAAAATAGTAAAGAAATGTGCGTATTGGGGATTTTTATTTAATAAATAAATCCACCCAACAGTCACTTACATAGTTCTGACCCCACACTAAGATACAAGTATTGTGTCGTGGGTATCAGCAACTATGAGAGACTTTTCGGTTTCACATTCACCTAGACCCGAAACACATATTTGTGGATTACACAAACATTTGTCTCGGTGCAGGGATCGAACCCGCGGCCCCTTGTTTCGCAATCTAGCTGACTGCGCCACGGGGCTGTCTTCAGAAAGTATATAGATGTAACTCTGCCAATCTCTCTCTGGGATCCTAGTGATCTGCTCCTACTAATGTGAATGGAATGAGACTAGCAGTGGGGTCTATAGAGACATATACAAAACAGACAACAGTTCAATAAATGGAGGCAGTTGTTGCAATAATCCCTTTTCAATAGCACAGCAAAACCGAGCACCCAAAATAAAGCATTGAAACACGTACCTTGTAAGCCAGCCCCGTGGCGCAGTTGGCTAGACACCAGCTTTCGAAACGAGAGGCCGCGGGTTCGATCCCCGCACCGAGACAAATGTTTGTGTGATCCACAAATATTTGTTTCGGGTCTGGGTGTTTGTGAGACCGAAAAGTCTCTCGTAGTCTCTGATACCCACGACACAGGACTTGTATCCTAGTGTGGGGTCAGAACTATGTATGTGACTGTTGGGTGTATTTATTTATTTATTTAAGCGCAACTGTTTCGAATAAACCTTAATTTCCCACAGCCCGCAGTAGCTTCACGTTTGTTCTTTTTATCATTTTTTCATCCCGACAATTAACGCAGATTCGCACGTCCAACCCCATAAATCAAAAGCAGTAAACAAAAAGCGAAATCCCGTTGACGTGTGTAGTTCGAGTCTTTTTTATGTTACGTAGTTCATACAGAGTTTATAATATGAATATATTCCTTTGTATTTGTTGAATTCCAAAAGCGAGTCCGAATTTATGTTGTGTGGTCATGCAATAATTAGCAAATTGAAACAAACGGGTCACGAAATTCACTTTGAACTGTTTATTTAAAAAAAATGTTACTGAGAATTGTTAAATAGTTTGTTGTTTAAAAAACTGTTGTAGCTTTTTGACTGACCGTAAGACTTTTTAGGTAATGAAGATTAAAATATTTTGATTAATCATGGAAAGTCATTTAACAACTCTTGTTAGAGGTAAATACATTCTGTAAAGCACCATCGTGTTGCTTTAAATTGTATTCAGAATTTTAGCAATGTGATTTTTCCCTCCTGTAAATTCATTAATCAAAACCGAAGCTCATCTTAATTCATCCCAATACATGCACTACGAGACAGATGCATCAATTTAATGCGACTAATTAAATGCCTCAGCTGACTTAAGTGGATACCCTGAGGTCTAGGCCAAATTGCCTTGCTCGCCGAATAGCTAAGATTACGTTGTGCTACAAGCATATTAGTATTAATACACTTGACAAGACCTAATGAGTAGGAAAATGTCAAATATTGAAAAAATATTTTAGATTTTGCACAATTATAGAAATATTCTTTTGATGAAAGTTCTTATGCTTAAATCAAATTTTATAGGTATTAAACATAGGTTGTTCTTTTTTTAATGTCATTCAAAAATAATTCTTAATAGGTAGTTAAAGAAGCAGTGATGGCCTCGAGGTTTAGGCGCGCGGTCGAGCATTTCGGCGGTCGCAGGTTCAAACCCCAGGCACACACCTCTGACTTTTCGAAGTTATGTGTGTATTTACAATGAATTATCACTTGCTTTAACGGTGAAGGAAAACATCGTGATAAAACCTGCACACCTAAAAGTTCTTAGGAATTTCTTAGATGTGTAGTCCGCCAACCCGCACTAGGCCAGCGTGGTGGACTAAGGCCTAAACCCTCTCAGTTGTAGAGGAGGCCCGTTCTCAGCAGTGGGATATATTTGGGCTGATGACGATGATGACGAGGTAGTTAAAGTAGGAACTAGTGTATGATTTTTTTTTCCTAAATATTGCAACAAGATTCAGTATGCAGAGTACATAATTACACCTGGTATTGCTAAGAACAGAATTAGAACCCAAACTCTGCACTATTCTGATCAATAAAAAAAATATTCCATATACTTATACCTAAATATAAATATATTTTTTTAAAAGAGCAAACTTTTCTTTTTTTTATTTTCTAGTTGAGGCACCGATGATGTAAATGTTTAATCTACTCAACATGAAAGCTGTTACTACACGTTAGTTGAGTGCGAGTTAGAAGAGTGGAAAACACTCCAAGCGCAAAATATTTTATAATAAACAACTTATTTTTCAAAAATTATTTTCTAGCTTCTTGTTAAGTTACTACATTTTTATAATTAATTATTTTATTTCATATTGCCAAAGCATCGAAATTGTAAATAAAAAATATATTATTGTGATAAAAACTTATTCATTTCTAAATTGCAATTAATGTTTTTTTTAAATCGATTAGTCTTCTTTTATCGCTAAATTATTTTTATAACGAATTCTATATCAGATTTAAATTTCGAACTCGTGACCGCCTCGAATGTTGAACGTACGGTCGAGACTAAAACTTGGTTCAAAGTATTTTTTAAAGACAGAAAGCATGGTGAGGAAAATCCACACCTAAAAGATTTTTCGATGGTATTTCCTTAGATTCAAAGTGTGCTAGGCCATACTAGTCCAGTGTGGTGGAATAATGCTTAACTCTTTAAGTTGAGGAGGCTCGACACCAGCAGTAGGGCGAATATGGATAACAGATGATGTGAGAACGAGTTTGTATAAGTACATTATTACCTAACAATGTGTGAGCTGTAAAACATATTCGTATCACAACCGCCCGCTATTATGTAGTTTAAAACGAGCCCAATGTGGATGCAATCTTAGTAAAACCCGGCTCGTCTGCATACAAGTCAGTGCGGTTTATACTCCCTGTCTTATGTACCGCTACTTCATCGGGCACCTTTCATATTTTGAAGTTTAAGGTGCGCTCTCTCTTTCGCCTCAATTCCAAAAATGGTTCACATATCTTTATGACGTACGTAGGCTGGTAACTTTTAAATAAATACTTATCAATGCACCCCAAGATTAAATACGTATTTGTAGTTTTATTTCCAGCCTAATACATATGGGTACCAAAAACTCAGAGAGACTTTTTGGTCTCACAAACACCCAGATCCGGGTCAAATATTTACGGTTCACTCAAAGTGCGGGTATTCGCGACATCACGTTTCAAAATCTGGTGGGTGCCTTGCTTGACCGCCCTGTTTATAAAACCCAAATGTCTCCCCCAATTTCTAATACATTGTATTTTGTCAGTATATTGGTGCAATACAGGCTGTTATATTTACTTTAATTAACCTATCACCAACCTCAAACACAAATATGCTCCATCAGCAATAAAGAACGGAATAGGAAGCGCCAATACCCGCGCTCTACTTAACAAGGGAGGTAAACAGAAAAACACCGAGCGATTCAGTGGAACGCCAGTTTAGCCAGCGTCAACAAAGCTGCACGACGTAAATAATAAACAGAGGCGCGCGGCGTCTCCAGACGCGTAAATACGTCGCACATAGGTGCTTTTTATTGCGAATGTTTCCACCCTACTTGTATCTTGTCTGCTGTTTGAATGAGACGTGGAAAAATTAAGAAATCTTTGTCTATATCTTTATTTACCACGATACGTCTAGAGGCTTCCTATCAGAGATGAGGTAAGCCGAAAGTCTTCCACGCTGGTCTATTTGGGTTTGTGCCATTATAACAGATTTTATCATGTAAATAATTAGAAAGCCTGTAAAAGGTTTTTAAGCTAATAATAGTTCCCATTATTACTTGTGAAGTTTATATAAAGCGTACACATTGTTCTATAAAACAATAACTGATTCTATGCACATTTGTAGCACGAACAATGAGTTTTTGTTCCTCGTATTTACTTTGTATATATGCCACATTTCTATTAACATGTAACGTCAATACGTATCTAGAATTAACAGACTAGACTTACGATTAAAATATTTGTCTCCCACGTTGCACTAATGCGGATTGGTAAGTTCCGAATATCATCTAAAATGATCTAAAGAATCCTTTCATTAGTACGAACAACGTAATCCTTTATCTTTAAGAAAGTGCATGCAGTATAAACTTTACCAAATAAGAGCAAATACACAGAGGTATAAGCTAGTTTAAGGCAGTCTTTTATTTTACTACATATCATATATCTAGGAAACAAGTGGACAGTCAAACCTACATATTGAAAAAAATCGGTTGTAAGAAAACAAATTGTGGCCTATACAATTGTTATTTATAGACATCTGGAGCTAACAAGATTGATATAACGATAACCCCGCTGTTCTATTTCGACTAAATATAATAATGAGAAGAAGTTTCAAGGAGTTTGTATTATAACTCTCAAATCGTATTTAGTATTTCAAACAACTTTATTAATAATTTGTTTTCTTAATAATTTAATAATAACTTTAGTTGGCAAATTATTAGCCAATTTTAGCTCCATGATACCATCTCGCTCAAGCTGATTCATTTCTTACAACCTTAAATATTATTGTCGACTGTCTCATATTCTCTATGTAGATCTAGAAAAAAGTGTTATTGGGTTTTCCAATTAGGAAATTCTCAGTAGAAAGCACAGAGGCTGGAAACGTGCCCGAAAAACGGCTATAGGTTCTCCCCCTACTACATGACGATATGTGGGTGCAGAAATGCACCTCTGTCTACCCCTTCGGGAAATACAGGCGGGAGGTTATGTATGTATTATATGTATATTAAATATTGTCAGCAAGCCAATATAAAACTCAAGCTCCCTTACCAATACATCAAGGATGTACATTGTACAACAAAAGAGAGACTTTAGACCTCCGGTATACTCTGCCACTGATACAAAATGATTGGCCAAACGACCCATTTATTTATGCGAGATTAATTCCGTATGCACTGTCATCCTTCCAACTGGTTATGAGCAGACAATGCGTTCCATTTTACAAAAACTAAACTGTGGCGTGGCAATAAGTCATTGTTCTATCCAGTAACTCATTCTTCATGCTGGGTATTAAATTCTAAGCTGTATTGTGTACTACATTATTTATAGTACATACATAACCTGACGCGTGAATTTCCCGGAAGGCTTAGCAGAGGTGCATTTCTGCAGCCACATATCGCCAGGTATGAATCAGTCCCACGTAATCGGGAGGGGGGGGGTCCTATTGCCGTTTCTCGGGGTCAATTACAGACCCCGTACTGGTTCTGAGAATTACCTAATGGAAAAACCCAATATCACTTTGCCCGACCTCTAGATCGCAAGACACATACTTGTGCCGCAAGACCACGAAGCAATCTAATATTATAGTCTCTTGATCAATACCCACTTGAAATTTAGTAGTTCTACGCGAGCGTAGAACTCGATCGATCGGTTCGAAAACCGATCAGCGGATTTATCTAATTAAGAGAACTGTAAAGTGCAATCGTAATATGAGCTGTCAAACACTGGTATAGTTTAAATTAAAACCCGGTTGAGCAGAATGTGAGAAACTATTTAACGAGTGTTCAATATAATAAATGTGTGAACATAAAAACACTTGTCCAGTAAAAAATAAGACTGCTGACATTCCTTTGGAGATTTAGAACTCCTGTTTTCTTATGGTTTTGATTTTTTGATGATTTTTTGTTGCCAGTAAGTACAAGCTAGCTAGCTGGAAAATAGAATATAGAACCTGGCTGAGCTTCACTGCTCGGTGTCATGTCTGTAAGTGCCACTGTCGATCCTGGTGTACAAGGGTTGCAGTGACGGCTGTGTCGTGATAGTCTCCATCGCAAATTCCTGTGCAAGAATAGTACGTACGTATGTACCAGGATCACATAACTTACAGAGAGAATTGCTGCTGAACAAAAAGTTGAGTGAAGCGCATAGTGACAGTACTATGGACATCCGTTGAACGTGAACAAACTTTCAACAAACTGCGTGAGCGAACTCTTTCTGCATAAACATGACGGCTTTGGTTGTGAAAAAAATCATTTTTTTTTGAGGCGTAGGTACACAATTTAACGAAACAAGCGGTATAAGCTTTCCTTTAGTTTTTTAGAAAGTGGTGACGGGTGAGGCTGTGAAATAATCTAAAGCCAGTATTTCTGTGAGAGAAAAACTTGAGTACGAAAAATCCCTCGTAGATTTGACACCCACATTGAATCGGTACCGCATGCTTATTAAATGTTGTTGCATATTTGCGTGCTACCCACAGAACAGCTGAGTAGGATTAGAAGGGAAATAGGTAGTATTTTGTATGGAGACGAGTGTCGCCGCTTGTCTGTAACCTATACAATCTACTACGATTACACGACCAATTATAAAATCAAACAAAAATGAAGGGCTGCTATTGGTTGTCACACATTTATAAAAGTCTTGATATTACACGCTACCCGAATTACTAAGAACCGGCTCTGTGAAACATATTATGATAGTCTAATCGTAGGTTCGGCACGGTCGTCATGCTAACATTTCCTTTCTAGTCTTATTCAACTATTCTGTGGTGTTACCCCACAGGAGATTTAAACTAAGAATGTTTAGACATTTGGTAGAACTTTCAACCAAGAAATCGGTCGTGTTTAAAACTTGTTAAATCTCCATTTTATGATAAACGTCGAGAATAATTTCTACAACACGAGGTTTTTTGGTCTTCCTGACTTGCAAGAATTCCAAAATAAAATAATTCCAAGCGCTGTAATTAAATGAAAGACAGCTGGCTACAATACAGACGCCAAAATATTATGAACTCTGTTGTACATGATACAGCCTTCTGTATTTTTAGTTAAAATATTCATATTTTAAATAAATACAGATATTAAAGTTTCAAGAACAAGTGCGCTCGTGCAAGATTAAGATCTTGTGTTCAAAGGAGCGTTTGTGTCGGCAAGTGACTGGGTTGATTCATTAGATGTACAAATGAAAACGTGGAATTGAATATAATAATCTCTAAATTCAAAAACATAGTGAGACTTGTATACGTTTTAACGAAAAGAAATGAAAAATCTTCAATCAATGTACTTTTTTTTTAAACCTAAAAAACAAAATTTTATGAACCAAAAAAAGAACCTTCTTATATCCCTATCCCACTGGTAATAGTATCATATTAAAATATAGTAAAGTACTACCAGTGAACTGCATCTGCGCCCACCCAATATTCTCCTACAGAAGAGTTTATAATAAAATTACAGCAGTAGGTATAGAATCAGGGACGTTTTAGTTCTAAAAAATCTCGCACCACTCACGACGCGTGCCAGGGCCACCTAGAAGTGTGTCATAGTTGAATTGTTATACTAGAGTAGAGTTTTTGGCTGGGTCTTTGCCAGTAATACGCTTGCGTACCGGGCTGGAAGAGTGGAGACATCGACAAAGCCTATTGCAATCCACTTCTGAACGTAGGGCTCCCCAAGTAAGTGCCAACCATTCCGGTCTTAAGCAGCCCTCATCCATCCGCTAGTTTTTTCTAGTAAACGGACCATCATGATACAAGACTTCCTACACTACTTCTGCCTTAACGCGGACTCCACTCTTACACTTGTCTGCTCAACCGGGCGTCCGTCTGTCGGCAGACATTTTAGTCAACCCGAAATACTAAAGTACCTTCTCGCAAAACAGTTGTTTAAAGCTAAAGAGATTGAATATATAAGATATAAATAAAGAAATATAATTAGCAATTCATCACTTCATACACCCACGCTATTTTTGAATGAAATGTGTTATTAAAGCTAAGATAATATTTTAATGTTAATCTATCTAATTACATTCATTTTACAGAAACAAGACTGATTTGTTGGTCCCAAGGTGCACATAACGTGCACTGCAGGGCAGTCGACACGTCCCGGGTATGGCTTCTGGATCGTGCAAAATAATATTAGGTAATGTCATCGTACGACACAACTAAACCGCTGATCTAACGAGGCAGTAAAACGAATCATTTGGCAGCATACAAAATTCATCAAAATCTTTTTATCGAATACAATACCAAAAGCGTGACAAACCAACTCACTTCCGCTTGTATAAAATAAGTGAGTTAGTATAAAAAAAGGGGCCACGAGAAAACAACCCTATTCTCCACCATACTAAACGAGGCACGGACGCAAAAGTGTAAGAAGGTATAACAACAAGTAACCGAGTGCCGAGAAAGGGCTGAGCTCCGAAGAAAATTAGTGTCGTCAGCGAACGTTGAGTACACTTAAAATTTTATTAACGATTAGCACTACCCCTTAACTCGTTTGTGAAGTTTTAAAGGGTTAAAGTAATTTTAACGTGAAATGGCGAGTTTTGAGGAAGTTTTAATAGTATGCGGTTGTATGGTGTGCTTTGGTGTGAGGACTGGGGCTTCTTTGTACGTGGTAATGAGTTGCGTTGGAAACATTCGTAAAGGAGCGTAGAAAATGTTTGATTAAAATTGTTTTGTTGCACATAAGGTATGTTAAGGTTGACAGAAACGTCTATTTGATTAGCAAAAATCTGACTTAATGGTTTGGATCACTTGATTAAAACAAAAGCTGAAATACCTTAAATTGTACTACAGTAATAAGTTAAATGGAGAACCTTTGTAATTTGCTATACTGACAATCATATTTAGATTAATGGGGATGGAAATCATCGCTAGGAAACCTCGCTCAGCTTAGATTTCTACACAATATTTTTTGTAGGTGTGTAGTCCGCCAATCTGCACTAAGCCAGCGTGGTTGACCGAAGGCTAACCACTAACACTAGTAGAGAAGACCCGTGGCAAGGAGGTGGGCTGATATACGACGATTTTTTTCGACTGTTTTTGACAATACTCAATGGACTCAATTGCACTTTCACGTAGCTGATTTACATAGTAACAGCAACACTCAAACACGACCTCCTTTAATATAATATTCTTCCCATTAATTGTACATTGCATCCGCGATAAAACAATAATTCGCCCTATTATTTATATAGTCCATAAAATATCTGTAAATACAGCATAATTGCTACGTTGTATGAAAAATATTCGAAATCTATATGCAAATAAAAACCGTCAAACGAATGCCCTGTTGAATATTTATGAAATTTAATTGATCAATGGCGCATAAAAGAATATTATTTTCACAAGTGTATCTACAGTCCGCATCGTCGAGCCAATGGGCTTAAATTTACATTTTGGAGTTTTGTCAGATGTTTTTAGTTAGTTAAATCTATATCATCTATATGTCGCAGGGACATGATAAAAACGGGGATTTGGTCAATTCCCTAAGGAATTTGATCAAATCACGGAGGAAATTAAAATAACAACACGATTTTATCTTCATTTCACTAAATCAATTTAGGGATTTGTTCAATTCACTAGATTTGTTTAGGGAAAAGATAAAATCGTGTTGTTATTTTAACATCCTCCGTGATTTGATCAAATCCCCGTTTTTATCATATCCCTGCGACATACATATATATATCCCGATAAGATCGCCGATTGTCCACTTTGTTGTAAGTTGTTTTATGTATTGTTATTTCTCCGTTTAAATGGTGTAGTGTAGTGGTAATATTAATAATAAATTGTAAGGTAGACGTTGCAATAAATCATAATATAAGCGCTGTTCTCCACTCATACCGGTTCACTACTACCTCTGATATCGAACCGAGTGGACGTGCCAGACGCTATTGAAACCAAGTTTAAGTAGTTTTATTTATACGAACCAAACCTCAAACACCAGGACATAACAAATGGTGTACAATAAAGTGTTTATCTATCTATCTCGCCTCGGATCCAACAATTTTATAAGTTAAAATTATTCGCATTAACGTAAAACTGATTAGAAGATCACTCCTGATTCCGATCCCACTGCAATAGAATATTGTGTTAGAATAATATATACCCTTCGTTTTCTAAGATATTTCTTTCTAGATAAAGTTTTTGTTTTTAATAATGTGCAATATATGGCGAAATTGTGTTTTTTTTATCGTTTTTTTTTTATTATTATTTTGTTGTAGAGGAGGCCCGTGCCCAGCAGTGGGACGTATATGGGCTGATGATGATGATTTTATTGTTTAAGTTAATTCTTAAAAGATAAATATATACTTATATTATTTTGTATTCGAACAATAACAGCAGTTCTAGAGAGACTATAGAGCTGGTCCTTATAATTTAAGAATGAACCAATATGTTTGATAGTTTAGAAAGCTGTGGAAGTACCTAATATACTGACGTCTTGTCCCAATAAAGTTAAGTCACTTATAGTCTCCAATTCTCACAACACAATACTTCTCAGAAGATCACAGAGTCAAAATATGTATGTATATTTTCTCCTAAGAAGTATAGCTGGTACTTAAAAATCAAAATAAGTCATTCAAAAATCTATAACACTACATTTTACACGAATACTCGGCATAATTAAGCATCAGTAACACCAGCATGCGATGAAATTATTACATTAGCGTGGTTTAACTGAATTATCCAATAATAAGCCGTAAAGGTGACGATCAATTACTTCGGCTTAATTAATTCGCGGTAATATACACTGCCGCTATCGGGATACATAATTCAGATAGAAATATGATTAAGCACTTCCAGTACTAGTGGATTGAATATGTTGTCGAAGGGTAAGTGAAGACGAAGAGTTATCATCAGGAATAGGATATTTGGCTCTTGATGATCGATCTCTTCTAAACACTGTAAAAACACATTGTTAATAAGACGTCTAGAAAACTCCAGGAGTTTTTATCGAGTCCACCAATATGTTTGGTTTGGTAGACTCTGCTTCTACCCATTCAAGTCTAGATTTTTTTTCCCTAATAACAGTCAGCATGCTCAACTCACTACCATTTTAGTTTTATCACCTACTCGAGTATGAAAAATAGAATAAATAACCTCAAGACTGTATTCCTCGAAGAGGTAGTAAGAGGTAAATATCTGCACCCACTTTACGCCACACGTGTCATACCCACGTAATAGTGGTCAAGCCTATTGCCGTTTTTCGGGCAAAATTTCAATCTCCGTGTTGCTTCAGAGAATTTTCAATTGATATAAACACAAAACACTTTGCCCGACACAGGAATCGAATCCAGGACCTCTAGATCGCACGGTACATATTTGTGCTGCGATGTATCCAACCATGACGGAAACAGAATGATCTTGACACACTTGCATTGACACCCAGCAATTAATCGAGAAGTATAAAAATTTGATTCACCAAAAATTAATAAAAACAATTAATATCAGCGGACATAAATTTGAGAGATGACAAGTCAAATCCATTCAATACATCTGCATCAATCGAGTGCACGATTGAACATCGAAAATCGTATCGTTTCATTCATATATATGTGCTTTCATTATTCTACAGTTCTGTTTTAAAACTATGAAATTTTATTAATTTCCCGCTTTTTATTAACATTTTTTACTGCTATAAATTGTTTCTGACAACTGGCTGGTTAAATGAAAAAAACTGTATAACAAAGATACTAGGCCAGCATGGAATAAGGTTTAATCCCAATTACTTGTTGTTGAAACCCAAAACCGGCAGTGACACGACTTAATGGTGATATGGATAAGGGTAGAAGTATTTTTAACCAAGCAAAAATATGACAACAGTGTCTGGTGTAGGTTACCTTTCTATACCAATATTCAATGAATTTGTTTGGAAGTTTTAGACCGATTACTGAAATACTACTCTTATGTATCTAAAATTAGAATCAAACATATCAAGTCACGCGTTAGTCCATAAACATTTTTGGATGTATTGCTCTATCTCTGGGGTCCTTAATTGTAAATATGTATAGGTATTATGTCTTGCAAATGAGGATAACATCTTATAAACCATTCTTCTGCTTTGCTATGAAGAAAAACAACTCTATATTTTCTCAATTCCTGTCAAAAAAAAATTATTAATTTCATTGCAGGCCAAAGCATTTACTAGTATATTCCATCTGCACGCATGTGCACCAAAATTATATGCATAATTATCATCAGCCCATATACGTCGCACTGTTTGGACCGGGCCTACTATACAGCTGAGTGGGGAGGTCAGAATGATACTTTAAAATAGTAAGACGTTCACTAAATAATAATAATAAATACACCCAACAGTCACATACATAGTTCTGACCCCACACTAGGATACAAGTCCTGTGTCGTGGGTATCAGAAACTACGAGAGACTTTTCTCTCACAAACACCCAGACCCGAAACAAATATTTGTGGATCACACAATCTTCTCGTTTCGCAAGCTGGTGTCTAGCCAACTGCGCCACGGGGCTATCAATATTCATACTAATGCAAACCCATAGTAGGCGCCGCGTAATTCCCGGTATCACAGCGACACTACATCATTGAGATGCAATTACCTCTAATCTGAATCAGTTATAGATGGTCAAGCATGATTTATGGGGAAGCCATTTGTTATTTCCAGTATAAGCGGTACGGCTTAATGACTCCGCTTGTTTAGCAGAAGTTACTTTAGAAGTGAACAAAAATAGGAGTTAATAGATATTTATTAATAAAGATACATTTTAAACGAGAAATATTTAGGTTAATGGAAATAATATTTAATAAATAAATACGCCAAAAAGTTACATAGGTATATACTTCAGATCCTACACTAAGATACAAGTCTTGTGTCGAAGGTATTAGAAAAAGGTATCAGAGTTTTCGGTCTCACAAACATCCAGACCAGAAACAAATATTTTCGGACCACAAACAAACCAAGAAACGTCACGGCCTCTCGTTTCACAAGCTGATGTCTAGCCACGGAGCTGTCATGAGTTATAACTTCTACTCTTAACTACTTTAATGGCTACTTTAATGGCTAGCTGTGGAAGAGTTAACTTTTTCAGATAGAGTATATTTTTTAATTTGTACGGTATAATACATTAAATACAAAACATGTAAAAAACCCCAAGTCTCGCAACTCAGTTCTTCTACCGTAAAAAGTTGTGAGATCCATGTGATACCAAGTCGATGAATTTTTTCAGTCCCCGTTTAAGGGACCTTCGGTCTTAAGTTATAATGCACTTAGCTTACCAGACAAAATCTTATAGTGACCATATCAATACAAAAATCTTTTATATTTTAAATTATATAGTTTGGCTGGCAATCGCACTAAAAGTGAGATACATTATGTTTTCATAAGATTGCCAAGTCTAACTATTTTACTACTGGTTCAAATTGAATGAAATTTGAAATGTACAGAGTTTATACCACGCCTGCTCGGTGACTGAATCAGGCTTCTAGCTTTAAACACAACGAAGTTATAGGGCGTCGAAAATGGCCTGAGTTACTTCGAGAGAAGTATTGTACGGCCGTGCTGCTTTTTTGCTCGACTTGGCGGGGGCACTGCCGTGCTCCCAGATAAACCGCACTGGCATCTGATGATAAGCATATTGTAGTGCATTGTGTTCATTAATGCGGTACGGTAATCTTTCACTTTAAATGACTAATCGACAAGATCACGCCATAATTTCGAATAAAATTGAATTAAAGACTGCCTCGTTGATCATACGGTAAGGTTTTAGTAGCAGCATTGAGTCTGGAAGCGTCTTTCTAAAACGGGATCAAATTCGCTCCCTATCACCTGTCCAAACATACATACATAACCTCACGCTTATATTTCCCGAAGGTAGGCAGAGGTGCATCTCTGCACCCACATTTCGCCAGTATGTATCAGTCCAACGTACTAGGTGGCGAGCTTATTGCCGCTTTTCGGGCACAATTACAGACTACAGGCTGTTACTGAGAATTTCCTAATGGAAAAACCAAATAACACTTTGCTCGACCCGGGAATCGAACCCGGGACCTCTAGATCGCACGGCACATACTTGTGCCGCAAGACCACGAGGCAACGTATCACCTATCACCTGTACTTTAACACAGATGGTGGAACATGAAGTGATAAAGGAGTAAGTCAAGTCTTAAGGTCTTAACTTAATGTGCACGGCCTGATCTCAGAACACAAGACATTACATAGGTCTATGCACAATTTCACACCTTGTGCAGTGGTTGCTAGCCGATCGAGCAACAATTTCCTATTATCAAATCACATTCGATTAATAGAATTGGTTAGTAACTAAAACATGCTATACACTTACAGCCTTATTTATAAATAATAAATCCAACTGCTCGTTAGAGATGCTTTGTCTCGTTTCCTCTAATGTCACGTGACAAACAATAGAGTGGGCCAAAGCCAAAGCATGAATAAATAATGGTAAGATTAACAGACATTTATAAGTAAGTCCCTTAGTAGCCTTGAAGTTTTTTATAAAAGGAAAAAAACGTAATGCTTTATTGCGTTAAAATAGAGTAAAAATAGACAAATTATCCTAGAAATGTCATTAAATTCAACTAAAGCAACAAATACGAAAATAATTCGAGCCAAATGAAATGGCGGAAATGGTGAAATTAAATATACATTAATGTGAAGATCAGTGCATCCACATTCTCCTCGAATTCGTATTACAAATATGTCGTCTCTTTATTTTTTCATTTTTTTCTTCATTTGTTTTGGAACTTCTGTCGGGGATATGATAGCGAAGACTGCAGAAAATTATGTAAGTATATTTTCATTCTTCGATATATAATAATATTTTCATTGCAGCTTTATTGACCTTTTCAAAGACCACATTGCAGAATTCCTTTTATACAATTTAAATTTAAATATAAAAAAAATATTATCTAGAAATTATCATACTGTGTTTGAATATAACTGCATCGGAGTTATTTCAATGCCATTTAACTTGTGATAGGCTTCTATGGTATAAACGACACCTCCGCTACGGATGAGAAAGAATAATCTCTGCTTGCTGCTCTTTGACAAGAACACTTTAAATAATGAATGTCTCATAGAATGACTTGAAAGAGCCAATTATGTTTTTTTTTCGCAAAATATATAACGCCTCCGCGATTGTAAAAGCAATAAAACTTTTTGGTTGATTTATGCTTTGTACCATTTGCAGGAGTTGAGAAGTCGTTCCATAAGCCTTAAAAAAGTCAATTTGTCGTAACTATATGGTAGTCCTCTGGGTATTGATTTTTATTTAGCTGTATAAGAATCATTCTAGATAAAAAACAAACATGTCTACTACCAAGATAATTAATAAAAGGCGCTTGCAAACGCTAAGAGTATTTTAAATAGGTAGGTACCTACTATGAGAATTGGCGAGGAACAATAATAACTAGCTCTCAGCAGTGGACACAATCATATATCATCATCATCATCAGCCCAAATACGTCCCACTGCTGGGCACGGGCCTCCTCTACAACTGAGAGGGTTTAGGCTTTAGTCCACCACGCTGGCCTAGTGCGGGTTGGCGGACTACACACCTAAGAAATTCCTAAGAACTTTTAGGTGTGCAGGTTTTATCACGATGTTTTCCTTCACTGTTAAAGCAAGCGATAATTCATTGTGAATACACACATAACTTCGAAAAGTCAGAGGTGTGTGCCTGGGGTTTGAACCTGCGACCATCGAAAATCTCGACCGCGCGCCTAAACCTCGAGGCCATCACTACTTACATAAACAAAATAACAAATGTTTATTTTAACCACTTTAAAAGAGGAAAGCGCAAAACTAGTATTTATTAATTTACAGGGACCGTTTGTAGCCAAGTGGAACGACTATGGCGTGTGTAAGGCGCCGAAAGTCGTAAATCTGGCGAATTATACCACGTATCTCCTCGTTGAGAACAACACTTATCAAGGAGTTATGAACTTTACGTTCGTTTCTTACGCTCTTGTGGAGGAAGTAAGTCTGTATTTTATTGTTTAAATTGCACTATCATTATAGCTGATATAATATAATATTATTTATATTATATTTATTTTAAAAATGTAAAATATAATTCATATTTATTTCAAATGTTTGTGTGATCCACAAATATTTGTTGCGGGTCTGGGTGTTTGTGAGACCGAAAGGTCTCTTGTAGTTTCTAATAACCACGACACAAGACTCGTTATCTTGATGTGGGGTCAGAACTATGTATGTGATTGTTGGGTGTATTTATTTTAGGTACATATATAATGTGTTTTTGTTAGGAATACCGGCCAAATAATAAACACGTGTTGCTCTGTAAAAACAAAGTTTTATTTTAGGACAAAACGCAACATCTACACTTATTTACCAACAACAAAATTATCTTACCTGTAAAAACAAAGAAACAACTATTAAAGTGTATTATTTGGGTTTCCAAATTACCTTTCTTAAATGCTCCCCAATTTTCAGCATTGTGTCGCAAATTTTACGTGTTCTTTGTTTTTGACAGATTTATAATCCTTTTCTTTAGCACAACCACCAGTACCACAGACAATAATATAATAATCGTATCTCGTACATACTGCGCCATCTATGTCAACATTTGTGTAACATAGGTTTTTACTAGATGATTAAGAACAATAAAATAAAGGAAATATATTTTCTTTACACATATTTAATTATACATTTAAAAAGGACTATATTATAATTGTATATCAGTAGCGTCCGGACGCAATTTTACAGAAAAAATATGATGATTATTCCCAAGGTATGCCCATACCAATAATACAATATAATAAAGGCAAATAAGTATGAATTAATTATATTCGCTACAAACATAAAAATCACCCCTATTTATACAATTACCTCGTGTTCTCGCGGAACAAGTACGTATATGCCGTGCGATCTAGAGGTCCTGGGTTCTATTCCCGAGTCGGGGAAAGTTTTATTGGATTTTTCCATTAGAAAAATCTCAGTAGCAGCACGGAGTCTGGAATTGTGCTCCAAAAACGGCAATAGGCTGGCCGCCTATTACGTGGGACTGATACATACCTGGCGAAATGTGGGTGCAGAAATGCACCTCTGCCTACCCCTTCGGGGAATACAGGAGTGAGTTTATGTATGTATGTTATACAATTAGCTTAAATAAATGTTTGTATTATAGAAAAATGTCTATGGGACTGAGTTTTTAAGATTGAAGAGACTCTTGTAATTAATGAAAATACTGACACAAATATTGGGTTTATTTATTTTTATGGCTAACTTAGGTTGGACATAGGCCCCTCAAATACACGTCACGGACTACGATCTTCGGTATCTCTTATCAATCCTAGACCAGACACTGTCCGGTTCTATCTAGTTTTAAAGTGCCCTACTCAACGTTTAAGGAAAGGTGCCAGGTGGTTTCCACCCCAGAACACATTATAACATAAATAAAAAAGACAACTTTAAAACATTTGCGAATAATTTTAAATTTCTAGTGAAACTGAGATATGAGCAATGTCCGTACCTACTTTGTACACATAACTCAATGATTAAACTTATTTGCCAAAGCGTACAGTTTTTACAGACTTTTTTATTATTGTTATGACGCTATTCGGCGATAATAACATCGTATGAAACAAAAACAGCATAATGATAGTAACAAAATTAATCTTAGGATTTTTTTTTATTTACATTTAAGCCGCAAAGTGACCGTGCTTACCTATTATAAAAGCAGTGCTGTCCACTTTGATTGCTTTCTTTACAACAATTCCTATCTCTAACCAGTCAACAGAATTATGCTGGCCTTCTCGTTACTGGATACGTTAATAATCATATTTAGTTTAATCCTAGATTTAGTTTGGAATAGCTGATCTTAAAACTACTATTTTATTAATATATTCCGGTAGATAAAATCTGGAAACAGAACTACAAAGTTTAATCATGGTTGGTATAACCAGTAACCACATATAAATAATAAAAGCATTTTTTTCTCTAGAAATACCCATACATACATAACCTCACACCTGTTTTCTCCGAAGGGTAGGCAGAGGTGCATTTCTGCACCCATATTTCGCCAATTGTATTTCCGTCCCACGTAATAGGTGCGAGCCTATTGCCGTTTTTACCGGGCACAATTAATGACACTGTGCTACTAAGTTTTATCAAATGGAAAAACTATATATACATATATAAACTTACGCCTGTATTCCCTGATGGGGTAGGCAGAGGTGCATTTCTACACCCATATTTCGCCAGGTATGTATCAGTCCCACGTAATAGGGGAGCCTGTTGCCGTTTTTCGGGCATATTTCCAGACTCCGTCCTTCTATTGAGGATTCCCTGAAGGAAAAATCCAATAGTACTTCGCCCAACCCGGGAATCGAACCCAGGACCTCTAGATAGCTTAGCACATACTTGTGGTACGAGACCAAGATGCAGTTTAGAAATTGTCTAGGATTTGTGCCAGGTAAACCACAATAGTCTCACACTTTACTATCATCATTATCAGCCCAGGGAAGTCCACTGCTGAACATAATGCCTCCCCCAATGACTTCCATAGTGACCTGTTGGAGGCAGCCTGCATCCAGCGACGACCCGCGACCTTTACTATAAGGGGCCTTAAACATCCTTAAAGAAACGCGGGACCAGACATTACCTCAATCAATCCCTTTTGACAGACGTGAATCACAGTATGTACATATACGAATTTTGCGCTTAAGCCAATCTAAGTCTGTACCTCGCATACAGAGTCTCGAGTATCAGCCAGTGCTAGTAGAAACTCCTTGTAGGTAAATATAGGTAGTACTGCGCCGCTTAAGCAGATACGTTTGTGGCGGCTAAGACGTGTGGGATGCACGGGACGCTTCCATTATCTACGTCACTCTCTCCTCACTGAGAAATACTAATCCAAAACGCCTTACAAACAGATTTGAGGTCGCCTTAAAACGACATATCATTTACTAGAATATCGCAGATGAAATTGAAAACACAAGCGTTATTGGGATGTGACTATTTCTAACTAAATGGAGCCAATGTGATGCCGATTTAATTATTTGTTTCCAATGAAAACTTACATTGTACATACCTATCACTTGTAGTCCTTGGCATAATGCTCTTAGAAAAAAAATCAGAGAGAAAAGAGTGTTGAAAATTTTCAATAACAGCAACGGAAATACTCAATAACACTATTGGACTCAAGAACCGTTACCTCTTGATACATAAGCCTATGCCGTGTGCAGCGGAGATATAAAAATCAGTTATTAATAGTAAAAATATATGACGTATTATAGTGAAGCCATATTAAAACAATAGTGCTTAATAATGCCATTATTTCACCGCTCTTACTCGGAATTGTTGGAATCAGCAGAATACAGTCCATGACATATCAAATGTGAATAAAATTTTCATTCATTAACTGAGGATTGCGCTCATTGAGGTGGGCAGTGATTACGGAACGCTTAATACTACAAAGTATAAATTCCAGGAAATTTATATGTTGCTTTTCAATTAAAAGTACATATTTTTCAATATTTTATGATCATGCAGAAAAATCTGACGACTTTAAATTATATGTAGTAATATAAACATCAATTTATACCTTCGTCATAACCATAGTTTTTCGGTATTTCTTGTCGGTTGAAATATTCCCCATTCCTGTTTTCTAGAAAGGGAACATTTCCTGTAATCTTGGATCGTGTAAGTGTAGCGTTACGTATGTACATACCTTAGGAGGCCGGCATGATTGTAGCCAATAGATAGAGATCACTGTCTACAAATCCGCCTACTACCAACACACTTCTCAAACTCAACTCCGGTATGTTTCTTCGTCATCACATTCTTCATCATCATCATTATCAGCCCATATACGTCCCACTGCTGGGCACGGGCCTCCTCTACAACTGAGAGGGTTTAGGCCTTAGTCCACCACGCTGGTCTAGTACGGGTTGGCGTTCACATTCTTAAAATAATAAAGCTATAATTTGAAAGTGAAATAGGTATAGAGTTAATTTTTTCTACGGTAGTTCATTGATTGTCATTTTCATCAACCAACCCTCTCAGCTGTAGAGGAGGCCCGTGCCCAGCAGTGGGACGTATTTGGGCTGATGATGATATCATTTTCATTCCGTATTCAACAATTTTACAATCGATCAAAATCTACATTACTAAATTTACTTATTACTAGTGTAAATTTTCGCTATCAATTTTCGATTAAAGCGAAACTTCCCGATTAAAATATTCCAATTGCAACAGAAAAATTGCTGAACCGAAAATGTTATTCGAGAGCATATTGAAATATCCGCGTTTCACATACAAACTTTACAAGGTGATAAAATTTTATTTCCAGGTTAAAATAATGGTCTACAGTGTAAAAGGGGGACGCAAGAGCCTTCTGTGGAATTACCGGGTGGACAAGCCGTGTCAGCATTACGCGATAGCAGACATATTAGAAAAATATTTCGGAAACAGCGGTTGCGCTTTTCGAAAGGTATTTTTTTATGATTCTTTATTTTTAGTTGCCAGATTACACTTGACGTAAAGGTCAGCATACACTTCGAGTGATACGAATAAATAATGAAAAGGAAGTTATTGAGAACTGGTTTATTATAAAGTAGGTAGTAATGGCCTAGAGGCTTAGGCGTGCGGTCGAGAATTTCGACGGTCGTGGATTCAAACCCTAGGCACACACCTCTGACTCTTCGAAGTTATGTGTGTATTCATAATTACTTTATCGATGAGGGAAAACATCGTGATGAAACCTGCACACCTAAAAGTTCTTAGGAATTTCTTAGGTGCGCCGGCCGCTAAACTGCACTAGGTCAATGCGGTAGACGGCCTAATATCTCTCAGTTTTATAGGAGGCCCGTGCTCAACAGTGGGACGTATATGTGCTGATGATAATGGTTTATTATATGAGAATGATAATGTAGATAGTCGCTTTATAAAAGTAAGAAATAATTAGCAAAAAATGTTATTTGAAGAGAGACAACGTCTCGGTGCCGTGGCCTCTCACTATGGGCCTAATTAGGCGGCTCAAAGTCACTCAACGAGCTATGGAGCGGGCTATGCTCGGGGCTTCCCTACGAGATCGAGTCAGAAATGATGGGATCCGTAACAGAACTAAGGTAACCGACATAGCCCAGCGGATTAGCAAGTTGAAGTGGCAATGGGCCAGGCAAATAGCGCGGAGAACTGATGGCCGATGGGGCCAAAATTTCTTGAATGGAGGCTACGTAGCTGGAATCGCAGCGTAGGCGTACACCAAAAAGATGGTCGGATAAAGGTCGCGGGACGTCGCTGGATGCAGGTGGCCTCCAACAGGTCACTGTGGAGATCATTGGGGGAGGCCTATGTCCAGCAGTGGACCTCTTTCGGCTGATGGATGATGATGATGATGATGATGACTATTTGAAGTATATTAGAGGCTTACAATCACTAGCGAAGATATGGCTTTTTTAATAATGTTATAGCGGCCATGCCCCGACCAAGGACGAAATCATGAATCATTTTGCAATTCTTAAAAATACTTTACTCTTATTAAATTTTGTTTGTTAAAGATTGCTTGCAGATAAGACTGTCATTTGTTAGAGAAGTAGTTATTTTAATTATATTTCTTATAATATGGTTTTAATTACATTGTTACTTACCAAAAAGTGTAGGTATGTGATGACGTCTATACTAAAGTTTAGAGATACGCTCATTTTCAACACCGGTTTTTAACCAAATACATCTTTACGTCGTGAGATGAAAATGTGCTAATTCATACAGGGTGTAAAATACCACGATCGAAAACTAAGACGGGTAATAGTTACGGTAATTACACCATTGACGTTAAAACAATCCCGAAAAAAAATAAAAATTATGACGTTTTCCTAATTACCATTAATACATTTAATACGTATGGTAGTTAGGAAAACATTTTTTTTCGGGATATTTTAATTGCCAATGTGTTTGTAATCACCGTACCTATTAGGTACTCGTTTTAGTTTCCGATCACAGTCTTTTTACACCCTGTTTAATAAAATTATACTTAAACTAACAACACAATTTAAAAATACCAACAGAAAGTATGAGATTCCGAGACACATTTTGAATATTAATGGAGTTACATAATAACTTGCGATTTAATAGTGAATTCTCAGCTAAATATTACGTTATGTGCGCTCCAAATGTAATCAAAGCTAATTAATCATGCAATGGCGAATGTTAATATCCGACGTAGGCATATTTGTTTGTCTATATAACTACAGATGGATACAACCTGTAGCGTAGTGGTAATATTAATTATAAATTGTAAGGTAGACGTTAAAATAAATTATAATATAAGCGCTGTTCTCCACTCAAACCGGTGGACTACTACCTCTGATATCGGACCGAGTGGACGTGCCAGACGCTATTGAAACTAAGCTTTAGGAGTTTTATTTATACAAACCAAACCTAAAACATCTGGACATAACACAACCGAATTTAAATAACATATGAATATTTATCTTCAGCCAAATCACTTCAAACCTTCGCAATAGGAAGAATAACCTTGTAGCAATAACAATTTTACCAACAATCAAAATTTATGTCTATCAAAAAGTTAGAAAATAATCTTATCATTTCTTTATCCAACATACATACACGTACTAGTTATTATACCCTGATAAAGTAATAACTAATATGAGTAATAATAGATAAATGTAAACACATTGATATAATTTTTTTAATAATTTTAGAGCGCATGTCACTTGAAATCGTAAAGTTTCATAAGACTTTAGACTAATTTGTTTGATATCAAAAAGTAGAGATGCTAGATTGCGGCAAATAAATTAACTTAAGACGTCGAAGTTTGATAGATGATACACGGAACTCATACCAAATACTGACATTTACACAAAATTTAGCCCAAACTTAACTATTGATATTATGTCAATTTCATAACATACGTCGCTAAAATATTTAGGGGAGGATACGATGTTCATCATCATCATCAGCCCATATACGTCCTGGAATGTGTACGGGCCTCCTCTACAACTGAGAGGGTTTAGGATTAAATAAGCAAATCCAGGCGAAAACATTATTTAAATTATAAAATCAAGTAATTACTCCAATAGCGGTGTGTAATTAATGTAATTAACATCTTGTAAATAATGAGGATGGGAATACTGAACACATAATTAAATCAACTTAATTACACAACGGCTACGCTACAAAGAGCAAATACTGTGACTAGAAGACTTTTAAATCTTGTAGTTATTCCTATCATCACCGTAATGATTTTACAATGACCAAATGAATATTTTGACCAAAATCGATAAATACTTCGTAAAGACTTTTGTACATCATCATCAGCCCAAATACGTCCCACTGCTGGGCATGGGCCTCCTCAACAACTGAGAGGGCTTAGGCCTTAGTCTACCACGCTGGCCTAGTGCGGGTTGGCGGACTACACACCTAAGAAATTCCTAAGAACTTTTAGGTGTGCAGGTTTTATCACGATGTTTTCCTTCACCGTTAAAGCAAGTGATAATTCATTGTGAATACACACATAACTTCGAAAAGTCAGAGGTGTGTGCTTGGGGTTTGAACCTGCGACCGCCGAAATTCTCGACCGCTGGCCTAAACCTCGAGGCCATCAACCAGCTTAAAGACTTTTGTACTTAATTTAATTACATATTAGTAAGCCAGTACACTTCGACTACCTTTCATTTCTCTTCATGCATCGCCATCCCAGGTTGCCAGTAAGAGATCGACTTGTGCGATAAGGCCGCCCATTGTACTCTGTCTAGTCCTCTGTACCTACTCCTTAGTTTTAGTGTTGTGTGTACAATGAAGTTTTAAATAAATAAATAAGCCATACGATGGAAATGTCCTAGGTTTAAATCCCTGGTCAAAAAAGTGATATTGTAAATTGTTAATTAAAATTTTGAAAATTCATAAAAAGTTATCATTCAGCCGATTGTCATTTATTTATAAAGCTGACCTTTAAAGTGTATAAACTTAGAACATAAGTATACTTATTCCAACCGGTTGATGTACTTTTTGTGGTATTACCATCGCATGTTGTCGAACCACTACAAATAATAACACAAATTACTTTTTTGCAGGGCAATTATTACTGGGTGATTAATTTCACAGAATGTACATACAAGTACTTGGGCACGTCGTTCTTCTATGGCGAGTTTCTTTTCAAGCTGATCGTCTGGTCCAGGAAAGGGAATATAGCTTGCTTGTTTTATAACCCTGTATTTACGAAGAAAATATAGAATGGATAAGTAAATTAAATCTATTGATGTATCGTTTTAGTACAACCGCCTTAAGCATTAATTTTGGGTATTTTAGTTTTAAGTACGCAATGTTTTGTCTTATTTTGTCTTACGACTTTTGACTCAAGTTGAGAAGAGACAGCAGATTCAATAGTTATGAAAAATATAATTTTATTCTGACACATTGCATATATTTGAATTCTCGCCAGGCTTATCTCCACCATTTGTTTAAACATTTAAAAAAAAGTATTCTTGAGCGAAAGTCTTGTAATGAAAAATATAGTTTATATAAATATTTTTGAGAACATGTTTTGAAACAGCTAAAATATTTTTAATTAATATGAAGTTTGTATTGAAACATAATAAAGCTTTATTAGTTTTAAATTTCGTCTTTTTAAAACAACAAACATCATTTCAAAGCATAACATTTATCTAAAAACAAGGTTTATTTCAAAACTACTAAAACTTCACAAATACAAGATACATATATATATATATATATATATTGACAAGGTGAAAAAATTATCGCAAATTTTTCGAAAAGAAATTCTAATTCGAAAGCGAAGCAACATTAAAATTCGACGAAGCCAACTAAAGATAAAAATAAAGAAAAAAAAAACAAAATAAAATTGAATATTATTAATTAAAATATTATTAAATATTATATTATAAAATATTATTAAACATAAATTGAGCACACTGTCTGTTTAATATTCTATGAGCGTTGGTTTAAATCCGTATTAAAATGCCATTAGTGTTGGTGTTATAACCTTATGCGCGGACAGTGAATGAAAAACATTTGGGCATGATGCGGTCTGAAACGTTGATCACTATTCCGCTCCTCTGCGTGTTATTTACATTGTTTAAGGATGTATATGTGATGGATAATTCTGCTGCCAACCGCGACAATTATGTAAGTACATGATATTTAAGTAGAATGATTAAGATATTGAGAGATTCTAAATGTAATGAATACAAGGTCTTAAGATTTTCATAGACTTTTGCTTACCAAGATTACGAGATTTTTAAGTTTTTTTGTTTTATCCTTATAAATTATTAACTACCATCTTTCCTTCTTAGGAAAGTGGCAATTAGTTAAGTACTTTTTCTCTTGAAAAGTTCAGAGGTGGCTTAAACTACACAAAAGAAATGCATGACTACATAGTCGTAGCTGATATTAAATTCAGCAATGCCTGAATATTTTAAACTGGTAAAAACATTGCGACTTTCTTATATACTTATAAATTATTATTTTTTCCTATCTTATTTAGCAAAAAAAAGTATGAAGATTTCCAAAAAAAGTGCGCTTCATTTAATAGTTGGAAATATTTACCAGAATTAAAATATTTCTCAAATCAAAATAAAAAAAGTGAAATAGAAAAATATATAATACAATAAATTATACATTAATTAATCTGCATTTGCTTCAGGGACCATATGTTGCGAGATGGCACCACTACGAAATATGCCGCGGGCCGAAATCGAAGAATGTGACGATCTTCGAGACAGAACTGCTGAATGATGGAGAGACTTACGGGGCCCATTTCAACTTTACATTCCTTGTCAATGCTCGATTCGACGAGGTACGTTTCCTAATGTACATACATACACTCACGCCTATAAGAAGTAGGCAAAGACGCATTTCTTTTATATCCACGAATCGTCAATGTGTCTTCTATTCTACTTAAACGCGGGAAGCCTTAAATATCAGGCACATTTCCAGACAGAGCGCTTCTGCTAAGAATTTTCTCATTGCAATACTCAGTTACATTTTGCTCGATCCAGAAATGGCACCTCCTCTTGATCAAAATTTCAGATTTCATAATTTAAAGCACCCCTGCCATGTTTCCAGGTAAAAATATTAACATACAACGTCAAACCGGGAAAGAAAAATACGCCACTTTGGAGCTACAAATTGGACAACCCTTGCCAACATCTGGTCATGGGTGCATTACTAAAATCAAGGTTTGGAGTTGAAAATTGCGCTCTTAAGAAGGTCAGTAATCTTGATAAGATCTAAGTGACATTTTGAAGTAGCTTGTACCTAATGTTTCTACTGAATGGACTCAAAAATACGTAGATAATATATCTGCCCAAAATAAATAATAATAACAAATATAAAAAAACAGTCACATACATAGTTCTGACCCCACACTAAGATACAAGTTTTGTGTCGTGGGTATCAGAAACTACGAAAGACTTTTCGGTCTCACAATATTTGTGAATTACACAAATATTTGTCTTGGTGCGGGGATCGAACCCGCGGCCTCTTGTTTCGCAAGCTGGTAGTTAGCCAACTGCGCCACGGGGCTGTTAAAAACAGAGTAATACGATTATAGAAAAAAAAAAATCAAATCAAAACTAAGTAAGTCTATATACGCCTTGGAACTAATTTCTGTTTGGCTTATTCTATTTTTGTGGGTCTAGGTATTTTTGAGAATAAAAACGTCTCGTAGTTACGATACTCACGACACAAGACTGGTATCTCGGCGTGGTGTCAAAACTACATACATATGTATCCTTTATTTAATGTCATATTTTATTAATTTCAGGGCTTTTACCACACCTACGTGAACTTCACGACACTGGCCCGCGACTTCTTTGGAACATCATTCTTTTACGGAGAATACCTTTTTAAGTGCACCATAACTTCCAAATTGGGAAACATCGGTTGTCTCAACTTCAACGCTGTTTTCTCGAAGAAAGAATGAATGTTCCTATATTTATAAAATTTGTATTTAACGGTCCAGTAGTTTCATTTTAGCAGATATAAATGCGAGTTACCAGCGTAAAAACTGAAAAGCCAGAGGTAACCAACCAAAACGGCGCAGTAGCTATTTATCGGAATGCAATAAAACCAATTTCGCTGATGGTATCACCACACTAAAATCAAGTTTGGTCACAAAAGCGTACTGATTGCGCAACGGGTCGGAGCGAGGCGCGGCGGCGAATTAATTTGAAACGTGCCAATGATTTACAACCCCTGGTTTAGATGTAATTTAGTTATGGATGATGCGGCGGTGTAGTTTACAGTGGCCAATTAACATTTATTGGGGCAAATGTTAGACGGAACGTTTCGTATTCCTAGAAATGTTTCATTGCCATTTTCTTTCGGCACGGCGGGAATTTGCGGTTTCAGCTCGGCTTATTTATCACGTGCTAAATAGAATTCGGCAAGTAAAATGTTTAGGTTCATTTCGTTCGCATTAAATTAGTAATGATTGTAAATTCGCCGTGTCCGTTTTGAAATGAGTACTGTTTTGTGGAGATAATTTAATAATTTACTTGGCCTATTTGTTTTATGATAAATAAAAGATTTTGGTAATGTTTTTATCGACGTAATGAATCATCATGAGCGCATATACGTCCCACTACTGGGCACGGGCCTGCTCTATAACTCAGAGGGCTTTAGGCCTTAGTCCATAATAACGTAATGAATTTATAATATATTATTATTTATTTATTTGACGTCACTTTGAGGTTTAAAGAGATAAATAGTTTTTTTTATTGTTACATTATATCAAACATTACAGTAAATAAACATTTGGTTTTTAATCTTATAAATTAAGTGTTATTGAGTTGTTTCTATGAAAGATTGAATTCCTAATCCTACTTGCGAAATATGCGCAGTAAATGGCAAAAGGCTCGCACTCAATTACTTGGGAGATAATAATAAGCAAAAAGTGGAGATTAAAATATATATTTAAAATCATCTCATTTAATTATTATAAGAAATACCAAAGACTTGAACCCTGAAAAAGCAGTCACTCATAATCGTCAGAATCTCTGGAGATAATGTCCTATTTACAAAAGAATACTTGGAAACATGTCCAAAGCGTTAAAAAACGTGTACTTTTAACAAAAAAGGCAGACGTACGGCGGAGATACGCTATCGTCAGGTAAGTACGCGTCCCCTTGTGTATTTTTCCATACGTATACGAGCACATTGTGAAAATCTAATTAAGCTAAAATGTAGCCCGTCGGTGTACACCAAAACTTTGGTCCTGCCACGTAACGTAAACCACATGGCAGAATGTATAGAGGAGAAATAAAGTTGGCAACGATGTAAGTGTTCTAGAAGTGGCAAGAAAATTAACTGGCACTGTAGAAAGACAAGAATGTGTTTTTTTTTTAATTCAATGGTAATTATAGTATTCACGATCACTTCTACTTTTCCTCCCTTTTCCACTTAAAGTCTAATAATGTACATACGATAATCACATATAATAGGTAAGCTACATGATTGTTACGCCTGTTTTCAGAACAGTAGTAAAAATAACACTTTAAATGAAGTGTCAACTGGTAAGCGTTGTCGATGATAATTTAAACTTTACTCGAAATATTTTTTTATAATTGTAGGTTATAGTTCTGTTCTTTTACTTTAAAATTGAGATTGAAATTAACGTGAAGGTTATAGGAAGTAATAACGTTTTTCTTAGCAATAGACACGTATGTAAAAAGATTTTTTCAAAGGCCATTGAAACTACGCCTTTTATCAACAGTCTCAGTGATGACAGTATTGTCTTTTCGCTTTTTCACATTCATCATCATCATCAACAGTCTTTTTCACGTCTACTTCTGGACATAGGCCTCTTCTATGGCACGGAGGCATTTGTCACATTATTGTGCCATAATGACGTAACTTTGTATGTTACGTACATACATATACAGACTCACGCTTGTATACCCCAAAGGAGTAGGTAGAGGTGAAATTGCGCTCAAGTTTCGCCAAACGTGTTTTCCTCCCACGTAATCGAGGGCGACTGCCAGACCTCGAGGTCTCGCGGCACAAGTAGGTACTTATTTCCCGAGTCGGGCAAAGTGTTATTAGGTTTTTCCTTAGGAAATTCTCAGTAGCAGCACGCAGTCTGGAAATGTACCCGAAAACGACAATAGACTCTACATACATATATACCTGGCGAAATGTGAGTGCAGAAATACACCTCTGTCTGCCACTTCGGAGATTACTGGCGTGAGGTTATGTTTGTATGTAATCTATTGCCGTTTTTCGAGCATGTTTTTATGTTGTAATTGTATTCTATAAGTTCATGGTCGTGGGTAACTAATAATAATGACAAGCTCATTTGCCGGAAAAATATTCACAACCTTTGTTTTTCTATAAAAAGGCTCACTATTATTATACAATTCAAATTGGTTTTGACATGACATGTTACTTTATAAATAATGTAGGAAAATGAGTTTTATACATTACAGTATTGGATACGGATATTTTTTTCCTAAAACTATGACATTAACATCATGTAATGTTAGTAGGCAAACCTCGATATTATTATAGATAATAATCTTTATTGGAGCGAATGGAAAAGTTTAGCGGCTGAACGTTTAAAAATGCATTAATACTCGTATACCTAGTTCATGAACAATCTGGATCATAAGTGTGATATTTGTATTTTGGACGTTTCTGACGTTTTACGATTTTTTTTTAGTACCTGGATGACCGAGCTTTGCTCGGATATTTTTTTTTTAAATTGTGTTTTTTGGAAATTATATTTAAGTACGAATTACTAATAAAATGATGAAATATGAATAATGTTACTTAACAGCGCCATCTGCTGTTGTGTCGTTAAAGCAATTGGTTGCTCACAAAAAATAGTATTATTATTCGCCAATTCGCCAATAGATGTCAGGTAGAGTCTACTCAAACGCCTCCTTTTTGTTATTTTTCTTCCAAATGACATTTTCTAAAAATGATTCCTAGCTAGATCGATTTATCGCCCCCGAAACCCCCTATATACTAAATTTTATGAAAATCGTTGGAGCCGATTCCGAGATTCCAATTATATATATACAAGAATTGCTCATTTAAAGATATAAGATATATGTCAGTCATGCCATATACGGGTCAACTTGGCTTGGCTTGGCAGCGCTGGGCTTGAAACTGCCCTAAAACTGAGAGGTTTCAGTCGACTACGCTGACGAAGTGCGGGTTAGCGAACGTAATATTAAAATGTTTATATCCGGACTTTTATTTATAACGTGTGTATCTAATTTATGTTTATGATAGCTCTCTTTCAATTTAAAGAGCGAAGAATCTAGTTGAAATTGAATTATTTAGATATTGATATTAGTTAGTGATTTTTTATATTTTATAGATTCAACAAATATTTTTTTATTACATTTCAATCAATCTCGACGATCGCGGGTTCAAACCCCTGGCACATACCTCTGACTTTTGGGAGTTATGTGTGTTTACTAAGATTCACAAAGAATTATCACGTACTTTAATGGTGAAGGACTACATCGTGATGAAACCTGCACACCTAAAAGTTCTTAGGAATTTCTTAGGTGTGTAGTCCGCCAACCCGCACTAGGCCAGCGTGGTGGACTAAGGACTAAACCATCTCAGTTGTAGAGAGGGCTGGTGCCCAGTAGTGGGACGTATATGGGCTGTAGATTCAATACACAAAGATAGGTATAATGCCTAATCCCATATACCTATAGTAGGATCCACACTACGCAGTGGTTCATAAATATGCTGGTACAATATCATGAGCTAAGGAATTGATAGACTATCTTGAAGCATGACAATTTTGTGTATCCTAATATTTGTTCAAGATTAAGAATACAATGGATACAACTCACTATTTTGCCATTTAAGAGTTGGCTTCATCTAGATCAGTTCTAGATCCGTGGACCACAACGGTTCTACGACAACGTGGGCCAAAAGCATTTTGCTTAAAACAAATTAAGAGGCCCGAGGAAAGGTTCATCTGCTCTCATTGGAAACTTTGAGATACAATCCCGCAACGGCTATCACTTGCTAATTTGGATGAAGATAATTTATTTATTAAGCAAACCTTATGTTACATTTGTATCGGTGGCAGGATATGAAATTTTTATTTCTTGACTTCGTTTGTTTTGTTTGCTTCATTTTAGCGTTTAGCATGATAAATTACTATGGAAGTCCTCCAGAATATCCTATGATGATAAGCAAAATACGATTGTTATGAATCAAATGTCTTGTGTCGTCGGTATCAGAAACTTTGATAGATTTTTCGGTTTCACTACAGACAAACAAATATTTGTTTAAAAATACGTTGAAAATTTAGATTTTCATACAACTACAATTAGACAAATATGGGTGCGGTCTTGGGTTCGATTCTCGGGTCGAGCAGTGTTTTTGGGTTTTTCATTGGGAAATTCTCAGTAGCAGCACGGAGTCTGGAATAGTGCCCAAAAAATGGCAATAGGCTCGTCCGCTATTGTGTGGGACGAAATACAGAAAGTCAAAGTTTGTATGTATGTGCAATTTTTATCATTCACCAAAGGAGCAAAACTTTTGCTCTTCTAGTAACAATATTATAGTTCATGGTGCATTTCGATTTCTTTAGTAAAACTATATTTTTTCTATCTGGAACTCCCCAGCGCAGCACTATTCCCAAGAGTTTTCTAATATCTTTATAACATTTCTCGCATGTGTAAAATTAATATCATAAGTGAAGTCTCCGAAGACTCTTACCGACTGCGGAGCCGAACAACTTTTAGGTTATTTTCATAAATCTACCAACTTTCAGTTTGCTGTATATTTGCAAATATTTCGATACCGCTGAACTTACGGGTCAAATATTGAAGCTATTTTCTGTTGGGAAAGAAAGTTATATGTGAACGTCATTTTTACAGAATTTTTCGTTTTTTTTCTATATTAAAGAACACACATAGGTATATCTATGTTTATATATATATGGTATAAACAAACATACATATTCTTGTACCTCCGAAGGGGTAGGCAGAGGAATATTTTTACATCCACATTTACTTTTCGTATCCTAAGTCCCATGTAACATGGGGCAGCCGTGGAAGGATGACATTTATAACGGGATTACGTAATGCTCGACCGCGGAATCGAAGTCAGAATCACTCGACCGCACACATACGCCGCGGTACCAGCGATACAGAATCAGAAGAATCATCAAATATATTTTTGCAAGTCGTGATGGCGTCGAGGCTTAGGCACGCGGTCAAGAATCTCGACGGTCACAGGTTGAAACCCTAGGCGCACACCTCTCAAATTTCGATGTTATGTGTGTATTCACAAAGAATTATAACGTTCTTTACCGGTGAAGGAAAACATCGTGAGGAAACCTGCATACCTAAAAGTTCTTAGGAATTGCTTAGGTGTGTAGTCCGCCAACCCGCACTAGGCCAGCGTGGTGGACTAAGGTCTGAACCCTCTCTGTTGTAGAAGAGGCCCGTGCCCTGCAGTGGGACGTAGGTATATGGTGATGATTTTTGCAAGAACCATTAAACATATGTATGTACCTATGTATGTATATCAATTCATTCAGTAATATAGAAATAGCGCAAGATCCCGTTAAATGAGCGTGTAACTACGGTTTCAGTGAAACACGACTTCATTCATGAACCCGACAAAGAGGCAGTCTGCCGGAGATCGGCTAATTAAATTCAGTCGTAATGTGTACTCTTGGGAACGATCGCTACTTCTGTTATGGTAGATTCAGTGTTGACGTCTTAAAGTTATTTATTTTTTAATAATTTACTGCCTCGTGGTCTCCGGCACAAGTATTTTGTCCGGGGTTTGATTTCCGGGTCAAGCACGGAGTCTAGAAATATGCCCTAAAAATATGTAATTGACAGGAACTAATTCCATTTGAATTTTGCTTGTGGTAGGATTTGTATCAATCTAGATAGAAACCGCCATACATACATACATACATAACCTCACGCCTGTATTCCCCTAAGGGGTAGGCAGAGGTGCATTTCTGCACCCACATTTCGCCAGGCATGTATCAATCCCACGTAATAGGGGGCGAGCCTATTGCCGTTTTCCGGGCACAATTCCAGACTCCGTGCTGCTATTGAGAATTTCCCAATGGGAAAACCCAATAACACTTTGCCCGACCCGGGAATCGAACCCAGGACCTCTAGACCGCACGGCACATACTTGTGTCATACATAAGATGTAAATAAAACCGCCATACATAAGATGTAAATCATCGCCTTACGCCATATCGACGCGCTTGTGGCATCAGGCCGGCATAATTATGTTATTATTTCTGGCACTGGTCGGGTCACATTGCTGAGCCAGTATACAATATACATACATAAATAAACACACAACATCGAATACCATGTATTAGCAAAACAAAACAAAATCGTTCGAAAATAAAAAAAATCACCAATAAAAATAAAAGATACCAAAACATTTTTGTAAATTTTGTACACCGTGCCGAAGCTTATCAAATAAGTTGAATCCAATAAGTAAGCGACGGTAACCCATGAGAGTTACGGGGAAAAGTTTGCATGGGTAAATTGCCATATAGGAAATATTTGCCTACGAGCGATGGGTTATAAGTTATAACCCTTCATATTTTTGACGTCCTAGTACCTATATTTTTATCAGCCTTTATATGAGCCACTTAGAGGGGCTTTGGCTGTAGTCCACCGCTGAACTAGGGCAGGTTGGGGCCTACATGCCTAACAAATTCGTTGCGGACAACTTCTAGAATTTCCAGATACAACACCAGGATTTTCTTCACAATAAAAGTGATAATACGTTATACACTTATAGGGAATTAACTTCTATCTCGTCAAAACTAATAGAAACAAATATAATAGGGGGCGCGAAATATTACAAAACATTTCTAAACTCCGACACCGTAAACATAAAGCGAATGTCAAACGAGGCGGTAAATAAAATATTAAAAATAATAATCATTTTATTTGTAATAAATAAATATTCCAAATAAATAATATCTTTCCTCAATATTTAAAATACAAAAAAAACACGCACAATCTCGCACTCGATTCGCCCGCAAATTCGCAGTTCGCATTTGCTTAATGCGAGTCTCGTCTAAAATACAAGACAGTTCATTAATTATTCTCCATACGAGGCTCTATTTCAGTAACGGAGTAATGTTTTTGCATCCGCGTACGTTAGACCAGGGTTTCTCAAAGTGGGGTTCCCGAACCCCTTGGGGTTCGTCATTCGACGGCAGGGGGTTCGCGACAAGATTTACGTAATGGTGACATGTGCAGGCATGTGCGACACACATAGTGGCTACAACATACTCATATGAGAGTGGGTTTTCACACCTGGTCATGATAAAAAGTAAAGATACCGAGTCATAATGAAGGTTAAAATTTTCTAAAATTACTTCTAAAATTGACTCCATTTGCGACAAGAAACAAGCTAACCCATGACATTAATCTTAAAAAGATAAAGGTATCTTTTGAATATAAAACTTATTTTCTTCAACCGACAATTTTATTATTTTGATGGGGAGGGGGGGGGGGGGTTTGAAACCAAAAGTTTGAGAAAGCGTTAGACTATTCGCTTGAGATATGCTTACGTACGTCACAGACACAACTGATATACATTTTTTTACAAACATCATTCACGCCCGCATTCCTAGGGGGGTAAGTAGACGTGTATTTCTAAACCCACGTTTAAACTATGTTTTGGCTCCAAAGTAAAAAAGGCGAGCTTATTATCGTTTTTCGTTTTATGTTCCCAGACTGCACAGTTAATGAGAATTTTCTAATGGAAAAATCTAATAGCACTTTGCTACTTGTGACAGAACAATCCAAAACGCTGCGTAAAATCAATATGTACGCCCCCCTAGACCTAAATAACCAAGTTTGTGAAAGGATTATAATTGAAGACGGCAGATAATAACAAGGTTTGCTACTCAAATTTTGACAATTGGTTTTATAACATCACTGACACTCGAACGATTTGAGATGGCTCTATTTGTCTAAAGAGACAGTTGTTATGAGAAATAGACAGTAAAACATAATATAGCCTCAACAACTCAAGGTTTTTAAATAGGAAATTTGATGTTCCATTTCTATATGAAATAAAAACTATAGTAGGAAAATAATGATTTATACTTTCTGCAAATTATTTTGTTATTCGAACTGTAAATAATAATCTTAAAAAATGTTAATAAATACACCAAAAAAAAACCCATGCACAGATTTGAGCACGCGTTAAGAAATTCTTGTGTAGTAGATATCATATTGCATGAGAGGCTTTTTCGTCTAGCAAAAGCCAACAAACGAGACAAATATTAGAAGATCACTTAAGATTTTTTATCTGTTAGTTGGTCGAACCTGAGGCCTTACACTTCACAGGCTAAATCTAATCAACTAAGACATTACACTACACGTTATACATCTCACACAAGCGATGCAAACATTATTTCAAAATTAAACATCATAAAGATTGCTATTTCATTTATTGTTGGTATTTCAATTTATCATTTGTATCCAATACAACAAATATATAGCAATAAAATATTCAAATCTAAGCAAGAAACTTCGGTATCCAACTCACTTATCCCCGAAGAAAGCAATCAACGAAACAGAATAGACATAAACAAACCGAACGGAGATCAGTCAATAAGATCCCATTTGAATCGAGTGCCGAAGAATCCGTATCCGAGGAGCCACCAGACTCACTAACTCGGTGTATCTAACTTTTATTAGAATTCTTAGCAGCCCAATAAGCTCTCACTTGACTTGCGACGGGGAAACAGAAAAAAGGGAGGAAAAAAGTCGGAAGACTGATCAAGTGGAAAATTACTTGAAGGAAGCACGCTTATTATGCGTGACACATGGATTTAGGGAACGTTAGATGTTGCATGTGACTGTATTGGATTGAAGTAGTTTGCCTCGAGGTTAAGGCGTGAGTCGAGAATTTCGGCGGCCGCGGGTTCACACTCCAGGCTTACACATCTCTTATGTGTGTATTCATAATGAATTATCACTTACTTTTAAGGTGAAGACAAACATCGTGAGGAAACCTGCACACCTAAAAGTTCTTAGGAATTTCTTAGGTGTAGTCCGCCAACCCGCACTAGGGTGATGGACTAAGGCCTAAACCCTCTCAATGGTAGAGGAGGCCCGTGCCCATCAGTGGGGCGTATATGGGCTGATGATGATGATGAAATTGTTGCACTCACACAGATATTTCATACATGCCTACATTCATATCTCGTCTGTACACATCTGCTGACCCCTTCGGGGATGCAATCGAGGACATATAATGTTTTATGGTATTAATATAAAATAAACTATAATAACTATATTATTAATGACTATATTTTTATACTTTCTTTTATATCATCTATCATTATCTATTACATAAAGACGTTTCCAAAGGAGATAATAATTTGTTTATTTTAAGCCCGAAATTATCTAACTCTATTTGTATTTTCTGAAACACAGACTAATTAAGTCTACAGTAAACTGTATGTTATTTGAGCTACATTGTCAATAGATATTACAAGAGTAAATAACATAAGGCTTAGATTTCACTCCGGAGTATTAAAATGTCTTATAAATGCTGTACGAGTAATATTTAACCGATATATTTTAAAAAAAGTACTTGTAAATGTGGTTGAATATATTGTACGTGATACAAATAAAATATGCTTATTATTATGTACTATCATTAAATACCTGGTATAGTAATTGAAAACAAGATGAAAAATGTCAGGTACGTAGAAAAAATCTACACTTAAGTGACTGCCTCGTGGTCTCGCGGTACAAGTATGTACCGTGCGATCTAGAGGTTCTGGGTTCGATTCCCGGGTTGGGCAAAGTGTTATTGGGTTTTTCCATTAGGAAATTCTCAGTAGCAGCACGGAGTCTGGAAATGTGCCCGAAAAACGGCAATAGGCTCGCCCCCTATTAAGTGGGACTGATACATACCTGGCGAAATGTGGGTGCAGAAATGTACCTGTGCCTACCCCTTCAGGGAATACAGGCGTGAGGTTATGTATGTACTTAAGTGACAAAAAAATTTAAGAGATGATTTAGTACGTAATAAACCTATAAAAAAAATAATTGAATAAATTTCAATATTTATCTTTATCTATCTAATTTATCTAAACTACACTCGATTGATCTTAGAATAATACATTCCAGTTGTCAGCATAATTTCTAGGAGCCGAGCATAATGACCAAAAATAAAAAAGAATTGATTCGAATAAAACAATTTTTGCAACTCCAAATAAGAGCAGTTGAAAAGGCGCATTCCATTATCGGAATATAAGAAATTCAATTATATTCCACAACGCTGACAGATGTGATTTTTCACATTATTGTGTCTTTTATAATGTTTGATTGATGAAAATTTTTGGCAACTTTTTTCCAACAATGCGAAAACGTTTGCGAAATATTTTTTCACATGAGCGATTCTATTACACAGTCTATCTGGCTATTGATATATTATTCTAGAAAAAGCCATTTCGTATTCCTATCTAACCATCAATCTCAAATGGTTCAATTTAATCGAGGATTGCATTTTTAAATTCACATGTGATAAAAAAATCATGTGTGATGTAAATAATTATTTTACCCTCACATATCTTCATCAGATCCATATGATAGAGGCAATAATTCTGTTATTTCCTTTCTGAATAATGTGGCTAGTTAGAGTATGTCGCCTTTTAATGCTCATTTTTGACAGCACCAAACTTATCACTAGATGCAATGCCACCTCTGTACCATATCAGTGTGAATACACGCGTGGATTCAGAACAAGCTAGAAGACGCATCGAATTCTATTTTTTCCATCTGACGTTGGTGTACAAGAGTAGTAGGGGCGGTTATGTACCTGTACAGTTTTTCTTCCCATACAATTTAATGAAAATGTTTAGACCATAGAGCACCAATCTGAACTAGTGTGGTAAAAATCAAATCTTTAGAAATTCCTTTTGATGCATCGTAAGATTTGTTGGTTCCTTAAAAGAGTTTCATCATCATCATCGTCAGCCAATATACGTCCCACTGCTGGACACGGGCCTCCCCTACAACTGAGAGGGTTAAGGCCTTAGTCCACCACGCTGGCCTAGTGCGGGTTGGCGGACTACACACCTAAGAAATTCCTAAGAACTTTTAGGCATGCAGGTTTCATCACGATGTTTTCCTTCACCGTTAAAGTACGTGATAATTCATTGTGAATACACACATAACTTCGAAAAGTCAGAGTTGTGTGCCTGGGGTTTGAACCACGACCGTCGAGATTCTCTTCCGCGTGCCCAAACCTCTAGCCCATCACGACTTACAAAAGAGTTTCCTTCAACGTAAAATGCGCGTACATTTTGTTTACTTAAATGTCATAAAACTACCCCAATGTTAATAGCCGTGTGTATCGCACTAGTATCGTTACGATATTGAGACCTTTTTTTGCTCATTCGATTATTACAATGGCCCAGGGAGCCAGAAACACATCTTCCTTGTTATATTTACTGTACTACATTATACGCTGAGTATCGTATCTTTTTAGTTATCTTTTAGTTCAGTCCATATACACCCGACTGGGCACTCTCCTCGTTCACTGTAGGATTATAAACAAGGTGTAATGATGTCATTAATGCAGGATAGAAAATAGTGTAGGTTCTTCGTCAAGTGGATTAAGCACAATACGTATGTTACATATTATACGATCATAGAAATATTTTTTAAAGTATAAGGTTTGTAGTCTGATACTAGTTTCCTTCAATACAATTTATAAGGATTTGGCTCCTTTCTATATGAATTTTGAATTTTGAAATTTGGCTAGACGCCAGCCTGCGAAACAAGAGGTCGCGGGTTCGATCCCCGCACTGAGAAAAATATTTGTGTGAGTCACAAATATTTGTTTCGAGTCTGGGTGTTTGTAAGAACGAAAAGTTTCTCGTAGTTTCTAATTGCCACGACACAGGACTTGTATCCTAGTGTGGGATCAGAACTATGTAAACTACAAAGCCTATGTAAAGTCTACATAGACTTTTCGGTCTCACAAACACCCAGACCCGAAACAAATATTTGTGAATCACACAAACATTTGGTATGCTTGAATTTCGTAATAAAAAGCCCGATATAACTTTGTGGTCCGGGAATCGAACTTCTAGTTTGCGTGGCATATCGCCGCAAGACCACAAAGCAGTCAGTAATGTATTAAATGCGAAAGAGAACTTGTTTGTTACGTATCCACGACGAAAATATTAAACCAAATTTGTTTTTTCAATGTAAATAATAGGTAACTTCATGTACCAAGCATATCTTAGGACTGGGATACAAAGATTCAGCAGAACTATTTATGTTGACTTAGATGTGTGGAGTAACAAGATGTATGGATATTGAATAGATAGAGAAGGGAACACTAAACCGCCCTAAATATAATTATTATTTATTTATTTATTTATGCTTTTTATACAGTTGGTATAAAGGCGGACATAATGCCTTAGGCATTCTCTTACAGTCGACCTTTGGGTGATGCAGAGATAAAAGAAGTAGGTGCATAAATAACGAACTGGTGTAGATACAGACATACATATATACTAACATATTAAGAACAACAAGAAAATAGGAATACACATATAAAATATGAAATATAATCCAGTATACATACACACAAATATAAATATATACACATATAGAATCATACTCATATACATACGTACATATTACATATATAAACATAAATACATAGAAGATATATATTATCAACTCAATTCCTTAAGAAATAGCTGCCGAACTTTCAACTAAAATGTCATTATTATGATGATTAACATTAAATATTTTCCAAGTCTTACCAGATTTTATGAGAACCAATATTGATTTTCCCCGATACAAACATTCCATAATTTTTAAATAAAGCGAGAGAGCGCCGAGAGCTGTTTTTTTACTCGAACCGTAAGGTAAAATTTTAGAAAGCTCGCACCTCATTAGAATAATAATTCCAAGAACGTGGTTAATTTTGTGCCGTCTTATACAGGTTTTGTGGGAAGGAATTTATGGCATTATTTCGATGGAACGGACAAGTGTTGAAGTGCAGAACGCGCTCAGGCAGACGTAGTATGGGACGTCCTGCAGCACAATGGTCCGAAGACTTGAAAAAGGGGGTAGCGGATAGATGAGGGCTGCTCAAGACCGGGATGCTTGGCGCTTACTTAGGCAGGCCTACATTCAGCAGTGGATGGCGTTAGGCTGAGTATATTTGAATTATTTGAAAGACACATTTTAATAGAGATGTTCCACCGCCCACGTTTTGCCAAGTCATCAATGTTTAGGTATGTGCTTAATATTAAACTATATATATATGTATTTTTTATTTATAGGCACTTAAATTGATGAATTAAAATTACAATGTAACACATTTTTTTATTCTTTGTTATCGGGATTACGACATAGGATTGAGTAACCGTAGAAAAATGTTTTAGTGAAATTAAGGACAAAATCTTACTTTATACAATAGTTTGTATCAATAATTTGTATTTCTCTTTGGTTCCAATTCTGATTTTTCCACGCGGAAAGTCATAGGCAGAATAGAGATAGTAGAATAAAGACGCTAGTAAAAACAAACAAAGATAAATACAAAGGAAGAAAACAATATTAATAAACAAGGAGTCTTAGCTTTTTATAATGTCCGCCCTAGCATTATAATAAAAAAAACATAAAAGTGCCTAATACTCAAAGGGCTGTAAAAACAAAGTGTGTGGATTATTCCGCTTAAAGCAAAGTTCAACGGGAGATTTACTTAGGAGATTTAGACATGCAGATAACTTCTTTTTTGCCGACCTTCGGGTAAATGTATCGTGCGTAACATAGGTACTCATAATGGTAAGGATATTAAACTTGAATAAGATGTTTGAACAAAATATTTATATTACATTTCAATATTGTTGAGCTCGAGGCGTTTCGTTTGATAAGAAATGTTTTGTTTGAAAAAAAATTAGTTAGGGACGATCATGTTACATGACGGGACTCTGTACAGGGTGCATACAGACCGTGATCGGAAAGCTATTACCTGCCTTAGTTTCTGATCACGGTCTGAATACACCTGTATGTGATACTGTTAAAATAAAGCATTAAAAGCACAAATATTTCCACCACCCGTCGCTTGTCACTATCTCGCCGTCCTACTCCGCCATACCACGCTGAATTGACACTGGATGTAGAAAGAAGAGAAAACGTGGACTGTCAAACTTGATAGTATGGCAGACAATATTTGCGAGTGTTTTTTTGTTTATAGTGACGTAGTGACCACAAAGTTGTACCATCAACAGCCTCTATACGTGGTGACCGGCAAAACGACTTCTTGGCGGAGTTGGTTCGACAGCAAGTTGTAAAAAAGCCCACGGATTCCATCTTCACGCTGAAGAAATTATTTGTGTGATTCACACTACAAGAGACAAAATTCATGAGTCAACGAAGCTTCAATAGCGTGGGAGTATATCGAGAGGACTCTAAGAAGAATATCAACCCATCGATACAATGTTTCTTCGAAACAAGCACATTGGCTCATTCCGGAACACGTCGATTTTTACGTTCCTTTCTCACCTGTGGGATAAAAAGAGAAGGAAGTAAAACCTTTATTCAAAATCAAATGACATTCGCTAATTAGTGAGGTCACAGAACCAATTGTTTTAATTGTGTTCGAGATCCACAATTTTAATTGTGCGGTTTTAGGTTCAGTGCGGTGCAGCAATCAATTGGTTTTAATTAGTGTATGAGTTATTTGCTGACGTGCGCTGCTTTTCAGCAATACACATGGCGGTTCAATTAATTGAAATATTGCTAGAATGCACCGTGCTCTTCCGGCGTGAATGATTTATGATCATCATTAGCGCGGTTCGGTTTTGCTGGACGCACTTGCAAATCTCAGCTTTTGTGTTGTAATTATAATGGATTGATGCATGAACGGTTCAACAGTATAGTGCCACTGTCCAACTGAGAACTGTCACGAGGTAACAGCTTTCATGTTTTGTCTGGTTTTACGATGGCTGATTTATTATGCCAAACGGAGAAGCAATGATGTATTTTGAAGCCCTAACTTCGCCAGCAATTATTTTCCACGGAAAAGCCAAAGAACGCTAAACCCAACCCAGGAATTGAATACAGGCCTTCACGATAACACGCCGCACCATGTCTCAGAACTAACGAGGCAGTCGAGTTTAAAATAAAAAGTCATTCGTTTGATAAGTTTACATAGAATTTTATATAGCATTTTTAGTAAAGTAAAGTAAATCTGTTATAACACAAAATAGATTCTCCACAACTACGCCAAACTTGGAGATTTAAGCGTAGTCCGTTGGGAAGTTGGAAATATTTTTCACCTTCCACCCGCTTCACTATCTGCCAATTTGCCGAAATTCATTATTTAATAAACGGAATATATTCCGCCAGTGATCCGTCAGTCTCGAACACGTCGAACTTTCAATAAACTTATTAAGAAGTTACTTAAAGTACATTTAGTTCGGTAAACTTCGACGAACTCCGGTTGTTACCCGTTTTCGGGAAAAAACATTTTTCATCCGACGATACTTTTAAGGATATTACTTCGATATCGCAGTTTGAAAGGTTGCCTATTTATTATTTATTTTGCTCCCGGTTTGTTGTTATGAAGTTAGCGTATTATGATTTGTTAATGGATTGTTTTCGGGTAATTTGCAAAGGTCAAAAGGATTGGAAGCTTAGGACTAGAGTTCAAGGTTAAATAAAAAATTGAAAAGCGTAGTTTAGACAATGTTTGTATCAAAATTCAACTTAAATATTAATCGCTTAACTCGCATAGAGATTTGTAAATTCTTATCCACCGCTGTAAATTAATGAAGATAAAAACTTAAAGAAAGGTTCTCGAGTGGAGGCCACGTACCGGCAAGCGCAGTGTTGGACGTCCACCCACAAGGTGGACGGACAATTTGGTGAAAATCGCGGGAAGCCGTCATTAGGCTGATGATGATGGTGATAAATTAAAGATGTATATAAGTGTCAAAACAAAAAAAAGTACGTTCGAATTTAAATGATTTAATGGTATTACATATTCAACTCAATTTTTATGTAGTCCACATACATATAAGTATTGAGCATTTTGGTGTTATAAGATTCAATTTTGGCTCCCGCGATATAAATATAAGTCGTTCAATCGAGTCATTTTTAACATCGTGAGGAAACTTATACCTACACATTAAATATTAATATTCTATACAAAAAATATTATATCTATCATCTAAGGTCTCAGAATCTGAAATAGGTCAGCGTGGCGGACCAATGCCTAACGCCTCTCATTTGCAGAGCCGAGCTGCCCAGCAGTGGAAAGTATATCGAAACATACATACATACATAAACTCACGCCTGTATTCCCCGAAGGGGTAGGCAGAGGTGCATTTCTGCACCCACATTTCGCCAGGTATGTATCAGTCCCACGTAATAGGGGGCGAGCCTATTGCCGTTTTTCGGGCACATTTCCAGACTCCGTGCTGTTACTGAGAATTTCCTAATGGAAAAACCCAATAACACTTTGCCCGACCCGGGAATCGAGCCCAGGACCTCTAGATCGCACGGCACATACTTGTACCGCGAGACCACGAGGCAGTGTATCGAAACATATACCAACCAACAGTCACATACACAGTTCTGACCCCACACTAGGATACAAGTCCTGTGTCATGGGTAACAGAAACTACGAGAGACTTTTACAAACAAATATTTGTGGAGCACACAAACATTTGTCTCAGTGCGGGGATCGAACCAGCGGCCTCCCGTTTCGCAAGCTGGTCCTTCGCCAACTGCGCCACGGGGCTGTCAAAAAATACCTAAGAAAAGCGATACAAAATAACATTAAATATTAAGCCATCTGCAAATAAACATTGTAAATTTTTGGAACACTGTTAAGTTCAGTTCGCGAGTTTCCTCCAAGCGGATTCGTGAACCGGCGATTGTTAAATGTACTGTGCATACTTTAGCCGTTGTCATAATCGAACCAGTCGGCTGTGCGCTAAATAGACTCGCGCTATCAAACTTTAATGTGCGGGCAGAGGAGTTGGAGTTTCGTTTGGGGAGGGACCTCATAGCAACAGATTTTTTATGCATAAATACATATATACTCATGGTTAAATAAGTCGTGATTGCCTCGAAGTTTAGGCACGGGGGTTCAAACCCCAGGCACACACCTCTAACTTTTCGGAGTTATGTGTGTATTCACAATGCATTATCACGTACTTTAACAGGGAAGAAACACATCGTGATGAAACCTGGACACCTAAAAATTCTTAGGAATTTCTTAGGTGTGTAGTCCGGCAACCCGCACTAGGCCAACATGGTCGACTAAGGCCTAAACCCTCTTAATTGTAGAGGAGGCCCGTGCCCAGCAGTGGGACGTAGATTATGGGTTGATGATGACGATGACGATGATAATGATAAATTATTGTAATTAGTGGATTTTACAAGAGTTTTCATTAAGTATTAGTTTAATAAAAACATTCAGTTAAAATCACATAAAAGATGTAAAAAGTTCTCAATCGTAGGAATTTAATTGCAATAACTCTATGAATGCGGTTCGCCCGTCGGATGAACAATGAACAGCCACTATCAATAGAACAAGCTAAATGCTCAAGTACTTTATAGGACTGTCTAAGTATCCTCCTTTTGTATATTTTAATAGTCATTGTATTAAAGAGTATTGTGCGGCTACATTTCCATATTATTTTGAGTTGCATTCTCATCGAATAGAAGCAGTGATGGCCTCGAGGTTTAGGCGCGCAGTCGAGAATTTCGGCGGTCGCAGGTTCAAACCCCAGGCACACACCACTGACTTTTCGTAGTTATGTGTATATTCACAATGAATTATCACTTGCTTTGACGGTGAAGTAAAACATCGTGATAAAACCTGAACACCTAAAAGTTCTTAGGAATTTCTTAGGTGTGTAGTCCGCCAAACCGCACTAGGCCAGCGTGGTGGACTAAGGCCTAATCCCTCTCAGTTGTAGAGGAGGCCCGTGCCCGGCAGTGGGACGTATTTGGGCTGATGATGATGAATAGAATAGCTACCTATTCTACATTATCGTAAGTTCTATAAATATGTGAAATGCTATCGAGAAGCCCCTGGTTTGATTCCTGGGTCAAGTATACTGTTATTCAGTTGATATAGTACATGAAAGCCCCGCGGCGCAGTTGGCTAGACACCAGCTTTCAAGTTCGATCTTCGCATCGAGACAAATGTTTGTATGATCCACAAATATTTGTTTCGGGTCTGGGTGTTTGTGAGACCGAAAATTCTCTCGTAGTTTATGATGACACAAGACTTGTAATTTAGCGTGGGGCCACGTCTATGTATTTAACTGTTGGGTGTTTTTATTTATTTTATTAATACATAAGAATATTAATATTGGACTAAAATTATATTTATTTACTAATAAAAATATAACGTAAACGTATTTTATAAAATATAACACTAAAGCAAGTCATTAGAACTATGATAGTTAAACGCCAGCAAAATCCATCCCAAAGAGTATAACATTCCAGCTTTGTATGGGCTATAATCAGCGTAATACAGGGACATTTTCGGGCTAAAAGCCAGCCTAGTGCCAGAGTTTTAAGCGTCCAAATGATTTTGATGTGAGGGGAGTAATAAGCTTTGACGGTTTGTTGTTGAAATGACGACTGCAAAATTAGAACGTAATCTGTTAGTTTAGTTGAAAAATTTAAAGTATTGTAGTAGGTATTTGATAAGTATTTTCATTGAATTATTAAAGCTGTAGATCGGTGAGTCGGACATACATTATTGAACACACTATATAATTTTAATGTTAAGTTATAAACTTAGTCAAGGTTATCGAAGTCTATACAGAAATTATTGGTAACACACGAACGAATGTAACACATATGGACAAGTAAAGAAGGTTTTTATTACGAGAGTTAATCCCCTGAATCTGAGTCTCATAGTGTAGATATACACACATTCATACATAAAGTCACACCTGTATTCCGTGAAGGGGTAGGTAGAGGTGCATTTCTGCACCCACATTTCGCTAAGTATAAATCAGTCTTTCCTCGTTATAAGGGGGCGTAAGGGCCTCTAAATCCCATCTCAAGGGCCAAGCCAACTTCACTTGCTGGTGGTGCATCCTGCTGACTAACGAATGAAGCTCTGGCGACCGCTACGATGGCGGTATAGCCATCATATTTGGCGTAGGCAAATGCAACTGACTGGTGATTGGCAGCAGCGCCATCAGTGTGAAATACGCCCTGCGCTCGCCAACCTGCCTGCCAAGCGTATTGAGTCTTGGCAACCCCCCTCATGGACTACATAGTAAACACTAGGCCCCCAGTCCCCGGCAGCTCTGTCATCCCTGGATCCGGTAGCACCCAGGGCAATGACGTGCTGCAACTTAAGCTTTTCTAATGAAAAAAAAAATCAATAACACTTTATCCTGGGAATCAAACCCGGGACCTCTAGATCGTGAAAATATATATAAAAAAAACATACAATTAATACTATTAATAACGCAGCTAGCAGAACGTTTGATAAAGATTATAATAATAATTTTAAACTTTACCATCGATTACTCGGTTTCGAATCATAAAACGAAGATATGTAAAAAGTTTCCAACTAGCTTGAAACTCATAAACTATTAAACTCCAACATCATTGGCGCTTAAAGTATACGTGTTATACACACTTCCGGAGTTAGAAAACTAAGCCAAGTATCAAGAATTTATCGCAAGTGTTGTTAGCCGACAAGTTTAAATATCGATCTTCACTAATAGCCGATTTATAACTGTTTCCGAACTTAGCGCCGGTTGTACCACTACTTCAGTTTAAATTTGTAATATTATACATGTCGGGTCGGTCATTAGTACGGGACTTCAACTGACAGCGAAACGAAGTGTGCAGATAGCACGCTCGGCAGAGTCTAGCTCACTTCCGTGCGGAGTCGAAGAGTGGGGACGACAAGCGATGTCGACGAGTGGGAGTGGCAGCTTGAACGTCGTCAATTCTCATCGAACCACCGCGCGGACAACAAGTGCCTAGGAACTGTCTCGCGTTTCGTTGTATTATAATTTGTCAAGTTTTATTGGAAATATAACGTCTGAATGTCTTAAAAGTTTTTCACTCGGCCTATGTTTCCGACATCAGAAGTGGGATACACATAGAGTTTCTATAGCTTTGTGTGTATCTTGCGCCTACTCTGATTTTGATGCATAGAATTGCGTGTAAGAACTCGGTTTCCGTAGAGTTTATCGTTTTGAAAATTTTAATTCTTGCGTAACGAGAATAGTGCGTTTTGCGTTGTTTTGTGCAAGTGGTTTCTAAATCGCGTAACATGTCGAGCCGTTCAAAACGTAACAATAGCGGTGGAAGGTGAGAAAAAAAAAAAAAAAAAAGTAGGTATCGTGATATTATTTTCAGCGATAGTTCGGTCGAGTGTCAGCGAAAGCCACCTAAACACGCGTGGGTCACGAAATGCTTAAGCATCGTTCCCGTGATTAAGCCACGTATCGCGTAAGTCAAGACGAAGTGTTGAATCGGGCTTGTGCTAGTTTGGATGCGATTGAAAATCGGTTGGAAACTGCGGTTGCCGGTTCTTGTCGCGGCCGCGTAGCGAAAGTAATATTCAACCGATTCCTTTAGTTGTGACAGTTAGTGGGCATAACGGGGGATATTTCACACTTTGTGCGATGATAGTAATACGGCGGGAAAAGACTCATATTTCATATTTGTTTCTACATATCGCCGTTTGATCCCAGTATCCATTAATTTGACGTGTGGTGTGTAGAATCGGAACGCGGTTGCGAAATAAAGAGGTGAAATGATCGCGAGTGTCTCGAGCGGATAGGTAGTTGAGGTAAAAGAGTGGGTAACATAATTGAGGGACGTGGAATAATTTTAAAAAACTGAATTGCGCTCATTGTGTCCGCGAAACGAATACGTTTAGTGTTTAATATGAAGTGATGTGTACTAGCTGTAATAAGTGCATCACTTGTGCAGAATACCCTCGTAAGTCTCTTTTACGTTTGAATATTGTCAAGGGTTTGTCGGACGAATTAAAAGACAATTTAGACTCTGATAGACACGGATAGGTTTCGAAATTACATAGACGACGTTTGTTGTGTCTAAGTAGATGATGGTCTTGAAACTCTGCGTGAAGTTTTACGTGTACTTACGGAATCAAGGTTTTAAATTAATTTAAAGAAGTGCACGTTCTTAGATACTGAACTAGAATATTTAGGACGCTTAATTGGCCATGGTCAGGTTAGACCGAGCCCTAGAAAGATTTGTCAAGTCCCACGACGGTCGAGTTAGCAAACTCGTAGTAATAAAAGACGCGAGCGTTCGCTGAGCCCTGGGCTACACCAGCAACTTCGGGCGATAATAAACTGTGAGTGTGTTGTAAGATAGTTCCAGGTCAAGCGCAGCGAATGTTATTGGCGGACGACCGCCGATGGTGGGGTTGTGGTGCAGTGATGGCCCCCACACCTGCATGGATCCTGACTACGGGGCTATCCACGTTAACGCCTGCAGCGGAGTCACAATTTCCGAGCGACTGCATTGCTACGGAGCTGGCGGATAAGTTTAAGAGATAAGTGGTTTGAACCCGGTAAGGTCCAACAACTTTTATACTTCAACTTTTGATCCGTCCTTAAATTTACTGTCTTAAGAGTGTCTTAAGCTGGCCCAATTTCAAACACGAGTTTAAACTTTGTGTCCACGTGACTTGGATGTTGCTAAAATCATTTTAATGTTATGAAAACTAATTCTAACAATTACCCCACATATGCAAAATACGCAAGGCGATCATTGTTGCTCCTTCGTATAATAAATGGTCTCAGTGAATAATTAATTTCATGTACTATAATTCGTATTATAGTGAACCCGATACGTGCGGCGGCGGCACGTGTGGCGGCGGCGGCGCAGCCTACCGCGGCGCAGCCTGGCGGCGGCGTAGCCTGGCGATTGCGCAGCGCGGTTCGCGAATGCCTGATTTTACGAGTGGTACAACCACTGACGCTCAATTTAAAATGGAATGATGGTCTGTAAACTTTTAATTACTAAAAAGGATTTACCTTAAACTTAAATGGTAAATGTACTAGTAATGTTGTTGCTATGAATGGTATCTGAAAGGCACGAATAGTTATTACTAAACAGATAGTGTGCAGTGTAATTATAAAGTTTTGCAAGGGGACCATATGGTGTTTCAAGCTTCGAATTTAAAATTCGTATTCACACACGACCTTTACTAATATTACAAAGCTGAAGAGTTTGTTTTCTTTTGTTTTTGCTTGAACACGCTAATCTGAGGAAATACTAGTCCGATTTGAAAAAATAAATAAAAAATAGTGTGAGATAGTCCACAATAGAAAATGTAGTAAGCAATGTTCTTTTTAAAGTGTAATGTTTCACATACGGAGTTACGAATAACAACTAGAAGTCAAAAAAGATGTCTGTGTCACGTACCAGTTGATGTTGATAGTAATTCTGATAATTACTGATGTTGATTCAGTTAGTTATGATGTAAGTTGAGACTCGAGTAAGGGGACTATATCGAGCGTATTACGTATGACCGTACCAGGGGTTACTTCGTAGTCGTAGCATGCGATTTGCGTTAACACTGGCGGAGGTCGGGATCCAATGAGTGGATTGGGGCAATGTGATTGCCGGCTGGCTAAGGAGCCGTGGCTCGAAGGAAACTTACTTGGAGACTCTCTTACGATAAAATTTGAAGTCATTACCATAAAGTTGATTTGATGGACTGGCGTGGTACGTGGCTCAGGTATTGAAAACATGCTACTCACATAATTAACCGAAATTATTACTGGGAACAAGTCGAGTTATGTTTCATGCGATTGTAAAGACAATAATTTCTAAATTTACTGTAGGCGAGTTTGTATTAATTGAGAATGAAGAGAGGAATCAAACCAAATTAGATCCATTTAAGGGTCCATTTAAGATAGTAGAAGTTCTGGACGGTGACCGCTATCTGCTAAAGGCCTTAAATTCAAAACGAACCTATAATGTAATATGCACACGATAGAGTTAGGAAAATGCCTGAGGCTAAAGTACTTATGGAATGAAATGAAAATTATAATTTACCAAATTCTCACAATAATGTAACTTCAGAACCTACACATGACACTGCTGCGGGTGTTTTATGCAATCAGAGTAACGAATGAATGTTTAACATACATAGTCACAGAGCTGACTATCAAATTTATGGTATAGTCACGGGGCTGACTATCACCTATCACTAGTCACAGAGCTGACTATCAAATTTATGGTATAGTCACGGGGCTGACTATCACCTAGCACTAGTCACAGAGCTGACTATCGAATTAATGGTATAGTCACGGGGCTGACTATCACCTAGCACTAGTCACAGAGCTGACTATCAAATTTATGGTATAGTCACGGGGCTGACTATCACCTAGCACTAGTCACAGAGCTGACTATAAAATTTATGGTATAGTCACGGGGCTGACTATCACCTAGCACTAGTCACGGGGCTGACCAAGTGTGTGTACACGTATATCGCGTTTAGAGTCATCATTACTATTAGTATTGATTGCATGAAGATTTTGCAGCAGTAGTCAGTGTCTAGTTTATCTAAGTTTATGATAATTTAATTTCAATAATGATGTAAAATAGTTATCCCTATACCTAAAAGGCGTTTAACTTTAAGAGCACTTACAAGTACGGTCATGATAGGCTTAGAAAAATGCCAGAGGGGTCAAAGCATACCTGATGAACTTGAGGAGGACATTTTGGGTAATGTTTAAGTGTACACGGTGATTGTTGGGGTTCTGTAGGAACCATGTGCGATCCAAAGGGGATGCGCAAAAGAAATGGCTGAGTAAGTGGTGTTACTGGATGGCCATGAATCACGTGTATAGCTTGGTTGTTTAATTTAGTGTGATAATTGAAGGTCATGAATCAAGAAATCAGTAGTGCTTTGAAACTGTCTTTGATTTGTGTTAAGAATTAATGAAAATTCTTCTGTGAGTAGATTATTAAGAACAATCTAAGCCTCAGTATTATTGTATGACCTTTACCTGGGCTAAGTCAGGACTAGCCGAGCAATATGATACTTTGCACATGAATTTTGTTTACAGACTAACACACAGAGACGTGTGTCCTGTAGGATGGCCGTGTCGGGTCGGTCATTAGTACGGGACTTCAACTGACAGCGAAACGAAGTGTGCAGATAGCACGCTCGGCAGAGTCTAGCTCACTTCCGTGCGGAGTCGAAGAGTGGGGACGACAAGCGATGTCGACGAGTGGGAGTGGCAGCTTGAACGTCGTCAATTCTCATCGAACCACCGCGCGGACAACAAGTGCCTAGGAACTGTCTCGCGTTTCGTTGTATTATAATTTGTCAAGTTTTATTGGAAATATAACGGCTGAATGTCTTAAAAGTTTTTCACTCGGCCTATGTTTCCGACATACATAATTGTGAACTATTTAATTTTGACAGTGACTCAAAATTAGTTTAAACAAGTGAAAGCTAAAAACAACTATTTAGATTTTTTATTTTATAGATCTAAGAAAAGTTCTCGACTGCGTGCCTAAACCTCGAGACCGTCATGACTTTAATAAATCAGGATTAAATATACTTAATAAATTAAAAGGGCATAACCTGTGTTCTACCTGACGCAATCCTGATTCCTGTTTGAATACCGTACGTAGTTGTCAAGTCGTACAGCGCGATTGCTAAGTGAGAATTAATAGGCGCTATTAATATGTCTTTAGGATGTGGTAATTCTAGTGTTGAAATGTTATTTCTACCACACATTCGTAATGGGCTCTAATAATGTTTGAATTTCGATGTCCCACATGTTATGCTATTCAATCCGAAAGTGTGTTTAGACTTCTAATTCATAAAAACATCTGTTATTGCGAAAGTATAGGTAGTTTCTGTTTCGCCATATTTGAAGTTGTTCAGCGCATTTCTAGACTCCGTGATGGTACAGAAAATTTTCTCCAAAGAAAAAACAATGTTTAACATTTGTACTTCCCGGTAATTAAATCCGAGATCTCACGGTCGAACAATCCACACTTATGCCACAAAATCAGTACTGACGCAGTCATACCTAAGCCGTTGTTGTTTTATGAAGAAATGTAAAACTATATTTAATCAAATGTATTCAAACATACATATAAACATAACCTGACGCCTGTTTTCCCCAAAGGATAGGAAGAAGTGCATTTTAAGGGTTCCATACCCAAAGGGTAAAACGGGAGCCCGGGCTGTAACTCGTGAACCGTGATAGATAGACAGTTGAAATTTTGACAGGCGATGTATTTCTGTTGACGCTATAACAACAAATACTAAAGAACAGAATAAATAAATATTTAAAGGGACTCCCTATAACAAACGTAATATTTTTTATTTGTTCGGTTTTGCTCGATATTGATAATGGCAACAGGCTTGATATATTCACAGAATATTGAGTTATTTTATTCACTAAAACAATAAATAATGATATTAAAATGAAATAAATCGTGGTCTCGCGGTACAAGTATGTGCCGTGCGATCTAGAGGTCCTGGGTTCGATTACCGGGTCGGGCAAAGTGTTATTGGGTTTTTCCATTAGGAAATTCTCAGTAACAGCACGGAGTCTGGAAATGTGCCCGAAAAACGTCAATAGGCTCGCCCCTATTACGTGGGACTGATACATACCTGGCGAAATGTGGGTGCAGAAATGCACCTCTGCCTACCCCTTCGGAGAATACAGGCGTGAGTTTATGTATGTATGTATGAAATAAATATTTAAGGGGTGCTCCCATACAACAGACATGATTTTTTTGCCGCTTTTATAAATAATGGTACAGGACCCTTCGAGCGCAAGTCTGACTCGCACTTGGTCGGTTTTTTCGTAATAGAGGGCGAGCCTCTAAAGCCGTGTTTTGGGCGCTTTTTAATATCCATGCTGCTACTGAAAATTTCCTAATGGAATAATCCAATAACACTGCCTGAGCTGTAAATCGCACGGTACGTACCTACTTTAGCCGCGAAATGACGAGTCAGTGTACTAACTAGTGGCGATACTTCCATAGAAGCCCATAAGCGTTAATTGTGTAATGTCTGGTTGATATATGTGTATTGCGGGGTCAGGCCCGTGCCTCATCTACCACTGAGAGGGTTTAGGCCTTAGGCCACCACGCTGGCCTAGTGCGGGTTGGCGGACTACACACCTAAGAAATTCCGAAGAACTTTTAGGTGTGCAGGTTTCTTTGCAATGTTTTCCGTTACCGTTAAATTACGCGATAATTCATTTCGAATACATATTATACATACATATATTATACACACTTTGAAAAGGCAGAGGTGTTTGCCTGGGGTTTGATCGCGCGAACGCTGAAATTCTCAACCGCTCCCCTAAACCTCGAGGCCATCACGACGTTGTTAAGATTATACGTTCATATCTAGATTGAGAAGGTGAAACATCGTTGAAATGGGGCAAACACCTTTGACTTTGACAAACACCGTGGTGCAGTTGGTAAGCCACAAGTTTGAGAAACTAGGGGCCGCGGGTTCGATCCCCGCACCGAGACAAATGTTTGTGTGACCAAAAAGTACTATGTCGTAGTTTCTGATACCCACGACACGAGACTCGTATCTTAGTGTGGGGTTAGAACTATGTATGTGACTGTTGGGTGTATTTATTTATATTTATTTTATCATCAGGTATGTTATTAGACAGTATTGTCTATTCGTGCCTATACGAAAAAATACACTGTTACAGCGCCAGCTTGAAAGATATTGTATCATTATCATTTGAACTCCAAAAGTAACAGCTATTTCATCATCATCATCCATCAGCCAATGGAGGTCCACTGCTGGACATAGGCCTGTCCTAATGACTTCCACAGGGAACTGTTGGAAGCAGCCTGCAACCAGCGACGTCCCGCGACCTTTACAAGGTCGACCATTTTGTCGGGGGACGTCCCAGGCTGCGCTTTCCGGTACGTGGCCTCCACTCGAGAACTTTTTGGCCCCATTGGCCATCAGTTCTCCGCGCTATGTGCGCGGCCCATTGCCACTTCAACGCCACAGTAACAACTATCTTATTCAGCTCAATTTCTAATCCAATAAACGCCCGTCATGAATTATAATTAATATACTTAAACTTCATTTTTATAAAGGTATAATTACTCGATTAACTGATATTACGCGTAATCAAATACTTTGCGTATGATTGTCAAGAAAATCACTTTATCGCCTTATTACGTCTATTACGTAATTTTTCGACACATTATTTTAATCGATTCTTACAATGTACATGCCGATAAGTTTACCTCTAATACTTACTTGTACAAATTCTAAATACCTACGTACATACGAAGTGAAAAAAGGATTCCTTTTTTTATACTAACATTTTTCTTTGTAACAATTAACATTTTTCCTTTTTTTTGGTCGACAACTCTTATACGCTTGCTCATCCTAACCAACATATTCCATTCAACTCAAACGCTAACATCATTTACAATTGGGATTGTATAAACGGCCATGAATATTAAGACAACGTTGACGGCTTCATTGTCAATATCCGTAGTCCGCTCAACGTTGAACGGGTTCCGTATAATATTTGCGGTAATTGTTCATTGTTTTGTTGTTTTTACCTTTTGAGGCCAGCATCTTTTTTGCCAATTGACGATGTTTCATTCATCAAATAAAGTCTACTATAAGACTTGTCTACATTTGTAATTTTACTATTAAATGCATGCAATGGGGATAATGAATATACACATTGACTTTGGCATTTTAATACATTTTAGTCCACATTTTACCATATAAAGTTATAGTGCACCATTTCACAATATGACTGATATAATCAAACAGTAGAAAATATTCATTGACGTCTGTATTCTTAAAGAAGTAGGCAGCGATCCATTTCTATATCTTTGCCAGTTATGCTTCCAGTCCCAATAAGTAATTTAGGACACAAATCCAGACTCCGTGCTGTTACTGAAACTTTTTAATGGAAAAACTCAATAATACTTCGCCCGGGAATCGAACCTGGAACCTAAATATTGCACAGCACATATACGTACACCACGAGTCAGTCGTAATACTAAAATAAATTCCGGATAAAGAAACTAATAAAACTACTAGTAAAATCCCGAGTAATGAAATGTAGATGATAAAACATATTTCATCAATACATCTCAAACGCTGGTAACAAATATTACCAAAGTACACTGAACCCCAAACACGTTCAACAACTACGTAACACCAATCAGTCCAGTCAATGCTAGTTGAGAAGGCGCACAAGACGCTCAAAATGTATAAAGTGCGTACCGTGTGATAATGACCGCGATATAAAGATAACACCGTGCTATCATTAGAAATTTGTTTTAGGTCGTGTATTGTGCCAATTTAAACAAAGGAATAAATAAACGTAAGTATTTAAATATTAATATTAATTATTTTGGCGTTAGCACACTTGGCGACCAAACTGGACGCTTACTAGTTGTAGAACTAAGCTATAAAATCTTGTTGGTATGTAAAATAAATTGAAATTTGATTATGCTATAATTCTTCAGTTGTATTATAAAGAGGAAATAATTGATTATTTGTAGAATTATTTAAGGCCAAACTCTAATACAATTAACAGATTTGAATGATTGGTATGGAGTATGGACGTAAATGTGACCTTGGGCGTAAATAAATGTTTTTTATGCTTTTGAACTAAACGGGGCTACCAATGGCTAGTATGGGACAATGTGACAACGGCTTATTGAACCCATAAATCAAATAAAATTTTACATTCAGTAATTATTCAAATTAATTTACCATTAGTTTAAATGACAATTTTCACTAGAGAAGAACGGGCAAGAAACTCTAGAAAATTTAATTTTCTGTATAAGTTGTTTACATAATTGGTTTTCGGTAATATTGATAACGTCTTATATGTTATCATATTTTTATTGTTTAGGTACAATTTTGCTGCTAATATTGTGCTAATTTAGACTCTAATACTTTACAATACGTTGTATTTTAATTACATGTCTCTACAGTTTCGTAAACTCATGTTGACAATGTAAAGTTTATGTTAATGTCAACGAAGGACATAGAGGTGATACATAAATAATTTAGATTTTAACATCCCATATAGTTTAGTAAAATTGCGAGTATTTACTAAACTACGTGATGGCTTAGAGAGTAGGTTTTCCAATAAGGTACCTTGCCACAGACCAGATGTAACTTAACATCAGATGGCTCACTAGCTCGTTTGCCTCCTTTCCTTTAAAATAAAAAAAAAACTTAACTAAATTCAATTTCAAATATACATATAAATTACGAAAAACATTATACTTCTTAAAACGGTGCGGGCCCGGATATTTTACTATGGTGGTTCTTGGGGTAGGCCCAAAAAAGAGTGAAATCCTAGGTTGGAGAAATACACCTATTTCAGACAGACAATACAATCAATTTATGTGTAATTTTAGTTTATTAGCACATGTACGATTCAAGAAAACATCGTCAAGAAATATTCTAAATGAAAAATGGCGAATGGTACTGGGGGCATTCGAGAAGTTAAGTCATATTTTTAAGTATTCAATCCCCCAGTGCCTCAAGACTAGAGTCTTCAATCAGTGCGTCCTATCAATAATGACATACAGAGCCGAAACGTGCACACTTACTAAAGGTCTGGTCCACAAATTTAAAGTCACTCAGAAGTGCTATGGAGCGGGCAATGCTTGGTTTCTCTGGTGGATAGAATTCGTAATGAAGTCATTCGCTAGAGAACCGGAGTCATTAAATTTTCCTGCAGGATTAGCATGCTAATGTGGAAGTGGGCCGGCCATGTCTGCCGACGGACGGATGGCCGGTGGAGCAGACACGTGTTGGAGTGGAGACCGCGCTTAGGTAGACGTAGTGTAGGACGTCCTGCAGCACGATGGTCCGATGCCTTAAAAAGGTGGCGTTTAAGGATGAGGGCTGCTTAAGACTGGGGTGGTTGGCGCTTACTTGGGGAGGCTTTATATATTAGTATTTGTGTGAAGTCCATCATCTCGCAGTTGGCCTCAGTTGACTAAGACCAAATCTTTCTCAGCACGGACCAACTAGTAGGAAAAGTGATGATGATATATACAAGGTCTATAGAAACTTTTATGTTAAAGATAAATTATTACATAATGCATGCAATGTGAACAATTCACTCATGACCTGAATTAACCCGACGCAAAAACATTGTGATAAGCTAGAAACAGAGTAAAATGTAGTAAATGCTCCCTTTAGTTTAGTCACAGTATGGAAAGGTTTTGGATTTTTTTTGATACATTTAACAGTTTCATATATACTTGAAGACACACTAAGATAAATAGTCTTGTGTTGTGGATATGAGAAATTATAAAAGACATTTCTGTTCACAAACACCTAGAACCGAAACAAATGTTTGTGCATGACTCAAATATCACACGATCACACATCGTGTAACTCAATATACTTTCGTGACGATTTACAATTTTTAATAAACTATAATGATTACTGGTTTATTTCGGTTTATAACTAAGATAAATAAACCATTTGGTAATCGTAAGTTATTTGGGTATAATGAATTGCGAAAAAATTAAGCCCGACCTAATGACATTAAAATAAAAACCAATTTAATTTCAAGATATTTTTGATGGTAGATTTTTTTAACTAAGATGCAAAGAAAAATAACTCTTTAAAAGATTTTCAAGGTTTTCTTTTTTTCTATGATATCTCACCAAGGGCAGTAAATACAGTGATTTTAAAGTATTAACGAACTCATAAAATATTAAATTTTACAAGAATACAAATACAACGATATGCAAAAGAAGCATTTAAAACCAAAAGAGTTCTGTGGTAAACCATTATGTTTGTATTATTTGCTGCCTCGTGGTCTCGCGGTACAAGTATGTGCCGTGCGATCTAGAGGTCCTGGGTTCGATTCCCGGGTCGGGCAAAGTGTTATTTGGTTTTTCCATTAGGAAATTCTCAGTAACAGCACGGAGTCTGGAAATGTGCCCGAAAAACGGCAATATTCGCCCCCTATTACGTGGGACTGATACACACCTGGCGAAATGTGGGTGCAGAAATGCACCTCTGCCTACCCCTTCGGGGAATACAGGCGTAAGTTTATGTATGTATGTATTTGTTTAAAATTCGACAGCCCCGTGGCACAGTTGGTTGGACACCAGCTAGCGAATTGTGTGATCCACAAATATTTGTTTCGGGTCTGGGTGGTTGTGAGACCGAAAAGTCTCTCGTAGTTTCTGATACCCACGACACAGGACCTATATCCTAGTGAGGAGTCAAAACTATGCATATGACTGTTGGGTATATTTCTGTATTTAAAATAATTAAATCAAACATAATCAAAAACAATGATGTATAATGAATCGAACGCTTTATGTGTTTTCATTGTATACCTATTATTTTTTAAATTCAAGTTTAAAATGACTGTGGCTCGATTGCCACAAAATTATCTAAACCTACTAAAAACTCAAGACAAGGTTATCAAGTGACTTGCATAAGATAAAATAACACAATCATAAGTTATTTATCTTAATATCTAATTCCAAAAAATATATTAATTTTAATCATTTATCCCAGATAAAATGTTGCCTGTAAATCTACAAGATCCTCTCTCAACACCAAATTTCATTAACATCGGTTCGGTAGTTAAAACTAACAAGGAAAAAATATGATAAAATCTGTAAAAGTAGTAACTGCTTTTAATAAACTCACTTTAACATTATACCAGAAGTTAAGCTCAGCTTAGCACAGGCGTACTTTTTTTATAATTTGACGTCGTCTTATACTCGTCTAATACCTGTCTTATACTACGATGAATAATGTTCTTTCGTACATAAGAAGACTCATAAAGACAAACAAAATCAGTCCTAATATAACCTATAGCCATCCCACACAAGGCCAGAGTGGTGGACTAAGGTCAAACCCTCTCAATTGTAGAGGAGGCCCGTGCTCAGCAGTGGGACGTATATGGGCTGATGATGATGATATACAAAAAATTAAAACCTATTTCTTCTAGTCACGCTATAACTTGGGAACGACTAGACCGATTTCGCTAATTCTTTTTTTTTCGTTTGCTATTATCAGTAGAAGGTCTTTATGAAAGAAAAAAATTGCGAAAAATATGGAAAAAATAACAATTTAATTTCCCCCTATAAACTATTCTACCTAATTTCCTGTCAAACCTTTAATGTTTATCCCGTCAATACGGTTAATGGTCCCCTCAAATTAAAGAACGTATTTTAATAAAGATTTAGAATCGACAACATATATCCACAACATTCGAATAATAGCGTATTTTATATTTAAAAAATGTAAAATAGTGTCTGTAAGTAAATACATTGACATATTTATTATTTGTCAAATATTAAGAGTGCGTTCAGAAACAATTAAAAAAATATATTAAAAATACATATCACAAGATTCTTCATCATCATCATTATCTGGCCATATTATACGTCCTACTGCTGGACATGGGCCTCCTCTACAACTCAGAAGGTTTAGGATTTACCCCACCACGCTGGTGCTTCAATGAAGAGAATTGAAACCGAGTGCATCGCATGATGTACATGTCGGTGTGATACTAAAATATTGTAGTAGTTAACTACCCTCATTTAATGAATAAAATGGATAACCTTTAAGATCGTATAAGTTGCTGATTTCACTATTTTTGACAAGGAGTCTGGTAAGATGATTACGAGGGGGTGCGATATGATTATCGCAATCATTATTTATTTATTATATTGTGCTCAATATAAACGCAACCACATAACACTCTAAGACACTACAGTTTTGGAGGTCGGAAGGCACGTCACTCTGATAGTACTGGCACATTAGTAATAAATATGGACGGATCTGGCTAACGGAAGTAGGTCCCCTGTAGAGGTATGTATGTACATATCCTGAGAGAGAACGAGCTTGTTTGCCCGTCATCTTTACATCGCTTCGGTTTTTTATAACCTAATATTAATGATTGAGGGTACCTTTTATGATAATATGTGACACATTTCGAAGCGGGTATTGATTTGAGTGTGATATTGAGTTACATATTTGATATTTGTATTTATGTTCTCTACTTCCATAAAAATATTCAATACGATTAATTATACTAAATTTAACATAATTATTATTCTTGTTTTGTCCCTATATTTTATATTAGTTAATTTCTCACTCCGAATTACATAGTTTTTAATCATGAGTTGCTGAAACCCGATGCAATTGATTTTTGTACCTCTTTATTTTTATCTCAACTGAACTTAATATTTATTTACATGTAATCAAAATAAAATTTAGGTAATACGTAATAATAAGTAACACGATATTCATTGGCTGTTAGGCGGTACGAAAATTTCCGGGTCAGCTATTTGTTGTTATAAAACTAGCTGATTCCTTACAACTATCAGAAGATGATATTATTTATGAATTTTTCATTTACAGAAAAATGGCTTGTGTAAAAGTTATATCAAGAACAGCGCAAAGAATCCTTGGTAGGAGAAGTGTGGTTGTATCTGCAAGATACAGCAGTCTTTGGACGTCCGATAACATTGTAAAATCTCCTCACAAGGATGTCGTCATCCCTCATCGAACTATAGTGGAACATATCTGGGAGAACATAGTTAAGTGGGCGGACAAAACTGCTCTGGTAAGTCATAAAAGCGTTCTAAGCGAGAAATTGTAATTAACAAGAATTATCTTATAGAGATATCAGCAAAAGGCGTTGACTCGCGGCATGAGTTCATGGCGTTCGATCGAGAGATCAAACTGCTGGATTTTATTGGGTCTATCATTAGCATGTTCTTAGTCAGCAACAGCGCGAAAATTGGAATTGTGACAGGTAAAGGGCAATAGGCTCGCCCCAGATTGCGTGAAGCTTAAAAATCAACGGGTGTATAAAACAACTCCCGTCTATCTCATGCATATGGTGTAAGTAAATAATATATATATATAATAATAAGTAAATGGTGTAAGCTTCAAAATACATATGAGTGCATCGATAGAAATATTGAAAACGTATTTCCAGGTCTGCGGCGTCACTAACCGTTCAATCACATATCAGCAGCTGTATAAATATTCTCGAAATCTAGGAGCACAACTTCGCACTCAGCTCAAAATTCGCGATGGAGATGTCGTGTGTATCATGATGCCTAACTCCCCAGAGTTTGCAGTAACAGTACTTGGCATTCTAGAATCAGGCGCCGAAGTTACAACTGTTAATCCAATTTATACAGCGCGTAAGTTGACTTATTTTAGATGACCCAACATCTGTAAATGCGTATTTAAAATTAGCATGTCTGCAGACTACTGCAAAAGTAGTAAAGCGAATACTAATTCGATATCATCATCAGCCCATATACGTCCCACTGCTGGGCACGAGCCTCCCCTACAACTGAGAGGGTTTCAGGCCTTATCCACCACGCTGGCCTAGTGCGGGTTGGCGGACTACACCCCCTTAGAAATTGCTAAGAACTTTCTTAGGTGTACAGGTTTCATCACGATATTTTCCTTCACCTTTAAAGCAAGTGATAATTCATTGTGAATACACACATAACTACGAAAAGTCAGAGGTGTGTGCTTGGGGTTTGAACTCGCGACCGCCGAGATTCTCGACCGCACGCCTAAGCCTCGAGGCCATCACTGCTTGGCCTCGAGGTTTAGGCCAAGCAGTGATAAGCAGATTTGGATATCAAGTTTCCATAATTTTACTTTGACTTTGACTTTTGAAAATGGATGGGTCATAGGATATTTATATATATTTGAGTTTAGCAGTATTGAAATATAGAAACGATGGAGCTATCGTGCACAAAGTTCAAATTTCCAAATAAATCTTTAAAATAAACATTTAATGTGACTTCGCTGGTAAGCTATTCCACTTTTTCTGACATGTACATTATTATAAAATATTAATTTCGTCATTCTGTTCCTAGCAATTCTGCTGGATTCCGGTACTAATCGATAAGTGATAACGATGCCGTATCTCATTGATACTCTTTATGGATTGCATTACACTTATCATTAAATGCCAATGACTATTGCTTTAGTTAAGAAGATTATCGTAAATAAAATAGTGATGTCATGATTACTCTCATAAAAAATATATTTCCTATGTTATCAGCGGAGATACGTTGTATATTGTTATAAAAAACGTCAGACAGACAAAATATGCTTCGTAGTTAACCTTCAGTTACACAACCAAGAGCGATTTAGAGGTCCTGGGTTCGATTCCCGGATCGGGCAAAGTGTTATTGGGTTTTTCCATTAGGAAATTCTCAGTAGCAGCACGGAGTCTGGAATTGTGCCCGAAAAACGGCAATAGGCTCGCCCGCTATTACGTGGGACTGATACATACCTGGCGAAATGTGGGTGCAGAAATGCACCTCTGCCTACCCCTTCGGGGAATACAGGCGTGAGTTTATGTAAGTATGTACATATGTAAATTATGATTGTGGTTTCAATGAACCTAATACGATATTTCTAAATATCCTACACGTACAAAGAACTTAATTAATTTTAAGCCGGGATTGCGTGGTTGACGTAATATTTTTTAATTCATCCTTAGATGTAACAAATATCCTCTTGATCGCTAATTACTCATATCCGAATTCATGTTTATCTATTTTCTACTGGCTGACACAAACTTCAGTCAAAAATCATCCGTTAGTAGTCATCTACTATTAATGTTACTATCCATTTTATTTCTCTATATGCAAATTACAATAGGACGTTATGGGCCTGTATCATTTCTTTTTTCCAGATGAAGTACAACGACAATTAGTCCTATCAAAACCCAATGTTATAATAGGCATACCAGAAACAATAAAAGTTATAAAAGAAGCATTACTACTTGCCAAAATGGATATACCTATAATTGGAATTACCAACGATGGATCGAGTTTACCAGGAGTGATATCGTTTAAAGAATTCGTCATTGACGCCAACCCTGACCATGATGTACTGAGAGAAGTACGGAAGAAACCTGATGATATAGCTATTCTACCTTATTCAAGTGGTACAACGGGATTGCCTAAAGGCGTGGAGTTGACTAATAAAAATATTGTTGTGAACTGCGTGCAGCAAGAAGTTGAGCGAATCAAATACTATAATGACACTACCAGTAAGTTATCTTAGTATTTTACAGCAATCATAAGACGTTTACTATGGGATCTACCCAAAGACTTTCACAACCAGTACCTACTATATTTTATATTTAAGCGCACAATCATCAGTATCAGATTTATACAAACAATCGTAATATTTACAAAAAAAATTGTGTCTTGTGAGTAGCTGAATATGTTCTCTCATTTATTTTGGTTTCCGATTCTGCAATAACTTGATTGCAAATACTTATAATCCATATTATTTTTTTTGGAACCAATAGCTGCATATGCCGTCAGAAGAAAAAAAAACCTGGATTATAATATTATCCTACATTCGTATTGAGGAGAATAATTCAGTCGCAATGCGCTTAATGTTTATCTAGATGAGCCACGACTCACGAGCCGTTGTTATAACTCACTAGAACTGAATCCACAGGGAGCCTATTCTTAATTAAAAGTGGCTTCTTTCGATATGACCTGACTTTGTATTGCTTTATTATCGAAGGCGCCTTCATTCATTTTGATCGTAGAATGCGCAACGCAGATATCTGAGCAGAAACTAATAAATATGCTTTTTCTCGAAGTTAAGAAAAGCTCTGTATGGAGTGGGAATATATTTTCTCAAAATTAACAATGCTTGTTATGGTCTTTGAAATTTTTCTTTGACTAAAAACTCCTCTGTATAGTCCTTGAAATCCATCATCTTCAATTCATTAGATCCTAATCACTGTCTTGCAATTAATTGACAGATAAATTTGTTCCATCTCTCTGGTTCCATCATTAAAAAAACTAATAGGATTATTTCCTCGAAATATAATTTATTCTAAGGTTTATTAGTAAATTATTAAAAGTCATAGTTTCGCAAAGATAGAACAGCACGACTCTCAGGTTTCAGACAAAGAACATTGTAATAAAAAAATGTCTCCCAATTACATTGTATTCTTTATTAATTGTCGTTACTCCACCAAGAGCTAAAATGATAATGTTGATGATTATGCAAAGGGAAGACACTGATTTCTGCAACACAGTTTCTACTAGTGCAGAAGTCAGGGCATTCTTTTATGTTGTATATTTTGTTAGTGACCAATAAAATTATTTATTTATTTATTATTATTTATTACACTGCGGAATAATCAAATATCACTATCGAAATAGCTACTGTTTTGACACTTGAAACACGCGATCTCATCAAAATTCTAATTAAATTAATTTAAATTTGTTTCCTGGAAATGACGTTTCGTACGGACTTGCCTACGACCTGGTTGACATTTTCTGGAAGTAGGAAATCTATTGAGGATATGATATGCCGCGTGCTGTTTTACTTATTTAGGTCAAGTCTCATATTTGGTCAAGATTGTCATATTTGCCTCTTAGAGATCGTGTCTTGTAACTACGATGGAATAAAATGTATTTATACATCCACACCTGTATTTAGTAGTAGGTAGAGGGATATATCTATATCCAGGCTTCGGTTACTGTTTTTTAAATCCCAAGTAATATGGGACATGTCTATTGACGTGTTTCGGGTAAATTACCTAGATTTTATGCTTTTACTCAGGATTTCATATACAAACACTCCAGCAGGTAACTCGGTATAGGATTTCAACACTTTTAAGACCTGGCCATTGAACTTAAGACCTACAAAGCAGTCATTGTCTTTTATTAAAACACAAATATTTTATTAGTTTATCCCATAAAATTTACTACTAGAACGTAAAAATAGCTGCAATTTTCAGGTTTAAATCAGGATTCGACATTAGCAGTGCTGCCATTCTACCACATCTACGGATTAGTTATAATACTTCTGCAAAAACTCTCTGTTGGTCTAAAAGTGGTGACCTTACCAAAGTTCCAACCGGATTCGTTCACATCAGCTTTGAAGGAGCACAAGATTAACTTATTGTGTGCAGCTCCTCCCATGGGTAAGGTATCATTTCGATAACTATAATGAAATTTTCCTGTAACATTTTATATTCATCATCATCATCATCATCAGCCCATATACGTCCCACTGCTGGGCACGGGCCTCTTCTACGACTGAGAGGGTTTAGGCCTTAGTCCACCACGCTGGCCTAGTGCGGGTTGGCTGTATATATATATATATAGTATATTATCATCATCATCATCATCATCTCCTTGCCCTGTTCCCAATTTCATTTGGGGTCGGCGCAGTATGTTTTATCCTTCCACACATCCCTATCAGCCGTCATGTCTTCATTCACCCCTTTTTTTTTCATATCTTCAGTCACGCACTCCATCCATCTTTTCTTTGGCCTTCCTCTGCTCGCCCATCCATCAACTTTCATATATATATATATATATATAGTATATTAATCTGGTTCTATTATAATCTTCAACATCTTCAGTGTGCACCACGTCCACTGGTAGACTTAGATCTCCTTCAATGACTTCCATAGTGACCAGTTGTAAGCGGCCTGCAACCAGCATTCCATCTAATATCTAGTGCATAATTATATTTAATCCAACACACATTTTAAAGTGTAATTAAAAACTTACGTGAATTCAGAATAAAAGAGTGAAGCTACTAACATATTAATATTTTTTAGTGAATGAGCAATCGAATCGGAGCAGTGCAGTAACCGTTCAAAAGTGCCTGCCATTGATCTCTTCAACCACTTCACGGGTCTTAAATTGGCAAATAATATACATTTTTTACTATAAAAAGTAGTGGGATTTTTTTCAATTAATTAGAAGCAAAATGAAAGGAGTATTAAAATATTCTTTATCGATTAGTTTACATAAAACTTCTTTAAACATCAAGCTAAATAATGCTATCTATGCTTCGTCATATGAATTTGCTGTTAAGAAGAAACTTGACTATAACTCGAAATTTATAATTATAGTAGGTAATAAATAGACTAAATGGAGGTTTGATGAAAGAGGGTTTAATAGTAGATGCATATTGCTCAATAGTGTAGTGATAAATTCATTACTTCTTTCTTTACCAAAGTATATTAGTTTGTAATTTGTGTATATGTATGTGTATGTTTATAACTAATTTTATTTGCACACCTACTATGCATCATCTCTGCATCACCCAAGGTTCGACTGGCAGAGAATGCCTTAGGCATTAAGTCCACCTTTACAATTATCTTTAATTGTATAAAGTGTAAATAAATAAATAAATAATGTCGTATATAATGATCTATTGTATGAATTTCACTTCTAACCGCACAGTTCCACCAAGATGTAAGCACATTACAAAAAAAGTACATTTACAAACTCCATGATTCTTGAAATTTAATCTATGTTTTTTAAATAGCTTAAAAATGTTACTTCCTACTACAAATCTAAAAATGTATTACATTTTTACACAGAAATTGTCCGGATTCTACCAACAATGGTGTCCAACTCATTAAGGGAGATAAATCATGAATGACTTTTGTTCCCCATTTCTCGTTCAACAAATGTTCCAGTTTTGTTCCTCGCATCGCATCCAGATGTTAAGAAAGAGCATTTGGAATCAATCAAGACAATTACTTGTGGCGCTGCTCCGCTTCCGCGAACTGACGTCGAAAGAGTTTTAGAGAAAACGCAGGTTGGACGATTCGATCTGTACATAATATTTTTTTTATTTATCATGTAACTTTGGTGACCCTTGCTTAACCATGTAATTTTATCAGGTAAAATTAAACGTGTTTTTGGATTTAAAAAATTATATAAGAGTAAATAGTTCAAGTTGGGATAGAACAATGAAATACGCAGGGTTGAGAGTTCTTCAATCTTACATAATTTTTCTTTCCAAACGAAACGCAACCGAAACAGAAATCTTGCTTTATTCCCATATGACACATGAACTAAATGTTCATCAAAAGATATCCTGTGGCAGATGATGGTAATACGAAAACTTATGTAATGATGGCATACTTTCAGACTAATACGAACTTCTTACAAATTTATGGGCTGACGGAGACATCGCCATTGGCTACAGCGATGCTGCTTGGATCTGACGCTTACACCACTGCTGGGCACGCCGTATCAAACACACAGCTAAAGATTGTAGATACAGATCTACGCAATTTAGGACCGAATCAGGTATGTATATTTTACACATACTCATTATCATTTAATTTTTGTCTTTTTGGCTTAGTAGATAGTGACAATACCATACCTGGTAGGAAATACGATGCTGTTCCTACAGACCATGAAGTGACGAGAGGCTTTCGTATATTTTGTCTGTCTGTATTAGCCTAGCATCTATCCGTCTTAATCGTAAACAAAACCGTGCCCAGCATTATAAGCTGTCGAATTATACAGTAATATATTCGTGCCTTTTAGTTAATTCTAAATTTTTAATTAAAAAGATGGGATTATTTAATTTAAATTGTCTAAGTTGCTTTAAAATGCCCACCGCAAAGCTTTGACGGCCTTGAAAATTTAATTACTACTTAAATGCTTAGCTAAATAATTCCAACTAAGACGTGTCTAGACGCAAGCAAGCAGAAATTAAGTTTATTCAGCAAAATATATCGTAAAATTATATGTAAATTTTAGCTTCGTTGGCTATGATAAGTCAGTACCTACTTACAAAAATACATAATAAAAAATAAATTAAAAATCTACTCAATAAGCTTAAAATAGGTTATTGAAAAAAGCTGGTCATGAAATCCGTAATATATATTTTAACATAGACTTAAATCATTTTTTATCGATAAAAAATTGTCACAAAAATCCTTTTTTTTTTCTGAAATATCTTTATGGTCAAGGTAAAATATTATAATTCTAGCCACACATTCTACACATAATTATGGTATTGTAAAGCACACTATATTATATCAGGTTGGCGAACTTTGGATACGAGGACCCCAAGTTATGAGGGGTTATAGAAACAATCCAGAAGCAACGAAAGCCAGCATAACAGAAGATGGGTGGTTCAAATCCGGTGATCTTGCCAAAATCGATGAACATGGAACTGTTACAATAGCCGATAGGCTAAAGGAACTTATAAAGGTAAATCTCTTAATTTATATAAAGTTCTGGTAAGTGTTTGTATTGTATTATTACAAATACATTTGAAATTTTGACTCGAATTCAATTATTAGACTTGTATGGCGTCAACCGCAAATTTAACTGGATTACACTCACACGTATACCAGCATTAATATACAGGTACCGGGTCTATTTAAGATTAAAAAATTTAAGCCCTACGTTCGATCTATGAGAGTACATACCAATATACACTAGCCTTGTATGACCGCCATAAGACCTTCAATGGGGTTAATCCCCATTGGACAACGTTACAATAAAACATATATAGTTACCTTTTTACCAATACTATACGTTCACATCAATAGCATGTGTAAAAAGTCAGTTGACACTAATACAATGTTGAATTTACAGGTTAAAGGATATCAAGTACCTCCGGCAGAGCTGGAAAACATACTTAAAGATCATCCAGCGGTATTAGATGCTGCAGTTGTTGGTATACCTGATAAGAAGGCAGGAGAGGTTCCCAAAGCTTTTATTGTATTAAAAAACGGAAGTAAAGCAGAAGCTAATGAGATCATGGGTTTCGTTGCGGAAAGAGTGGCAGAATTCAAAAGAATAAAAGAAGTTATGTTCTTAGACGTGCTACCTAGGAATCCTTCTGGGAAGATATTGAGAAGAGTTTTGAAAGATAAATATTGTTAATTTTTTATTTTAAAAGTGTAAAAAAAATGGTGGTGGGATAAAATTATTTCAAGGATATTTTTTTTATTAAATATACTTTTGTATAGTTTATAAAAAATAACAAACGTAATGCTGAACATTTCGATTGCTTTGAATTATGAGACTATATCTATTATTGTGAATAAGCTGATATGCATACATTCAACTGCTGAGCACAATTTTGTACTTTATACAGAAAGAAGAAACTGTAAAACTCTTATGTAAGCAGATTTCATAATATTGTTCCCTTAATTTAAGCTTGTTATATTTTTATACGTGCAGTGATGGCCTCGAGGTTTAGGCGCGCGGTCGAGAATTTCGGCGGTCGCAGGTTCAAACCCCAGGCACACACCTCTGCCTTTTCGGAGTTATGTGTGTATTCACAATGAATTATCACTTGCTTTAACGGTGAAGGAAAACATCGTGATAAAACCTGCACACCTAAAAGTTCTTAGGAATTTCTTAGGTGTGTAGTCCGCCAACCCGCACTAGGCCAGCGTGGTGGACTAAGGCCTAAACCCTCTCAGTTGTAGAGGAGGCCCGTGCCCAGCAGTGGGACGTATTTGGGCTGATGATGATGATATTTTTATACGTGACTGTTATTGATTAAAACATGTTTTGTATACATTCTTTTTTTTTACTCAAGAGTTTCTATTTGAGAAAACATTTCCTTCAGCAGATAGAGTTCTTATTTTGGCACACAAAGTTTTAACTTTAAGTAGTTTTGCAACATAGACGACACTATAAGGATCGGCTGAAGAAGCAAAATACTTTTCAATATGGAATTCAGTCGGCTGTGGTCCGCCAAGCGTGACACTTACTTCGCCAAAAGACGTTAAGTCAATGTATCTCGCTTCCCTGATCTTTTGGCAAAAACCAAATATGACTTTACTAACGTTGGGCCAAGCTTCGACCAATTGTGTAATTGTTTAAAATTATTTAAACTATATTTCCTAAGACTTTACCTGAATTCCAAAATCAATTAAATTATACCAGTGGCCTCTGAATGCCTCGTGGTCGCGTGGCACAAGTCTGTTCGATTTCCGGGTCGGGCAAAGTGTTATTGGGTTTTTCCATTAGGAAATTCTCAGTAGCAGCACGGTGTCTGGAATTTTACCCTAAAAACGGCAATAGGCTCGCCCCTTATTACGTGGGACTGATACATACCTGGCGAAATGTGGGTGCAGAAGCGCACCTCTGCCTACCCCTTCGGGGAATACAGGCGTGAGGTTATGTATGTATGTTTTGTATACCAGTGGTTGAAACATAGAAACGTAGTGTGGTTTATTTTATACTATCACTTGCCTTAAACAAATATTACGACTTCCTCCTGGGTCCAGCGGTGAAGTCGGACTTAATAAAACACAGCTAGCAAAAGTGGATAGTAGTGATGGTCTCGAGGTTTAGGCGCGCGGTCGAGAAACTCGGCGGTTGAGGATTCGAATCACAGGCAGACACAGACTTTCGAAGTTATGTGTGTATTCACAATGAATTATTACTTACTTTAACGGTGAAGGAAAAAATCGTGATGAAACCTGCACACGTGGTAGGATGTATACCTATAGGGTGATGATTATGATGAGCAAAAGTGGATGGAAAAATGCATCTCTATCCATCCATCGGGGATACTGGCGTGTGTGTGTATAATCATCGCTGTGATGCTGTTAAGATCTCGTCTTTTCGTTACATCAGCCCAGTGTAAATATGAGAGAGTCTGCGGAACTAAGTTTTTCTTTTATACTGTAGTTAAATAAAGTATACTTTATTTCTTACGGGTGGACATTTAATATGTCCACATTAATAAATAATTTCGTGAAAATGTTCATCATAAGGAAACCCTAAACATCGCTTATGATTAATCAACGTTTCATATAAATTTTCCTTGTGTCAGTGATTCCAAATATTAGATGGTAAAGAACTATTTTTTATTTTCTATTAATGCCCGTTTATTCTTACAATGAATTGAAATCGTGTCTCAGAAAAACGTATTGTTGATATCAATAACTTTTAAACCTCATCAAAACTAACCCCTCTTCTCTTCATACATTACAATAATAATACATACCAATACATTATATTACGTCATTCACAAACATTTCTTCGAGTTCAAATGTTTATGATACCGAAAATAGGTAATTTTTAAAATATCAAGATTACATTCCCTTACTACCCAGAGACGAACGCAGTTCTGTCATTCTTAAAAGACCCAATTTCAATGGATACTGCGATAGAATTTTCGTTCGATAAAACATTATTCCTAGTACAACCACCGTACAGATGGTTCCAAGCCAGACATACAGAAAATCACAGCGTAGCGTTCCGAGTTCACTCTGTAAATATTTATATCCAACTGGCCAAATTGCGTTCACTAATGAGACATTAAGACCTTTCTGGCCAATCGACACTGTATTTAAACTGCACTGTACTAACCAATAGAATATAGTATAAGTGTTACAGGTTTTTCCATTAGGAAATTCTCAGTAGCAGCAAGGAGTCTGGAAATGTGCTCGAAAAAACGGCAATAGGCTCGCCCCCTATGAAGTGGGACTGTTACATACCCGGCGAAATGTGGGTGCAGAAATCCACCATTGCCTATTACTTCGGAGAATACAGGCGTGAGGTTATGTATGTATGGCATATAGTACCTATAATAAATTAGAATGGAAAAATACATGGGCAAATGTTTGTCAACCGGAGACTTATATTCCCCCGATAACCGTGGGCATCACTTGCGAAACGCGGTAAAGTCACGTGCGTCCCTAACAACTGAACTTCGGCCATGTTTCAGAAAGAAAATAAAATAATGTAAAAAATTAGGACAAAGCATTTTTCCTTAAAAGGGTTTCCTGTTTTGTAAATATATTTATTTTATTTGCAGAACGAGGTTTCACAACATTCAAGACCAATCGAAGGAAACTTTTAATTTCTTATTTAATTATTATATCGTTAGGAACTGTCTGACTTAGTAATACTAATTTAAGTTACCAATTAGTAGAAAAAAAATAGCTATCACTCTGACGGTAAACGTTTTTGGATGGACATCGTTCTGTTTGCAGTCAGTGTGCAGTCACTTCACGTGCTAGTATAAAAAAGTGAGGATTTTCTCATATTTATCATCTCCTTTAACGGTCATATACTTTGCATATACATGGCTTCAGACTGAGATTCAAGTCTCATGTCGTGGCTGTCAGAAACTACAAGAAGACCTTTGAGACTCCCTAAGCCCACAAAAAAGTATTTGGAACAACAGAAACATTTGTCTCGGTGAATTTTTTTATGGGAAAGGAGGCAAACGAGCTAGTGACCCACCTGATGTTGCCTCTCGTTTCACTAATTAACTGCGCCATGGAAGCTCTAAACATATGTGCAATTTATGTGTGTGTTTGTTTTACTCTATGGACTTGATACCTCTGGAAAATACCATATATATCGGAGCAGGTGTGGCTTGGAAGTTTCTTTAAGATGTGTGACGTCACATTGCCGACGTCACAACTGGTGGTTTATGGTGATAACTCATACTTTGAGTTTTCTTTAGTAAACTTTCACAATTACTGACGCGGCAGATAGCCCTTTTATTTCCCAATAAATCGGATGTTTGCTGTCCGCGAGTCGACTGATGAATGCTTCACTCGAATAGTGGGGGCAATCGACACCGCAGAGAGGCGACCGCCCGTAAGTCATTCTTGTTTATGCAAGAGCGATGACGTAGCTCTCAGTATATGGTTTTACGCCGTTATATACAAGTTACAACTAATATGCCTTGTAGCGAGTCATAGAAACCCAGTGCCGATATCGATCAGTTCTAACTCGAAGTGACATTAAGCGCCTCGCCCCCTGCAACACTAAGCTATAAACAATAGTTTAGAAGCCATATAAAACCCGCCCAATGGCCTGTACGTGATTCGAGAGTAAAGATCTAAAAATTGATTCTTGCTCCCTAATAGTTTTACATCGAGTTTTTGCACTTTATTTTTTGTTCGTGTAGCTTTCCGTATAATATACCTATAGATAAAGTATTTTAAAGAAGAGATAGACTTTTATCGCCAGGTGTGTTTTTAATCCCCAAGTAGCAGGTGCCGAGACAATTGCCGCTTTTCTGACAGAATTCCGGTATCTAAGCCACTATTGAGCATTTCTTATAGATAATGGATTATTTAGTGATAATGTATTTCTACTCCTTGTCATTTGGAGGGTTAGTTTTGTCTATGCCTATCAGAAAAAAATATATTGTCACTGTCTTTATCTTTTTGTCATGTCACTACGTTAAGGTAGAAAAACAATAAAAAAAAGTTAAATTAGAAAACTTAGTTAATCCTCTTATTATTGGACCCCTAACAATATTACTTTTCGCTTAATCAGGGTTCAAACTTGGGATCTCGCGATAGGTCATTTATCCCACAGGACAAATGCCCTCGTCTATTTTGAACGTGTTAATAGCACTAATTTTTAATCTACTTCAAAAGTATCCCTCCGACGATCTCATTAAAATACTCTCCAAATTAAATTCGGCCTTAAACTTGACGGATCTTTAACAGCTGTCGAGCCATCGTGTGCGCGTAAAGCGAATTCAAGCGTTAATAAGTAATAACAAAAGTGTCGAGAGGGTGGGAATCCACTATCAAATGTCAACAGGCGAAAATCAGCACGTTAGTAAATTGGTAGGGTTAAGAGGAACCCATTTAAGTCTTAGCGTTTTAGCGCCGATGCTGGATAGGCCATGACACCGTAGCGAATTAGATGTCGACATTTTTAATGCCAATTTAAGTGATGTTGTTTTGCTCATTTTCTTTGTATTAGTGAGATGACCAAGGAAGCTTTTTGATTAGCTTTCAGAACACACTTTACAATCATAATGACTACTGCAGAGTATGAATGATATTCCGTCATGCGATTTCTGCACTTACTCTATAAAAATACAAAAAATCTATGATTCTGTGCTCGCATATAAAATAAAATAAATAAATACACCCAACAGTCACATACATAGTTCTGACCCCACATTAAGATACGAGTCTTGTGTCGTGGGTATCAGAAACTACGAGAGACTTTTCGGTCTCACAAACACCCAGACCCGAAACAAATATTTGTGGATCACACAAACATTTGTCTCGGTGCGGGGATCGAAACCGCGGCCTCTCGTTTCGCAAGCTGGTGTTTAGCCAACTGCGCCACGGGGCTGTCAAATATGTTGAGGTGCTGGCATCGGCGCTTTGCTATGTCAGTATTTAAAATATAAATATGTTCCTTAGTATTTCGGTGTTTCGTTGCGATGTGAACTGAATGGATAGATGGAAATAAATAGATGTCTACATATAAACCAAAATCAACTATCGGATAAAAAAAACCTTATTTCTTTTGCCGAAAAACGAAAGATTCTAGAAAAAAAACCTTTAAAAATACGTCCGCGTTTAGGCTTCTGTAACTTTGTATCCCGAAGAATATCGAGCTACCAATAAATAACAGTTGTGAGTCGGCAAAAGTTATTTTCAAGCTAAATGTAGTATTCCTAGCATTTGAACTAGTTTCCATTTAGTTTTGGCAAGTATTTGGACAAATATGTGGGTATTTGCCATTGATCTATGAAGATGTAAAAACTTTCGATTCAGTATCTTGATGGCTACCTAGTACTAAATTACTTTACAAACATAAATATTACTATTATTATATAAATGGTTAACACTCAAGCCTGTATTCCGCACTCCCATTTCGAGAATTGTGTTTTCGTCTCATGTAATAAGGGGCGAGCTTATTGCCGTTTTCGTGCATAATTACAGAGTTTGTGCTACCACTGAGAATGCCCTAATAGAAAAAACCAATAACACTTTGCCCGTCACATACGTTTACCGCGAGGCCACGATTGAGTCGACTATCATAATTTAATAAATAAAATTTCATGCCAGTAGTATCCACTTTACTGTGGTAGCAATAGGCCCACCCCCTATTACGTGGGACTGGTACATAACCTGACAAAATGTGGGTGAAGAAATACACCTCCGTCTACCCCTTCGGGGACCTACAGCCGTGAGGTTATGTATGTATGTATGTATATAATGCTTTAGAGATATAGACAAGTATAAGTGTACGTAATAATTAATTTGTATGTACTTATCCTTATTTATTTATTTATTTACACTTCCTTGTATGTACAAAATATTATAAAGAAACTTATCTATTAAAAATTAGACAAGAGGCGGCCTTATCGCTCTAGGCAATTTCTTACAGGCAACCTTAGGATGGATAATAAAAGAGGAAAAATAAAGCGGGTAGAACAAAGTGCAAAGAAGGAAGTAAAAGAAAAAAAATACAACTTAAATAAATAATACTAATAACTTTGAGTAAATAAAAATTAACATTATATTTTTAAACATATACTTACTTACACTATCCTAATCCTTTTGGTATAAGTTTAGCATAATAGTTATTTTTGTCAGCTTAAATGTTGCAGATGGTTAGCCCCTTTTTTAAGAAAGCCCGAGGCAAATGTTGGTGTTTTAATATACTATGACTATTGCTCTTAGTTTCATTTAGCTGGTTGCCGCAACTCCATATACGAACCTTTATAATTCAAAATGAATATAATATAATTTTTGACATATTTTTAATCGTAACGTGATTTTTAACCTATAGTCATCATCATCATCATAATCATCAGCCCATATTCTACTGCTAGGCATGGGCCTCCTCTACAACTTGAGAATGTTTTAGGCCTTTGTTCACCACGCTGACCTAGTGCGGGTTGGCGGACTACACACCTAAGAAACTCATAAGAACTTTTAGATGAGCAGGTTTCCTCACAAAGTTTTTCTTCGCTGTTAAAGTAAGTGATTATAATTCATTGCAAAACCACACATAACTTTTAAAATTCAGACGTGTGCCTGGGGATTGAACCGGTAACTGCTGAGATTCTTGACCGCGAGCCTAAGCCTCGAGGCCTAACTTATAGCCTATAGTCTTTTATGATAAATGTAATATCAACCGAAAATAAAATTTTCAATTCAAACCAATAGATCCTGAGATTATCGCGTAAAAACAAACAAACTTTACAGTTTTATATAAAGTATAAATTTCATCATTCTAAAACAACCATTGAAAGCAAAAACCAAGTAGCACTAAACTAACCTGAGAGTAGTATGAATAAATAAACTTATTATAAGTAGTTACGCTACGGTATAAACGAGTTCTAAAAGATCTCCCCTCCCACATTTCTAGGTTAACCCGTCGCCATGTCTGAAAGTATAATGGGAATCTCGGATTTAACTAAAGTTTTAATTAGTTGCAATAGTGAATTGGAAAAGTACGGGACCCGTTTTCGGAAACGTGCCGCCATATTTGAATTTCAAATCGCCAATTTTAGTCTCGCACCATTTAATTCTTTGCCGCCGACGCTGAGTGTTATTCGTTCTAAAGTCAGGCAATTTGTTTTAGAAAATTCCATTTAATATTCACTAAAAATGAATTAAAGTTATTCGTTGATCTTACAAACTTACTGGACTATGACATACAACATACATACATAACCTCACGCCTGTATTCCCTGAAAGGGTAGGCAAAGGTGCATTTCTGCACCCACATTTGACCAAGTATGCCGTTTTTCGGGCACATTTGCAGACTCCGTGCTGCTACAGAGAATTTCTTATTGAAAAAAACCAAAATCACTTTGCCCGACCCGGAAATCGAACCCAGGACCTCTAGATCGCATAGCACATACTTGTCCCGCGAGACCACGAGGCAGTCACACTCGCAATTCCATTGTAGTATAATAGCACTCGCTTGAAATAGCTGTCCACTGCATTTATCAAAATTTGAACGCCAGAATTTTCTCACCAGCGCACCCCAAAATATGGGAATATTAAAAAAGGACAAACGATACTTCCGCTCGTTCGGCCGTGGATAGTTTTAACGAGGTTCCCGAAACAATAAGCCTTCGTTGAAAAGTTTTACAAACAGTATTCAATAGGGTTTTTTCAAGCAGAATTCAATACACGTTCAGAATGAAGATAGTTCGGCTTTAAAACTTCAATAATGAAAGACTGATTCATTTTCACATTTTTGCTAACTAATTATCCAGTTAATTAATCAGGCAGCTATCAATTCCTGAACTTTGAAATCTCCGGATTTAACATTTTGTTTTGTCATAAAAACAGTCAAATTATATGAATATCTAAGTTGCTACTGAATGATTACAATTTTTTCACGAAAAAATAATTAATTTATCCAGTTGAAGTTCTATTTCGTGATATTTAAAACACTTCTGCATAACTCTTCGGTAGCCTTACAATTCAGGCGTGAGCATATTATGTATATTTTATGTTTGTTTTTGTAGAAAAATATTTTCCTTGGGTTTATGTTTTTATCCAAAAATTAACAAGCATCTCAATAACAAATACAAAACAATTTTAATTTTATAATTTTTTTCTCTGAGTTACACCTCGTCAAGCTCAAAATCATTGATTTTTTTAAATCATTTACGTAAAACCTTATTAGAAACGATACAGCTGGGTAAAATTGTTAATTAATATTCGATTATTTAACAAGCGTAAAAATTAACGCGCCAGTGGACTGAACAGTTTTTATTGTAGCTCTCCATGAAATCAATGCGTGAAATATAATATTGGCAAGTCGGTTGTTGGTGAACTTTTGTTTTTTAATTCAACTTCGTGACGTAGTTGGTTAGACAGCTGGGAAATAAGATGCTGTGGGATCGATTTCCGTACTGGGTTTTTTCGAGGCTGAAATGTGTCTCATAGTTCCTAATCTATGGACATACATATGTGGCGAGATAAGTATTGTTATTGAGTGCATTTTTTGAGATTGCTTATTATATTTTTATCGCAGATATTTTTTTTACAAGAGACTCTTCGTCCTTCTTTTGATCACAGGATGCAGAGGGCAACTCTAGGGGGTGTTTTGGATTTTCTATCAAGAAATTCTCAGTGGCTGAAATACGACAAATGCCAGGCATTTTAAAAAATGCTCTTGATGAAGTGCATTCAGAAATGCACTCCTGTCTACCAACCGTGAGTATGTAAGTACATGTAGTGTTCAAACCACATAAATAGCTCAACATTAACGAGTATTTCCCTCACATTTTCACCGCCTCTCCTCTATATTGAGCACGTTTTTCACTCTGCAAAACTAATTTTGTTTAGATATATCAAATATCTCATTCTGCACGATGCACAAACGCAGCAGTTGGTGGCTAAACTGGTCATTAACATTAACTTATGATTAACAATGGAATCATTAGCTGTGATATTCCGCAGCAATATTTGAAAATATTTTACAGAATTATTCCTTAGGTTCTTAAAATAAACTTACGATTTCATATTATACAAAGTAAAATTTCCATACGTCCCTCTTATCCCCTTTGTGTCTGATACTGAATCAGGTCAAACAGATTTGGCGCGCGATTCCTATTCTTTCAGGCGTTCTTTCAATTCTAACTGATATAGGTGCACAATAGCGAATTCTATTTACAATTTTGTTGGCTCTTTAAAGCAGGGATACAGCACACAAATATAGCAGGAAATCCTCGACGATTCCAAATATAAGGAAATCCAAAAGTACTAATAGTTTCCAACATTGAATCCCATAAAAAACAAAACTTGTAAAAAACCCCAAGTCTCGCAACTCAGTTCTTTTGCCGTAAAAAGTTGTGAGATCTATATGATACCAAGTCGATGAATTAAGTGAGATACATTGTGTTTTCATGCGATTGCCAAGTCTAACTATTTTATTTTAAACATAAAAGATTTTTAACATTGATATGGTCACTATAAGATGGTGTCTGGTAAGCTAAGTGCATAATAACTTAAGACAGAAGTTCCCTTAAACGGGGACTGAATAAATTCATCGACTTGGTATCATATAGATATCACAACTTTTTACGGCAAAAGAACTGAGTTGCGAGACTTGGGGTTTTTTACAAGTTTTGTTTTTTATGGGATCTCATTTCTTTTTGTAGATAGTCCTACTTTTTTCTTTTCGGTATCTTCTACTTCTTGAGTACTAACAACGGATTTTCTTAAAGCCCACTCTCTGCCTTATGAGCTTTGCTTACTTTTGTAGGTAGTCTTCCTCCTCTACATACGAGACGAGAGCGGCCGCGTCGTGATCTTTATTTTAAAATAATAATTATTTTTTGCGTTAGTTAGAAATATTTAGGGCCGCACGCGTCATACGTCAGTTGGAGTTAATCCTATTTTAAAGTTTTTATCTCTCTTTCACTATAAATTGGTACTGTCAATGTACCTAACAGAAATTTACAACATAAAGCTTATTAGAGGTATAACTTGAACTAATTTACGGCATTAACTGCCGCACTCAGTTTTTTTTAAATGAATAAATTACTTGACCCTATTAATCAGATTTCCTCACGATATTTTCCTTCCCCGTTAAAGTACGCAATAATTCATTGCTACATACATACATAAACTCACGCCTATATTCCCTGATGGGGTAGGCAGAGGTGCATTTCTGCAGCCACATTTCGCCAGGTATGTTGATACATACCTGTCAGTCCCACGTAATAGGGGGCGAGCCTATTGCCGTTTTTCGGGCACATTTCCAGACTCCCTGCTGCTATTGAGAATTTCCTAATGGAAAAACCCAATAACACGTTGCCCGACCCGGGAATCGAATCCAGGACCTCTAGATCGCACGGCACATACATGTAACGCGAGACCACGAGGCAGTTCTTAATTTAAAGACCTTACTTCATAAATAATAAATAAATACATCCAACAGTCACATACATAGTTCTGATCCCACACTAAGATACAAGTCTTGTGTCGTGGGTATCAGAAACTACGAGAGACTTTTCGGTCTCACATACACCCAGACCCGAAACAAATATATTTGTGTATCACACAAACATTTGTCTCGGTGCGGGGATCGAACCCACGGCCTCTCGTTTCGCAAGCTGGTGTCTAGCCAACTGCGCCACGGGTCATTTCTATAGTAAGCTCTTCCCAAATACTAAATTCATTGCTAATACACACATAACTTCGAAAAGTCAGATAAGTGTGCCTAGGGTGTGTACCCGCGACCGCCGGGATTCTCGACCTCACGCCTAAACCTCAATACCATCCCTACTTATCTAGCTACACCTATTATTCCATTATTTTATACTATACAGGTACACTAATTTATTTACTGCAAATGTATCTTTGTAATCGTATATATTTATATGGGATTACAAAGTTATTTATGCAGTTTGTGTATCTAGAAAACTAGACCGAAATTGCAAGATATTATAATTTTTCCTTAAGTTATACACTAAAACCTAATTGTGTTTTAAATTTGAAGCTTCTATGTCGGCTAGAAGTGCCTTAGAGTTTTGATGATCGGTCAGTGAGTGACCAAAACTGCGAAGTTTGACTAGTTATAATTCTTAAACTACTGGTTCAAATTGAATGAAATTTGAAATATACAGAGTTTATACCATTCTTGCTTGGTAACTAAAAATTCAGGTTTCTAGGTTTATCCACAACGAAGTTATAGGGTGTCGAAAATGGCCTGAGTTGCTTCGAGAAAAGTATAGTACGGCCGTGCCGCTTTTTCGCTCTACTTGGCGGGGGCACTGCCGTGCCCCCAGATATTAATATTGTTAATAGAAGAAGAAATTGTAAGCAGCCGTTCCAAGACCGCAAGGTAGGCTACAAAATGCTGACTCATTGTCATCGGGAAAGGAAAGATAATGGTCTGTTTTTATTCTTTTATTTATTATTCTGGCACGGCAAAGTGACTCCACTGTACCTGATGGTAAGCACAGTGGAGTCCAAAAAAATAATACCGACTAGCGAGAAACGATATGGTCACCCGCTGGTCGACACAATCATGCCGGCCCGCACAAATGCTTTATGGTGAAACATGCTTAAGTTCGGTTAAAGTGGAGAAGATTGGAAGAAAAAGGCCGGGAGAATGCTTAGAAGAGAGAAAGAATGAACGGTAGAAGAAACCATAACCATGTCAATTTGGAAGAGAGAGTCGTCAGGCATTAGAGGATTTCGATAGTGGGCAAACTTCTTGAACGTAAAGAAGCAATAAATGGTAGCCCTGGTTTTTAATCACAAGTTTAGTGCGGTTTAAATAGTGTCAAGTGGCTAGAAATTATAAAAGTTGGCCTGGAACAAATGCCACAATTATGTCGATCTCATAGTTACTGTAAAATACCAGTCTGCTTGTATCAATCATCCTTCGAAACGTCTGAACTTTATCCCATGTTTTTTTTTTTCTCAGACTATCGCCGTCCACTGCTGAACGAAGGCCTCCCCAAGTAGGTGCCAACCATCCCGGTCTTGAGCAGCCCTTATCCATCCGCTCCCCGCCACCTTTCTCAAGTCGTCGGACCATCGTGCTGCAGGACGTCCTACACTACGTCTACCTAAGCGCGGTCTCCACTCCAACACTTGTCTGCTCCAACGGCCGTCCGTCCGTCGGCAGACATGGCCGGCCCACTTCCACTTCAGCGTGCTAATCCTGCGGGCAATGTCAGTGACTCCGGTTCTCTGGCGGATGACTTCATTACGAATTCTATCCACCAGAGAAACTCCAATATTAAGATATATATATATATATATATAATATATATCCCATAATATTAAGAAAAAAATTATAAACATGATACACCAAAAATATTGTCTGGCATGGAAAAATACAACAGTCTTTAGTGAAAAAAATACTGACTGCCTCGTGGTCTCGCGGTACAAGTATGTGCCGTGCGATCTAGAGGTCCTGGGTTCGATTCCCGGGTCGGGCAAAGTGTTATTGGGTTTTTCCATTAGGAAATTCTTAGTAACAGCACGGAGTCTGGAAACGTGCCCGAAAAACGGCAATAGGCTCGCCCCCTATTACGTGGGACTGATACATACTTGGCGAAATGTGGGTGCAGAAATGCACCTCTGCCTACCTCTTCGGGGAATACAGGCGTGAGTTTATATTTATGAAAAAAATACGCAAGTACTCAACTCAATATCAAAGTTACCTTAAATAGAAAATGTCATCCTACGAAGGTTTCCTTATACTTTACAATAAACTAAGGCCATACAGAAACATAATTCCAAGAACGTTTTAAGATGACATGTTTGAAGGAAACTAAGCGACGATGTGTAAGAAAGGACTTAGAAACACCCACAACAAGGTATTATTTTTCTCATGTTGCCGATGCAATTACATGAAAATACAATGTTTTAATAATAAAACATTTAATTATTATTTATGGCAAGCTGACCCGGCGAACTTCGTTCCGCCTAACAGCCGATTCTTAATTATTATTATTTTTCTTTTTTTTAGCCTGCTGGTGGTAGGATATTCGTATCCGCCCGGATGGCGACCACCGTACACAGGGCGTAAAACCCGCCATAGTGGCACATGCAAGTGTGCCGCGTTCCGGGATCAGCCAGTGTATATCCGGTTTTCGGGGGGGCTTCAATCATGGTGAAAGGATGACCGTGCCGGCAATTTTTTTGGCCGGTTTGTCGCGGTCGGTCCTTTGATCGCCATGATTGATAGTCCCCCAAACTTCTTCACAATAAGGTGAAGAGGTATTCGGCCGGCATGATTGTGTCGACCAACGGGAGACCATCATCTCTCGCTGGTCGGCACTTTTTCTGGACTCCATTGCGCTTACCATCAGGTGCAATGGGGTCACTTTGCCGTGCCAGAATAAAAAAAAAAAAAAAAAAAAAAAAAAAAGCCTAAATTACTCTTCATTACATCAGCTATCTGCCAGTGAAAATTGGTCCACTCGTTTCAGAGATTACCCGGAACAGACAGACAGACAAAAATTGTAAAAAACGTTATTTTGATATATGTCCATGTATACATCCATATTCATTTATTAAAAAGCGGTTCTTTCAATATTACAAACAGACACTCCAATTTTATTTATTTGTATAGAAGATGTAAAGATGAAGTGTAATGTCTCAAAAAGTCTCATAGAAATTCAACCAACTTTTATTACCACTCCGGAAGGTGATATCACTTTAGTGAATGAACGGCCCAATCTGTGATAATATGTAATAAATGCAACCCCCTAGATAGCAATTAGCTATCATATTATCACAATAATAATTATAATAAATGATTGTTTATTTTATATGTAAGTAAAAATATAATTTATATTTTTACTTATGTAACCAAAAGGAAATATTTTGCTATGAAACTAGCGTAAGATAAGTATGACAAATAAACTGAGCATTATTTTTTTATAAAAGTTTATAACCAACTGTTTTTATCATAACACAAACTGATCTCATTTCATACGTATTCACAAACAGAAACAATACAATCGATCCCATCACACTCAAACTGGAAGCATAAAGAAACAGACTCACGGATTTAATTCAGAATGTTTTATTTGCGAAACACTAGCTATCGAACTAGGTCACTGTTCCAGTATACGTTGTCGGTAACCCAGTAACGAATTCAGAATGCACCTCATTTAGTACACAGTTAACATAGTAAACGTCTCCGTCGAGCGATGTACCCACTATATCTGCATATTCATAGTACGCTCATGCAAAGCAGACTTTACTTCGAGCTGGGATTGTTTTATACCTACACGCGTCACCACGCTGATAGGATGTGCATGAATTAACTTCCCATCTATTTTCTATGCGAATTGCTTGTTGGGGCTTGGGTCTTCGGAACGCTTCGTGTTTTATATACATGCATGCTTTAGGTTTTTTTTTTTCAAGAAAGTATTTCTTCATTGGTCTGGTAGGCGTGTTAGGTCCGCCAAACCGGCCCAGAGCGGATGTCGGATTATTGCCGAAGATTTTAACCCGCAACCTGCAAGATCATTTTTAAGTGGCGCTCTTAATCTTCAATATTTTTTTGAAGTACCATAACACAATACCCAATTATTTGAAAAGTTGAGGTGTGGCATAAAAACCGACATATAATCAAATAATTTACCAAGGCATTGCTATTTTATTATTTCAAAAAGTTTGTTTTGATACTGTGACAATGTAACAAAGTAATTATATAAGCTTGTGTAGGTTATTGGACCTTTATATTAATTCATATAAAGATATGTATAACTCAGCGTGTTCTTTATAAGAGTAATCAATCTTGCGATATCAACATAAGGTTGTCATGACAGGACCTTTTTTGATATTTATCATAGGAAAAATGTGAATTGTATATTACAGATGAAATAAAATATTCATTATTATTAACGATAAAAATTTTAAGTCACGTCGAAATTACCTACCAAGCCTCATCTCAATTAGACCAAGTCGACTGGTAAGAAAAATACACTTGTTTTAAGCTTTAATAAGATAAATCTAATATTAATGAATATTTCTTGAGATTTGTATGATACTCGTCGTATAGTATTAAAATAAATAAACCATAATAGTATTATTTACCAACTTTGGAATTTCTATTTTCTACTCAAAATAAAACTTCCTAAACAGCTAAACGTCCAAGAATGAATGAGGCCGCAGTATTCACTACCAACAAAACCTGAACGTCGAATAAAAATTTACAAAACCATGCAGCCATTGAAGTCTCCTGGAATCAAATACAAAGCCATTCAAGCGGAAGCGAGTGTAAAATCAAACTTCGAATCGCACGCGCCCATTGTGGCCAGCCCTACGGTAGAAGAGGAGTGAATTGTAAATTGTTCTGCACTCCGAAGTGTATTTTCCCTCGCTAGCTCAAATCGGTGGCCGATTGAATAAGCAACTGATATCGAGGAGGCGATTTGGCCTATCGCACGTTCGCTGCGACGTCATATAAAATGTTCGTATATACTTCGCGGCGGACTCCAGTGTATTCCGAATGAAATTGTGCATGTGCATGGGTTTCGTGCAAATGTAATTCGGATTGGATTTTGGTCGTATTCGGAATTATTGCTGTAATAACGTTGGTTATTGATGCAACGGATGTGTTAGTTTTAGTTAAGGGGAGTTCGGTACAAATACTGAGATTACTTACCATGTTTATACATGATACCAATTATTTGAATATCCAGACAAATTGAGCAATTATGGTTCGTATATACTTTAGAAATTATGTCCAAAATGCAATGTTTCTAATAAATTTGACAGCCCCGTGGCGCAGTTGGCTAGACACCAGCTTGCGAAACGAGAGGCCGCGGGTTCGATCCCCGCACCGAGACAAATGTTTGTGTGATCCACAAATATTTGTTTCGGGTCTGGGTGTTTGTGAGACCGAAAAGTCTCTCGTAGTTTCTGATACCCACGACACAGGACTTGTATCCTAGTGTGGTGTCAGAACTATGTATGTGACTGTTGGGTGTATTTATTTATTTATAAATAAATTTCGATGTTTGACACTAAAGGCAGATTATTTGAAAGACTGTTTTCACGACTTTCTAAAAATGGTTCATTTTGTATTCTATCGCAGGATTGTTTCTTCGACGAATGGTACCTCCGATTTTTGGCAAATATTTTCAGACAATCAAATCGCTTAGCTTGGATTACAATTAAAATGATAATATAAGAGATACTAACACAGCGTTGCAGTGATTGTTCTAAAGTACTTTTGTTTTTCTTTCAAGTTCCAGGTCGCCCTTATCTTTGCCACAATACCCCATTCTTCGTCCCTGGCAAGTTACTGTCTTTAATTATCCTGTTATTAAATTCTGAAGTCCAATCCTATTTCAATGCGTCTTCATTTGGAATCAAATATTTCTTATTTATAACAATTTACTTAGATTTTATTTATTAAGAAAAATGTGCAAATTAAATTTTAGTTCACTAGATCGAGTACTAGTTACGAGAACTAGTTTTGGTAAATTTTGATGATGAAAACTTTGCCGACATTAATGGAATTTATTTTGTGGATGCTTTTATAGTTATGGAAAATGTGCGTAAGACCCAGTTATACTAATCCTTCAAAAGGCATCAATAATGACGAGTTCAAAAATAAAATTTCAAGCAAACGGAGCATAGAGAAAAATACGATCTTTGTAATCCTACTTTAAACGCAATAAAGTCATCGACCGAAGCACTTGAAAAGGTCGTTCCATTGTACGCTTTAATATATCCTTTATAATTAGCAAATAAATATTCCTCCAACATCTATTACGAAACAAAGCGAAGATTAGCTAACGCACTACTACGCCAGAACTGGGCAATAACTCTTGTAACACAATAGAAATTAGCCGACAAACGACTGTCGACGCCCTTCCAAAATTCGGGGGGAGTAATCCGTATTTTATTTGACGTATTCAGGCCGACATTATTATGGCGATCGTTGAGTTACACCCAACTAGTTAGTTCAGTGATGGCCTCGAGGTTTAGGCGCGCGGTCGAGAATCTCGGCGCTCGCGGGTTCAAACCCCAGGCACACACCTCTGACTTTTCGGAGTTATGTGTGTATTCACAATGAATTATCACTTGCTTTAACGGTGAAGGAAAACATCGTGATGAAACCTGCACACCTAAAAAAGTTCTTAGGAATTTCTTAGGTGTGTAGTCCGCCAACCCGCACTAGGCCAGCGTGGTGTACTAAGGCCTAAAACCCTCTCGGTTGTAGAGGAGGCCCGTGCCCAGCAGTGGGACGTATATGGGCTGATGATGATGATGATGATGAGTTAGTTGAAACTTTCATAGATTTTAGTATAATTTGTACATACATAAACTCACGCCTGTATTCCCCGAAGGGGTGGGCAGAGGTGTATTTCTGCACCCACATTCCGCCAGGTATGTATGGGGCGAGCCTATTGCCGTTTTTCGGGCACATTTCCAGACTCCGTGCTGTTACTAAGAATTTCGTAATGGAAAATCCCAATAACACTTTGCCCGACCCGGGAATCGAACCCAGGACCTCTAGATCGCACGGCACATACTTGTACCGTACGAGGCAGTATAATTTGTGTAAAATCATTATAGGTACAGGTCTATATTTTGAAGTAGAGTCTATTCAAAAGCAAGACATTTGATATATAGAATAATAAATGTCAGCTTGGATTTATGAAAATATAGTCTAATATCGTGATACTTAGCAATAAAAATTAAAGAAAGCTTAAAACTAATAACGCCTGTTGGTACTGAAATATTTCCCTCCTTTTTAGGTTTTAGTAGCAAGTGGTTAACCTGATGACAAGTGGTTCCCCATTCCATGTCATCAAAAAACCTTAGAATATGTTAGTATAATCAATGTTTTAAAATTGAATGCAACATTGTTATGGTTGTGATAATTTGGCGTTAACGAAATGCGTCATAATTGTTCAATTACGTCAGTTTTATATGAAGTGTGTTACCGATCTGTTGACTCATCTGTATGCTGATATGAATTCAACTTATCTCTGTCATTCTACGGCAATCATTACAAAAAAAACTCGAATATGAAGGAAATAATATGTTATATCGATTATATGTTTTATAAGAATATAAATATATAACCAGGTTTGCGTTTTCATTATTCAGCGAGCGTTCGGGTTTATTGGCGTGGCTGGGATGCTCCATGCGAAGTTTCTACGCGCCAAACATTCTGCGCATTCACAGATTATTGGCGATGTATTTTTACATGGCCAAAATTCAACGACATTTGAAATTTTGATCTATGACACGTTAGGAAACTGGACAAAAATAGGTAAAATTGGAATCCATCATATAGTATAACCAATCTAGACTTTGGATACACCTTGAAATACTGGCGACACCATTCATCATCATCGGCCCATATACGTCCCGCTGTTGGGCACTGGCCTCCTCTACCATAGAGAGGGTTTAGACCTTAGTCCACCACACTGGCCTAGTGCGGGTTGGCGGACTACATACCTAAGAAATTCCTAAGAACTTTTTTTAGGTGTGCAGGTTTCATCAAGATGTTTTCCTTCACCGTTAAAGTAAGTGATAATTCATAGTGAATACACACATAACTTCGAAAAGTCAGAGGTGTGCGCCTGGGGTTTGAACCTTAACCTTGAGGCCATCACTACTTTACCATTAGTTCAATGATAATAGGAACGGTGAGAATGGTGGCTTTACTGCAACATAACAAGACTAATTTAAAAAAAAATTTTTAATGTAATTCTAACTCAACTTCAATGACTAAAAATCAATGGAAAAATTGTTTCATTCTCACAAAAAACAAGAAATAATCGTGAACCCATAACTATTCAAGACTACTGGCTCCGAACCGTCCATTCATACAATTCAAAAAAGTATTTAAAAAAGATTAATACAACCGTCTGGCTTCCCGTAAGTAGTTCTCACTGAGAAAATCTCCCTTCATCGCTTTAAAAGCCGGCAGAAGCGGACTTCATTCCGAATGGCATTGTGGCCGCTGCAGCATAGTCGAGTTCTGTGTCAACTCACATTCAAAGGCATATGTATGAGTGCACAGACTCGAGTGAAACCTCGTTTTTGCCTGGTGATGTCACTGTTTTCAGAATTTTCAACTTGTCTGCTACAAGCTTGGGCCTAAGCTCGTTACTGTTTAAAAGTCCATTGAATTAGTTGTTCTCCAGTTCTAAGCTGTGCTTTGTCCGCATGTATTGTAGATTCAAGGTATTCCCACGCTAGTAATAGTCCTATATGTTCAACTCTTTGCCTTAAGGATTAAATAATAGCATGTTCCACGATATTCCTCCATATCATAGGTCAGTTACTGATCTAATAGACTTATCCTAATGGCAAATAAACAAAGAAAATTTCAGGTAACTTAAATGACATGACGTGCATGAATGGATAGGCAAAGGCCTATCCCAACGGTGATAGAGACGTAAAAGAGCTTGAATGTATATCCAATCAATCAAATGATGAACTATATAATATCATAAGTACACAATGGCTCGGTGAAACGGGCGCGCGGTGTGCAAAGAATCCATATCGGCAAACAATTCAATCGAAAAATATTTATGATTTCATATTAAAGTAAATAAATTGAAGTGTCTATTTTAATGTAAATTCTCATCGTTAGACCTTTTATAGGTGCAAATTATTACATTATCAAAAATAGTACTATCAAGAATAGTGAGATTAGAAACAATATGTTGGCTTCTAACGTATTTTTATTCCTACGTTTCTGTACTGAACTCACCACTTTGAATAAGCGACAAGCCAGTCTAAGTAATGAATTCTGCTCTAAATAACCTATGCGCGGTATTGTTGTACTTAATGGAACCAGTCGATCAGCGTCCAAATACCTCATTAACATTAGTCATGTAGAATCAGCCGACTGGACGTGGATGTAGAAATTACTGGAAGGATTAAGAATATTTAGAAAAGGATTAATATGTTTATAAGCAAAATAAAACATTCCTAAAACAATGATTTATGAATCAACAATAATAGAAATTGTATCGGATTCTAGAAAGTTTTCCTTCATTAAAATACCTACCCATGACTCTTACAATTTATTTTAGTCAAAATGTTATACTCGATTCAGTGAGATTAGTAAAAGCAGAATAGGCCATTTTTTAAATATCTCAGCAAATTTCTTATATGAAAGGTAAGTTAACCAAAAGGTATCTGTAGTATAATTCTCCCAGCGAATGATACAAGCACGATTTCGAACGTACCAGCTGCAAGATAAAATTATATTCCCGGGTCGGGCAGTGTTATTTGGTTTTTCCATTAGGAAATTCTCAGTAACAGCACGGAGTCTGGAAATGTGCCCGAGAAACGGCAATGGGCTCGCCCCCTATTACGTGGGACTGATACATACCTGGCCAAATGTGGGTGCAGAAATGCACCTCTGCCTACCCCTTCGGGGAATACAGGCGTGAGTTTATGTATGTATGTATGTGTTTTTATCTGATACATTTTTCAATTATTTTCTTCGTCGAAACACATTTAATTGGCAAAACTTATATACAGAAGCATTATTCAATCTTTTCGTGGTATGCTACTTCCTTTCAATTTACGATGTCTTTCATTGGCACTAACAATTCTGTCTCACTGAGCTGGTTTAAGGTAGGACAGAAACCTATTGTCCATTCCCATTGTGTCTATCTGCAATATTCAATCAGTCATCCGTGAGGCGACTGCATCGCCCTAAGTCAATTCTAAATTGCCTTATTGAATGCTAGTTGGTCCTCTTCTCAAGCCGTTAATAAAACAATATGAATACCCACCATATTTAATGCTTTTAAAAAGGCATTATCATATACTATTTGTGATTTTATTCTACATTCAACATTTAATAAAAATCTCATGGGACTGATGACCCTGAAGAAATGTGGCTGCAAAAATGCACCCCTACTTACCTTTTCGGGGAATACAGGTATGGGATTATGTATGTATGAACTTATCAAAATTAATGTTAAAAATGCGAAAATTATTTTGATTGTTAAGATTTTAATCCTACATCGTAAAATCGATTTTCATGGATGTTGTTACAGATATAGATGAATTGAAAACACATTTTTTCTATAATACATAAATTTAATTAATATGTAAGATAGATATATATTATGTCGCAAGCACAGACCAATTAACTTCTATATATCAGTTTATAATTTTTTTATAAATGCTTTCTGCTTTAAAACAAAAGATAAAAAGGTCCACAAAACAGCTTGCAAAATCTGTCCAAAAGGCCTCTCAGACCAAACCTCCAAGTCTGCAGAAACATTAAAAGGAAATGCCATTTTCAGTAGCAAACTTTCCACACACAAGCTACGTAAGCAACTGCGCGCTGGGGAATCGTTAAAACGAGCCCCCGAAATTGGGATAATTAAAGTTCACCACATTTGTACTCGACGGTGTTCAGGGGTCAACATCGCGTTTAAATAATTAAGTGCCCTTACTAAATAGTCGTGTAAGTGGTTAGTTTCATATACGGATGAAGGGTTTTGAGACCGGAAGCTCCAAACCTTGAAGAGTGCTTCACCTGAGGTAATATCCACTGATATAGGTATAGGAAAATTATCTAGAGTAATTTTAAATTAAAAATTACTGATCATATACATTGGAGAAGTTGTTTTTTTTTTTTCCTTTAGTTGAATTCCCTAATCTTTATTAAACAGCATCGTTTAATAATTATGATATTATCAACTTAGTTACAATTGTAATAATAGTTTTACGTTCGATTCCATCCGTGCAAGGACCAATAATCAAGTAGCTTGTCTGATATGAGTCCTTTTTCATACATCATACATACATCATACATCATCAGCCCATATACGTCCCACTGCTGGGCCCGAACCTCCTCTACAACTGAAAGGGTTTAGGCCTTAGTCCACCACACTGGCCTAGTGCGGGTTGGCGGACTACATACCTAAGAAATTCCTAAAAACTTTTAGGTGTGCAGGTTTCATCGGGATGTTTTCCTTGACCGTTAAAGTACGTGATAATTCATTGTGAATACACACATGACTTCGAAAAGTCAGAGGTGTGTGCCTGAGGTTTGAACCTGCAACCGTCGAGATTCTCGAACGCGTACCTAAACCTCGAGGCCATCACGACTTTTTTTTGAGTCCTTTTTCACATCAAATTTATTCACGCATACTACCGTATGCGTACCGTATACTTTTTTAAATACTTTTTTGAACAGAGACCCCAATGTACTGCGAAGCTTTTTCTTTGTACAAAATGATACAAAAAAATCCTACTGTCCATAAAAAACAACTCTTCTTACTCACACATACAAACATACACTCACTACTGTCTCCCGTTGAGATGGGTACTCTAGAACGCCGAATGCTACGACCCAGACATGCAAGCTCATCAGTTACATGAATTGTTTTAATGAGTGAATTCTCGTAAATTTACTCGTTTACAATATTTGGTTAGGAGTACACTCAGTCAATTTATATTACAATTCGTACAGTTTTAAAATATATGTTTTTGTAATAAATAAATTAACAACACATTGAATTGGAAAACTTTATTTCGCTGTCATATTTTTATATTCCTGACATATTCCTAAACGGTGATAGAATTGAATATGCATATCTCTTTAGGTATACCTTAGCGTCCCTCTTCAGGTATAAAAGTATATGTCCGTAGGTATCTACGTATGCATGTATTTTAACTTATTTAATATAAGCAAAAAAATAAGTTAATTCAAATCTGATTAGATCTTCGTGTTTACTTGTATGGAAAATTGTTGAGTCTAGAAATTCAAAGCGTGGGTGGCCTTTTTGAGCTCGCTGAAGGAATAAATCCTGAGATCCGAGAGAGCAGTTATCGTAATGGAGTCATTTAAAGATAATAAACTTTGTAGAGGACAATAGGACAAACTGAAAGAGGAAAATTTATCATTACTTCTTAGTACAATTAGATAGCTGTGGAGCAACACGAAGGGTAACAAGTTCTGCGGAAAAATCTAAATTTATTTGATTATTCGTGTTTAAATAGGTATTTGAAAATTATGTAGAAAGAACTTCTGATATCAAGCAATATTTAGTTTCTATGTCCCCGAAAAAATTAATTATTATTATTAATTGAAATTGAAATTTATTTCGTAAAAACATATACATTTTTGAGTATCAACAGGTCCCAATATAGGCAAGCCCGTAGCTTGGGTACCTGTTCATTTACATCAACGAGTTAAATAGTACATTAGCTGAACGACAATACAAATAAAAGTGAAACAGTTTCAATCATCTTAAAAATACCTTAACAAAATAATATAAAATAAAACAAAGCAAAACAAAACAAAATACAACAAATAAGTAAATTAAATATGTGTGTGCGTGTGTGTGTGTTTGTGTGTACATGCGTGAGGGTGTGTGTGTGTGAGTGTGTATTGAAGTATTGTATTCAATGAATAACTTTAAATATATCTTCAATTTGGTCATAGGACATTTTAATTAGCAAGCTTTGCAATTTAGATTTCATTTCATACTGTGTACAGCTTAGAAAATTATATATTTTGAGCATAGAATTGTAAATTCGGGGATGAATACAGTATGGGTGTCGTTGTGCAAAAACAGATTTAGTTGCAGGAATGGGACTCTTTGGTATACGTTTATTTTGTAGTGTGGATACGTTACTGCGATTTTGAGCATGAATTTTTATTACGACATTCCTAATGAAAAGTTTGCGAACACTTAGTACTGATGTTTCTGCGTATAATTTTTCGGTAGGGAAGTGAAAAGGCTTATTCAGCATTGTCTTTAGTACGGCCCGCTGGACTCTCTCGAGGCTTAGCATGTATGTTTTAGCGGCACCTCTCCACACATTAATGCAGTATTGTAGCAGTGGTTGGCATAAGGCAAGATAAACAAGTCTTTTTACATCGTTAGAAGCGCAGTTTCGTAGTAACTTCATCACATAAATATGTTTACGGACTCGCTTTACCAGGTTTCTTATATGTGGCTGAAAAGAGAGGTGTTGGTCTATAGTTATTCCTAAATATTTTATTTCGTCGACAGGATCAATTTTGTTGCATGAGCAGTTATTGATGTTGGGTTCATTACAAGTGTTTGCATGAATTAATAACTTGCGGGTCGATATATCAGTGGCTAAAGTCTTTCTAAAGGTAATAAACTTAGATTTTTTTATGTTTAAAGTAAGCAGATTTGCTTAATTGTGCTTAATTGTTCTCATACCCGATTCACATTTTGTATATACATCATTCCAGTCTTTTCCGTGAAATAATACAACTGTATCGTCCGCATAGCATATGATATCTGCGTTTGGAATAGCCAATTTTAGAAGATCGTCTATATACAGTGTAAATAGGGTTGGTCCAAGTATACTGCCTTGGGGCACACCAAAGTTTATTTCCTCCCCTTCACTTAAAAGGTCATCAACTCTAAGGCGTTGTTGTCTGCTGCTGAGGTAACTGGAGAACCAATTGTAACCCGTACCTCTTACACCAGCTCTTTCCAATTTTCGAAGAAGAATTGGAATTGAAATGGTATCAAAGGCCTTTGTGAGATCTAAAAAAAATCCAACACATCGCCGTCCGTGATCAGTATGTCGCGAAACAATGTTCGTCAAAAGTTCACTTGCTTCCGCCGTCGATTTACCTCGTCTGAATCCGAACTGTCGATTTGAGAGTGCGGAATTTTTATTTTGTTTATTAACTTTTCTAGGATTTTCGAAAATATGCTCAGTAAGGATATAGGCCTGTAGTTTTCCGGTCTGTTTTTATTACCAGTCTTATATATTGGGCACACTATAGCTGTTTTCCAGACGTCTGGAAATGTTCCCGTAGACATGCTTAAATTACACAAAAAAGTAAGAGGTTCGGCAATAACGGGGCTTAATAGTTTTATTAATGGGGGTTTAAAACCATCAAGGCCAGGTGCACTATCATTTTTTAGATTCTTGATTAAGTCTATAACCTCAACAATGTCAGTGGGTGTTAAAAACAGGGAGTTTTCGTAACTGCTGTGAATGCTGACATTTGAGCTCAGTTGTTCCTCAGTAACAGAAAGTCTATGTCGAATTTGATCGGACAAGTTTTTCCCCACCGTTGTGTAATACTTGTTACAGAAATTGAGTGATTCAGTCGTAGAGGACAATGTCGTTAATAGTTTGGTAGCAGCAAGTCTTTGTTTTCGAATTTCACAGATTTCTTTTATTGCATAACTTCCTTGGATTTTTACGATTGTCTTCTATTTGCTTGTGCTCATAGTTCGGTTTTACTTTCCGTAGTAACTCCTTAAGAAAATTTCTATAACGTCGATATGTTAGTTGCAGGGTATTGTTGTTTGGATCTAATTTTGATGGGCGATGAAGCTTGTCTCGATGGCGCATACATCTGAGTAAACCGGGAGTAATCCAGGGTTTGATATTATATTTAGAGCGGCTGATATTCATGACTTTTGTATGTTTGGATACGGCTGAATCAAGAATACTATTAAAGCAATTGAGTGCATCGTTAACATTATTTTTATTGGTTACTATTTTCCAGTCAACTGTAGATAATTCCTCGAGAAACAGCTTTGTTATCCACCAATTAAGCAGTAGTAACTATTTCAGACGATAAGATACTGCAATCTGATAAATCAGACAAAAACCCACAAGCCGATTCTATAAAAAAAAAAACGACACGCTAGATGCTTAAATTTCTTATTTTACACATAAGAATTTAATTAAAGAAGTACCTTAGCAGGATATTATGATCGATACGAGCGATAAGATATAGATTTTTTGCTGTTTGATACTCTATTTCGACATTACAATATTTTCATCGGATGCAGTGTTATTACTCTGCTGTATTACCTAGTGTAAAATTGTGTTTTAAGTATCACGTATTAAAGTGATCTGGTTACCGTTTTTCAGACATATTTATAAACTCTATGCTGCTATTGAGACACATTTATAACTCTAAATCTATGCTGCTTTTGAGTTAGTGATGACCTCGAGGTTTGGGAACGTAGTCGAGAATCTCGTCGGTCACGAGTTCAAATCCAGGCGCACCCCTCTGACTTTTCGAAATTATGTATGAATGTTATGTTATGTATTTACAATGAATTACTTACTTTAACGGTGAAAGAAAACATCGTAAGAAAACCTGCACATCTAAAAGTTTTTTTTTATTTCTTAGGTGTGTAGTCTAAGACTAAGGCCTAAACCCTCTCAGTTAAAGAGGAGGCCCCGTGCCCAGCAGTGGGACGTATATGGGTTGACGATGTGCTGCTATTAATAATTTCCTAACAGACAAACAAAACACTGCCCGAACTCAGAATTTAACTCGAAGCACAAAGGTGCGTTCATTAAGCCAAAATATAACATAAGCCTCAACAATTCAAGCTCCTAGTGAGCATAAAACGTAATCCATTCCTCCCGTAACAACGTCCTCTTCCAGCATTTAATGCGACGCAGTGTGTCATATAAAGGAGCTTACAAAATTTTAGTGTACATTAGAAACTATACCGGGGTTTAACTGTATATGATGATTATATCAATGCTGTCCGCGTGGAAGGCCTTTTCACTACAGAATTTGTGTATTTGTATTTTAACCACATTCATTTGGTGTTTGGAATGGAAAAATCTGAACATTAAAATGAATGCTATGATTTTGGGAATCCCTACAAACGCAATACAAATTCTACATCGTAAATTAAAGTCTTCTCTATAATGAAAACTAGTCGAAAGACTTAACAAATATACGTTCGTAACTACATTATTTTAAAGGAATTCGTAAGGTATAAATATAGTCATTATTTCTGGGTATTATTAAAAATTACCATTCACACGCTCGCTTTAAGTTCTATTTACGCTATAGTCAAATTTATACACAAGAACTCATCCCACAACTAGCTCAACAACCGTACTTTTCAATACCAAAATTATCACGAAATCAAACAAATAAACAATTGAAATACGAATTGAGAACACTCAGAAGCAATTTAGTTTACAATTAAAGTCTATTTCTGTTGTTAGCAATAGCTCGTTAACCGGCAAGTTAAGTAAGCCTTCATTTTCCCGACCTCTTTACAGCTTATTGCTGGAGTTATCTGGTGACCCGATTTGCGATAGAAAACCTCTGTTACATTTGTTCTGTTCGTTTATGCGACGTATCTTGGGAGTTGTTCTTGTTTCGCGGGAACAACTGTGGACATTTCCATGTATTTTGTGTAATACATTATTATTTTACAAAACTGATACACAAGATGTGAGGAGATGTAAATCGTGACAATCAAGCTCATTCGCTTTTTTATCGACAAAAACCTCAGTGGGCTAAAGTTTCATTCCTAGATCGACTGAAACTCGCAAATGGTGTTTGTGAGGCTAACGCGTTTCTAGTAATTGCCACCATACTGTCTACACTTACATGTAGCAATTAGTTTGGTCCTTGTCTTGGCCTTCCATTCGTGTGCTTTGTAGCTCGATAGCTTTGTTACTTTTTAAAACACCAAAGATCATACTAGCCATGCATAAAAACGATGTATTATAATTAAGTATTTTATAATTAACTTGACCCATGCCATCATCACTTCTATGTGTCAATGAAACCAAGTTCTAGCAATTGGAAGCACATCTTAGCTCAATGAGTTCTAGCAAAAAATATTTCCGCACATTAACAAAATGAGTTTACACTTCAATTCATAATGCAAGAAGGTGAAAGTAGAAAAAACGCAAAGAAACGAAGTGGAAAAGACGTGGCATCGCCAAAAGTTATATTAGTCAATGTCAGCTTGAATTAGCTTTAGTCCGCTAAAGTTTCTGTCAGTTGTAATGCAATGCAAGTTAGAGAAGGTGGCGGATTAAAATAAAAGTAAAAGTTTATTTTTTTAAACACAAGCAGTCATCTCAGACTTATGAACTAAAAAGTTATAATAATAAATTCTAGTAAGTATTTGGCATGTATTTACCACGATTTTTAAAGATGAAGCAATACCCTTTATAAGTAGTTAAGCGCTGACTTCACCTTTAACGTTTATGTCTCCTCATCATTCGAAAACTGTATTTCCTTTCAACCAACAACTCCCTCTTTCGGCGCTAAAACCTCCTTTATTATAAACTTCTTGAAAAATACGAATTCTTATATTTTCACAGACAAGAAAAACTATATTAACAAGACTACATTGGCATGTATTCAAATGTAGGCAATAATTTAATGTGTATTTGTTTTCAAACTCTTATAACTTGACCCGCAGATACATTTAAGAGTAAGCCTTCTTACGTATCGCGATCTTCAGCGAGTTTGGAAAGAGCCTCTGTGAATAAATAAAAGTGAATGATACCTTTATAAGAATAAAATGTATATCGTGAGAATACGATTCAGAATTAATAATATTGTACAAGTTGGATTGAGGTACTAAGTGCAGGTAACCCGAGATTTGTAAGGAAAACTCATGAATTTGAACGAATGTAAGGAATGAGTATGATGAATTTTAGGCGTAGAACGTTACAATGTTCGTTTCGTGAAATAGGTTTATATATTTAGAAAGTATAGGACTACAGTCGCAGTTCGCACCGGCACGATCAGTGAGATTCCATGAACAGAAAATCATTTTAAATAACAATAATTGCAGTTCGATCGATACAGTTACATTTAACAAGTCTTACCACATGACAATAATTTTAAATATCAAAATGCATGTGTAGTAATAAAATAATTTATCATATCAAGTGGTGTCGCGGTACAAGTATGTGCCGTGCGATCTAGAGGTCCTGGGTTCGATTCCCGGGTCGGGAAATTCTCAGTAACAGCACGGAGTCTGGAAATGTGCCCGAAAAACGGCAATAGGCTCGCCTCCTATTACGTGGGACTGATACATACCTGGCGAAATGTGGGTGCAGAAATGCACCTCTGCCTACCCCTTCGGGGAATACAGGCGTGAGTTTATGTATGTATGTTATCATATCCACATTTATCATCAGCATACAAATTAACAAAGGGCGTGAATTTCAATCTGTAACTAACGATCCCAAAGGAGTTCTCGACTGGAAACTGTTGCTCGCACAAACATAAACACAAACACGGAACACTGACAAATTGAAATGAAAATTCCCGACGTCCGACGTGCACAGTACGCAAACACCGCTTGGTGGAAACACAAAAAAATCTATCAAACTGGTCAAAAGTTGCAAATATTTTACAACACTTTTTTTAAACACTGCACAATCGCTGATGACGTCTGCTACGCACAATCTTTTGTTTTGATCGTATGTATTGTTATTTAGAAGAGATATAAAATAATGGATAGTAAAGGCTTACTCTGATTAATTGAATGAACTCTGACGTAAGAGACGATAAAATAATACGAAGATAAGACCTAAATCTAAATTTCTATTTAAAACCGAGGTGACTAAACTTCTCAACAGGGGAGGCCTTTATTAAATGTCTAATTTTAGACTATAAAAAAACCATTGACATGAAAGTGGAGCTACTTGCAGTGATCAGATTATAGCTTAGCCCCCCACGGTGACCTTATGAAGATCTCAGACTCAACTTACACTGGCGTGGGTTTGGGCGTGCACCCAGGTGCCAAAAATGATCTAAAAGGTTAGCAGCTATCGCCGGAACATTAAATTTACCAGTCTTCATGATTCCTTCTTCTTCGAATCTTGGATCCTTTAAGCTTAATGTAACTGAGGATATCCCGCGGGATTATTTGATTATTACTCGCTACTACATTCTGTACCCAGTAAAAATTTTATATGTGAAATTTCCACCAAGCTGTTGTGGTTTACACCTCGTATTTTTACGAAAACGAGACGAAAAGAGTTCTCAAATTACTTTTAATTTGACGAAACTTATAACTAACAAAGTGCACAATCACCTTTGATGTTATCCAGTTAAAACTAATTAAACTTTTCTAGTGTAAAATGACTTTTTCTTTATAAACCACGGCGTGTATTGTTCTTGACGTCTGTCTCTGTAAAAATCTCAACTCAGTTTAATTACGTGAAAAGAGAAATTGTCTCGTCTTGTATTACAGTGCTAGATACGATGTTTTTTTTTTAAATTGCTGAAATACTATTTGTGTCCAAGTGGAAAGCAGCCTAGACTGCCTCGTGGTCTCGCGGTACAAGTATGTGCCGTGCGATCTAGAGGTCCTGGGTTCGATTCCCGGGTCGGGCAGAGTGTTATTGGGTATTTCAATTAGGAAATTCTCGGTAACAGCACGGAGTCTGGAAATGTGCCCGAAAAACGGCAATAGGCTCGCCCCCTATTACGTGGGACTGATAAATACTTGGCGAAATGTGGGTGCAGAAATGCACCTCTGCCTACCCCTTCGGGGATTATAGGTGTGAGGTTTTATGTGGATAGCATTCACAAAACATATACTCGTACTTAGTCAAATCGGCCATTTAGCGACCCACGTATGTTCAAGCATTTTTGCAGGAGCAGCATATCCGTTAGGCCACTGACAAATACTGAGATTCTTAGATTATAGGTCCCAGCTTCCATTCCTGGCTCGAAAAGTGTTTGAAAAACAGCAATAGACACGCGGCATATAAAAATGTACTCAAAGCATAACCGCCGAAATGTGGTTAAAAAGTTGCATCCCTACTTATTCCTTCTGAGATAAAGACGTGTATTTGTGTGTACTCGTATATCATGTACGCTGAATTTTTTGTTCCATATCAACAATTTTTAATAGTAACCTGTAGTGCCTTCCTTTTTCGCAAATAGTTCAATTACATCAGCTGCGGTAGAGAAAAGCCCCTTTTAGAGGGAACCAAGCATTTGTATGGCGTCCGCTTTAACTAATTACGTTTGAAGATGAAATGCGACTTCGTAGAAATTGACTTTCATTTATTTACTTCATTCCTCATAGTTGGAGCTGCGGGTAAAAAGATATTGCAGAAATTGTGACTCTTATTTGGAACTAGCTGTGCCCGCGACTTCGTCTGCGCGGAAAATTAATTTTTAATAAGATAATTTATGAACTAAAAGTTGCCTAAGTTACTCCTTATTACATCAGCTATCTGCCAGTGAAAGTCCCGTTAAAATTGGTCCACCCGTTTCAGAGATTAGCCGGAACAAACAGACAGACAGACAAAAATTGTAAAAAACGTTATTTTGGTATATGTACCGTGTATACATCCATATGCATTTTTTAAAAAGCGGTTATTTCAATATTACAAACAGACACTCCAATTTTATTTATTTGTATAGATTGTATAGATGTATAGATTGAGCAGTAAAGTTTTTTTACGATACTCCGTAGTACAAAGAATTGTAGTTATAGCTATTGATTTTACATTACTCGTACACATTGTTTCTTTTTTCGTTTCCGCTAATATTATGAGTTGACAGGGTAAGGTAACAAATTTAGTTGCGATCCACATTACACATGTTTGGAGTTTTGGTGCCTAGGTAGGCTACTGGAATATATACCTGGGGGTAGGTTCAAAACTATGTATGACTTTGGAAGTATTTACTGATTTTTTGTCCAGTCACTTGAATTATAGTTTTAGTATTTCTGTTAAAAAACGTTAAGTGATTGTACTCTAAATGCTAAATAAAATAAAACACCAAATCCCCAAATCATACTTTCAAGATTAAGTGCTTCATGACATTGTATCGACACTAACTACAATACGACTATATCCAAATAAATAAATTACCACTCGTGACTGCCTCGTGGTCTCGCGGTACAAGTATGTGCCGTGCGATCTACAGGTCCTGGGTTCGATTCCCGGGTCGGGCAAAGTAGTACCTATTGGGTTTTTCCATTAGGAAAGTCTCAGTAACAGCCCGGAGTCTGGAAATGTGCCCGAAAAACGGCAATAGGCTCGCCCCCTATTACGTGGGACTGATACATACTTGGCGAAATGTGGGTGCAGAGATGCACCTCTGCCTACCCCGTAAGGGAATACAGGCGTGAGTTTATGTATGTATGTATAAATTACCATCTTATCTGCTACTAGCTCTATTCTTAGGTAGATAAAGCCACCGAAACACAGTTTTTTTCACCCAAAGGGTTTCTATTTAAAGTCCCGTCACTGGATTTGAATAGATCGAATATTCTAGTTTCGTCCAGAATGATCGACAGTTTAATTTTCTTGTCAGTTGGAAAGCTTCACGAGTGCTGATAGTGCGTCGACGCCGGCCCCTTGTTGAAGCTCACGAATCTAAAAACTAAAACTGTTTTATCTAGGGTTCGGATTCTAAAGTGCCTTTGATCGGGATATATTTAAATGGAATACTTATCAGGACTCAACGTTCAACTGCTGAGCGATGGGCTGATGCTGAGCGGTCTTCTAAACAGTTTTATATTGTAGTACACAGACAAGTCAACAGACCACAAAATGTTGCCAGGCACTACTTTTGTTTCTAGGGATTATATATTAACGCTTAAAATTAAAACGAATCAGTCTAAATTAAATTCAAACCTGACATCAATTAATTCTTGTATTTTAATGAAATGAAATGATCGTTAATTGATCATGTAGGCAATTATTATTATTATGTATATTGCACTTCCTCCTCCTCCTCCTCGCATCGTTTTCCTCATTGCTGAGGGTCGTGATCCCCTGCACCAACAATAGTCGTCCTTCTTACTATGGCGCGCCACCTGTTCCTATCTTTGGCATCGTGGAGCGCAGCACTTACGACTCGTCAATACCTGCATGTTTATAAAAAAAAACATAACCGGCCTAAAATACACTGGTCAATGTTTATTGTTGTCTCGCGGTACAAGTATGTGCCGTGCGATCTACAGGTCCTGGGTTCGATTCCCGAGTCGGGCAAAGTAGTATTGGGTTTTTCCATTAGCAAAGTCTCAGTAGCAGCACGGAGTCTGGAAATGTGCCCGAAAAACGGCAATAGGCTCGCCACCTATTACGTGGGACTGATTCATACCTGGCGAAATGTGAGTGTAGAAAAAATACAGGCGTGAGTTGATGTATGTATGTAATGTTTTATTTTTATTAAAACTACATTTTAATTTTATTTTTATTTTTGTTTGGAAAAAGTCCTATTTAAAATTATACTATAAGAGGTATAAATTGACCATATTCAAATAATTCTTCTATAACACTTGTCAAAGGCCGGATGTTCTTAAGTGCCGCGTTCGCGATAAATACGTATTTTTTACGTCTCCAAGCAAAATTATTACGTCGACGCTTGTATAAAGGGGATGTCAGAAAGGGATTTATTTGAGGCCCATTCGGTAGTAAATGAGCCGGAATGTGACGTCAGCAATATGATTGTGGATTTAACGAGTGTCAATTTCGAGTATTGTGGACAGTTGCTAATTTATAAATCTAGTGCAGGCAATTTTGACCACGATCTCACCTGGTGTTAAGCGACGATGCGGTCGACGATGGAGCATGCCTGTCTAGTAGCAGCCTATTCACATTTGATTTGAATTTGTCCAGATTGTATCGTACGGGAAACACTTCAGCGGGCAGGGCGTTCCACTCCTTTGCAGTGCGCATTAAAAAAGTGGACCCAAATCGGTGTGTCCGGCAAGATGGCATATTAACAACAAAGGAATGGCACGGCCGCCCGCTTCTTGTTTCCCTATGGCGGAAAGTTCTCGGCGGAACTAGTTCGTGCAGTTCCTTCGCACACTCCCCGAAATATATCCTATAGAAGACCGACAGACGAGCTACCCTACGCCGATGATCAAGAGACTGCAGTTTAGCGTCTACCAGCGTGGGGTCACCTATAAGTCTCTTAGCTCGCTTTTCAATCGAGTCTAAAGTTGTTCGTGGTAACGAGGTAGATAATCCTGTTAGGGAATTATACGTAAGAATTACTCAGAGATGGACACGAAATTACCATTTTTTCGGAAAAAGTAATATTTTGTCGAACTCCACCAATTCATTAATCACAAAATAATTAAATAATAATAACCCAAAAAACTTGTATTCAAAAAAAACGTTACAAGGAACTCTTGGATTATTTATTAGATAATCTCGTCCGTACGTCATTGAGGCCAGATTTTACTATAGTTAACTTTATTAGGATGAAGCAAACGCACGTATGCTGGTACTAGAAATCGTGGTATCTTAAAAAAAATGTTCGTAATATTTTAAAACTGCACCATACAAATAAACCTTCACAATCATTGCTTTGCTTCCACGAAAATTCTCTTTAAAAGTGCTTTTTTATCAAGCTAAAGTACCTATTAGTAAGCATAGCCAAGACCTTTGTAATAAGGAACAATATTGGGCAAAGCAATATTTATCATGATTTTTTTAAATCTTTTGAAATATAGAAAATCCTATATATTACTTATAATATGAAGAGATACAACATAGGTATATGTAGGCTTCTTCTTTTTTGGCGGTGGGTGTCAAAACGTATAGACGTGTCCGTAAATCGACTGATTTTAAATTCACAATTTTAATTAATTTTCAGTATATTTATACTTTACGACTTCGTAAAAAAGTTGTGTATCACTCATATGTGACTAAAACATAATTTATACACCACCTGCCGGCACATACACGGACAAAACTTAACGTAAAACAACAAATCTTACCTTAACCGTTTTGGCTCAACTGGCTGACATTCAGGAAGCACAGAGCAGGCTGGAGGACTGGAGGAATTCACTACACTTCTACACTACACTACACTTCTACACTACACTACACTTCACTACACTGGAGGAATACAACGCACTGTCACAAAAGCACAAAAAGGCAACAAACACCACAAATCACAATGCATGCGACCAAACGCGGCACTGATCGCTCAGGGACCTCGAATTTAAACGCGAAACCGCGAAAAACTTAGCTTCATGCGAGTATACGAAACGCGTATATCTCAGTGCCATTCAAGTTGTGTACTGCGCTAGTCTTGTGTTTTTGTTTGTTTTTACTAATTTTATTAATTTTTTTCTATCTACCCCATATGTCATCCAGATATTATAGTGTTAATGTTGCGTTCAGAATCGTTGTTATGTAATTACGTTTTGTTTTTAGTTCTTCGTTATTATCGTTATTTTGTTTAACGTTTTTTTTTTATATTATGTTCTTAAGTGTAATGGCTGGCGGGTGGTGCAGAGATTGAAGAAAAAAATAATTGGTACGTTTTATTATTATTATTATTTTAAATTTATGTATAAAATTTATTTTATATATTTTATTTTATAGTGTTTTTAAAGCTTGTTTTATCGATATATTATATTGCAGTAGTTATATATGATATTTATGTGACATAATGATATCTGATGATGAATCCTTTTATTCCGCTAGTAATTAATTATCATTCTTCAAGCAATGATAGCAGTTTTTGTTCTGTGACTGATACGCTGGGTGATTTATTACGCCAAAATTTTAACCAACACAACAGCAAGCTCTTGAACGTCTGACACATTAATGCACAGAGCGTAGCGAGTCACTATAGCGAACTGTCTGAGACTTTTGTAGATGCTAATGTACATGCCATCCTGATCTCTTAATCCTGGCTCAAACCTCAACTACCCTCTACCTTTATCCACTTCCAAACTTTTGCCTAATCCGGAACGATCGTGTTGGCAGAAGAGGAGGGGCTGTTGCTATCTATCTCCACTGTGATTTTAACTATAAGATTATAGCGACCTCTTCCCCTGTCGATGCAATCAATGTATCAGTCCCACGTAATAGGGGGCGAGCCTATTGCCGTTTTTCGGGCACATTTCCAGACTCTGTGCTGCTACTGAGAATTTTCGAATGGAAAAATCCAATAACACTTTTGCCCGACCGAATCGCACCCAGAGCCTCTAGATCGCACGTCACATATGTACCTACTTGTGCCGCGAGACAACAAAGCAGTCAAATTTTTCATTTTTATTTCAGTCTATTTACAGTGTTAAATAAGATCGAGATGTACTGATTTCGTTTATATCAACCTTTTTTAATAAAACCTCTGTTAAGTATATAATTTTATTTAACATTAGAATAGAATAAGATTGTTGATAATCTGTCACACGGCAGCACTTACAGAACTTAATTTTGTATTATCTGTATTTTTTTTGTTATCAGTATACATCTGATTGGTTGATTATTACTTTCATGAATAGTGTTACGCTTAAAGATGGCCGACTCTCAACAGCTGATAGACTGTCCTATGAAGATGACATCTGAGAACTGACGTTTTTTCATTTTATATGTGAAGAGTTGTTAAATTATCTTGTATTAAACTGTATGTTGCAGACAAGAACCGCATGAACGTTGGTCATTACCTTTTTATCAATTGAATCTGTTAGTATTGTACCTATATAAATGTTTAGCGTCAAAATAGTCAATTATTTGTTTGTTTATATAATTTCTTAGTGTAATGTAATTGGCCGTAGCCAAGCCCAAATGTCATGTGCTACCGACATACAGTGCGAGCACTGAGAGCGGGAAGGCTGAAAGAATTTATCAAATCGGACCAGTAGTTCCTGAGATTAGCGCGTTCAATGAAACAAACAAACAAACTCTTCAGCTTTATATATTAGTATAATATATAGATTAATTTGATTTATTTTTGTTTTAAAACCTGTTCTTCTAATCTTAAATTTATAGATTTTTGTATTTCATTTGCCAATTTTTGTTTTTCGTGAGCCATCTGCACCTCATGTAACTCTCTTCTGCAGGCTATTTCCATTTCAGCTATTTTTATGACAGCATTTTCTTTGCTGAACTGAAAAAAGAAATGAATCAGTAAATGTATGTATAATGTGACATTAAATATTATTACTTACTAAATTGTATTTTTTGCAATTTTAAACTGACTATGATAAATGTGGCATGCTTATTTTATACATTATATAGGTACCTATTTGGTTGAAGACAGTGCATAACATATTCTGTAACATCAACATTTTACTTGTATTAACAAATAAATTAGATACCAATTTTAATAAAAGAAACTTAATTAAAATATATCCATAATTTAAAATACACACCCTTTTATTTTTGGATCTATAATTTGGAATCACACATTTTGGTGTGGTTTTATCCATTTTGCACTGTTGATCTGATTGTGCAAATGTAGTTGGCTCCAACATCTAAAATAAAGTAATACCTATAAATTATATATCATCTAGATTGCCTTATTTATTTTATATTTGCAAGTATGCTAGACTCTAGTACTAAAATCAACATAATATTTTAATTCAGTTTAACTTCTTACATGTGTTATTAAAAGGTGGAAAGTGGGTGCTCTTGCTGAATATTTACATCTGTTATAAATACTGCCATACATACCACTTCTGTTATTTTGAGTTGTGAATTATCATGGGGAAGGGGTGGTATTGGGTCTAGATCAATTCCTATAACCTGTGGGATGGCTTCTTCATTTTCAATTATTATCTCTGGAATATTCTGAAACAAAGAAAATTACATTATTTTTTCTCAGGCCGGGAAACATGGACCCTATGTACATTTTTATACACATACCTGATTATCTGAATCATACTTAATTGTGTCTACTGTGAACTCATGAGGGAGCCATACAGCAATGTCATCACCACTTGTTGGTTCAGAAACAGTCGGTGGTCCACCACCTGTTTGGAATGTCTGTTTCCGCTCAAGGAACTTTTGCTTTTTAGCAGTAATTTTTATAATGCCCCATTGAGCTTTTAGCTGCTGCAAAGTCCTTGGTATTTTAGCCATATTGTTAAAACTGAAATATAAAGTACTGTGTTTTACAACTATTTACAAAAAAATCTACATTTTTATACTGTATTTATAGGTGTTTTAAGGTATATTTAATAAGTACCTGTTATGTAAGTCTTGCCAAACCGCCACCTTATTCGCGTTGGTATTTGCATCCATGTTTTTGTTTTCTATTATTGACACCCGTTCCTTTACTATTTCTTTCAAAATTATCTATAAATTGTCTATAAGGTGTCTTCGAGGGTCATCACCAATCGTCTCGAACGCAGGTTTGATGACTTCCAGCCTCCCGAACAAGCTGGTTTCGGAAAAGGCTTTAGCACCATAGACTACATCCATACGCTTCGGCAAGTTATACAAAAAAACCGAGGAATATAACTTGCCGCTTTGTTTAGACCTGGGCTGTGCTAGATTCTCTCCAGCGGTGCTACATCGATACAAACCTTATCCTCTTGCAACCAATTGTCACTTCTTTGCCTTTTAGTTTTAACTGCACAGATTCCATATCTAAATATATACCTAGTACGAGTCGGAAATATAAGTACGCGCTTGTATTTGTAACAATGACAATGACGTAATTACAGTCAGACGTCCCCTTGTCGTAGACACAAATATACGTTTTTGTCCGAAATAATGTCTATGGTGACACTAAATCGTTGTGAAGAAGCCACAGACAAGAAGCTTAACATTTATGGATATCGGTCAATTTGTGCCACAAATTTTGTGGGCTGACTTCTATGTACTAGCAACATTTTGATTTATAAACGAACTATAGAGACTTAAGTATTAGTTATAGAAGGTTTATGGAACGTTTATGAATAAACAATTTTATAGAACGTTTTAAATGTTTATCGAACGTTTTAACTAGAGTAGAGTTATAACGTTCGATAAGCTTTTTTTATGAATAAGGCCGTAAGACTATAGAGTCGTGAGAGATAAGTCGTGATGACCTCAAGGTTTAGAATCTCGGCATGTGTGTATTCACAATGAAATATCACGTAATTTAATGGTGAAGGAAAACATCGTGAGGAAACCTGCACAGCTAAAACGTCCTTAGGAGTTTCTAAGGTGTATAGTCCATTAACCTGCATTAGGCCAGCGTGGTGGCCCCGGGCAGCCGTGGATCATTTAGGGCGCTTCTCGCCGTGAGATGCCGTAAAACCGCCCTAAATGCGCAAAATGGTCGCCGAGAGGTTTTAGTCGGTACGCTGGCGTAGGATTTTGGTTAGGGACCCAACTCAGCTATGCGGACAATTGTTCTGCGCGCCGAGTTGGAAGGCCAGAGACCACGATAAACCGCTTTCGGCCCCCGTCGAGGTACCGAACAGGGGAGCTTACGGCGCTTTCCTCTCGTAAAAAAAATGGCCAGCGTGGCGGACAAGGGCCTAAACCTTCTCAATTATAGAGGAGGCTCGTGCCAAGCAATGAGACGTATACAGGGTGTCCCAGCAGTCGACGATAACCCGGAAACGGGGAATAGCCCAAGTCGTAATAGTTATCAGAAAAATATTAAAAAAAATATAAGTGATGTATTTAGAAAAATATAGGGATTTCAAAAAAATCTAGAAAATCTACACCCTGTGACGGTTTTTTCACTACTGTTGCTGCAAATCTCTACTTTTTTAAATTATTATTTTTGTTATGTAATCCTGAATAATGCCTCTGCAAACTGTTATCCAACATTTAGAGCCACCTTGCTATACCTCGGAAGAAAATGACATTGTTTACCAAACCGCATATTTAAAATTAATCATATGCCCAAATTTAACTGACTGTCCTGAAAAAAAAATGTACTACGCGAGTTTGGCAAGTAACTTTAAAAGTTGGCGCATTTAATAAGGAATCTAAAATGGTATAACACTTGCTAAATTATTTTTTAAATGTGGCACAATATTTTTTATTTTGCGAAGAAACACATTTGATTAAATTTTCTTATTAACTAAAGATGACATGATGATAAACTAATAAGTGAGATGGAGAGAATTGTTTTACGGTGGGTGAGTGAGACAGATACTCCATTTTCAGGTAGTCCATTGGCACCACGCATCGGAGCAATGATCACTTTTTTATTTTAAATTTAGGGTTTTTTTATTTGGATATCTTAGATTTATTAAGTAATTGCTTAACATCAAATATTTCTTTAGTAAAATTTACAATACATGTTCAAACGACAGCCCCGTGGCGCAGTTGACTAGACACCAGCTCGCGAAACGAGAGGCCGCGGGTTAGATCCCCGCACCGAGACAAATGTTTGTGTGATCCACAAATATTTGTTTCGGGTCTGGGTGTATCATCATCAGCCCAAATACGTCCCACTGCTGGGCACGGGCCTCCTCTACAAACGAGAGGGTTTAAGCCTTAGTCCACCACGCTGGCCTAGTGCGGGTTGGCGGACTACACACCTAAGAAATTCCTAAGAACTTTTTAGGTGTGCAGGTTTTATCACGATGTTTTCCTTCACCGTTAAAGCAAGTGATAATTCATTGTGAATACACACATAACTTCGAAAAGTCAGAGGTGTGTGCCTGGGGTTTGAACCTGCGACCGTCGAAATTCTCGACCGCTCGCCTAAACCTCGAGGCCATCACTGCTTACTTGCTGGGTGTATGTGAGACCGAAAAGTCTCTCGTAGATTCTGATACCCACGACACAAGACTTTTATCTTAGTGTGGGGTCAGAACTATGTATGTGACTGTTGGGTGTATTTATTTAAAAAAAAAAAAACTGCCTTCCTTCAACCGCAATACACGCTCGTTATCTTCTTAAAAAAGATCGGGTTATCAGGGGGGAAAATCTTCCATTCCTAACAAATTCAGCTACTTCTATTTATTTTTTGCCGTAGCTCAGGTAAATTTTCAATTGGCTTTAAGCAAATTTTTTCTTTCACCGTTCCCCAGTAAAAAATAGCCTAAAGGATTTAAGTCAGATAGATTGTGCCAGCTCGTCCTATCCATCTACTCCGGTATTCCTAATCGAAATATTCTCTAACTGAACTAGCGTCACTATCTGTCTCGCTCACACATCGTAAAACGATTCTCTCCATCTCACTCAAATAGTATCTTAAAATTGCTGTCTCGAAGAGCCGAATAGAAACATCTTTAGTTAATAAGAAAATTTGATCAAATGGGTTTCTTCGCAAAATAAAAAATATTGTGCCACATTTAAAAAATAATGTAGCAAGTGTTATACCATTTTAGATTCCTTATTAAATGCGCCAACTTTTAAAGTTACTTGCCAAACTCGCGTAGTACATTTATTTTTCAGGACAGTCAGTTAAATTTGGGCGTATGATTAATTTTAAATATGCGGTTTGGTAAACAATGTCATTTTCTTCCGAAGTATAGCATGGTGGCTCTAAATGTTGGATAACAGTTTGCAGAGGCATTATTCAGGATTACATAACAAAAATAATAATTTAAAAAAGTAGAGATTTGCAGCAACAGTAGTGAAAAAACCGTCACAGGGTGTAGATTTTCTAGATTTTTTTGAAATCCCTATATTTTTCTAAATACATCACTTATATTTTTTTAAATATTTTTCTGATAACTATTACGACATGGGCTATTCTCCGTTTCCGGATTATCGTCGACTGCTGGGACACCCTGTATAAGCTGATGATGATGATAATTATCTATAGTAATAGTATCTGGTAATTATCTCTTAGAATTTTCTTATTTTGTGCTTTTTACTTGTAATGATTAAAATGTGATGATTAAAATCTTTTACGCTTGGTACTTTTTACTCTGGAGGCGGGATATTTTTTTTTAAATTTATATAAAGATATTCACGCACCAGTATTCTCTAGTATGTGAGCAGAGTTGTGTTAATTAACCTATAATACTATTCAGTATTTTATACCACGTCATACGTTGTTTAGTTTTGCGCTACTAGTGTCGCCATCTTTTAGGAAACTGTGAAGTTATACGTTCATGATTCAAATCGGACGTAACGGCTATAAAAGTAATTACAGTATCAGCTTTTCTATAGTTAATTTTGCCAATTGGTGATAATAATAGATCATTCACAAGCCTCCAAGACAAGACAAGAGTATACAGTGTGCCGACTCCCTCGTGTTCTAGCAGCACAGGTATGCTGTGCTATCTAGAGGACCTAGGTTCGATTCTTGGGTCAAGTAGTGTTATTGAGTTCTTCTATGAGGAAATTCTTTGTATCTGCACGGAGTGTTAAATAGTGCGGGAAAAACAAGAATAGGCTCTCTCCCTATTACGTGGGACAAAAACAGAATGTGCAGAAATGCACATCTCCTTACCAATTCGGAGATTACAGCAGTGAGTGTATGTATGTTTTATACAGGTCAAAGTGACAACTTATCACCCGATGGCATTAAATGGCGAGAGACGGGTGTCTCTCAAAATTCTCAATAAATATAAAAAATGAATAAGTCATATCGGTCCTGGCATTTTAAACACAATTGGCAAAACATGGTTGCAAAAAGGTTCTGCCTACTCTCTTTCGGGGACACAGGCGTGAATATATATGTATATATGTGTATGTAGTTTTTTTATATCTCCATTCAATTCATGAGTTAAAGCGATTTTGTAAACTGTTAAGAAATTCCACGACGCCTTTCCAATTCTCATTCTTTCATCTGTCACGTAATGCCCAATTATTACTGCGAGGAATTCTCAAATAAATGTTGGAACGAGAATGTGTAAGGTGAAACGGCGCCGGATTCTGAAGTGTGAAGTAATTCTTTAATTACTGTTTATTCAGCTTTTATTTTCTTTGTTTATTCATTCTGTTTGTTACTATTTGGTTCATGTACTAGCGTCTGAGCAGACTTAAGAATCGGTCCGAGAGATATAGTTTTTGTGTAATGAGCTATTTTTATGTGAAATTGGAGTCTGATGGTAAATATAATGATAACAGAGCAAACCAAATAAGCAAAACAGCATACATACATATTTCGCGGGAACAAAGAGCTAATTGAACATAATTAATATTATCAACGTAAACGTGAAAACACCGAACAGCTGAATAAGATTAGAAGGGAAATAGACAATATTTTGTATGGAGACGAGTGTCATCCGTCTACGTTATTTACACGACTAATGATAAAAATTTCAAACAAAAATGAAGGGTTGCTTTTGGTTGTCGGTTGTAAAAGTCTTGATTTTACACGCAACCCCTATTACTAAGAAGCAGCCATGTCAAACATATGATAGTCTAATCGTAATTCCGGCACGCTCGGCATGCTAACATTTCTGTGCGTGAAAACATTTGTTATAAATTGTGCTTTGTCTTTACAAGTCTCCTTTCAAATTTCATGTCACTTTTGACGACAACCAACCAGCCTAAGGCATCAGACGTTGGTAACAATTCAGTCAGCTTGTCATGTCAGTATTCAGGAAAAGTTTTCACCAAGCATTTATCCAAACGTACTGAGTTCCCAGATGCAAGCTTCCATTTGGTTCATATCAAACACATGCGTTGTAACGAACGTCTAAATCCGTAAATTAAATTTTTGTCGAGACTTCACTTGCTTTCGAGTCGACAGCTGCATAGGAATACTCGGCAAATATTCATTTTGCCGGCGTCTCGAACCCGCCATGACTATCAAGCGGCACAGGTGTTTCGCGAACGGCCAAATTGGAAAATGTTGCTTATCTTATTTCGTATTTTGTTTACTTTAGTCGTGCGCAGTAATTTTTTGTTTGCATTTAGTTAGGTAGCAAAAAGAAAAATAAAGAGAAAAAATAAAACAGCTTTGATTATAATTTTATCACTTAATTAAATGAAACTAGCGCGGTTGACAGAAAGTTAATTAACGTGGTCACTCAGTTTCCACTTTTAATCCAAATCCCGCTACGGAATTTCTATTCCTTTATTTCGCACCAAGCGTGAAAAGCTGGAACGCGCCAAAAGTACAGCTATCCCGAATGAAAACATGTTTTAAACTTTCTTCAACAAAAGTGGGTCACAACGGGTCCGTCGTTTCAGCGCAGATTGTGCGGCCAAGCTCTCCACAAGTATTACGTTGGCTGATTCTATTACAAATCCCAAACGTTTGCCCATACGTTACCATTTGCATGTGGCCTGAGATCGGCCTGTGCAAATATTTGATCACATCCGCCAATGTTTGCTCACAGTCGGATCCAGCCCGGACGTCTTCAAGCGGTATTGGCTTTCCAGCTTAATGGCACATACAACGCAATATCAGTTAATATTGATATTGAAGAGTGCTTACTCCATTACTTCAATTGCGTACTCTGATGTGAATCTCTTCGTCTGCTGGGATGTCAATAACGTATTTCGAAATTGTTATGTAGCTTAGTTGTTTAATTGTAAAACAGAGTGTTTTTTTAATCATTCATTAATGGAAATAAGGCAGTCAAGGTGGGACTGCCTCATTAGTGTCATTAGAATAAGTTAGGATCGATATACCGGATTCGATTTTTGAATCGGGCGGCTTTTTTTATTTCTTTGATAATAAAATCCTCATACCGAAATGTGCCCGGTAAAAGGTTCGTCCCCTGTTACGTGGGGCATACTAATATATGTAAAAAAAACTAAAGACCATTTAATCATCATCATCATTAGCCCATAAACGTCCCACTGCTGGGCATGGGCCTCCTCTGCAACTGAGAGGGTTTAGATCTTAGTCCACCACGCTTGTATAGTGCGGGTTGGTGGGTGTAATCCAGCTAAGAAAAATAAAAAAATCAACCTAAGAAATTCCTCAGAACTTTTAGGTGTGCAGGTTTCCTCACGATGTCTTTAGTACACAAATAACATCGCAATAGTCGGAGGAGTGTGCCTACCTGCCTGGGGTGTGAACTCATAACCACCGAGATTCTGGACCGCCCGCTAAAACCTTAGGCCATCACTTAGTAGTCTTGGCTAGTGCCAAGACCATTTAATAATAATATACCTATATAAGAATGAGTATGATAGGCTCCAATAACGATTCAACGTAAATGACGTTGCGTATTACTCGAGTAAATCCAACATAAAAAGCATTAACATCAAATCCAAAAATCGTGACTCGCAATATTACACAAGAAGCACCATTTAGTTATAATCTGGCAATACAAGTGCATACAAAAGTGCACCCTTCGCGGCATTAGCGAACTCCCATTACACCATTAGTATTCAGAACACATCCCCTTTGTGAATATACGGGAGAATATAGTGTTCAAAAATGCTGCGTTTGTAAATATTTACATACATAACCTCAAGTCTGATTTCCCCGAAGGGGTGAGGTGTATTTCTGCACCCACATTTCGCCAGGTATGTATCAGTCCCACGTAATAGGGGGCGAGGTAGGAGACTCCGTGGTGCTACTGAGAATTTCCTAATGGAAAAACTCAATAGAAATTTGCCCGACCCGGGAATCAAACTCAGGACTTCTACATCGCACGGCTCATACTTGTTCCGCGAGACCGCGAGGCAGTCATATATTATATAATATTTTTGCCACACCAAAGTAATTGCCTAAATTTAAATCTAATATCAAAAGGTTATGACAGCCAGTTGTTTGTGTTGGTATGGCTTTTGGGCTTCTATGGAAGTACCGCCACTGCACATAGGTACAATAAAGACTACATGGATGAAGAGAGTGATAGTGAGGCTTTAATCTTATAAGGTTTCTAGAAAATCTGACTGGGATTATTGATGTTATATAAGACGTTATTTCATTAACTCGCTACTTTTGTAACAGCAATATCCATTTTTTTGTGATTAAAAATTATGTATGCCGATATCACGTTTCTCAATCGTCGCGCGGTGCAGTACAAAATACAAGTCCGTATGTCATCCGATGAGTAAAGGGAAATGGTTTATAAATAAACACATTAGTGTGAAAGCCGGATTTGACGGCTTTAACAACACAATCGTGTCGGAGTATCAAATGTACCAATAACTGTTCCTGTATAATAGTATGGAAATTGTAATAGAAATGTGCAAGTTCTCAGCATAGAATCTAGGAAGGCGACAGAAATTTCAAAGGAACATTCAGTTGGGAATGTGAAATTGCATTTCCTGTACTTTGGAGAATATGTTTTTTCATAAAGCCTCGTTCATATAACCACTTCTACGGAAGATCCAAGTCGTTTGTGTTGAAAGGATTATTGGCACATCCATAAAATTTTATCGGCTTTTTAGTATACAGGCGTTTGCCTGATCTTTGCTCACTTGCGTTGGTGATAATGACAGGTTCAAGTTATAGCTTGGTTTTCTTTACGGCTGTTGCTGTCCAGGTTGAAATACTTCCCCCATCATCTTCATCATCTCATCCAAGGCCAATGAATATGATTTATTTGTTAAGAAATGAACAACAGATCAAAACTTGATCTGGACTAATTAGATAAATATTAATCTCTCTGTTTTAAATTCATCTCGCTGATCACGCGTAACAAATGTGAGACTTGTGATCTCAACTTCCCGGGCAGTGTTATTTGGTTTTTCCATTAAGAAATTCTCAATCGCAATAGAGATTTTGAAAATATAGTAAACCCGTGGCCGGTTTTAGACACACTTCTGAACTCCGTGCTAACAAGAACATATTCCAAATATTATCCATACTTAAAATAAATTGCTTACTACAATTCGATGGGCCTTCACGATTCCATCAGATAGTTAGGTACTTTTGAAACGTTTCACATCAAATATGGTGGACGGTATCGCGACGTGATTTATTGAAGTGTACATCTACTTCATCAATCATATGCCGCTGACTTAAGTGATCGGCTGATCTGGCCGTAGATTAATATTTTTGAGTACTGCTTTTCAAAGTTAGCATAAATAAATAAATATAACCTCATTTATTTAAGTAAAATTGGTATACGTCCTTAACCCCCCCCCCCCTGTAAACAGAGTAATGTTTTATTATGGGGAGTCTTTTTTTCCGTTATGTACATTTCCAGACTCTGTGTTACTGCTGAGTATTTTAGCGCAAAAATCTCAATAACACTTTGTCGGACCGGAGTCGAAGCCTTACATCGCACGCAGTATACTCAAACCACGAGACCAAACAGCAGTCTTAAAAAAAGAAACAAACAACAGTAAATATACCTTAAACACCAAATACGTGCGAAACGCAATTCTATTTATCATATTGCGAGGCACTTCGCACACATGTGCCAGCTTAATAAAATTTTCCAATATATTTGCTCAACATTCAGGACAACTAGTGCTCGAGCGTCTGAGGGAATATTTCCATTCCCCGTGAATATTTTTGTTTATTGCACATTGCATCGGGTCAGGTGTTTAAACTTCAAGGAAATAATGTCTGCGTTCCGCGGGTCTTTTGTGACGGTCTGAGCTGCTTGCGGCATCGTATTTTTCATTTTATGGCGTTTTATGAAATTCTTTGAATCTAGTGTTTCGTCAACGTCGTGTTGGCATGGTACTAGCATTATATAAATCAATGCAGGTTTATATTTAAACTAGCTTTTGCGACTTTAATTCATATATGCTATAGGTAATATACTTTCCAGTTTGTATCCTTGTGTGGATTAGCAGAGGCATTTTTCTATTTTAGTGTAACGACAGCTATTCAGTTTCATAGATTAAGAGGTCAGATTGTTACTGGTTATAACATACAATGGTATTAAAATGAGTAAGAAATTAGGTAGTTTAATGATATACATATATCTGGGTTATAAAGTAACTTTTTGTCTGTATTCATGCAATGAAGTAGTGATCGTCTCGAGGTTAAGTGGTCGAGAATATTATCACTTACCTACTCCAACCGTAAAGAACAACATCATGAGGAAACCTGCACACCTAAAAGTTATTAGGAATTTCTTAAGTGTAAAACATTGTCAGCTGTAGAGGAAGCCTGTGACCAGCAGTGTGACGTATATGGGCTGACGACGATGATGATGATGAAGTATCTAACTGTCTAAAATTGTCACAACTTCTGTTATTGTCTAAAAATCGACACTTACACGCCTATATACGTACTTGTACGCCTTCGAAATAATATCAGATTACGCTAATGGGTCGGCTCACCCTCGGTAACGCGCAACCCTTCGATCTCGGCATCAGTCTTCAATAAGTTAATACGAATGTAACGCATTAACGCTAACCCGCCTACGCGCCTACTCGCACTAGGCCAGCGTAGCGGATAAAGGCCTAACCCCTCTCAGTTATAGTGGAGGTCCGTGCACAGCAGTGGGACATATACACGGACTTATGATGATGATGATGAAGACATAAAATAAATTGCCTTCACTTGGAAGTCAATCATTGATATCTTTAGATGCATCATCAAAATCGCTGGTCGGAATTTGGATATCGAGTGACGAGAGACGGGAGTCTAATTAATGCTCTAATTGGGGAGTATCGTGCCATCGAAGTGGTATTATTCCTTTGTTATACATGTATAAAAAAAAATTTAACAGCATTCATAAGCAACCCACCATCTTTTCCTTTCACCTAGTCACTTGACGCTCAAACAACAGCGTGTATACCAAATACACATAAAAAAAATAATTTAGATTTGATAAACGCAACCATTTATCACATAATAAAAATATTAACTGTGCATTACTTTGAATTAATTAATTTGAATCTTTATTAAGAGTGTATTTACGATCGCATTATTTCCCAATAGACGTATATTGCAGTTTTGCGTAATGCTGATATCGAACATCTAATATGAACACCTACTTTATACTGCTGTCGTTCTTCGTCCAATTTTCGATATGTCGCGATTTTTACGTAGGAATGTTCAAGAAAAATGATTTTTTAGTAGCGCAGGACCGCTTGTACAAAGAGAGGCGCCCATTTAGGTATACTATTGCGAAGTATGGAAGAATGTTCCCTTGTCCGGTACGTAATAATGTTTTTCTATTTTATTGATATCCAATTTTGTAATTGTAATTGTATTTTTTGTTAGAAAAGTCTTACTAGCAGTAGTCAGGAAATAGACCTGATAAACGATAATAACTCCCCCCCTCCCCATTATGTGGAATTATTTATAACTACCAAATTGTGAATTTATAGGTACATTAGAAACAAGCGTGAAAAACTCTGATTCGTGACATTCTTATCACATTGAATTATAATATACAGATTCTCGCTTATAATCCGTCTAGTTTTAGCTTTACTTACTTGTAGCATTAATTTTTTTAATACATTTTCAGATAACATTCTTCCGTGTAGTGGATCGCCTAGGAATAGGCAATGGACTAAGAGTACAAATAACACGCGGTGGTCTTAACAAAAAGTATTTGGTACTACAAATCACGTCCTCGTACAACCTGCCAATATCAGCGAACATATACGTAGGTTGCAGTTCAGTCAAAACAACCACCACCAAACAGCCAATATCGTCTTCTGATGAAGGCCCGGTTACTGAAGACAACGCGAGCTTCGAAAATGGCAAAATGCAAAAAGCAGATGATAAAGGAACAACACTTGGAAAGACAGAAACTTCACCTGACGATGACTCAACTGGAACCAATACTGTAACTACCACTGCAACATCTAAAAAAGAATGATTTTTTTCTTAATAAAGAAATACGTTTCTAAAGATTTTTATTTCTAGCAAAGTTAGATGAACTAATGCTTTGCGTGATGGTAATTAGTATACTCGAGGAGTCATCTAGAGTGTTAGGGTCGTAGCTAATTAACCGCTTGCCGTTTTTACGAGAGAAACTGGTAAGCATTCCTCTTAAGGGGATTCTTACGCCCCCAGCCACTAGGCAAGGCTTGAGCCAGCGAGGGGAATTATATGGGTTAAAGCTAAAAATAGAATAATGTCTAAATTAAATATGAATCAATACATTTGCGAATTTAATGTAAAGTTGCTTGGACAACGTCTTGGTCTACTCAAATAAGTTTTGGCTTTTAACGAGTATTTTTTTTTTGTAAATGCGTAAATACACCTAACCATCAAATATCTAGCTTAAACATTATTAACAAGTAATTTGTATAAGAAACACAAAATAATAAATAAATAAATAAATAAATAAATACACCCAACAGTCACATACATAGTTCTGATCCCACACTAAGATACAAGTCTTGTGTTGTGGGTATCAGAAACTACGAGAGACTTTTCGGTCTCACATACACCCAGACCCGAAACAAATATTTGTGGGTCACACAAACATTTGTCTCGGTGCGGGGATCGAACCCGCGGCCTCTCGTTTCGCAAGCTGGTGTCTAGCCAACTGCGCCACGGGGCTGTATATGTGTATATGTATATTTTTAACTATTCTAAAACCCTCAAACCTGATACAAATATCATCATACAAATTGAACAGTTTTATCACAACAATAACAGTACTCGTAAATACATACATAACCACATAAAAATATAAAAGAAAACAAAGAAAAAGTATCAGAGTTATGAATCGTTCCGACTCGGCACTTTAACAAATCCACTCTAGATTGTCTCAGAAGCAAACATGAATGTAATAGATTAACAGAGCTCCAAGTTGAACGGCGCGATGGAAACTTTTTCATTACAACTGTACAAGATGGCACCAAATCCGCTTTTGTGTTTGCGAGTTCCACAGTCAACTATAACTTAGTCTTGCAATGTTACCTAGAAAATAAAATGGGTCGCTTCTGTGAAAAACTTTATAAAGTTTTGAAGTATTTCGAATTTGCTTGGATTTATTCTGTATCACACACAGAGCTCTTATGAAATAAGATTGAAATCGAAAAAAGTAGCTATTTGTAAGTACGTAAACAGCCACTTGTGAGCTTATCTGAGTGACACTTCACCCGGATAATTTAGATTATGCTCTATTCAAGTTTGCTCTTATTCATAAGTCTTACTGCCAAATCTAAGTATTGATATTACTAAAATCAATCAATATACAAGCCATAACATAATTCTGTGATTGAATGATGATGAATTGAATGATGATTCAAACATAATACCTACTTTCTAATTATGTAACAAACAAAATGGTATTTCATTTTGTTATAATAAAATAAAAAAAATTATGCTTTTAAGAATAAAAATTAAATTTACATTCTATAATCCACTCAACATGACATTGAATTTAGAATAATAAACATGTTCACTGCTATAGAACATTTCTTTAAATAAATATTTTACTACGTATGAAGGATTTCTTCGAATACTTTTGTAGTTATTAGACGAGTAAAAAGCGAGCAATTTTGTTTTTCACCCCAAAGGATATTTAGCTGTTACATATTTACGATTTTAAAACGAACACAAGATTTGATGGACCATCGCCTGAGGTTTACGATTTTCTTATCACTACACTTTATTAAAAAAAAAGACTTATCGCTGGTATTTGGCTTTTAAAATACCAAACTGTTTACCGTTTATCATAATGAGACTTACCTAATCAAGATAATAAAACATATGAATATGTTTACAATACAAAATACATCTTTCATCAGAGTTTCGAACTCACAAACCTTTAGGAATATGACTTTAAGCGCGTAAAAGACAAATATTAAACAATATTTTTCCATGTCTCTTTGAGTGGGCGGAACTAAGATATTAGGTATTGTATGGTAACAAAATTCGTTCAGCAGTGGACGGCGATAGGCTGAGAAAAAAAAACATAAATAAATGTGTGCGAGCAGAGATAGACGTGGAAGTTGTACAGGCAGGATATAAACCAAAAATTCTCATAATATTTAGACTACGGTAAAGACAGACTTTACAAACATAACATAAAACGTATTTTCATATCTTGAGCCATCCAGTTGTATCCAAATTACATACTCTACGCGACATGAAGATAATTTTGTACACATTTTATAAGGCATAAACACTGAAATGTCCCGTATGATACCTCAGTTAACATTTTTATAACGAAAAACATTGCTTGTGTATCGTATCGTAAAATATATTGGTGAAATATTGTCTGCGTTTGTCATAACTTCAATAAATCAAAGGATCGCTTTTATTCTGTCATTTTTTTACGCTCCCTGTGACATGAGAATGGGTGTTCAAAAATTTAAGACGTTTTTCTTATTAATAAGGCATATTTTTGTTTTATGTGATATGAATCTGCAATTTCGTGAGTAATATTTGATGAATTTGACTGCTTGCGATTGCTTTCTATGCGAAGTGGATTTCGATCGAAGAAAAATGGTATGAGTAACTTAATTTTGTTATTGCATGCAGTATATTAAAGTCGGTCGTACATTGTTAATACTAAAGTGTGTGTGTAGCGCTTTTAAGTATAATACTTTTTTTTTTTTTTTTATAATACACCCAACAGTCACATACATAGTTCTGACCCCACACTAGGATACAAGTCCAGTGTCGTGAGTATCAGAAACTACGAAAGACTTTTCGGTCTCACAAACACCCAGACCCGGAACAAATATTTGTGGATCACACAAACATTTGTCTCGGTGCGGGGATCGAACCCGCGGCCTCTCGTTTCGCAAGCTGGTGTCTAGCCAACTGCGCCACGGGGCTGTCAAAAAAAATTTCTATAGACCGAATTGATGTGATGCAAATATAAACACACACGTTCTAGGGCGTCTCACGTGTATTTGTATTTGATCTTAAAATAGCGCGGTGTGTAGTAGAAACATTTCCTAAGCCATATCATCATCATCATCATCATCATATACACAGGGTGTATTCAGAACGTGATCGGAAACTAAGGCAGGTAATAGCTAAGGCCATTACAAATCCCCTGGCGTTAAAGAAAATCCCGACAAAAAAAATACATTTTCCTAACAACCATATACATTTTATACCTATGGTTGTAAAACTTAATGACCTTAGCTATTACCTGCCTCAGTTCCCGACCACGGACTGAATACATCCTGTATGTATATACATATACTTAATACTGACCTATTTGTTCTATCGTCTATCGAGCAAAACAATCGGAACAAAACAAAAACAATTAAAATTTAGAGAAAAACAATATTAATTGGACCGCAAAACGCAATATGTCTTTGAGAACTTTCCAATTTCGCGGACCCATCGTAAATCTGTGGGAATCTTTGTCTGGAAATTTTAAAATATCGCCCAGTAGAGACAAATCGTTCCAAAAACGCCACTCCCGGGATTATTTTTAAGGGTTGAATGATTTATTTTGTTTAAAAGTTTTGAGTGATTCACACCGCGACGCGATGTTATAGAGGCTGGGTTCTTAGTTATTTTTTAGGGTATTAAAAATTAGTTCAAATAATTACAAAACAAATATTTCCGTACGGATTCTTGGACAGATGAATTATTAAAATAAACATTCCATACATTTCACGGGTGTAAAATTGACACGTTTGATTTGCCATACGAGTGTTGTTGGGTATCATGCTAAGGAAATTCTCAGTAGCAACGCACATGCTCCAATTTACATTCATAACCTCACACCTGTATTCCCGAAGAAGAAGGTAGAGGTGTATTTCTGCACCCACATTTCATCATCATCATCATCAGCCGAAAGACGTCCACTGCTGGACATAGGGCTCCCCCAAAGACTTCCAAAGCGCTCTGTCGGAAGCGGCCTGCGTCCAGCGACTTCCCGCAATTTCACCTACATTTCGCCAGGTACGTATCAGTCCTATGTGATAGGGGACGAGTCTATTGCCGGGCACATTTCCAGACTCCGTGATGCTACTGAGAATTTCCTAATGGAAAAACCCCAATAAAATTTTTCCCGACCCGGGAATCGAACCCAGGACATTTACGAGTAGATGCACGGCACATACTTAACGCTTTCCAAATAGCTCAGCCATTATTATTTAAATCTGAAGTTTACTTTAAAGTTACATGCTAGAAATTAGAATAGATCTAAATCTCTAAAATAAATGTTTTTAGAACATAATATCCAGTGACTTGCGTTGTTACATATTGTACGTTAAACAAACAGCTTTCCAACAAAATACCTCTTACAAGTACCTCAGAAAAACCTTGTTCAAAGCAAAATAATAGTTTGACCTGGTAAAGCCTAATAGTCCCGAGAGGCCGAATTTCGGCCGCACATTGTTTTAGCGAGCGTCGAAATATCCAGTGCAAGCTGAGTTCTCGCAAACAGAAAAGTTTAAGGTACCCGTAAAATTGATGTTTGGGAATGGTAAAGAATAAATAAAAGTGTAAACAAACTTTTAAGGGGCTTCAAGTTGCCGTTGGTGGTAGACGGGAAACTTGTCAGAGTTTTCATTTATGGAGCAACCACACGGTAAATCTCGTTTCATAGGAATTTATTGACTATGTGACAACTTCGTGGTAATTGTACCCCAGCACCAATCAATAAGTTCGTAAGATTGTACAGTGATATGACATCAAGTTGTGGAATACGCTGCAAGCCAATTTGTTCCCTTTTTTCTATAATTCAGATGTAACCTTGTCACTTGATGACCCGTAAAAATGGAACTAAATAATTAATATCTTAGTTGCAAGAAGACCGGACTTTTGTAATGATAATAAATGAATCCATAAAATGTCAATTATATATCAAAATCATTCAGAAGTTTAAAATTTATTTAATTTAATTTTTTTTGATGCGACTATGATACTATTACTAACTATAAGGATGAAGGAAGAACACTTTTATATTCTTCTTCTATGTCTCTAGTTGTTTCTGATACCCACGATACAAGACTCGTATCTTAGTGTGGAGTCAGAACTATGTATGTGACCGTTGGGTGTAATAATTAATTTCATCATCAGCCCAAATACGTCCCACTGCTGGGCACGGGCCTCCTCTACAACTGAGAGGGTTTGGGCCTTAGTCCACCACGCTGGCCTAGGGCGGGTTGGCGGACTAATTAATTTATTTATTCCATATTCTCACTTCTTTATCCACGTCCGTTTTATGCGAGTCTGTGGTAACTCGCCAGTCTGTGAGACTAAGGCGTAGTTTGATTATTTTATCTCATTATTGAAGCGTAATTATCATGATTATTTTCTTTCAATTATTCTTAGAAATTTTGTTACTATCAATTATTTTAGGGAAATTATGGTCTTATCTCTTAACATTCTAAAAAAATAAAGGTCAAGACCTATTAAGCACGACATTTAATCGCATATCATTCTCCAGTATGCCACAGTCGACACCAACCGATAAACTCTATTGACGTAAATTATTTATTGGCTAACACACCCGGTGGCGATGCGGATATTTAAAAGTACCACTATGAAATCGAGCCTGTTCTGAGGGGAATCATATTTTTGTACCTACAAAAATGGATGTTATAGAGGCACGCATACCTATGCGTGCACAAAAGTACAAAAATAAATATGCTGTTAAAGACTCGTTAATTTTGCGCTTTAAAGCGTGTGATCAAGAGTTCTCGGTTCTAACTCTTGGGCTTGGTAAAGTGTTGTCGAGTTTTAGTACATCTTTAGTAACAGCTAGGTGTTTGGAAATGTGCTCGGTGAAAAGCAATTATCGTGACCGTTAGATTGTGGAAAGGATTTAAAGCAATAGGCATTAACTGTACCTACCATCACAGCAAAATATTTATGGATCACACAAACAATTGTCTCGGTGCGGGGATCGAACCCGCGGCCTCTCGTTTCGCAAGCTAGTGTCTAGCCAACTGCACCACGGGGCTGTCATTATATTTGTTATAACAGAAAAGTTTTTATTGTTGAAGTTTTAATTTCAAGTTGACTGCCTCGTGGTCTCGCGGTACATGTTTGTGCCGTGCGATCTAGAGGTCCTGGGTTCGATTCCCGGGTCGGGCAAAGTGTTATTGGGTTTTTCCATTAGGAAATTCTCAATAGGCTCGCCCCCTATTACGTGGGACTGATACATACCTGGCGAAATGTGGGTGTAGAAATGCACCTCTGCCTACCTCATCAGGGAAAACAGGCGTAAGTTTATGTATGTATATAATTTCAAGTTAAAGGTTCAATAAAATTGATAAATACATGAGAAAGTATGATTTGAGATTTCCTCTGTGTTTGTACATCTAGCAAATAATAATAAAAAAATATTTTTACAAAAACAGTTCGCAAAAATTCACCTATAACGCACCAATTTCCGATACCCAACTGTGTTCTTTAAAAAATTGCTTCCTCTTAGCATAATGAAAAATAGACCGGCAATATCTGTAGGCTGAACGTTGCAAGCGCCCGAAACAAAATCTAGTAAAGCGAGTAAAATTGAACAGATGCTACGGAATCTGCTACCTTTAGCAGGTTACATCACTTCGGAGATAGAAAGGGAATACAAACAGAAAACAATGGATACGGTGTTATTTATTGTTTTGTAAATTGATTTGAGTAAAAAATTGATGCTAGTAGATAAAAATTAAAGTAAAACTAAGTTATATGGGATGGCACGATAATGTTAAGTACGAACTACTAAAAGTAATTCTATAATCTTGACTCGCTAAGATATGTCGATATCAATGACAATGAAAATTGTTCGATACGGTGTTATTTATTGTTTTGTGAAATGATTTCAGTTTAAATTGATGATAGTAGATAAAAATTAAAGTAAAACTAAGTTATATCAAGGGAATGGCAGGATAAACGAATAACTAAAAGTAATTCCCAAAATCACGACTCGCCATCGAAAAGTAACCATAAAAACTGTTCAATTCAGCGAATTCTAGACTTAGGAACAATGATTATAGATTATATTAATATGATATAACACCACCACTACTTGGCGTAGTGATGGCCAAGTAGTGATGGCCTCGAGGTTAAGGCGCGCGGTCGAGAATCTCGGCGGTCGCGAGTTCAAACCCCAGGCACAAACCTCTGGCTTTTCATATTATGGGTGTATTCGTAATGAATTATCACTTACTTTAACGGTGAAGGAAAACATCGTGATGAACCTGCACTTCTAAAAGTTCTTAGGAATTTCTTTGGTGAGTAGTCCGCCAACCTGCACTAGGCCAGCTCAGAGGACTAAGACCTAAACCCCTATCAATGATAGAGGAGGCCCGTGCCTAGCAGTGGGACGTATATGGGCTGATGATGATGAAGAAGAACACCATATCTGATGATAAGTATGGCACGGCAGCTGAAGTATACTATAAAGACTAACCATTTACAAATTACTCTTAAAGATCAGAATTTTACCCGCTTTAGTTTATAATAAAAATACCTCATCTTAATTCTTCATCTGTATCTCAATGTAAGCCAAAACTACCCGCTCTTATGCTCGGACATTGATTTTATCAAATTGGTTCCGTAAGTGTATTGCGTTGTAAAAATGCTCTGCACTAAGTGAATGAACCAACAGAATTAGAACCAGCTTCTGTTCGCGAACGCACCGATGATCTCGATACCTAAAATCTTCTTTATTATTTACAAGCATTTGTAACCCTTATTGTGAACGTCAATACATACTACAATAACCACGAAAAGTCAGAGGTGTGTGCCTATGTCGCAGCTTCAAACCCTAGACAATGAATTATCACTTTCTTTAACGGTAAAGGAAAACATCATGAAGAAACCTAAACAGTTCTTAGGAATTTCTTAGGTGTGTACTCCGCTAACCCGCACTAGGCCAGCGTGGTGGACTAAGGCCTAACCCCTCTCAGCTGTAGAGGAGGCCCGAGTCCAGCAGTGGGACGTATATGGGCTGATGGTGATGATGAAACCGCCTATTCCATATCCTTAAATGCTAGAAACTTATTTTCTTTGATGACGCAGTTAGCTAAAAATCGTCTATAAAAGTCAAATACTTTTTATTCCAGTTTCCATATGAACACAAAAGTCTTCCATGCAATTTAGCAACACATTTTAAGTAAGTCTTTCTTTCACGTAAGCAGCTTACGTGTTCTTATTTCGTTCAGTGGATTTGTTTGCAACCAGCTTTGAGCAGGGATGGGGGCAAAAGTGGATTGTGAAGGATTATTGTAACACGCCCAACCTAATTCTGTGTACTTGACGTCTCCTTACAGGATTACGCGGTACACCTGCTTTTTGATTTAGCCTTTTTCTCTGGTGAGAATTATACGAATATAATCCAGTTTTATTGTAGGTAATATTGCGAAGACATTTTTGAAGATAAAAAGGCTTTAAGTGGCGCTAGTACATACATTTTACCAATTAACAGACCACTTGTATGATCTAGCGTTTTTATCCTTGGCCTCACTCATGGGCGTACCCAGCTTCTGGCCTAGGGGGGGGCAAATCAGATCGTCCGCGGCTGTTTTGTCATACACACTACACAAACACATCTACATAAAACATAACATACATACATTTTCTGCGAGATTTCCAGGGGGGGGCAGCTGCCCTCCCCTGCCCCCCCCCCCTGGGTACGCCCATGGCCTCACTTGGATTACTTCTACATTCGGGAAGGGAAGGAATAACTAGATGTACAACGGAATTAGAGCGCTTTCATTAAAAGCAAATCCATGAAATATCGAGAAAGTTGTATATCGAATCCAATTGTGGCTAATTCCTCCGTAAACTAGGCCATATGCAATATATTCCACGAAATATATAACATAAACGTGAAAACATTTATTCCAAAGATAATCTATAACTCGGAAAGCGGGTGATCCTTGCCAAATAGATCGTAAATCCTGACGAATAATAAAATTTTTGTTACCACCCACATTTAGGTGCTCTTCTACACCTGTTGGCAACGCAGTTCTAACGTGTAATTTATTGTACGATTTCATATATCTTTTTCATTACATGTGATATTCAGCCTATTATTTTTAGTTAATTCCTAACGGTAGAGGTGGGCTATGTAGGGGCGAAAAAGGTTTAAATAAATAAATACACCCAACAGTCACATACATAGTTCTGACCCCACACTAAGATACTAGTCTTGTGTCGTGGGTATCAGAAACTACGAGAGACTTTTCGGTCTCACAAACACCCAGACCCGAAACAAATACTTGTGGATTACACAAACATTTGTCTCGGTGCGGGGATCGAACCCGCGGCCTCTCGTTTCGCAAGCTGGTATCTAGCCAACTGCGCCACGGGGCTGTCATTGTTTATTGTTATTACTATGATGTGTTTAATGAATTAATGACTAATCCTATATCCCTCTAATGGTAGGTATAGGTACAGGTGTGTTTCGACACTGACATAATATGATATTTCGTATCGCTAAGGGAGTTTCTTCTCCACAGCGACAACACGTGCCGAAGCGGCAATATAATAGCTTAAAATTGAAGAAAGCACTTCTAAAAGTCTATTTGAATAAATGTTATTTTAATTTTGAGTTTGACATTACGCCAGTTGTGTTTTAAGGTCTATGTGTAATGAGGAGCATCGATTACTTCTTTACGGATACATTTCAAGAGTTCGTGCTGCTATTCAGAATTTTTGTACTGTGAACATTTGTACCCAGCCCCGAAACAGATATTTATGGATCACTCAAACATTTGTCTCGGTGCGGGGATCGAACCCGCAATCTCTCGTTCTACAAACTGGTGTTTAGCCAACTGCTCTACATGACTGTCCATATGGACTGAAGATGATAAAAAATAATAATAAAAATAATATAAATCAGATAATTATCTTGCTAAATATTATAAATTACCTTTTGTACATTTCATGTCACCTTCTATTCATTTCTTAACCAAAATGATTACTAAGCAAAATATGATATTGAATTAGTGTTTTCATTAACATCCCGTATAGATTGAAGCCCGTGGTTTTATTAGTTATAATCACATAATATTCAATATCAATCACTAAGTATGTTATACTAAGTGGGCATGTAAACAAAATTAAACTGCTCCGAGATCCGATATTACTAACTGGAGTTTGCTTTAAGTACAAGCTTAACATCGCGTACATTTACGGCCGTGGAAATTCGCGCTCCATTTATTTATAATGTTTATCTGACACATACATACATACATAACCTCACGCCTGTATTCCCCGAAGGGGTAGGCAGAGATGCATTTCTGCACCCACATTTTGCCAGATATGTATCAGTCCCACGTAATAGGTTGGGAGCCAATTGTCGTTTTTCGGGCATATTTCTAGACTCCACGCTGCTACTGAGAATTTCCTAATGGAAAACCCTAACAACACTTTGCCCGACCCGGAAATCGAACCCAGGACCTCTAGATCGCACGGTACATAATTTTTGTCTGATTTATATTTATTTATGTCATCATCATCATCTCGGCTGTCTTGTTGTTTACTGCTAAACTTAAGCCTACTCAACGATATTTTACCTAGTGGTTTGTTGAACCTGCATCAAGTGACGCTTCGAAACATCATAAGTTGATCAATCCATGTTGCGGATGGGCGGCCAAAGCTGTACCAAAGTGATCTCCAGTCGACCTTGACATTTATTCCCTTTTAGTCATCGGCACTATGCGGTTAATGTCCGACTCACTGCCATTGAAAATGTCATTCATTTTTTGGTATATCCAAATATGTGATCTACTAAACTTTTGTTCGACAGTGTATCCAGATAATCAAAGGTTAAGGGTCGTTTCATAAGCAGGCAATTATTATTTTATTAATTTCTTAAGGAGCCGTCAGACGAGGTACTTAAGGGAGAATCTCGTCTAATACGCGTTCGTGAGTAATTTTGCGGCAACATGAGGGCTGTACAAAGTTTTTGGAACAAGTATAATGTTTTTATTAAAATAGCTTATTGCTTACTGTTTGATGTATCATGTTGAAGAAATTGTTGAGACAAGTTATACTCAACTTAATATATTGTTTTACAATAAATATGGAGAACACCTCGTTGGCATATTAAATAGACGCGTGCGACCTAGAGCTACCGGGTTACATTCTCGGGTCAGGCTCGTGGCCAATCAGCATTTTTTATTTGGAATTTCTCTGAAGGCCTGCATATGCGCCCATTATAATAGAATTGTTCTTATAGGTCGTACTTTTCCTAAATCCTTATTCAACGCAACTCCCGTTTGTTTGTATGATAAAAACAACAAAAAAATTGTATATTCCTTATTTCTTACAATAAAAAACAATTAAGCATTTTATTAGTTAACTACTCAAATCAATAGGTAAATAATTGACACGCAAATGTCTAAGGAAAATTTGATCCTAACTGGACCAGCAGAGGAAGACCAAAGAACAGATGGATGGATGAGAGAAGATATGAAAAAAAGGGGTGAATAAAGACATGACGGCTGATAGGGATGTTTGTAAGCAAAAATCATACTGCGCCGATCCCAAATAAAAATTGGGAACAGGGCAAGGGAATAATGATTTTTTCCTCTCCTAATACAATTCTGTAGTTCTAATACTTATAAACCATTTTTTGTATACCACTTATAAACATATAACGTAATTACGGAACCTATAGGATATAATTATAATGAACTATAATTTATGTAATGAGCTGCAACAACATAAGCCAATTGAGCATAATCCCGAGTAAAATGAACCAGGTTAACTCCAGGTGCCCTGCATCTATACATCTCTTTTTGCTCTATTTACATTTTATCTTATATGCAACTGACAATAATGATGATGAATCCAATCTTTATTTTTTTCATCTTCTTTGTTTCTCATTCTACGTTTACCCACTAGTGGTTTTAGGTCTCCACCGATTCTTTTCATTTTATAAGTTCGCAACCAAACCTTTTGAGCTAAGTGGGCTGAGTTATCTGACTATCCAACACCTTGTCGGCCTGGTGTCCTCATATCTGCACGAACCACTTCATAAAATAGTATAATCTGTATTTAAAATATTACCATTAGCGAACAATCAACCCGACCCTACCTTAAAGAAGACAAGTGAATTTTTGAAAAGATAATTACACTTGGCCAAAGGTCGTAACTCAGTGTTTGCGTTACAAATGACGCAAAGCGGAGGGGCGCAATGTGTAGAAACGGCCTGTTTCATCAAGACAATGGGTTTAAATTGCAGCGGTTAGATAGTCCGACAGAAATTGTCAACGGCTTATACGATTAGCTGTAGCGGTTGCACGTCCAACCTTTTATAATTTTGAGAGTCTTGGGTAGAAAGCACTGATATAAAACCAATGTAGTGCGCTTTCATATCCAAAAACGTTTTCATATGGAATCAATATTCTAACACTTACAGTGTAGACTTACACGCCCTGAATCTACAGGCCCTAAACTTCTCATATTTATACCTTAGTCAATATATTTGCCTGACCTGTTACTATAAGAACAATTTTATAACAGAAAAGTAATAAATAAGATTTTTTTTCACATTTTTTCAGCCCATTGAACCTGTAACAAAAAATCATTAAATATATAATGTTGTGTTCGTATTATTAATGTGCACCAGTGTTGTAACACTGTTGTATCTGTAGATAAATAGCTTAAATATTATATTTCTCTATTCATTTAGATCTTAAAGTGACACTGATAAATGCCGTATTATCCGGTTTTCGAAGAAAGAGAATAAAGCCAGTGAAAGTAAACCTACAATAAAAACTCGCCCCATTTATCAAACAGAAAAATATGAATAAGTTGCTGACACCAATGGAACCAAATAGTCTATAAATTATAAATAAAATTATAAAGTAGGAAATAGAAAAAATAAATCTAGATATTAGTTTCAGGCTTACGTTATTTTGGTGGAAACCGCGACCGTTTATTCTTTAAGCCGCATACTCGTAGACAGACGGGCAAAACATAGGCATAGTTAATTCCTGACCAAGGAAATAACATGCATTAGTCAACTGCACTAGAACTTAGCTGTAATGAACCCGGGCATATATCTGTCCAACCCGTAATTACTCACATAACTGTCGTCAATGTATTTTGTTAACTACTTTTACTGTTTTACTTATACCTACAATTGTAAAACGACTAGTATATAGTATTCTGTAATTTAATTTGTCTCAGTTTTCTCTCATAATAAAGTGTTATTGGGTTTTTCTATTAGAAAATTCTCAGTAGCAGCACGGAGTATGGAGATGTGCCCGAAAAACGGCAATAGGGTCGCCGCATATTACGAGAGCAATAAAAAGCTAGGAGTTTATTATAAGCATATCGTCAATGTGGATAGTTATACACACATATTATCGGTCGGATAAAAATTAAATATCAAATTACTACTCTTTTGCCAGTAAAAATTAATCCTAAATCACTAAAAGTACATTGTGTTTTCATGCGATTGCCAAGTCTAACTATTGTGGTTAAAACATAAAAGATTTTTTTATATTGATATGGTCACTATAAGATGTCTGGTAAGCTAAGTGCATAAAAACTTAAGACAGAAGGTCCCTAAAACGGGGACTGAATAAATTCATCGACCTTGTATCACATGGATCTCACAACTTTTTACGGTAGAAGAACTGAGTTGCGAGACTTGGGGTTTTTACAAGTTTGTTTTTTATGGGATATGATATTTTCATAGTCATTAGTGGTACTTAAGTCGTGACAATAACTATTTTCCGTCACATGAATTTAGGTGTCATTATTGGAATAAAATAAAATAAATAAATTGAATTGCACCATTTCTTGAAATGAGGATCCTGGATGAACTGAATTTACGTTAAATGTCGTTTTAGAACGGTAAAGTGCCAATTTGTGCATTAAAAGGAGTTAATTGACTTTAGGTACCATTAGTGGAGTGTTGTTTGCGACTGGAGGCATTTATAGAACTTTTGTGACGTAAGGTGCCATTACTTGACGTTGAGTGCCATTTTTGGAAGTTATGAAACATAAGTGTGATTTATTTGGTGATTATAATGCCATTATGACGTTGTGTCGTGTTATTTGGTGCATTTAAATGGTGCTCATGTCATTATGCAATGTTAAGTGCCATTAGGCACACCTAGGTAACGTTAGATACATTTTCGCGATGAATTAATGAGATGATCTGAGTGGATGAAAAATGACATAATGTCACTTGAATCGACTTTCAAAGACAGGAATGATATGGTGGTGACCTAATACAACAATCAGAATAATTTTGATTTATAGATTCACATAATTATATTCTTTCTGCACCCAACCCTGAAGTCTACGCGGACGGAGTCGCGGGCAAAAGTTAGTGATTAATAAAAGAAAAAAATACGAAAAAGAATTATGCGAGTAACTTCGATCAAATTTGGTAATTAGTTTCTCAAATTTTCTCTCTTTGCGTGTTTTTTTTAATTGTTAATTATAATAATTTACGCATTTAAAATAACATTTTAGTTAGGAATATACTGTTTGCTTTATCTCAAACTAGCTGACCCGCCGAACTTTGATACGTGAACATGCCGCTTACAACTGACCACGAGAACGGTGAGGTAAAAAAAATCCGTGAACAGTTTGTATGGAAAAATTATTTTTTTTATTTAATTTTTTCATAATTTTTCCAATATATTTATTATTTATTCTGCTACAAAGATGTGTGGCGGTAGCAACACGCCAACCTGCTCATTATTTGTAATTATTACTTTATTTAAACATGCATTGTTCTTATTCTAAGATATGACTGCAGGCGTTTAACCATAAACATCTGTGAGTCGTAAAAATTGTATCTTAACGAGAATTTTTATGTACGGTATTTAATATGAGTTGAATCATGCTGTTGTAACCCTAAAAGTTATTAACTTCTCTAAATGTAATTACCTGTCCATGCCAGTGCAAAACTGCTTAGTTAAACTCTTTAGTGATGGCAATCCTTGGAAATGGGTTTATCTTTTGGACAATAACTCAGATGTTTGGGCGAACCTTATTTTTTGTTGAAAGGATAGACCTTACTTTATTTTTGTAAAATATATTTATTATGATTTATCCGCGCTGATTCTCACTCGGGGAGACCGATAAAAGGGTCGGTTTGTTTATATGAAAAAGACAGTCTGCCATCATTTGTCAGGAGCACACCTCGCTCCTAGACGCATAAGTAGTTATTATTTTACTCTGTCTGTATAGTATTATAGTGTTAATTTGTAAATATACACCAAATACCAAAGAAGATAAAAAACACACAAAAATTATAAAAATTGGGCCAGCCACACTTATATATACATACATATACATATAAAATATGTTTAAATAACAATAAATTTAGAATCAGTATCACATAGATACTTCAAAACAAAAACAAACTGATAAAACAACTTCATAGAGCTATAAAAGTGGACACACAGTATGAGAACGATTATTGTGTCGAATCTATTAAAGCAATTGGACTGAAGCAAAATGTTGAGACTAATATTTTTATCTTTATTGCTAGTAGTTGTAAAGTCTGACACTAAAATTGATGAAGTATTAGGATCTTGGAATCAAGTCACCATCTTACCAGACTACGTGGCAGTCGTGAACTGCAAATCATACAATGTAACTCTCAACGACGTTTTGAAATGCACTTGTGATGGAGTAGAAACCCCTGTGTTGAATATTTACAATTCCAAGGAAGGATCTGTTGATGTACCTGTTACATTCATAGATAATTATGAAGAAGTAGTCCCCAAATTGAATGCTACGTGTTCCTGCAACGGCAACTTTTTGACGCATATGCTTCTACGGAAGATCAACACAAATTATTTGTTTTTGTACGGAAAGTATGTCGAAAATGACGAATCAATATACGTAACAGACGTGTTGGCCAGAAAATTGGAGAAATTTTCAGAACTGCAAGCGGTACTCAATAATCATCCAGAGTTACGTGGTAAGGAACTTTCATACTACTGTGAAAGTAGTTCTCCCAGCGAGGGTTAAAAAATATAAACTATATGTTTAAACGAATTGAATAAATGCCTTTAAACATACATATTATATATTTTATTCAATACCCGCATGTGCGTCTATTTCCATTCGTTTCAATTTTATATGTGTATCAGTGAAATAAGAATCTCTTTGCGTCTCTCGGAAGTTCACACGAGAATTTCCTTACTAGTAGTGCGTTCCTTTTTATTAAGTCGTGATGGCCTCGAGGTTTGGGCACGCGGTCGAGAATCTCGACGGTCGCAGGTTCAAACGCCAGGCACACACCTCAGACTTTTCTAAGTTAAGTATATGTGTATTCACAAAGAATTATCGCGTATTTTAACGGCGAAGGAAAACATCGTGATGAAACCTGCACACCTAAAAGTTCTTAAAAATTTCTTAGGCGTGATGTCCGCCAATCCGCACAAGGCCAGCGTAATGGACTAAGGCCTAAACTCACTCAATTGTAGAGGAGGCCCGTGCCCAGCAGTGGGACGTATGTATGTATATCGGCTGATGATTATGTACCTTTTTATTTATGATCGTGATTAAATTTTATAACTTTTGTTCTGATACCAGGTGACAGTCACATAAAATCTACTCTAGAGCACAATGTAATGCAACGATAAAATTTCCATCTGGAGTTTATAAAACAATATAATTGATCTAATTTTATTGCTTCAAAATATGATTTACATTGCTGTTTGCAATCTACAGAAAAAAATAAAAAAAAAAAAAAAATTTTAATTATAATATACTCGTATAGAGAGATTAAGAAATACGGTTCAAAGTAATGAATAACATACAGTCTATGTTTTTACAATACTGGTTTTAAAGCATGAGATTTTTATGTACATCGCGCGTTACAACACTATCTCATTCTGTAGTTGTATATTATTACGTAATATAATATACATATATATATTGATAAAGTAGTGATGGCCTCTAGGTTTAGTCGCGCGGGCGAGAATCTCAGCGGTCGCGGGTTCAAACCCCAGGCACACACCTCTGACTTTTTGAAGTTATGTGTGTATTCACAATGAAGTATCACTTACTTTAACGGTGAAGGAAAACATTGTGATGAAACCTGCACACTGAAAAATTCTTAGGAATTTCTTAGGTGTGTAGTCCGCCAACCCGCACTAGGCCAGCGTGGTGGACTAAGGCCTAAACCCTCTCAATTGTAGAGGAGGCCCGTGCCCAGCAGTGGGACGTATAAGGGCTGATGATGATCTTGATATCTTTTGCTTCAATTTCGTACGTCAGAGTAAAGATAAAGTAGATAGAGTTATCCTTATGCCAAGTAAATAAAACGGTTTAAATAGTTTGGGTCTAGAATTCCTAGCTTCATAAAAAAGGCACATTATCCATTTTGAAAGCTCTTTATAGGGTTTTGTATTAATTATAATCATCAAAATAGGTTGTAGCAAAATCAAAAATAGTTATTTCATGAAAATAAACTCAATAAAGCAAAATAATCATTTGAACATAACGTTATACACATGTGCATATCCGCAAAATCACTTATTTGTTTTTGCTTCCACAACAAAATAACATATATGAGTATGTATGAGCGAAAAACAATTTGCACGATTATCTCATTGGTCATGCAGCTACAGTATTTGAAGAGCGATTCGTGTTGAGTTCGATTACATTATGTAGTGTCATTGATTTTTCTGTGAGGAGACTTAGTAACACCCAGGAGTCATGATATGAGACAGAAGGTTTTGGGTTCAGAAAAATACAGATCTATTTACTTCTTCTAGGTCAGTCGTGCAGTGAAACTTAAGCTTTCGAGGAGCTAATCCTGTCTTATATCGTCCAGAGAAATCTTCCTAAGTGGTTACATGTCGCCGAATTTTTTTATAATTTTCTAATAATAGAGACCTAAGTCCCCATAACATCAGTTATCTTCCAGTGATGCTCCTTCAAAATCGGTTAAGCCGTTTCTGAGATCAACTCCAAGCCACTGATAGAGTAAAAAAAACTGCGTTTTCATTACAGACAACGCGTTTACTTTCATTCCCAGGAAATAAAAAGCTTTATTTGTCATTGTAACATAATTTTTATGTCTATTATTAAAAAGGGTTTAATATAAGCATATCATCACTGTGTATAGTTATACACACATATTATATATCGGTCGGATGATGAAAAAATATCCAATTACAACTCTTGTGCCAGTAAAAATTAACATGAGTCACTGCAAAGATTGGCAGTTTGGAGGCACATTAAAGCGAATGGGATAATTTCGACCGAAGAGGCAACTGGTAGCGTGTAATAATCATAAAATACCACCTCCGAGCTCAGTTTATAGGGCGTTCGTTAGAGAACACCTTTTATTGTTTCTTTTACGAGATGTTACTTATATGAAAATGAGGATTGGGCTGTAAAAGGTATATTTGTACCAAGTTGAACACGTCAAATAATACAGACTCGCAAAAATGTCCAATATCGGCGGGTTTAGGTGTTTTTTTATCAGCAATAGAAAGTTTAATGTCGACATTCTCTAAACGAAAACCTTTTTTTTTCTTTTTCTTTTTTTTGTAAACGATACCCTTAGGATATTTTTTTTTAAATTTCAATGTTATTAATGCGAAGAATATTTTTTGCTGTTACTACATACATATTGCATACACTTACGCTTGAATCGCTGAATGGATAGGCAAAGGTGCCTATAGCCATTTTTGGGGCTCATTTCCAGACTCTGCTGCAGAGAATTTCCTAATGGAAGACCGAACAACACTTTTACACGAAAATCGAATTTGGTATCCCTCGACAAATAATACTTATGGTTCAACTCAAGAAACACGTAAAGATTTAATAAATCTCCAATTGTCCTCACCTTGTATCAAAGTGTAGTAGTATTCATTAGTTTTAGAATATGCAAGTCCAATTTACTAATATAGGTACCGTTATAAACTCGGTCGAACATTTCCGGATTCAAATTGGTTTAGCATATTTTTGTTTAATTTTACATTCTGAATATATACTCATCGTACATTTAATATATTTGTTAATGATTTTTAAAAGAAAAAAATACGAAAAAGAATTAGGCGTGTAACTCCGCTTAAATTTGGCACTTTGTTACTCAACTTTTCTCTCATTGCGTGTTGTTTTCTGATTGTTTATTATTATAATACGCATTTAAAATAAAATTTTAATTAAGAATATAATGTTTGTTTTATCTCAAACTAGCTGACCCGGCGAACTTCGACACGTGAACATGCTATGCCGCTAACAACCGACCACGAGAACGGTATGTTAATTTTTTTTATTTAATTTTTTCGTCAAATTTCCAATGTTTTAATAGTTATGCTGCTATTCCGGACGAAGATAAATTCAGAAACACAAAAATCATGAAAATTGGCCAGCCGCTCTTGAGTGGTGTAACTAATATGACTTTGTTTTATGTACTTATATCTATAGATTTGGAATCAGTATCAAACTCTATTTCAAAACAAAAACAAACTGATAAAACATCTTAGTGGAGCTATAAAAGTGGACACACAGTGTGACAAAGATTATTGTTTCGTATCTGTTAAAGCAATTGAACTGAAGCAAAATGTTGAGACTAATATTTTTATCTTTATTGCTAGCAGCGGTGAAGTCTGATACTAAAATTAATGAAATATTAGGATCTTGGAAACAAGTCACTATTTACCCAAAGGAAGCGGCGATTGTGGACTGCAAATCATACAATTTCACTGTCAACGACGTTTTGAAATGCACTTGCGATGGAGTAGAAACCCCTGTGTTGCATGTTTACAATTCCAAGTATAGATCTGGTGATATACCTGTTACCTTCGTCGATAATTATGAAGAAGTAGTTCCCAAATTAAATGCTACGTGTTCCTGCAGCGGCAAGTTTTCGATGCATATGCTTCTACGTAAGATCAACACAAATTATTTGATTTTCTACGCAAAGTATATCAATAACGATGTAACAGATTATATAACAGCCGTGATGGCCAGAAAATTGGAGAAACTTTCAGAAGTGCAAGCGGTAATCAACAATCTTCCAGAGTTACGTGGTAAGGAACATTCATACTTCTGTGAAAATGGTTCTCCTAGCGAGGGTTAAAAATGTAAATTTTATATTAAAACGACTTAAATAAATGCTTTTAAACATACATATGTATTATATGTTTTATTCAATACCCGCATGTGCGTCTATTTCCATTCGTTTTAATTTTATCTGTGTATCAGTAAAGTGAAGAATCTCTATGCGTCTCTAGGCAGTTCACACGAGAATTTCCTTACTAGTAGTGCGTTCCTTTTTTATGTTATTAAGTCGTGATGGCCTCGAGGTTTGGGCACGCGGTCGAGAATCTTGACGGTCGCGGGTCCGAACCCACATACCTCTGACTTTTCGAAGTTATGTGTGTATTTACAAAGAATTATCGCGTATTTTAACGGTGAAGGAAAACATCGTGATGAAACCTGCACACCTAAAAGTTCTTAGGTGTGCTGTCCGCCAATCCACACTAGGTCAGCTGGTGGACTAGGGTCTAAACCCGCTCAGTTGTAGAAGAGGCCCGTGGCCAGCAGTGGGTCGAATATGGGATGATGATGATGTTCCTTTTTATTTATGATCGTGATGAAATTTTATCTCTTTTGTTCTGATACAAGATGACTTTCAAATAAGCATAAGTGCCTATTGCCATTTTTGAGGTTCATTTCCAGACTCGGCTGCAGAGAATTTCCTAATGGAAGATCGAACAACATTTTGCCTGACTAGAAAAAAGGAACCGGTATCTGTAGATCCCTCGGCAAATAATCATTTATGGTTCAACTCAAGAAACACATAAAGATTAAAAAATCTTCAACTTTCCTTACCTTGTATCAAAGTGTAGTTTTAAAATATGCAATTTTCTATGCGTAAAGAAGTCGCTGTGTTCCAAAACCGGCCAAGTGCGTGTCAGCGCACAAATAGAATAGAGTTCCGTAGTCACCCATTATGTACGAAGTTTTCCAAGTAAACATATTTTACAAGTTAGGCCTCAATAACTCCTGAACTAACAAAGTTTTCTTAGCCTTTATAGTTTTTCTTCAAAGTTCATCACATGAACCATCATGATTTTCCGATTTTTTGAGCCAGCCATTTAGAGGGGAAGGGGGACCGCACTATTTAACAAAAAAATGTACACCAAAGTTGAATATCACGCAAACGGATACCAAAATAAAAAAATCGTCTTAGCAACCTCTCAATCTATGTAATGATGAAAACATCACCCAATTACCGTGTAGCACATTGTCGACATTGTAAACACAGAATAAAATGAATCATTATCTGAATTATTCATAATTAGATAAAAATAAAATAATATATAAATAAATTAATGCAATAAGTTTGAGTATGTAGTAAAAAAAAAAAAAAGATTTTTTTTTTTTTAAATGCACAAAATGGAACTCTACAGTGATAAATTGCGTTAAACGTAAATTCAGATCATCCAGGATACTCACATAAAATTATGGTGCCTTTGCAATTTTTGACAGCCCCGTGGCGCAGTTGGCTAGATACCAGCTTGCGAAACGAGAGGCCGCGGGTTCGATCCCCGCACCGAGACAAATGTTTGAGTGATCCACAGATATTTGTTTCGGGTTTGTGAGACCGAAAAGTCTCTCGTAGTTTCTGATACCCACGACACAGCACTTGTATCCTAGTGCGGGGTCAGAACTATGTATGTGACTGTTCGGTGTATTTATTTAATTTCAGTTCCAATAAGCGCACCTAAATTCATGAGACCGAAAATAGCTCTTGTCATCACTTAAGTTCCACTAATGACAATGAAAGTGTCATAAGTGTCAATTATGGCACCTGTCTTCACACGAGTTCCAATATTGGCACTTGTCGTCTTATAGACTCCACTAATGGAATCTGATGTCGCTTCATTCGCTAATAGGACCTAACGTCACTCAACATCCACTGATCGCACCTAACGTCACTTACCATACATAAAATACACCTATCGTCACCTAATAGTATTTAATCGCACTTAATGGCCCTTAAAATGACTTATAGGCTCTTAAAAATATTATGGTCACATAAGAGAAGCTAAAACCACCCACCAACCACCCAGCGTCAATCCCAATGTAATAGTGGCAACTAACGTTACATAAGTGCGTTTAACGTCACCTAAGTGCACTTAATATCACTTTATAACCCTTAACCGCACTTAACTACATTCAACGTCACTTAATAAATACAAAGAACCATAAATCGACTTATGTAACCTAACGTCTCCCAAATACCCAAAATGGCAAATACTGATTTTTTTTTGACCACGAGAACGGCGAGGTAAGAAACCCGTGAATAGTTTGTATGAAAAAATGATTTTTTCTTTTGTTATTTTTTCGTTAATTTTCAAACGTTTTTAATAGTTATTCTGCTACTCCAAGAAAGGATAAATCCAAAAACGCAAAAATCTTAAAAATTGGGCCAGCCACACTTGAGTTATAAGTGGTGTCAATAACATGACGTTTTATATATACATAATATATATATTTAGAATCAGTATCACCCTCTACATCAAACAAAAACAAACTGATAAAACATCTTCATGGAGCTATAAAAGTGGACACACAGTTTGGGAACCATTATTGTGTCGAATCTGTCAAAGCAATTAAACTGAAGCAAGATGTTGAGACTAATATTTTTATCTTTATTATTAATAGCTGTAAAGTCTGATACTAAACTTGATGAAGTATTAGGATCTTGGGATCAAGTCACTATCTACCCTAACGACGTGGTGATAGTGGACTGCAAATCATACAATGTAACTGTCAACGACGTTTTGAAATGCACTTGCGATGGAGTAGAAACTCCTGTGTTGAATGTTTACAATTCCAAGGATGGATCTGTTGATGTACCTGTTACGTTCGTCGATAATTATGAAGATGTAGTCCCCAAATTAAATGCTACGTGTTCCTGCACCGGCAAGTTTTTCAAGCATATGCTTCTACGGAAGATCAACACAAATTATTTGATATTCTACGCAAAGTATATCTATAGCGATATGTCAGTATATAACGATGTGTCAGTATATATAACAGACGTGATGGCTAGAAAATTGGAGAAACTTGCAGAACTGCAAGCGGTAATCAATAATAATCTTCCAGAGTTACGTGGTAAGGAACTTTCATACTTCTGTGAAACTGGTTCTCCGAGCGAGGGTTCAAAAATATAAATTTTATGTTAAAACCAATTACATAAGTGCCTTTAAACATTAATATATCTTTTATTTAATGCTCACATATGCGTCTGTTTCCATTCGTTTCAATTTTTCTGCGTATCAGTAAAGTGAAGGATCTCAGCAAGCTAGCGAGTGATAGAAATGGCACCACATTGATGCTTGACTGGACTGTACCGTACTTTACCACCAAGTGCGGTGTTGTCACGTTATACTCGCAATACAAAGATGTTATTTAATAAAATAAAGCTACTAATGACTGACACCAGTATAAAGACTCCTAAAATATTACAAGCGTTCTTAATTTACTATCTAGTAGGTAGTATTAAAATTATGACGCACCTAAACGAAATTTGCATATATAGGTACGAGGATCCTCCATAATGGCTATTTTAGATTTAGGCCTGATTCCCTTTTCTATACTTTGATTTGCATTTTTATACATTCGTCTAGAGCAGTGTTTCTTAACCGGTGGTCCCTTTTTTTTCCGCGGGGAAAATCCTGTTTACGGACCATCCCACCCCCGGAGGGGCGAGGGTGTGTCGGACTCACCGGCGCCTTCCGATTCAGCATGGATGTTACCGCCCGAGGATGTGTTGGGCGGCCGCTGGGCCGGGTCCCTACCAAAAAATCAATGCGCCGTAATAACGACTAAAAACCCCGCGACGGCCACCATCAGCGTATTCAACGAGACGGCCCCGGTAAACCGGTGGTCCCGGGAGGCATTCCAATTGGTCCACGAAGCCATCGTAATAAAAAAGTGGTTGAGCCTATGTGTTCGAGGTTTTGTTCTGAAACATGGACTTATGTAGGAAAAGCTTGCGGGAGGTGCTCCTGCTATACCTACTTGGTTTTCGCTCTAGTCTTGCAACGTAGGTGAAAAACAAAAATCCATACGCAATTTCGACGCACTGCGTTATTCATCGTCAAGCATTGGCTACTAAAACGCTCCTATAATGCTTTGCTTTTCAATGATAACAGCTATAAAAGTTGTTAACTTCATTAAAAAAGTGCACTCATCTTTTCAAACAATTGTGTTTTGATATGAACTCTGAACACGAAACCCTGCTTTTCCACACGGAAGTGCGTTGGCTTTCGAAAGGAAACATGCTGTTAAGGTTGTCCGATCTAAGAGAGGAAGTACCAATATTTTTAACCTACAAGGAAAACAAAGAGTTGCTTTTTTAGTTCTACGAGCCCAAATTTCAACTTCATTTTACTTATTTGGTCGACTTTTAGCGCAAATAAAAAAATTTACCTTCAACTGTAAGAGTCAGGAAATTTGAAGTTGCAAGGCATGAAGAACATACATACTTGCGTATGAAGATAAAATCAGAACGTATAACGTTAAATCGAGCTATGGATCAATAAGGTCGAAAGACAAAACTTTTCTGCATTTGATACGCTCAACAAAATTATTAATAGACAGGGAGCAGAGATTAACGGAGAAATACAGAAGAATGATATTTGAAAAACTTAAAAAGTGAATTCAATCGCTATTTTCCTGACTGCGAGGACAAAAGTATTCAGAAAGTGATATAAAATCCTTTCATTGTCAACGTGTCTAATGAAATTCAAGAAGAAATAATTGAAATTCAACATAACAGTAACTTAAAAGATACATTTGAATCAGGAATTAACCTTGAAGATTTTTGGAGCCAGGAGGCAATTTCTTTGCCCAAACTTCGAGACATTGCTATACGTTACTTAACTTTATTTTTATCGACGAATCTATGCAGGAAGAGATTTTCGATGCTTATAATTATAAAAAATAATAAAAAATAAAATGGGTGTATTTATTTTATTTATTTATAGTTAATAAAGAGAATGCAATCACAAAAATCGTATTAAATTTAAAATATGTAACTTTATTTTTTTGTGAAATAATAAATAAATGCATGTGAGTCCTAAAATTATATGCCTTTTATTTATTAAAGATTAATATAATAGAGATATATACATATAACCAACTGGGTGGTCCCTGGCAAGATATTTTTTTTTCTAAAATAGTCCCTCATGACTTAAAGGTTAAGAACCATTGGTCTAGAGGGTGTCGAATAAACGGCACATTTCAGTCCTTAACAGTTAATTTTATTACATAAGAATATAAAAAAAATCAATATTACTATTAGTATAGTTCAGTTCACCACATAAATAAGCCGAGAAGCCCAGCTTGTCTTACAAAATTCCAAAGAATTATCTTTAATATTTAAATCTTTATTTAACAAACGCAATTTGACATTTAAATGAGAATATCCTGATCCTGACAATTATAAACTAGACATAACACAATTAACGTGTAATGCTTTTGGTATTCTAAGGATACTTCCTTAGAACTGTTCACCACACTAGTCTTTTGTCAATAATTGATTTCATCTATTTTTTTATAAGCTACTCCTACAAATTCAGCTTTGCTTACGGTTATCCTTTACCGCTACCGTAAGCGATAATAATTCATTAAAAATAGAAACTACAGCATGGTATGACATCGGGGTCGCATGGGCTAGGATTTTATAGAAAAACACAAATAAAAAAAATCTATCTTTAAAAAAATTACAAATTATTTACGTACCATAGAATTTACATTTACGAATCTTCGCTGGGTATAATAACAGTTCGATCACACAAGAACGACAGTTTCTTACCACGAAACTCACTTTTAAAATCCAAAAACGCAAAAATCATAAAAATTGGGCCAGCCACACTTGAGTTATATGTGGTGTAACTAACATGACGTTTTATATATTATATTATATATTTTACACATATATATTTAGAATCAGTATCACCCTCTACTTCAAAACAAAAACAAACTGATAAAACATCTTCATGGAGCTATAAAAGTGGACACACAGTATGAGAACAATAATTATTATTGTGTCGAATCTTTCAAAACAATTGAACTGAAGCAAAATGTTGAGACTAATATTTTTATCTTTATTGCTAGTAGCTGTGAAATCTGATTCTAAAATTGATGAAGTATTAGGATCTTGGGAACAAGTCACTATCTACCCAAACGAAGCGGCGATCGTGTACTGTAAATCATACAATTTCACTGTCAACGACGTTTTGAAATGCACTTGTGATGGAGTAGAAACTCCTGTGTTAAATATTTACAATTCCAAGGATGGATCTGCTGATATACCTGTTACCTTCGTCGATAATTATGAAGAAATAGTCCCCAAATTAAATGCTACGTGTTCCTGTACCGGCAAGTTTTTGACGCATATGCTTCTACGGAAGATCAACACAAATTATTTGATTTTCTACGCAAAGTATGTCAATAACGATGTAACAGATTATATAACAGCCGTGATGGCCAGAAAATTGGAGAAACTTTCAGAACTGCAAGCGGTACTCAATAATCTTCCAGAGTTACGTGGTAAGGAACTTTCACACTTCTGTGAAAATGGTTCTCCTAGCGATGGTTAAAAAATATAAACTTTATGTTTAAACGAATTAAATAAATGCCTTTAAACATACATATTATTTGTTTCATTCAATACCCGCATGTGCGTCTATTTCCATTCGTATCAATTTTATCTGTGTATCAGTAAAGTGAAGAATCTCAGCAAGCTGGCATAAGGTAGATCGAAGGTCGGGAGATAGAAATGGCCTGCCACTTGTGCTTGTCTGAACTGTACCGTACTTTACCACCAGTTGCAGTTTTGTCACGTTTTATTGGCAGTACAGTGTTATTTAATCAAATAGTAAAGATACTATTGACTGACACCAGCTTAAAGACTCTTAAAGTAAATACAAACGTTCTTATTTCTTTATATAGTTGTTTTAAAATTATGACATACTAAAAAGAAATCTACATATATGAGAGTCCTCCATAATGATTATTTTTTTATTTAGGCCTGATTCCAATTTCTATTCTTTGATTGGATTTTTTTATATATTTGTCTAGAGTGTGTCGAATAAACGCACATTTCAGTCTTTAATGTTAATTTCATTTCATAGGATCAGCTATTAAAAATTTCTATAAAAGCCCAAAAGCCCAGCTTACCTTACATACATAATTCCGAAGCATAATCTTCTTTCTTTAAACCTTTATTTTACAAAATCATCAATCATTTGACATATTAATGAGAATATCCTGACCCTACAGTAAACGATTATAAACTAGACATTACACAATTACGTGTAACGCTTTTGGTATTCTAAGGATACTTCCTTAGAACTGTTCACCACACTAGTCTTTTGTCAATTGGCTTCATCTATTTTTTTATAAGCTACTCCCTCAAATTCAGCTTTGCCTACAGTTATCCTTCCCCGCTACGTAAGCGATAATATTCATTAAAAATATAAACTACGGCATGGTATGACATCGAGGTCGCATGGGCTAGTATTTTATAGCAAAACACAAATAAAAAAAATATCTATCTTAAAAAAAACTACAAATCATTTACGTACCATAGAATTTACATTTACGAATCTTCGCTAGGTAAAACAATTCGATCACACAAGTACGACAGTTCCTTACCACGAAACTCATTAATATAATTGTCGCTTGAAGTACTGAATACTTTATAAATTTTCTGGCAAATAAGTTTCAAATGTATATTGCCTCTACTCCTTCCGTGTACTTTATGTGCATTATGAAATAATTTGCGTTGATCTTCCTGACTAGAACACGCTTGTAGTATCCAGCGTTGCAAGAACAAAGGGTGTTTAAATTGGGAAAGATTTTCGCAGATTCATCGATGAAGGTAACAGGCATAGCATGATCCATTCCTGGGTTGTAAAAGTCGAGCACTGGAGTCTCTACGCCATCCCCACAAGTACATTTTAAGGTGTCATTTAGGCTTATGAAGTATGTTCTGCAGTCTACAATTGGCAACCAGTTTGAATACATAAAACATGCACCCAAGTTCCTAACACTTCATTGCCATTGTTCTCCGATATCACAGCTACAAGAAGAATAGATAATAATACTAATTTTAATATTATATATTGTTACATTCTATGCATCTCTAGGAAGTTTACACGAGAATTTCCTTACAAGTAAGGCGTTCTTTTTTATGATCGTGATGAAATTTTATCAGTTTTGTCCTGATATAATGTGACATTCAAATAAAATCTGCACAAGAGCACAATGTAATACAGCGATGAAAGGGAAATGCCCAACTGACTATAGAACTTAGTATAGGCACAAATATTTTTGTGCCACAATGAAAACTTGTGCATAGTGTTGTAATTAACATACCCTATCAATAAAACTAAATAGTACTTACATAATTTGCGGGGTTCCATGGTAACTATAGGGTCAAAGTATTATAAAACCACATAAGTAGGCAAAGTAAAGTTTTATTATCATTATTATTCCATGTTCTCGTCTTCTAAAATATTGTGTCTAGGAATGGCACTGGTGTAGTAATATTATTATGCAATCCCCAACTCAAGTACCAAGCAATAGTCATTATGTGGGCACAATGGCCCACTGTGGGTTTTGCCCACTAAGCAGCTACAATAGTAACCAGAGATTGCCCTTAGTGTATAGGCTGTATTGACATATGTAAAACTGGCACATCTTCTATTAATTATAATTAATCTGGAGCATCTTCAGCATGAACTAAATGATTAGCATCATACTGTAATTGTTGCTGTAGTGTTCTCCTAGCTGCCATCCAACAAGCTTTGCACACACATTCTAGATGTGAGATCTGAAAAATAGATACAATTGTTAGTAATGTGAAATATTTCATAAAAGTTAAAAACAGGAATTCTCATTTAACATGAAGAATGAGGCCCTTGAGACATACATACAAAACATACATTTCAATGTCCTAAAATAGAAGCTTGAAGTGAGCCAACTTGAAGAAAAGCATAACACTCCATGCAGAGAATGCCATCCCGTGAAATCTGTGAAAATATATGTTTACAATAAAACTTTGTATTTAAATTCAAAGGCTAGTAATATACTACCTCTGTGAATCAGTTAATTGTGTTTTACTTGTTATGTCTGAAATTCCCAAGTTAAAGATAATATTAGGTAACAGTTTAAGTGTTTGGGATTGTATATTCCTGTGTCTTAAACAGCACATTAAAGCAGGCAATTAGAATATGTAGTTATAAACATCACAGTAACAATAGTTAAAACCTGGCCCAACAATAAGTATTGAAAATAAAAACCTGAAAATCTTCATTGGACCATAAACCAAATATCTGTGTTTACGTATAATATAATATACAATGTAGCTACATTGACAATGAGTGTGTTGTAGCCACCACCTCCAGAGAGAAGTCAGAGTTCCAACAGTTTATACACTAATAGTAATACATTTTTAAATTACTTAATATTGAATAAGAATACAGTTTTGAATTCACTTACCGGCGAGGGTGAAATCCACATAAATAGAGATTGTATATGATTTCATTGATTTCTCTGAATGCCTGCGAAGGTCCATAACGTAGCCGAAGGGTACAATTAACACACCGGCGAACTGATATAACTATAATACAGTGATATAAGGAGGCTCTGTCTCACAATCACTAATCACTTGTCACACTAAAATACTAGGAGCCTCTGTCTCACAACCACTTTTCACAATAAATTGTACAAGGAGTCTATCTCGATTATAAAGTAAGTTACCTATATGGAGTCTCTATCTCAAAATCACTACTTATTATATAACTAACAACCATACTTGGAAAACGAATAACATTAATATGTTTACTTTTGCGAAAAACAAACGTAACGGCCGTTCTTGTATAAACTATAAACCTTTTTTTTTTCCTTTGTTCCGCAAGGAACCGGCTAAGGTCGAAGACCATGCTGCCAAGTCTTCAAAACCTATAGCAACCACCACCGAGCATTGCTAAAGAGTAAGTTACTTTTATTTGAATAAGTCTTATTATTAACTTTTCACGCTAGCGAACCCACAAACAAGATCTAGTGACAGCTTAAAACAATATAATTGTAATTTCTGCTTAATAGTAAATGATCAAATAAATTAAAAGTAGATTTGATATATTTTTATATCATGGCAACACAGCGTAATAAAACGACAACAGAAAATGTAGGTATTAGGTAAATAAATAGAAATACTATTTATCTTTGTTTTTTTTAATCCGGCAAAGGTAGGGTCAACTAATACGAAATAAAATCATTAAAATTAAAGACAAGAATTGTCGATATTACTAACTTGTGGCACAACTTAAAATCATGCGATACTGCTTATGGGCATTCTCCTTTCTATTTCGAGTTTAAAACAAAATAATTGTTCTAATTTTATTGCTTCAAACTATGATTAGCTTTATTCAAATTTACTGAAAAAAAAATTATTTATTGTACACCATTATAATAAGAAAACAACAAAGGTAGGTATAAGTAACTCTAAATAAGGTAGTGTCACAAATGGCGGCCTTATCGCTGTCGGCGATTTCTTCCAGGCAACCGTTAGATGGACTAGAAAAATGTAATTTAAAATAAACAATATACTCGTATATAATAAGAAATAAGATTTATAGTAATGAATAACATATAGTTTATGTTTTTATTGCTAATAACCAGTATTACTATAAAATTATTAGAAAATTCAGGAAGATACTTTCTTCATTAATATAAGATAAAAAAAAACACAATTCTACAATACAATTATCGTAAAGTGTTACATTCAGTCAACTTTTGCTACATTAAAAAACTGGAAATGCCCTAAATAAAATTGAAACATTGCTTATTTTGATATAAAAAAATATTAAACAAATAGGTGAAGGTCATCGACATACCTTTTTATACCTGCCAACCCATTAGTTATGCCAGGAAAAAAATAGACGAGCCAAGGTTTACGTATTCTATAGACTTTATACTTTCGGTTGGCCTTAAATATATTCGTTAACCTTATGAGGGCATTGTTAGAATTAAGTCATTTTTGATTAGTAATAGCTTAGTCAGCATTTTTATAGCCAACCCATCCGTGATATATTATTTAATAAATTAAATTTGATATAAAATACTTTCCATTCATTAGACAGATGGGTGAAAGTCGTTATTAGTGGGGTCTTAGACTATGTCAATTTTTATTAGTATCTAATAACAAGACTTTGTCTTATGCCATCTTCCATTGTTGTGTCAAGGCGCGCTTATTCTTTTAGACCACAATCTAAATAAACTCATTTAAATATACGTACTGCTACTCTCGAACAAATTCTGTTTAAAAGCATCGTGTCAATCAGTAAACCAACTGATAAAACCCATCAGAGAGCTATAAAAAGGGTCGCACTGATTAAAAACGATTGTTTTGTGAAGTCAGTGAAAACAGTTTGACTAAAACATGTTGAGATTAATATTTTTATCTTTATTGTTTGTAGCTGTGAAGTCGAACACCAACGATAATGAAGTAGGTACTAGGACCTTGGTTGCAAATTGCTATGTATCCAAACTCGGTAGCAACTATAGGCTGCAGAACATACAATATAACTGCCAACGACAATTTGAAATGTACATGCGATGGAGTAGAAATCCCTGTGTATAATTTCTATGGTCCCAAAAAAGAATATATATATTGTGGTTCCAGTCACCTTCATCGATAAATATGAAGAAGTAGTCCCAAAATTGAATGCTACGTGTTCATGCAGCGACGAGTTTTTTACGCACGTCCTTCTGCGGAAGAGCAACACGAATTATTTGATTATGTACATTAAGTATGTAGGAGCTGAAACTGTTTACATTACTGATTTATTGACAAGGAAAATGCAGACACTTTCAGAAGTTAAAGCGGTAGCCGAGAATATTCCAGAGTTACGTGGCAAGGAATTTTTATACATGTGTGATCAAAGTATCAATCCGGAGGATTCGTGAATCATAACAATATGTTCAAATTAATTGAATATATGCCTTTAAACATACATATAAAATGATTTATTTAATCTCACATATATACTCAGCCTATCGATGTCCACTGCTGAGCGTAGGCCTCCCCAAGAAAGCACCAACCGGTCTTGAGCAGCCCTCATCCATCCGATACCCACATAAACTTCTTAAACATTTTTGCGGCGTTGCTTTATTTATTTAGGGGTTTTTATCCAACAAGGATATGTCAACCACATCGCATGTTAAATGGTAGTATAAGAAATATTTAAGGATCTATTTTCTAAAGTACATAGATATTATATATTTCTATCTTAGATAATAAGACACTTATTAACATACGGTGAAATGAAATGAAATGAAATGAAATTATTTATTGAATCTGTAAAATGTCAAATACATCACTTAGATTCAGTCATTTCAAAATTTGGTTTACCACCCTGTTCGGAAGGCAGTCATCACTAGAGAAGAACGGGCAAGAAACTCTAGTGTTGCTCTTTTCCAATCAAGAGATAGTTTACAATATTGATACAAAAATGAATTTCTCAAATTAGAGCAGCTCATTAATACTATACCAGATTATTGTATTGAATATGAGAATAACATAGTCATCTTGAATGGAGAAACTGACATTTAACTAGGTTACATTATAAATTTAAGTTTAAGTTAGGATAAGGTTAAGTTCATAAATACAAATAAGCAAAAATAGGCAGACCAGTCCACACAAACAGCACCCGTTCACGAGTATGACGCATGTGCCAGCCATCGGTCTCCTCAACCATTTCATAGGGAAGTGACCGACCCGACACACGACGCCGCCGTAAGCACAGACATTTCAGCGAGCATGACATACCTAATTGCTTACAAAGTACTAAACTAATAAGTAAATATGTATAAACAGCTATGTCCATTGAAGAAGACTCAGTCAGACTTGGGATTACAATAATTATTAATTAAACCCAAGCTTCGTTATCCTCCATATATTCTGAAATTGTATAATAGGCTTTGTTACATAACTGTCTCTTAGTAATTTCTTTAAATTTATTGTAGTTTAAGGCCTTAATATGAATAGGGATTTTATTGTAAAAGTGTATACAGTAACCCTTAAAAGATTTGCTGATCTTGTGGAGCCTGGTCTTATAAATAACTAACTTATTTTTATTGCGTGTATTTCTATCATGTATGTCAGAAACCTTTTTAAATTTATCAATATTCTTATGAACATACATAAGATTTGCGTGTATATATTGAGATGCCACTGTCATAATATCAATTTCCTTGAACTTTTCTCTTAAAGAATATCTAGAGCCAAGCGAATATATAGATCTGATGGCTCGCTTTTGTAGTAAAAATATGGTATTTATGTCAGCAGCACCACCCCACAGTAGAATTCCATAACTCATCAAACTATGAAAGTAAGCAAAATACACTAACCTAGCTGTATCAATGTTGGTCAGCTGACGTATTTTGCTCACCGCAAAGACTGCTGCACTCAGCTTTTGAGCTAATGTTGTTATGTGAGGACCCCACTGAAGTTTGGGGTCTAATGTAATTCCCAAAAACTTAGTATTATCCACAAGGCTCAGCTTATCCCCATTCATTAAAATGTTAGCATTGGCGTATTTTACATTAGGTGTTATAAACCTAATACATTTAGTTTTTTGACTATTTAATAAAAGGTTATTAATGTTAAACCAATGCACGATTTTAGTGAGAGTGCAGTTTACATCGTCAAGAGTTGGTTGATTACGCTTTACCTTAAATACTAAAGAAGTGTCATCAGCAAACAGCACTACATCACAGTCGTCCCTTATAAAATAAGGCAAGTCATTTATGTATATCAAAAAAAGAAAGGGTCCAAGAATTGAACCCTGTGGAACTCCCATAGTAACAACAGACCAGGTGTAAAGTGTATCAAATTAATTAACTAGGTAATTATTGAATCCAAATAATTATAAGTTGAAATAAAATTTCTAAATCATTCTAGAAAATTTTAGAACGTCTTAGATTATTTCGGATTTTAACAGTTGCAGATATTTTGGAACTTTCTATATGGTTCCGGAAGCTTTCTAAAACATTCTAGATCGATTACAACAATTGAAACCATTTTAGAACATTCTAGATCATTTTAGAATTTTCTACACCATTTTGGATCATTTGTGACTCGAATCCAAGATCCCAATACTTCATCTATTTTAGTATCAGACTTCACAGCTACTAGCAATAAAGATATAAATTTAGTATCAAAATTTTCCTTTAGTCGAATTGTTTTGACAGATGCGACACAATAATCGTTCTCATACATGTCCAATTTTATAGCTTCATATGATGTATTATCAGTTTGTTTTTGTTTTGAAGTAGAAGATGATACTGATTTCAAATCAGAAAGTTTTAGAACTTTCTAGATTGATTACATTCTGAAGCATTATTATCATCATCATCATCAGCCCAATACGTCCCACTGCTGGGCACGGGCCTCCTCTACAACTGAGAGGGTTTAGGCCTTTTTGAAACATTAGCATTGAATAAAATATATTTAGATCTTAAATAACCGAACCCGAGGTTAAATATGCAGGCCAAACTGTTAGCGGAGTAAAGGCTGCTGAAGCCTTTGCAAATTTCTTTTCTAGTGTGTTTCTATCGGATATACTCAACCTCAACCCAGCAAACATAAACACAAACAATAGTCCGCTTTTCTTGAACAGATACGTTCACGTCAATAAAATAACATCTGTAGACGTAGATATGGGAATACAAAATTTAAAATCAAGTAGCTCAATAGGTCCCGATAGCATTCCTCCTTGGTTTATCAAACAAAACAAATATATTTTTGTCGAACCACTAAGATATATGTTTAACATAGCGCTAAAGACTGGTCATTACCCATCTCAATGGAAAACCTCAAGAGTTACGCCCATACCTAAAAACTCTAATAGATTATGTGTTGAAGAACATCGGCCGATCGCTATACTGCCCACTTTGGCCAAAATATTTGAACTTATTCTTCACACAACAATATATCGGCAGGTTGAACCATTCTATCTAATGAGCAACACGGTTTCAGGAGAAGAAGGTCGGTCAACACAAATCTTCTTATAATAACAGATTATATCGCCACCAGACTTGATCGTGGGTTACAAGTGGATGTCCTTTACTTTGATTTTCGGAAGGCGTTTGATAGGGTTAACAACGATAAGATACGATTACTCTCCTGGACAGTGCACCACACTGCGATATCTTTACGGAGGAATGGAAGGCGATTTTGTCAGCATGTCTGCATTTTTGTGAGTTGAATGTGTGATGAATGAATAGGTGTATATTATTTATTGATTTTTTAGATAGTTTATAATGCTGATTAATGTCAAGTTTCATTTTATTTCAATGTTTTATTTTTATATATACATTTTTTTGTTTTTCCTTCTTTTGTTTGTGTTCTTTACTTTTATGATTTTTTGGATTGTTATTGATTAGTGTAAATGGTATAACCGTTCTTATTAATTAAATAAATAAATAAAATAAATTTAGATTAAGAACGTTTGTAATACTTTAACAGTTCATGGTGTCAGTCACTAATATCTATACTTTTTAACTAAATAACATATTTGTACTGCCACTACAACATGACAACACCGTACCGTATAGTAAAGTGCGGTACAGTCCAGACAAGCTACAAGTGGCAGGCCAATTCTATCTCCCGACCTTTAACCTACCCATGCCAGCTTGCTGAGATTATTTACTTTACTGATACACAGATAAAATTGAAACGAATGGAAATAGACGCACGTGTGGGTATTGAATAAAACATATAATAACATCATCATCATCATCATCAGCCCATATACGTCCCACTGCTGGGCACGGGCCTCCCCTACAACTGAGAGGGTTTATATAATGGGTGTATATAATAACATATGTATGTTTAAAGAAATGTATTTAATTCGTTGGAGAACCATTTTCACAGAAGTATGTAAGTTCCTTACCACGTAACTCTGGAAGTTTATTGAGTACCGCTTGCAGTTCTGAAAGATTCTCTGATTTTCTAGCCATCACGTCTGTTATGTATATTGTCACGTCATTTTCGACATACTTTGCGTACATAATCAAATAATTTGTGTTGATCTTCCGTAAAAGCATATGCGTCAAAAACTTGCCGCTGCAGGAACACGTAGCATTCAATTTGGGGACTACTTCTTCATAGCTATCGATGAAGGTAACAGGTACATTAGCAGATTCTTCTTTAGAATTGTAAACACTCAACACAGGGGTTTCTACTCCATCACAAGTGCATTTCAAATCCTCGTCGATAGTTATATTGTAAGATTTGCAGTCCACGACTTCTGCGTAGTTTGGATAGATGGTGACTTGATTCCAAGATCCTAATACCTCATCAATTTTAGTATCAGACTTCACAGCTACTAGCAATAAAGATAAAAATATTAGTCTCAACATTTTGCTTCAGTCCAATTCCTTTGGCAGATTCGAAACAATAATGGTTCTCATACTGTGTGTTCACTTTTATAGCTCTATGAAGATGTTTTATCAGTGTTTTTGTTTTGAAGTAGAGATACTGTTTCCAAATCTATATACCTACATAAAACAAAGTCATGTTAGATACACCACTCGAGAGCAGCTGGGCCAAATTTTATGATTTTTGTGTTTTTGAATTTATCTTCGTCCGAAATAGCAGAATAACTATTAAAACATTGGAAAATCGATGAAAAAAAAATTACATTTTTCCATACAAACTGTTCATAGGTTTCTTACCCCGCCGTTCTCGTGGTCGGTTGTTAGCGGAATGTTTACGTATCAAAGTTCGCCAAAGCTAGTTTGAGATAAGGCAAACATTATATTCCTAATCAAAATTAAGTTACTGTATGAAGTAACAACCTGTCATGCCTGTCTGTACTTTGCTTTAAAATTCTTTAAAACCTTCTTCTACTTTCTGTATTAATAATATAAGAAAACAAAACATTTATACAATACGATTATCATAAAATGTTACGTTCAGTCAACTCGTATTACATAAAAAAAAAACTTGAAATGCCTTACGAGTACCTAAGTACCTTATTTAGGGTATTATTATATTATTAATTATTTTGATATAAAATTTATTTATTAAACAAATGGGTGAAGATAATCACCCTGTAAATCATTAAACAAACTGATAATAACCTATAACTGGTACTGATAAGTCCATCAGAGAGCTATAAAAATGGACGCGCTGACTAATAACGATTGTTTTGTGAAGTCAGTGAAAACAGTTTGACTAAACATGTTGAGATTCATATTTTTATATTTATTGTTGGTAGCTGTAAAGTCGAACACAAACGATAATGAAGTTATAGGACCTTGGCTGCAAATTGCTTTGTATCCAAGCTCTTTACCACCTATAGGCTGCTCAACATTCAATATAACTGCCAACGACATTTTGAAATGTACATGTGATGGAGTAGAAACCCCTGCGTATAATTTATACAATCCCGAAAAAAGATTTACTGTTGGTCCTGTTACCTTCATCGATAAATATGAAGAAGTAGTCCCAAAATTGAATGCTACGTGTTCCTGCAGCGACAAGTTCTTTACGCACATGCTTCTGCGGAAGATCAACACCAATTATTTGATTTTGTACGTAAAGTATGTAGAAGGAGTCGAAACTGTTTACATTACAGTTGTATTGACAAGGAAAATGCAGACACTTTCAGAAGTTAAAGCGGTAGCCGAGAATATTCCGGAGTTACGTGGCAAGGAATTTTTATACACGTGTGATCAAAGTGCCAATCAAGAGGAATCGTGAATACAAACGATGTGTTTAAATTTATTGAATATATGCCTTTAAATATACATTTATATGTTTTATTTAATCTCACATAAACTTCTTGAATATTTTGCAGCGTATCTAAACTGATATATAAAGCTGAAGAATTTGTTTGTTTGGTTGAACGCGCTAATCTCCGGAACTACTGGTCTGATTTGATTAATTCTTTCAGTGTAAAAAAGCCCATTTATCGAGGAAGGCTATATAACATCACGCTACAACCAATAGGAGCGGAGCACCAATTAAGAATGTTTCAAAATCGTTTTTTTCTTTTTCTTTTTGAGAGCTTCTGCTGCGTGCGTTAGGTAAACGGTTAATGTTTCGTTAAAATAATGTATGACAGAATTGTTTTCCTTTAAAAGTTCTAAAAGAGTCTGTGACAGCATATGTCTATCTTTTAAGGTTGGCTCACTATAACTTTTTTTATGCTAACCAAATTTGTTCTAAAATAAAGAATTATTTGTGAAGGATTTTTTATAAAGGTGATATAAATCCTTATCCAAATAAAAACGTTATTAATTACAAGTATTTAATTTAAAAGAAATTTGTTCTTTACATCATTTGATTTCAATGAGTATTTTAGAAGACATCGCAGTTTTAAAAAAACATCGCAGCGACAAAATGACCAAGCGCGCAATTATGGTGTACAATGCGCCGGCCGGCCGGTACGCGGCGGCTCAGAATTATAGAATACCATTTACAGATTTGAATCGGGTTGAGGTTTATTTCATCATAACAATCTTGAAATGCAATGCGGTCCAGATAAAGTCTCATGTCTGATAGTTATCAACCTGTTTTACATACAAGGTAATAATATAAGAACAGGATATGTTTGTGGTCGCCCAGTTTGCTAAGACAAAGTGCTGTTGAGTTTTTCCGTTAGAAAATTATCGGTAGCAGCCCGAACTCTGTAAATATTCTCTAAAAAAAGCAAAAGGGTACCTTTCTTTAACCTGCGACCTTAAATTTCGGCGAAATTATTTGTAAAAGCACACCATCAATCACAACTTCTGGAATGTTTCCATCCAAATAACTGTTGTACTAGCATTTTTTTTTATCAAACAAACGTTATCTTCTAATAGCAACCGAGACCACAAATGTAATTGGAATATAAACATTACGCAATCCACACAGAACAACCCAGAACACAAGATAAGGTCGTCTAGAGGTCATGACAATACTTAGATTTTAATTATGTTTTTTTACCAAGTATTTTTTTTTGTGCGTATCTATTATCAACACATATTGTTATTGTTACTAGGAAATTCGATTCATGTTATTATAAATATTATGATACTGTGGAGGCATGTAGTTCCGGTGACAGGTTACCGCAATGACAAACACAATCCAATAAAAAAATAATGTTTATTGTCAGACACAACACAGGTATGGGAAGAAGGACGGCGCGATCTAGTCGTACATACATGACGAACCTAGATTCGAGGACGATATAGGATCGAATCGGTGAATAGTATGTATGTATGTACATATTTGTAGGTGCGCGCTAAGGTGGTTAAAGGCGAACTGGAGTCATACGCACAAGGCAGCGTGTATACGTGGCAGGAGCGTGCACGCCTGCGCAGGACAGTGCACAATCGTCCTCGAGGGCACTGCGCGTCAGGTACGCGGTTCCGATTCGATCTGGGTGTGAGTGTATACTCGTTATGACGTGGTCGATGGCCACAATACTGTTTGCTAAGATAAACCATTAAAAAATATACTCAAATTCAATTAACGCTACAGAACTTTTAATAATAATTTTAAAGTTATAGTAATATTACCAAATTTATCCAACTTCTCTAGCCGTTAAATAAAATCAGTTTTTGCTGTTAGTTGCTGCTAACAGTCTCCTGGGTCATAACTTTATTCGCTCAGATGACAAGAAGTAGACCTGTCACGCCAACCGATTAATTATGTATTCTAAGCTGACTATAGTGCAACTGTACCCATGCCAATTAATCGTTTGAAGCTCTTTGTTTATACCTCATAAGGCATGGTTTAGAATGAGCTCCAATTCAGCTATCACAAACAATTTCAATCTGGGACCTATGAAGGCTCTACAGCCTTAAGCTTCGTATCTACATAGGAAGCACCTCCGTCTATCGCATACGAGACCCACTTCTTCCAGCGAATATCGTTTTGAAACGTCTACTAGCATATTGTAGGTTACATCGGTGCCAATCGCTTGAATCTTATAAAAAAATGAACCCATATTGTTATTGTTGTTTGTATTTATGTTTAATGGTCTTCACTATAAACTGATATCATTTATTAAGCAAGGTTTACATTCCAGCTAGATACCATTATTTTATTGACCATAAGAACCAATACAAATGCTGTACTATTCTACATTAATGTTTGCGTTACAAATTTTGGCTGTAAATATAACACGTATCCCCTAATGTTTGTGCGAGCAATACAAATGTTTTTTTGATAGTACTAAACAATGTTTCTTTACTATCCAAAGGTAATTAAACTATGAATAAGGTTTCCGTATGACAAAATGGTTTTGATCAAGTTAGTATATTAAGAAAGCATTCGTGGGACACTACGCACTTGTTTTTAAGTTTCCTAGCAAGAAGATTCAGTTGTATTTAAATTAATTTTATTAAAACTTAATCTGTTAGTCCATATGATATAAGGACCATAATTATAAAAGTTAAATGATTGTAAAATTCCTTAAAATAGAATAAAACCACAATGTCAATGCTGAGGGAGTTTCTTGGCGCTTCTTTTTTAGCGATAATAGTATAAGCGAGGCAAAATTAGGAAATAAGAGTCTATTTCCAAAATGTTATGTTGTGATTTTTAATACTCGTTAATCTAATAATACAAAATTGTCACGCATTAGACACGTGTAATTTGTCATAACAAAGTCAGATAAAAGCTGGTGCGGATCTATAAAAACGGACGCACAGTCAGAACGCGAGATTCTCGTCTTGACATTCTTACAATACCTTACTACTAACAAAATGTTTAAAATACTGATTTTAACAGTTCTGGCCATATCTGTAAAGGCTGAGTACGATTTCAGTGAAATCTTAGGAGAACATTACCCTGTAGTGTCATATCCAAAAGGAACCTTCCATCCACCATGTGAAGTATTCAATATCAAAACTGACGACAGCGTAAAATGTGATTGCGGTGATGCAGTAAATTCCGCAGTAATTGACTTTCATAGAGAAAATTTATCCTTCGTCGTGCCAGTTATCTTCATTGAAAAAACTGAAGACTTTGTATCTAAATTTAATAACAAATGTAATTGTACCGAAGACTACGTCACATATCTTCTCGTGAGAAAGATCGACGCCAACTACTTCGTTACCTATGCTGCTAAGCCTGACGACAACGATCCCGAGAAGAAGGAATACTTTACAAATGTATTCGCAAGAAAATTGCCTAAGCTATCGGAACTGCAACCGATACTCAACAGCGTTCCTGATTTACTCGGAAAGGAACCGGAACACGTCTGTAATTTGAGTGTTTAATTAGTGAGATTTGATACATTTATATACTAAAAACATCTTACACTGACAAACCCAATAAATATTTTTACATATTACGTTCTTTTAATGTATTCTTCCTTTGAAAACCTTAATTCAGGCTTGTCCGTATTGAACATCCTAGCCAAATTTCTCCTGAAAAGTCATCTCTAATGCTATCTTAAGATAGATAAATATTGTTAACTAGCTTGTTAATAGGTTTGCCAATAGGGCTAAAATTATTCGCAACATAATTTTGAAGATCCTTCTCATTACATGGCCAGGTTATCACCTTGAGCTTATCTGGTGCCGGTGTTTTTTTTTGAAAATTACTCGTATAAAGATTTATATGAAATCTTAACAGATTTATTTTAATTTTAAATTAATTTTTAGTATAACTACTAATATTATTATCGTATGCAAGACATAAATGGAGTTTGCATGCGACATTGAAAGTACTATTCAAGTGAGATATTCCGTCGGAAGCGTGAAAGCCGCTATATGATTATATATTAGTGTTCTTTCTTTCATGGCAATTTCGGGCAATTTAGTCAACTTAATACTTTGCGGGATTTTGGTACAACTTTATAAGACACCAGTGGACCCAACAGGTGTTGTCCTGTACCCAGTTTTAAATTCAAAATTCCTAATTTTTTCTTTATAAACCATTCTCGAATCCACCCGAAGATACACAGAAAATATAATTAAAATCAGTCCAGCCATTAAAATTAAAATCGAATCAGAAAACAGAACTCGATCACAGCGCCACCTACCGGGTCCAATTGCGAATCTAAATCATTCTCGAATCCACCTGAACATTATACAGAAAATAATATAATTAAAATCGGTCCAGCCGTTAAAAATTAAAATCCCAGAAATCGATCACAACGCCACCTACCGGGTCCAATTTCAAATCTAAACCATTCTCCAATCTATCTGAAGATACACAGAATATATCATTAAAATCGGTCCAGCCGTTAAAAATTGAAATCCCAGAAATCGATCACAGCGCCACCTACCGGGTCTAATTGCGAATCTAAACCATCCTCGAATCCACTTGAACACACATAAAAAGAAATCATTCTAATCGGTCCAATCGTTTAGGAGGAGTATGGGAACAACACACGTACAGAAGAATTATACATACATAATAATATAAGATGGTCGGACGACCTAGTAAAGGTCGCGGGACGTCGCTGGATGCAAGCTGCTTCCAACAGGTCCCTGTGGAAGTCATTAGGAGAGGCCTATGTCCAGCAGTGGACTTCCATTGGCTGATGGATGGATCATAATGGATGGATTGGATTTTATATATTTATATACAGGGTTATTGGTTAAGTCGACCTATATCCGTTAAGGGCGTGTAGTTTACATCGTTTCTGACTGATTTGACTATTAGACACCCTATCCTAAATCTAACCGTTTTAAATATATTTGAATTTAATTGTTTTTTTCAAAAAACTCCCGATTTTCGGCTATCAGCTAAGATATTTTGATATGTGTAAGTCTTATTATTAATATTATTTGATTTTTACATGTAAACTATGATGCTTTATGACCTCAATAACCAAAATTGTACATAAAATGAATGAAAAAGTCGCTGTAGACGAGTAAAACATAAAAACATTAACAAACATTTTGAAAGTTTATTTTTCTCGAAAGGATATCAAAAAATATTATTATGACACCTGCTTTGCAGATGTGCCTAAAAATATCTGCGTTTAATAAGCTATCCAACGAGGTACAACAGGTTCTGTTATAACTGTTATTGTTATTTTTCATTCCGTTGACCATTTTAAAAGTTACTTTTGAAGATAATTATATCTACACCTGTTATTCCATTATAATATATATATATATAGCAAGTAATGATGGCCTCGAGGTTCAAACCCCTGGCGCACACTTCTAATATTTCGAAGTTATATGTGTAGTCATAATGAATTATCATGTACTTTAACGGTGAAGGAAAACATACTCACCATAGTCACCCATAGTCCGCCAATCCGCACTAGGCCAGCGTGGTGGACTAAGGCCTAAACCCTCTCAGTTATAGAGGAGGCCCGTGCCCAGTACAGGGACGTATAAGGGCTGATGATGATTATACCTGTATATTATATACAGGTACACTGATTTATTCGCTGCAACTGCAACTTTGTAATCCTATATGTTAATATGGGATTAAAAAGCTATTTATGCAGTTGGTGTATATAGAAGACTGGACCGAAATTGCAAAATATTTTAGTTTTTCCTTGATTTATACACTAAATACTAATGGTACTCTAAATTTGAATCTCCTATTTATCCTAAAAGTGCCTTAGATTTTTGATGATCGGGCAGTCAGTGAGTGAGTGACAAAATTAAAAAATGTTTGACTTATAATTCATAAACTACTGGTTCAAATTGAATTAAATTTTCAATATGTCGTATTTATACAATGCCTGCTCGGTTACTGAAAACTCAGGCTTCTAGTTTTATCCAAAAATAAATTATATTGGGGTCGATAATGGCCCAAACTGCTTCGAGAAAAGGATGGTACAGCCATGCCGCTTTTTTGCTCGACTTAGAATCGTAAAATCTTAGCAATGGTGGTTGTAAAGAGCACAACTGCAAGCTGTGGTTAATAATCTTCCTGCTTTACGTGGGAAAGAACCAACATATTCATTTGATTAAACCTTTATTTTTAACAAAAGCAATTTGACATATTAATGAGAATATCCTGACCCTACAGTAAACGATTATAAACTACACATTACACAATTAAGTGTAATGCTTTTGGTATTCTCAGGATACTTTCTTAGAACTGTTCACCACACTAGTCTTTTGTCAATTGATTTCATCTATTTTTTTATAAGCTCCTCCCACAAATTCAGCTTTGCTTACAGTTATCCTTCACCGCTACCGTAAGCGATAATAATTCATTAAAAATAGAAACTACGGCATTGTATGACATCGGGGTCGCATGGGCTAGGATTTTATAGGAAAACACAAATAAAAAAAATATCTATCTTTAAAAAAATTACAAATCATTTACGTACCATAGAATTTACATTTACGAATCTTCGCTAGGTAAAACAATTCGATCACACAAGTACGACAGTTTCTTACCACGAAACTCATTAGTATCTATTATTGGTTAGCGCTTGAAGTTATGAATAATTTGCCAATTTTCTGGCAAATAAGTTTAAAATGTATATTGCCTCTACTCCTTCCGTGTAAGTACACGGAAGTTATATAAAGTTATGTGCATTATGAAATAATTTGTGTTGATCTTCCTGACTAGGACACGCTTGTGGTATCCAGCGTTGCAAGAACGTAGGACGTTTAAATTGGGATTTTTTTTCGCAGATTCATCGATGAAGGTAACAGGAATAGCGTGTGATCCAGTCATGGGTTGTAAAAGTCGAGCACTGGAGTCTCTACGCCATCGCCACAAGTACATTTTAAGGTGTAATTTATTTTGTTGGTGAACGTCCTACGCTGCGCTTCCAGCGTCATTAACGCTAGTCCCCTCCTGCGCTCGCCAACCTGGCTGCCAAGCGTGGCGAGTATCGGCAAAAATCCCTCAATGAGTGAAAGAAGAATAGTTGTAAGTAATACTAATTTTAATATTTTGTTACATTCTATGCGTCTTTAGGAAGTTCACACAAGAATGTCCTTACTAGTAGTGCGTTCCTTTTTATGATTGTGATAAAATTTTATCAGTTTTGTTCTGATACAGGTGACATTCAAATAAAATCTGCACAAGAGCACAATGTAATCCAGCGATAAAATTTCCATTTGGAGTTTAAAACAAAATAATAGACCTAGTTTTATTGCTTCAAACTATGATTTACATTGCTGTATCCAATTTTAGTGACAAAAAATAATAATTTAAAAGAAACAATATACTCGTATATATTAATAAATAAAATTTAAAGTAATGAAGAACATAAAGATTATGTTTTTAAGCATGAGATTTTTATTTACAACGCACGTTACTACCACGCTATCTCATTCTGTAGTTGTATATTGTTACGTAATATACAGGGTTACTGGTTAATTCGACGTATTCCCGTTAAGGGCGTGTAGTTTACATCGTTTCTGACTTATTTGACTATGAGACACCCTATCTTAAATCTAACCATTTTCGATATATTTGAATTTAATTGTTTTTTACAAATAACTCCCGATTTTTGGGTATCAGCTTAAATATTTTGAAACAAGTAAGTCTTATTATTACTATTATTTGATTTTTACATGTAAAATAAGATTTTTTATGACCTCAATAACCAATATTGTACGTAAAATAAATAAACAAGTCGTTGTAGACGATTAAAACTTAAAAACTTTAACAAAAAAATTAAAGTTTATTTTTCTTGAAAGGATGTCTAAAAAAATATTATGACGCCTCTTTTGCAGATATGCCTAAAAATATCTACGTTTTATCAGCTATCTAACAAGGTATAACAATCAAAAGTTTGTAGAAAAAAACTTAGTTTCATCATAGGGGAGGCAAAAATGAAGTATTTAGAAACAGGATAATTAATGCGGCCAAGGAAATGAGAAGGAATGACTACTGCTGTAGTAAAAAGTGGACTTTGTAAAAGTTTGCGAAGATTGCAATTCACAATCTAAATAAACTCATTTAAATATACGTACTGAACCTCTCGAACAAATTCTGTTTAAAATCATCGTGTAAATCGGTAAACAAACTGATAAAAACCCACCAGAGAGCTATAAAAATGGACGCACTGTCTAAAAACGATTGTTTTGTGAAGTCAGTGAAAACAGTTTGACTAAAACATGTTGAGATTCATATTTTTGTCTTTCTTGCTGGTAGCTGTGAAGTCGTATACCATCGATAATGAAGTATTAGGACCTTGGCTGCAAAAAGCTTTGTATCCAAAGTCGGTAGCAACTATAGGCTGCAGAACATATAATATAACTGCCAACGACAATTTGAAATGTACATGCGATGGAGTAGAAACCCCTGTGTATAATTTATATAGTCCCAAAAATGGATATATTGTGGTTCCAGTTACCTACATCGATACATATGAAGAAGTAGTCCCAAAATTGAATGCTACGTGTTCCTGCAGTGACAAGTTCTTTATGCACATCCTTCTGCGGAAGATCAACACCAATTATTTGATTTTGTACGTAAAGTATGTAGAAAGAGGCGAAACTGTTAACATTACCGTTGTATTGACAAGGAAAATGCAGACACTTTCAGAAGTTAAAGCGGTAGCCGAGAATATTCCCGAGTTACGTGGCAAGGAATTTTCATACATGTGTGATCAAAGTGTCAGTCAGGGGGTTGGTGAATATAAACGATATGTTTAAATTAATTGAATATATGCCTTTAAACATATATATAAAAATGTTTTATTTAATCTCGCATAAACGTCTTGAAAATTTTTGCAGCTTATAAAATATATAGGTCGCCATGTGCGATAAGGCCGCCATTTGTACCTTTCAATGTATGTTCTTTTATGTTTTTGTTTTATGTTTAGTGTACAATAAAGCGTTAAATAAATAAATAAATACAGCTGGGCAAAGATCTTCTTCGCCTTCTAGTCGTCTCTCTCTTTTCCCAAGTTGAGCTTCTCCACTTAACGGCTTTTAGGTAGTCCCTTTAGCGCATTAACATAAAGCAGCATATAAATCACTTGGTTTTATAATTAGATCTTCAACATATTTGCAAAATTCAACTAACTTAAACTTATTATTTAATGCCTATGTACGCAGCACATTTGAGTACAATGCTGTGGTCCAAATGAAAAAAAGTATATTCTTATAAACGAAAATATGGTTACTACCCATATTTATATTTATTTATTTATATATCTCTTTTTATTTGTGTCGGGGATGGTCGATCGGGATACCTTGATTCTTAGAAGAAAATTAGCAACAAATTGTATGCTACTCCACAATAGAGTAGATAACACAATGGTGTTGGAGCATATTCATCTATCATCATCAGCCCAAATACGTCCCACTGCTGGGCACGGGCCTCCTCTACAATTGAGAGGGTATAGGCCTTAGTCCACCACGCTGGCCTAGTGCGGGTTGGCGGACTACACACCTAAGAAATTCCTAAAAAATTTTTTTTTAGGTGTGCAGGTTTCATCACGATGTTTTCCTTCACCGTTAAAGCAAGTGATAATTCATTGTGAATACACACATAACTTCGAAAAGTCAGAGGTGTGTGCCTGGGGTTTGAACCTGCGACCGTCTAGATTCTCGACCGCGCGCCAAAACCTCGAGGCCATCACTGCTTCATTTCATCTATATGTGCCAGATATGTATGTCCGCTTTGGAGTTCGACGAAGGCATCAATTGTTCACAGATTTAATTCCAGTGCGCTCTCACTACGTGGGCAACACTCCAACAGCCCGAGCAGTCTCACTGTTAAACGGACTCACAGTACGGATCCAGGATGTCGATATATTTTATGAACAATGTCGATATATTTTATTTTATCCACACACTGTTTGCGTCAGCAATCACATACATAATGTAAACTTGACATCGGACTTTTACAATGCCTAATTTTTTTATTAATTGTGTTAGAAATACATTCGTGCGACTTTCGTGTTAATTTTATTTTAGTTTTATGTAAATCATTTATATATAACGGAGTAAAACCATATACTGAGAGCTACGTCATCGCTCTTGCATAAACAAGAATGACTCACGGGCGGTCGTCTCTCGGCGGTGTCGATTGCCCCCACTATTCGTCTAAGGCCGCCCGCTGCAGCGGAGCGAGCATTCATCGGTCGGCGCGCGGACAGTAAACATCCGATTTATTGGGAAATAAAAGGAACTTTGATTGAAGCTGATTGTTGAAATTACTTCTCAAAATGGATCCTCCAGTAATAACGATGTCACTGCTATTAATAACGATACAGGGCTATCTGCCACGTCAGTAATTGTGAAGTTTTTGTAAAGAAAACTCAAAGTATGAGTTATCACCATAAACCAACAGTCGTGACGTCGGCAATGTGACGTCACACATCTTAAAGACACTTCCAAGCCTCTCCTGCTCCGACATATATAATGCAAACTTTTTGGTGTGAACTGTATGTTTTATTTAGTAATAAATAAATAAATGGCTCGCCACACACCGTATTTACGGGTCGCAAATAACCTCACAACAGAAGAGCTAATTTATAGGGCATTACCACAGCATTGGCGTAAACTAGCTCAACAGGCTATCATTAGAGGATCGAGGCTCGAGAGGTAGAAATCCCTCGAGTAAGTCGAAAGGTAGAATAAAAAATATATAGTACCAATAATAATCTCTTTTTTGGTCAGGTTTTTTTTGACATAGGTGTACCTTATCACTACTTTCAAATGCATCAGCTTCGTTTAATCAAAATAATAATGTACATCTCCGTCATTTGATAGATTGGCCCTGCCAGTTTCAGATTTGAAGCGGCCTGGTGTTTATTTCATAATATCATTTCATTTAATTTCATAACAATCCTGAAATGCAATGCGGTCCAGATAGAGTCTCACGTCTGATAGTTATCAATCTGTTTTACATATTATGTAGTATGAGAACAGAATAAGTTTGTGGTCGCCCAGTTCACTATGACAAAGTGTTGTTTTTCCGAGATTTTCCGTTAGAAAATTCTCGATGGCAGCCCGAAGTCTGTAAATATTCTCTACAAAAAGCAAAAGGCTACCCTTCTCTATTGTGCGACCTTAAATTTTCGGCGAAAGTATTTGTAACTGGAATTCTTGTAATGATTTAAATAATTTATCTGGTTCTTGTAGAATGCATTAAAATTTACAACACCACATACTTTGATTTCTTTTTATAAATATTGTAAACAACGCATTGAAGTATTCATTTCTCGTTAATTATGTCATGAAATTTCAAAACTCTCGCGTTGATCATCATCGTATTATTTCTAAGATTAATACATATTATTTATCATTTTGTTCAACAAAAAAACTTGCATTCAAGGTCACGTCATGAAAATTAACTTACGAGTATAGGTAATTTTTATAATTTGACTGTTTACTTTTTAATTATGTGGTTTGAAACCAATTCGAGTTGAGTTATTTGTCTAATAAAATTCAATATGATATATTCCGTGTCTATGTTATAACATCTCGCATTCAAATTTAGAGAGACACGACGTTTGTGCACAATTTGGACATATTATTGTTCTAATAATAATTTTCGCCGACATTTTATGGTTTTTGGTACTATCACTAGCGACAAATAATTATTTCTTTGTTAGGCCAGTATACCTACATCAATATGTCAAAATCTTGAATGTAAATAATTTGCGGTAGGTATATTAGTTTTCTGACTTTCTGGACAAAAAAATTCACTATAAAAACCGTAATAAAAATTTGGGCTTGCCCTAGCTAGAGACCCTAGCTAGGCACGCCACTGCTATTCAAGTGAGATATTCCGTCGGAAGCGTGAAAGCCGCGATATGATTATTAGTGTTCTTTCTTTTATGGCAATTTCGGGCGATGTAGTCAACTTAATACCTACCTACTTTCCGGGATTTTGGTACAACTTTATAAGACATGTCCCATTCTTGCTTTTTCATTCCGTTGACCATTCTACAAGTTACTTTTGAAGATAATTATATTATCTACACCAGTTATTCCATAATATTATACATAGCAAGTAGTGATGGTCTCGATGTTGAGGCGATTGTTATTTGATTGTAGATTCAGCTTTTTTGGCAATGATATAATTTTATATACTAATATTATCATTTCGATAAACGAAAAAATAATTAAGGTTAGTTTGAGGTCAAACCACTGATATTTTGTTTGACTATTATGAAGGCAAATAAAAACAACCAATAAAACGGATGATAAATTTAATTGAATAGAATTAACTATGATATGAATATCTTAGGGACGCACAGAATGTAACAATATATTAAAATTAGTATTACTTATATCTAATCTTCTTGTAGCTTTGATGTCGGGGAAGAATGGCAAAGAAGTGTTAGGAACGTGGGTGCATGTTTTGATGTATCACAACTGTACGACAATTGTAGACTGCAGAAAATACTACATAAGCCTAGACCACAGTGCTCGACTTTTACAACCAAGGTATGGATAACACGCTATGCCTGTTACCTTCATCAATGAATCTGCGAAAATCCTTCCCAATTTTAATGCCCTATGTTTTTGTAACGCTGGATACAAGCACCACAACAACAAGCACGTTTAAGTCAGGAGGATCAACGCAAATTATTTCATAATGCACATAAACTACACGGAAGGAGTAATGGCAATATTCATTTTAAAATTATTCGTCAGAAATTTGACACAGTATTCCGTTCTTAAAGAGGTAGCTAATAATATTAATGAGTTTCGTGGTAAGGAACTGTTGTACTTGTGTGATCGAATTGTTTTACCTAGCGAAGATTCGTAAATGTAATAAATAATATATGAATAATTTGTAAATTTTGTAGATAGGTGGTTTTTTTATTTGTGTTGTCCTATGAAATCCTAGCTCTTGCGATCTCGATGTAATGAATTAATTAATTATTATCGCTCACAGTAACGGTGAAGGGTAACTGTAAGCAAAACTGAATTTTAGGGAGTAGTTCACAAGAAAATAGATGAAGCTAATCGGTAAAATTGTGGTAAACAATGGCGGTTCTTCGTTAGAAGCCCAAAGCGTTACACTTTAATTGTGTAATGTCTAGTTTATAATTGTTTATTGTGGGGTCAGGATATTCTCATTTGTAAATCAAATTGCTTTTGTTAAATAAAGATTTAAAGATTATTCTTCGGAATTTTGTAAGGCAAGCTGGGCTTTCGGGCTCCTATGGAAATACCGCCACTGGTGGTAAACTAAGTGTTCTAAAAATATTTTAATAGCTGATCATGTGAAATGAAATTTACTATTAACGATTAAATGTGGCGTTTATTCGACACACTCTAGACGAATGTATAAAAAATTACAATAAAAGTATAGAAAAGAGAATCAGGCCAAAATCTAAAATACTTGTTTCATTTAAGTACGTCATAATTTTAAGACTACTAAATAATAAATTAACAACGTTTGTAATATTTTAAGAGTCCCTAAACTGGTGTCAGTCAATAGTATCTTCACCTGGAGGTAAAGTATGGTACAGTCCAGACAAGCATCAATGTGGTGCCATTTCTATCTCTCGCCCGCTTGCTGAGATTCTTCACTTTACTGATCATCATCAGCCCATATACGTCCCACTGCTAGGCACGGGTCTCCTCTACCATTGGGAGGATTTAGGCCTTAGTCCAGTGCGGGTTGGCGGACTACACACCTACGAAATTCCTAAGAAATTTTAGGCGTGCAGGTTTCATCACGATGTTTTCCTTCATCGTAAAAGTAAGTGATAATCCATTGTGAATACACACATAACTTCGAAAAATCAGAGGTTTGTGCCTGGGGTTTGAACCCGCGACCGCCGAGATTCTCGACCGCGCGTCTAAACCTTAAGGCCATCACTAAGTAGTGGTGGTGATGGTTATCAGTGAGTACTGAAACGCAGATAAAATTGAAAAGAATGTAAATAGATGCATATGTGGGTATTAAATAAAACATATAACATGTATGTTGAAAAGCATTTATGAAAATAGTTTAAACACAAAATTTACATTTTTTAACTCTCGCTTGGAGAACCATTTTCACAGAGGTATGAAAGCTCCTTACCAAGAAACTCTGGTAGATTATTGAGTACCGCTTGCACTTCTGGGAGTTTCTCCCTTTTTCTGGCCATCACTTCTGATATATATACTGACACATCGTTATCGACATGTTTTGCGTAGCAAATCAAATAATTTGTACTGATCTTCCGTATAAGCGTATGCGTCAAAAACTCGCCGTTGCAGGAACAAGTAGCATTTAATTTTGGGACTACTTCTTCATAATTATCGACGAAGGTCGCAGGTATATCCACAGACCCTTCCTTGGAATTGTAAACATTCAACACAGGGGTTTCTACTCCATCACAAGTGCATTTCAAACCCTCGTTGACAGTGAAATTGTATGGTTCGCAGTCATCGGGCTCCGCGTAGCTGTTTGGGTACATTGCGATTTGATCCCAAGATCCTAATACTTCGTCAATTTTAGAATCAGACTTCACAGCTACTAGCAATAAAGATAAAAATATTAGTCTCAACATTTTGCTTCAGTTCAATTGCTTTGACAAATTCGACACAATAATGATTCTCATACTGTGTGTCCACTTTTATAGCTCCATGAAGATGTTTTATCAGTTTGTTTTTGTTTGGAAGTAGAGGTGATACTGATTCCAAATTTATATATAAAACAAAGTCATGTTAATTGCACCACTTATAACTCAGAGCGTCTGGCCCAATATTTATGATTTTTGTGTTTTTGGATTTATCTTCGTCCGGAATAGCAGAATATTAAAAACATTGAAATTGACGTAAAAATAAAAATAAAAGTAAATAACATTTTTCCATACAAATTGTTCATCAGTTGTAAGTGGCATAAATAAATAAATAATAATAATAAACGTGTCGGCAAATTATCCGTTTTATTGTTCTTGCGCCTGTTAAAAAAGGAACAAAAAATTTACATCTCAAAGTGCTTCAAAGTAGAGAATTGAAACCGAGTGCTTACCACGCTGCACAATATACGTTACCTATGTAGGTACATAGTTTAATTTAATCATTTCTTACTAACACGCGATTGATGCACTTGATTTTTTGTACTTTTTTAATTCTGTGTTTTTGACTTAACAAAGCACTGAACTAATTTTTTTTTTTTTTTTATTTTTTTTATCTAGTGCAGGCATTTGACCACGATCTCACCTGGTGTTAAGTGACGATGCGGTTGACGATGGAGCATGCCTGCCTAGTAGCAGCCTATTCACATTCGATTTGAATTTATTCAGGTTGTATCGTACGGGAAACACTTCAGCGGGCAGGGCGTTCCACTCCTTTGTAGTGCGCATTAAAAAAGTAGACCCAAATCGGCGTGTGCGGCAAGATGGCATATTAACAACAAAGGAATGGCACGACCGCCCGCTTAAGGGGTTTTTGGTGTAGGTATTGAAATGAGCATTCACTTCCAGGAACTAACTATCGTATATTTATAAATTAACAGTAAATACAGATAGAGTAAAATAATAAATAAATAATATAGGAACGAGGTGTGCTCGTGACGAGTGATGGCAGACTGTTTTTTCAATTCAAATAAACCGACCCTTTTATCGGTCTCCCCGAACAAGGATCGGTGGGGATAAATCATAAAAAATATATTTATACAAAATAAAATAAGGTCTATCCTATCAACAAAATAAAAGGTCCGCCCAAACATCTGAGTTATGGTTCAAAAAGATAAATTTATTTCTAAGGATTGCCTCACTAAAGAAGTTAACTAATACAGTTTTATTTTGTAATTTTAATTAGAAAAGTTAACAACTTTTAAGTTTACAACAGCATCATTTAACTAATATTAAACAATACGGTAACTTATTTGAGTATCGGTTGCAGTTCCGATTTCTTACATACTTTTCTTGCAAATACATTTGTATCAGTGGCGGTACTTTCATAGAAGTCCAAAAGCATTACATGCTAATTGTGTAATGTTTAGTTTATAATTGTTTATTGTGGGGTCAGGATATTCTTATTTATATGTCAAATTGCTTTTGTTAAATAAAGATTTAAAGCTTAAATATTACTATTCGGAATTTTGTAAGGCAAACTGAGCTTTTGGGCTTCTATGGAAGTAACGCCACTGATTTGTATAGTAGCCGCACTCAAAGTATTTTTTTAATGAATAAATTACTTTACCTTATATGAAGGTTTCCTGACGATGTTTTCCATAACCCTTAAAGTACGCTATAATTCATTACGAATACACATATAACCACATATGCCATACATCCACGAAGCCTTGTGCGTGTGACCTGAGTCCGCCTTTGGCCACTTTGCGCACTAGCGCACAAACATACGTATTATTCACCGAATCGATCCTATATCATCCGCAAATCCACGTTCGCCATAATATGTAGACCGGGTTGTCGTTCTGCCTATACCTGTGTCGTGTCTGACAATAAATATTATTTATTTAGTAAATTGTGTTTGTCACAGTGACCTCTCACCGGTACTACACCCCTCCACAGTATCATAATGTTTACAATAACATGAATTGAATTTACGTAGCAACAATAACAATATGTATTGATAGTAGATACGCACAAGCAAAAACAAACTTGGTAAATAAACGTAATTAAAATATAAGTATTGTCATGACCTCTGGATGGCGTCGTCTTGTGTTTTAGGTTGTTCTGTGTGGATTGCGTAATGTTTATATTCCAGATGCAGTTGTGGTCTCGGTTGCTATTAGAAGATAACGTTTGTTTGATAAAAATAGCTAATACGACGGTTGTTGGTATGGAAACATTCCGGAAGAGGTGATTAAAGGTGTATTTTTACAAATAGTTTCGCCAGATGTTTAATATTGCACGTTAAACATCTGTCATCATAAATGTTCAATGTTGCACTTTTTTTAGAGAACATTTCCCAACTCCGGGCTGCTACCGAGAATTTTCTAACGGAAAAGTTCAACAGCACTTTGTCATAACAAACAGCGAACTGGGCGACCACAAACTTATCTCGTTCTGATATTACCGAGTATGCAAAACAGGTTGATAACTATCAGACGTGAGACTTTATCTGGACCGCATTGCATTTCAGTCTTGTTAAGATGAAATAAACCTTAGGCCGCATCAAATCTGAAAACGGTAGGGCCGATCTATCACATGGCGGGGTTGATTAAACGGAACAGACGCATGTGAAAGTCAGGGTACGCCTATGTTAAAAGAAAATCCGACCAAAAAAGAGATTTTTGGCATATAATTATACGTATGTCTGCTTAATAGGCCGAGTGCAGTTGGAATCTTCGTTGCTATTCATTTTACATCGTCGTCGTAGACGAAGGTATGTGAAGAAAACTTTTAAGACGGTTAGAGGTTATATTTCAAATCAAACTTGACAAATTATAGTACAACGAAATGCAAGACAGTTTCTAGGCACTTGATGTCCGCTCGGTGGTTCGATGAGAAGAGAGGACGGTCAAGCCTACCGCCACCACTCGGTGACAGTGCACGGAAGTGAGCAAGAAGCACGCTTACTTCACACTTCGTTTCGCTGTCGGTTGAAGTCCCGTACTAATGACCGTTCCGATATATTCTACCTCTCGAGCCTCGATCCCCTAATGCTAGCCTATTGAGCTTATTTACGCCAATGCTATCATCATCATCAGCCCAAATACGTCCCACTGCTGGGCACGAGCCTCCTCTACAACTGAGAGGGTTTAGGCCTTAGTCCACTACGCTGGCCTAATGCGGGTTGGCGGACTACACACCTAAGAAATTCCTAAGACCTTTTAGGTGTGCAGGTTTTATCACGATGTTTTCCTTCACCGTTAAAGCAAGTGATAATTCATTGTGAATACACACATAACTTCGAAAAGTAAGAGGTGTGTGCCTGGGGTTTGAATCTGCGACCGCCGAAATTCTCGACCGCGCGCCTAAACCTCGAGGCCATCACTGCTTCTTCAATGCTATACAAACAACAACAAAATAAATGTTACTCAGCATATGTATCTTGCCCTGTCCTCACTCACGGATCTCAGACATGGTCTCTTCTTGGAGAAAAAGTCAGATGTGCAAGCTTAATGTTAGTTAGATAGATGGAGCGGAGCAAACTGAGAATTTCACTTATTGATCATAATAGGTAGAAACATCGACCCGCGCGACGTACTGATGTTATTTAATGGGACTGGGATGGTTATGTTTGCGGGAAGTACCCGGACGAGTGGGCAAAAATCGGCTATGATTAGACTGCCTCGTGGTCTCGTGGTACAAGTATGTGCTGCACGATCTTGTGGTCCTGGGTTCGATTATCAGGTCGAGCAAAGTGTTATTGGGTTTTAATATTAGAAAATTCACAGCAGCACGTTGTCTTGAAATTTAAACTTGGCAAATGGGAATGGGAATAGACGCATATGTGGATATTAAATAAAACATATAATATGTATGTTTAAAGGCATTTATAAAATTAGTTTAAACATAAAATTTTCATTTTTAACCCTCGCTTGGAGAACCATTTTCACAGAGGTATGAAAGTTCCTTACCACGTAACTCTGGAAGATTATTGAGTACCGCTTGCACTTCTGAGAGTTTCTCCAATTTTCTGGCCATCACTTCCGTTACATATACTGGCACATCGCTATCGACATATTTTGCGTAGCAAATCAAATAATCTGTGTTGATCTTCCGTATAAGCGAATGCGTCAAAAACTCGCCGTTGCAGGAACAAGTAGCATTTAATTTTGGGACTACTTCTTCATAATTATCGACAAAGGTCACAGGTATATCCACAGACCCTTCCTTGGAATTGTGAACATTCACCACAGGGGTTTCTACTCCATCACAAGTGCATTTCAAACCCTCGTTGACAGTGAAATTGTATGGAGTGCAGTCCTCGGTCGCCGCGAAGTAGTTTGGGTAGATAGCGATTTGTTCCCAAGATCCTAATATTTCATCAATTTTAGAATCAGACTTCACAGCTACTAGCAATAAAGACACAAATATTAGTCTCAACATTTTGCTTCAGTTCAATTGTTTTGACAGATTCGACACAATTAATCGTTCTCATACTGTGTGTCCACTTTTATAGCTCCATGAAGATGTTTTATCAGTTTGTTTTTGTTTGGAAGTAGAGGTGATACTGATTCCAAATTTATATATAAAACAAAGTCATGTTAATTGCACCACTTATAATTCAGAGCGTCTGGCCCTATATTTATGATTTTCGTGTTTTTGGATTTATCTTTGCCGGAATAGCAGAATAACTATTAAAAACATTGGAAAATTGACGTAAAAGTAAAATAAAAGAAAATAACATTTATCCATACAAACTGTTCATCAGTTGTAAGTGGCATGTTCACGTGTCGGCAAATTATCCGCTTTATTGTTCTTGCGCCTGATAAAAAAGGAACAAAAAATGTGCATCACAAAGTGCTTGAAAGTAGAGAATTGAAACCGAGTGATTCCCATGCTGCACAATAATATGTACGTACCTACATATATGTATGTACAGAGTTTAATTTAATCATGTCTTACTAACACGCTATTGATGCACTTGATTTTTGTACTGAACTTAATATTTATTTATACAACATACATACATACATAACCTCACGCCTGTATTCCCCGACGGGGTAGGCAGAAGTGCATTTCTGCACCCACATTTCGGCAGTATGTATCAGTCCCAGGTAATAGGGGGCGAGCCTATTATATTTCCAGGCTCCGGGCTGTTATTGAGAATTTCCCAATGGAAAACCTAATAACACTTTGCCTATCCCGGGAATCGAACCCAGGACCTCTAGATCGCACGGCACCAATCCCACCATGGTATTCTCTGCCTGTCGTAGAAGGCGACTGAAAAGGCCCTTGCCAAATATTTATTTAACAAAAGCAATATTACATATAAATGAGAATATCCTGACCGCATAATAAACAATTCTAAACTAAACCTAACACAATTAACGTGTAATGCTTTTGGGCGTCTATGGAAGTACCGCCACTGGTACAACAACTTATGAGCGGTTATTGTCCAGACGATAAATGGAACCAATCATCAATTCTATTTAATTTAATTTATCATCCGTTTTAATAGTAGTGTTTTTATTTGGCATCATTATAATTAATAAAACAGAATATCAGTGATTTGACCTCAAACTAACCTTTATTTTTATGCTTAACGAAATGATAAGCAAGTGCGTCGCTTTTTGGCAATTCATCATGCCTATGACTGCTTCGTGGTCTCGCGGCACAAGTATGTATTCTATCCACCAGAGATATTTCACATTACTATTAAATTAATGTTAACAGGAAAGTCGTAAAAAAATACGTTGATGCGTAGGTACGAGTGTTTTTATTGGTACGATGCAATAGTAAAAAGTCGTGATGGCCTCGAGGTTTGGGCACACGGTCGAGAATCTCGACGGTCGCGGGTTCAAACCCCAGGCACACACCTCTGACTTTTCCAAGCTAAGTGTGTATTCACAATGAATTATCACGTACTTTAACGGTGAAGGAAAACATCGTGATGAAACCTGCACACCTAAAAAAGTTCTTAAGAATTTCTTAGGTGTGTAGTCCACCAATCCGAACTAGGCCAGCGTGGTGGACTAAGGCCTTAAACCCTCTCAGTTGTAGGGGAGGCCCGTGCCCAGCAGTGGGACGTATATGGGCTGATGATGATGGACCATTTTGACGCAACAATGATTAAAAGCTCCAAGAATAACTAACTACTTCATATGAAAAATCATATGGAACGGGTAAAAAATTAAAAGGATGTTTTTGATTGTGTGGGTTGTTGGATAATTCCCAAAAATCTCAATTCGTGGATTTTTTTCATTATTCATTACATACACTCATTGTTCTTGCTATGGATGCACGGCTTTTTATAGATGGTGTTTTAAGGAATAATTTTTGTGATGGAGAATCAAATGAACAATTAATTAATAACAATATTGCATTATCAATAATTCAAAATATTATCATAAAACATAGAACAAGATGATTTAAAATGGCAAATCATTAATATTTACATATATATAATTTTATGAATAGTATTCGTTTCGCAGCGCTGTAAAACCTTAACTTATAAATAAATTTAAAAATGTTTATAATAAAAATTGTTCCTTAAAACAGCATCTTTAAAAATGGTTTGATATAATTTTTTTTGTAAAAGAATAGAAAAAAATTTCTAACGATAAACAGATATTTGTCTCTCAATTTTTTATGGTTTTACGACTAACTGAACAAAAGTTGTAGATAATTTTAATTGCAATAAATAATGTTCGATATTTTTTGTTTGTGAGACCTTTAGTTTGGCAGATAAATCGTAAATCATTTAAACCTATTTTCCAAGATGGCGGCCGTGGGACAAGGGTTACCAACCCCACAAATTTGGATTTAACATAACACTGACCCCCCCTTCATATCTAAATAATAATCTAAATAATATATAACATATTGGATTAAAGCAAAACACTCTTTCCACTTTGCCATGTTAGTATTATGCACGTCAAGCATAAGCCATCTTGGTTATACAAAGACAAAGGAGCAATAAAAAAACAACATATTCTTAAGACTTTTCTTTAATTTTTGTATACAGTCCTAGCATGGTGTTTATTCAAATTCTCCCAAGTCGTTACGTTCCCACAAGTAAGTTGGTTCCTTACCACGTAAGTCGGAGACGCTATTGACTACCGCTTCCAGTTCTGATATTTTAGGGATTTTTTTTACGAAGACCACCACCACGTAGTTGTTCTCATCTATTTTGTCATCGTATAGATTTTCGTACATCACGAAGTAATCAGTGTTGATGATTTTCACTAGATTGAGAGACGATCTTTTGCCGTTACAAGTACAAATAACAAAACTAGAAAATATCTCATCAGTTTCCTTGATGAATGTGATCGGTACGGAGACCGTTGAATTTTCAACAGCATTGTAGAAGTTGACTAATGGCTTCTCTCCCTTGTCACCGCAGTTACATTTCTCATCCGCTTTAGTTATAGTGAAAGGTTCGCAGATGGGCTCAGCTGGTCTTTTGGGATATGTAGTTATTGGGTGCCAATCTCCTAACACTGCGCTGACGTCGTCTTCTGACTTCACGGCTACTAGCAATATCGATATAATTAACAGTCTCAACATTTTGATGTTTAAAACAACGTATCGTAACAAAGTTGACACAAGAATCGCGCTTTCAGACGTTGCTTTCCTTTTTAAGACTCGTGAATAATGTGTTATCAGTGTTATTACATATTTATCGTGTCACCATTTATGTGCATTCTGCGTGTTGACTCCGTTATATTTTGTTTAGGTTTACTGATAAGTGATATTTCTCATTATATATATATACATTCAGCCTATCGCCGTCCACTGCTGAACGTAGGCCTCCCTAAGAAAGCGCCAACTATCCCGGTCTTCTTCTCAAGTCGTCGGAACATCGTGCTGCAGGTCGTCCTACACTACGTTTGCCTAAGCGCGGTCTCCACTCCAACACTTGTCTGCTCCATCGGCCGTCGGACCGTCGGCAGACATGGCCGGCCCATTTCCACTTTAGCACGTTAATCTTGCGAGCAATTTCAATGACTCTGGTTCTCTGGCGGATCACTTCATTACGAATTCTATCCACCAGAGATATTTCTCATTACTATTAAATTAATGTTAACAGGAAAGTCGTAAAAAATTACGTTGATGCGTAGGTACGAGTGTTTTTATTGGCACGATGCAATAGTAAAAAGTTGCGGTAAGAGTATACCTAATTTAATAGTATTTGTCAATATAAGCTAATTTTAACAAAGTGATAATATTATTTATGGATAGAATGCGAACTGGGAATAACAATCACGCTTAAAAGACTTAGGAAAAAGGGAACACATGGGCTGGTAAATTAGGTATTTTAGAACTTGATGTGATGGTACTGACAAGTTACGAATTTGCTGCTGAACAGTAGTTAGATTTAGGGATGTTTGTTTGGATGGTTTCTACGCCCCAACTCTATCTCACGCCTCATATCGCGTTGCCCATACCAACATCAGGTATTATATAACCACCACCCAGTAGCGTATGTAGTTAATGAGCGTTACAATCTAGAGGAGCAAATTGTGGGAAAATTGAATGGCTCGCCAATCCTATTCATACGCTGGGCGTCTGCTCTAATGTTAGCTATGAAAAGAGTGGGATAGGGTTCAATTATGCTCTGCCCTCGTAATATTTTGTAACAATGAAAAGATGATATTATTTCAAGCGATCTTCATGCCAGTAACATTAATTTGTGTAATTGCTATATTGAATATTACAAATTTACTACCCGACTAGAAAAAACATAAGGCGCAACCAGATCATGTATCTGGACCCGATCAGGATAGAATGAGGCATGCCAGATCCGGCAAGCCCTATCAGGACCAGATCTGGTCCAGATAAGGATAGCCTGATGTTAAATATAATCAAGTATGGTAAGGCATACTGGATCAGGACCAGGTCTGGTCCAGATAAGGATAGCCTGATGTTAAATGTAATCAAGTATGGTAAGGCATACTGGATCAGGGCCAGGTCTGGTCCAGATAAGGATAGCCTGATGTAAAATATAATCAAGTATGGTAAGGCATACTGGATCAGGACCAGGTCTGGTCCAGATAAGGATAGCCTGATGTTAAATGTAATCAAGTATGGTAAGGCATACTGGATCAGGACCAGGTCTGGTCCAGAAATGTAATTTAATATACAAATGTAGGCTTATAAAAAAAAAAAACTAAAGAGTTATTAAAATATTTTGTGTAGGTAATACCTATAACAAAAATATGTGTATCAAACATAAATAAATATCCTGATATCTAAGTGTGTTGTGCATTAAATAAAAAATTACATTGAATTGTATTCAATAAATAAAAAATTACAAAAATATTAATATAAACACAACATGGGGTGTATATACATGTGTGTATATATTAGTGATAGCGCGTGACGTCATGAAGCAACATGTCGGAACTCAGTGTTCCCAACTTGGGGGTTTTCCCCCTAAATTTGGGGGGTAAAAATGTGGACTGGGATTTTTTTAGGGGCTTTATATTTTTAGGGGTATTTTTGGGGATTAATCCATCCCCTAAATGCTAAGTTTCTTTAATGTCAACATGTATGATTTTCAATAGTTTGAACCAGAATAAAATTTATAAATAAAGACTATTAAACAATATTGCAGAATATAATTTTGTTTTTTTTTTTGTTTTACAAAATGTTATTTAGATAATTATTAGAAAAAATGCAAACAGTCGAAAAGTTATGATACAAGTGAGATTCGAACCTACGACCTCGGCTTTACGCGCCACGCTCACATCCAATTTTTTCTAATTCGCAATGCTAATAGCTAATAAAATTAGAATTGGAATGCCTAACAAGAATGTGTGATACATATATATTTTTTAGGGGGTTTTCAAATAATTGTGGCGATTTTAGGGGTTTTTGACTTTACATTTAGGGATAAATATTTTTGGGAGTTGGTAACCCTGTCGGAACTTGTTCACAGTGTATGTCGAATATGTCGATTAGTATATTAATGTAAATAATGTAGGTGAAGATTAAATAAGTTCAATACAAAAACCTAATCACCAGTCACCTTAACAGTACATAGTTAAAGAATAATTAATATATTGTATGTTAAACAAAAAAAAGTGTATCAAGTACTATAAACCTATATCTAGACATTTACTCAGTGTGTATGTGTAAAAAATACGAACTTGTGGACTAAACTAACTAAATACAAATTTATGTGTTGTGTCTGTGTGTAAGGCGGCCCCTAGACCTACAATAACATTGTACAATACATTTTATTGTACAATAAGATTGAAAGGTGTTTTGCATCCAAACGATCAATTATATTGCACAAAAATACGAACTGCCCTATGTTTTCGTGTTCAGTAATCAGTTGGAGCATCATATTCCAACAAGATACAGCTGCAGCTGAGGTGTTATTGCTAATGGCTAAACGTAAACGTAAACAAAGACGTCGCTGGTGTAAAGAGTGGTACAAGAAAAGGCAGAAATACACTCAAAGAGTTGAATCTTTTCTTCACATCATCTTTGCTTGCCCGTGAAAACATCTCTGCAGTATATTTTTTTAAGGCGTTCATGATATTCTGTGCTCTTGACATTCCATAGAGATGATAATTCTCTCTCCTTAACTTTTAGATTCTCTTTTCCCGCCATTTCTGCGCTCGCGTGTGTTCTCCACGTCAGGATGAAGCAGAGGCTAAAATAAAAAATATTGCGCAATAACTGGCCCTACATGATGCAATGGAAAAATATGATACAATAAAAATTAAAGTCGCTCAAACTTTTGTTCCATCATTGCGCAATCTTCAATATTTAGCCTAATCAATCAATTATATTGCACATGTCGAAATATTGCGCAATATAATTCGTCTCTCGTCGATCGTCTAGGGGCCGCCTAAAGCTTCGTTTTTAAGTTTAATTACGTAAAACATTCAAGGTTAGTAAAAAATCATTGAAAAAATACATTACAATTCTTTGCTATTTTTAAAATAATTTTATATTTCAATAATCCGCTTTTTTTCAGATGACTTATACTTATGCATTAGTTTTATTTGTAAATGATTCATCCAATAAAGAAATTGATATACTACCAAGTTCTTGGTTAGATCATTACAATGAATATGGTGGTGGTAAATATATGCCTGAATCATTGTTAAAAGTGCTAAGTATTGTAAATTATTACAAACAATGGTGAAACATTGTGATGAGCCTGATTCGACATGGCCAACGTTTCATGTTCAAATATGTGCCACAGCAGGTAATTTATTGTTATTTGAATTATAGATTTGTGAGAATTGATATCTTATTGTCAGAATAATAAGAAAGTAATGCATAATTACAATTAATGTTATCAGAAACAATGGAAGAGGCAGAGGAAAAAATAATAAGATTGGACAAAGAACCCTATGCTTTCTCTACTGATAATGAGCAGTCTAAAGCAAAAGCAGCTGCTGTTGAAAAAACTTCCAAATTAAAAGCATTATCAAAGGATTGATTAAAAATATATAATATATTTAGCCAAACAGCGGTAGAGTTGAAATTGCAGGTAATATTTATTATTTAAAATGTAAATATTGTTGAATAATTAATAATATTTTTTTTACTAATAACTATAACTTAAAATAAAAATCAACTCAAATTTGAGGGACATAAATATGGGTATAGAAATAGCACATAAAGATGTACATTAACAACAATTATGAAGATATAAGATACATTAATTAAGATAATTAAAATACATTAATGCTATAAAGCAAGAAAGATAAAAAAATTAAAATTAAAATACATATATGAAAGATCTAATATAATATGTAGTTGCTCTATCTGACAATGTTGAAATTTATACTTTTCTCTTTATGGGAAAAATACTACATAATATGCAATGAAATAATATTTATTCAATCTATAAAATATTAAATACATCACTTAGATTCAGTCATTTCAAAATTTTGTGTATCACCCTGTTCGGAAGGCAGTCATCACAAGAATAATTATAAAGAAGAAATATTGATACATATTAAAGACTGAATTTCTCAAATTAAAGCAGTTCATTAATACATACATACATACATAGCATACATGCATACATACATACATACATAACCTCACGCCTGTATTCCCGGAAGGGGTAGGCAGAGATGCATTTCTGCACCATTTTTTTTATTATTACTTATTTAATTAAATACATAATTAATTCAAATTTTGTATTTTAGATGCAAGAAGACATAAATACCAAAATAACCAAGAAATTTTTGCTATAAATTGCATCAAGCATTGTCTTCAGTATTGAATAATGCTAAAGATTGGGATGGCTATGGGATGGGTAGCCAGGATCAAAAAACAACCATCTAATGAAGATAAATCACAAGCAAATAATAGCTTTTATTTTATTTACTTAAAAAAAAATACTGTGTAAACAACAAAAATAAAAATGATATTTAAATTAAAAACTGGAAAAATTAAATGTAAATAAATATAATAATATGTTAAGTAAAATATTTATAATATCAATTCATAAATAGTTTTTTTTTTAATTAAACATATTTTTCAAGACTATACATTCATGTTTTTTTTAAAGGACCGGACTGGGCATACTCGATTTGGATCAGGCAAGGTTTTATAACGCAGATGATTGATTTGAATAATGAAAAAATGGAATACAACCCGACTAGAAATGTTTTCGTGTTCCTTAGAAGGACCGGACCGGGCATGCCCGATCTGGACCAGATAAGGTATGTAACGCAGAAGATTGGTCTGGACCCGATCAGGAATTCCTAGTTTGGACCAGATCAGGAATTCCTAATCTGGACCCGATCAGGAATTCCTAATCTGGACGCGATCAGGAATTCCTAATCTGGACCCGATCAGGAATTCCTAATCTGGACCCGATCAGGAATTCCTAATCTGGACCCGATCAGGAATTCCTAATCTGGACCCGATCAGGAATTCCTAATCTGGACCCGATAAGGTTTTCCTGATCAGGTCCAGACCAATCTTCTGCGTTACATACCTTATCTGGTCCAGATCGGGCATGCCCGGTCCGGTCCTTCTAAGGAAGACGAAAAAATTTCTAGTCGGGTAGTATGTGCCGCGCGATCTAGACGTCCAGTATTCGATTCTCGGGTCGGGCAAAGTACTATTGGGTTTTCCTGTTAGGAAATTCTCAGTACCAGCAGGGATTCTGGACTTGTGCCCGAAAAACGGCAATAAGCACGCCCCTATTACGTGCATATTCTTGGTAGAATGTGGGTGCGAAATGCACATGAAGGGGTATTCGGGGAATACAGGCGTGAGGTTATGTATGTATTTATTTAGATCCTTATAAATACCAGCATATTAAAAATGTTAAGTTTAACATCCAGATTTTAAAGTTTTATTTATTCATCACAAACAATGGTGCTACAACATTCAGGATAAAGTTTGCTGTAGTCTATCTCTGTCTGGTAGCATTTGGGATCGTTCGTTGACAATGCACCGCATCTGTAAAGTGATTTTAAATAATATTATGCCTCTTCACCTTTACGAGTCCTCACATAATTCTTCCGCACTCCCTCCTTCTCTTTTGTTTGGTTTGTTGAAATCACCACTTATCTAACTTGACTGTTGCGAGAAAATTATAGGTGGGCTACATATCATTGTAAAAAGAAAATCATTGAGAGGGAGACGTAAGGCCTGTTAGAGCAGCTTCAATAACACTTTACTGACAAAAAATTATCGAGTGACGACAGGCGAGAGTCTGTCATCACTTAATGTTTTGTTTGGAAAGCATCGTGCTTGAAACGAAATGAAAAAATAAAGTGAATTGATATGTATATAAAAGGGTGTAAAATACGTATTAAATTTACTATTTATTTATTTAAAATTTTTACTTAAAAGTAAATATTTTAATGTATTTTTCACGTCAATACTTACATATTTATATAAAAAAGCAACGACTTATAGAACGCGACTCGGGGATTGCTCCAGTAATATTCGACCTTTAATTACTGTATAAACATAATACTTACGTTTCATAAAGGATCCTATCAGTTTGGCACAATATGCCGAGACATGATGCGCTAGGTGTGATCATTTCTCCATATGATATCACATCTTTGATTTCGCTGATGTAACAACCTTCCTTGTCCGCTAAAAAAAAATTATACACGATGCATCAGGTTCCCCGGTTGGATTCCCAAGTCAGATAAGTTTTTTATTGCGTTCTTTTTAGGAAATTCTCTTAGTGGATATAGGTGTTAGTGAGTGACGATAAAAATATTTATGGTGTAACTTCTCTGAATTTGGTATTTTATTATTGGAATCATCATCATTATCAGCCGCAAGACGTCCACTGCTGGAAATAGGCCCCCCCAAATACTTCCATAGCGATATCTTAAAAACGGCCAGCATTCAGCGGCTTTCCGCGATCATCAAGAGATCGTTAGTCTACCTTGTAGAAATTAAATGAAATTATTGGAATCGTATGAATACAAATACTCACGTATGTACCACTGGTGAGTTACTTAGCCAGCAGTTTTTTTTTTATCGGGAATAATAAAAGGTCAAGTCTATTGCAAGTTTTCGGCTATACATATATTTTGATACCGGGCTGTTCATTGAGAAATTCAAAATGGAAAAGCGAATCAATCTCCGCACACCATCATGGGACCAAAAAGGTATCACAAAGTATTTTTTTTAATAACAAAATGTCGCTTGAAAAAATCTACGTTTTATATTTTGGTCAAATGTTAAAGATTTTTTTTTGCATAAAAAATGTTTTTTTTTTATATTTAAAATATAATGAATAAAAGAAAACATACCAAACTCCGGTGGTTTCTCTGGTAAATTAGCTATTGCTACAGCAGCGTATGCTGACGAAACAGCTAAAGCAATAAGGAAAATTTTTAAAATCATCTCAACACGTTTTCAACGCTCAGGTAATGACGTTCGAGTGCCAAAATTAAATTGACCTGTAGCCACTTCAGATCGCGCTTCCCCCCTTTTTATTAACACTTGGTGTCACACATACGACGACTTTTATTTACTATAACAATATTTTCATTTGAAATTAATTTAGTCCAGATTATATATATAAGAATCGGATTTAATGTTTTTTGAATCAGCAAAAATATTTAAAATACATCGTTTAGAACAGCTAATAAATGCAATGAGTAAAATTATTCGTATCGATTTTATTTTTTCATACTTGTAATCGATTTATTTTGCTGCATTTATATTAATTCATATCGATTGTTCCGTGTATTAAAATTAATTGTGATTTGTTTCTATATTGAAACCATGCTTATTCTTTCGTTACAGTTATTGGATATTATAATAATAATCCTATTTTATTTACGAATAGAGTTGACTGCCTTGTGGTCTCGCAGCACAAGTAACTATGTGCCGTGCGATCTAGAGGTCTCGGGTTCAATTCCCGGGTCGGGCAAAGTGTTATTGGGTTTTTCCATTAGGAAATTCTTAGTAGTAGCACGGAGTCTGGGAATGCGCCCGAAAATCGGCAATGAGCTCGCCCCCTTTTACGTGGGGCTGATACATACCTGGCGAAATGTGGGTCGAAAAATTCATCACTGACCTGCTACATCGGGGAAACAGGCGTGAGATTATGTATGTATATATGAATAGAACTAGCTTTTGCCCGCGACTCCGTCCGCGTAGACTACAGGGTTTGGATTCAGAAAGAAAATAAGTTGTAGTCTATTTTATTCAACAGAGTCCCATTTATGTCCATACCAAAAATCGTTCACATCGGTCAAATGATTAAGGCGTAAAAGTCATATAGTTATTTTCTCATTTATAACATATTAAGGGAATTAAAAAAAAAAATTTAATATAATTCTTATATTGTGTATATATATATCATATATATGATGTAATGATGTAATAAAAGCCATATAAAAAAGTTATTCTAGCTTCAAAAATTACTATTTTTATTTTACCCCCTTAAAGGTATTTTTTTTACATTCTTTGAATGTCATATTTATAAATAAGTTTCAAAATGACAATACTTCCATACAACCTTTCATCCCCCCCTTTCAACCCCTTAAAACTCCTTTTCCGCAATAAAAAGTGGCCTATGTTCTTTCTCAGGCTCCAAACTATCTGTGTACCAAATTCCATTTAAATCGGTTCAGTAGTTTTAGCAGGAAAGCGAGACAGACAGACAGAGAGAGTTACAACCGCATTTATAATATTAGTAAGGATTAGTAAGGATTGTGTTTAATAGTAAAATTGTCGTAATCATCCCTATGAGGTGCCAGTGTGGTCACTTTGTCGTCGGCGCAGACGCAAAATCGTCTAAAATTTTGAAACATATTCATTATGATGTAAATGGTAATCTCTCACGCCTGCGTCGTGTCATCATCGTCGTCATTGTCGTCGTCGTCAAAAAGTCGTGATTGCCTTGAGGCTTAGGCGCGCGGTCGAGAACCTCGGCGGTCGCGGGGTCAAACCCCATGCACACACCTCTAACTTTTCGAAGTTATGTGTGTATTCACATTGAATTATCAAGTACTTTAACGGTAAAGGAAAACATCGTGATGAAACCAGCACACCTAAAAGTTCTTAGGATTTTTTTAGGTGTGTAGTCCGCCAACCCGCAATAGGTCAGCGTGGTGGACTAAGGCCTAGCTCAGTTGTAGAGGAGGCCCGTGCCTAGCAGTGTCATGGCAGCATCTCTGTCAATTCAAAATTAAATTATATTAATTTGAAATTTATTTTATTTCGTGCGTATCCGATGGCATTGAATTATAATAAGAGACAACAGTTTAATTTTAATTTCGTATGGCAAACAATAAAATATAAAGTCTACGTATGTATTAAACATTTGTGCATATAACATAAAACAGAAGTAGGTAGGTACGTTCAATAATAACTAACATACACATATAGATAATTTTTATCCGACCTATACCTACTTGGGAAAAATCCATAATATAAGTAATTATATTACATAGAAACTTTTACGCTATCGCTTGCATATACTTGTATTTAGTAATAAATCACCCATATAGGTATACAACACACCGAATACTACAAGGAAAGAATAAAAAACCATCCAAACAGCTACGCCAATGCCCTGATGGATGAAAACCAAACGACAAGGAGACTCAAGCGGAAGATGCCCCAAGATACATTGAGAAAACAATTAAATAAAATAGGATGCGACACAGGTCGCATGCCGAGCATGACATTCACTGAACAACACACCTACTGTTCAATGTCCCAAAGGCGACAGATTGCAGTGACATAAGAGATAAAAAAAAAGGTATTAAAGAAAAATTTAATATATCGTCATTTGCGAGATGCCACTACTAAAATGTTGAAGTTATATGAATGAAGCTAGCATGGTAGAATACTATCGTATTCCATAAAGAAGGGAAATTTCTTCTTTTGTCTCGAGGCATAAGTGCGTCGAAAACAATACGATTTGCACGGAGTTTTCTTCTCCGTACAACATCTTGGTGGAATCAGCTTTCATTGGCATTTCCAAACGGATACGGACAGAGAACTTCATTCCTGGCCATGAACGCCATTCCTGACCATCTCACCTATCACGAGTTAAATTTTTTATCACGCCCAGTGAAAAGACCCCCGTCGAGTCTCCCGTGGACCCCTGTGGGTCTACCTGGACCACCTTGGGAATTACTGGTCTAAGGCCTAAACCCTCTGAACCATAAAGGAGGCCCGTGCCCAGCAGTATGAAATACATATACCTCGTTGATCCTAGGCATAAGTAACGGCGTGGGATCAAAATTTCCCACGTTCGATTTCCTGGTAGGGCAATATTTTCCATTGTAAAATTGCATAATAACCGTGCAGATAATCACTTACCCTAAGCACAGAGTTTATCAACGGCTAATGCCTGGTAATACTTATCATGAACCCTGTTATCTCCTTTTTAGTTACTATTATGTGCAAAAAGTTGTTTACGATGAACGTCTAACGGGAACTGTGACCTAACGTCGTAATTATCAAAGGTCACAGAACATCCAAACAAAGGGAACTTTTTTTTTATTTGTATGTCTTCTAGAATGCGAAGACCGGTTGATATATTTTTATCGGCTTATACGCGTCTCACTACTGGGCAAGGAGCTCCTCTACCAGGCAGTCTAATGTGTGTTGGCGGACTTCATATGTCTAAAAAAAACTTGTGGAGAAGTCTCTGATATACAGATTTCCTTAGGCTGATTGATTGGATTGGATTGGAACCCTTGTTAGTTTATGCTCATTATTATAATAGATGTCCAAACAAAGAAAAAGAAAAGACACAAAGAACCTGCCCTTACTTATTTTACGTATAAATGACAATCTGAGTCCAAAATCCAGTACACAGGAATAGATAATAACATAATACACGAGAAACGATATGTTAATAAATAACAAACAAATTTTAATAAGAATTCTCAGTGTTTTCCAATTAAGTTCTAAGAAATTGTTCTGTTTTGTTATATCAGTGAATATTATGTGTCACAATAATATTTGTGTAAATATTACTTTATTTATCAGTTTATAAGATTTATTAGTTTATTCAGACCGTAATCGGAAACTAAGGCGGCATTTTTTTAACGCCAATGGATTTTTTATCACCGTAGCTATTACCTGCCTTAGTTTCCGATCACGGTCTGAATACACCCTGTATAATATCATTTATATCCGGGTGAAGTTGGATATTACCGTTAACAACTTAATTAAACTCTGAGATAATTCTTAGTATTGTTATGACAACATTAATATATTAATAATGGCTATTATACAAATTTATCATTTTACTTAACATTCGACAAGAAAGGTCAGTTCGATGTCAAATATATATTTATTATAGATAGTACGTGTCATTGTAAACATAGTGTATATTTTTAGAAATATTTTACATAAGCCGTTGTTCCGTGTTTCATCCTTCGGAATTTTACAAAACAGTAGCTATTCTTAAGAGCCCATTTATAATATAAATAAATTTTATAACCATAATAATCATCCAAATCTATTAAGTAGCTTTTTTAGTTTATCTTTCCAATCAAATGTTTCCTCATAATAATATGTCAAATATCAGCCAGGGCGGTTATTTAAAAAAAACGCAGAACCGTTGACCTTTGTTTGGTCATCGGCTCTGCTTTACTACATTACGCCTAATACTTTTTATGCGGCAATATTTAGCTTGTAACTATGATTGCTATTTGTAATTAGATTTATTGCAAACTATGGGAAATATAATCAAAGCGAAATAAGCAAACACAACCACAAACAACAAATATTTTTTAATAAAACCAACAGTGGCTCTACTCACAATGTTTCCTTCGCAATAAAGGTTCGGTCGCCCCTCCATTGGCGAACGTCATCAGCAAAGTATTTTAACAACAAATTGATAAAGTCACAAATCATGATAATTAATTTTAATATTTTTAAACCTTATTTTTTTATATTTCAGTGTCCTAAAGTTATGAAATATTGATTAGAATTATTTCAGATTTATTTCAACAAACAAGTGTCAACATAAAGACTAATAAAATCAAAAGATTATTTAATTACGTTAATGAGACATCTCTAAATTACTATATTGAATAAACAGATTTTTGGTGATATTTAAATTAACCAATGAATGCTAATTAAATATTTCTAAATTTAACTTAAATATTAGTTTAATAAATCTTCGCGGCGACAAATATTATATTATTTCCCTGTTTCCGACGAATAAGATGAAGCAGTGATGGCCTCGAGGTTTAGGCGCGCGGTCGAGAATTTCGGCGGTCGCAGGTTCAAACCCCAGGCACACACGTCTGCTTTTCGAAGTTATGTGATAAAACTTGCACACCTAAAATTTCTTAGGTGTGTAGTCTGCCAACCCGCACTAGGCCAGCGTGCTGGACTAAGACCCAAACCCTCTAAGTTGTAGAGGAGGCCTGTGCCCAGCAGTGGGCCGTATTCGGGCTGATGATGATGATGACGTTCCCGAAATGTCAAAATAAAATATCCCCTATGTTACACACATACATACAAAACCTCACACCTGTATTCCCCTAAGAGGTAGGCAGAGGTGCTTTTCTGCACCCACATTTCGCCAGGTATGTATCAGTCCCACATAAAAGGGGGCGAGGCTATTGCCGTTTTTCGGGCACAATTCCAGACTCCATGCTGCTACTGAGAATTTCCTAATGAAAAACCCAATAACACTTGTTACTCGCTGATAATGTGGCTTTCTACGTAAAAAGTAAACCACTAAAACGATTTTAAT